>OU974064.1:2285000-4685000 GCA_918843915.1 Notodonta ziczac
CTTGGGTAGTATTTTGAAAAAGTTTTGTAGTACTTAAATGTCAACCAGTTGCCTAAGCATTAGCCAGCCAGTTTATTAAATGTTGTAATAGACGATACGGCTGAATATCATTCAGGCCGTTAGTTGAATGGCGCCGTTTAGTTAAGTGCCTAGGCTGTTAATTGAACGGCGAATTAAGCTATTTGGCGGCGACATATATATTTAGATTTTTGTCTTCCAACTCCTCCTATTATTATTTCTTTCAATTAAATTCGTGCGGGTTCCAAGACAATTTAACTCGTCCCCGGGACTCGTCGAGGGTCAAACCTCGACGTCATTATCGGTCACCATTGTCGATCCTGGTTTACAGGAGTTACAGTGGTGGGAGTGTGTGGCGGGACTAGTCCCATAAACAAATGACAGCTCGACTAAGGTAGTACTGCAATCTCACAGAAGATCGTAGTGAAGAAGCTACCGTGAACTGCGTGTGACCGGCAACTGTGTGAGCGAGACGTATTAGATTTACACATTCGCAAGAAGTTGGTAGAATCGTCACAGCGGTAATTCGTTGGACTTATTTTTCTTAACAATTTTGTTTTATATGTATGTATGTATCTATGTATTTATCAATATATGTATATAGGTATAAATTCCTGTCTATTTCACTCGTTTAAGTTGCACCCGCCATGTTGTTTCTGCACCACCCTAAGGTCGACTGGTAGATAATGCCTAAGGCATTAAGTCCGCCTTTGTACATTGTGTTTTATACTTGTGCATAAAGTTTAAATAAAATAAAATAAAATTTACGCGGGAGTGACAAAGACAGGTAATAACAGGTCATTGTACGAATTTCTTCGTGATCAGCGACCGTGCCATATTATAGCTGGAAGACCAGGATCCCAACTCGGGGGGGTCCAGAATCATGAGTTGAATCCATGGTATCAGTTTTCGTTACGATGCCCCTTACACCTTGTATATATATGATTCTACTTACCAACTCATCGTCTAGTGCCAACTCTTCTTTGGATTCCTCGCTCAACTGTTCTTTCTCTAATTCTTCCACTACCTGTATAACATACAGTCAAAGTTAGAGTCAAAGCGTTTATTTTGTTCACACCTACAGGGACACTTACAAATTGTCATTTTTACATATCTTTCTTATATCTACAATCGGATCGGAACGCGACCTCGACTGAGAAGATTCGACAAGTAACTCAGGGGGCGATACTTTTTTTATTTTTTTTATTATTATTAGTTTAAATAGCCAGTTGTTTTATATAAGCACTAGCTGTGCCCACGGACTTCGTCCGCGTAGTATTTAACGTAACAAAAATTTCGGTATTATCGGGATAAAAACCGTATCCTATATGTTAATCCCGGTTATAAACTATATGTGTTCCAAATTTCATCCAAATCCGTTCAGTAGTTTTTGCGTGAAGGAGTAACAAACATACATACATACATACATACATACATACATCCACACTCACAAACTTTCACATTTATAATATTAGTAGGATTCATAATTACAACGAGTAGATTATATCAAAGTGATTTAAGTTTACTTATTAAAAGTTTTAAAATGTTAGATGTAATAGTGTAGCGTTGCATTGCTTCCATCCATCAAAGGGCTTTTATCCTATACTAGGTGAAAAAGAAAGGGTATACTATTTATTTTGCAACTTTACTTTGTAAATAAAACTACCGGCTTTGTGGAACAGTTGAAGTACTAAAGGTTTAGTAGACTTGTGAAATATGTCAACAGCTGTATCCCTGTAACACCTTTTGTTTTTCAAATTTCCTCCAAAGCTGATAGTTTTAGAATAAAAAAGTTAAGTTTTGAAAAATGGATACCCTTGCTGTTTCAACCTGTATAAAGATAAGTAGCACTCTCAGTGACTTTATAGACAAACTGTATTTGACATTAACATATGGCGTTCTATATTGTTTTCTTATATTTACGCGAATACTACACATTGAAATAAAACTATTTTTACGGATTATATCGCGTTTATTTACTTTTTATGTCCCCGACGTTTCGGTTGCTTTACAGCAACCGTGGTCACGGGGGACTGACGTGTTAGACGTCCTGATGTCATAGTTAAAAACTGGGTACCCTCAAATTTTGTTGTTGCTTGTGAGGCGTTAAACGTCGGGAACATAAAATAGTAAATAAACGCGATATAATCCTTAAAAATAGTTTTATTTCAATGACGTTCTATATTGAAAATTGTCGTAACAAAACGTTATGGAGATTATTTGGATGATGTATCATTCGGATTACTACAAAGAAATATGTTGTAAAATAAATCTCCAATGTTTCTTGAGTTAATAGAAGAGAGGAAAATATAAAACCTAGCGAACTAATGTGGTGAGTCATCAAAACTATTGATCTCAACGAAACCGTGACAGCAGACGCGTGTAGTTTTCGAATGGGGGAAATAGGGAGGAAATTGGTGTGAATTTGTAGTTATAAGAACTTTAATCTATACTTGTCCGTAGTAATGAAGTTTAATAATCCTACTAATATTATAAATGTGAAAGTTTGTGAGTGTGGATGTATGTATGTATGTATGTATGTTTGTTACACCTTCACGCAAAAACTACTGAACGCGTTTGGATGAAATTTGGAACACAGATAGTTTAGGATTAACATATAGGATACTTTTTATCCCGATAATACCGAAATTTTTGCTACGTTAAATACTACGCGGACGAAGTCCGTGGGCACAGCTAGTGAAAACATAAATTGTGGCGGTTGTGGGGGAAGTGGGGGAAACAGCTAGTACTCACATTGGGCAGGTGTCCGTTGGAGGCGGGTGGTGCCTTCCACTTGTTCCAGGTGGTTTTTAGGGACTCCATCAGCTTCTGTTTGAGGTCGGCGCCGACCCGAGCCATGGTGTCTTTTAATTCTGTTAAAACAATCATTATTCCACCATCTTTTATTCATTGAAAAGAGTAACCATTGAGTTTCTCGCCGGCTCTTCTCAGTGGAAGCGGCATTCCGAGCCGGCGGTAGATTCTGACTGTTCATAAATGCTTTGTTGGCTTACATGAATAAAAACAATTTTGAGTTTGAGTTGGTATTAGTATTATTAATCATTATTTTGACAACCGCTCGGCGCAGTGGTTCGAGCGTAGGCCGCTCGGCTCACTGCACATGGGTTTGATTTCCGTCGGGACAAAATGGCTTTTTCCTAATTCGCCCCGGTCTGGGTGTCACCGGGATCGCCCCCAGTCCATTGTACGGTGCTCATAGTACAAACGTCGCTTAGTTTGGGACCGTACAGTTGTCAGTCTGGCGATATTTATTATTTATTTATCTAACTAGGCACAAAAATAAAGGTAGGTTACGTTCGTGGAAGCTGAGAAGCAATGGCCACCAAATTCTTGCTATTATTATGCAAATAATCTCTGAGACAACTATCAAAAGTAACTTTTGATTGGCATAAAAAAAATATTGGTGCCGGATTCAACTCCCTCGGAGTTGGAATGTTCCGTCGATATTTTTATGACATATGCTAAAAATTTTCAGCATTTTTAAATTGATTTTGTATGAAATGCGCGCTCGAGCGTATTGAGTTTACGTCTAAAATAGTAATTATTGATTTATTTATGTAAAATCACTTGAAATTGATGTGTATAATGATATCATGCTTAAATCAATTTGAAAATGTTGGTTAGGAGTTTGATTCCCGTCGGGGCAAACTGCGATAATTACCTATCCTTATTCGCCCCGGTCTGGGTGTGACTGGGATCGCCCCCAGTCAATTGAACAGTACCCACAGTCCAAGTGTCGCTTAGTTTGGGACCATACCGTTGAAGAGTTAGACTAGCGTTATCTCATCATTATCAAAAACGTATTTTAAAGGTCACTCTCAGATTTGAGCTCGATTTGTTAATACGAAAACTAAACGAAGCCTTACCTAAGTGCATTCTCTTCCTCCCTTTGTGATGTGGAATCAGGAATGGTTTCAACTCACGCAACTGAGGATTGATCAACGGCTCGATCCTGTAATAAAAAACAAAGTCGGCAAACGATCGTACGACCTTACGTTAAGCAGTTACCGTAGGCTATAGATGCTTGCAAACTTGCAATACCAAAGGCATTGCTCGCTACTGGTCTGAAGGTAAGTTGGGTTGGGTAAGTAGGAGTCCGGCATAACCCGTGCCTCGCCCCCGCGTGGCCGGGTATCCATGAGGATTTCCCCCCCCGAAAACAAAAAAAAAAAAAAAAGATGAAGGGTAAGGGAGGGTTGCTCTTCCGATTCACTCAAGTTTACGTTGGACGAGCAAGCCTGTATATGACCTGTAGTCAAAAAGCTCGAGCTTCAAATTTCGGAAATTATCTTTTCTTGATTCGCCCCTAGAATTATAATTATAAAAAAATATTTTAGCCCTATTTAAAGTCCCACTCCTGGGCACGGGCCTCCCCTCAACATGAGGAGGATTTCACATGTCTTTCGAAAATTGGTTAAATCTTCTAAGACATGTAGGTATCATCACGATGTTTTCCTTCACCGTAAGCAAGTGATAATCAAGTAGAAATTATGATTCGCTCATACATTTCGAAAAATCCAGAGGTTCGAGCCGGGGTTTGAACCCGAGACCTGGTAGCCCGCAAGACGCGACGCGTGCTTAACCAATCGGCTATCACTGCCACTAGAATTAGAGAAAGAAAAATTGAGCTATGAACCCAAGGAAGAGTGGCTGCCAAACGGGATGTTGGTAAGTAGAAAGTATATTCCTGATTCGCCCCGGTCTGGGTGTCACTGGGATCGCCCCCAGTCCATTGTACGGAATAGTATATTCCTGATTCGCCCCGGTCTGGGTGTCACTGGGACCGCCCCCAGTCCATT
Organism: Notodonta ziczac; assembly: GCA_918843915.1. Taxonomy (NCBI): domain Eukaryota; kingdom Metazoa; phylum Arthropoda; class Insecta; order Lepidoptera; family Notodontidae; genus Notodonta; species Notodonta ziczac. The sequence goes on from OU974064.1 coordinate 2,289,839, forward strand.
GTACGGTGCCCATAGTACAAGCGTCGCTTAGTTTGGGACGGTACAGTTGGTGTGTCAGTCTCACCTGTATGCAATAGGATCGTAGGGATGGAATATGTTGAAGAAGTTCTTGCACGTCGGCAGACCGAAGTTCAGGCCGAGAGACTCGACGCCTCTGATGCATTCAAATATTGCTGTGAGAAACACAAAGGTATATTATTAATTTTGACTTTTCACCGGGTACTGGCAAAGAGGTTAACCCCTCCCGTTGGGGGAGAGGTCTGTTTTTTGAATTAAAATGTGTAAGGTTGGAAGATTGTTCACAAATGTGTGAACAAAAGTGGTGAAACATGAGATTTTGCGGGTTCCCCTAAGAAGAAAAAGCTCTGACAATGCATTCCAATTTTTAACAAAGCACTTATGAATAGTCACAGTCTTCCACTGAGAAGAGCCGGCGAGAAACTCAATGGTTACTGTTTTCAATGAATAAAAGATGGTGTACATTCTCAGGAACAGTAACAGAATGTGAGCAGGCGACACCGTTGTCACTAAACAGTTATAGAGAGTAATACACTAGTGATTCTGTATTACCAAGCTGATGAAATCTCACTCTGATTTAGGTATTTAAATTAGGAAACTAGTTTAAAAGGTATCCATACCTACTTCCATTTTATAGTAATGTCAATGTTTAGCACCAAATAATACAACATAAAAAGAGATATGAAGAAAAATGATTCGGTGTGATGCCTTCCGCGGTGCTAAATAAATTAAATTTAAGAACAATGTTGTCAAGAGGAAATTGGATAGACCAGTCATTTGTTCATCAATTGATTAAATTTAATGCATTTTTTAAATTAATTGATTATTGTTGACCCCCGCTTGTCGCCGTGGTTCGAGCGCAGGCCGCTCGGCTCACTGCACCGGGTTGCGGGTTTAATTCCCGTCGCGACAAAATTCGAAAATGGCTTTTTCCTAATTCGCCTCGGTCTGGGTGTCACCGGGATCGCCCCCAGTCCATTGTACGGTACCCATAGTACAGGCGTCGCTTAGTTTGGGACCGTACAGTTGGTGTGTCAGTCTGGGCATATTTATTTTATGTATCGCTTGAAGATGGCTTACCTATAGGGCTCCCGAGGGCATACAACGAGTCTGGATTGAACGTCAAGGTCGGATACTCTGTGATCACTCCTGAAGATCCTGTCACGTAGGTCTTCGAAGAACGGTGTTTCCCATCGTCTGATGGCTTCTGTGGGGTGTGGCAATCGGTCAGAAGACGGGTCATAAGTATGGCCATCTTTATACAAGGTGTAAGGGGCATCGTAACGAAAACTGATGCCATGGATTCAACCGATATATATTTACATAGATAACGCAAATGCATGTACTTCGCGTGTCCGAAACCCCGACCATGCGTCAAGGTTAGTCGCCGCTAACTTACAGTCCGCGCGACTACAGATATAAACAATATGAGTATGAGCGAGATAATCACTCGAGAGGATCGTAGCGGGCGGAGGGCATCGGCGGCATCGGTGTCTTTGCATCGGTTTGGATTTAATTTCGGCTGTGACGTCACAGTAGGTGTTGAAAATGGCACGCTTGGTTTCAATGCAAATCGTGATACTTGCGTTATCTATGTAAATCTATATCTGTGGATTCAACTCTTGATCCTGGACCGCCCAGAGTTGGAATTTTATGTCAATAATTTAATAATAGATAGATAAAAGATAAAGTAGGAGTTAGGAGGCTGGAATGTTTTGGACATGTGATGAGAAGGGATGAGAAGCATGTGACTAAAAGAGTGATGAATATGAATGTGGATGGATACTATTGGATACAGTGCGAGAGGAAGGCCCAAGAAAAGATGGATGGATTGTATCAAGAGTGATATGAACGAGGTTGGAGTGGATGTGAGTATGACGGGAAAGCGCGATGAATGGAAGGAAAAGATATACTGCGCCGACTCCAGATAATGGGATAATGGTAAGGCAGATGATGATGCTAATTTTTTTGACATTGATTTTAGAATGAAACGCGCTCTCGAGCGTAATCCGTTTTAATTTAAAAAAATATTACATTGTTACACAAGGGGTACACAAGGGAACGAAATAAGTCTTTCACCCGAGGTAAACACTGTGCTTTTCATTACGAATAGAAGTGGAAGTGGAAGTATAAGTGAAAGTAGCAGTGAAAGTAGGAGTGAAAGTAGCAGTAAAAGTAGCAGTAAAAGTGGCAGTAAAAGTAAAAGTAGCAGTAGAATTAGAATTAAAAGTAGAAGTAGGCCGGTCGGGTTTAGTAGAAATGTCAAAATAGAACTAGTTTCTTTTTAATAATTTGACAGCTGTCAGTTGAAAGCGATTCTCCCGGGCCGGAAAAGTATTACTTTCAACCCGCTCCTCAGGCAACTTCAGACCTACTTTCAGAGTATGAGTAATGAAAAAGGATTTCTTGGTACTATACTCACCCCGTTCTTCTGATTGCACAGAAGGTCGTATAGTATAACGCTCCCCAGCGAGTGACCCCCTAGGGACACGCCCCCCTTGAAGTGGGGGTTCCGTTGTTTAAACAGCTGGTATATACGGTTTAGTTCGCCGCAAACCGTGTCTAAGATTGTCTGTGGAAAAGACACAGTAATGATTGGTACCTGAAATATAGAATGCCCTAGTAACTGTAATAGTTTTTGATTGTTCACGTGTCTCCCCTCTACACGAGGGGGATTCAGGCCATCCACCACGCTGGCCCAGTGCAGGTCGGCGGACTTCACATGTCAAGTGACAAAACTGACGTAATGCCAGTCGAGAGAGAGATGCGAGCGGTTAAAAGTCTTGGGCGCCTGCAGCGTCGACATGGTAGAGTCATCTGACCTGGCTGTAGAGTGGACATAGTAGAGAGGGTCAAACGGCGTGGATTATCACTCTAGGGACCTGTAGAGTCGATATGGTAGAGTCATCTATCCTGGCTGTAGAGTGGACTGATATAGTACAGAGGGTTAAGCAGCATGGATTGTCACTCTAGGGACCTGTAGAGTCGATATGGTAGAGTCACCTGACCTGGCTGTAGACCGGACTGTTATAGAAGAGAGGGTCAAGCGGCATGGATTGTCTCTCTAGGGACCTGTAGAGTCGATATGGTAGAGTCATCTGACCTGGCTGTAGACCGGGCTGTTATAGAAGAGAGGGTCAAGCGGCATGGATTGTCTCTCTAGGGACCTGTAGAGTCGATATGGTAGAGTCATCTGACCTGGCTGTAGACCGGACTGTTATAGAAGAGAGGGTCAAGCGGCATGGATTGTCTCTCTAGGGACCTGTAGAGTCGATATGGTAGAGTCATCTGACCTGGCTGTAGACCGGGCTGTTATAGAAGAGAGGGTCAAGCGGCATGGATTGTCTCTCTAGGGACCTGTAGAGTCGATATGGTAGAGTCGTCTGACCTGGCTGTAGACCGGACTGTTATAGAAGAGAGGGTCAAGCGGCATGGATTGTCACTCTAGGGACCTGTAGAGTCGATATGGTTGAGTCATCTGACCTGGCTGTAGACCGGACTGTTATAGAAGACAGGGTCAAGCGGCGTGGATTGTCAATCTAGGGACCTGAAGAGTCGACATGGTAGTCATCTGACCTGGCTGTAGACCGAACTGTTATAGAACAGAGGGACGAGCGGCGTGTATTGTCACTCTAGGGACCTGTAGAGTCGATATGGTTGAGTCACCTATCCTGGCTGTAGAGTTGACAGATATAGTAGAGAGGGTCAAGCGGCATGGATTGTCACTCTAGGGACCTGTAGAGTCGATATGGTAGAGTCATCTGACCTGGCTGTAGACCGGACTGTCATAGAAGAGAGGGTCAAGCGGCGTGGATTGTCAATCTAGGGACCTGAAGAGTCGACATGGTAGTCATCTGACCTGGCTGTAGACCGAACTGTTATAGAACAGAGGGACGAGCAGCGTGTATTGTCACTCTAGGGACCTGTAGAGTCGATATGGTTGAGTCACCTATCCTGGCTGTAGAGTTGACAGATATAGTAGAGAGGGTCAAGCGGCATGGATTGTAACTCTAGGGACCTGTAGAGTCGATATGGTAGAGTCATCTGACCTGGCTGTAGACTGGACTGTTACAGTAGAGAGGGTCAAGCGGCGTGTATTGTCACTCTAGGGACCTGTAGAGTCGATATGGTAGAGTCATCTGACCTGGCTGTAGACCGGACTGTTATAGAAGAGAGGGTCAAGCGGCATGGATTGTCACTCTAGGGACCTGTAGAGTCGATATGGTAGAGTCATCTGACCTGGCTGTAGAGTGGACTGTTATAGAAGAGAGGGTCAAGCGGCATGGATTGTCACTCTAGGGACCTGTAGAGTCGATATGGTAGAGTCGTCTGACCTGGCTGTAGACCGGACTGTTATAGAAGAGAGGGTCAAGCGGCATGGATTGTCACTCTAGGGACCTGTAGAGTCGATATGGTAGAGTCATCGGACCTGGCTGTAGAGTGGACTGTTATAGAAGAGAGGGTCAAGCGGCATGGATTGTCTCTCTAGGGACCTGTAGAGTCAATATGATAGAGTCGTCTGACTTGGCTGTAGAGTGGGCAGATATAGTAGAGAGGGTCAAACGGCGTGGATTGTCACTCTAGGGACCTGTAGAGTCTACATGGTAGAGTCATCTGACCTGGCTGTAGACCGGGCTGGTGTAGAAGAGCACGTCGAGCAGCGTGTCGTTGGTGAAGTTCCGCAGACGCGGGATGCTCTCCAGCGTGAGCTGCGCCAGGCGCCGGTCCACGCCGGACTCTCCCGAGTGGAGGCTGGCGTGCCATGAGATCGGCAACACCTGCCGAGCGCTCAGTACTTTTAAACTACTCCCAAATAATTCTCATCACTATTTATTAGTAACTAGCGACCCGCCCCGGCTTCGCACGGGTGGAATAAATTATCAGTGTTTCTCTACTATATTATGCATTTATTCTACAAATAAACCTTTCCCTTGAAAAACTATCTATTTCAAAAAACCGCATCAAAATTCGTTGCGTAGTTTTAAGGATCTAAGCATACGTAGGGTACTATGGACGCCGTACAATGGACTGGGGGCGATCCCGGTGACACCCAGACCGGGGTAAATTACGAAAAGGCCATTTCCGAAAATCGTCGACCGCTTGGCGCAGTGGTTCGAGCGTAGGCCGCTCGGCTCACTGCACATGGTGGTTGCGGGCTCGATTCCCGCCGGAGCAAATTTCTGAAATGGCCTTTTCGTAATTCACCCCGGTCTGGGTGTCACCGGGATCGCCCCCAATCCATTGTAATGCACCCATAGTACAAGCGTCGCTTAGTTTGGGACTAGATAGTTGGTGTGTTTGTCTAGCGATAATTATTTATTTATATGAGCTGCTGTAATTAATTGACTGCAGTTTGCCCCTATCTACTCCATTATTGGTGTTGTGTTAACTCTAAAACTCACCTCGACTCTGCTAACGATCCCTTTGTCGTACGAGTTCCTGTAATGCGAGTGCAGCAACTGGAGACTGGTCGCCCTGAAGTCCTCCACTAAAAACAATATTCATCATCATCATCATCAGCCTATACTTGTCCACTGCTGGACATAGGCCTCCCCTAATGAGCGCCATAGCGCCTTGTTTTTTTTTTTTTTAACAATATTGTTAGGTGATAATTCTCCTACCCACATAACTGCGCGGCACTCTGCGCTTGGCTCTCGAACACGACGGACGTATTGATTGTGATGGGAATAATTCCTGATAGTTATTGTCAAAGTTAATTTAAACGATGTCAGTTAAATTCTTGAAGTAATGGTCATTGTGAGAATTAAATTGTATTCAAGGTGATAGTCATATATCTTTAAAGAAATTACGCGGGTAGTTTCTAATAATATATACCAATTCTGTGGGGTTGGTACGCGTTCTGATCCCGTCGAATAACGATCGAGTCGTTAAATATTTTTTCATTACTCATACTCTGAAAGTAGGTCTGAAATTGCCTGGGAAGCGGGTTCAAAGTAATACTTTTCAGGCCCGGGAGTTTCGCTTTCAACTGACAGCTGTCAAATTATTAAAAAAAAACTAGTTCCATTTTCACATTTCTATGGAACCATGTTCAAACTTTTTCTACAGTCACTCAATTACAGCACGATGTAAAATTGAAATAACATAAAGTTAAGTATTAATTCAAGAATATATTTAATTTAAATGACTTAATTATAATTTAGTTTCAACAATTTCTTTAAAATAACATAGATTTGGGCAAAATATTTAAAGATGAAAATGTAAAATACTGGCTAAATAATGAAGTTGGACGGCCAACGAAAAAAAAAACAAAATAGGCGGCAATCCGATTATTTTTTTTCGATACAAGGAAAGTAAAAATAAAAACAGGAATTGGCTAAAGAAATAATACAAGGAAGTATGAACAATAATCTACAACTCGAATAGAGTAACTTTCACCACTCATGTAACAATGTACTATAAAACATTTCACAGCAGCTCCCCTAGCGGATGCGTGCGGAATTATTGGTGAATATACAGGGTGTAAGGGGCATTGTAACGAAAACTGATACCATGGATTCAAATCGCGATGCTGGACACCCCAGAGTTGGAATTTTTCGTCAATATTTTCATGGTTTATTTATACTAATATTTTACAGCATTTTTAAATTGATTTTTCATTACTCATACTCGGAAAGTAGGTCTGAAGTTGCCTGAGGAGCGGGTTGAAAGTAATACTTTTCCGCCCTAGGGAGAATCGCTTTCAGAATCGGAATCCACAATTGACGTAGTAATCGACGAACATGGAACCTCCTGATATTTTTACAAGTCGATGAATTATGGGGTTATTAGTCGTGGACCTTACCGACTTCCTCGACGGACCGGAAGCGCATGTCGCAGGCGGATCCGACGCCATGGCACAGCAGCAGCAGGTGGTCGATGCTCGACGGCTCCGTGTCCTCGATCTCGGACTCGTCGTGACCGCGCCGGACGACCCGCGGACGAGATATCGACTGCCAGACATCGGCACGTATTAATAAATCGATCGACTGAGAGATCGTCAGAAGCCTCAGAGCGATCTTGGCAATGTCTTTCCAGTATAAAATGTAATGACAAAACCGTACTCGAGATTACTCTCAGACGTAAGATAAATTTATTAATAAGGACGCTTTACATGCATTAAAGTCTAAGGTCCTTATTAATAAATCGATCTTAAGTCTGAGAGCGATCTTGGCAATGTCTTTCCAGTATAAAATGTAATGACAAAACCGTACTCGAGATTACCTCAGACGTAAAATAAATTTATTAATAAGGACGCATTACACGCATTAAAGTCAAAGGTCCTTATTAATAAATCGATCTTAAGTCTGAAAGCGATCTTGGCAATGTCATTCTAGTACAAAATGCAGGTCATAACCGTACTCAAGATTACTATATATCATACTAACTGCCCTTCTCTCCCTCTGGTTCCTGTACTCTCCCGCCCCATGTACGAACAGGATGAGATGATCGATCTTGGCCGGTTGGTCTTGGGAGACTCGTATCTTGGGCGGGTTCCGGTAAACGCGCTTGCCGAAGGAGAACAACTGTATGGGTGGTATAGGATTAGGATGGATTGGTTGAATAGGATGGATGGTAAAGGATTATGATGGATTGGTTGAATAGGATGGGTTGGTTGTTTTCAATGGATTGTGTGATCTAGCCAGACGGTATTTTGTTTTTTCTATCACAGACACAAGGGAATAATAGGGGGGCATAGGATTAGGGTGAATTCGTTGAATCGGTTGAATTACGTGAATATCAATATCACAGACGCCTGCAAAGGTGGTAATACATTGGATTGGTTGAATGAATTGAACAGGATAGATTGGTTGAACGGGATGGATCGGTTGAACGGGATGGATCGGTTGAACTGGATGGACTGGTTGAACAGGCTAGATTGTTTGAACAGGATAGACTGGTTGAACAGGATGGATTGGTTGTACATAATGGATCGGTTGAACGGTATAGTTTGAATGAACAGAATATATTGGTTAAACAGGTTGAACAGGATAGATTGGTTGAACAGGATGGACTGGTTGAACAGGATGGACTGGTTGAACAGGATGGACAGGTTGAACGGGTTGGCTCACTCACCGGTGTGCTAGTGAAAGTGTCAGCGGCGCCGCTGTGCAGGAAGTGCACCATGACCCCAGGGCCGTGCATCACCACCACCTCCCCATTGGGGAGGACTAAACGGCGATGCCACTCCCCGTGGGTCATCCCATGGCGGTACTCCTCCTGAATGGTGGAAGTGGAATCATGAAAATAAATTTATTAGTGACAATGGTGTCGCCTGCTCACATTCTGTCGCTGTTCCTGAGAATGTACACCGTCTTTTATGCATTGAAGTCAAAGTCAAAGCGTTTATTTTGTTTAGGCACTTAGAAATTGTCAATGTATATTTTTTTTCTTATATCTACAACCGGATCGGTGTGTGACCTCGACTGAGAAGATCCGGCAAGAAACACAGCGGGCTTGTCTTTTTACATTTTCTTATATTTCTTTTTTTTAATAGCCAGTTGCTTATACTTAGTTAATAATTACAAAGGGCAGTAGATATCAATGTGAATATAAAAGCTCCAGTGTGTTGCCTTTGAGATTACCAAGAATTACATAGGTTGAAAAGAGTAACCATTGAGTTTCTCGCCGGCTCTTCTCAGTGGAAGCGCCATTCCGAGCCGGCGGTAGATTCTGACTATTCATAAATGCTTTGTTGGCTTACATGAATAAAAACAATTTCGAGTTTGTTTTTTTTTTTACTTATTTTACTTATGCTCACTGACCTCTAACTTCTCCGCAACTTGTTCTGTGTACGGCACGTATCTAGCATCGGTTGTGCCCTTGTAGAACCAACTACACCTGGAAACAAATATTTCAAACATAAAATAACCCCTTATTAACCCCTAGGCCCCAGAGCAGTGGTTCCCAAACTTATTTTGTATACAGCCCACTTTGAGAATAAATTATTATTTAGCGCCCTTATTTTTTCACCTACTTAAAAACCACTATAACGTCAAATTAAATTAATTGATTATTGTGAGCTACACAACGCCCCCATTTTTTTTCAGGGTATCTTACCGCCCCCCTTTAGACCTGCAGCGCCCACAAGGGGGCGTTATCGCCCACTTTGGGAAAGGATGTCATGTTCCCCTACGGGTGGGTATAAGACGCGAGCGGCAATAGGTGGTTTATTTGTTACGTTTAGTAACACGTCAACGATAATAGGGTTTCAAAGATCGATTATGTCAAAGTCTATCTGTTTTAGTATCGATTCTTGTATAAAACCTTACTGATTGGCATGAAAAAAAATACAAAAACAATTTTCATGCTTCCGAAATATTGCGTCACTTAGGGGAGAGGGCGCTCGGAGGAAGGAAGGATCATTGGAAGGCTTAATAAACGTGTAATAGCGTATGTATAATTATACAATGCTTTGTATTCTTCTTTTGAATGTATAATTACACTAATTGTAATGTGACGACCGCTCGGCGCAGTGGATCGAGCGTAGGCCGCTCGGCTCACTGCACATGGTGGTTGCGGGCTCGATTCCCGTCGAGGCCAAGTTCGGAATTGGCCTTTTCGTAATTCGCCCCGGTCTGGGTGTCACCGGGATCGCCCCCAGTCCATTGTACGGTGCCCATAGTACAAGCGTTCCTTAGCTTGGGGCCATACAGTTGGTGTGTCAGTCTGGCAATGTCTATGTAGTTGTATTTTTGGAAATCCTACTAATATTATAAATACTAATATTATAAATGTGAAAGTTTGTGCGTGTGGATGTATGTTTGTTACTCCTTCACGCAAAAACGACTGAACGGATTTGGATGAAATTTGGAACACAGATAGTTTATAACCGAGATTACGATATAGGATACTTTTTATCCCGATAATCCCGAAATTTTTGTTACGTTAAATACTACGCGGACGAAGTCGGGGGGCACAGCTAGTATAGTATAAGGTTATTATTACATTTACATACACATTAGTTACTTATATTGTCTTACTCGTATCGTCGAAATTGTTAACTTTCCGTAACACAAGCTTGCTTTTGGGTAATAATTAAAGTTCTAGAATTGTAAACATTAACTTCATGCTAAGGGGGCGTCCATTAATGACGTGAGGCATTTTTGAGAATTTTTCTACCCCCCTCTCTCCTTGGTGAGATATCGTATGATTTTCTTCAACTCCCCCTCGTCTAATCTCCCGCGAGATTTTTCAAAATTAATGTTTTGGCTGTAAACGTGTTGGATTATTGAGAAAAACGGTTGACCCAAAAGGCCATCCTTGAAATAATTTATTACGCAATTTGACACCGTTTTCAGCTAGAAAAATAATTACGTATGCAACGCGCGCGCGTTGTTGTTTATAATCTAGTTGAAACAGTACCTACATTGACTCCTCTACTGGCCGCTTGAATCTATGCGCATGCGTAAGAACCCCTCGACTGACCAATCACGGTGCGTCTGCTGACGCGCAATTCGGACATTGAGATACGCGCGCTCGGTGCCATGCGTTGGTATTCGTTGTTATAATAGTTTGATTATGTATTCGTAAATCTTGTGTAATTTTAATTTGTAGTAGTGAGTTATTAACACACTGTGTACAAACTCTGGTGTTACGATTCATTTATTATACGTATTATTTGCCAAGGCCCCCCATCCCCCCTGAGTTAGATTTGGAAAGATTTAGCGTGATCCCCCCCCAGAACACCTCACGCAATTAATGGACGCCCCCTAACACGATTGTAACATATTTTGTGTTCATTAAATAAATAAATAAATGAATATCGATAAGAATTATTTCCCCTTACCTCCTCACGTTGGTGGGGCTGTCATCCCAGTACACAGGTATTCGGAGCCGACCCATGATGTTGACGTCGAATCTGCCGCCATCTGTGGCCACTAGAGTGGTCTCGTTTAATTCAGCTACAATAATAAATAAATATATCATTATATTAATACGTGAAGCAGAAACTTTGTACAACTTTTTACGAAAATTGCGCGAACGGAGGAGTATGAAATTTGGCACACTTATAGTTTATATAGTGAAGGAGTGAAGAATGCTAATATTTTTATATTAATATACTTAGAAATACATTAAAATCAATATATAAATATTTTTTTTAAAAAAACTCCGATGTGATGACTTTTTAAACTACAAAAGAGCCGATAATTGTCAAACGGCTGAAGCGATTTTCATGAAACAAAGCTAAGAACACTCTCGATCAGAATACCTTTCTAATAATCAAAACAAAATTAAAAGATCGGTTCATCCGCTTGGCCGCTACAATGCCATAGACAGACACACAGATACACATGTAAAACTTATAACACCCCTCTTTTTTCGTTAAAAATGGTACTAACGGCTTATAAACGCCATCTCCAAGGCCCTGGAGTCAGCCACTGAGAAACCTCGCCATATGGACTTGTCTTCCACGTCCACTCGGTAGAACCAGTGGTGTTTCACTGACGTGTACTCCGGTGTTGAACGACCCTGGAATCATGGAAGCGTCATCACAATAACTTCAATACTTAGTATATGAGCTACGGATTGGAAGTTTGTCACGTGTTCTATACGGCCTCTAGTTGCTCGCTAGCAAATAATTATACTAAGCAGACACGAGAAATAGCAGTTCAAAGTTATAAAAAAAAAAAAAATGTACCACGGACCAATAAGACTAGACACCGCTTACGTCCAATACTGTATAGTAGTGTTGCCTGACTATCGATTGCCTATCGATAGGTTGTCAATACTATCGTGACCTCGAAAAATTGTCATAATATCGATAGCCCTATCAATACTATTGACATTTTACAATACTATCGATACTATCGATAGTATCTATCCCAGAAATTGAGCAATATTGTTGATATAGTGCAATACTATCGATAGTATCGATACTATTGGGTATAGATACTATCGATAGTATTGTAAAATTTCAATAGGATCGAGAGCCTATCGATATTGTGACTAGTTTTCGAGGTCAACTATCGATAGTTAGGCAACGCTACTGTATGGGAATGCAGTCGACAAATATCGCGGGGTATCGGAGAATGCGCGCGAATTTTGATTGGTCCGTTCAAGATCGAGCCGTGACTGGACCAATCAAGATGCCAGGTGCGGTCATATATATGAAGTGGCAATGCATATGATAGGCGAGCAGGGGTGCCCGGCTACGCGGCGTCTATGACTTATCGGTCTTTGTTTTGTATTTAATATAACATGAAAGTTAATATACCTCAGACAGCACTGCGACTCCTTCATTAGCTTCATCATGCGTGATCCCTTCAAAATTAACTGTCGACGACCTTTTAACAGTATCCTTGTTTCCATCCATATTAAGACTATTCCTATCACTTTCTTTACTATTATCATCCATTGCCTTCCTAAATTTACAACCTTTATCAAAATTGAGACCTCTCAAACAATATTTACATTTCGCGAACACGTTTTCTAATGACTCTCTGCCGTCTACCTCCGCCGATTCGTTTTCGAATACAGTTTTAACATCGCCTTTGTTGAATATTATATCGGAATCGTATTCTACGGTGAAATAGTTTACGTGCCGTATTAATTGATCGCCGGTATCTATGTTTTGTGGGGAGGTTAAATCTTTCATTAAGTCTAAGTATCTCTCTTTATTTTCCGGGGCATGTCTGTAGTGGTTTTGACTTTGGCTAAGCTCAAAAAAAGGCTTTCCATGGTCCGTCTTCGGTGGGGCTGAGAAATAACTGGCTAACCTACTGAAGCTTTCAGGAGCTTCGGCAGGGTTGTCCGCAGAGAAAAAGTTGTTGGGATCGGAGAGTGGTGGGTCGTTTTCGGGGATTTTGGGAACAGTTTGGGGATTGAAAACTGAAGAGAAATCCGGCAATTTTTCGCTTCTTCCTTCTGCTATACTGGATGCGAATATGGAGCATGATATATCAGGTTGGGTATTAATATGGTGAGAGTCGTCTAGTTTGGATGGAGTTGGCTGAGTGTCATCAACCAATTTCGCAGCCAATCCACTTGCCTGTGTTTGATACTTAGATTCTTTTGCTTCGAACGGCTTTCTATCTTCAAATAAATTCGAAACCCGTCCTATATTAATCGTTTTTGGATCAAATGCTTGCATATGACTATCACCAAACAACGTAGCCGTTACTAAACTAGCTGGAATATTTTCTGTTTCATTATCCTTGATGTTATCAACATCTGCAACCGTGGAAAAATATCTCTTTTCTAATAACAATGCTGAATCTGATGGTTCACTGATTTCTTTGCTTGTGGTCGCTATTTCAGTGTCTTTTGTTGCAACCAATTTAGTTTCAGGGTTGACAGGCTGCTTGGATACTGCAGAATCAAATGTAGTTGCAAAATTAGCGTCTTCCACTAAATCCGCCGGTAGTAGACTCGTCGGTATATCATCCAATGGATCTTCTTGACCACAATCAACTTGAAAAGCTGTCGACAGGTGTCCCACGTCAACAATATTTTTAAGGAGCCCAGATGTTGCATCAGCATTTTTAAAAGCAAATCCTGATGTAAAACTGCCATCACCTAAATCTCTTGCGGCGAAACTCTGTGAATCTGTACGGATGCTTTCTTTAGCTACTGAATCATTGAAGCTAGTAAATCCACCTGCCATTTCAGGTAGCGTGTGTTCAGTTAGTCTCAAATCAAATGTTGGAAATAAACTGTCTCTAATTAGGCTTGGTGCATCAAAAACATTACTTTCTTCCCTTGAATCGAATGCAGTTGGGAAACGAGCGTCTTCAACTGAGCTTTTTAATCCAGCTGAAATGGCAGCATCACACGTTTTAATATTGTCTTTTGCATCGAATGCAGTATATTCAGGTAGCTTCTCGTTACTATCATCAACCAAATTGGTAATATTCGTTTCAATATTAAATCCAACAGGAGCTACGTTGTGTGCCGTTGAAAACGTGAAAACCTGAGTTGTATGAGTCTGGGTTGAAGTTTCGGGCACAGTTTTTATATCACTTAGAGCTTTTGATATTAGTAATCTCTTTTTATATTCTTCTTCAAAGCCAGGTGGAATATTTATGGGAGTGGGAGAGCTTATGGAGTTTCTGTAATGAGTTTCCACTGCAAAGTTTCCAGTGTCGAAGTAGGACGCCATAGTAATCGGGGGACTTGACATTTGGAATATAGACTTGTGATCTTCGCTATCCACTTCTTCCATCTTCTTAAATCTTTCGACCCTATTGGTGAACGTATCAGATTGACTGTCGTCACTTCTCTCTCTCTCTCTGTACTCTATTTTATCATCATCCGTCCCAGACGGTTCTATTACAAACTCTTCGTAAATAGGAAAGTCTTTTTTCGCATCTTGCTCGATTGAGAGTACATCTAAACCACCAGTTTCGTCTGATTTTGTGTCTTCCTCTGCTGGCGGCGCTGATGGCACACCAATCTGTTTAGGAAGCAAGTCCTCATGATGTTTGAATTCAGCTTTTATTTCGTCACTGGCGTTTGTAGGGACATTGTCAAAGAATAAAGAGTTGTTCCCATAAAATCCTATGGTGTTTGGATCGATTGTGAAACTATAATCATGTTCCAGATTTTTATTAGTATCGTCTGTTTTAAACTCTTCTTCGGTCGCCCATCCGTAATTCCTAGGTTCGACGTCATCGTCGTCATCTAGTAGTTCAGTAGCTGATTGCACATTTATAGTTTCAATTGTTTCCTCAGTAATATGAGAGATTTCGTTGAACTGATTATTTTCATACTCTATATTATCACTAGACGCAATGTTAGGCTCTGTAAATGGTGCTTCGACTGCGTTCGACAGCTGTATCCGCGACGTTATATTTTCAATCATCTGTGTAGTCCAATTATCGACTTCTTTATCGTCTTTATCCTCTGGTTTATTAAATTCTCTGCAAGTCTCACAGATATTCAGTTCTGAAACGTTCTCTCCTTCTATTGGCTCGCTAGTGCCTATGTTCTCAAAGAAACTGACGCTAGCGTTTCTATCGAATATATTATCTTTATTTTCATATATTGCAGTAATTGTGTCCTTAATTTCAGTTAGGTCTTTAGGTTTGTCAGGAATTATTGTTGATAAACCAAATAGTGGTACAGATGATACTCCTACGATAGGAATCTCATCTTTAGATATAGATTCCAGTAAGCTATCTACTTTGGGACGTTTCTGAGTAACTTTGATATCCAATTGCGTATTAGTGAATAATTCTACTGGCGTGTACTCCTCAGTAGAAGTAATTATAGAGTCTGCTGAGGTAAATAGGTTACTAGTGAATGTGCTTGGTTGTTCAAATTTAATGGGCGCAAAGGAATCAGGCATATTTATATTTCCATCTTGGATTTCAGTGTTAATTGATAGCGTTTCTAAGCGTGATGGAATTTTCTCACTTTCAACTTTCTCAGTAGACAGACAAACTTTGGGAGTATTAATATCAAAAACTGTTCTCGCTGGTTTCTCTTCAAATGACGTAACATGACCTGGTACAATTTTAGTATCTTCTGAAGTATCTTTTCCTATATTTTCTTGAGTTTTAATTGCTGTATCATCAAACGATTTTATATCTTGTTGACTTGTGCTAGCGAATAAATTAATATTATTAACCTTTTCCTGATCGGCTGTACTTGTAGGTTGAGTTCCAAATATAGTGTTAGAATGTATTTGTTGATTTTGGGAACTGTATGGAGGGTTATTGGCGTAAGTTGAAGAGTTATATCCAGGGTAAGCTTGGTCTTGGGTCTGATAATAATTTGAATAATACTGATTATCTTGATAATACGCTTGATGCTCATCATAAGAGCTAAATCTCTGTGCGTTTTGCACATTAGGTACAAATATTTCAAAATTACCCTGACCACTATATTGCCCGGTCTGCTTATAAGGAACACTATCCTGTGCACTCGAATCATCCTTCGTACTTTCATTATACGCGGGATCGAAGAACGTGGTCACGGTATTCTGTATCTTATTGATATCTATAGAACTGAGTTTAGATTTCAATGATCCAATAATACCGAATCCTTTATTTTCCTTGGGTTCTTCGTAATAATCGGTTGTTGGTCTGCTTAAATCGAAAGCCGTATCGAAATGTGATTGAATCGGTTCCTGAGGTTTGTTTGCATCGAATGGAGTGTATGTGTCGACTGGCTTATTTAATTCCAAAGCTATTGGTTCAGGCATCGAAGCTGCGTTTAGTGCGGAAGGCACGCTTGCGGTTTGGCTAATATCAAACGGTATGGCAGGCGTTTTTACATTAGCTTCTTGGTCAGGTGTAAACAGAGCACCTTGGAATACACCAGGGTCGACTGTAGGTATTATTGGTTTAATATTATTGGTAATACCGCCCACACCTTCAATAGGTCCAGAATAATATTGCGGTCGTTTCTTAGCCATTCTGTAATTTACTCCCGTAGATTTGGGTGGGTCTATTAAAGGTTTAGTAGGTTCGGTAGGTGGTAAAAATAATTCGGTTTTCATTTCCTCTTGCACTGATATAGGATTGTAGAATGTCGGAGGTAGAGTTGTCGTCGATTGTGGAGCCAATATCGTAGATGCTGACGGTACAGATGACGTCACGGCGTATTGAGATGAAAGTGGCATTTCAGAAGTATCAGTTGGTGTGAAAATGTTAGAAGGTGTGGCAGCTGATGCAGTTAATACATTAGGCGGTGCAAATATGTTTGTATTGGACGGAATAGTTGGAGCAAATATTGGTGGAAGTTTTGGCGGTCCGATAGCTGAGGTTGGTGGTTTCAATCCAGTTGTTGGTTGAGATATTGGAATTGAAGGTTTTGTTGGTGGTGCTATTGGGTTCGGCTTAGGAGTTGAATATAACGTTGAGTTGTCAGGTAGCGATATTGGATTGAACATTGGCGGTTGCGCAGGAGGAAACGTCGGATTTGTTCCTTGTGGGGCAGCTACCATTAATGTTTCAGTAATAGGCTGCGATGGGAAATCCGAAGTCGGTATTGGATCAAACGTTGGTACAAATATATTATCAGTCAATGACGTAGTTTGTAAAGTTGGTCGTTTAATAACCGGATGGTTGGATCCAATGCGTCTTGCAACTGAAGGTGGCAATACAGATTTCACTGCAGTCAGACTGTCTCTCCTCTGCGTCGAAAACATAGGCGGTGGCGGAATTACTGCATTACTTTGTTCTGGGAAATTTACTTCAGAATCTTTCGTAGCAGATATCAAATTAAGTTTATAATTGCTTGCAGAGTTATCTAGATTTCCAGCATTGTCAATTCCAGGATTATACACATCGAAGGAACCAGAAAAAACTGATGGTTTAACTTCGTCGACTCGTTTTACACCTGGTCTTTCAGTTTCATTCAAATTAGGGTTAAATATATTAAGGGTCTCATTGTAAGTTGGTGGTTTCATAACTTCAACCTTATCACCATCCGTTAGAGTCATATTTCCAACACGATCTGTTAGATTTATGCTGCTATCTTGAGCCGTGGGTACGAAGTAAGCTGGAACTGATGTACTGGCAGCACCATAAGCCATAGAGGGTATATCCCCAGAAGATAGCCCTGGTATTTGCGCGTATTTCTTTTTTGATGTTATTCTGTAGTTACTTGGACCTGTAACAAGAGAAACAGTTGGTTAATATTAAATATTTTCAGGCAATTAAAAAGGGGTTGAAAATGGTTCGAAGATGAGAAGAATGTAACTAAAAGAGTGATGAGTGTGGAAACTGAGCAAAAGGAATATCTAAAAAGTGACAGATAGACATATAACGGGAAAAGTTAAGACAGGTGAATGATGATGAAAACGTTTAAAGGCAATTCTTCGTTTTTACTTGACGACTTTCTTAGAGAGCCGGTTGCCCAACCCCATTCTCTAATCGTACAATAAGCCGATCTTCTTAAAGGGGGGCGGTAAAAGACCCAGAAAAATCAATTTAATTTGACGTTATAGTGGTTTTTAAGTAGGTGTAAAAATAGGGGCGCTAAAAGATAATTTATTCCCAAAGTGGGCAGAATACAAAATAAGTTTGGGAACCACTGTTCTATACGGACGTTCGGAGCGCTCGCCGCACGGCCACTCTATATGAGGAGTCAGATCAAAGTGTATTAAATGTAACTTTTGAGATGGGGGCTTTTCACATTTTTGTATTGTATTGTTATTGATTCGTTACTCGGCATTGGCAGAATCATAATTATTATTGTTGAGCTGGACCCAATTGTAAGAGGCTATTAACAGGAGGCCATATAAAAAAACTTTTGAGATAAAGGCTTAATTTTGGGTGGGTGGAGTTAATATATTTTGATCTGTTACTCCTCATATGTGCTAGACGTCACTAACGTTAAACAACATCTAAATATATATAACTCAAAGGGGACTGACTGACTTGCATAGTGATCTATCAACGCACAGCCCAAACCACTGGACGGATCGGGCTGAAATTTGGCATGCAGGTAGATGTTATGACGTAGGCATCCGCTAAGAAAGGATTTTGATTAATTCTACCCCCAAGGGGATAAAATAGGGAATGAATAATCCCGAAATTTTTGAAAGTTAAATTACACGCGGACCAAGTCGCGGGCACAGCTAGTCTTATATATAAAATTGTCGTGTCACAATGTTAGTTACCATACTCGTCCGAAATGGCACGACCGATTTTTCATGAAATTTTGTGTGCATATCGGGTCTTCTTTAAAGCGTCTCTAGACAGCAATGTTTTTTAGCCTTTTTATTATTGTTTTACATTTGTATGGTCTCCATACAGCCTCGCCCCGCTTAGATCTTGGAGCGTCAGCATAAAACTGGCAGCGGTAAGCGGTCAGCATTATTAGTTTAATCCCATCGTAGATTATAAAGAACGGCACCGGTAAGTACACCTGCGAGTAATCACAGACTAACATATACACTTGCCACTCTGATTGGTTCCTGGTTAGACTGGTTTAAGTTCTAGTTAATCTTATCTACGAGATAGGAATACAACTTTCTTTAAAGGTTTCAAGTTTTAGAAGCGTCTTAAGCTTAGTAGTTAGACAGGCTGTACTCTAACTGATAGGTTCCGGGTTTGATCCCGTCTATTAAAACTATTGGCGTTAGCGCAATACTGTAGCGGGTATATAGCCCCCTCCCCCAAACCTCCACTCCTCTTCAGGGCGGGCGGGCGGGTATTGCAAGCAACTATAGGCAATGGTAATTGATTAACATAACTTAAATTGAAAATTAAAAAAAACCCCCTTGCATCGACTTTTCAAACTACAAAAGAGCTGATAACTTTCAAACGGCTGAACCGATTTTCATGAAACTTAGCTAAGAACACTCCCGATCAGAATACCTTTCTAACAAAAAAAAAAACCACATTAAAATCGGTTCATCCGCCTGGGCGCTACCGGTGCCACGGACAGACACACAGATACACATGTTAAACTTATAACACCCCTCTTTTTTCTTAGGGGGTTAATAAGACGGGCCGTATGCTTGCTTACACACTTTGTTAAAATAAAAAAAAATCCCGGCGGATGTGAAACTTGTGTACTTTATTGTATGCGCGCGCGCACGGACAAGGGAGTCAAGAGCGGTGGCGTAGAGGGGGCATGATGCCATGAGAGAGCGTCATGCCGTTTGCCGTCACGGCAAACTGGTCCATTTTACCGCCAAAGTGCACCAATAGATGTTTCACATTAAAAATCGGTCAAGCATTTTAGGAGGAGACGAAACACACATACATACACACCCACACACACCGGATTTTTGTATGAAGATAAATATAATAATATTATACTTTTATCCGTTTCGATATTACGTTAAGTTTTCCCTGTACCTACAGACGCTGAGTCATCGTCATCACTTTTTATGAATGAAATTTATGTAATTTCAAATGTGGGGGTGTCCCGGCGATTCTCGGCTCGGGATTTACCAAAATTCTGCGGATTTTCCCAGTCCTTCGTAGCCATTTTTTCCCTTCACCGATTCACAAGGGATATATTCTTAGAAACGAGAGTCGTGTATAAAATACAATAATCACAGAGGCGGGGTTTGAACCTGTACACCTTCAGTACTAGACTTTCACTGCTTTTTGAAAGTTTGTCATTTGATGAAAGGTGTTCCAAATTGGTTAAACGCCTGTACTAACCCATAGTACAGTTTTAATGTATTGTTTTATATATAGCTAGCTGAGCCCGCGACTTCGACCG
Source organism: Notodonta ziczac (assembly GCA_918843915.1). Taxonomy (NCBI): domain Eukaryota; kingdom Metazoa; phylum Arthropoda; class Insecta; order Lepidoptera; family Notodontidae; genus Notodonta; species Notodonta ziczac. The sequence continues at coordinate 2,309,987 of OU974064.1, forward strand.
CGTGGAATTTAACTTAACGAAAATTTTATTTAACCAAATATATTCGTTGCTATGTTGCTAAGTTTAATCTCATTTTTCTTTATATACCTATCGCAAAAGCCCGCCGCGGCCACGTTCTGAGCCCGCGCGATAGGACCCATTTGTGATTTTCTTTAATATAAGTAGCCATAACATCAGCTATCTGCCAGTGAAAGTCCCGTCAAAATCGGTCCAGCCTTTTCGGAGATTACCCGGAACAAACATACAGACAGACAGAATTTTTTTTATTAAAATCGCGTTTTTGCTATAGGTACCGTATGTACTTTCATAAGCATTTAGTGAAAAGGTGTTATTTCGAAATTACAAACAGACACTCCAATTTTATTTATTTGTATAGATAATGTAGGCAAACATACGGACAATCCGTGTGGTGTTAAGCAGTTACTGTCGCCTATAAATGCATGCAATACCAAAGGAATTGCACGCACGATGCCGACCTCACGGGGAGATGGCTCTGGAACTGGAACTACCCACTTACATCAAATGTTTGTTACCAAAATAGTTTTAAAATAATTTTAGGAAAATTTTATTTGTTGTATTTTTGTTAAGTATAGTATTAGGTTATTATTACATTTACATACACTTTAGTTAATTATATTGTATAAATCGTACCGTCGATTTTGTTAACTTTACGTAACACAAGCTCTTGGGTTATAATTATATTTAAGCTCTAGAATTGTAAACATTTTTATGCTAACATGATTGTAACCTGTTTTGTGTTCAATAAATAAATAAAGAAATAAAGAAAGATAGACAGCGAAGCAGTGATAGCCGATTGGTTAAAGCACGCGTCTTGCGGGCACCAGGTCTTGGGTTCAAACCCCGGCTCGCACCTCTGGATTTTTCGAAATCTATGTGCGAATCATAATTTCTATATGATTATCACTTGCTCACGGTGAAGGAAAACATCGTGAGGAAACCTGCATGTCTTAGAAGATCTAAGTAACCAATTTTCGAAAGACATGTGAAATCCGCCAACCCGCACTGGGCCAGCGTGGTGGATTATGGCCTGAATCCCCCTCGTGTTGAGGGGAGGCCCGTGCCCAGGAGTGGGACGTCAAAAATGGCTAAATTATTATTTATTATTATTATTATTAGACAGCGGGAAGGGAATGAACCGAAGGGGTTGTGCTTCCAGATCTCCCACTCATCGTACCAAACACAGCCATAATAGATCCCTTACGCCGATCTTCTGTGAGAGGATGTACTACCCTGGCCGAGCCAAACCGTATTTGCTGAAGAATTGGCTTTATAGATGTACTAGCTGAGCCCGCGACTTCGTCCGCGTGGAATTTTGATCCTTGCTTAGGGGATGTCTACGTCATAGTAGCTTTATGAATGCAAAATCTCAGCCCGATCGGTTTAAAATTGACAAACTTTCATCCCCTATTTTATCCCCCTGGGGGTAGAATTAATCAAAATCCTTTCTTAGCGGATGCCTACGTCATAACATCTACCTGCATGCCAAATTTCAGCCCGATCCGTCCAGTGGTTTGGGCTGTGCGTTGATAGATCACTATGTCAGTCAGTCACCTTTGAGTTATATATATATATAGATAGATAGATGAACAAGAAGATCTAGGAAGATGTGGAAGAAGGGAGTATGGACACAGAGTGAAATTGATGTAACAAGTCGTTTGGAATTTGGGGTTATAAATGATACTAGCTGTGCCCACCGACTTCGTCCGCGTAGTATTTAACTTAACAAAAATTTCGTGATTATCGGGATAAAACCCTATGTGTTAATCCCGTTTATAAACTGTGTTCCAAATTTCATCCAAATCCGTTCAGTAGTTTTTGCCTGAAAGAGTAACAAACATCCACACTCACAAACTTTCGCATTTATAGTATTAGTAGGATAGGCTCCATACGACTGCCGCGGTTATTAAAAACAAACTTTATTTACTCCTTCATAGGACACATTTTCACAAATGCCGCAGCAGTCGTTTGGAGCCTTTATGCACCTGATTGATATCTACTTACCAGTAACAGGAGGTTCCTTTGGCGGCGGAGCGGCCTCCTTAATAACGTTATCAACACTCATCAAAGGAACCGACTCTCCTTGTACACAGCCTTGATAACTTTGAACCTTTGCATCGTCAGGAGTCTGCTCCCTACTCTTCATACTCAGCATACTCGAAAAAGAGCTGAACACGGCACTGGCCACGTGCGGCAAAACCGCGGGCAGTTGGGAAAAGTTCTGAGCTATGTCAGCGGTCAAACTTTGCTGCACTTCGGGCTTCTCATCATTCAGATTGATCTCCTCGAGATTTTCTTCAGTCGCGAGGTTTGCATTCTGATCAGCCATCTGGCTGTTCAACGGAGCACTGACATATCTCGTACCGTGGAGCCTTGCGAAGTACTCATTCACATCAAAATCGTCCTCGGATTTTGGTAAACCCTTTGATTGGGTGAAGCACACGTTTTCTTCCTTTCTATCATCTTGGAGGGTAGTTTGATGATCTAGGATGTTGGGTATGGTTGTGGTAGAGAAGTGGGAAGGTACTATATTGGAGTTCGAATCCCCGGATGGGTGGTTCGCGAGTTCATTGTCGGGTTGCCCCAGGGATTGCGCGTGGGCCCCAATTTGTTGTTCTGCAACAAAGGAAAACATATTGTTAGAATACGTATTGACGTAAAAGGCTGCATATTTGCCGAGTAGGTATCAATTTAGTAATTATTTTTCTTTTCTATAGAATAGTTTAAAACAATATCTCTGTCTTGCCACTTGTTAATGAAAAGATGGAGGAGTGTGTACACTATCGTTCGCACTAGCAAACATATAAACTTGAATAATATTGTTAGTTTGCATTAAACATAAGGTATTTATAGCACATGTTAACCTTGGTTTACAATATTTATTGCCATATAAACCTTATTTAAACGGAAACATTACGTAGCAACACTGTTGACGGTCGTAGAGCGAAACTAGTAGTACCGCAGTCTCACAGAAGATAGTCGTGTACTAGCTATTACAGCTACGTTTCACACCAAAAGCGAGGGCCAGAAGCCCAATCCCTACTCGTTCTCCCTCCCTCTTCCAGGGCGGCAAAGTGCGTACAATGCCTCTGGTATTGCAAGCATTTAAATGCTACTGTAACGGTTTAACATCAAGACCCTAACCACGCTAGCTACTCAAATCGTAATAGAAAAGCAAACGCTCGCGATTGCGTTTCAAACGCTCCGCTTTTGACGTTTTGCTGACACCATACCATATCAACGTCAGTAGAAATCGTGAAGCTCGTGTCAGTAAAACGTCAAAAGCGGAGCGTTTGAAACGTAATCGCAAGCGGTTGCTTTTCTATTACGATTTGAGTAGCTAGCGTGGTTAGGGCCCAGGACGATCGTACCCAGCGGGATAGCAGAGTTTGTTGTACAAAATAGTACATTGTTACATGAGTGGTGAAAGTTACTTATTTTGTCCCGAGACGGGGTTTGGCGTCCGAGCGTAGCGAGGGCGCTAATAGTTCGAGGGACAAAATAAGTCTTTCAGCCGAGGTAAACACTGTGCTTTTCATTACGAATACAAGGAAAATAAAAATAAAAACAGGATTTGGCTAAATAAATAATACAAGGAAGTACAAACAATACTCTACAACTCGAAAAAAAAAAACGGATTGCCGCCTATTTTGTTTTTTTTTTCGTTGGCCGGCCAACTTCATCATTTAGCCATTATTTTTCATTTTCATCTTTAAATATTTTGCCCAAATCTATGTTATTTTAAAGAAATTGTTGAAACTAAATTATAATTAAGTCATTTAAAAAAAAATATTCTTGAATTAATACTTAACTTTATGTTATTTCAATTTTACATCGTGCTGTAATTGAGTGACTGTAGAAAAAGTTTGAACATGGTTCCATAGAAATGTGAAAATGGAACTAGTTTTTTTTTTTAATAATTTGACAGCTGTCAGTTGAAAGCGAAACTCCCGGGCCTGAAAAGTATTACTTTCAACCCGCTTCTCAGGCAACTTCAGACCTACTTTCAGAGTATGAGTAATGAAAAATACTGTATACCCTTTCTGTTTCACCTTGTATATCGTACTTAACGTTCGTATTGTCGAATCCTACTCTAAAAACCATATTTTTGCCGTCGTATCGATTACTACGAGGACAATACAAAATTCCGACAACCGCTTGGCGCAGTGGTTCGAGCGTAGGCCGCTCGGCTCACTGCACATGGTGGTCGCGGGTTCGATTCCCGCCGGGGCAAATTTCGGAAATGGCCTTTTCGTAATTTACCCTGGTCTGGGTGTCACTGGGATCGCCCCCAGTCCATTGTACGGTACCCATAGTACAAGCTTTGCTTAGTTTGGGACCGTACAGTTGGTGTGTCTGTCCGGTGATATTTATTTATTATTATTATTTATTTATTTATTAATTATCGTTCGTTCAGACGATATAGGTACGATGGCATTTAGGGTAGGATTCGACAATACGAATGTCACGATATATAGATTATCGTTGCTAAGAGTGGCACACCCCTTTATTTAATGTTTACTCGTCAGCCGTACGTTGCGTCAAGTAGGTGAGTGGGTCTGCCAAATTTGGTAATGTTTACAAAGGTAACCACTCGCCTATATTTGCTAGATAAACTTATGTCCAATACTATTTAGTTACTTGCTCATGCATTTGACGATAATGATGACCGCTCGGCGCAGTGGTTCGAGCGTAGACCGCTCGGCTCACAGCACATGGTGGTTGTGGGTTCGATTGCCGCCGGGGTAAGTTTCGGAAATGGCCTTTTCGTAATTTAGGCAGGTCTGGGTGTCACTGGGATCGCCCCCAGTCAATTGTACGGTAGCCATATTACAAGCGTTGCTTAGTTGGTTAAAGACGAGGGGCCCAACTCTATAAACCGCTGGCATCGATCGATTCGCAATACGTCAAAACTGACGTACCGCGTATCTGAATACGTCAATGTGGACAGTTATTCTATAGGAAAAATGGCGTTCGAGATGCGAGCGGTCCACCTTGTATACAATCATTTAATTCGACTTTATCACTACATAGTATAAAACAAAGTCGCTTCCCGCTGTCTGTCCCTATGTATGCTTAGATCTTTAAAACTACGCAACGGATTTTGATGCGGTTTTTTTTAATGGATAGAGCGATTCAAGAGGAAGGTTCATATGTATAATACATGCATAATATAGTGGAGAAACACTGATAAAATATAATGTGATTCAAATGAGAATAGGTTCGACTTTGCGCCATATTGTGACGTCATAGCTGTCAATTCTAACCAGTTAGGTAGGGTGAGCAAAACAAGATATTTTTTTAATAAAATTTATTTGCAAAGGTTGATTCAAAAACTCATCACTGCTGCTTTCCGCTATAAAATAAAATATGAATTATTGTAGGTTTTTAAAATGTATTACGCCAACTGTTATTTAAAATAAAAAGGGGCATTCTGTTATCTGTATTTATAATAAAACTAAAAGTTTCATCGTCTTCGAATGGTTATAAAAAACGAATGATGACTTTAAATATATTTTTTTTTAATAATTAAATATTATATAAAGACAATTTACTACTAATTTAACCGCTTTATTTTAATTTTATGTACGACTATTATTATTGATATGCAAATTATTTTTTATGCACACCATACTTATCAAGTGACATTCGACAGACAGAGGTTATTGACATTCCTATTCTTATTTGGATCGCATTATACCCGTGCGAAGCCGGGGCGGGTGGCTAGTATTCTTATGTAATTTAATTACATATCCTCTTAACATTTACTTCCAGTTGGACCGGTAACCGAATATGAACATTAACCTACATAAGTTGACTATATAAGTACTTAAGGGCGCCATGATGCTTTCGGTTTCTATATGATGATGACCGCAGCATCACTAGCATAGATTTTATTTTCAAGATGTCGACAACACGCCTGCCGGGCCATGCTATTGCTAAGAACTATTCAAGAGACCTCATGCGGAAAATAAAATTCGCCAAGTGCTTGTCGAGCCATGCACAATGAAGGGTTCCGAGTCATTTAAGGTAATCTGGTTAAAATTTGACCCCAGGTTGAAATAGGTACAAAAGTTTTATACATACTACTACCGACATCTATCCACGTGCATTAACACTTCAGAAATACACGTATTAACATCTAAATATATATAACTCAAAGGTGACTGACTGACTGTCTGACATATTGATCTATCAACGCACAGCCCAAACCACTGGACGGATCGGGCTGAAATTTGGCATGCAGGTAGATGTTATGACGTAGGCATCCGCTAAGAAAGGATTTTGATTAATTCTACCCCCAAGGGGATAAAATAAGGGATGAATGATCCCGAAATTTTTGTTAAGTTAAATTACACGCGGGCACAGCTACTACATATATAAACCTTCCTCATGAATCTATATATTGAAAAAACCGCATCAAAATCCGTTCTAAGCTAAGTTCAAAATCTAAGCATACATTGAGACAGACGGATAGCGGGAAGCGACTTTGTTTTGATAATGTTTAGTCGTATCAATTTTAGTTTACTCGTGATCAGTAGATAACAAAATATGAACGGTAGGAGGTAATGCAGGCAAGATTGTTCTTCCATGATGTTTGTAACATTATCTCCTATGGTGTATGATCATGGCCACGTGAAAGTGACTGCGGGTCGACGACCCCGCGGCGTTACGTGTTGCGTGCGTCGCGGCGCAAGTGCAAATTCAGATTTATGGCGATAATTCTAATTACAGTCGTCGAGGGACCCAACTCCAACCGCTGGCATCTCAATCGACTCGCCAAACGTCAAAGCTGACGTATCGCATTTCTAAATATGTCACTTTTGACAGATTTTCTATAGGACATCTGTCAAAACTAATGTGTCAAACAGAGAGGTGTGGAATTTCAAACGCCATCTACCGTCCCGAACCCGTAAGCTACTTGAGCATTGGCCAATAGCGAGGTAGTTTTGGTTATGTCTGCCGCTGAACTGACAACCGTTGGGGTGGAACAGAGACCAATAAGCCATAGACGCTGCATAGCCGGCATCTCCGCTCGACTAACACATGCATTGCGTCTGTTTATGTGTGACCGCACCTGACATTTTGATTGGTCTATTCACGTAAGCCAGGATCATCAATGGTGTGGAATGATGGCACCAAGGTTTGACCATCGACTAAAGTCTGTCACCACCCTTAGTATCTGTGTTTTTTGTGCATGAGTGTGTACACATCACGAAGTTGTATGCTGTATGGTCCCAAAACTAAGCAGCGCTCATACTACAATGAAATGGGAGCGATCCCAGTGAAACCCAGACATGGGCAAATTAAAAAAAGACCATTTCCGATATTCGCCCAGAGTATAATCGAACCTGCAACCCCTAAGCCAACCGATCATCAAATAACATAATAAATTCAGTAGAGAAGCTAATATTTAACAACTCTATTGACCACTACCTAACCAAGAAAAATATGATATTATATACTGCGACATATTTAAAGAACTCCCCACACCTTGAGAGCTTTGAAGTATTCTTATCTCAACACATTATCAGTGTCTGACTAATGTTATAACAATGTCAGTAAAGTTAAACACGGGCCGGTGTAGTTGTGATGCCGATGACGTCATTTCCGGTCTAATCAGCGCGGTGATTATTTTTTACGATCTCCTTTCATCACTGACCAATACCGCTAACCTAACATAAACTTTTTTTTCCTTTTTTTTTTTAAAGGACTAAATGTTGTTGGCCAGGGTGGCCATAACAACTTCACCCGGACAGAGGGCGAGCGCAAGAGCGCTCCAGCCAGAGGGGCAGGGGGCAGGGGGGCAGCTAGCTCAAGGACCAGAGGGGCAGGGGGGCAGCTAGCTCAAGGACCAGAGGGGTAGGGGGGCAGCTAGCTCAAATACCAGAGGGGTAGGGGGCAGCTAGCTCAAGGACCAGAGGGGTAGGGGGCAGCTAGCTGAAGGACCAGAGGGGCAGGGGGGCCGCTAGCTCAAGGACCAGAGGGGCAGGGGGGCAGCTAGCTCAAGGACCAGAGGGGGTAGGGGGGCAGCTAGCTCAAGGACCAGAGGGGTAGGGGGCAGCTAGATCAAGGACCAGAGGGGTAGGGGGGCAGCTATCTCAAGGACCAGAGGGGCAGGGGGGCAGCTAGCTCAAGGGCGCCACAAGGGCGAGGTGGCGAGGGTAAATCTACCACCGGATCGGAACGCACCTAACATATGCATTGCCACTGCATATGTAATTGACCGCCCCTGACATTTTGATTGGTACAATCACGGCTCGAACTCGAACGGACGAATCAAAATTCACCCGTTTCCCCCGATACCCCGCCAACTTTTGACGAAAGTCAAAGCGTTTATTTTGTTTAGGCCTAGGGGGCAACTTACAAATTGCTCGGTAGTTCTAGGTAAAATTTGTCTGTATTATTGCGCGATTATTGTAAGGCATACATAAGGCCAGTGGTCTGCCATCAGCTCTGTCACACTATTAGGAAAGAGTGTCAGTCACAACGGAAATAGGTGTGATAATCTCAACGCACTGTGTTACTGTAAAACAAACTATGGTTGAATCACACACTCCATAGTATTACGTTGCAGGAGTTGTGCAATAGCGGTGTTTTGGTAAAATAACTAACAAGTAATAGGCGGGATGTTTTGTTACCTAAAGATGCAAAATTAACTTTAGATGTTTTTACATATCAAAGTCAGTGTGCGATCCGACTGATTTCAATCAGTTACCGCAGCTTATAGATAACCAATGTTATTGATCGCACGTTCCGAGCTTTAGATGAATGGAAATTGGGAAAGATTGGGGTAGGTTGGGCTTCCGATATCAGGGCCCTAACCACGCTAGCTACTCAAATCGTAATAGAAAAGCAAACGCTCGCGATTACGTTTCAAACGCTCCGCTTCTGACGTTCTGCTGACACGTTCTTCACGATTTCTATTGACATTGATATGGTATGGTGTCAGCAAACGTCAAAAGCAGAGCGTTTGAAACGTAATCGCGAGCCTTTGCTTTTCTATTACGATTTGAGTAGCTAGCGTGGTTAGGGCCCAGTTCACTCCCTCCTTTTATCAACTCTGTCTCCAATCGTCTTTTCTTATAAAAATGGCGACTACAAAAATAATTGCCAGACTAACACACCAACTGTATGGTCGAAAACTAAGCAAAGCTTGTACTATGGGTACCGTACAATAGACTGGGGGCGATCCCGGTGACACCCAGACCAGGGCGAAATACAAAAAGGACATTTCCGAAATTTATTTCCAGGGGGAATCGAACCGGCGACCATTCAGTGCAATGATCCGAGTGGCCTACGCTCGAACCACTGCGAGACCTAAGTCACACTTAACCAGAAGCATTGACATCTAGTCTTTTATCAATATCCCCGGTTTCCGTTGCTCGTCAGTAACAAACCACACGACTTAAGCATTAGGTATGTCATTAGTTTAAGTTAAACTATGTTATCTGTGGTCACGCCTCTTGTAACTATTCCACCAGTAATTACACTCAAACTCAAATATACTCAACATCTCACGCACAAACGCTATTCATAACGTTTTGACCTAATTTAGAATACTTATTCATTATTCAAATCCGCCAACCCGCACTGGGCCAGCGTGGTGGATTACGGCCTGAATCCCCCTCGTGTTGAGTGGAGGCCCGTGCCCAGGAGTGAGACGTCAAAAGGGCTAAATTATTTTATTATTTTAAATTATTTAGCAGTGAATAGCCGATTGGTTACGCACGCGTCTTACATGCACAAGGTCCTAGGTTCAAACCCCGCCTCGCACCTCTTGGTTTTTCGAAATATATGTGCGAAATATAATCATATACACTCGCTTACGGTGAAGGAAACCATCGTGAGGAAACCTGCATGTCTTAGAACATTTAACCAATTTTCGAAAGACATGTGAATTCCGCACTGGGCCAGCGTGGTGAATTACGACTTGAATCCCCCTTGTATCGAGAGGCCTGTAGCCAGGATTGGGACGTTAAAACAGCTAAATTATGATATTAATATTTTATAACATTCCTAGTAAAATTCAGGAAATATTCTTGGAATTTCGAAGCGCTCTTAGCTTAGAGGTTAAGGGCAAATTGAAATGAAGCTACCGTCTGTTTCAAGTGTCGTAGAATAAGAATGTTAGGGATCAGTAGCTTACGGAGACGACTGCGCACGCGCCGCTCTCCGCGTGTTCACTCCGACCTTCGTGTGAGTAAAGGGTATGAGGATAATGGCTAACAAAAGTTAAGGACCTATACAGTTTCGAACTTGAACCGAACAGATAAAGCTTTAAAAAAAGAATAAATAACACCTCCTAGAAGCGACACCCCCGCCCCCGCATTTTAATAATGCATACTTTGCACGGCCTCTCGTCAACTGTGGCGATATTCAAAATGACTTGCATTAATAACTCTAACTCAACTCAAAATTGTTTTAGTTCAAGTAAGCCAACAAAGAATTTATGAATACTCAGAATCTGCCACCGGTTCGGAATGCTGCTTCCACTGAGAAGATCCGGCAAGAAACTCAATGGTTACTCTTTTAAATGAATATAAGATGGTGTACATCTATACAAATATATAAATACAAATAAATAAAATTCGAGTGTCTGTTTGTAATATCAAAATAAGACCTTTTCACTAAATGCATATGAAAGTACATACGACACCTATAGCAAAAACGCTGTCTGTCTGTCTGTGTGTTTGTTCCGGGTAATCGCCGAAACGGCTGGACCACCGATTTTGACGGGACTTTCACTGGCAGATAGCTGATGTTATAAGGAGTAACTTAGGCTATTTTAATTTTAGAAAAACAATTAGGGTTCGGCGTAGAATAATAAAATCACATGAAACCAAAGAGTATCTCCGAAACGACTGGACCGATTTTGACGGGACTTTCACTGGTAGATAGCTGATGTTATACGCAGTAACTTAGGCTACTTTTATTTTAGAATAACAATTTTTTTTAAAATGGGTCCTGTCGCGCGGGATCAGAACGCGGGAGCGGGCTTTTTTGTTAAGTTAAATTCCACGCGGACGAAGTCGCGGGCGCAGCTAGTTCTCAATAAAATAATAAGTACATCATACTTATAATCACACATGATAATTTAACGACCGCTTGGCGCAGTGGTTCGAACATAGGCCGCTCGGCTCACTACACCCGGTGGTTGCGGGTTCGTTTCCGGAAATGGCCATTTCGTAATTTTCTCTGGTCTAGGTGTCACCATGATCGCCCCCAGGCCATTGTACCGTACCCATAGTACAAGCGTTGCTAGGTTGGGACCTTACAGTTGGTGTGCTCGTCTGGCGATATTAATTATTTTGTTGCAGGACGCTACCAAGAAGATAAATCATGACAGTCACTTTGTTTGGAGTCAGTTTAAAGCATACGAGAGTCACCTCTACTAGGCCACTATTATTCTAATGCTAACCTTACTCCACACAAGTCGCGTGTCATGTGTGATCGATAAATCAATTGCGAGACCTCGGCAACGCACAGGGTCGCACGATGCGATCACGATGTGAGACCATAGACAAGGAGGTAGCGGGGGGTAGGGGAAGGAAGTGGGGGAGGGGATGCATTCGCCGGACGATTACTTAAAAGCTGTTGTAAGTAAGTAAAATTGAAAATTGTTAACCTCCGATGCGACAACATTTCAATCTACAAAAGAGTTGATAATTTCCAAACGGCTAAACCGATTTACATGAAACAAAGCTAAGAGCACTCTCGATCGGAATACCTTTCTAACGAAACAGACAACATTAAAATCAATTCACCCGCTTGGGCGCTACGATGCCACAGACAGACACACAGATTTATTTATTTATTTAATTCAGTACATGGAAGACTTACAGCTAAGTAAACTAAACGCAAATAAAAATAACTCAGCGATAGGAAAGCTAATTACGAGTCTTCAATTATAGCGAACGGATAAAAATTAAGATTGTGAGGAGTACAAATCCGGGTGAGCCACAAGACACAGATACACATATCAAACTTTTAACACCGCTCTTTTTTCGCCGGGGGTTGAAAACGATGTCCCTTATTTTATACTAGCTGAGCCCGCGACTTCGTCCGCGTGGAATTTAACTTAACAAAAAAGCCCGCTCCCGCGTTCTGAGCCCGCTCGACAGGACCCATTCTTTTAAATTTTGTTTTTCTAAAATAAAAGTAGCATAGGTTACTGCTTATAACAACAGCTATCTACCAGTGAAAGTCCCGTTAAAATCTGTCCAGTCGTTTCGGAGATTACCCGGAACAAACACACAGACAGACAGACAGACAGACAGACAAAAAAAATTTAAAACGCGTTTTTGCTATAGGTGTCCTATGTTCTTTCATATGCATTTAGTGAAAAGGTGTTATTTTGATATTACAAACAGACACTCCAATTTTATTTATTTGTATAGATTGCTTGTTTATTTGTACTGTTGCCTATACTATTGTTGTGTTGCAATACCAAAGGCTTTACTCGCATGTTTCCGTCCTGAAGTGTAGTGGGATAGAGGGGGGAAGGCTAAGGGGTTGGGTTCCCAGGGCCCTAACCACGCTAGCTACTCAAATCGTAATAGAAAAGCAAACGCTCGCGATTACGTTCCAAACGCTCCGCTTTTGACGTTTTGCTGACACGAGCTCCACGATTTCTACTGACATTGATATGGTATGGTGTCAGCAAAACGTCAAAAGCGGAGCGTTTGCTTTTCTATTACGATTTGAGTAGCTAGCGTGGTTAGGGCCCACTTCTGTTACCTATAGCTTTACGCCGTTATTTACGCCTATAGCCATATCCGTGCTTTCAAGCGCTTTTGCCATACCTATTGTTGGAATCAAGTATAATCAGCTCACGAGTTGGGGTCCAATTACTCTTATTACGATCCGTGGTGCCTTACAACTGGTCTTCAATCAGCTGTAACAGTCTTTCTGCTATGGCAATCAGCCCATACCTGCTATTTTTGTCTCCCGCTTAGCACCGGAAGTGGATTGTTTTTCTTCTAACTCCTCCTATTATTTCTTTCGATTAAATTCGTGCGGGTTCCAAGACAATTTAACATGTCCCCGGGACTCGTCGAGGGTCGCACCTCGACGTCATTATCGGTCACCATTGTCGATCCTGGCTTACAGGAGTTACAGTGGTGGGAGTGTGTGGCGGGACCAGCTACTTTTCGTCGATCTTCTGTGAGCGGGTGGTCCGACCCGTATCGAGCCAGCTCGTATATGAGCTATAGTCACGTGGCTACAGCTTGGCTATCCCACCTAAAACCTCCACTGCAATGCAATGATTTTTACGCAATAAGACGCAAGCGGGTGGCGTCGATGTTAAGCAGAGTACGCGGCAGCAGCAACAGCATTTTGGGTATAGTCTCTGGTAAATACCAATGTCCTGTGCACTCGCTCTGGGTAAGCATCGTCGTTGGGACGGTAAAATAATGTGTGAACTATGTAAATTCTTGATATAAGTACTTACATAGTTTGTAAGCACCCACAATTACTAACAATAATGGATTATGTTATCTGAAATAAATAAATATAATGTACACTCATAGCCTATTGCCATACCTGCATTCAACCTCAATACTAGGGGGGCATTCAGGTTACGAATGTAACACGTCTTTGAAAATACATGCCGGTTTCTTGATGATGTTTTCCTTCACCGTTCAGTAAGTGATAATCTCCATTGGTAATGGAGTTCACACATGAAATACGAAAATCCCAGAGGTGCGAGCCGGGGTTTGAACCTGCACACCTTGTGTTACAAAGCGTGCGTTCGACCACTGAGCTATCACTGCTTATTTAGCTTTAAGGTCCAAAATTGCCAGTGAACCAAAATGACCACCTTCCCCAAATGACTACTTTCCCGAAATGACCACTGCCGAAATGACCACTTTTCTCAAAATGACCAATATGCCGAAATTACCACTTTCTTAAAATGACCACTTTCCCAAAATGACCACTTTCCTAAAATGACCACTTTCCTAAAATGACCATTTTCCCAAAATGTCCACTTTCCCAAAATGACCACTTTCCTAAAAACACCACTATATGGTACCGGAAGACTTGGAGAGATATTCGGTTGGTGGAAATATTCACTTACAAAACGCACATTATATTATAAGCACTCTTAAAAAACTACATCACAAATATTATATTTACCTATTAACATTCGCAAAATTTTGTTTACTAACGGAGAGTGGCCGGATTTAGAGGGAGATGGATATATGTGCGAGCGAGCTGGCAGAGTGTAAGTTGTAACACGTAGTATAAGAGGGTGGCGGTATAAAAGAGTGAAGCAAGAGATTTTAAATGAATGTTTATAAATCATTGAAATAATTTTCAAACTATAACAACTATGACTTGTCTCATTAATTTAATTTGTGTAGTTGTCTGTTATTTTAATGTCATCGTCGGTCCCATAGACAACAATTGTGTAAGCCAGTAGAACAAAGTGTTAATGAAAAAAAAAACTTAAAAAAAATCATTTAAATTGTGTTGATTTCGTAATCAAAACACAGTTCTGTTGACCTCCTAAACCTACTTAACAAGAATTAAAATATTACTGAGATTAGTATGTCTCCTCGAGTATACTATAGTCTGGTTTTAACAGCGACTATTATAATATATAACCGCGATAAATAATTGGAGGTTGTTTTATATTATAAGCGTGGAGACGCCGCCGGTGTTATGGAAGAATGAGTCAAGATTTTTTTTTTATTGTTTATTTTGTGTCTTATTTTTTATCCTTCGTGTTGGTGTGTATCCACTTACATATTTACGTAGCTTGATGGGCGTACTACAATATATCACAGATGCCATACCAAATATCGGAACTTTTATGAACATTTTATTGATTTAAAAGTCCGATATATTAATCCCAACTCCGGGAGCGGATAATATCAGTCTAATGGCGACCGGGTGGTTGCGGGTTCGATTCCCGTTGGGGCAAATTTCGGAAATGGCCTTTTAGTAATTTGTCCAGGTCTGGGTGTCACTGGGATCGCCCCCAGTCAATTGTACGGTACTCACAGTACAAACTTTGCTTAGTTTGGGAACATACAGTTGGTGTGTCAGTCTGGCTATATTAATTTTATTTGTTAAGTCTAGATCAAAAATACATCTCAAAATCGCTCTCAAGTTCGATCTCAGGGTCGGGATCTATTTATGAATACCTAAAGATCGTAAGACGTGAATAACTCAGTGCATTGTGTAACAATCAATTTACAAAATATTTTCATTCCAATCATAGTCTGTGATTTATCCTTAATCAAGCGTGTCTGATAAGCCTAGCTAATGATCAACGGACAGATAAATTTCCAGAAACGTGACCAACGCAATAATTATTGATTTATAGCGTAATTCTCTGTTGGGAAACTGTCTGTCAAATCAATGTTACGCAATTGGCATTTTATTTTTATTTTGTACTAACTACACTTTTCTATTTTTTTCCAGCTTGTACCAATACAGGGTAAAAGTCTCCCCTTGCCTCTTCCATTCGTATTTTGTAATTTAAATATGTTTACAGGTATTTTTAATAACAAATATTGATATACGCAATAAAATGCCATATTTATGTTCTCAAATTTGTGTAATTGAACAAGATTAGACTTAAAGTATATTTGTTTAAAGCGCACTTTGCGGTAACAGTACAAGTGTTCTTCACTAACGAGAACTACCTTCAATAATAATATGCATAAACGCGCTAAGTTTGCGTACATTCGTTTATAATGCATAACCTTTACATAAATATGGCACATTACTATATTAGGGACTGAGGCTTTTCGAGGATAACCGGTACCCTTCAGTGTTCATTAGAAACAGTGTGGGAAAAATATATGCTGCTTATTGAAAACAAAAAAAAACAATGTTTTAAAACAGTTTTAAAACCAGTTTTTAAGCTCACACTTTCATATACCGTCCGAGACAACTAGTTAACCAGAACTTTCAGGCAAACAACATACCTCTCCTGCTCCGTCATAAAATAATTAGCAAAAAAATATGCATTTTAATCAACTTACATTGTTAAAATGACTCATAACGAAGTGTTTGTTTGTTTGCACAGCTGTTGCTGTTGCCAATGACATTTTCAATCATTGTCATATTGATGTATGTTACATTACCCCGACCATTTGTCTTTGGCCGCCACACACCCCTACTTCTGATTCTTGTTTAGAACCATAAGTTTTAAAAAAAAATAGATCATTCATGCATTTACTTATGTATTCGATGCCGACGACATTTATTATTTTCTTTTTTTGTACCGCAACGTCTTTCCATCTCTTTCTCTCCTCGGGCTCGCAATAAGTCGTTTACGGCCAAACTTTGAAAACGTACTCATATTTTTGAGTGGCCGTTATGTCATGTTTGGGTTTGCATTCCAGTTAAAAGAGACGACTCAAATGAGTACTTAAGCAAAGGATCAATTCCATTCATAGAGTTATTTATAGTCTTAATTCTTAATAGAAGAACTATACATACAATGTTGTAAACAAAAATATCTCGACAAACTTACAAATGATTCGATTATAAGCTTGGATTTCGTTTTAGCAACACAAAATTATCTCAATACTTGAATGGATCGGCATAAACTCGATATTTTATTTGAATTTCTTTTCTTTTTATAACTGCAACTGGTTTGGGTGTGCCACTATACCGCATGATATGAAGTCTTGAGTTTTTAATTTCCCGAGACAAGAAACCAGTACCGAGATGGAATTGTCTATAGCTGCTAAATCATTAACCTTAATAGGTGCAGCCACTATGCATATATATGTATATAACACGCCTTCAGGGCACCACCCTGTTCCCATTCACGCATCCGGTGCGAAGTTTCACTGAAAATGTATGACTTTCAATGTTTTATCATAGTAGGTATACAATGCTTCTCAAAGTTTAGACGAATCGTAACCAAAGAGTATGTGTTAGTATCCACAATATAAACACATTATTTCTTTGAGTGGAATTGCAACGCATTTCATACTGGTTAGCAAAATATGGATATATAAAGTATATCAAGGTAAATGTAATTTACTGTGACAAAATCACATGTCACGTGTGTATTATAAAAAAATATTAAAAGGTATGACAAAGAGAAATCCATGTAAAAAAAACCTCCTTATGGAACGCAATTAAAAAACAACCGCCGAGAATCTACTTTTTTTTTGTTCTTCATTGCAATACCTATTCTTTCACTCAATAAAAAAGAGAACAATTTCACAACACGAAAACTAAATAACTTTGACGATCAACACTCAAGGCAAACAGATAACAAAACGCTGGTAAAAAGACGATAGCCAAAAAGCAAAAAAGAATTGCTCATAGCACATAACACCGGCCGTCATTGATCTATCTATTATAGCTTACACCTGCTCGTGCGCAGCCAGTCAGTCTGCGGAGCTCGCGATTCGCGGACGTTGTTCCAAATTTGAATATTTAAATACAAATCGGAATATCCAGTGTTGTGGTCGTGTTTATACATTAAAGTAACAATTTTTATTGACATTGGGATACAGTGCAGTGGCGTTAATAAAAATAAAAGTTTCTGTTGAGGTTAAGAGTTTAAAAGCTTATCGAAAGCCGTGTAAGTTCATTTCCGTATTTAAGGCATGTCCGAGAGATACTTGTGTTGTTAAAAAATGGTTTTATTTCAGGGAAAAACAACAGTTTTAATGTGTTTCGTATCCGCGTGTAATTAAAATTCGCCCTGGAACTTTTAATAAGGTCCAAGTTTGAGTAAGTCGTTAACTTAAGGTGTCTTATATCCGCTTCTACTATTAGCGGGTTTTAGTTTTTGTTTTATTGGCATTGTAACATCTACCGATGAATGCTTGAATTCATTTTTGAGATCTCAAGTCTGAGAGCGTTCTTAGGAATGTCATTCTTATGTCATAACAGTACAAAATTACATGTCATAAGCGGACCCAATACCGGTATCAGACTTGATATCGATTTATAAACAAACATTAAAAACACAACACAATCTCCTCCTTTTTATGAGACCGGTTAAAAAGTTTATGTAAATACCCAGGAACAGCGACACAAAGTGAGCAGGCAACACCATTGTCACTAGAAAGCGCTATAAAGCCGAAAATACCACAAAAATGACCCTGCTGGTTTCTTTCTCAATTGCTCGCCATGCCACTAACAAGTTGTACTAACCGACAGAAAAGATTTAAACCATAGTCATGTTATAAAATACCAAAAGGTAAAATTAATTGTAATAAAACTTTTTTATACACTTTTTTGCGCGAAATTTATATTGATTCCCTAGTCCATTCCAAAGACAATCTCCCTCTAACTTTTACATAGACCATCCGCCTTGGTATTAAAGAAAAAACCCAAGAATTATAAACACACTAGCCACTCGCCCCGGCTTCGCACGGGTACAATGCTGATACTAAAGTGTTTCTCTACTATATTTTGCATGTATTATACATATAAACCTTCCTCTTGAATCGCTCTATCTATTATAAATCCCGCATCAAAATCCGTTGCGTATTTTTAAAGAATTAAACATACATAGGGACAGACAGCGGGAAGCGACTTTGTTTTATACTATCTAATGATAGTGGAAATGCCAGTTTAAAAAAATATATCTTACACTAGGGGCCATCATCTTAGCATATCAAAGCGCCTTGCAAAATGCCGCGCATCATTAAAATAAAACCTTATATATTCCGTATAGTAAACTCCATTGTTGACGAGTCAAAGCACCGGTAAGAATGAATTAATTATATAGCTTGTTAACGAACTGTTAATGAGACGTGAAACTTCAATAATCCGGAACCCCAATTGGAAATCTCAAATTCTTTTTAATAACCCAACGACTTTGAACTTTTTAAATGACAACAAAACATTTTGACTATGTTGTTTAAAAGTAGCGGACCTATCTGACGAACGCGCGGCTCACTGCATCGTGTGGTTGCGGGTTCTATACCCGCCGGGAAAGAAATCGGAAATGTCCTTATCGTAATTCGCCCCGGTCTGGGTGTCACCGGGACCGCCCCCGGTCCATTGTACGGTGCCCATAGTACAAGCGTTGTTTAGTTTGGGACCGTACAGTTGGTGTGGTCGTCTGGCGATATTTATTATTTTACTTTACGTCGGCCTTCTGTGAGAAGAAGGTACTACCGTATATATGAGCTGTAGTCACGTGGCCACAGCTTGTCTCAGCTTGTGATAGGCGATTGGTTAAAGCACGCGTCTTGCGGGCACCAGGTCTCGGGTTCAAACCCCGGCTCGCACCTCCGGATTTTTCGAAATCTATGTGCGAATCATAATTTCTATATGATTATCACTCGCTTACGGTGAAGGAAAACATCGTTAAGGAACCTGCGTGTCTTAGAAGATCTAACCAATTTGCGAAAAGACATGTGAAATCCGCCAACCCGCACTGGGTCAGCGTGGTGGATTGTGGCCTGAATCCCCCTCGTGTTGAGGGGAGGCCCGTGCCCAGGAGTGGGTCGTCAAAAGGGCTAAATAATAATAATTATTATTATTGTCTCAGCCACAGATTCCGAACTGTATATTGAAAATTATTCACAAATCAAATCAATATTGTCATCAATTTATTTATATCATCAAAACCGGATTACAGAAGTAAATAAAAATAAAATAATCGTCGGTCCGTCTGTATAACTGTTTTTCGGAATCGAGGCGTTCTCGCATCGGTATCGATTTGAAATCGATATGTTTTTGTATCGATAACACCGTTATGGACTTGCACCCCTAACTTTCTCAGTCGAGGTCGCGTTCCGATCCGGTTGTAGATATAATAACAATTTGTAAGTGCCCCCGTAGGCCTTGACAAAATAAACGCTTTGACTTTGCTTCACTTTCTAATTAAAAACTAAGGGTTACCGCGCCGCCAACAACAACAAGATACAACAAATGTCAGGTGCCTAACTCTGCCAACTCTGTCTTTGACAATTTTCCAGGAAAACGTTTCCTATAGAAAATCTGTCATAGATATATCTATAGAAAAAAAACCTGTGCCGTCTAGGGACGCCCGAAAGAAGCAAAGCTTTGCAGTAGATATAAGATATATTATAAGTGGCGTGCATAGGGTTTTGAAACAGGGTAGAGGCAGAGTGTAACATAAAAATACGCGTTACGCGTTACACTAGTGCCCGGGCAGCGAGCGCCCCGCACGTCCGTAAAGAAGCGTCGCTTCAAAAATACCTATTCAGATACGCAATACGTCAGTTTTGGAGTACTACGAGTCAAGTGCGAGTTGTTTGTAATGTTAAAATAACAGATATTTACTATATGAAAGTATAAAGTACGATACTTAAACAAAAACCATTTTGAAAATTGTTTACTGTCTCTGTTTGTTCCGGCTAATATCCGAAACGGCTGGACCGATTTGGACGGGACTTTCACTGGCAGATAGCTCTTGTTATGACGAGTAACTTAGGCTACTTTTATTTTATCGAAGTACCACGCAGGTGGAGCTAGTCCACAAATAAACATACACCAGAATTAAAACGCAACAAATTTAAATTGCACTAAGTAATTGAATTTATCAGGTCAATCAGCCTTGAGAGGTTTCTAGTGTTTGACCAAAAACCCTTTATATTATTATAACGAGGAAATAATTCATTGTTTGTTTGTTTGCATTGAATAGGCTCTTAAACTACTGAACCGATTGGAAAACAAAAACCGCTATTGGGAAGCTTTTTTTTTTTTACGGGGAGGAAATCTTCCAAAGATTCCCAGGCTTCTTGTGGGAAAGGCCTGGGGTATGTGGGATTCTTACCCACTAAAACCTCCCCGGTGGCCGCCTTCAGCACGTCAGAGGGACTCCGGGCCCTCCCGAAGAACTCGCCGGTGCCCCTCATGTGCCGCGCTCCCTCGCGGGAGCTCGCCCCGGGGGAGCAGATGGTCGCTCCCCCTGCACCCTCGCAGTGCACGGCGGCGGGGAGCCACGCTCGCCCCGGGGGAGCAGATGGTCGCTCCCCCTGCACCCTCGCAGTGCACGGCGGCGGGGAGCCACGCTCGCCCCGGGGGAGCAGATGGTCGCTCCCCCTGCACCCTCGCAGTGCACGGCGGCGGGGAGCCACGCTCGCCCCGGGGGAGCAGATGGTCGCTCCCCCTGCACCCTCGCAGTGCACGGCGGCGGGGAGCCACGCTCGCCCCGGGGGAGCAGATGGTCGCTCCCCCTGCACCCTCGCAGTGCACGGCGGCGGGGAGCCACGCTCGCCCCGGGGGAGCAGATGGTCGCTCCCCCTGCACCCTCGCAGTGCACGGCGGCGGGGAGCCACGCTCGCCCCGGGGGAGCAGATGGTCGCTCCCCCTGCACCCTCGCAGTGCACGGCGGCGGGGAGCCACGCTCGCCCCGGGGGAGCAGATGGTCGCTCCCCCTGCACCCTCGCAGTGCACGGCGGCGGGGAGCCACGCTCGCCCCGGGGGAGCAGATGGTCGCTCCCCCTGCACCCTCGCAGTGCACGGCGGCGGGGAGCCACGCCCGCCGCCGTCCTCCTCAGGGTCGTCGTCGTCAGGGAACGTCCGGGGCCCACACCCTGGACGTTCTCGAGCTGTTGGGAAGCTACACTAACCCCGAGTGACATAGGCTACATTCTATTCTCAAAAAATTGGGATCCTTACTGAAAAACCAATAATGTTACCCAAGGTGTAAAAAATATCCACCCGTGCGAAGCCGGGACGGGCTGCTAGTATTTATATTAAACAGTTGGTGCTGTAACCCTAGTCCTGCAGGTCTAGGGAGCCGCCGCAAAATTTACGAGGCAAGACCACATGATCTGGCAACGACATCAGCATACTGATGAGCGGTCTCCTCAAGGACGCGGCTTTGTATGCGCTCGCACACCTTTCCGGGAGCGACCACCGCCTTAATCTAATAAATATCGCCAGACGAACACACCGACTGTACGGTCTCAAACTAAACAACGCTTGTACTATGGGCACCGTACAATGGACCGGGGGCGATCCCGGTGACACCCAGGCCAGGGAAAAGGCCATTTCCGAAATTTACACTTACGAGAATCGAACCCGCAACCACCATGTGCAGTGAGCCGAGCGGCCTACGCTCGAACCACTGCGCCGTGCGGTCGTCTCCAACTATTCTATGTTTATTTTACACTAGCTGTGCCCCCCGACTTCGTCCGCGTAGTATTTAACGTAACAAAAATTTCGGGATTATCGGGATTAAAAGTATCCTATATGTTAATCCCGGTTATAAACTATCTGTGTTGCAAATTTCATCCAAATCCGTTCAGTAGTTTTTGCGTGAAGGAGTAACAAACATACATCCACACTCACAAACTTTCACATTTATAATATTAGTAGGAAGTAGGATTAGTAGGCTAGTCCTGGATCGAGCCGGTATAAATCTATGTCTAATAAGTGTGAGAGGGAGAAGTACAACCCCCCTCCCTACCGCTCACTCTATCCCCCCTCAGGTTGGCAGTGTGCGTGCAATGCCATTGGTATTACAAGCATCTATAGGCTACGGAAACTGCTTAACATCGGGCGTGTAGTATCGTACGCTTCTTTGACGACTTTGTCTACACTAATATTCTAAAGAGAAATGATTTGTATTTTTGTATGTTTGTAACGAGTAAACTCAAAAACTAGCGGACCTATTTCAAAAATCATTTCACCATTAGAACGCTACATTATCCCTGAGTAACATAGGCTATATTTATTACTAGAAAACATTAGGGATCCCTACTAAAACTTCAAGTCGTGCAAAGCCGGGACGTGCCACTAATCATACTAATATTATAAAGAGGAAAACTTTGTTTGTTTGATTGTAATGAATAGGCTCCGAAACCTGAACCGATTTGAAAAATTCTTTCATTGTTGGGAAGCTACACTATCCCCGGGTGACATAGGCTATAATATATTTTCAAAAAAATTAGGGATATCTACTAAAACTCGAATAATGTAACCGCAATGTACCCGTGCGAAGCCGGGGCGGGCCGCTAGTGTTAAATAAAAAGAAAACGAAGTCGACATCCACGTATCTTTCTCTAATAGTGCCTTATTATTGCATAGGCCCTTATTAATAAATCTACCTTAAATCTGAGAACGATCTTGAGTACGCTTTTGACATTTTATTTTGTACTCGTATGACATAAGAAAGCAGTGATAGCCGATTGGTTAAGGCACGCGCCTTGCCAGGTCTTGGGTTCAAATCCCGGCTCGCACCCCTGGACTTTTCGAAATCTATGTGCGAATCATAATTTCTATATGATTATCACTTGCTTACGGTGAAGGAAAACATCGTGAGGAAACCTGCATGTCTTAGAAGATCTAACCAATTTTCGAAAGACATGTGAAATCCGCCAACCCGCACTGGGCCAGCGTGGTGGATTATGGCCTGAATCCCCCTCATGTTGAGGGGAGGCCCGTGCCCAGGAGTCGGACGTCAAAAGGGCTAAATTATTATTTTATTATTATTATGACATAAGAATGACAGTCCCGAGATCACTGTCAGACTTTAAATGGATTTAATAATACGACTCTGTAGACAAAATGCGTTACATTGCCAAGCGATTGTCTACCTAAAACACAGTTCGTAAATACAATCCTTTGTGTACATAATGGCAATTTAAAAACCAATACACTATTTACATTTTTATAGTTATAACATAGTTTTTTTATGAACACGCCCACGCGAAAATAAAAGTTTCGTAAATTCACTATTACTTTAGTATCTAAGCGCCAATAGCCTAGTGGTTAGAGGGGCCGTCCTCGTAGCTGAGAGGTTCCGGGTTCGATCCCCATCCTGGCCATTAAACTATTGACGTGAGCCCACTCCTAGCACAAGCATTAGCTTAGTTGGAGGGGCTAAAGGGAATACTAGTAATGTGATAAACACACATTGCTAGTAATCTTTAAAAAAAAAAAAAAAGTATTTACGACCCGCGCCGGCTTCGCACGGGTATTTTTTATCAGTGTTTCTCTACTGTATTATGCATATATCTATCTAAATATAACTCAAAGGTGACTGACTGACTGACTGACTGACTGACGTAGTGATCTATCAACGCACAGCCCGAACCACTGGTCGGATCGGGCTGAAATTTGATTTGGCATGCAGGTAGATGTTATGACGTAGGCATCCGCTAAGAAAGGATTTTGATTAATTCTATCCCCAAGGGGATAAAATAGGGGATGAAAGTTTGTTAAGTTAAACTCCACGCTAACAAAGTCGCGGGCTCAGCTAGTTATACATATAAACATTCCTATTGAATCATTATATCTATTAAAAAACCGCATCAAAATCCGTTGAGTAGTTTTAAAGATCCAAGCATACATAGGGACACACAAGCGACAAGCGGGAAGCGACTTTGTTTTTAACCCCCGACGAAAAACGAGGGGTGTTATAAGTTTAACATGTGTATCTGTGTATCTGTGTATCTGTGTATCTGTGGATCTGTGTGTCTGTCTGTGGCAACGTAGCGCCCAAGCTGATGAACCGATTTCAATTTTGTTTCTTTTGTTAGATAGGTATTCTGATCGAGAGTGTTCTTAGCTATGTTTCATGAAAATCGGTTCAGCCGTTTGAAGATCATCAGCTCTTTTGTAGGTTAAAAAAGCCACATTCACGGCCAAAACCAATTCCCTCGGCTCGAATCCAGTCGAAATTTGAGATGATTGGATTTAGATTTATTATATTTTTAAATGATCGTAATAGTCTGAACTGGCTTTTTACAATATTATAAATTTGAAAAGTTTCCCTGATTCTGAAAAAAATGAATATTTTATCAATTTTATTGAGATTTGTGTATGAACTAAAGACGTTCCATAAGTCACGTTTCAAATGATGGATACGCGCATGCGTTAAATTTTGTTTGGTTTGTTAATGGTCATGGAATATTACGCTATAATAATTCTAGAGGGCGTTGCTCCGCCATTGACAAAGAATATAAAAAAACTAATCTAATTTAAAATAATTTTAGCGTTATTGAAAATTCTTCCCCTAGGCTGCTCCCGTCTACCTCAACCAGAGTTATTACATCAAATTGAATCATAATTGATAATATTTTACTAGGAATAAAACCTCCGCGACATCAATATTTCGATTCGTTGTCTATTCTAATGTCAATTATTATAATGTCATAACAAAATAATGTCTCATACTATTACACAGATTTTCTGTTGATTATTGTACATCTTAGATTATAAATGAGGAAGCCAAAACAATGGATATATGAAGTAAACTATGGATACTGAGCTACGGGAGCTACGCAAATCGCGCTAACATCATTATTTGGAAGAACTAGGTAAATTATACATTTGATGAACAGGTCATCGCATCGGGGGTTTTTAAATTTTCAATTTAGAGTTATATACTATGTAGTGATCGTGGTTCCGCTTGTTCAAAGAATAACAAGATTTGTCTCATTGCAGACCACGGTTCAATTTTTTTAAAGTTATTTTTATACCACACTACGGTTTTATTAAATAATAGATCTCAAGTCTGAGAGCGGTTTGAGTACGCTTTTGACATGTCATCTTATCTTGTACCTGGTATGACATAGGAATGAAATTGCCAAGATCCCTCTGAAACTTGAGATCGATTTATTAATACATTCCTAGTTTCCATGACAAAAATCCATCCTCCTCGTTCCAGGGGAGGGTGGGCCAAAATGTTGCATCTCCCCCGGCGACAGATAAATCGGGGACGCTGACACAAACTAGTACTCCCGTTATAATTATCGAAATTCGACCTTAATTCATTTAAATTTTAATTTTAAACGTCATTAAGGTTCTATTGTCAAAGACTATTTGATACTGGCACGCAGAATGCACTATGGAAGTCCCGCCCTCCAAAAACTATCACCGTCAGACAGTAAGTCGGTGTGGAGAATACAAATGTGTGTGTGTCAATTCATGGTAGTGTGTGTAATGTTTCATTTATTGATTTTAATGTTTTTCTAAGTATTATAATATAAAAATATTAACATTCTGCACTCCTTCTCTATATCTATATATATATAACTCAAAGGTGACTGACTGACTGACATAGTGATCTATCAACGCACAGCCTAAACCACTTAAACCACTGGACGGATCGGGCTGAAATTTGGTATGCAGGTAGATGTTATGACGTAAGCATCCGCTAAGAAAGGATTTTGATTAATTGTACCCCCAAGGGGATAAAATAGGGGATGAAAGTATTTATGAAACTTTGTCAATTAAATTCCACGCGGACGAAGTCGCGGGCACAGCTAGTAAACTATAAGTGTGCCAAATTTTATACTCATCCGTCTGCACAATTTTCGTATTAAGTTGAAAGATTTTCCTTCACGTATTAATATATAGAGATACATATCAAGAAATCACATAGTGCCTGCAACTTATGCGTAAAACGTCACACACACAAACACCTCGCGACATTTATTATGCAATTAGCGTATTTAGGAACTGATTATTATTCTTTTGGCGTATCGTACAAACTCTTAATAGCTGTTGTTTCGCAATAAATTCTTAAGGAAAACCGCGGACACAGAAACTTTGGTATTTTTCAAAATATAATTGTGGCAGACACCCTATTATAGGTATAAGACATACAGCGATCACTTCATAACAACCTAATATCGTTACCAGGGTTGAAAAATAACACTGAAACTCTTTCGACGTCAAATACTTACCCTCTGACACCCAAGTACTGACCCTCTGACCCCCGACCCTCTGCCCCAAGTACTGACCCTCTGACCCACTAGTACTGACCCTCTGCCCCAAGTACTGACCCTCTGACCCCCTAGTACTGACCCTCTGCCCCAAGTACTGACCCTCTGACCCCCTAGTACTGACCCTCTGCCCCAAGTACTGACCCTCTGACCCCAACTATGTTTGTATAATTTAGTGTGAATATTACTCCCTAAACGCTAAACATAGCGAATACATATTTTGACATCTTTTTAGGGTTCCGTAGTCTATTGGTTAATCTATCGGCAGAGTGAAATAACGTATTTTCAGTCAGTGATGGATAAAAATTATTACTCATTTTTTCTTTCATATAGTAATTATATAGCAGTGAAAGCTGATAGGTTTAAGCACGCGTCTTGCGGGCACCAAGGCCTGGGTTCAAACCCCGGCTCGCACCTCTGGGTTTTTAGAAATCTATGTGCCAATCATAATTTCTATATGATTATCACTCGATTACGGTGAAGGCAAACATCGTGAGGAAACCTGCGTGTCTTAGAAAATCTAACCAATTTTCGAAAGACACGTGAAATCCGCCAACCCGCACTGGGCCAGCGTGGTGGATTACGGCCTGAATCTCCCTCGTAATGAGAGGAGGCCCCTGTCCAGAGGAATGGGACATTGACGACCTATTATTATTATTAGTAATTATATTGAAGCCTGTCCTGGCTGGAGGTCGATTATATGACAAGGGCTCGAAGGCTGAATCCGCCCTTGTTGTCATTCTGTCGTTAAAACCGTCATGTTTTAAAACAATATTAAAAAACAACTCGTTTTTGCCAGCACAGGCGAAAGTGACATTGTGAAACGAAACCCTGGCCAAGTGGGGTTATAAAACGACATGCTGTATGCTCGATAACGGTTACGCAAGCACATATTAAAATTATCTGATCATTCGGACCCTCAAAAAGGGCCATATCACCCGCCTTCGCCTCTGTCGCGACCGGCATATTTTAGTTTTTAAAAGACTTAAAAAAATTGCCCAAGTGCATGTCAGGCCAAGCACAATGAAGGGTTCCTTAGCCGTTTCAATGAGGAAATTATTATGTATTTTCAGCCTACCCCTACTTAATTAAATAAATAAATATCGCCAGTTGAACACACCAACTATATGGTCCCAAACTAAGCTACTATGGACACCATACAATGGACTGTGGGGCGATCCCGGTGACACCCAGACCAGGGCAAATTACGAAAGGCCGTTTCCGAAATTGACCCTTGCGGGGAATCGAACCCGCAACCACCCGGTGCAGTGAGCCGAGCAGCCTCGCTCATACGACTGCGCCAGGCGGTCTTCAGTTAAATTGGCACCGACGACTCGAAATGAAAGAAATAACAAGACCCCTAATTATTTTTGGCTTTTTAATGCCCAGGTTTTTGTGAAGACGGTTAAACGTTTGAACCTACTTCGTCCTACTGGTGGTCAAAGGGTCCACGATTCCCATGCCATTTCTAGGCGGGAACCACCAGAGCGACGCCATATTGGATTCAAATTTAAATCCTTTATATCGTTAAGGCCTACGGAGGCACTTACAAATTGTAAATTTTACATTTTTTTTTCCTATATTTTCAATCGGATCGGAACGCGACCTCGACTGAGAAGATTCGGCAAAAAACTCACCGGGCTTGTCTTTTTACCTTTTGTTATATTTCTTTGTTTTTTTATTGCCCCTTGCTTATATAGTTAATAATTACAAAGGGTATTAGATCCTACTAATATTATAAATGCGAAAGTTTGTGAGTGTGGATGTAATTTTGTTACTCTTTGAAGAAAAAACTACTGAACGGATTTGGATGAAATTTGGAACACAGGTAGTTTATAACCTTTTTTTTTTTGTTTTCGCTGGGAAATGCTGTTACGCTTTCCGTCTGGACTCGGGGGAACCCAGACGGATATGTGGGACTCCTGGACGACTGTCCAGCCTACCCACTAAAACCCAGCGGTCTGACCTCGCCGCTGAAATACGAAGCGCCACAGGATCTTCGTCAACTGTGACGCCCCAGCGGCTGGCCTGGCAGTGAGCACCAGGCCGCAGACTTCATGATAGTTTATAACCTGGATTAACACATATTATACTTTACTTAAGTATACGCGGACGACGGCGCGGGCAGAAACTAGTATTAATCCTACTAAGATTATAAATGTGAAAGTTTGTGAGTGTGGATGTATGTATGTATGTATGTTTGTTACTCCTTCACACAAAAACTACTGAACGGATTTGAATGAAATTTGGAACACAGATAGTTTATAACCGGGATTAACATATAGGATACTTTTTATCCCGATAATCCCGAAAATTTTGTTACGTTAAATACTACGCGGACGAAGTCCGTGGGCACAGCTAGTATAATTATAATAGCTCCAGTGTGTTGCCCTTTATTGGAGTGGGATAACATTAACAAGGGACCCTTTTTCCCCCATTTAACGTTAAGTACTTATACATACTTATCGCATTACTGGTAAATGAATATAGTTTGATACTGCGCGTTACCGGGCAGTATTAACATAACCAGCTTGTACGGCTGAGGCGAGGATATTATATTTTCTACACGGCGTATAATTTTCAAAATAATGATGGAATATTTCTACCTGCGTGAAAAATCATAATCTAAATATTATAACTCAAAGGTGCCTGACTGACTGACTGACATAGTGATCTATCAACGCCCAGCCCAAGTCACTAGACGGATCGGGCTGAAATGTGGGTGCAGGTAGATATCATGACGTAGGCATCCGCTAGGAAAGGATTTTGATTAATTCTACCCCCAAGGGGATAAAATAGGGGATGAATAATCCCGAAATTTTTGTTAAGTTAAATTACACGTGGACGTAGTCGCCGGCAGAGCTAGTCTACATAATATAAAAATAATTTATATTTCCTTGGTCATCGCATCACGCGTGAACGGATGGAACGATTTCGCTAATTATTTTTTCGTTGTGTATATAATTGTCAGGAGAATGTTCTTATGAAAGAAAAACATAGGAAAGTTGAGCGGAACAATTCAAATTCAATATTCAAAGTTAAGAAAGGACAACGTCTGTCGGGTCAGCTAGTAAATAAATAAATATCGCCAGACTGACACACCAACTGTACGGTCCCAAACTAAGCAACACTTGTTCTATGGACACTGTACAATTGACTGGGGGCGATCCCAGTGACACCCAGACCTGAGCAAATTACAAACAGGACATTTCTGAAATTTGCCCCAGCGGGAATCGAGCCCGCAACCATCATGTGCAGCGAGCCGAGCGGCCTACGCTCGAACCACTGCGCCAAGCGGTCCTCAAATAATTACGTCATACTAACGCCCTACGTCATCATCACACAAAAACTATTAAGAAGACAGTTTTGAATGCTCACGACTTTTTTAAATCTCGATGGCATCCGTCACCATAAATAACGACCATCGATCACAGCATTATGTTGATCGGACAAAAAGTTTGGCAAAAAAATGTAGGTACAGTCAATCTCAAATTATTACATACAATATTTATGTTCCATTAATGGACTATTCAACCAACACATTAACGGACTGTATAGAGCAGTAACTAACCGATTGTTAACAATAATCAACAGCTTCTATTACCAGCCATTAGTGCGTTAGTGAGCTCGATTCTTACGCTCATTTCACATCAGGATGGCAGCACCGGCGCGGCGAGCACTCTCAGTGTGAAATAATTTCACCTACAAATTTAAAAGATCAGTATTGCTTGAACATCTCGAAAAGGTGGCAGGATCGAAAGGGAAAATTAAACTCAAGTATGAAAACGGTTGGTCTTGGGGACGCTTTTGACATGACATTTTGTACTGAAAGACATAAGAATTACATTTCCGAGAGCGCTCTCGGACACGATGCCACGTAATTTTTTGCTTTGACTGTACATTAATTATAATATTTATTACAATAATATAATGTTCCTCTTTTTGTCATTCATTCTAAAGATCGACTTTTAATTTAATTCAGTAACTTAACAGTTCAAAGCAAAATCATTTTACCATACTATAATCAATACAGTTAGAAGAGTGACCGATTTTGCGTAAAAAAATGATAAAAATTTAATTTAAATAAAAACTTTACAAATTTCTTCGGAATATAAGAATAAAGGAGGAAGACGATATTTATGTTAAAGATAATGTTAAATTAAAAAGACAAAATAATATTAAAAAAAAACTAAACTACTGTTTGATTGGTTTGAAGCGAGCGAAGCCACGCGCCAAACTACTACCGAAACAATAACGTAAATTATAAATGCCGATGATTGTAATCCGATTGCATAGCCGTTGTTTACATCGGAACAATTCAATTTAAATTTATTAGCGATTAAAAGTGATTACGATCGATCAAAAAGTTTGGAGTTGAAAGAGCTGTCACATTTCCCAGACAGACGATTGTTAGAAGCATTGAATCACGTAACTTAAGCTTCAATAGGCCTAGTGACTAGAGGGTGGAGGGGGCGCTCTTGTAACTGAGACGTTCCTGGTTCAATCCCATTCTGACCATTAAACTTTTTGAGCCTACTCGAGCATTTACTTAGTTTATACAAATTATTTTTGCCTGTATATTGTGCACAAAAAATAGAGATAGCAGCATAATCAGGTGCATTGCAAACTCACGATCACAAAACTGTGTACCTACACCTTTACTTTTCAAGTTTAAGTAGCAAGTTATAAAACATCTCTAGGTTAAACCGAACGCGATCATCTGATCTGACATTGTAGCGACGACCTCACGAGAGCAGCAACCGGTTGCGAATCGCGAGTTATGCAATACGCTCACGTCGTGACAGTGATTGGGGTAAACCCATTACCCCTACTATGTTTGCATATATGTTACTAGCTGAGCCCGCGACTTCGTCCGCGTGGAATTTAACTTAACAAAAAAGCCCGCTCCCGCGTTCTCAGCCCGCGCGACAGGACATTTTTTTTTTGTTTTCCTAAAATAAAAGTAGCCTAAGATACTGCTTACAACATCAGTTATCTACCAGTGAAAGTCCCGTCAAAATCGGTCAAGCCGTTTCGGAGATACTCTTGGATATCGTGGGTTTTTATTTTTTTACGCGGAACCCTAATTGTTTTCCTTAAATTAAAGTAGCCTAAGTTACTCCTTATAACATCATCTATCTGCCAGTCAAAGTCCCGTCAAAATCGGTCCAGCCGTTTCGGAGATTACCCGGAACAAACATACAGACAGACAGACGGACAAAAATGTTTAAAATCGCGTTTTTGCTATATGTGCCGTATGTACTTTCATATGCATTTAGTGAATCGGTGTTATTTTGATATTACAAACAGACACTCCAATTTTATTTATTTGTATATATATGTATAGATGTTTCAAATATTAATTAAGTATTTCAACGGTGGCAGAGGCAAGCTGGGGCGAATTGACTACAGCTCTTAGGTATATGGGCCGGCTTGAACTTGGTGGTACCACCGTCTCACAGAAGATCGGCGTATAATAGCTTAAACCTACGTTTCGTATGATGAGGGAGACAGCCGGAAGGTGGATCTTGAATGGTCAATGATTGATGATTGTGAAATTTGAAAAGATTTTTTGTGGTAGACAGATGCATCTTTTTTAGCACCGAACTCCTCCTAAACGGTTGGACAGATTTAGATGATTTTTTGTGTGCGTTCGAGTGTGTCTCTTGATGATTTAGATTCACAATAGGATCCGATAGGTGACGCTGGAATCGGGTTTTAGATAGGTCAGCTACTTGTTATATACTTACGAGTATTAGATGGGGTTTTAGATGGGGTTAGAGTATTAGATGGGGTTTGATACATTCATCACTACACAGTATAAAACAAAGTCGCTTCCCGCTGTCTGTCCCTATGTATGCTTAGATCTTTAAAACTACGCAACGGATTTTGATGCGGTTTTTTAAATAATTAGACTGATTCAATAGGAAGGTTTATAAGTATAATACATGCATAATATAGTAGAGAAACACTTTAGTATCAGTATTGCATCCGTGCAAAGCCGCGGCGGGGCGTTAGTAAGATATAAATGGAAAAGTCTCATGCACCCGTGTCAGATCGTATCCTCGAAACAATTAGGTATATTCGTTTGCAATTTGCTGCAAATTGCATTTTGCCAAATGATCGACGCAGTTCGTTATGCGGGCTCAAGTGGTCATTAGAATTCTCGTTTGAGTATAATAAATGGTGTTATTTGATGTGGATAATGCCTTTTCAGGGATCAGAAAGGTATTAAGGAAAATTTAATTGGATGTTATTATACTTAATTGTTTTACTACTGGTATATAAACTATAAGTGTGCCAAATTTCATACTCTTTCATCTGCGCAATTTTCGTAAAAAGTTGTACAAAGTTTTTCCTTCACGTATTAATATATAGATTTTTATATATATCAAGAAGTAAAAAGCAGTGATAGGCGAGCATTAGGTCCTGGGTTCAAACCCCGGCTCGCACTTCTGGGTTATTCGAAATCTATGTACGAATCAATATTTCTATACGATTTATCACTCGCTTACGGTGAAGGACGAAAACTTCGTGCAAAAAATCATTGTCTCAGAAAATGTAACCAATTTTCTAAGGACATGTGAAATCCTGGTGGATTTTTAGTAATTTTTAGAAATTAGTAGTAAGAAGAAGTTTTTTTTATTTTTATATGCATTAATTATTAAATTTCCTTGTCGGCAGGTACCAAAAAAAATGCTATAACATTCACCCTACCAAAACCACCTAAACATGTCGCCAAAAACCAAATTCCTAATTCTTATAATCACAAACCTTATCCTAAACATCCATTGCGATGAGACGAACAACCAATCGGACGAAGTAAAAACTGCCCCATTGCTACGCGAGGATGAAGACAAAGCTTTTGAAGAAGCCGAGGCTGTGGCGAGAGATATAGAAGATGAGACAGACGCAACATCCACTACAGAAGCGGTGACCACAGTCAAAGAAGATGAGGAAGCCTTCAGAAGCGGGGATGATGCTCCCGAAGCGGTTGTTACCACCCAGGGTGACTCAGCGGAGACCAATGATGATATTACACTATCGCTAATAGACAACAATGCTTACAATACAAAAGATGTTGAAGCCTATACAAATTTCACAGGTGTTGACAGTCAGGCTAAGGTGGGTTATAAACATAGTCTAGGGTTGCACCTTGAGCTATTGAACTAAGATCATTCATGACAAACTATATATATAAAAATGAATTGCTGTTCGTTAGTCTCGCTAAAACTCAAGAACGGCTGGACCGATTTGGCTAATTTTGGTCTTGAATTATCTGTGGAAGTCCAGAGAAGGTTTAAAAGGTGAATACATATGAAAGTCCACGCGGACGAAGTCGCGGGCACAGCTAGTAAATAATAAATATCGCCAGACTGGCATACCAACTGTACGGGCCCAAACTAAGTAACGCTTGTACTATGGGTACCTTACAACAGACTGGGGGCGATCCCGGTGACGCCCAGACCTGGGCAAATTACTGACAGGCCATTTCCGAAATTTGCCCCGGCGGGAATCGAACCCGCAACCACCATGTGCAGTGAGCTGAGCGGCCTACGCTCGAACCAATGCGCCAAGCGGTCGTGAAACGAAACTGCCTTAATACCTATTAATAAATCTATTTCAAATCTGAGAGCGATCATGGGCTATTCATTCTTATTTTATTTTTTTCGGGTACCGCTTGGTGCAGTGGTTTGGTTTGGTTGCGGGTTCGATTCCCGTCAGGGCAAATTTCTGTCTGGGTGTCACTGGGATCGCCCCCCGTTCATTGTGCGGTACCCATAGTACAAGCGTTGCTTAGTTTGGAACCATACAGTTGGTGTGTCAGTCTGGCGATGTTTATCATACTAATATTATAAAGAGGAAAACTTTGGATGTTTGATTGTAATGAATAGGCTCCGAAATTACTGAACCGATTTGAAAAATTCTTTCACTGTTGGGAAGCTACACTATCCTCGGGTGACATAGGCTATAATATATTTTCAAAAAAATTAGGGATCCTTACTAAAACTCGAATAATGTAACCGCAATGTACCCGTGCGAAGCCGGGGCGGGCCGCTATTAATAATAATAACTCTAAATTGAAAATTTAAAAACCCCCGATGCGATGACCTGTTCATCAAATGTATAATTTACCTAGTTCTTCCAAATAATGATGTTAGCGCAATTTGCGTAGCTCCCGTAGCTCAGTATCCATAGCTCATCTCGCAAATTCATCTGGTACAACTAGTTTCGATGCCAGATTATGAAAGCACCATGAAATCATTTGTTTTGGCTTCCTCATTTATAATCTAAGATGTACAATAATCAACAGAAAATCTGTGTAAAAGTATGAGACATTATTTTGTTATGACATTATAATAATTGACATTAGAATAGACAACGAATCTAAATATTGATGTCACGGAGGTTTTATTCCTAGTAAAATATTATCAATTATGATTCAATTTGATGTAATAACTCTGGTTGAGGTAGACGGGAGCAGCCTAGGGGAAGAATTTTCAATAACGCTAAAATTATTTTAAATTAGATTAGTTTTTTTATATTCTTTGTCAATGGCGGAGCAACGCCCTCTAGAATTATTATAGCGTAATATTCCATGACCATTAACAAACCAAACAAAATTTAACGCATGCGCGTATCCATCATTTGAAACGTGACTTATGGAACGTCTTTAGTTCATACACAAATCTCAATAAAATTGATAAAATATTCATTTTTTTCAGAATCAGGGAAACTTTTCAAATTTATTATATTGTAAAAAGCCAGTTCAGACTATTACGATCATTTAAAAATATAATAAATCTAAATCCAATCATCTCAAATTTCGACTGGATTCGAGCCGAGGGAATTGGTTTTGGCCGTGAATGTGGCTTTTTTGACCTACAAAAGAGCTGATGATCTTCAAACGGCTGAACCGATTTTCATGAAACATAGCTAAGAACACTCTCGATCAGAATACCTATCTAACAAAAGAAACAAAATTGAAATCGGTTCATCAGCTTGGGCGCTACGTTGCCACAGACAGACACACAGATCCACAGATACACAGATACACAGATACACATGTTAAACTTATAACACCCCTCGTTTTTCGTCGGGGGTTAAAAACCAATATAATCTTTAATTAACTTCCAGGTAGATACGGTTCCGGCACAAGCCACCACTATAGCCGTGGATGAGGAACCAGCGCTGTCGAAAGAACAAGAACAGGATGACGAGACAGACATCCCTGGACAGAGGAGTCCAAAAACTGAGGATGGTAAGTCCTGATCTGTGTACTATCGACAAAATGCAATCATAACTCAATTCACGACCAATTTGGCGTAGCAATTCTGATTACACAAAGCCGATAATCTATTGGCGAGTAAAACCGCTGGAACGCCAGCGAGCTAGGAGGCTTGGAAATGATTGCTGCTCACAATGAATTTTCATTAAGTGAAATATTTTTTTCATAATTTCACCTGTGAGTTTTCACAGTCAATTTATCAACATAACACAGCACCGAACACTTTTATTTTTAGCAGTCCCTGCCTCTGTCAATAGACGGGTCTGACATGATTTTTCACATGCTACCTGTAAAATGATTCATCATTAGCAAGCACTTGTTGTAACGTAAAAACATAACACGGTACTAAGTTCTTTGGTTGGATATAAAACGCCCATAGGCAGTTTATACCTCTGAGTCAGAGGCTCCGCCAAAGGGACTGAATAACCTTAAAGAAACCTTTAAATAACGATGTGACGTCATATTTAACAATTCCGGCATCCCAAATATTTCGGTGAGATAATTACAGGTATCTCAACCTTAGTGAACAGAGGGTACCACACACTGAGCAGCATTTCACAGTGACACTACCTGTTTCGTTACCGAAATCGCCTATACTTATAAATCTATACAAATAAATAAAATTGGAGTGTCTGTTTGTAATATCATAATGAGACCTTTTCACTAAATGCATTCATGAAAGTACATACGACAGATATAGCAAAAACGCGATTTTAAAAAAAATTGTTTGTCTGTCTGTCTGTGTGTTTGTTCCGGGTAATATCCGAAACGGCTGGACCGATTTTGAAGGGACTTTCACTGGCAGATAGCTGATGTTTTAAGGAGTAACTTAGGCTACTTTTATTTTAGAAAACCAAAATTTTAAAAAATCGGTCCTATCGCACTGGCTCAGAACGCGGGAGCGAGCTATTTGTTAAGATAAATTCCACGCGCACGAAGTCGCGGGCTCAGCTAGTCCTACTAATATTATAAATCCTACTTCCTACTAATATTATAAATGTGAAAGTTTGTGAGTGTGGATGTATGTTTGTTACTCCTTCACGCAAAAACTACTGAACGGATTTGGATGAAATTTGGAACACAGATAGTTTATAACCGGGATTAACATATAGGATAGATCCCGAAATGTTTGTTACGTTAAATACTACGCGGACGAAGTCGGGGGGCACAGCTAGTAAATAATAAATATCACCAGACTGACACACCAACTGTATGGTTCTAAACTAAGCAACGCTTGTAGGTACTATGGGTACCGTACAATGGACTGGGGGCGACCCCAGTGACACCCAGACCTGCGCAAATTACGAAAAGGCCAGTTCCGAAATTCGCCCCGGCGGGAATCGGACCCGCAACCACCATGTGCAGTAAGCCGAGCGGCTGCTCGAACCACTGCGCCAAGCGGTCGTGAAATGCGAGATTTCCATTACAGATTCCAAACAGCATCCCGAAAAACGTCAGTATGACGTCAAACCTCGGCCCCCTCCGGCAATGAGCAAGAGTTCGACCCTCAAGGGTTGGCTGGAGGACTCCTGGGTCCGCCCTCCAGCTGGGATCCTGGTGCCATTGAGGCCTATGGCCTTGAACAGGGCCTTGGCAGTATGGAACGACTTGGCAGCGGGTGGACTCAACGTTTCCGACATTGTCATAGTTGGATATGACTCTAACGGTGAGTGATATGAACAAAGACCAATAAGTCAAGACACCGCTTACGTCCATTATTGTACGAGATTGCAATGGACAAAAGTCTGCAGGGTAGAAAGACGGCGAACTATAATTGCTCCGATCAAGGTCGAGCCGTGACCATTCACTTGACTATGCAGCGTCTATGGCTTATTGTTCTGTGGTTATGTATAAATGCGACCGAGAACAGTTTCCATCGCTCGAATCGGTGTCAGCGATGCTCAAGCGATTAGGCATAGGACATTTTGAGTATTGATAAAGAACATTTTGAGAACGGGATATTTTTTCTGTAGCTATAACCAATTGGTATGGTGGACGATCACCCTTACAACCGCAATAGCCCCGTCTTTCTCTCTTTCCGTATGAGCTAAAGGCTTAGGGTCGGAATTTTCTGGCCGCCCGAAGGCCTCCGTCATGGCTTAACGACTGTGGTAGCCAGGACTGACAGCTTAACAAAATCCGTTGCTGTCCCTGAGAATGTACACCATCTTTTATTCATTGAAAAGAGTAACCATTGAGTTTCTCGCCGGCTCTTCTCAGTGGAAGCGGCGTTCCGAGCCGGCGGTAGATTCTGACTGTTCATAAATGCTTTGTTGGCTTACATGAATAAAAACAAATTTGAGTTTGAGTTTTGAGTTTATCGAGCTAGTGCAGCGGTCACCCACCCTAGAGCTTAGTTATCAGCCATTACGAAGGCAGGTTACTAATTAGTGAGCGGATAACCACTTGCGTGTCTAAACTATTTATATCAAACGAACCAGTCATAAGAACAATAGGAAATCAATGATCAATCAGTCTATAATTATTGGATATCATGAATTTCAGCAATTAGGAATAGGAAATATAATTTTATTCTTATACTAGTTCAACCGGCAAACGTTATTCTGCCATATAGATTATTTCTAGGTATGAAATATACTTTACGAGCTATCCTCATACCTACTCAATATACACAAAATGAACATAAAAATCGGTCAAGCCGTTTTGGAGGAATTTGGTTACAAACACTGTGACACGAGAATCTAAATATATATAATTCAAAGGTGACTGACTGATATAGTGATCTATCAATGCACAGCCCAAACCAC
Source organism: Notodonta ziczac (assembly GCA_918843915.1). NCBI lineage: Eukaryota > Metazoa > Arthropoda > Insecta > Lepidoptera > Notodontidae > Notodonta > Notodonta ziczac. The sequence continues at coordinate 2,348,707 of OU974064.1, forward strand.
TGGACGGATCGGGCTGAAATTTGGCATGCAGGTAGATGTTATGACACTAAGAAAGGATTTTGATTAATTCTACCCCCAAGGGGATAAAATAGGGGATGAATAATCCCGAAATTTTTGTTAAGTTAAATTACACGCGGACGAAGTCGCGGGCACAGCTAGTTTTATATATAATAGATTAACTACAAAGAGACTGGTACAAAATTTTTTAACAATCTTATGAATGACCAGAACGGGTAAGCTTGCCAACCCCCACTGGGGCGGCGCGGTGACTATGCCCCAAATCCCCCTCGCAATAGGGGAAGTATGCCCGGTATAATGGCATAAGGCTCCTATTACAGCGACACCAAAGATCTATAGGTGAAAAATGCCGCTCATCATCGCCCACTTCGACTTACCAATACGTAGGCAACCTTACATTAAATGTATCAGCGCTTACCTGTAACAAAAATAAATCTATATAAATTTAACATGTACAAAAAAATAAATCCTACTAATATTATAAATGCGAAAGTGTGTGAGTGTGGATGTTTGTTACTCTTTCAGGCAAAAACTGCTGAACGTATTTGGATGAAATTTGGAACACACAGATAGTTTATAACCGGGTTTAACACATAGGGTACTTTTTATCCCGATAATCCCGAAATTTTTGTTAAGTTAAATACGAGTACTACGTGGACTAAGTCGGCGGGCACAGCTAGTAATTCATAATTTAAGAGTATATAAGTAACAAAGTCGGCTCTCCCGATTTTATGAAGATTATGAAGGTAGGCTAACATTTAGTATTGACTATAATATCTAGATCTCCCCCTATACCCTTTCAGAGGGGTGCCTATAGTATAAACTAAAAAAAATAACATTAGAATAATTACGATTTAAAATTACTAAGACACAAAAAAAAAATAAAGAAAAAAACTATATTGTAACTAAAATATTTTAAGGTTTATCTATACAAATAAATAAAATTGGAGTGTCTGTTTGTAATATCAAAATAACACCTTTTCACTAAATGCATATGAAAGTACATACGATACCTATAGCAAAAACGCGAATTAAAAAATGTTTGTCTGTCTGTCTGTCTGTGTGTTTGTTCCGGGTAATCTCCGAAACGGCTGGACCGATTTCGACGGGACTTTCACTGGCAGATAGCTGATCTTATAGCGGGTAACTTAGGCTACTTTGATTTTAGAAAAACAATTAGGGTTCCGCGTAAAAAAATAAAAACACTTGAAATCAAAGATTATCTCCGAAACGGCTGGACCGATTTTGACGGGACTTTCACTGTTAGATAGCTGATGTTATAAGCAGTAACTGAGGCTACTTTTATTTTAGAAAAACAAAATTAAAAAAATTGGTCCTGTCGCGCGGGCTCAGAACGCGGGACCGGGCTTTATTGTTAAGTTAAATTCCACGCGGGCGAAGTCGCGGGCTCAGCTAGTAGGAAATAAAATGGCTTTATTATTATTATTATATTATATCTAGATCATGTATGGGCTAGATCGCGGCAGTACTAACATCTCGCACAAGATCGGTATTAAGTAGTTTTCATACGAGTAGCTACGTTTTGTACGATGAGAGAGCAGAAAGCACAACCCCCCCCCCCCCCTTCCTTGCTCCACCGCAAAGTGCGAGCTATTCTTTTGGTATGGCAACCATCTATAGGCTAAGATCACTGCTCAAGATTAGGTAGGTTTAACATTACTAGTGGAAATTCGTCCATAATTCATTTGAATTTTAATTTCAAACGTCTTTAAGGTTCTATTAACAAATACTATTTTGATACTGGCACGCAGAATGCACTATGTAGTCCCACACGTCCGAAAAAAGAATAGTCACCGTTTGTCAGTCAGACAGTCGGTCAGTTACCGAGTGGAGGTTACAAATGTGTGTGTGTCAATCCACGGTAGTGTGTGTAATGTTTTATTTATTGATTTAAGGCTAAAGCGCCCATCTAGCCCGCGAAGTTCAAATTTTTTGATGTTTTTTAGAAATTTTTCAAAATCTGAGAATAATATATGGCACATTTTGTAATTCGCGACAAAGACCGTGTGCAGTGCATTTATTAATATATCCAACTTACTCTAAAACATTTCAAGAACGACAGCCATCCAGATAATCTGGCATTTTTTGTATATTTAGTGATTAACTAGTATCCTATCCACCGTGATAATATTTAGAGTAAAATAAATGTGCTAATAAACGCACTGCATACTGTGTTTGTCGTTAATGTTGTCTTAAATGTTTTCAGATTTTGGATAAACTATAAAAATACTCGAAAATTTTGAATTTCGCGGGCTAGACAGGCGCCTTCACCTTAACGAATACTATTTATTTGATACTGGCACGCAGAATGCACTATGGAAGTCCCGCCCTCGGAATCAAAGAAAAAAAACTGTCACCGTTTGTCAGTCAGACAGTCGGTCAGTTACCGAGTGGAGGTTACAAATGTGTGTGTGTCAATTCACGGTAGTGTGTGTAATGTTTTATTTATTGACTTAATGTATTTTTTATGCATAATTTTTAAAATTATATTAGCCTTCTGCCCTCCTTCTTTATATAAACTATAAGTGTGGGAAATTTCATACTCGTCCGGCCGCGCAATTTTCGTAAACACGGGTACAAAGTTTTTCTTTCACGTATTAATATAATGATATGCCGACTTTGTTACATAAAAACTGGCCCCATGGGTTGCATCAGCGCCCGCTCGGACGCCACCGTTCAATATTTATTTATTTATTTAAACTTTATTTGTAAGTGCCCCCGTAGGCCTAAACAAAATAAACGATTTGAATTTGAATTTATGCACAAGTAAAAACCACAATGTACAAAGGAGAACTTAATGCCTTAGGCATTATCTACCAGTCGACCTTAGGGTGGTGCAGAAACAACATGGCGGGTGCAAATATAACTGCATCGTAAACAAATATCGATTCGTGCGAAACACACAGTCCATTACGACAAGCAATACCGATCGTCCAAATCGATTTTCTTCAGATATCGATTTTTTCATATCAATCGCTACGTTTTTGCCGCAGAATATGACAGCTTGCACCAAGTGGAGCATGACGGTTGATTTGCATAACTAACCCTGCGCCCGCGCAGCGCTCACCGGACAAGGTCGTTCGGACCTTTCTTAAGTGTTGACACTGTTGACGAGAGTGTCGTTGGAATATAATATGATCATAATAAAAGCCGAACCATGAAATATTTGGAAAACACTTGCCCTCAAACCCGTATCTAAATATATATAACTCAAAGGTGACTGACTGACTGACATAGTGATCTATCAACGCACAGCCCAAACCACTGGACGGATCGGGCTGAAATTTGGCATGCAGGTAGATGTTATGACGTAGGCATCCGCTAAGAAAGGATTTTGATTAATTCTACCCCCAAGGGGATAAAATAGGGGATGAATAATCCCGAAATTTTTGTTACGTTAAATTACACGCAGACGAAGTCGCGGGCACAGCTAGTTAATAAATAAATATCGCCACAATGACACACCAACTATACGATCCCAAACTAAACAACGCTTGTACTATCGATACCGTACAACGGACAGGGAGCGATCCCGGTGACACTCAGACAAGGGCAAATTACAAAAAGGCCATTTCCGAAATTTGCCCTGGCGGGAATCGAAACCGCAGCGACCTTGTGTAGTGAGCCGAGCGGCCTATGCTCAAACCACTGCGCCAAGCGGTCGTCAAAACTATCTCAAGTCTGAGAGCGATGTTGGAAATTTCATTCTAACATCATAATTAAATCCTACTAATATTATAAATGCGAAAGTTTGTGGGTGTGGATGTTTGTTACTAATTCAGGCAAAAACTACTGAACGGATTTGGATGAAATTTGTAACACAGACAGTTTATAGCCGGGATTAACACATAGGATACTTTTTGTCCCGATAATCCCGAAATTTTTGTTAAGTTAATAACTACGCGGACGAAGTCGCGGGCATAAACTAGTATTAAATAATAATAATCTAGCCCTTTTGACGTCCCACCCACCACGGCAGTATTGTCAGTTCAGATACGCGTTAGGTCTGTCTTGACAGTAGCGTATTGCGATTCGATTGAGGTGCCAACGTGGTGCTAACTTCGGTTAACAGAGCTGGACCCCTGCTGGTGACCAGACAACGTTCATCCTGGCCTCCATTCTGGTTTTCCAAAGTGGACGATCACATTTTTGGAACGAAGTTCCTCATCGCGCGTTGCGAAAGGGGGCTAGACGGAAAAAATTAAGACCAAAAGTTGTAACGACACTTTTTGCTATAGTTGTAAGCCGTGCCGCGTGCGCGTGTTTGTCCCTGTCTGTCTCTCTCTCGCTCTCTTATAGAGAGCAAGCCAGTTATTTTCGTATCGTCTTTCTATTTCGCATCGAAAAGTGTGGTGTCGCGACGATTATTTTTGTTGAGTGTATACAGGTTTTTTGTACATAATAAAATTTTATTACAATTCCTTCACTAATTAATGGAAAGGAACTTCGTTCCATCCGGGTGTCCCTTGACACCTCTCAAGTTTGATATTGCATTGTTATTAAATGTGTTTGCTATTGCTATTTGTTACTTGACACCGGCGAAATACCTATCAAACTGGGTGGGCCAAGTTTATAAAGAAAGAAAAAGTATTATCCTTATTGTACTGAACATGACTTTTCTTTCACCAGGAGTGAACTGGCGGTCCAGACACAGCTTGCAGCCGACCAGCGCTGGGAGCGGTGACAGAGCCGTATCCGAGGCTCTATCGAAGCTGCTACTTAAGTACCAAGTAAGTTTAAGTACTTATCTGTTCAAGCTCGATCAGAGTAGTACCACGTAACACCCTCTCTCAGAAAATCGGCATAAAATAGTTAGTATATCTGCATTCGTTCGAAGCTAACCCCACCTCCTTTCTTCCCACTGCGTCCCGCTACCCGTCAGGACGTCGACGTGCAAGCGATGCCTTTGGTAACTGAATGCTTAACATCGGACGGAGCATACGCATTTTGACCGTTAAAAAAACATGCGGTAACATTCCCACTCCTGTCACGGACTAAATTCCCAATTAGTCACAACATTCCCGGGATTCGCAAATCGGGACATCACAAAACTCAACTCCAAAAATTAAAAAGCATTTTCATTCGGTATTTCAGTGGAGCTTGCTAAGTGGATTATAAAATTTAATGTGTTAATTTGCCATTAATATTTGAATCATGAAATTAGCACAGTTCGTCAACCTTTTCCTCAAACCATAGACTGTTTTTATTCCTTTGTGTGTTGAGTACCACGTCATCTCCCATAATATTATGTGGTGTTAGGCTTGATACAAAGGTTGCGAAAAAATCGCAGCGAAATTTCGCAATGACGGATGCAAAATTGGCTCAAGCCGGACAGAATAACGTTAATGTGAAGGGGCTTAAGTCCAGTTTCGCGTTGGTAATGGTGTCGATCAACAATTGGGCTCAGTAACATGCGTGGTGCAATGTTATATTCATTTTATTTCCATTGAGCGGCAATTTTTGACGTCCGCCTAAAACAGAGGGGTGTTATAAGTCTAACATGTGTATCTGTCTGTGGCATCGTAGCGCGGAAGCGGATGATCCGATTTTAAATTTGTTTAGTTTGTGAGAAAGGTATTCGAGATCGAGAGTGTTCTTAGCTATGTTTCATTAAAATAGGTTCGGCCGTTTGAAAATGATCAGCTCTTTTGTAGTTTCAAAAGCTGTCGCATCGGGGTTTTTTTTAATTGACACTTAAGAGTTGTATTTCATAAATTCATGGCTTACCCCAGAATAGATAATGTTTTGGGAAACACGTGTATTTTGACAAAATTGTATGAACGTTTTGGAAAGGTGGCTATTTTGGATTTGAGATATCGATGCGGCTTGAGCCCTTTTCGCATCCATCAAATCGTATGTAAAGCTGCCCCGTCAAACTGTCATTTTACATGAGACACCGCGCAGTCCAAACACAGCCTAATGGCAACATTAAAACCGTGAAGGATTAACTGCGGAACAACAGGTGTAAATGCTAATCAGGCATATTGAAAATAATATTATTTTCAAAAGTGTAATTAAACCGAGACGGTACGCAGACAATTCTTGTAGCCGCCAGATTTCAAGGTTTTTGTCAATGCGAAAACAAGTTTGATTTTTTGTATAGAAACAGCCAGATGCGTAAATTAATACGGCTCTTCTCTGCCAACCCCATGGACAAATACAGGTTCGATAGTGTAAAGAAAGGTACATCCATATATATATAACTCAAAGGTGACTGACTGACTGACATAGTGATCTATCAACGCACAGCCCAAACGACTGGACGGATCGGGCTGAAATTTGGCATGCAGGTAGATGTTATGACGTAGGCATCCGCTAAGAAAGGATTTTGATTAATTCTACCCCCAAGGGGATAAAATAGGGGATGAATAATCCCGAAATTTTTGTTCAGTTAAATTACACGCGGACGAAGTCGCGGGCACAGCTAGTCTATATATATGAGTGTGTTTATTCCGGTGTCCGTGTGTTCGTAATTCATCATCTCCTAAACGGCTTGACCGATTTTCATAAACTTATGGTGAAACCTGGATGGCTCTAAGCTATTGTGGAAAGTAGTAAAACTCAAACAGTCCTTTGACGTTTTAAAAAAACGCATACCTTCTCCATGGTAGTCAAACCTCTATGGTAGTACAGCTTCATGTAACCAACCTCCTTTCTCCCCAGGGTGTCCACGCGGACTCTACAAATGACGGGACAATGCGTGCTCTAACCAATGCCGCAAAGCTGGTGCCCTACGACAGCGCACTCTTCGTGGTCACCGACAAAGGCCCCGGCGATCCACAAAGGTTGCCGCTCGCTTTAAGAGCACTGGTGGAGAAGCGACTGAAGGTATGTCAATTAATAGACATATCCAGGCTAAAGTAGTCTCCGGTCGGTAAGATTTGGCTCAAGATTGCTAGACCCTACCTTACCCGGACCTTGTGGAAACCAGGGACATTTTCCGTGCATTCAAGCGCTTTTGCCATACCTATTATTGGAATCAAGTATAATCAGCTCACGAGTTTGGGTCCAATTATTTCTAATTACGAACCGTGGTGCCTTGCAACTGATTTTCAATCAGCTGTAACAGTCTTGTTTCTTTGGCAATCATCCCATACCAGCTACTTTTGTCTCCCGCTTTGCACCGGAGGGAAGTGGATATTTTTTTCTTCCAACTCCTATTATTTCTTTGGATTAAATTCGTGCGGGTTCCAAGACAATTAACTCGTCAAGGGTCAAACCTCGGCATCATTATTGGTCACCATTATCGATCCTGGTTTACAGGAGTTACAGTGGTGGTAGTGTGTGGCGGGACAAGTCCCAAAAAAAAGAAAAAACACCCTAGCTAGGGTCCCTACCAACCGCCCTGTCAGTAAGCGAGTTAGGTCTCCAGACTCACACATCCTCAGATCGTCAGCTATATTGTACTGTCTGGAGACAACTTAACACACCAACTGTACGAACCTAAACTAAGCTCGTACTATGGGTACCGCACAATGGACTGGGGAGGATCTCAATGACACCCAGGCCAAGGTGAATCACGAAAAGGCCATGTCCGAAATTTGCATTAAAGGGAACTCTGTAGATCGTAAATATATTTCCTCCAGGTTTACACAATATGGACGGACCCGGCACACCCTTCCACAGACTCGGAGGAGGCTCTCCAGGAGCTGAGGAACATATCACAACACACTGAGGGAGAGGTCCTCCCTTACTCTCTACAAGTCATGGTAAGTACTGTACCTTATCTATACATCTATACAAATAAATAAAATTGGAGTGTCTGTTTGTAATATTAAAATAACACCTTTTCACTAAATGCATATGAAAGTACATACGACACCTATAGCAAAAACGCGATTTAGAAAATTTTTGTCTGTCTGTCTGTATGTTTGTTCCGGGTAAAATCCGAAACGGCTGAACCGATTTTGAAGGGACTTTCACTGGCAGATAGCTGATGTTATAAGGAGTAACTAAGGACACTTTAATTTTAGAAAAACCATTAGGGTTCCGCGTAAAAAAATAAAAACACATGAAATCAAAGAGTATCTCCGTACGGGTGGACCGATTTTGACGGGACTTTCACTGGTAGATAGCTGAAGGCCTAGCCAAGATACAAACGTTTCGTTTCTATTCTCTTTCTACAATTGCGAACGCCTTAGCGTAAGCGAAGATAGCTAACGATAACTTGGTAGCCATGATGACATATCAACGCCGAACGCTAAATCTACAATGCCGATAGATAAAATAATATTTTTAGTCTGTGGTTAGCGTTCATAAACGTCAGTCATCATAACCAAAGAGAAATACATCATAACCTCAAAGTACTTTTGTATGTAAACAAGGTGCGAGCAGAATATTTGTTTTAAATTTTATTAAGAGTTTTAAACCGTTGATTAGAAATGTACATCAAGCGCATCTAATAAATACTTACTGAAGTGGTTTTTGCCATGGAATACTTATTAAATTAAAACATGAACTCGAGCTAGCCCGGAACAGCTCGCGGCTTTACGAATTCATAGAAGGTACGTAAAACATTAGTAATTTCAATAATTCCCATGTTATTTAAGTCTGTCTCATACCTACTCGGACAAATTGTTCCTATCGGGGCATTTGCATTGTTCATTCAAGATTCAGATTATATGTTTCTCTAAAATAGTCTATCATAAATGTTCTAGTCACAGCTATGTAGCTAGCGAGGCCCTAGCAAGGATTTCAAAGAAATAAAGTATTACTGTTTGTGGCAGGAACTGTGAGGTTATGTATTATTATATCACTTACATTTAAGTAACAAACAATATGTTTTGATTTCAGGAACAACATTATCTCCTGCTCACCTGCTATGTGATGTCTCTGGAGAGCTTCCACAGCTTCCAGATACCTAGAGCTCGTATTTAAGTACATTTTTGCCATGGAATAATAGATGGAATCACAAACATGAGCTAGCCCGGAACAGCTTGCCGCTTTACAAATTCATAGAAGGTATGTAAAGCATTACTTAGTAATAATTTCAATAATTCTCTTGTTATTTAATTCTGTCTCATACCTACTCGGAAAAATAGTTTCTATCGGGGCATTTGCATTGTTCATTCAAGATTCAGATTCTTTGTTTCTCTAAAATGGTATATCTTAAATGTTCTAGTCACAGCTATGTAGCGAATGATGCCGGAGCAAGGGGTTCAAAGAAGTAAAGTATGACTGTTTGTGGCAGGAACTGTGAGAGGTTATGTATTATTATATCACTTAGATATTAAGTACTTAACAAACAAAATGTTTTGTTTTCAGGAACAACATTATCATGATTGACGGGAAATCTACACAATGCAGCAATTTTGTAGCAGATATGTCTGAGTGTCCCGGCCGGGTACGTGTGGCGCCGGCGCCGGCCGCCGCTGCTGGCTCTGCCGCGCGCGCAAACAGCTCTTGAACAAGGCGCCCAGTGTCGCGCGCACTTCGCACACTCAACCTCATCGCCGTGGATATAGACCTGTTCTCGTGTAATCTGAGTGAATTAACGAGGGTAGCATTATGCATCAGTAGTTATAGATAATTAAGTATTGTTGAAACTTGGATTTTTGTTGCTTAGCAATTGCATTAGGTAAACCTGTAAGAATAGCTTTAAGTTTTGATAAATAAATAAAATAAAATCTCCAGCTGGCCTTTACTGTCATCCCTCATCCCTGTCTACTGAATTGATTAATTTAAGGAACAATATTATCATCATCTTTTTAGCCCAAGATGTCAACGGCTGAATATTTTACTTATATTGTATATAAATTCAATGTCAATCCAAATGCCAATACAATTTTTGTATTTCTTAAATTAGTAATGAACAAATGTGAGAAATAAAATAATCATTTAAGTGTACCTACCTATTGCCTACGATAGTGCCAATATTTAGTTGTTTTCTTAAGAATTTACTATGTAAGACAGTGTGTTATTCAAAATAAAATTAATTAGGTACAACAGTGCCTTCCTACTGATAAATTATATTCCTAGTCCAGTGATATGTATATGAAATAAAATGAATTTTAAACGACATCACACATTTAATTATACCATGGAGCATTCGGGACTATGAAAATAATTCGTACCTATTTATACACTGATTTTAAAGTTTTACACTACTTAGGTATTTCACCATTGACAATTCCTCGTTATCTAAATAACCTCTTTTTCGGTTTTTAAACCACAATTTCTTCATTTTACGCACACCACAACATATTTTAAAGTAAGCAAGTATTCATTTTGCATGCTATAAGTTGGGTATAGTCCAAACCATTCGTATATTTTAATTATTAAACACTACAATTTGCGTTGTTAACCACACAGCTGATTGCAAGCGGCCATGTTTTATCGTTTTCTACAGGGTATTGGGGATCGCTTAGCTAGCGTTCACAAACTACGATATCGTTTCGTTAGCGCTTGTCAAAACAGCATGTTGGCTACGATTTGTACGGGACTTAGCGATCGGCATTGTAGAAACGCTTATATTCTATTCTATCATTTGAAACGAATAGCTATCTTGGTATCTTGGCTACGATTTTTCTATTCGTTTGTTCTGACCACGTGATTTAACGTTGAGATATGTCATTCCCATACATTTTTTTCGTTTTCTATTAGCGTTAACGATTGTAGAAAGACGTCTTGGCTAAGCCCACTGATGTTATAAGCAGTAAATTAGGCTACTTTTATTTTAGATAAAAAAAAACTTTTAAAAATGGGTCCTGTCGCGCGGGCCCTGAAAGCGGGAGCGGGCTTTTTTGTTAAGTTAAAGTTAAATTCCACGCGGACGAAGTCGCGGGCTCAGCTGGTTTTTAATAGAAGCGGTCATGGCAGCGCTTTTTCGCGGTCTTACAATTTACTACAGCTCATATACAGGGCTGCCTTGACAGAGTTAGTACCACCCTCCCACAGAAGATCAGCATAAAGCTGTTATCATCGCACTCATTAGGTTGGACCACAGATATAAATTTACATAGATAACGCAAGTATCACGATTTGTATTGAAACCAAGCGTATCGAATTTTTAACACTCGAGGGAATCGTAGCGGGCGGAGGGGCATCGGCGGCATCGGTGTCTTTGAAGCGGTTTGGATTTCCCGTCACTAATAACGTCACAGTAGGTGTTAAAAATTCGGCACGCTCGGTTTCAATACAAACCGTGATACTTGCGTTATCTATGTAAATCTATATCTATGCTATTACCCCTCTGTCTTTCTTAGGTTGGCAACGGGCGAACGATGCCTTTTGTATTGCCATCATCTATAGGCTGATTCGTAATATTAAACCAGTCGTACGCTTGTTAATCGACTTAGTTAAGTAAAAAAAATAACCCGAATACCTACTGAAAACCCGCTAAGAAAAAAGCGCCCTAGTCTTCTGATAAATGTTAAATTTAAATAGACAAAAAAATAAGGTTTCCATCAAAATTCTGTTTACATTAGCTAACAATTCGTGTGTTTTCATTTTTCAATCAATCAATAGGGCAACAAAAACGTCTACACGGATTTAACAATTACGATAAAAAGTCGTCTATACGATGCTAAAACGATTCATCGGTTCGATTAACCGTGCACCATTTGGTGAAATGTACCTCAACGCGGCTTGGGTAAGAGTGTCATCATCATTGTGGTACTCACGAATTTTGAAGCGAAACTAATCTGAAAATTTGACGAAACTAGAGCGTAATTTTTAAGGAAATCTCTTTTATAATTTGTAATATATACCTCTATACGGTGAAGGAAAACATCGTGAGGAAACCTGCATGTCTTAAAGCTCTTAGAAGATCTAACCAATTTTCGAAAGACATGTGAAATCCGCCAACCCGCACTGGGCCAGCGTGGTGGATTATGGCCTGAATCCTCCTCGTGTTGAGGGGAGGCCCGTGCCCAGGAGTGGGACGTTAAAAGGGCTAAACTATATATTAACTTACTACTTAATATATACCTCTAGTAGAGACCCGCCCCGACTTCGCACCGCTCTAAAATTAGCCCCTGGCTTAGGGTAGATTCTCAGATATACGTTGCAATGGATGAAAACCAACTGTATGGTCCCAAACTAAGCATTGCGTATAGTGGACTGAGGGCGATCCCAGTGACACCCAGACCGGGGAAAATTACGATAAGACCATTTTCGAAGTTAACCCCGGCGGGAATCGAGCCCGCAAACACCATGTGCAGTGATCCGAGCGACCTACGCTCGAACCACTGCGCCAAGCGGACGTCGGATATATAGATTAACTTGTTTTAAACCTGAAATTCATGAATTGTTACAGGATGTGGACAGTGCCAGCAATTTAGCAGCAGAAGCGGAATTGGAGCAGTGGGAACCTTTGGGCTCGCAGCAAGGCAGACGTGGCAGGCTGAACCCCCAAGTTGAAGTGGATAGATTTGATGTAAGCTCTACTTATAATGGTCGCTAAATCTCTTTAGGGTTTTCGCTGTATACAGGGAGTTTCAAAAGGACATAATAATAATTTAAGTACATAGACGGTAGGTAATATGTATACGACCAGTGAAGACAGACCTTACCTAACTATCATATTTTCTGAGTAACATCCCTTTGAAGATTTGTCACAAATTCGTGTTTCGGCCTTATAACACATTAAATGTCATAGGAAAACAGTTTTAACCTGTATTTACGACTAGCATAGACGAACATTCAAGAAAGTTTGATAAAAAAATTAGGTACAGCGCTGGGATTATTTTTGAATTTTTATACAAGGTGTTTCACTTGGAGGATGGATTAAATGTCGTAAAAAATTAATCGACTTTTTAATTATTATTTTTTTCTGCCCATTTTACAAAAATACATAAGTACTCATCGCAAGTACTATGCAAAATGTTTACACACGGTATATGTGGGTTTATATTCATCGTCCTTGTCACCAGACTCTGCTGGTGAGACGAGGTGGTGGTCAGGCGATATCTCTTGGCCTGCCGGTGGAGAACGGAGTCACAGCACTGAGGGTCCTCATAGAAGGTGCCGTGGAGCACGCTGTCCTCTACCCACCAAATGATGGTAATTTAAGTTGCTTTTAGACCCGCATTCATAAATCAATTTCAAGCTTGACAACGGTCTTAAGTACGCTTTTGACATGTCATTTTGTACTGGTCTGTCATAAAAAAAAAAAAAATCGCCAGACAGTCACTCCAACTGTATGGTCCCTATCTAAGCAAAGCTTGTACTATGGGTACCGTACAATGGACTGGGGGCGATCCCAGTGACACCCAGACCTGGGCAAATAACGAAAAGGCCATTTCCGAAATTTGCCCCGTCGGGAATCGAACCCGCAGCCACCATGTGCAGTGAGCGGAGCGGCCTACGCTCGAACCACTGCGCCAAGCGGTCGACAAGACATAAGAATGACATTTCCAAGATCGCTCAGAGACTTGAGATCGATTTATCTGTGGGGTTTCAGCCCCGTAAGAGTCCGACAAAATCCGGGTATCTATGAGGACTTCTCCTCGGAAAAAATAAAAGTGTGGACATTGGGCATGTTGATATAAGCTTTCTTCTAGTCCCCCCACCCCCCTTAACCAATAAAAAGGTCATGTTACTTCATCACCCTTGATACTTCTAGGGCGATGAAGCCGCTCGCACTGGGCTATCCACAGCTTCTGAATCACCGGTCAACGTACCACGTCAAACTTAAATTAAATCAGCCTCCGTCTAATCACGTTAATTGAACAATCTGTCAAAATAATTGCGACCTTCGCGGGATTACAATACGGCGGCAAATTGCTCACTCATTATGGATACGCGATACGAAATGATGATTGTTGTTATTATGGAATCGTTCAGTTCCGGTGGAGTTTCGCAATGCTGGTAACTTGTAGAAAATTGCTGGCAACTCGAAGGTTTTTTTTATTAAAAAAGTCCCTGGTGCCGCCACACACCCCCACTACTGTTACTCCTGTAAGCCAGGATCGACAATGGTGACCAACAATGACGTCGAGGTCTGTGTAATAAACTGCTCCAGATACCACTTGCAGGCTATATAACATAGTAGTCCGTTCGTTTTGACTGCACTCCCACAGGATGGGATGTGCAGATTGTTCATGATCGTTTTGCGGCGTCGAACACTTACAGAAAGGAGAAGGAACCAATGTGAAGTTGAATTAAATAACTCTGCAAAGAAGCGCATGAACCGATGAACCGATTTTAATTTAGTTTTATTTTTGTTAGAAACGTATTCCTATCCAGAGTGTTGTCAGCTATGTTTCAATAAAATCGGTTCAGCCGTTTGAAAATTATCTGCTTTTTTGTGGTTTAAAAAACCCATCGGGGGTTTTTAAATTTTCAATTTACAGTTATCCAGAAACTATTTTCTAATTTGACCCTTTTCATCTCCTCGCAGCACCTCAAATAGACTTGTACAACACATCATCAGTGGCCGCCTTCTCACCGGCTTCGCAGACCGAGGGTATCACGCCTAGGGAAGTATACCTGGTCTTCCCTGGTTCCAGTCTTCATGAGAACATGTTAGTATCCGGGTCATAAATAGGAATTGTGATACTGTTCCTGAGAAAGGTCCTAAAGCTCCTGATAGATTCAGACTATTCATAAGTGATATTTTAGCCTACATTCATAAAACGTATTTTGAATTATAAATCCGTGATTGGTTAAGCACGCGTCCCGCGGGCACCAGGTCCTGGATCCAGACCCCGGCTCGCGGCTCGCACCTCTGTGTTTTACGTAATCTATGTGCGAATCATAATATCTATATGATTATCACTTGCTTACGGTGAAGGAAAACATCGTGAGGAACTCAGCATGTCTTAGAAAATTTAACAAATTTTCGAAAATACATGTGAAATCCGCCAACTCGCAGTGGGTCATCGTGGTGGATTACGGCCTGAATCCCCCTCGTCGTAGGCCCTTGCCCAGGAGAGGGACGTCAAAAGGGCAAAATTATTATTATTTTTATTTTGAATTATAAACAATTTTTTCACATGTGAAATTTGCCAAACCGCACTGGGCCAGCGGAGTGGATTATGGCTTGAATCCCCCTTTCATTGAGAGGAGGCCCGTGCCCGGGAGTGGGTCGTTAAAAGGACTAATTATCATTTAGGTTTAAGTAGACATTCAATTTAATGAATGTCTTTGCAAATTACCATCTATTTCAGTGTATTTATGGACGATTGTTAGTTTGACTCCATTGATGCTGTTCCCAGGCTATCCGTCCTCCCAGCGAACCCCTCGGGTCCAGCTCCCCATCCAGAACTGGTCGGCATGTGGCATCTGAGCGTACGCTGTGACACTTGCGACTATCGGCTTTGCGTGTTCGCGCGATCACAGATACACTTCGACGTGGAAACTGGGATACCAGGTAAGAGAGGCTTTCAGAACGTGGAAACTACAATTCATCTCACCAGATGTCGCCTGAAAGACCTGGGTACCAACTCTGTCATGTTAAATGAATACGTCAGCTTTGACAGTTTTAAACTAATCAATAAACAGGGCCCGACTCAATGGAAAGAGGCCATTAATAGAAAAAAAAAATCAAAAAAACATTTAGACGTCAGTTTTTACGAATTGCGAATCGAGTCGAACGACTGTCGTTAGCAGAGTTGGGCCCTTGGGCTAATGTCATATGTCATGTTATTTTTGTTATTGTAACAAAATCTGAGGTGTCGCTCCATGTTTGTTTTCCAAAATGGACGGTCACTTTTTCGTATTTTATTGTTATTAATTGTGTTTGTTATTGCTATTCATTACTCGACATTGGCAGAATCATAATGGGCTTGACCCAATTGTAAGAGGCCATTTATATATATATATACATATAGAAATATATGTATATATACTAGGTGAAACAAAAAGGGTAAGTATACTATTTTTTTTGCAACTTCAATTTGTAAATCTCAAACTATCGGCTTTGTGGGACAGTTGAAGTACTAAAGGTTTTGTAGACTTGTGAAATCGGTCAACAGCTGTATTCCTATAACACCTTTTGTTTTTCAAGTTCCCTCCAAAGCTGATGGTTTTAGAATTACAAAGTTAAGTATTGAAAAAAATAGTATACCCGTTATGTTTCACCTTGTATATATAAAAAAATAAATAAAAAAAACTGATGTAAAGCAATTACTGTAGCCTATACATGCATGCAATACCAAAGACATTGCTCGAAAGTTGTCGTCCGAAAGGGGAGCGGGATAAGGGAAAGGGAAGGAAAGGGAGTAAAGGTGGCCACACCTTTACTCCCTTTCCTTCCCTTTTCCTACGATGAGTAAGAACCGGAAGCCATTCCTGTTCTTACTCATCGTACGAAATCTTCCGTGAACGATTTTCGAAGATATGCATTAAGTATATCCTACTAATATTATAAATGTGTAAGTTTGTGAGTGTGGATGTATGTATGTATGTTCGTTACTCCTTCACGAAAAACTACTGAACGGATTTGGATGAAATTTGGAACACAGATAGTTTATAACCGGGATTAAAATATAGGATACTTTGTATCCCGATAATCACGAAAGTTTTGTTACGTTAAATACTACGCGGACGAAGTCCGTGGGCACAGCTAGTGGTTCATAATTTTGATTACGATATCACTAGCTGACGGTAAAGAAAAATATACGAAACTAGCTGTGCCCGCCGACTTCGTCCGCGCAGTATATAACGTAATAAAAAATTCGGGATTATCGGGATAAAAAGTATTCTATATGTTAATCCTGGTTATAAACTATCTGTATTCCAAATTTCATCCAAATCCGTTCAGTAGTTTTTGCGTGAAGGAGTAACAAACATACATACATCCACACTCACAAACTTTCGCTTTTATAATATTAGTAGGATCTTCGGTGAATGATTTTCGAAGATATGCATTATGTATATGGTTCATAATTTCGATTACGATATCACTAGCTGACGGTGAAGAAAAATATACGAAATCTTCGGTGAATGATTTTCGAAGATAGTATGCATTATTTTTCTCCTTGCCCTTATCCTACACTAGGTGGGGTCGGCGCAGCACGTTCTCTTCTTCCATTCAAGCCTATCATCCGTCATCTCTGCACTCACTCCCTTTTCGCTCATACCCTCTTCCACGCAGTTCATCCACGTCTTTTTAGGTCGTCCCCTACCCCGACTACCGCTCACTATCATACCCATCGTCCTTTTGACCGCATGATCATCCTCTCTATGGTTCATAATTTCGATTACGATATCACTTGCTTACGATAAAGAAAAACATCGTGAGGCAAGCGCATGTTTAAAAAAATATAATTCAATACGGTTTTTAAATGACGGAGTTCAGAGGTAACAAACATAAAAAAGATAAAAAAAAAGAAAACGGAATTGCAATCTCCTCCTTTTTGAAGTCGGTTGAAAAGTACCAATATCTAATTACATGCTAATAAATACACATAGTTTATTGACCCCGTAATTAAGTTTCTGCCGCAAAACCCACAAAAAAAGCGCTTGATAAGCTACATTTCTTTTGTACGCCGCTCGCAAAAAAAACAGCGATAATTCACTTAGGAACGGTTACTCTAGAGCAAAAACTTTAACACACGTCGTGTTAGATGAATAATTCCCGACATGAGTGTGTGTCTGTACATATTATTAAGCGCTCAATATTATGAGGCTACTCAAATTTGAGAACAACTTAATCGGATACATCGAATCACGGGATATTCCTGAGCACAAAGAAACCACTGTACACTGATGAGCAGACTCTTGAGACATTCAACAATGAATCCGCGTTCAATATCAAATACGTTGAAAAAAACGATCAACAACCCAAAGTCACAAAGTAGACGGATACCAGAAAATCCATTACATATTTTTTTATAAATCTTTAGCTGGAGTGGACCATTTTATCAATGGACGCGCGATTTTGTCTTTCCCACGTATACCCCTCTAGCCGCGCACCGAGAAACTTTAGCCTTGGTAGTTCTTACGCTGCTTGTTCTACCAAAAAAATAGATATGTCTAATCCAATAACGCGGAGCGACTACCGCCTGAAGTCTCAGACACGAACAGTTCATCCTACTTCCTACTAATATTATAAATGTGAAAGTTTGTGAGTGTGGATGTATGTATGTATGTATGTATGTATGTATGTTTGTTACTCCTTCACGCAAAAACTACTGAACGGATTTGGATGAAATTTGGAACACAGATAGTTTATAACCGGGATTAACATATAGGATACTTTTTATCCCGATAATCCCGATTTTTTTTTACGTTAAATACTACGCGTACGAAGTCCGTGGGCACAGCTAGTATATTATAAATGTGAAAGTTTGTGAGTGTGGATGTATGTATGTATGTTTGTTACTCCTTCACGCAAAAACTACTGAACGGATTTGGATGAAATTTGGAACACAGATAGTTTATAACCGGGATTAACACATAGGATACTTTTTATCCCGATACCCGAACTTTTTGTTAAGTTAAATACTACGCGGACGAAGTCGATGGGCACAGCTAGTATAACATAATGTTAGCATTCTCTTCCAACTTTGTACAAAGTTGTCATTCTGCGATTCATCTTTACATTGACCGTCGTAACATCACAGCACATAAACACCAGTAAATCAATATTTAATAAAGAGAAAAAAAACAACACACACACGCTTTAAACAAACTTTGTAAACAAAAAAAATACTGAGTCATACACTATTTCGAACTTATTGGTGGGACGATCATGTCGGACTAGTGATGTGCCCTGAAATCGATCGAATTTGATTTAGGGTCGAGACTTGATTCGCCATTTTCTACCAATATCAACATCTTAAATACATATTTATTATTCATGTAGTACAGGACTTGAATAGTCAGCAGAATCTATTATTGGTTAGGAATGCTCCTTGCACTGAGAAGAGCAGGCAGGAAACTAATAATAATAATAAATATCGCCAGACTGACACACCAACTGTATGGTCCCAAACTAAACACCGTACAATGGACTGGGGGCGATCCCAGTGACACCCAGACCAGAGCACATTACGAAAAGGCCATTCCGAAATTTACACCAGCGGCAATCGAACCCGCAACCACCATGTTCAGGGAGCCGAGCGGCCTACGCTTGAACCGCTGCTCCAAGCGGTCGTCAAACTCAATAGTTACTCTTTTCAATATAAGATTGTGTAAGTACATTCTCAGGAACAGCAACACAATGTGAGCAGGCAAGACTATTATCACTAGTTCTATCCCAATGTTAATAGTATATGGTGGTTATGGAAAAATTTATTAGTAGCAATAAGGACTAATATACAGAATTATTCTTAATAGGTTTAACTCCAGAATTCGCGAGCTTGATTAATTAAATGGGCAGTCACATTCCAACATGAAACAACATAAACAAATCAATACGATAAACAAAACTGTATATCGCCCTTTGCAAGCCAAACAAAAAAAAGTAAACCAAAAAAATATAACCTCCAAATGTCACGTTGACAGCTCCCCGCGTCCAAGATGGCGACGCACTTTATCTGAGTCAAGGACACACGGTCTTGCATACAAGTTACTCACCAACATTTTATATGCGAACGTTCGTTTGTAACTTAGGTAGTTTGTGTAAGTTTTGAGAGATTTTTTTACGCAAAAAAAGCTGAACGGAATTTTATAAAAACAGGCTAAAGTAGGTTATACTCTTTGGTAACAAGTTGCTACTATTTGCATACGAAAAATACAAGCAAAGTCGCGGGCTATTCAAGAAGCTATTCGAATCTAAATGTCGTATTACGCTAAACATAGCTATAACCGGTTTTTTTTTTTCTTACACCTCGCGTTACGTGAGACATTATGAAATTAGGCAATGGTATTGAGCTATTCTGCCAAAGGCACTTATCATTTTTATGGATTGTGATTTATGTCGAGTCGATTAAGTGAGTTATCTATTATAATCGATATACAGTGCAACCTCGATATAACAAATCGGAGGGGAACAAGAAAATATTCGTAATATCAAGTAATTCGTTGAACTGAGGTTTGTTATGTTGAGGTTAGATTGGTCTAAAATTCGTTATAAAGAGGTAAAAGAATAGTTTTGCTCTGCCAGTTTGTCTTTCCAATCATCACATACTTGTTCATTAACACTACCACTTTCACCGCATATTTTTCGAAAAACAACCTCGCTTCGTTTTTTGAAATTTTGAAGCCACCCGTTGCTACCACGGAACCCTTCATGTCCCAATTCTACTGCAAAACGCTGAGCCTTTTCCTGAAGAATAGGGCCTCCGATTGAGATTTTTTTGTCTCGGCACTGTTTTAACCACTTTAACACACATTCCTCTACGTCCTTGAACTCGCATGATTTTAATCTTTTACTGTTTACATTCACACCACTTTATTCTGAAAACTTATCTTTAAATTTGAAAATTGTAGCCAATGTACTTGCGGGAATCCCGAACTTGTTAGCTATGTCTAATTTTTTCGTCATGGGATTTTGGTCAACATAATTAATGATGTTTCGCTTTTCTGAGACCGATAAGGAACACCTTTTACGTTTCTGAGCCATTTTAACTTAAATCTTTAACAATAGTGACGAGCAGAGGTGTTTACATTACTTTCCATCAAAACAACAATGATTACTTTACAAACAAAAGCGTGTCGAAACATGTCGAGACATGAATCACATTATAAGATTAAGAGTTATATTATTGGTGGAAACTTTATATAAAGGTTTTGGGTTGGCAAAATTCGTTAATTAGAGGTATGAATACTTTTTCTTGATAGTTGAAAATTCGTTATTAAGAGGTTGTACGCAAAGAATGTTCGCAATGTAAAGGTATATTTTATATTGACTCTTATGGACAATTCAAGGGGATTACGAAGAATTTGTTAAATCGAGGAAGTCGTTATATTGAGGTACGTTATATTAAGGTTGCACTGTATTTACAAATTTATTTTTAATTCCGATAAGACATAAATAGTGTTTTTATTATTTTTGCCGGCACGTAACACAGTTTCGTAATATCTACTAAATCTGTTACAAAAGATTTAAAAAGGAAAAAAAACAATAGAATTGGCGGAAATAGACGCATTCAAACAAAAAATAAGGTTACAAATAACAAAACACGTTTATAGGTAAAAAAAACAAAGCTGTTTTTGTGACACTGTGATATTCTGAGAAGTAAGTCAATTATATATAGTAGGTTAGCTGGATTGTAAAAAAAAACAAATCTAGATATTATTTCCGTATACACAAAATAAATATTTTGTTGTTTTCTCTGAATACGCAAATTCTAAATAAATAAATTTACATAATCCTACTAATATTATCCTACTAATATTATAAATGTGAAAGTTTGTGAGTGTGGATGTATGTATATATGTTTGTTACTCCATCACGCAAAAACTACTGAACGGATTTGGATGAAATTTGGAACACAGATAGTTTATAACCAGGATTAACATATAGGATACTTTTTATCCCGATAATCCCGAAATTTTTGTTACGTTAAATACTACGCGGACGAAGTCCGTGGGCACAGCTAGTATATCAATAAAGATTTATCTATTCTACTGGTCACATATATCGACTAATACTTGTTAAAATCTGCTCACTGACACACTTAAAAGTATGAAATAAAGTTTCTATTACATTTTGTCTTTAAGATAATTGTCATATTAAGGCCCTTCTTATTAGATCGATCTCAAGTCTGACAGTGACCTTGAGTACGCATTTGACACATCATTTGTACTAGTATGACATAAGGATGACATTTCCAAGATAGCTCCCATACTTGAGATCCATTTATGAATACAGGTCTTAAAAAGCAGAATCACGTATGATAAAAAAACAATATAAAACGCGTACATACACAGATATAGATAACGCAAGTATCACGATTTGTATTGAAACCAAGCGTGCCGAATTTTTAACACCTACTGTGACGTCATCAGTGACGGGAAATCCAAACCGATTCAAAGACACCGATGCCGCCGATGCCCCTCCGCCCGCTACGATTCTCTCGAGTGATTATCTCGCTCATACTCATATTATTATATCTGTAGTCGCGAGGACTGAAGTTATCGGGGACCAACCTCGACGCTTGGTCGAGGTTTTCGGACACGCTAAGTACATTCATTTGCGTTATCTATGTAAATCTATGTCTGTGCGTACATTCGAAAATAACTATACTGTATGCTACTGGCAAAGAAGTTCGGAGAAATCAGAATAAATAACAGGTATCGCTGTCGTTGCGTTTCAGCCACAACCTTCACAATTGTGAGATTGCAACCTTGAACACATGATCTATTAAGGTTTCTTATCGAAATTTCCTTTTTAAAATATCAAGGCCATATATTTTATGATTCGAATGAATTTTATAATCTCAACATGGGACTATTCTTAATGAATATTAATTACGTGACAGAGTAAGATAATTATCTTCCAAATATCAACGATGAATAAATTAAAAATTGTGATTGACTATCCAAGAGTACTCCACCGTTCTCATAAAGTAAAATACAACCAATATCGTTGATATCTATTTAAATTCAAATGTACTATCATCAAAACCTATTCATGAGAATTAGTCAAAAGACATAAAGACATACAATTTATTCCAATATAAATCACATAAAACAATTATCGTCGGAACTCAAACTAGGCGCGCAGGGCAAGCCTGTATCTTGAGTCCAAGGAACATGTTAGAAATTGCTGAAGAGATTCAGTGAGGGACGTTATGAGTCCCTCAGTCAATGTGATTATTTCTAGTGTGGAGTACGTGAGACTCGCAATTTTAGGACAATAGACTAGACGATTCGGGCACCTTATTTGCAATCTCAACCATAATTTATCGAGACCAGTTTCCCGCCATCCATATAGCCCAGGCCAGCTATGCGCGCCAGACTATCAACTAGACAGTCAGTTTAGTAATATACAGGGTGTAAGGAGTATCGTAACGAAAACTGATGCCATGGATTCAACTCATGATTCTGGTCTCCCCAGAGTTGGAATTTTCCGTGGATATATTAGGAATTGTGCTCACATTTTTCAGTATTTTTGCATGGTGTTAAGCATGAAATCATTATACAAATCTATCTTAACTTCACGTGATTTTACATATATAAATAAAAAAAACTATTTTAGACATAAAACTGCAATCTATACAAATAAATAAAATTGGAGTGTCTGTTTGTAATATCAAAATAACACCTTTTCAGTAAAAGCATATAAAAGTACATACGATACCTATAGCAAAACGCGAATTTTTTTTTTTTGTCTGTCTGTCTGTCTGTCTGTTCCGGGTAATCTCCGAAACGGCTGGACCGATTTCGACGGGACTTTCACTGGCAGATAGCTGATCTTGTAGGGGGTAACTTAGGCTACTTTAATTTTAGAAAAATAATTAGGGTTCCGCGTAAAAAAATAAAAACACTTGAAATCCAAGAGTATCCCCGAAACGGCTGGACCGATTTCGACGGGACTTTCACTGGAAGATAGCTGATGTTATAAGGAGCAATTTAGGCTACTTTAATTTTAGTAAAACAAAATTTAAAAAAATGGGTCCGGTCGCGCGGGCTCTGAACGAGGGAACGGGCTTTTTTGTTAAGTTAAATTCCACGCGGACAAAGTCGCGGGCTCAGCTAGTGTACATTAAAACTAGAGCGTATTGAGTTTTAATTTGCATTGCATTCAGTGCAGTCAAAATATCGAAGGAAAATTCCAACTCTGGGGGGTCCATAATCATGAGTTGAATCCATGGCATCAGTTTTCGAAACGATGCCCCTTACACCCTGTATATACAAAGCAATAAAATGTAAACGCGCAAAGTTTCACAATCATGAAGGTCATAATTCGATTGCGAACATATTATTTAAATGGGATACACTATTAATATCTGTAAGTATTACGCTATCCAACTAACATCAAACGCATATTAAACTATTCGCAATTATCGACCATATTAACATATAATTTTCAAACATTTTATCTTCTCAGACTTGCTACAAATCTAAATCAAATAAATATAATGAAACTACACGATTCGAATTAAACCTCATATACTTCTGTGAATATTAAATGCCGAATAAAAAACATTGATTTACTGCTAAAAATATCACTATGTCAAAAATTATGCGACATAAAAATAAAACATGTTTTATTTTATTTTAAAATTCGTACGAAATTGATTTAAAAATAATCATGTTTGTGGTTTTTTTATCAGATTTATGACGAACGTTATTCGTTTTAAAATTCGAACTATCGAAATTTATGTTTGACAATTTTTTTATTTTGTTTTATTTTCTAGCTACTCTTGCATTAAGCACCTACCACACTTTCATTTAATTTTTTATTTATTTTTTAAAGGCAATGTATGTATTTAAATCCAAAATATGTTAACACTTAATCACTCTTTCCCTGGTATTACCACAAATATACACCAAATATTTGTAATTATGTTCTTTTTAACACTTTTTTAACGCACACATCTGATCGGTATGTGTAATAGTTATTTACTGAACGATATTAAACAAAAACATTTGTTTATCAGTTTATGTAGATAATGGAGGTTAAACTGATTAGAAATGTAACCCACTTTGACGGCGCGCGCTTCCGTGTTGACCGACTGTGGGGCGGGAAAGGGGATATTATGAGTTTATGATTTATTTAAACAGTCTATGTTGCACATATTTCTTACTGGCACTGGGACCAACCAGCATAGTCAAAATAGATTCAAATGTGACATTTATAGGATGTGACATAATCAGAACGTGACATTTACAGAATGTGACATTTACAGATTGTACAGTTAAATGAAATGCAAATAATTTCATCGCATTACTCCGTCAGATATCAACAGTGCTTTTTTGTAATGATAATGATGACTTTGTGGTTACAGAATAGCAGTGCTGATCAAAGATGAACAAGAGATATTTACCAAAACGTAACGCGTAATCATGAGTTTCAGCTAGAGTGTGAAAAATCATATTATATAAAAGTAGGTTTCAAAAGTAGCACCTGCTACCGACATGGGTAGAGATTGTGAAAAATCATTGCAATTATATCGCAAAGCGTTCGATACTGACACGGTTTTCGTGGTAAATCATGGACCAGTGACTTCATAGGATTACGTGTCATAGAGAAATATCACAATGAATAAAATGTACATGTAAAAGTCAAATAACAGTGAAAGAAAAATATAATTTCACGTAATGAAAAGTAATTGAAAGTAGCAATCATTTCCAAGCACACAGGATGCGTAGAGCGGGAGTGAAAAGAAGAAATAAAATACCATCCATGCGTCTTATTTTATCATATAGCAAAGCCTCTCTCTGTTGAGAAAATTAATTTGAATAAGCACAGATGTTTTTAGCAATCAATCCGTGCCCTAATCCAAATCGACGTCATTTGCGATCAGTAAATAAGGATATATCACGCTTATAATATATAAGGTTATCGGTAGGGCACTCTAATGAATGATGACGGTATATCCAATCAATATTAATATCGACCAGATGTGTGGTTTAACCTTTGGTAATATAAATAATTATCGCCAGTCTGACACACCAACTGTACGGTCCCAAACTAAGCAAAGCTTGAACAATGGACTGGGGGCGGTCGCAATGACACCCAGACCTGGGAAAATTGCGAAAAGGCTATTTCCAAAATTTGCCCCGACAGGAATCGTACCCGCAATCACCCGGCGCAGTGACCCGAGCGGCGTACGCTCAAACCACTGCGCCAAGCGGTCGTCAAAGGAAGAACAAAACACTCTTTATAATATTACCCCTTAAAATCTTGTATTAAGGCTAAAGCGCCCATCTGGCCCGCGAAGTACAAATTTTTTGAGGTTTTTTTAGAAATTTTACAAAAATATGACAATAATAAAAGGCACATTTTGTAATTCGCGACAAAGACCGTGTGCAGTGCATTTAATAATATATCCAACTTACTCTAAAACATTTCAAAAACGACAGCTATGCAGGTAATCTGGGAATTAATGTATATTTAGTGATTTACTAGTATCATATCCACCGTGATAATATTTAGAGTAAAATAAATGTTATAATAAACGCACTGCATACTGTGTTTGTCGCAAATCACAAATGTTTTCAGATTTTGGATAAACTATAAAAATACTCGAAAATTTTGAATTTCCCGGGCTAGCCAGGCGCCTTCACCTTAAGCGTGTTCCCGGAAATTCGTGGTAGTGTGAAGTTTTAGCATTATTTTTAATCACAGTTTACAGCCAGTACTGAAATTATGGAATCTCGGTAGTTGCAATTGTAATAAAAAACTTTTGTAACAAATTAAAACTTGTGTTTTATTTGTTTATACATATTTAAATATATTTATAATAGTTGCTTTACTTTCCTTTTTACCGGTATCAAGTTTCACTCAATACAAGCACCAGAAATTCAGGTATCGAACTCGGTACTATAGGCCATAATCTTATGTCAATTTTTGGTTTCCAGACACCCTCAAATTCCGTGTGACTGGTCCAGTCGCGAGCGTAAGGGAGTCACAACTTGTTGATGAGTACGGGACTGAGCTGGCTAAGCTGCCATTCAGGTAAGGCTCTTTCAAATCACCCACTACCTTAGCTTAATTGCAGTCTAGGGACCTCATATTCACTTCGCCGACGGATAGATGGCGCTGATAGCGGCGTCTCAATTCAATGTGCGAATCTTAGTAGAAAACCTGCATCACGATTTTAAAGTTTGCAAGCATCGTGACAACATCCATAGGGGCAAAGCGGCCGCAACGCCAGACATTTCTGAGGTCGCTATAGGAGCAAACAATTTTCAGCTCACCAGATGGCGTTAGATTGGATTGGGCTGACGTCACTTATCCGTCACTTCACTTCTGTCAGGGTCACTACAAATACTAATTAACGTGCGGTAGGAAAAGGACTGTCAGAACTATCAAGTGTCAGCTCACTCCAAAGTGACGTCTTTCTGGTGACAAAAAAGTCCTGGATGACTTCATTCCAATAAGTTCAAGACAGACTGGTCCATTGTACGATACCCATTCAACCGCCGCATAATTTGGGACCATACAGCTTATGAAATCGCTGGTAATAATCATGACTATCATCCACAGCTACCAACCAATGGCAGGGGAGAGCCAGAATGAGGATATGGATCCTCAAGTGGAGCTGGTGGCGGATGTGGTGATACCACCTGTCACTGGGTCCAAGGAGTACGTGAAGATTGTTGGGAGGGACACGAAAGGTAACGCATCCCATCAATTCAGAATTCAAACTTTTCAGTTGAGGTGCGCACGCGCAAGGTACTGAATGCTTTTTGATCCGGACAAGGTCACGAGAAATCCTGGCTCACACTCACACACACAGACACAGATCATTACATTAGTACCGTTGTATTTATAAAAGATCTATCTGGCATTCCCCTCTAGTAGATGTCTACCGGATATGAATTCGTTGGTCAATTTAGATCCATCAAATCTGTTTTAAAATCCGTCTGACCAATTCGAAGATGTCAAAAAGGTATTATTATCAACCTCAAAAATAGGACACCAAACAGCACGGGACAGAGAATGGAGTAGTGGGGGCTGGGCTTCCGTCTCCCTCACTACGTACGAAACACAGCTACATTAACTAATTCACGCCGATCTTCTGTGAGAGAGTGGTACTACCCCGGTCGAGCCAGCCCGTATATGAGCTGTAGTCAACTGCACAGATATAGATTTACATAGATAACGCAAGTATCACGATTTGTATTGATACCGAGCGTGCCGAATTAGTAACACCCAATGTGACGTCACAGATGGCGGGAATTCCAAACCGATTCAATGGCACCGATGCCGCCGATGCCCCTCCGCCCGCTACGATTCCCTCGAGTGATTATCTCGCTCATACTCATATTTTTATATCTGTAGTCGCGAGGACTGTAAGTTATCGGCGCCCAACCTTGACGCTTGGTCGGGGTTTTCGGACACGCTAAGTACATACATTTGCGTTATCTATGTAATTCTATATCTGTGGTGAATTGGCTACAGCTTAACGTCAACACCAAGGTATAACTAAGCTTCTCTGTTCAGGAGAACCGTTCTCTCGTCTCGCCGGGCCGCTGAACCAACCCGAAGTCAGATTGGGCAGATCAGCTTCCATCTTGTCTTCTGACTCCATACACGACCTGGAGAGGACTGAGGAGATGAACTCCAGGATTTACAACGGCAAATTGAGATTCAATGACAGCAGCCCTATCCCTTACAATAGGGCTATGTCGCAGGTATGAAGATGGACGGAATCCGAGGACCCAAATCCACCTTCCCTAGTGTTACCAATCAAATTGTTGAAAACAGTATTATACTGTAATAGAATTATATATTGTTTAATGTTCAATAAAAAGTCTAAAAAAAAATGTATTTTGACAATCCCTAAGCAGCTATCCAAAGTCACAAAACAGGCTTAAACTTGGACGGACATTGCAATGGGGGCAAAAAAAACTGGGTTGACATCATCTGTCTCTTCTGTAAATGTCACTATAAATACAAATTATCGAGAGGTCAGAAAGCCGACTGTCAAGTGTCAATGTCAGCCCACTCCAACGTGCGTGACGCCGCCCTGACGGCAAACTGACCTTCGTAATCTCTTTCTCTTTCATCCACCTATCAATTGGTAGTAAATCTGATTCATTATTCACCTGCACGAGAAAAACCAAATAGTCGAAATTGAAATGTTACCCAAACCATTTCACAACAAGGTTTGATCCTCGACGAGTCCCGGGGAAATTCTAAATGATCTTGGAACACGCACGAATTTCCACAGAATAAAGAATAGCAGTGTCCTAAATCTTTTCCAGGTGATGAACCAACAAGGAACCTTGCTCACAGCTGTACAGATTGGATTGGCGTCAAGACTGTATGGGTCGCCAGGAGACAACCTACAGGTATATTTAAAGATACACCCTTATCCTCCAAAAGGCTAGAAGAGGTGTATTCTTGAGCACCTATATTTCTTGGTAATGGTATTAAAGCCCAATGGAAGCAAGACTCTTAACATTATACCGGACACAATCCCACTTAATTTGAGAGGGATTTGGGTTATAGTCCGCTACTCCAGCTCAGTTTGTAAACTTCACACGGCTTTCGGACGCAAAAAGCGAGATTGACTGACACACTTATCACAATATCTCTAAAACTACGAGAGTTACGGACTCGAAATATAGCAGGTGTTTTCCTCTCAGCCAAATAAATATCTCCATACTAACTCACTAACTGTATGGTCTCAAAGCAAGCAACGCTTGTACTGTGGGTACCGTACAATGGACTGAGGGCGATCCCAGTGACACTCTGGCAAGGGCAAAATACGAAATAGCTGTTTCCAAAATTTCCGACTGGATTCAAACCCGCAATTGCCCACGGCAGTGAACTGGAGAGTGAGTGAGACCGCACGCAATTGCAGGGAACAGCTAGCAAATGATATCTTATTCATTTCAGCTACATTTTGAGGTGACCAACTTCAGGGATCAATCGGTGTCATTCAGGTTCGGTGCTGTGGGGGAGCTGAGGTTCCTGACTGGGATCAGTCCTAGCTCGTAAGTACATTCCTACTGGGATCCCATGGTGGTAGGCAGTCTTGCCATATGCAACTACCAGGGAACGTCTCCACTAATACTTCGGCTGAATAGTGGAACCAAGGACCAAGGGCCCTTTTAAGTCCGCAAGAATAACTTGCCTCGCTAGCTCATACGATAAGAATAATACCGTTTCCATGAAAAAATATTCTGATAGGCTATGGAGATTATCGTCGACGACGTATACTTCTAGACCTAGGCATCCTTTGACTGTCACAGAACCCTGTCCTCTGCCACTCGCGTCCAGCTCAACCTTACGACGCATCATCCGTGTCCCACAGCAGTCACACATCACATGCCAGATATCACAAATCAGCAAATAGTCACACACTCCCACCGCTTTTACTCCTTCAAGCCAGGATCAACAATGGTGTCCAATGATAACGCCGAGGTTTGAACCCTGAAGAGTCCCGGGGAATAGCTAAACTGTCTTGGATTCCCCGTACGAATCTAATCGGAAGATAAAGTAGCAGAAGTTGGATTTTAAATTGTTAACATTACGCCTCTTTCTTTCAGACAAACAATAGCTTCAGGACAAACGGTTAACGTGATAGTGAGCGTTGTAATACCCTCAAACTCATTGGGACCCAGAGACCTCATCACTTTCACAGCATATGGTAAGTATAACTGTTATTCCTTTCTTGAGGGTCAGTCGCTTCAACGGAAGCCAGTTCCGCTGGTCTAAGTTGGCGATCATTAAGATGTACCCACTGTGGTAAACAAAGTTATGATTTCAGCATTTATGGTGGCAGCCTCAT
This sequence comes from Notodonta ziczac, assembly GCA_918843915.1. NCBI lineage: Eukaryota > Metazoa > Arthropoda > Insecta > Lepidoptera > Notodontidae > Notodonta > Notodonta ziczac. The sequence continues at coordinate 2,378,991 of OU974064.1, forward strand.
AGGTCCCTATTAATAAATCTATCTCAATTCTAAGAGCGATCTTGGAAATTGAATTCTTACGTCATACAAAATGGCATGTAAAAAGGGAACTCAAGACCGTTGTCGACTTGAGATCAATTTATTAACGGGCCTTACTCTCATTACTGATATCATCACAGAGCAAGTGCCGTCCTCGCTCCGAGACACAAATAGTGAGACTATTGCATTTTTTGAACGACCTCTTGGTTTTTTCGTCACAACGTTTTCCGTCACCGCTCACCAACAAAGATTGACACATGAAATCCGAAAATCCCATGCCAAGTGTGATTTAAACCTGCACTCCTTGTCTTCCAAAGCGTGTGTTAGGCCACTGAGCTATCACTAGCTTTTTTTTTTAATTGTGGAGTAGGCTTAGAGGCTGACGGTCCACTTGATGGTGAGTGGTTACCATCACCCAGGACCTCTGCTACTTAAGGGGGGAGCAGCTGCAGTACCGGACTTTTGGGGATCTAGACTTTCCTTTTGAAGAACCCCATGCTGCAATGAATGCTGTGGTGCCATTCCCATACGTCTGACTCTGTATATAAATATATATAACTCAAAGGTGACTGACTGACTGACTGACATAGTGATCTATCAACGCACAGCCCAAACCACTGGACGGATCGGGCTGAAATTTGGCATGCAGGTAGATGTTATGACGAAGCGCGAAGGCATCCGCTAAGAAGGATTTTGATTAATTCTACAGCCAAGGGGATAAAATAGGGGATGAAAGTTTGTATGAAACTTTGTCAATTAAATTCCACGCGGACGAAGTCGCGGGCACAGCTACCTAGCTGTAGAATATAATAAACTTATTATATTCTCCATTTCAGGCAACGAGCAAGTTTCCATATCGGCCTACGTGTACGTAGTAAGCCCAGGGGACACAGGCTCAGATGTTTGGGCTCCGGAGATCAGGCACACTTTCCAGGGTACCTGCCTCGGAAGAACAGGGTCTGATTGCGCCCAGCACACTTGGTCTACTTCAGTCATCGCCAGAGACGCTTTAGGAGGTAGTATAAGGCATATTCTCTGAATAGTTGTTGTATTTTGCCATATGGGGATCAGTAAAACTAACAGAACAGCATATTATTGCGCAAAAAGGGAGCAGAATAAGAGGCTCCAGGTGGGAGGGAGTATTAAGACATGGCAACTAGGAGTAAGGGGAACATGTACCCATCAGAACCATCTACTCCAGCTCATTTTTCTGTCTTCAAGTGTAATAAATCCTCAAGGAGGTTAAGGGAATGGGGCAAATGTCCAGCAGTGGGCGTCTTTCGGCAGACTTATTAGCTGGCTAGGTAGGCACGCTGGCAGATGGTCCACCGGTTGATAAGTGGTAATCTTCGCCCAGAACATCAACAAAAGGACATCAGACACTGTGCTAGCCTTTTGGGCAAGAACCCTATATTTTGGTGCAAAGGGAATGATGCTGATGATGAATGAACAATCTCAACTCTTCCCCAGGACTTCTCCGTCTATCGTCATCGCCTCCGGGCCTGATGTACGACAATAGCTTCATATCGGGGTCCAGGGATGAGGTGATAGCCACCTATCGAGCAACATGCTGTGCGCCCAAGCTGCTTGTCAACGCAGTGGACGCGTATGGAAACGCAAACAGCTACTTCATCGATATATCAGGTAAGCATGCAATGCTAACGCTTTGAAATACAAGGTGTTTGCAAAAGGGTAGCGATTTTCAGATTCTTTGCAAATCAAAATTCCAACTAAAATTGTCTTGCTGAACATCGAAGGAGGACATCGTGCGTGAGGAAACGCACCACGTCATGGGCCAGAGACCTGAGCACGAAATATTCATAGTAGCGTAATACCATAGACCAGTGGTTCCCAAACTTATTTTGTATACAGCCCACTTTGAGAATAAATTATTTTCTAGCGCCCCCATTTTTTCACCTACTTAAAAACCACTATAACGTCAATTAAATTAATTGATTATTGTGAGCTACACAACGCCCCCATTTTTTTCTGGGTCTCTTACCGCCCCCTTTGGGCCTGCAGCGCCCTCAAGGGGGCGTCATCGCCCACTTTGGAAAGGATGCCATAGACCAATATCACAAGACACCGCTTACATCCACAATTGCATGAGAATGCAATCGTCAAACATTGGCGGGGTATAGGTGGAGACGGCGAATTTTGATTGGTCCGTTTGAAGTCGAGCCATGAATGGACCAATCAGATCGATCATATAAATGCAGTAACATTGTGGCTTATTGATATGTGCGTAACACTAATGTTAAAGAGTGCCGTCTCACTCACATCACAGGTTTAATGAATATGAATGACAGTGACAGCATGCTTGTTGAAGACAACACAAAGACCCAAGTCCTACTAATCTAATAGATAACAGTTAGTCCGTTGACCAATTTGGAACTTTAAAAGAACGTTACTAAAGCTTATAATTTATTTCACAGGTTATCTGAATGGCGCTGCGATAGCGGCCATAGTTCTTGGAGTTCTGCTAGCCATAGCTGTTATATGTCTGCTGATCTTCCTAATATACTGGTGCGTGAAGAGACGGCGGGAGTCGAGGGAGCTGCCATCGTATAACACGAGAAATATGAGTTAGAGAAGACTTGAGGGGGAGAACATGAGGAGATAAATAACAATCAATAAATAAATATCGCCAGACGAACACACCAACTGTATGGTCCTAAACTAAGCAACGCTTGTACTATGGGTACCGTATGATGGACTGGAGGCGATCCCAGTGACACCCAGACCTGGGCAAATTACGAAAAGGCCATTTCCGAATTTTGCCCCGGCGGGAATCGAACCAACAACCACCATGTGCAGTGAGCCGAGCGGCCCGCGCTCGAACCACTGCGCCAAGCGGTCGTCAAGATACCGGTGCCAATTGCGTTGTTGAACTAAATAAACTAAAGGCGTTACCACACCAAATGGGGCCCAAGTCTGTTTACCGCTGTCGTTCGACTCGTCTCGCAATAGTCTAAACTGACAAATCGCGTCACTGACGAGTCGTTTATCCGTCACTTTTGACAGTTTAGCAATAGGAAAACCGTCAAAACTCAGAAATCGCGTAAATGACGAGTCGTTTATACGACACTTTTGACAGTTTACCCATAGGCAAACCGTAAAAACTGACGTATTTATTTACACGATACACTAGCCTCGCATTACGTCAAAACCGACGAATCGCGTCACTGACGAGTCGTTTATACGACACTTTTGACAGTTACCCAATAGAAAAACCGTCATAACTGACGTATTTATTTACGCGATACGTCTGATTTGACATATTGCGAGTCGAGTGTGAGAATGAGGAACAGTGGTTAACAGAGTTGGGCCTGATCGATGTCATCGATCGAATTCGACCGATTGGCGTGGTGGCATTGGCTGTTTGGCGATTACTATCGATTGATTAAACTACATTCGACTTGCAATCGAATTGTAGTGGATTGACGGTTTTCGACTTCTCGTCGATCGAGAATCGATCGGTTGGTGTGTTTACAACCTAACTGTATCGCCATGTTACTCATAGTCGTACTGAGTAAGAAGGACGGAAATATGTAGTTCAGTTGTGAATTGACATTCAAATTGGCACCATTTGTATACATAGATAGACATGGAATTGGACAGCATTGGAAACACCAGTGAATATATTGAGCTATTTGTTGCAATGCAATATCGATACCAATGCTGGAGGAATCGCTCAATTTATCGGCCGATATGTTCAATTCGTGGAGTTTCTATATTAATATTTCCTCGTGATAATATAATATTGGAAGAATGTACGAGGTAAAATTATAAGTATGAGGTGAAAATGTAACGATGTGTGATAGTGTGTGCTTATATTTAAAATCTAAACTTAAACTCCTTCGTACGTTAAACAAAACAGAATCGTGACCCATCTAAAACATATTCCCTTAGAAACTGTCACTGACAGACAGACCAATCAACCATAAACTCTCTGACTCTGCATATGTATGACCGCACCTGGCATTTTGATTGGTCTGTCACGGCACGGCCTTGAATAGACCAATCAGAATTCGCCGTCTTTCCCGATACCCCAACTTATGACGATTTAAATCTCGTACAATAGATGACGTAAGCGGTGTCTTGTTTTATTGGTCTGTTAATTTTAAAAAAGGAACGTAAAATTCAACCTTACGATTTTAGCATTGGTACATAAAATGAACCTTAAGGTGTGGGTGGCATGATTCCAATTTGTTTAGTGTACTTAAACTGTGTCTAATATTGAGAGTCGAAATATAATATTTAATTAAGTAATTTAATTAGTAGCTGGATATAGTTTTGCAGATCAAAAGTAACTCTAGTGGGAGGGTTTAAGGTTGATTTAAATTCGCATAAGTATTTGGGGGTTGATTGATTGCATTAAAAAAAACTATGTCCAACTTATTTAATGTTATTGTGATTAAAACTTATTTAAGTTACAACTAAGTTACCTTTAGAATACATTGTTGTTTTTTTTATATTGTGCTTACAAAAAAAAACGCAAAACCGGTTGCTTCAAAAATTCAAAATAACCGTTTTGTGAGATTTCCGCCATTTTCTACATGTTAATTTATATTTTTATTTATTAGAATTTAAAACATAGGTTAGAAATTTGTAGGGTAAAGACAGCTAATTGTCGGCTATGTAATTTAAATAGTTTTTGTTACGAAGTATTGTTTAAAGTGAAAGCGTTAAATAACTTACGAAAACAGTTTAGTTAGTTCATACTTTGAGTGCAAAGAACAATTTTATTGATATTACTTAATCATTTTATACGCATCGCATTTAAATCATGGCATACATACGCATACATTATATTTTATTCCTGCAAAACACGATATAATAATATCGTAAATATCATAATAAAACTACAAGGAAAAGTATAATACGAAAACACAAAAAAATACAACATTAAAATTCACGGCGCATAGACAAGTAGGTATTGTTCCCGAGAAACGTAAACACTTTACCCGCTTTTCGCATTCACGCCGCGTGCGTGACAAGCATAACATTTACATTTAAGACTGGTATTTCCTGTATATAGTTAAGCAGGTGTACACCGAAACTCGCACGAGTCGACAACACCATCTTACGCTGGCCTTACAAAGCGAAGCTTGCACTTGACAAGTCGGACTAGGCAGGCATAACTGTACAGATATACCTGACGTCTTGTAGCGTTCAAATATTCCTTTTTAACTCCCGACAAAAAAGAGGGGTGTTATAAGTTTAACATGTGTATCTGTGTGTCTGTCTGTGGCATCGTAGCGTCCAAGCGGATGAACCGATTTCAATTTTGTTATTTTTTGTTAGATAGGTATTCTGATCGAGAGTGTTCTTAGCTATGTTTCATGAAAATCGGTTCAGCTTTTTGAAAATTATCAGCTCTTTTTTAGTTTAAAAAGTCGCCGCATCGGGGGCTTCTTAAATGTTCAATTTTATTTATTATTATATAACATTGTCGACGGACAAATAATCTCAACAAAAAGCCCACTTTGGAGTAAACACCAATTGTTAATAGTAATACAATCTCCATCGTGTCTACTACGTCCACATTGGCAGAATCACATTGGAGCTGACTCAATGAAAAAACGCCATTAATCACTACATAGTATAAAACAAAGTCGGTTCCCGCAGTCTGTCTATGTATGCTTAGATCTCTAAGACTACGCAACGGATTTTGATGCGGTTTCTTTTAATAGACAGAGTGATTCAAGAGGAAGGTTTATATGTATAATACATGCATAATATAGTAAAGAAACACTCATAATTTTAGAACTTTCTTGCGTGCGAAGACGGGGGGGTCGCTAGCAATATATCAAAAAAAGTTTGCAAATAAGCCTAAGAATCGCTGTTGATGTTAAGCAGTTATCATAGACTATACTTGGTGAAACATAAAGGGTATACAATTTTTTTTGTAACTTAACTTTGTAAATCTAAAACTATCGGCTTTGTGGGACAGTTGAAGTACTAAATGCTTTGTAGACTTATGAAATCTGTCAACAGCTGTATCCCTGTAACACCTTTTGTATTTCAAGTTTCCTTCAAAGCTGGTAGTTTTAGATTTACAAAGTGTAGTTGCAAAAAAAATTGTATACCCTTTATGTTTCACCTTGTAGATGCTTTTAATACCAAAGGGGCGTGGGACAGAGAGGGGAAGCTTATAAGTCATACGAAACACAGCTACAAGCCACTTTACGCCGATCGTGAGATGTTGGTACTACCCGGCTCGAACAAGCCCGTATAGGAGTTAAACTACCCACACACGCTCCGATCTAGTTTGATTATGCTACAGCCGTGCAGGTAAGCCAGGCTAGAGTGTGAATAGCTAGCATTAAACATCAAGCAATCAACCACAGATATAGATTTACATATAGAATTTGTATTGAAACCAAGCGTGCCGAATTTTTAACACCTACTGTGACGTCATTAGGGACGGGAAATCCAAACCGCGTCAAAGACACCGATGCCGCCGATGCCCCTCCGCCCGCTACGATTCTCTCGAGTGATCATCACGCTCATACTCATATTTTTATATCTGTAGTCGCGAGGACTGTAAGTTATCGGCGACCAACGTCGACGCTTGGTCGAGGTTTTCGGACACGCTAAGTACATACATTTGCGTTATCTATGTAAATCTATATCTGTGCAATCAACAGTAAATTCCATGCCAAATTTTTAGTTCACACAATTCGTAACTCTAAATAAGTTCACAAGACTATTTCGAAATATTGTTTTCATGGAAATCGAACCGACATGTACCCAATTCAGTGTGAGAATGGCTTAAACACAAAACAAGAAGTTGTTGAACAAGACTATTTAAAATACTATGTCATCAATTGGTTGTCACACACACCCTATAATTTTAAATTAAGCATCTTTTACTAATACGGGTAGTACAATAAAATGTAAAAGACGTTTATTATATCCATTTAGTTGTTTAAGCAAAAAGCCATAATTATTAAAAAATATAAATTATATTTTTTTTGCAATAAAAGTTTTATATGTCATGTTGTTTTTGTCTATGAATATGACTAAAGTGAGTGGGAGCATTTTGGCGGGAAATGCAAAAGTGATTTTGTATTTTTTGTTTTAATCTTCAAAATTGGTGTTGCTTTGAATTATAATGACAGTTTAGGGAATGTTTGGAGGGGGGTATACTTATCCAAGGGCCTTAATTCACTGGATACATAAGTAAACCTTTAAAATATTCTTTAACTTGACGCTAATGTCAAAAGCGAAGGCAAAACGAAAGAAAGAAAGAGACTAAAGTGTAGACGATTATTTCCTCGTATAACCTCATTTTGCAACCAAGACTTAGATAGATAAAGGGGTTTTCACAAGCTTTTATTTAGCTTGCAATGTATGTATGTATGTTTGTCCGGGTGGAATCTTGCAACTGAATTTTAAATCAGTTTTCTTTAACCAATCGAGCTAAAATTTAGTATACACGCTTATTTTAAGTTAGTTCACGAAATCTTTCCTTTCCCTAAATCCCATATCCTCATTACATTAAGGGGCTTATATACCAACTGTTTCTCCATATAATGGCAAGAAATTATAACAAAATAATTTAGCCCTTTTAACATCCCACTCCTGGGCACGGGCCTCCTCTCAATAGGAGGGGGATTCAGGCCATAATCCACTACACTGACCCAGTGCGGGTTGGCGGAAATTAGTTATATTTTCTAAGACATGTAGGTTTCCTCACGATGTTTTCCTTCACCGTAAGCAAGTGATAATCATATAGAAATTATAATTCGCACATAGATTACGAAAAACCCAGAGGTGCGAGCCATGGTTTGAAACCAGGACCTAATACAAATAGTATTACTTTATTTTATACTAGCTGTGCCCACGGACTTCGTCCGCGTAGTACTCCCTCCCGATAATCCCGAATTTTTTGTTAGGTTATAACAAAAAAATCGGGATTATCGGGATAAAAAGTATCCTATATGTTAATCCCGGTCATAAACTATCTGTGTTCCAAATTTCATCCAAATCCGTTCAGTAGTTTTTGCGTGAAGGAGTAACAAACATACATACATACATGCATCCACACTCACAAACTTTCACATTTATAATATTAGTAGGACTATCTGAAAACAAGCTTACGATTCACCGATGTTAAGCTGTTACCGTAGCCTATAGACAGATGTTTGCAGTATTACTCACATATTATGTGTGTCAAATGTCAAGCAAACGAAAACATAAATAAATTGATAGTAAGTAATAACATTTTATAGACAATAAAATCTCCCTCATAGAATTTTAACAAGCAGACATAAAATCTAACTATAAATTATTATTATCTATACAAATAAATAAAATTGGAGTGTCTGTTTGTAATATCAAAATAACACCTTTTCAGTAAATGCATATGAAAGTACATACGACACCTAAAGCAAAAACGCGAATTAAAAAAAATTTGTCTGTCTGTCTGTCTGTGTGTTTGTTCCGGGTAATCTCCGAAACGGCTGGACCGATTTCGACGGGACTTTCACTGGCAGATAGCTGATCTTATAGGGGGTAACTTAGGCTACTTTAATTTTAGAAAAACAATTAGGGTTCCGCGTAAAAAAATAAAAACACTTGAAATCCAAGAGTATCCCCGTAACGGCTGGACCGATTTCGACGGGACTTTTACTGGCAGATAGCTGATGTGATAAGGAGCAATTTAGGCTACTTTAATTTTAGTAAAACAAAATTTAAAAAATGGGTCCTGTCGCGCGGGCTCAGAACGCGGGAGCGGGCTTTTTTGTTAAGTTAAATTCCACGCGGACAAAGTCGCGGGCTCAGCTAGTTATTTATAAAAAACTCTGTTTTAAGCTGAGTATGCACAAACCATCGTAAAAATAATAAATATCACCAGACTGACACACCAACTGTGTGGTCCAAACTAAGCAACGCTTGTACTATGGGTACCGTACAATGGACTGGGGGCGATCCCGGTGACACCCAGACTTAGGCAAATTACGAAAAGGCCATTTCCGAAATGTACCCCAACGGGAATCGAACCCGCAACCACCATATGCAGTGAGCAGAGTGCCTTACGCTCGAAGCACTGCGCCAAGAGGTCGTCAAAAGAATCTAAGTATATATAACTCAAAGGTGACTGACTGACTGACTTACTGACCTAGTGATCTATCAACGTACAGCCCAAACCACTTGACAGATCGGGCTGAAATTTGGCATGCAGGTAGATGTTATGACGTAGGCATCCGCTAAGAAAGGATTTTGATTAATTCTACCCCCAAGGGGATAAAATAGGGGATGAAAGTTTGTATGAAACTTTGTCAATTTAATTCCACGCGGACGAAGTCGCGGGCACAGCTAGTAATATATAAGATTTATTATACCGCAAACAACTACCAGATTTTAAGCAGAGTTACCATAGCCTATAGATACTGGGGATATCAAAGGTATTGATAGCACGTTCCAGACCTAAAATTGGGACAGTGCAGTGGGAGAGCAAGAGAGGGGAGTTGGACTTCCCACTCTCTGACTCATAGTATGATAAGCAGCTATATCAGGTACTTGATGTCTTCTGCGAGAGGTTGGTACAACCCTGGGTGATTCCGTATACAAGCTATAATTATTCTATTATATGAATCGTTAAATTTCAAACATGGCCATCTCCATATTTTTCCGTGTTCAGGATGCCATGATATTTTAAAAGATTACAGCACATAAAAAACGCCTGCAAATTAAAATATTTCTTATAGAAAAAAAATTTGTTTGCCCTTTTTGACGTCCCACTCCTGGGCACGGGCCTCCCCTCAACCTGAGGGGGATTCAGGCCATAATCCACCACGCTGGCCCAGTGCGGGTTGGCGGATTTCACATGCCTTCGAAAATTGATTAAATCTTCTAAGACATGCAGGTTTCATCACGATGTTTTCCTTCACCGTAAGCAAGTGATAATCATATAGAAATTATGATTCGCACATAGATATAGAAAAATCCAGAGGTTCGAGCCGGGGTTTGAACCTGTACCCTCAAAAAAAACAGACAACAACATAAATTGGTGTCTAAGTTTTGCCAGTGCAAACTCTCAGTAAAATTAATGGTAGTCATGTGATCTACTAAATGACAGCTCATGTCAAGTCCATGCATTTTTAAAAAAAAATCCATATTGATAGAGTTATAGACAGACATCTTGTTTATAGTAGCTGAACCAATTGCTTGATAATAGGAATAATAATCAAATATCATTGATCTGAACACAGCTTTCACAAGCAGGCAAGGATAGCTTTATTTACTCACAAATGTAGCATCAAAGAAGAATTTTTCCACCTTTTTGTATTTAGAACGAAACGAAAAACGTATATCCGGCGTGAAACCACCCTCGAATGGCGCATTTTTATAAGATTTATATAAAAAGGATGACATTTTAGCACTAGGTACACTTTTACACCACAAATTCAAGTTTTTATGACTTCATCAACATTCTTAGAGTTATAAGACACTGTGATAAGTCACGTAACACTTTAAAAAACAAGATTGAGCGTTACACAGCCAATATTTATCGTAGCAATCGCGAGCAATCGCAGACCGATCGCCAAATACAACGTCGAGAATTTTGGCTAGTATCATCACTTTACGATATGACGTGTTTAGAGGATAGGAATAAGTTAAAAATAAATGATAGGACTCACCTGATCGTGTAGTCAGTCCCTGGTTAGGAGCAGCAGGAAGCAATACAGCGTTGTGCGTCAAATCTTCAATCGAGAGACCCGTCACTGCGGTGGAGAGAAGCGGGTTTTTCACAATGTTCCTGTTGGCGTGATCACCGAAACTTTTGTCTGACATGTTGTGTACAATGTTATTGACCGGCACACGCGAAAATTTTTACGTTTTCACACATTTGGAGGTCGTAAATAGGTAATTTAATTATATAAAGTTACGTGTCACTAGCATATTTTGACAAATTATGGTTTGACAGACAAGTGACAACACACGAACTTTTTCAGATTCCAGATGGATTCCAGATTCGCAACACGGTGTGAGTTTAATAAACCTTAAAAGTTACTTAAAGGTTTTTTTTTTTAAAGTAAATAAGTAAGTAAAATTATTTACTTATAGCTTTGAATAGGTGCACAGACTGTAAGTAGTTTTTTACAAATTATGTTATTATTACTCATACTCATAGTATTACATAGTAATTATTATAGCATACTTCGTAAATAACATGAAATTATGTTTTACATTCCATAGCTTTTTTTGCAATTTAATTGGACACAAAAAATATTTTAATCAGTCATAAAATACGATAAATTATAATCATTTCATCTAGTTTTTACTATATCAAACTTTTTGTATGTATTCGTTTATTTAAAAAAAAAAAATTAAATTTATATGTGAAGATGATTATAAAGCATAGATCTGCTTAAAACGAAACGTGTTAATCTTTATATGACAATCGCGAATGTAGCTTTCGTATCTGTGGCAAATATTTGTTTATTTGGATTGCACGACCTAAACGCACATTTTTTGTAATTTCCAATTTCCAATCAAATATAACAAAACTAGCATAAAATAACCATGTCGGATAAACAAGAAGAACGTCCGCCGCCTATCAAACGGTACAGACGTGAGTCAAAGTCCTCTGAATCTGAGGAGGATATAGATAATTATGAACCATACGTGCCAGTGAAAGAGCGCAAAAAACAGCAGTTGCTGAAGCTCGGGAGGATCGGGCAGCTGGCTGCGGAAGCAGCTGCTGAGCAAAAGAGCTCCAGTGACAACGACCCGGACGATGAGAGTACGTAAACCTGGTAATAATTAGGTTACCTATCTTAGTGAGACTCCACAGCAAATTACGAAAAAGCCATTTCCCTGACGCCTACTCTAGAACCATCACTCTAATTGGTCATTAATAAGTATATTTGCGTTCCGATCCGGTGGGCGTTCCGATCCGGTGGTAGATTTACTCTCGCCACCTCTCCTGGCAGCGGCCCAAGGCGAGGTCGTGTCCCTTGTGGCGCCCTTGAGCTAGCTGCCCCCCTGCCCCTCTGGCTGGAGCGCACTTGCGCTCGCTCTCTGTCCGGGTGAAGTTGTTATGGCAACTCTGGCGAACAACATTTAGTCCTTCACAAAAAAATAAATATATTTATTTATATGCCAGCATCTCAAGAAGAATGGGGCCGTCGCTACAACGTATCACTCCTGGACCAGCACAGCGAGTTGAAGAGGATCGCGGAAGCCCGGGCCCTGTCCGCGGCCGAGCGGCAGGCGAGGGAAGAGGAACACATCCTGGAGAGTGTCGCACAGAGCAAGGCTCTGATGGGTGTCGCCGAGTTGGCTAAAGGTACCAAGACTTAAACTTTATATTCATCTAGGTCAGAGGTTTTCAAACTGCTTTTGTCTACTGCACACTTTGAGAATCTATTATTTTCTAGTTCCCCTCACAAACAGACACTTATGTTACTGATACTGGTGGAAACAAGCATAGTAAACCATAGTCACTGTATTTATTAACAGAAACCACAAACAATGTTTTTGTACGTAGTGAGTGACCAGTGTCCGCGGCTAAAGCTTATGTTTACTATGCAGCACCTAAAATTTTAAATAAATATCACAATGTCAATGCTTACTTTAATAAGTATAAGTAATTACTGGGCAATCATAAGATTGTAATAACCGGTGTAGTTAGGTATGTTTTAATTGTAGTATTTTATAATTTAACTAAAATATTAGGGCCTGTGCACACCACGTTTTTTAAACGCTCCGTCAACCCGCGTTTGTAGCGATACAAACAACAACAAACTGCTCTGTAGGGTAAAAGAGCCTGCTCGGCGCAGTGGTTCGAGCGTAGGCCGCTCGGCTCACTGCACATGGTGGTTGCGGGTTTGATTCCCTCCGGGCAAAATTCCGGAAATGACCTAAATTCGGATCGCCCCCAGTCCATAGTGCGGTACCCATAATACTAGCGTTGCTTAGTTTGGGACCATACAGTTGGTCTGGCGATATTTATTGTTTATTTATTCAAGGTTAGCACCCCTGCCCTGATGTAGGTACAATAAAGTGTTATTCAATTCTATTCTGTTTGCAGTTTGTTACATTATCCTTTGCGTTTCAAGGTATACAGTACGAAGACCCCATAAAGACCTCGTGGAAGCCCCCGCGATGTATACTCGCGCTGCCGGAGGAGCGCCACGAGCGAGTGCGGCAGGAGCTCCGGATATTGGTGGAGGGGGAGAACGTTCCACCACCTATCAAGACATTCCAGCATATGAAACTGCCTAAAGGTACGATTGACCCCCCCTAGGAGGTCTTTAACACCTCCTGTGGGGTCGTTAAGACCCTTTTGTAGGCTTCTGTAATTCCTATAAGGGACTTTTGTAAGATTTAGATGATCTAGCCTGTCTATTGATAATTTTATTCCTAATCCTATTTTTTTTTTATTATTATACTTTTCGGTTTCCAGGACAATTTATCTTGTCCCCGGGACTCGTTGAGGGTCAAACCTCGGAGTCATCCTCAGACACCATTGTCTATACTGGCTTACTGGAATAACATTGGTGGGTGTGTGGCAGGACTAGTACCATAAAAAATATCCAGTATGTCAGACTATCTGCATCAGTCCGTCAGTCAGTCCGTCCGTCAGTCCGTCGGCCCGTCTGTCCGTCCGTTGGCCCGTCCGTCCGTCAGTCCATCTTTATCAGTACGTCAGTACGTCCGTCCGTCAGTCCATCTTTATCAGTACGTCAGTGCGTCCGGCCGTCCGTATGTCAGACCATCTGTATTAGTCCGTCCGTATGTCAGTCCATCTTTATCAGTACGTCAGTGCGTCCGTCCGACCGTATGTCAGACCATCTGTATTAGTCCGTCCGTCCGTCAGTCCATCTTTATCAGTACGTCAGTGCGTCCGGCCGTCCGTATGTCAGACCATCTGTATTAGTCCGTCCGTCCGTCAGTCCATCTTTATCAGTACGTCAGTGCGTCCGTATGTCAGACCATCTGTATTAGTCCGTCCGTCCGTCAGTCCATCTTTATCAGTACGTCAGTGCGTCCGTATGTCAGACCATCTGTATTAGTCCGTCCGTCCGTCAGTCCATCTTTATCAGTACGTCAGTGCGTCCGTATGTCAGACCATCTGTATTAGTCCGTCCGTCCGTCAGTCCATCTTTATCAGTACGTCAGTGCGTCCGGCCGTCCGTATGTCAGACCATCTGTATTAGTCCGTCCGTCCGTCAGTCCATCTTTATCAGTACGTCAGTGCGTCCGTATGTCAGACCATCTGTATTAGTCCGTCCGTCCGTCAGTCCATCTTTATCAGTACGTCAGTGCGTCCGGCCGTCCGTATGTCAGACCATCTGTATTAGTCCGTCCGTCCGTCAGTCCATCTTTATCAGTACGTCAGTGCGTCCGTATGTCAGACCATCTGTATTAGTCCGTCCGTCCGTCAGTCCATCTTTATCAGTACGTCAGTGCGTCCGTATGTCAGACCATCTGTATTAGTCCGTCCGTCCGTCAGTCCATCTTTATCAGTACGTCAGTGCGTCCGTATGTCAGACCATCTGTATTAGTCCGTCCGTCCGTCAGTCCATCTTTATCAGTACGTCAGTGCGTCCGTCCGTCCGTATGTCAGACCATCTGTATCAGTCCGTCAGTCCATCTGTTCGTCTGTGTAATAATTTTGAATTTTGAACAGACAATTGTCACTTAAAAACACTAGGAAAGAATACCCTAGCGATTCAATATTACGTTAACCGATCTCAAGTCTGAGAGCGTTCTTGAGTACGCTTTTGACATGTCATCTAGTGCTGGTGTGACATAAGAATGACACTTCCAAGGTCGCTCTCAGACTTGACATCGATACTAATGATAGGCATGGAAACGATTGCTACTTTCAATTCAATTTAATTACCTACGTGAATTTATGTTTTTCATTCACTGTTGTTTCACCTGTGATTTTTCACAAGCAATGATTGATCACTATAATTTCGGATTTATCATGACAACCGGTACTGTATCGAACTGTTTGTGATTCAATTTCTATGATTCTTAACAGCTTCTACCTGCGTCGGTAGCAGAGGTTACGTATGAAAACCCTTCATAATATGATTTTTCACATGCTACCTGTGAAATGTTCCATCACTAGTATAAGATTCTTTAATTCTCGGACGCAATATCGGCAGACTGACACACCAACTGTATAGTCCCAAACTAAGCAACGCAGCTGCTATGGGTACAGTACAATGGACCGGGGGCGATCCCAGTGACACCCAGACCTGGGCAAACTACGAAAAGGCTATTTCCGAAATTTTCCCCAGCGGGAATCGAACCCGCAACTACCATGTGAGCCGAGCGGCCTACGCACGAAACACTGCGCCAAGCGGTGGTGTAATCAACCTTACCTTTCTCTTCATGTTGACGCTTCCCCAGGGATCCTCCGAGGTCTGGACGCCAAAGGCATCAAGAATCCGACCCCCATCCAGGTGCAAGGGATCCCCGCGGTGCTGAGCGGGCGCGACATGATCGGCATCGCCTTCACCGGGTCCGGGAAGACCCTGGTGTTCACGCTGCCCGCGCTGGCCATGTGTCTGGAGCAGGAGACCAAGATGCCCTTCATCAGGTACAATAGCCTAGGCCAGGGCAATCTTCAATTACAGTGGACCCGCGGTAATCCGACAAACGTTTTGCAGGACAGTGTCGAACTATCGAATTTGTCGGATTATAGAGTACTGCCTGAGACACCCCTATAGACCGGATGTTTTTACAAAAGAGTACCTTGTAATCCGACAAATTACAGATCCAACGAACAGGTTACAACTTGGCGTGACAAGTTGTAACCTGTTCAATCATGCATTATCTAAGTAAATTAGCGAAGATTGTCAAAAAAATAAAATATTCAATAATAATAGACATGCCGGATTACCGGGGTCCACTGTATATACTTCTTGTTCTTGGAATGATGATCGGCGTACTGAAATTACTAGAAACTTACTCATTTTTACGATGCTCTTAAAATTAACATTTTGGTTTTTACATGGCCCCCTTTTTGACAGTTTTTCAAAGAAGCATAGACAACAATTGTGTTGTCCATACACCATCAAAATAATGATAAAAAACTAAAAATATGTGCTTAAACACAGCGGTCGGCAACCTGCGGCTCTTTGGATGTGAAGCAGCGGCTCCTTAGTTCCTTCCGCAAATGTTATTTATTATATAAAATAACTTCAAAAATCGTTCTGAATCGATGTACGAGGATTGGGGACCACTTCTATCTCTCAGCCACTTGTAATCGCTTTTCATAGATATTTTTCGTATGAATGAATAGAATAGATTTTTTATCAAAAAGCTTTATACATGCAAGTACTATTTATTGTTGGCAAGAAATTTTTTTGTGGCTCCTTAAAAACTTTGAAATTTTGTAAATTGAAATTTTTACTCTTCCGACTCAAAAGGTTGCCGACCTCTGGTCTAGTCGGAGGTGATGACTATGGGATGATGGGGGGTCTATAAAATAACTAATCTATGGCTATTGTTAAAACGACACGATAGCAGTGTTTCTTGTCGAATCTTCTCAGTCGAGATCGCGTTTGGATCCGATTGTAGACTTAATATAAGGAAAATATGTAACAAATACAGTTTGTAAGTGCCCCTGTAGACCTAAAAAATAACGATTTGACTTTGACTACTGCAGATAGTGTGGGGACTTTTAGAAGTAGAACTTTCTTAAATACTTTACTTACTTTTTCGTAAGACGACCACCCCCCTTGGAAGAGTCCAAGGGGGGTGGTTTTACTAACAATATTTTTTATAATTTACATAATATGTCATTTATGATCAACTCTCGCTCCAGTTTTTAATCTTTAAAAAACATGAACCAAAAATAAAAAAGATATAAATCTTTTTGTAAAGGATCGAAAGGATCACATAGATCGAAGGTGAGCTATGTGTGCCTACTAGATGTCAGTATATGTGTGTGGCTTAGACGTTGTATGAAGCAAGCGCCGGGAGTTCGTTCGTTGGGCCTACTACTAATGCCATGTTGTGATTACTGTGGTCCCTTGTATTTAATTAAACAAAACTGTTTACTAGTGTCCAAAGTTTGAGTTATTATTCACCCCCAAACACCTATCTTATTTTTGGTTCGTTTTTTAATTTTTATATTTTGTCTATGTTGTCTATGACTCGCAACAGGAACGAAGGTCCGTACGGCTTAATAATATGTCCCTCGCGCGAGTTGGCGAAGCAGACGTACGACATCATCCAACATTTCGTGAAACACCTCAAGATGAGCGGACACCCCGAGATCAGGAGCTGCCTCGCCATCGGAGGTATGTACCGTTTACTACATGTCCCAATAGTGTCCCAGATTTGTCCTAAAAGTGTCCCAATTGTGTCCCAATATTGTCCTAATAGTGTCCCAATATTGTCTTAAAAGTATCCTAGAAGTATCTTAAAAGTGTCCAAATAGTATCCCAATATTGTTCTTATATGTTCCAATATTGTTCCTATATGTCCCAATATTGGCCCAACTTTGTCCCTATTTCGTCCCACTATTGGAAAAGCCGGTGTTATTTATGATACACATTACTATAAATATAATAAATATATAATAATTTAGCCCTTGTGACGTCCCACTCCTGGGCACGGGCCTCCCCTCAACACGAGGGGGATTCAGGCCATAATCCACCACGCTGGCCCAGTGCTGGTTGGCGGATTTAACATGTCGTTCGAAAATTGGTTAGATCTTCTAAGACATGCAGGTTTCATCACGATGTTTTCCTTCACCGTAAGCAAGTGATAATCATGTAGAAATTATGATTCCCACATAGATTTCCAAAAATCCAGAGGTGCGAGTCGGGGTTTGAACCCAAGACCTGGTGCCCGCAAGACGTGTGCTTTAACCAATCGGCTATCACTGCTGTTTATATACTATAAATTATTATTTTTTCTTTTTATATATTTTAAAGTGATTCCTAGTGCTGAGTCCAAAGGAAAGGAAATTTGGAAAGGAAATACAAATAAAATGTATAAAATTAATTTTTGACGAAAGTGGCGTTTCGTTTGTTTTTTCTTTCCACCGGTGGTATAATTTGATAGGTACATATAAATAAGCCTTTCAGAAGAATTTAGCTACAGTATATTGAAAGATACATCAAAATACGTTGCGTATGTAGAAGACTAAACTAAGCGGACAAACATACAGACAAGGAAGCGACCTTATTTTACACAATTTAGAGAAGAATAGGTAGACAAGTTTGTCCTATTCTCATGGGGTGCTCAGCAACGATAATCGATATATCGTGACAATCGTATTGTTGAATCCTACTCTAAATTCCATATTTTTTGCCGTCGTATTATATTTTTATCGCTGTTGGTCATGCTCACTTCAATGTCCTTGTTTGCGGTGGCTTTGTGGAGCGGGTCACCCTCTTCCCTCTATTATGGTTGAGGAGAGTGATGCCGCTTTTCAAGTCATGCCCGTGCGCGGGCGCTGCTTGCGGGGATTGGGCCACTCACTTGCCTCTTAACAACATTGCCGTTAAATACTATTCATTTACTTAGCATGGAAGGCATCACACCTAAGCAATTATCATATTATCCACCCCTTTTTTATTAATTATTATGTTGGTTCGTAAACGTTTAATTTGATGTAAGTATGAGTAGGTATGCACACCACACTAAACTAGCTTTCTCATTTTATTTACATACCTAAATTTGAGTGAGATTTGATTATTATTTACTATAAGCTATTTAGAGGCAATGGTGTTGCCTGCTCTTATTATTTTTTTATGCTGTTCCTGAGAATGTACACCATGTTTCATTCATTGAAAAGAGTAACCATTGAGTTTCTTGCCGGATCTTCTCATTGGAAGCAGCATTCTGAACCGGCGGTATATTCTGACTATTCATAAATGCTTTGTTGGCTTACATGAATAAAAACAATTTTGAGTTTTGAGTTTTTTTAGTTTTTATTGTTCGTTCAGTGATCGATACGACGGCAAACAATATGGAATTTAGAGTAGGATTCGACGATACGAATGTCACGATACATGGATTATCGTTGCTAAGAGTAGCACCCACAGATATAGATATACATAGATAATGCAAGTATCACGATTTGTATTGAATGCAAGCGTGCCGAATTTTCAACACCTACTGTGACGTCACAAGTGACGGGAAATCCAAACCGATTCAAAGACACCGATGCCGCCGATGCCCCTCCGCCCGCTACGATTCTCTCGAGTGATTATCTCGCTCATACTCATATTGTTTATATCTGTAGTCGCGCGGACTGTAAGTTGGCGGCGACCAACCTTGACGCTTGGTCGGGGTTCGGACACGCGAAGTACATGCATTTGCGTTATGACCCCTGTTCTAATGACGTGTTACTTATAAGTGTGTGTGTGACCAGGTGTCGCGGTCTCCGAGTGTATGGAGGTGGTCCAACGCGGGGTCCACATCATGGTGGCCACACCCGGAAGGCTCATGGACATGCTGGACAAGAAAATGGTGAGAGACATACACATCCTACTATATAATACTAGCGGCCAGCCCCGGCTTCGCACGGGTACATTGCGGTTACATTATTCAAGTTTTAGTAAGGATCCCTAATTTTTTTGAAAATATATTATAGCCTATGTCACCCGGGGATAGTGTAGCTTCCCAACAGTGAAAGAATTTTTCAAATCGGTTCAGTAGTTTCGGAGCCTATTCATTACAATCAAACAAACAAGTTTTCCTCTTTATAATATTAGTATGATTATAAATGCGAAAGTTTGTGAGTGTGGATGTATGTTTGTTACTATTTCACGCAAAAACTATTGAACGGATTGGGATGAAATTTGGAAGAAAGATAGTTTATAACCTGGATTAACACATAGAATACTCTACTTAAGACTACGCGGCCGAAGTCGCAGGCAGAAACACGTAATAGAAATAAAATGATCGCAGAGTCAATTTTATAACAGAACAGCTACATAATGTGAGCAGACAACTCAAACTCAAAATTGTTTTAAAGCATTTATGAATAGTCAAAATCTACCGCGGGCTCGGAATGCCGCTTCCAGTGGAAGATCAATCATTTAAAGCGTCAATAGCCTAGTAGTTAGAGGGGCCGCCCTCAGCTGAGAGGTTCCGGGTTCGATCCCCATCCTGGCCGTTTAACTATTGACGTGAGCCCACTCCTAGCACAAGCATTAGCTTAGCTGGAGGGGCTAAAGGGAATACTAGTAATGTGATAAACTCACATTGCTAGTAATATGACGACCGCTTGGCGCAGTGGTTCGAGCGTAGGCCGCTCGGCTCACCGCACATGGTGGTTGCGGGTTCGATTGCCGTAGGGTTAAATTTCTGAAATGGCCTTTTCGAAATTCACCCCGGTCTGGGTGTCACCGGGATCGCCCCCAGTCCATTGTACGGTGCCCATAGTACGAGCGTCGTTTAGTTTGGGACCGTACAGGGCCCTAACCACGCTAGCTACTCAAATCGTAATAGAAAAGCAAACGCTCGGGATTACGTTTCTAACGCTCCACTTTTGACGTTTTGCTGACACGAGCTTCACGATTTCTACTGACATTGATATGGTATGGTGTCAGCAAAACGTCAAAAGCGGAGCGTTTGAAACGTAATCGCGAGCTTTTGCTTTTCTATTACGATTTGAGTAGCTAGCGTGGTTAGGGCCGAGTTGGTGTGTCAGTCTGGGTGTAAAAGTTACCCTCTGGCAGGTGCGGCTGAGCGTCTGCCGGTACCTGGTGATGGACGAGGCGGACCGTATGATAGACATGGGCTTCGAGGAGGATGTCCGCACCATCTTCTCGTACTTCGCGGGGCAGCGGCAGACGCTGCTGTTCAGCGCTACTATGCCCAAGAAGATTCAGAACTTTGCCAGGTAGGTGAGATACAACGTGACCCGTTCAGGGGGAAGAGTAGGTCTTCAAAATACCACGCTTGGTCACGGGGGGGATTAGGTTTTTGTTACTTAGTCAATATCCTCCAAGTGGAAATATTTTCTTCCAACTCCTCCTATTATTTCTTTCGATTAATTTCGTGCGGGTTCCAAGACAATTTAACATGTCCCCGGGACTCGTCGAGGGTCGAACCCCGACGTCATTATTGGTCACCATTGTCGATCCTGGCTTACAGGAGTTACAGTGGTGGAACTAGTCCCTTAAAAAGTCAATATCCTCTAGGAAAATCATCATCGTGAAAGGTACCACCCTCACACAGGAGACCAGCGTAAACTATGTATTATGGCTGCGTTGCTTAGCCGGAGGCCTAACTAACCCCTCTGGCTTGTGGTAAGAAAGGCAGCTGTAGCACTGATCTTATGTGAGTGGTTGGTACCGTGCCGCGCTGTACCACCGTGTTTTTCTTCACCCATAGATAATAAAATAATAACTAAGCCCTTTTGACGTCCCACTGCTGGGCACAGGCCTCCCCTCAACACGAGGGGGATTCAGGCCATAATCCACCACGCTGGCCCAGTGCGGGTCGGCGGATTTCACATGTCTTTCGAAAATTGGTTAGATCTTCTAAGACATGCAGGTTTCCTCACGATGTTTTCCTTCACCGTAAGCGAGTGATAATCATATAGAAATTATGATTCGCACCAAAGATAAGCTAGGTGTTATTTGGCTTGAATAAATGCTAAAGCTGTACCAGCTACCAAAAAAAACTAATAGTCTGAAGGGGTTCCTCCTATACCGTGACGATCTTCACCAGGTCGGCTCTGGTGAAGCCGGTGACGGTGAACGTGGGCAGGGCAGGCGCCGCGTCCCTGAACGTGCGCCAGGAGTTGGAGCCAGTCAAGGTGATGGAACCTACCAACTTCATAATATATGCGGACTTCATTGGATTAAGTTGACTCATTGCTTTGATTAAAAGACCTTTCAGTTTAGCTAGAGTCAGACTACGCACGGAGCTTGTCATATTTGGGTGACGGTTGGTCTCAATTGGGTGACATAGTGTCAAAATTGGGTGACGGATTGTCAAAATTGGGTGACGCATTATCAAAAGTGGGGTAAGAGTGTTCCAAATTTGGTGACTGTTTGTCCAAATCGGGTGTCATATGATCTGAATTGATGGTCGAAAATGGATGATATAGTGTCTAAATTTGTTGACGGATTGTCCTAATTGGGTGAAATAGGGTCAAAATTGGGTGAAGGATGATCAAAATTGGGTGACATAGTGTCTAAATTGGGTGACTGGTAGTCATCATTGGTTGACGCCTGGTCAAAAATTGGGTGATGAGTGGTCTAAATTGGATGACATGGTTGTGCGCAGGCGGAGGCGCGCACCGTGCACTTACTGCAGTGCCTGCAGAAGACGCCGCCGCCGGTGCTAGTGTTCGCCGAGCGGAAGCAGGACGTCGACGCGATCCATGAGTACCTGCTGCTCAAGGGTACGTCGCACACTATCATCACACACACACATACACACACACACATGATCATAATTAAATCGTCAATAGCCTAGTCATTAGAGGGGCGATCCCGGTAGCTGTGAGGTTCAGGGTTCGATCTCCATCCTGGCCGTTGAACTATTGATGTGAGCCCACTCCAGCCGTGGACATCTTTCAGCTCTTATAATATTATGTCAATGATAGCCGACCTACTGGGCTGGCTTTTCATTTGGCATTGCTGCGACAGACATGCCACAGTAGCGATGCCAGTGAGACGGTACTGTGTACCGACACATCATCATCATCTGCCTCACCTTTTCACATTATCTGTGGTCGGCGCAGTATGTCTTTTCCTTCCATACATCGCGCTTTCCCGTCATACTCACATCCACTCCAACCTCGTTCATATCATTCTTAATACAATCCATCCATCTTTTCCTGGGCCTTCCTCTCGCACTGTATCCATCCACATTCATATTCATCACTCGTTTAGTCACATGCTTCTCATCCCTTCTCATCACGTGTCCAAACCATTCCAGCCTCCTACCTCTCACTTTATCTGTTATTGGCGCTACCCTGACACTACCTCTTATATACACATTCTTCACCTTATCCATTCGCGTCACTCCACACACCCATCTCAACTGTGTACCGACACAGTTGTCAGTTAATTAATTGAATTTAATTTAGTTATATTAATTATTGTGATTATGATGTGATGATGATGTTGATGATGTGATGATGGCAGGTGTGGAGGCGGTGGCCATCCACGGCGGAAAGGACCAGGAGGAGCGGTCCCGCGCCGTGGAGGCCTTCCGCCGCGGGGAGAAGGACGTGCTGGTCGCCACTGACGTCGCCAGCAAGGGTACGAGGACTTCCTTATATCTATAAGGTGTTACTGGTCCCGTCACACACTCCCACCACTGTAACTCCTGTAAACCAGGATCGACAATGGTGACCAATGATGACGTCGAGGTTTGACCCTCGACGAGTCCCGGGGACATGTTAAATTGTCTTGGAACCCGCACGAATTTAATCGAAAGAAATAATAGGAGGAGTTGGAAGAAAAAAAATCCACTTCCCTCCGATGCATAGCGGGAGACAAAAATAGCTAGTATGGACTGATTGCCATAGAAACAAGACTGTTACAGCTGATTGAAGAGCAGTTGTAAGGCACCACGGATCGTAATTTGACTAATTGGACCCCAACTCGTGAGCTGATTATACTTGATTCCAATAATAGGTATGGCAAAAGCGCTTGAACGCACGGAAATTATCCCTGGTTTCCTCAAGGTCTGTGTAATAAACTGCTCCAGATGTCACTTTCGGGTTATTTTACATAGTATTCTACAAGGTGTTAATGAAATTGCGTAAACTCTGTAATTAGTCTGTTCAAAATCGAGAGAAGAATCGATTCCACTGATGAAAAAATTCTCGCACTATGCCGATCTGAAGGGGAGTGGAATAGAGAGGAAGGGAGGGGAGCTGGGGTTGCTTATCCCACTCTCTCACTACATAGCTGCTATATGTCGATCTTCTGTGAGTACCCCGTTCGAGCCAGCCCGTATGTGAGCTGCAGTGAATTGACTACAGCTTGACTCCCCCAAAATGATCACTCAAAGCATACCGTAGGCTTAATCATGAACAATCAGCACATCACATCCTGTGGGAGTGCAGTCTCTGGCACAACGAACGGACTACTATGCTAAATAGCCTGCAAGTGACATCTGGAGCAGTTTAGTACAGAGACCTTGTGGAAACCAGGGACAATTTCCGGGCGTTCAAGCGCTTTTGCCATACCTATTATTGGAATTAAGTATAATCAGCTCACGAGTTTAGGTCCATCCAATTACTTTAATTACGATCCGTGGTGCCTTACAACTACAGCTGCTACAGCTGACCAGCTGTAACAATCTTGTTTCTATGGCAATCAGCCCATACCAGCTATTTTTGTCTCCCGCTTTGCACTGGAACAAGTGGATTTTTTTTCTTCCAACTCCTTCTATTATTTCTTTAGATTAAATTCGTGAGGGTTCCAAGACAGTTCAACTTTTCCCCGGGACTCGTCGAGGGTCAAACCTCGACGACATTATTGGTCACTATTGTCGATACGGGCTTAAAGGAGTTACAGTGGTGGGAGTGTGTGGCGGGACCAGTCCCATACTGTAGGCTGTTAACAATATGTATTGTCGCCCAGGTCTTGACTTCGCGAACATCCAGCACGTGATCAACTACGACATGCCCGAGGACATTGAGAACTACGTTCACCGGATAGGAAGGACCGGTAGGGCGGGCGGGGAAGGCGTCGCCACCACGCTGCTGGGGCGGGCGGCCGACGAGAGCGTGCTGCGGGACCTGGCGCACCTGCTCACCGAGGCGGGCCAGAAGGTAGGGGGCGGGGGAGTGTGGGGGAGGCGTCGCCACCACGCTGCTGGGGCGGGCGGCCGACGAGAGCGTGCTGCGGGACCTGGCGCACCTGCTCACCGAGGCGGGCCAGAAGGTAGGGGGCGGGGGAGTGTGGGGGAGGCGTCGCCACCACGCTGCTGGGGCGGGCGGCCGACGAGAGCGTGCTGCGGGACCTGGCGCACCTGCTCACCGAGGCGGGCCAGAAGGTAGGGGGGCGGGGGAGTGTGGGGGAGGCGTCGCCACCACGCTGCTGGGGCGGGCGGCCGACGAGAGCGTGCTGCGGGACCTGGCGCACCTGCTCACCGAGGCGGGCCAGAAGGTAGGGGGCGGGGGAGTGTGGGGGAGGCGTCGCCACCACGCTGCTGGGGCGGGCGGCCGACGAGAGCGTGCTGCGGGACCTGGCGCACCTGCTCACCGAGGCGGGCCAGAAGGTAGGGGGCGGGGGAGTGTGGGGGAGGCGTCGCCACCACGCTGCTGGGGCGGGCGGCCGACGAGAGCGTGCTGCGGGACCTGGCGCACCTGCTCACCGAGGCGGGCCAGAAGATAGGGGGCGGGGGAGTGTGGGGGAGGCGTCGCCACCACGCTGCTGGGGCGGGCGGCCGACGAGAGCGTGCTGCGGGACCTGGCGCACCTGCTCACCGAGGCGGGCCAGAAGGTAGGGGGCGGGGGAGTGTGGGGGAGGCGTCGCCACCACGCTGCTGGGGCGGGCGGCCGACGAGAGCGTGCTGCGGGACCTGGCGCACCTGCTCACCGAGGCGGGCCAGAAGGTAGGGGGCGGGGGAGTGTGGGGGAGGCGTCGCCACCACGCTGCTGGGGCGGGCGGCCGACGAGAGCGTGCTGCGGGACCTGGCGCACCTGCTCACCGAGGCGGGCCAGAAGGTAGGGGGCGGGGGAGTGTGGGGGAGGCGTCGCCACCACGCTGCTGGGGCGGGCGGCCGACGAGAGCGTGCTGCGGGACCTGGCGCACCTGCTCACCGAGGCGGGCCAGAAGGTAGGGGGCGGGGGAGTGTGGGGGAGGCGTCGCCACCACGCTGCTGGGGCGGGCGGCCGACGAGAGCGTGCTGCGGGACCTGGCGCACCTGCTCACCGAGGCGGGCCAGAAGGTAGGGGGCGGGGGAGTGTGGGGGAGGCGTCGCCACCACGCTGCTGGGGCGGGCGGCCGACGAGAGCGTGCTGCGGGACCTGGCGCACCTGCTCACCGAGGCGGGCCAGAAGGTAGGGGGCGGGGGAGTGTGGGGGGAGGCGTCGCCACCACGCTGCTGGGGCGGGCGGCCGACGAGAGCGTGCTGCGGGACCTGGCTCACCTGCTCACCGAGGCGGGCCAGAAGGTAGGGGGCGGGGGAGTGTGGGGGAGGCGTCGCCACCACGCTGCTGGGGCGGGCGGCCGACGAGAGCGTGCTGCGGGACCTGGCGCACCTGCTCACCGAGGCGGGCCAGAAGGTAGGGGGCGGGGGAGTGTGGGGGAGGCGTCGCCACCACGCTGCTGGGGCGGGCGGCCGACGAGAGCGTGCTGCGGGACCTGGCGCACCTGCTCACCGAGGCGGGCCAGAAGGTAGGGGGGGGGGGAGTGTGGGGGAGGCGTCGCCACCACGCTGCTGGGGCGGGCGGCCGACGAGAGCGTGCTGCGGGACCTGGCGCACCTGCTCACCGAGGCGGGCCAGAAGATAGGGGGCGGGGGAGTGTGGGGGAGGCGTCGCCACCACGCTGCTGGGGCGGGCGGCCGACGAGAGCGTGCTGCGGGACCTGGCGCACCTGCTCACCGAGGCGGGCCAGAAGGTAGGGGGCGGGGGAGTGTGGGGGAGGCGTCGCCACCACGCTGCTGGGGCGGGCGGCCGACGAGAGCGTGCTGCGGGACCTGGCGCACCTGCTCACCGAGGCGGGCCAGAAGGTAGGGGGCGGGGGAGTGTGGGGGAGGCGTCGCCACCACGCTGCTGGGGCGGGCGGCCGACGAGAGCGTGCTGCGGGACCTGGCGCACCTGCTCACCGAGGCGGGCCAGAAGGTAGGGGGCGGGGGAGTGTGGGGGAGGCGTCGCCACCACGCTGCTGGGGCGGGCGGCCGACGAGAGCGTGCTGCGGGACCTGGCGCACCTGCTCACCGAGGCGGGCCAGAAGGTAGGGGGCGGGGGAGTGTGGGGGAGGCGTCGCCACCACGCTGCTGGGGCGGGCGGCCGACGAGAGCGTGCTGCGGGACCTGGCGCACCTGCTCACCGAGGCGGGCCAGAAGGTAGGGGGCGGGGGAGTGTGGGGGAGGCGTCGCCACCACGCTGCTGGGGCGGGCGGCCGACGAGAGCGTGCTGCGGGACCTGGCGCACCTGCTCACCGAGGCGGGCCAGAAGGTAGGGGGCGGGGGAGTGTGGGGGAGGCGTCGCCACCACGCTGCTGGGGCGGGCGGCCGACGAGAGCGTGCTGCGGGACCTGGCTCACCTGCTCACCGAGGCGGGCCAGAAGGTAGGGGGCGGGGGAGTGTGGGGGAGGCGTCGCCACCACGCTGCTGGGGCGGGCGGCCGACGAGAGCGTGCTGCGGGACCTGGCGCACCTGCTCACCGAGGCGGGCCAGAAGGTAGGGGGCGGGGGAGTGTGGGGGAGGCGTCGCCACCACGCTGCTGGGGCGGGCGGCCGACGAGAGCGTGCTGCGGGACCTGGCGCACCTGCTCACCGAGGCGGGCCAGAAGGTAGGGGGCGGGGGAGTGTGGGGGAGGCGTCGCCACCACGCTGCTGGGGCGGGCGGCCGACGAGAGCGTGCTGCGGGACCTGGCGCACCTGCTCACCGAGGCGGGCCAGAAGGTAGGGGGGCGGGGGAGTGTGGGGGAGGAATCGCATAGATAAATATAAAAAGAAACAGTGCTGTCTAGGGACGACCGAAAGAAGGGAAGCTTTACAGTAAAAGCGTAGGGCGCCGCAGCTATGACGTTATCGTGTAACGCTACTGACGCTTAGTACGGATAGTGACCGCGCGGAGTGCGCCGTGTAGAGGCGTCCCTTCAAAAAAGATTAGCCCTTTTGATGTCCCACTCCTCACTACGAGGGGGATTCGGGCCGTAACCCACCACCCTGACCCAGTGCGGGTTGGCGGATTTCACATATCTTTCGAGAATTGTTTACGATTTTCTAAGACATGCAGGTTTCCTCACGATGTCATCCTACTAATATTATAAATGTGAAAGTTTGTGAGTGTGGATGTATGTATGTATGTATGTATGTATGTATGTTTGTTACTCCTTCACGCAAAAACTACTGAACGGATTTGGATGAAATTTGGAACACAGATAGTTTATAACCGGGATTAACATATAGGATACTTTTTATCCCGATAATCCCGAATTTTTGTTACGTTAAATACTACGCGGACGAAGTAGGGGGGCACAGCTAGTATATCATAATCATCCTACTAATATTATAAATGCGAAAGTTTGTAGTGTAGATGTTTGTTACTCTTTCAGGCAAAAACTACAGAACGGATTTGTATGAAATTTGGAAAACAGATATTTTATAACAGGGATTAACACATAGGATACTTTTTATCCCAATAATCCCGAATTTTTTGTTAAGTTAAATACTACGCGGACGAAGTCGCGGGCACAGCTAGTAATATATAAATTACTAGCTGAGCCCGCGACTTCGTCCGCGTGGAATTTTGATCCTCTCTTAGGGGATGTCTACGTCATAGTAGCTTTATGCATGCAAAGTCTCAGCCCGATCGGTTTAAAATTGACAAAGTTTCATACAAACTTTCATCCCCTATTTTATCCCCTTGGGGGTAGAATTAATCAAAATCCTTTCTTAGCGGATGCCTACGTCATAACATCTACATGCTTGCCAAATTTCAGCCCGATCCGTCCAGTGGTTTGGGCTGTGCGTTGATAGATCACTATGTCAGTCAGTCAGTCAGTCAGTCACCTTTGAGTTATATATATTTAGATGATTCGCACATAGAAACCCAGAGGTGCGAACCGGCGTTTGAACCCAGGACCTGGTTGCAAGACGCGTGCTTAACTAATCGGCTACCACTGCTCGTACAGATGATGATCAATTATTAATTCATATTCCAGGTTCCCCCGTTCCTTCTGGACATGATCGGAGAGCCAGACATTCCCGTGCCAGACGGCCAGGGCTGCTCCTACTGCGGAGGCCTGGGACACAGGATCACTGGTAACACAACACCTGGGACTAGCCCCTCAACACACTCCCACCACTGTCACTCCTGTAAGCCAGGATTGACAATGGTGGCCAACACAGATATAGATTTACATAAATAACGCAAATGTATGTACTTAGCGTGTCCGAATACCCCGACCAAGCGTCGAGGTTGGTCGCCGATAACTTACAGTCCGCGCGACTACAGATATAAAAATATGAGTATGAGCGAGATAATCACTCGAGGGAATCGTAGCGGGCGGAGGGGCATCGGCGGCATCGGTGTCTTTGAAGCGGTTTGGATTTCCTGTCACTAAATGACGTCACAGATGTTAAAAATTCGGCACGCTTGGTTTCAATACAAATCGTGATACTTGCGTTATCTATGTAAATCTATATCTGTGGTGTGCAATGATGACGCCGAGGTTCGACCCTCGACGAGTCCCGGGGACAAGATAGATTGTCTTCGAACCCGCACGAATTTAATCGAAGGAACGTATTACATACAACACACATTACTTACACCAAGACGACCGCTTGGCACTTACCACTGCGCCGGGTGGTTGTGGGTTCGATTCCCGTCGGGGTAAATTTCGGAAATGGCCTTTTCGTCATTCGCCTCAGTCTAGGTGTCACTGTGATCGCCCCCAGTCCATTGTGCGGTACCCATAGTACAGGCGTCGCTTAGTTTGGCACCATACAGTTGGTGTGTTCGTGTGGCGATATCTATTTATTTATTTAAGACCTCACTATGATCCGTGATTCGTCTCTGCATAAATACAGGACAGCTACTCTTAACAACGATAATGGATATAACGTGACATTTATCGTATCGAATCCTACTCTGAATTCTAATTTTTTTGCCGTCGTATCGCTTACTGAATGAACAATACAAAATTATCGTTCGTTCAGACGATATACGACGGCAAAAAAGATGGTATTTAGAGTAGGATTCCCACTGTCCCACGATCGACAATGGTGGCTGACGATTGCGCCGGGGTTTGACCCTCGCCGAGTCCCGCGGACAAGATAAATAATGGATAGGCGAAATGTGGGTGCGCCTTAGTGCCATACCTACCCTCTTGGGGGAGGAAACGTGGTGGCAATCTAGTTAATTAAATATTTTGTTTCGTTACAGAATGTCCGAAACTCGAGGCGGTGCAAAATAAACAAGCCTCTAATATTGGAAGAAGAGACTATTTGGCGAACACTGCCGCCGACTATTAAGATCAGAATTTGGGGTCAAGACTGAACTTTACTTTAAATTTTATATGGAAAATGACCGTCCCGTTAGCCTGTCCAGCTAACCTCTGTGTGCTAGGAATGATCCCACGGCAATAGTTTTATGGACAAGGCGGACTCAAACTCGGGACCTTTCACCTGAGCGGCCCTGCTAACTACTGAGCTAATGTTGTGTGTTTTTGTATCGAATTGTAAATGTAAATATGTAATAATATTTGTAAATAAATTTTGATAATAAAAAAAATGTTGTCATCGCTAAATTGCAGCGCCATCTATGATGCAGTAGCTAGAACAAGTCATTTTGTGAAGTACCAGATTGGGCTTAGCAAGTCCTATACTAATTTAAAATTATTACCTACTACATCGTATCTCAAACTTTCGTATCGATTGAACGAGTGAAATGTCGCGTTCCGAACCGGTTGTAGATATAAGAATTTTTTTTAGTAAAATTGACAATTTCTAAGTGCCCCCGTAGGCCTAACCAAAATAAACGATTTGAATTTGAAAGTAGCTTCGAACCCCTCACAAATTAATCTCCATATATCTTTCCTACTCTTTTTGATAGCCGATTGGTTAAGCACGCGTCTTGCGGGCTACCAGGTCTCGGGTTCAAACCCCGGCTCGAACGTCTGGATTTTTCGAAATCTATGTGCGAATCATAATTTCTATATGATTATCACTTGCTTACGGTGAAGGAAAACATCGTGATGAAACCTGCATGTCTTAGAAGATTTAACTAATTTTCGAAAGATATGTGAAATCCGCCAACCCGCACTGGGCCAGGGTGGTGGATTATGGCCTGAATCCCCCTCGTGTTGAGGGGAGGCCCGTGCCCAGCAGTGGGACGTCAAAAGGGCTAAAATTATTATTATATATCTTTCAACACTAACACTACTTATGTATAACCTATTCATTAAGACCATTCCACTGAGCCCAAACACGATTTCTCTGCTGCAAGTTGGTGAGGATTTGGGTATTCTGCAGATTCCAGTTGACGCTGTAGCATCAGGTCAAGGTTACCATGTCCTCGCCATATCATTGATGTAACAGGATACCAAATTTCGAATCGATCATACCTGTGGAAGTTACTTATATCCCTTCATTAACTAGAAAAGCGCTAATAATCTCCAAATGGCAGAACAGATTATCTTGAATCATAGCTAAGAATACTCTCGATCAAGAAACCTATTATCATAAAAAAAATACTAAATTAAAATCGAGTCATCCGCTTAATCAATACGATGTCACAGACAGACATACACGTCTTATTCAACTTATAACAGCCCTCTTTTCCATCGAGGGTTAAAACAATGACAGCTAACTCACCCGAACAACGTGCGATAATACACGAATAGTAGGTTTCGGTGTGGCCGAA
Source organism: Notodonta ziczac (assembly GCA_918843915.1). Taxonomy (NCBI): domain Eukaryota; kingdom Metazoa; phylum Arthropoda; class Insecta; order Lepidoptera; family Notodontidae; genus Notodonta; species Notodonta ziczac. Next base: position 2,410,520 of record OU974064.1, read on the forward strand.
AGGTTCGCCCGATTTTTGGCCGAAACCGAACCTTGGGTCGGTCTCTACTAAAGTCTGCCTCACGAAAGAAAACCCACGGCAAAAAGAGGAACTAATTTTCGCTACGACGTCAATCTATTATATTTTTCTGTTGTCATTTATATCAATTTCAATAAATTACTGTAATAATAAAATTGAATTCATCCTACAGTGATAAAACATTAAGTTTTTGGAGAGTCTAAAACAATGGAGGTTAACAACATTTCGTCGCATGACTGTGGCGCCGCGTCTGCGGGACTTCTTTCGTGAGATGGACACTAATTTGTTGTCTTATATTATATAATAAAATAGTAAATCAATAATTATTGCATAAATAGAATTTAATAACCACGGCTACTGTCCGATAGATGGCGATATATTGTAAACACAAAGATTTTTGGTATTCTTTTCAAGGTGTCTGTTTCAGCTATTGAAAGATAGGTGGCGTTAAATATGGCTTACTTTCTTCGTTAAATAAGATCTAGCAGCTATCGTGGTATAAATAGCAGTAATTTCAAAGTTCATACTCAATTTCATTTTAACATATTTCTCAAATCTATGTAAAATAACAATATTGTATAGTAAACACTCCGGGATCGACGGCCTGACGGCACAAACTCTGTGCGATTACACTTAAAACTTCTCACTTAGTTCTAGTGGGACCGTTCAAGTATTACGTAGGCAGAATTATTACAATTATTTACCCCCCGCATCCCCCTTGCCAGCAAAAGTAAGCAAAGCTCTTACAATGCTTACGTAAACATTGTATACATTTGTGTGGAAGGTTTTTAGGTTATAGGGTCACCTACTGTCAGTCTAGTCTAGATCTATTCTCTTTGGTCTAGATGGGGGACGGGGCCCCAAAAGAGGTGTTCAAATTTGCCAGAATATGGGGTGCAATCATGGAAGTGGTGGTTAACGATAAACACTCTTACATGTTGTGTAGTCTCTCGTATATTCTTAACTAGCTGTGCCCGCGAGGAATTTAACTTAATAAAAACGCCCGCTCCCGCGTTCTGAGCCCGCGCGGCAGGAACCATTTTATATATTATGTTTTTCTAAAATAAAAGTAGCCTAAGTGACTGCTTATAACATCAGCTATCTACCAGTGAAAGTCCCGTCAAAATCGGTCCAGCCGTTTCGGAGATACATATGATTTCATGTTTTAATTTTTTTACGCGGAACCCTAATTGTTTTTTTCTAAAATTAAAGTAGCCTAAGTTACTCCCTATAACAGCAGCTATCTCCCAGTGAAAGTCCCGTCAAAATCGGTCCAGCCGTTTCGGAGATTACCCGGAACAAACACACAGACAGACATTTTTTTTTTAAATCGCAATTTTTCCTATAGGAGTCGTATGTACTTTCATATGCATTTAGTGAAAAGGTGTTATTTTGATATTACAAACAGACACTCCAATTTTATTTATTTGTATAGATAAGCGCGGGCGCTAATATTCTCCAAATTTGTGTGTTATCTTGATGTCGCGTTCACCGTGTAGCGAGTGATAATCATTGTTGAAACGAAAACTGTCCAAGTGCGTGCCGTGCCACGCACAGTGTAGGGTTCCGCAGCCATTTCAATAACTAAATTATATTTTTGGCTAGCTAGTTTTGTCGATTATCTTAAAAATGTAAGTGACAGAGTAGATTACGTAAAATTTGATGAAATCCTTAAAAGTTAAACATCTTGCAAACGGAATATTTGATAATAAAATGTTGTATGGAAACACCATTTCATTTGAAAATACCTTTTGACCAACGATGGTTAACCCCACATGATGGGTAAATAAAAAATATTCCCTCTTTCCATGTCTGGGGAGGTACCTCAAAAAAAGTAAATTTGATACATTTTATATTTAATATAGGTACTTTTATTTACTGTACTAAATTTCGTCAACTTCCGAACAAAACCTGTACAAGTTATGGCACTGTGACTGACTGGGACGGACAAACTGGATGATCTTATAAGGGTTCCTCGCAAGTACTACGGAACCCTAATAAAAACCACATGCTCTTACTTAGGAAAGGTCTCATAATATAAAAAAGAGACAATCTCAAAAAGAAAAGTATTTATTTCAAAACACTTTAATGCATGGTAGATAGTTACTTAACCTATAACATAATTACACCACGATTCAGCACTAATTATGATTATGTCCCCAGCGTTGGGTTGGAAAATAAACCTTTATATGTACTCAAATATAATATTGCAGTCGTGGGATCTGAGTGGCAAGGTCATGGGTTCAGATCCCGGCAGTGGACATACACCAAAGGGTTTTTCAATATAATAAATAGATCATGTTTATGATGAGAAGCGCTCGAAGGTTAACACCTGGATGGGTGACCGCTAATGTGATTCGGAGGCCATGTTAAGCTGTCGCTCCCGGCTATCACAGTCGTTAAGCCGTATTGGGAACTAAAAACTCCGGCAGAAACGGCCACTAGCTAATATGAATGATTAGTATGTTAAATAAACAAATATCGCCAGACTGACATACCAACTGTATGGCCCCAAGCGAAAATTACGAAAAGGCCATTTCCGAAATTTACCCTGACGGGAATCGAACCCGCGACCACCCGATGCAGTGAGCTGAGCGGCCTACGCTCGAACCACTGCGCCAAGCGGTCGTCATTAGTTAGTTATTACTTATTATTATCATCTTTAGCATTTTCTAGGGCTCCATGTAAACATAGTGCATTATTTAAACAAGACTTCATATAAATAACAGCAATACGAATTTGGCTATCCAAATTTTCTATCACAAAGTCTAATTTTCCAACCCAACGCTTACTGATACCATATATTAGATGATGATCACAAATGGAAATTTGGACTGAACGATTGAGATTACTAGCTACGTCATCACATCAGTGGTTAGTTACTGACGCGGGAATCGAACCGCGACCCGTGGCAGTAAGAAAAAAATTAAATTATTATTTCAGCGGCATTTAAAAACCGATATCAAATCTGAGATCGCTCTTGAGACGACATAGACATTGTTTTTCGAATTCGCTCTCAAATTTGATACTGATTAATAGCGGGGCTGAAACGGTACTCAAATTTGATTCGCGTTTGAGACACAAGCATCCCAAGGGACGGTCCCAAATTCCCATCTGTGTGTTTAAAAAACTAACAAATATACAAGATAATAATAATATAATCTGATCTTTTAGCTAAATTTTCTTACAATTCATGACAAAAAGAAAACATAAACTAGATTATCGCACGACATTTGATATTTGACTATTGGCTAAATAATAGTTAACATGCGGCGTGCGGCAGTCGCTGTTCTGTCTACACCCGTGTGTATAGTCACCCACCAACTACCCTTTCCACGCTACTAGGACTAGTTTCCGAAACACATACACTTAATGAGATGTATAAGATTGATCAAAATATTCCTAGAGTGAAGAGTCCAGAGTGTCCTTATTAATACTTTACAATTCAAACGGGATGCTTTCAAAAGTCTAAAATAATAATTTACATAATCTCAGAGTTACGGGTTTGTGGATATTTGTCACAATTTTCGCTTTGGAACACTTGTAATAGCCTAGGAAACAAAATAAACTGCATTTACGAGAAACCCATTCATATTCAAGACATCGTTTGTGAGTTTTAAAACCTACTCCATTTTTTTATAATAAAAAAACAATTCTAGCAATGCTAGTTTATCCCATTACTAGTATTCCCGTTAGCCCCTCCAGCTAAGCTAATGCTTGTGTTAGGAGTGGGCTCACGTCAATAGTTTAATGGCCAGGATGGGGATCGAACCCGGAACCTCTCAGCTGCGCGGACGGTCCCTCTAACCACTAGGCTATTGACGCCTAATGTTAAGTATCATTTCAGATTATTGAAATCTTCTTAACCACAGATATAAATTTACATAGATAACGCAAGTATCACGATTTGTATTGAAACCAAGCGTGCCGAATTTTTAACACCTCCTGTGACGTCATTAGTGACGGGATATCCAAACCGATTCAAAGACACCGATGCCACCGATGCCCCTCCGCCCGCCACGATTCTCTCGAGTGATTATCTCGCTTATACTCATATTGTTTATATCTGTAGTCGCGCGGACTGTAAGTTAGCGGCGACCAACCTTGACGCTTGGTCGGGGTTTCGTACACGCGAAGTACATGCATTTGCGTTATCTATGTAAATTGTCACGTCAATAGTTTAACGGCCAGGATGGGGATCGAACCCGGAACCTCTCAGCTGCGAGGACGGCCCCTCTAACCACTAGGCCATTGACGGTTAACGTTAAAAAGTATTATTTCAGATCATTGAAATCTTTTGAACGCTTCAAAATTAACTATATTTTAGGTAATTAAAGCACAATAGTCAAATAACTAATGCAGAGTCGATTCGCGTTAAAACAAAGCAATTAAAATCCATATTGTTTAAAACAAAAAGCTTATATTCTATTGTATTTATATACTTTTATTTAGGCGTTTGATTTTTGTCGTGTATCTTTCCACACCTGACGAGTTCGGTTAACAATATTTTATGTCTTTTTAATGTTTATCTTTTAAATAAATGTTTAAATCCTACTAATATTATAAATGTGAAAGCTTGTGAGTCTGGATGTATGTTTGTTACACTTTCACGCAAAAACTACTGAACGGATTTGGATGAAATTTGGAACACGGATAGTTTATAACCGGGATTAAGACATAGGATACTTTTTATCCCGATAATCCCGATTTTTTTATTAATAACAATACTACGCGGACGAAGTCGGTGGGCACAGCTAGTTACATTATAAACAATGATAGCCGATTGGTTAACCACGCGTCTTGCGGGCTACCAGGTCTCGGGTTCAAACCCCGACTCGAACCTCTGGATTTTTCGAAATCTATGTGCGGATCATAATTTATATATGATTATCACTTGCTTACGGTGAAGGAAAACATCGTGAGGAAACCTGCATGACTTAGAAAACTTAACCAATTTTCGAAAGACGTGAAATCCGCCGACCCGCACTGGGCCAGCGTGGTGGATCACGGCCTGAATCCCCCTCGTAGTGAGGGGAGGCTCGTGCCCAGGAATGAGATATGATAAACGTCATTTGGTTCAAAAAAATCTTTATTATTTATAATTCAAGTGTGTGCGTGTATCATTCATTCTTCTTCTAAACGGCTTCACCGATAATGATAATACTAGCTCTGCCCGCGACTTCATCCGCGTGGAATAGTGTTGAAGGTAAAACTTTTAAAAACTCTGAATGTCATAGATTGATATAGAATCAACAGCCAAAAAAATAAGTTTCAAGCTTCTAGCTCTAAAAATGACGACACCTCCATACAACTTTTCATCCCCCCCTTTCAAACCCTTACACCGCTTTTTTCGCATTAAAAAGCAGCCTATGTCCTTTCTCAGGCTCTAGACTATCTGTGTACCAAATTTCGTTTAAATCGGTTCAGTAGTTTTGGCGTGAGAGCGCGACAGACAGACACAGTGTTACCTACTTTCGCATTTATAATATTAATAATAGTGAGGATGTATGATTTTCTTGTACTTTTATGCTGTCACCTGGATGATTCTTGTCTATAGTTGGAACCGGTAGATGGCGTCGATGTTGAAATCTAGAAAACAAAATCTACTCTAACGAAACTGCGCACAAAACATGGGACATTATATTCAATTGTAATTTTTTAACGTGTTTTAATACATTTTAATGACGAATTACATTAAAAAGACATGTTGGGATTGTTTATTGAACGCGACAAGTAAGGAAGAAATACACTACAGGTTGAAACATAAAGGGTTTACTTTTTTTTCAAAACTGAACTTCGTTATTCTAATACTATCAGCTTTGGAGGAAACTTGAAAACCAAAAGGTGTTACAGGAATACAGCTGTTGACAGATTACACAAGTCTACACAACCTTTAGTACTTCAACTGTCCCACAAAGCCGATAGTTTGAGATTTACAAAGTCAAGTTGCAAAAAAATAGCATACCTTTTTGTTTCACCTAGTTTAGAAAGTTTTGTGGGGTAATTCCGATCGGGGCTACTATAAGATTACATGTTCGCTAAGCGCTAGCGAGTGCGTAAAATACTTGTATATTGCAGATTGCTATTTTCTATTGTCGCTATCGACTAGCGAGAGTGAAATAAATGGTAGACCCTCTTATGTAGTTAATTATACCTAGCAAATGCATCGTCAAAATTACCAGAATTACAAAGAAAGTAATGTTTAAATATACCTTTGTCTGTGGCATCTTAGCTACAAAACGGATGAACAGATCTCGATGCAGATTTGATGTTTTATAGCCGGTATTGGCGAGACAGTCCGTAGCTATGTTAGACGGCAAACTCATCAGCCATTATCATAGAAATATTATTTTAATGATTTTCTAATAATTTTAATCAATTTTTCTAAAGCAAATATACAGACATAAACTCAAAATTGGCTACTAAGTATATAATAAGTATTTTAAAAGAAAAAAATCAGAAAGTTTTTGTCATAGACAAAATTATTTCTCAATCAAAAGTCGCTGTGATTTTGTAGATTTTTATAGTTCCAGTTTTAACGAAGGACTCTTCTTGATGCAAGGGGGGTTACTAAGCAACGGACGAGGAGAAAGCGCGGACCATATTTCAAGTAGTTACAAAGATATCGGGGTGATTGCATTAGGGTGTTTGTTTAATAATACAGGGTGATTTCATAATCTTTGGAAATATTTAAACTGTGTTCAATAATTCTTAATATTTGAGGAATATCAATAAATAAATAGATTCATTAATAACAATTTTGAATTAACCTAAGTATTGAAATTAGCATAGATTACAGCTTAGATATGTAGAAACAGACATATTTCCCATTACTCAGACTCAGTATGTCAATAAAATAATGCTTCTTTAGTCAAATCAAAAATTCGACGTTCATACTATTTTTATAATTAGGTTTATGCAAATTTCATTTGGAATCAATCAATTTGTTTATTCATATTCCTGAAATAATTTGAATCTCAAGTATACCACGGCGAACGGGAATCGGTTCGAATATAAATAGTATTTCAACTTCAATTATTATCAATTAACATTAGATACAGTATTCCGAGCACAGAATAAACCACAAATTTACAAAATGGTGACCAATTCGAACGCGATATCGTTCGCCGTGTCAAAGTCATAGTTTGAAACACATTTCCAACTATTACAATTTCACCCTATATAGACTAAGATAATACCAGGTGAAACAGAAAGGGTATACCATTTTTTTGCAACTTTACTTTGTAAATCCAAAACTATCGGCTCTGTGGGACAGTTGAAGTACTAAAGGCTTTGTAGACTTATGAAATCTGTCAACAGCTGTATCCCTATAACACCTTTTGCTTTTCAAGTTTCCTCCAAAGCCGATAGTTTTAGAATTACAAAAATAAAGTTTTGCAAAAACAAGTATACCATTTCTGTTTAAACCTGTAGACTGCGACAATATAAATATCAGACTATCCCAAAAAACTTTCCAAAAAACCATAGAACGCCGGTGTTGCCACCACAAAAATCCGAACTTAAGTAACAAAATCATAGCCTAGATATTTCTTATTTTTTCTCCTCACTCGCGACGCGACTTTCTTCGGGTCATCGTAGTCATCATCCTGGTCGTAGACCAGTTTCCCATCGATGGCCCAGTCCTCACCTACCTTCTGTTGGCCAGAAGACACCCTTTTCTTCTTCCTCTTGCCGGGCTCCTCCTTGATCCTCTTCTTTGGCCTCTCATCCAACACTAAATGCTGGTATTCCTCGACTATATAATTCTCCGGTTCGTAGCTGGTGGTGATCTCCACGCCTACCGAAGGATCCACATCAGGCAGTATGTAATAGTTCTCGAAATCCCCTTGTAGTGTGATTTCGTTCATGTCCGCTGTGAAGTGGCGTTTCTTTTTGCCCGTGGAACAGTGTTTGATGTAGGCATACTTGGGTTTGGTGTCATCGGGGAGTATGTTGACAGTCCACTCGTTGTTTGTGGCCGGGATCTCTTTGACTTCCTCCATGGTGATCTCCTGTTCTTCAGCTATCTCGTAGATGAAGTTGTCCGAGATTTGGGAGTCGTCCAGGATTTGAAGAGTCTCCTGGGGCTGGGGTTCTGTCGTTGAGGTGGAGGATTGCGGTATGATCTGTGGGTTTGCAGTGAAATGGTTATTAAAAAAATTGGTGATTCTCATCATGCTAGAAAATACAAATAATAGATTCAAGAAATGCCAGGGTATCCCTCAATATTGTAGGTTCTCCAAATGACAGAAACCCCAAAATGACAGATTCTCTAAATAAAATGTAAGAAACTAAAAATGAAAGATTTTCGAATTGCAACAGATTCTTGAAATGCCAGAAACTTAAAAAGATGAGTTGCGAAATGCCAGCAACTCAAGATGACAGATGCTCAAAGTGCCGAAAAAAACAAAAAATAACAGATTCTCAAAATGCCAGAAACTCAGTAAGTATAACGTGACGACCGCTTGGCTCACTGCACATGGTGGTTACGGGTTCGATTCCCGTCGGGGACAATTTCTGAAACGGCCTTTTCGTATTCGCCCCTGTCTGGGTGTCACCGGGATCGCCCCCAGTCCATTGTACGGTACCCATAGTACAAGCGTCGCTTAGTTTGCGAGCGTACAGTTGGTCTGTCATTTTGGCGGTATTCATTATTATTATTTATTTATAATAGTATGTCAAAATGCCAGGATTTAGTTGGACATCCCACCTCTATGATCTGCCTGGGGTCCGGCATCTTGGTGATGACCTGTTCAGACTGTGTGATGGAGGCTTCCGCCTTGTCTGTTTCCACTTTCACCACCCACAGCTGCTTCCGCTGCAGGTTCTTCAACGACCTGGGGACAAACCACCATTAACTAACTGTTCTTCAAGTCCAAAGACAGAATAGGTCCAAGGTGAAACAAAAAGGGTATACTATTTTTTCCAAAACTTAACTTTGTAATTCTAAAACTATCAGCTTTGGAGGAAACTTGAAAAACAAAAGGTGTTATAGGAATACAGCTGTTGAAATATTTCACAAGTTTAAAAAACCTTTAGTACTTCAACTGTCCCACAAAGCCGATAGTTTGAGATTTACAAAGTTAAGTTGCAAAAAAAATAGTATACCCTTTCTGTTTCACCTTGTATTGTACCGAAGTTCATAAATGAATTACCACAAAGTCTGATTAGGGGCCATCCATAAATTACATCACACGTTAGGGGGAGGAAGGGGGTCGACAAAGTGTGACATTGTGTGACAAGGGGTGGGGGAAGCGTCCCAAATTTTGTGACATCACATTTTTTCAAAATACATATAATATTTTAAATCTATCCCCGCCCCACCCCTTGTCACACAATGTCACACTTCGTCGACCCCGGTTCGTCGACAAGACTCGAAAACAGCTCACAAATGTACACCACCTATGGACAACCATGGGCACAAGCCCATAGTCGAGCTCCATGAAGTGAACCTATAGCATATACACACATACATAAATACATCCATTTATATTGATCTATGTATATTATATAGCATGCAAATCGAGAACTACTGCCGACAAACTGCATAGCAGTTTGGACCTAATTGGACCTAAACTCGTGAGCTGATTATACTTGATTCCAATAACAAGTATGGCAAAAGGGCCTGAACGCACGGAAATTGTCCCTGGTTTCCACAAGGTCTGTGTAATAAACTGCTCCAGATGTCACTTGCAGGCTATCTAACATAGTAATCCGTTCGTTGTGCCAGAGGCTGCACTCCCACGGGATGTGATGTGCAGATTGTTCAACATTGTTTTGACAGAACATTGACAGAAAGGAGAAGGAACCAATGTGAATTGATGCTATACTATACTATATGAGATGAACCAACACTTGTTGTCTCCTATGCCCGTGTACTCACAGATAGCCCAGGGTGTCCACCAGCTGCCGCACGTTCAGCCGCGACACGTTGTCCGGAGCCTCCTTGCTGGCCTCCACGCTGTAGTTGTGCTCCAAACGCACTATCTCCGCGACTGAACACAAACCATAAAAATTTAAAAATCAGAAAGTCCCCGATGCGACGACTTTTTAAACTACAAATGATCTTATAACTTTCAAACGGCTGAACCGATTTGCATGACACATAGCTAAGAACGCTCTCGGTCAGAATACCTATCTAACAACAAAAAACAAACATGAAATCGGCTCATCCGCTTGGGCGCTACGATGCCACAGACAGACACACAGATACATAAATGCACATGTTAAACTTATAACACCCCTCATTTCTTGTCGGGGGTTAATAAATAATAAATATCAACAGACTGACACACAAACCGTATGGTCCCAAACTAAGCGACGCTTGTACTATGGGCACCGTACAATGGACTGGGGGCGATCCCGGTGACACCCAGACCGGGGCAAATTACGAAGCGGCCATTTCCGATATTTGCTCCGGTGGGAATCGAACCCGCAACTACCATGTGCATTGAGCCGAGCGGCCTACGCTCGAACCACTGCATCAAGCGTGTGTGGTGGGAGTGTGTGGCGAAACCAGTCCCAGTAAAAAAAACAACATATTACCATACTCCTCCGAAATGGCTCGACCGATTTTCATGAAATTTTGTGTGCATATCGGGTAGGTCCGAAAATCGTCTACTATCTATTTTTCATACCCTTAAAAGTTAAGGGTGGTCCAAATTCCACACGGACGGAGTCGCGGGGCACAGCTAGTACATATACAAAATTCTCGTGTCACAGTGTTTGTGACCAAACTCCTCCGAAACGGCTTGACCGATTTTTATGTCATTTTTTTGTGTATTCGGTAGGTCTGACAATAGGTCGTAATGAAAATTACATACATAGAAATAATTTATATGGCAGAACAACGTTTGCCGGATCAACTAGTAATATAATATGACAGCTTTCTTTTTTCTCTAGCTTTCTAATTTAAACACTTAAATCTGAGCGAGATTTGATTACTATTTACTAATTTAGTGACAATGGTGACGCCTGATCAAATTCTGTTGTTGTTCCTGAGAATGTACACCATATTTTATTCATTAAAAACAAGTAACCATTGAGTTTCTTGCCGGATTCAACTCATGATTCTGGACCCCCAGAATTGGAATTTTCCCGTTGATATTTTCATGAATTATTCTAAAAAAAAATTACCATTTTAAAATTTAGTTTAACATGAAATGCGAGCTCGAACTTTCTGGGTCCTGGTGGTCCTGGGTTACGATGTCCGTTACACCCTGTATAGTCAAGTCATAATGCTTGCAAACTTTAATATCGTGATTCAGGTTTTCTATTAAGAATCTCACAACGTATTGAGGTGTTGCATTCAGCGCCATCTATCCATCGGCGTCGTGAATATGAGGTCGAGCATTTTGATTGGTCCATTCACGGACTCGACCTTGAACGCGCCAATCATAATTCGCCATTTTCTCCGACAACCCGCCAGCGTTTAACGATTGATTATTGGAACGAAGTTCCTTATCGCGCGTTGCGAAAGGGGGCTAGACGGAAAAAATTAAGACCAAAAGTTGTAACGACACTTTTTGCTATAGTTGTAATTCGTGCGGCGTGCGCGTGTTTCTCTGTCTATCTCTCTCTCTTATAGAAAGCAAGCCAGTTATTTTCGTTGCGTCTTTCAATTTCGCATTGAACAGTGTGGTGTCGCGAATAAATAATAAAAAATAATAACAATAATGAATCCTGACAGTGTTTCTGCACAAGTTCCAGATATTGCAACTTCATTCCATCCGGGTGTCCCTTGACACCTCTCAAGTTTTTATTCTCATTAAAAAGTGGACGCATACGATATCTTGTCTCATTAGTCTGTTTTTAATTTTAACACCGTAACGCGCGATCTCCACCGAGTAGTGATGGAGCTTATCACAGGTAACGTGTGAAAAATCATATCATATAGGTTTTCATAAGTAGCACCTGCTACCGACACAGGCAGAAACTATTAAAAATCATTGCAATTAAATCGCAAAGCGTTCGGTACCGTCCCGGGTTTCATGATAAATCATCGATTAGTGACGTCATAAGATTAAGTGACATAGTGAAAATTCACTATGAACAAAATCCTTGACTGTGAAAAATCACAGGTGAAATAGCAGTGAATGAAAAACATAATTTCAAATAATGAAAATGAATTCATTGCCATGCCTACCACCGAGCGAAGGGTGAATATTAATGAATGATTATTATACTATCTATCTATTTATATTACTATCTATTAATCCGCCAACCCGCACTGGGCCAGGGTGGTGGATTACGGCCTGAATCCCCCTCTTAGTGAGTGGAGGCCCGTGCCTAGGAGTGGGACGTCAAAAATGGCTAAGTTATTATTATTATTTTTATAACATTTATCTACCTATTTGTAGTCTTAGCAAAGTGGGTTCATTTGTATGTAGGTAATAATTGTTGGCAGTGAGTACCTTGGCTCGGTCCTCCTATGAATTTTTCAAACAATCCTTGGTAGGACGCCCGGGCCGCGCCTGCAATCACAGGAATATACTTCATACACCCACTTTGCCGTTCAGACTAGCTATTCTACCTGTATTTACGGAACGTCACTCTGACAGTAGAAACTGTCAGTTGACTTTGACATAAGACGACCTAAGATGGAGTCAGTGAACACACACATAATTGTGATTAATATTAAGTAACTAAATACTTAGAAACATCACTACATAGTATAAAACAAAGTCGCTGTCTGTCTGTCCCTATGTATGCTTATATGAAATAATAATATAATAATTTTGCCCTTTTGACGTCCCACTCCTGGGCACGGGCCTCCCCTCAACACGAGGGGGATTCAGGCCATAATCCACCACGCTGGCCCAGTGCGGGTTGGCGGATTTCACATGTCTTTCGAAAATTGGTTAGATCTTCTAAGACATGTAGGTTTCCTCACGATGTTTTCCTTCACCGTATTGTTGGGTTATTGTTGAAAAGGTCAATTTAAATAAAATGGTGCTTCCATACAACATTTTATTAACAGGAATTATGTTTGTGTGATTTTTAAGTTTTAAAGATTTAATCAAAATTCACATAATGAATTCCGACACTTCTTACAATTTTTATATCTTTACACCATTTTTTTTTTAATTTTTTATTATTATTAATTCTTACTAGTTTTAAGCTTTACGGTATTAAGCTAAAAAAATGATAATACTTAAGTTAAAATATTAGAACGTCCTATAATAATTTCGAACGACGAATTATAATTTCAAAGATATTAGATTGTTTATTAAATCCGTATCCTAATGAAAAATACACTTTAAATTAGAGTACTATAAGATGGAATGTCGTTCGATAGGCCTGATACACCCCAAAACACGGCCCAGAGGCGCGCGGTCGCTGTACCAATGACAGTTGTATGTAGAATATAATTAAGTTCAATTTTAATTGTAACCAAGTAGTCGCTTCGCTGCCTCTCCGTCCGTCAGCGCTGACCCTAAAATTATCACTGCACCGGGTGGTTGCGGGTTCGAGTCCCGACAGGATAACTTCAGAAACGACCTATATGTAATTTGTCTTGGTCTGGATGTCACTGGGATCGCCCCCAGTCCATTGTACGGGTCCCACAGTACAAGCGTTGCTTAGTTTGGGGCCATACAGTTGGTGTGTTCTTCTGGCGATATTTATTTACTAGTTTCTGCCCGCGACTTCGTCCGCGTAGATTTTAGTAAAGTATTATATGTGTTAATCCACATTATAAATCTTTTTTCCAAATTTCATCCTAATCCGTTCAGTAGTTTTTGCGTGAAAGAGTAACAAACATACATCCACACTCACAAACTTTCGCATTTATAATATTAAGTAGAATATAAGTAGGATTCACGAATTTATCACATTATGTACTAGTATTCCAGTTAGCCCATCCAGCTAAGCTAATGCTAGGAGCGGGCTCACGTCAATAGTTTGTTTTCATAAAAATTGGTCAAGCCGTTTCGGAGGAGTTTGGTTACAAACACTGTGACACGAGATAGAATTCAAATTTTTCATAATTTTAAAATTGTTTTTTACATTGTTTACACTCAAGCGCATTTTTTTTTAATTTACATTCCAGTTTTATGTCTAAATAATATTTTTTGATATATTTATGGTAAATCACGTTAACATAAGATTTGTATCATTATTTCATGCTAAAATCAATTACAAAACTTGAGCATAATTCATGAAAATATCGACGGACATTTCCAACTCTGGGAGGTCCAGAATCATGAGTTGAATCCATGGTATCAGTTTTCGTTACGATGCCCCTTGCACCTTGTATATTTATAAAACTCACGTTTCTTGTCTTCCTCCGTGCGGACCACGGGGGCTGGTTTGTCCTGGTTGGTGAGGAGTTCCGGCAGCATGGGCGAGTCAATCCAGAGTCCCTGGTTATCCAGCTCGAAGTGGTACCTGGTGAACAAGACAAGCCCGCTGGTAGTAAAAAGACAAGCCCGCTGAGTTTCTTGCCGGATCTTCTCAGTCGAGGTCGCGTTCCGATCCGGTTGTAGATATAAGAAAAAAAAAAATAACATTGACAATTTGTAAGTGATTTGGATTTGGACACGTTCAATTCAAAGCGTTGATTTTGTTTAGCCCAACGGGGGCACTTGCAAATTGTCATGATTACATTTTTCTATTCTTATATCTACAACCGGATCGGAACGCGACCTCGACTGAGAAGATACGGCAAGATACTCAGCGAGCTTGTCTTTTACATGTCATTTATTATTATTGGCGATTTTAAATCGCGAGTTACTTATTTAATAAATAATCACAAAGGGTAGTAGATGTTGATGTAAATAATTATGTGTTGACGTGTGACCATCGGAATACGCCACTTGACAGTTTTCCTATAGAAAAACTGTCAAAATTGACTTAAGCATTTACGCGATACGTCAGTTTTGACGTACCTATTGCGAACCTAGGGTTAGTCGAGTCGAGAAACAGTCGTTAAAGGAGTTGGGCACCAGGAGTGAGGGTGACTGGGACATATCTGCCTGGACAACTACCACAGATTATATTATTTGAATTCGACAGGTAATATGTAAAACTAATCTTGATTTAGAAGGGTAATCAACAAAACTTTAATGAGATATTTTTTATGTTGATGCTTTTTTAATTGTTATTGCTTTGGTACTTAGTTATAATATATTTTGTTATGTTTTTTTTGTATAATGTATTACATCTTATTTTGTTACATTAGACATCTATTCAAATAAAGTGTGAGCAATGCATTTGGTAAGGGGCCATCTATAAATTACGTCACACGTTCAGGGGGAGGGAGTGAGACGACGAAGTGTGACATTGTGTGACAAGGGGTGGGGAGTGGTCCCAAATCTTGTGACATCACATTTTTTCATTGTATAATATTTTATATTTACTATTACAACACTAAATTTAAACTACATACCTACTAAAGAATAACATAAAAATAGTTGCAACTCTGTCTGCATGACTAAACATTTTTATTTTTTGTTAAGTTTCATGCCTATGTTTGATTTGATGTTATTTTAATGAAAAATAATTTAAATGGAAATAAAAATAATTTCGGAACTGCTGTTTTAATTTAATAAATTTCCACATGTAAAATTGCAAAATATGAGATATCAGACTAGGTGGGTCTCACAAATGTGACCAGCTGTAACAAGGGGAGGGGAGGGGTCAAAAAATAATGAAATTCGTGTGACGTAATTTATGGATGGCCCCTAAGGAGACTGGAGTTAGTAATCAGTTGAGTACACCAAAATACGTGAATTATTGCAATTTGACCACTATACCGGTGCACAGTGTTTTAAGAAGACCATTTTTCGGACACCGCGTTTTTATTATAAAAGCTGATAGATATAATAATTTAAATGCTATGAGTCGAATACCCATTTGTCTAGCATGTCTAGTTTCTGAGATATAAATTTTAGAAAATCGTCAAATTTTCATCCGGATTTTTAGAAAAAAAATTATATCTCTTAAACAAGGCAAGATACGCAATTATGATGTTCGGTGCATTGATGGCGTATGTTATGCTGCACCTTTTAAAGCATAAACGAATCTCGTAGCTTTGTTAGATTCCGATATATACGCGTTTTTTGGTTTTTAGATTTTCTTAGTTTTCTCGAGTATTCCGCCGTATTGGGAAAAGTTATTTTTACACAAATGGAGTTCTTTACTTCCCCAACACACAACATAAATTTCACATCCCAACTCCATGGAATCTAGAAGTTATTCCAAATTAACTATTTTTGCTAGGGTTGTCACATTATTCATCCGAATTTTATCTAGTCAATTTTCATTTAACATTCATTATTAAAACATAATTAAACTTATACTACTAATGATACTTATGTATTTTGTAGGTTCCGTAGTCACAATGACAGACCAACATACCAAAACATTTACCCTTTTACTCGCAGTCCACCGCTGAAAAGGCCTCTAAAAATATAGTTATATGTACCCTTCATACTAAAGTACTAAATTTGCGTGTCTGTAGAAACTATGAAACAAATGACAAACTATGGGCGACTATAAGTTTGAAATTACTAATATAATACAATTAATATAAAATGATACGAAATTTGGAGCATAGGGTTCCGTAGACTACATAATTTTTCAGTTTTATATTGTAGACTGGGTCACCCTCTTAATGTCCCTTTTAACTCATACCTAGCGCGGGCGCTGCATGCGGGGATTGGTCCACTCACTTTCCTCTTAACAGCATTGTTGTTATACTCTATTCATGTATATAGCATAGAAGGTATTACGACAAAGCACATTATTTATTACTATGCACTATTGGTTATAGACATTAATTGGAGTTTTAGCCAGTAAAAACTGTGAACGCCTTCACCGCGTGGAGGTACTCCCAGCTTATGTTATTACTATTGTCATGTAGGAAGTGCTATGCACATACATAGATAACACTCATACAATTGTTAACTTTGCCCTTAAATTGATATCGCTAAGTATAACTTTTGCATTTCCGTTTATATAAGTACTAGCAACCCGCCCCGGCTTGGCACGGGTGCAAGAACCCTCTAAAATTATGAGTGTTTCTCTACTATATTATGCATGTATTATACATATAAACCTACCTCTTGAATCACTCTATTTATTAAAAATAACCGCATCGAAATCTGTTGCGTAGTTTTAAATATCTAAGCATACATAGGGAAAGACAGACATCGGGAAGCGACTTTGTTTTAAATTTAAACCTATGTATTGATGGTTAAGCTGGTCTCTTAGATACCTCAGACTTAAGATAATCCAAACCACTGGTTGTATATATCAACAAAAATGCTATTAAGTAAGTATATTTTTTGCCAAAGAAAAATGAGATCCGGATATAAATTATTATATTTGAACGTGACAACCCTAACGACAAAAAATCGGGATAAAACTTTAAAAAATTGCGGTTTCTAGATTCCATGGAATTGGGGTGTGAAATTTATGTGGTGCATTGGGAAAGTAAAGAGGATAATTTTAGTATAAATAACTTTTCCCAATACGGCGGAATACTCGAGAAAAATAAGAAAATCTAAAAACCAAAAAACGTGTATATATTGGAATCTAACAAAGCTACGAGATTCGTTTATGCTTTAAAAGGTGCAGCATAACATACACCATCAATGCACCGAACATCATAATTGCGTATCTTGCCTTGTTTAAGAGATATAATTTTTTTTCTAAAAATCCGGTTGAAAATTTGTCGATTTTCAAAAATTTATATTTCAGAAACTAGACATGCTAGACAAATGGGTATTCGACTCATAGCATTTAAATGATTATATCTATCAGCTTTTGCAATAAAAACGCGATGTCCGAAAAATGGTCTTCTTAAAACACTGTGCGGTGTTATAAGAGTCACACCACAATGCCTTCATATGAACAATTTATAAATCTGCTATTACTGAGATTGCTCTCAGATTAATACATAATAATAAATATCGCCAGACTGACACACCAACTGTACAGTCCCAAACTAAGCAACGCTACTATGGGCATCAAGCAATGGACTTACGAAAAGGCCATTTCCGAAAATTACCCCAACGAGAATCGAACCCGCAACCACTATGTGCAGTGAGCCGAGTGGCCTACGCTCGAACCAAGCGCCAAGCGGTCATCAAATTGGAGATAATATTTACTAGGTAAAACAATAAGGGTATATTATTACTTTGCAACATTACCTTGTAAATCTAAAACTATCGGCTTTGTGGGACAGTTGAAGTACTAAAGGTTTTGTAGACTTATGAATTCTATCAACAGCTGTATCCCTGTAACACCTTTTCTTTTTCAAGTTTCCTCCAAAGCTGATAGTTTTAGAATTACAAAGTTAAGTTTTGAAAAAGAAGTATACCCTTTCTGATTTCTTATATTTACGCGAATACTACACATTGAAATAAAACTATTTTTACGGATTATATCGCGTTTATTTTTACTTTTTATGTTCCCGACGTTTCGGCTGCTTTACAGCAGCCATGGTCACGGGGGGACTGAGGTGTTAGTCCTGATGTCATAGTTAGTAACTGGGTACCCTCATATTAAGTTGTTGTTTGCGGTCCGATCCACGCAGAAAGTGCTCACAGTGTCTCGAGGTCTTGCAATGGTACACTTGGTTTTGGATTTAATTATATTAATTACTGGATCCCAAACATCGGGAACATAAAAAGTAAAAATAAACGCGATATAATCCGTAAAAATAGTTTTATTTCAATATTCCCTTTCTGTTTCAACCTGTACTCTACTACCAGCTTAGGGATAGTGAGACAGCTGTCTCTTGTCTCTGGTCTCTTACCCGCACAGCTGCAGGCTGACATGTCTCCAGAGACATTCACTCTCCTCATGCATGGCTCCCTGGATCCAATCCTGTCGTTTCCCCTCATTGTCTGATGATATGTTGGCGCTGATGACAAAATCATAATACGAATTAGAAAATAATATTTTTTATTAATTAGCCCTATTTAATATCCCCCTCCTGGGAACAGGTCTCCTCTTAATATGTGAGGGGGAAGCTTCCATAGCAGGTTGATTAGATTTTCTATGACATGCTACGGTTTCCTCACTGTTTTCCTTCACAGTGGAAGATGGAGCAGGAGTGATGCTGGCAGATGGATAGATGTGTGTCGTGCATGTCTAGGATTTTATGAGAAGATGGATGAGAGACAAGCTGTTTTTTTTTTTTGTTTATGTCTCTTTTAATTTTGTATAGAATTTCCTTGTTTTTTTTTTATTATTAAGATCATTTTGCACTGTACAACGCCTTAGATATTCTTCTGATCTGTAAAGTTGTTCATGTACATATAAATAAATAAATAATAATTGATAATCATATTGAAATAAGGATTTGAAACACACATAGAATGCGAATAACCCAGAGGTACCAGCCAGGGTTTAAACCCCGATCTTCAAGTACATGAGAGACATGCTTAACCAATCAGCTATCACTGCTTCATCATATTCCAATAAGAAACTGAGTGTTTGTTTGTAAGTTTGATGTTATGTCAGGGAAAAATGGCTGAACAGATTTTAATGAAATCTGGTACACATATAAGCTGGTTTAGATTCAGAATATACATTTTTTTTATATTTCAGTCGGTAACCAACCCCACAGGCCCAGTGCTGGTTGGCGTATTTCACATGTCTATCGAAAATTTGTTACATTTCTTAAGACATGCAGGTTTCCTCACAACGTTTTGCTTCACAGTAAGCAAGTGATAATCAAATATAAATTATGATTCGTACATAGAATTTGAAAAACCCAGAGGTGCAGGAAGGGGTTTTAACCCAGGACCTGGTTCAAGACGCATGCTTAACTTGGTAACTATGAAAATTAAGGTTATCTAAAAGGAAAACTTGCTCAAATATTAATGGTATATGTAGTAAATTGTTTGATGACAAGTTGGGTTAGTAGTTTGAGTGTTGGCTGTTTGAATTACTGCATCAGGTGGTCACAGGTTTGATTCCCTTGAGGGTAAATTTTGGAAATGTCAATTTCGTAATCTGTTCTGGTCTGGGTGTCTCTGGGTCCCCCAGTCCATAGTATGGTTGTAGAACAAGTATTGCTTAGTTTTGGGAATTATTGAGTCTGGCAATGTTTAAGGCTGTATTCACATATACAATACTTGTCTAAGGGTGGGACCAACACTGTTCAAAGTCTGTCTGTGTTTGAGTGCACACTGTGAGACTTCATAGTTAAGTTTGTGAATACCAAGCATAGATTATTGTGGTGGGAGTGTGTGGTGAGACCACTCCCATTATATGGTGACATGGGTTACCTTTGGAGTTTTCAGGGCATCTGAGGGACTTTAACATGGCTTGAGACTGTCTATCTAAGCTAAAAGATCCCGCTTTGAGTATGCTCAGATTCATACTGGCCAAGATGGGAATCAAATTGAAAAACTCTTGGTCACAGAAGCGGACCCTGTGACTACTAACTAGGGTATTGATACATCGATCAAAATCATTATTTATACTCATCAAAATGAACCTTTACATCAACAATTAACATAATTAACACTGTGACCTTGAATGTGTTGCATCTATACAAGTACAGCCCTTTTCGAGTTATTAAAAAACAAACATACATTTCGCGCTTGCAATGGAATGTAGGTCATGTGCCCAAGACTATAGAGTTCAAATTCATTATTTCAGGACGATTTCACTTATCAGTATAATGATTATAGTATTATACAAGTGTTATTTGGTGTAGTTTTGGGTGTGAATTTTCACAAAAATTAAGGTTATCTCAATGAAAAACACATTTTTGGCGCTTAAATGTGAACTATGATTATCAATAGTGCAATATGTTTACAACCATTTTTACGTAAAATCTCATTCGAGGTCAGACACCTAACCATAGACACGACTTAGGAAGGGCGAAATACCAAGGGGCAATGATGATATACGCGATAATAACAACAAAACAGACTCACTTGTAAAAGGAGAAGCTGCAGACGACATCGTACTCCAAATCACAGCCTTCGACGACACACTTAAGTGCACTCATAATGGAGTGGGAACACGAAACCAAAAATGGACTCCAACACAATCACATCGTCAAAACATTAGTAACCCAATATTATATTATCATTTAGCGCCCAAACCAACTTTCAAACAAACTAATTTGATGGATCTTTAGAAAATTATCAATCAAATGTCGAAATTGACGTGCTGTCACGAAAAGTCGAAAATTTTAACAAATGCGTCAAACGCGTGCCATGAAATGGTGATGTAATTCCGCGGCAAAAGTAGCGACATGGCAACCCTGATTTTTTATATCGATTTCTTGATATCGATAAAAAAATAACATTGCTTACTCGATTCAGAATCGAGTAAGTTTATATTTTTAAAAATAGTTAATAAATATTGGAATTCTTTGGTGAAAGTAAAAATGCTCAATTAGTTATTTTGTCAGTTGTAAGGTGTAATCTAGTGATTGCCTAAGAAATTAATATTAAAAGGTAAAGTGGCCTTTTTACGTGAAATGCATAATATACTACTCCAATAAAAGTATATACTTCAAAACGGTATTCTTGTACTAGGGATCAAAAAGATCACGCTATAACTATAATTAAAATACCAATTAGGTTAATGCTAAGTTTATCCCGTGTTATTTATAACAAGCTCTACAGTGCGAGACATAACAATAATGTCTAACGATAGTTGACATAATAATTATATAATTTGTATTTAAATCTACTATCAATGTAATTTAATGTTCTGAAATTATTGTAATCTTATACACATTTTTGCAGTGACAGGTACCATGGAGCCCTCGTATTTAATTGAACATTATTACAATATTTGTGTGTATTGAAGAGAACGTGCTGCGCCGACTACACCTATTGTGGGATAAGGGCAAGGTGATGATGATTTACAATATTTATGTCTGATAGTATCCATATGCTTTAAGTACTTTAAGAGAGAGAAACCAATAAGCGAGACAGGGATAGAGGCAAGTACACAATAAATCCTGTAAAGCTCATACGCTGAGTAAGCTGTATATTTTTATGATCGCAAATGTGCTAAAATTGTCATGACTCTTGGTCACCATAGTGATAATCACAATAGCAAAATCCGACTTCACAGCGTGCAGCGTTCGAGACGGTCGTTTAATAGTTTAGCAATTTTTTGAAGCGAAGGTTATATACGGACGTTCAGGGTGCTCGCTGCGCGGCCACTCTATCCGTGCTAAACGTCAGTAGCGTTACACGACATATACCTACCTATATAGGTATACAGTTAACGGTAAGTTCCTTTGGTATATACTACAAAGCTTCGCTTCTTTCGGGTTTATTAAGATATTGTCTACCCAGTTTGAGCAGTAAATATACATAAGGCACTTTAAAAAAGATATTATTATTATTAACTTATTTGACTTGGCTAGTATTTAAAATATTTAATCGATAGTCCTAATCGATTATAGATTCTAAATGTTGCCATATATTAATATGTACCATAAACCATTTTTTTGTTTATGCTTGCTTGTCTATGGGATGGCAAGCGGGATCCTAACCAACTTACCAACCTTCACCTTTTATTCTTCTTCTCGATATGCCAAACTATTCTAGTTATTTTGATAATAAATACATTTAGTAGAATGGTTAATTTAAATGTTTTATTTTTCAGTTGTGTATTATCTTCATACGAGACTCAAAATATATTTTAATAAATTTAACAATAGACAATCAACTTGTACCGGATGCAACGTAATAAGAAACTAATTTCATAAGCGAATCTTTACCTATATTTCACTGACAAAGTTCAACAAACCTAACCCTAATCAGCGTTCTAAAATTGTCTGTTTTATTTTTATCATTCAAGTTGTCACATTTCAATATAATTGTCAAGCACATTGATTTGACAAAAGTGACAGCTTTAGCGACAAGTTGTCTAGTTGATGGACTTCGTATTATAATCACAGGCTGTAACCTGTAACCCATAATACATTTTCGTATTTTGTTTTTTTTTGTGTGTTAATGGCCTCTTTCCAATTCGTATTTTGTTATTAGATGTGTTTGTTATTGCTATTTAATACTTGACAATAGCAAAAAAAAAACAAAATAAATAGTTCACCTGGGTAGGCCATATTTTTAAAGAAAGAAGAAAAATTCATAATACATCACTTATTTAGGATTTTTTTTTGTAATCCATGGTGGAATCAGATGGGACTCCTCTAGTTAGATTTCGTTTTCTTCAGGTTTTCTTTGGATGTCGTATAATTACGAAGGACCAGGGAATTATCACGAAAATTAGTATTCAAAACTTAGATTCATAAACTTGGCATATTATCGATATGGATATCGTTAGTATTGGAATTTTACAATAGTACTTACTTACATATCATGCGAGAATCTTAAATCGCGTTTTCATTATAGGTGTCGTATGTACTTTCATATGCCTTTAGTGAAAAGGTGTTATTTTGATATTACAAACAGACACTCCAATTTTATTTATTTGTATAGATATCACGTGTTTTACTGAAATCATACAAAATAAGTAAAAATCTCTGTAATAGAGATACTGTCGATAGTATAGTATCGATTCAATATTTAAGATGCTATATTGCTATATTGGGAACTAATGGGGTTCGTCGGGAGATAAACAAGCAATGTGTGGTTTTATTATTAATTTATTTACTTCAAATATAATAATATGTATATTATTTTAACTTACAGCCATAGGTGGCGCCACCGGCGACGGGGCCGCCTCCGAAATGCCTTTAAATTCATATTTTTCACGATAAAAACGTCGTTACTGTGAAAATTTATAATAAAACGTACATCTATTTCCACAATTGAGGTGGCAACCCCGCCGCGCCGAACGCCTAAGCGAATCCTTAAAAAAATCAATGTTTTTTTTCTTAATTTCCGAACTTCACTATACCTAACTACATTGACTAAATGTTGAAACAATTCTACGCAAGTTTTATTTTTACTTTTTTTAATATACAAGAACCAATATTTTAATTTTAAAAGAAAGAATGACGTAAAATGAATTTAACAAATTGAAATCCCACTGGAAATGACTTCTCTACGTTTAAAATTACAAAGCTTATATTTAGTAGCAAGTATTTTTTTTTGTATATTTTTCATTTATACAATAATTCTATGTGTTTTTTTTTATTTCCACCTCATGTCTTCACCTTTGGCGCGCTTACGATACGAAAAAAATTGCAACAATCAAAGTACTAACTTAAAAAAACTTAACAATATTCTCGTCATAAGGAGTTTTTGGGGCGTCACAGTTTTACGCGCGTCTTCATAACATAATTATAATCAGTGACAGGCATAATTTATCAGTTTTTGGACATACATTGATGTTACAAAAATATTGCCTTATAATTCATATTTTACATACATCCTACACCCCAATTACATTTTAATTTATAACCCGAGTCTTAAGTTTGTTAATTTATCTCAATAGACTCTTAATCAGGGAAAAAAATTAACATCAATTTAAAAATGAGAGAAAAAAAATTGGCAATATTGGCGTTGCGAGAAAAAACGCGCGTAAAACTGTCAAGCTGCCGTCCGCTTCTCGATCGCTTCATTACATGCAATACAGGTTTGCCCATTCAACTATTGTTTATAAAATATAATATTATTATCAAGTCTAACGGGGACGGTAAAATTAAAAAGAGGTTTTGATGTTGACACAGAAATCTTTGACAGACATTAACTATAATAGCGGTGCCAGCCCCTGACCACACACGGAACGAAGAACATTTATACATATTTTCTGTAATTAGAGATGATTTTCATGATTAAATAAAAAATCAATGTTCAGACTTGCTGTCTTCGCCATTACATTAGAGTATAGTACAGTATGAGTACAGAATTGTGAGAGCCGCCATGTTGACACTGACATAGGTCATGAGCGTATGCTGCGCCATAATAAAAGGCAGCTAAATGACACAGACATTACTCGATTTTACCTTAATAAATCGATCTCACGTCTCCGAGCGATCTCGGAAATGTCATCCTCATGTCATTGCAGTACAAAGTTGCTGGTCATCAGCGTACTCAAGACTGTTCTCAGACTTGACATCGGTTTATTAATACTGGCCTTAGCGCGCGATGAATCTGTGTCGGCATTAGAACAATCCGCACATCAGGACAGTCATGTCTGCGTGTCACTTGCCTGCGCAGCCCTGTGCTTGTTCATACGTTACAAAATCTTCTCTGCCCTGCGCTGCGTGAACTACGTCGCGAGCGTTCAGCATAGGCTCGAACTTGTGATCCTCATTGGCTAGCTGTGTGGCAATATCAAGCTTCTTACATTTTAGAACGATAGGGACCGTTTTGACCTCCGAGTCGTCAAACTTTTAGAGTAAGGACATATTCTAGTTATAGTAATATTTATAACAAATACATTGAGTGTAGGTCACGCCCTCTGGCCATCTAGACATTTTTAGATTTAAAGATTTTTACAAATCATTATACTAAAATGTATGAAAAATTTTAGCGTAATGATTGTGAAGAAACGGTGTATTTTTATTGAAATTGTGTTGTTTTTTTTAGATTTCTGCATCAACTCGTATTTTTTAGTATAAAAAAGAAGTCTTAAGTAAACCATCTATAATAATTGTATAGGAACTATTCTCATATTTTATTTTATATTTTTTGTTAACTTTTGAAGCGATCTAAGCGTTCACTAGATGTGTAAATTATCAGTTATCATAATCTAATAGTTACGACATTATACCGGTGTCTTCGTGGCGTGTGCGAGGCGTCTCAAAAAGATTTCTGATTACATATCGTGGTCAATTGGTGTTTAAAATTAAACAACTAAAATTTTAGTTATTTAATTCGACGATGATATAAAAAAAAATTAAATTTAGACAACATATTTTTCAAATGAAATACCATTTTTTTTTTCGAAAATAGACCCATAATATATATTTACACAATGAAATGTGAGATATTTACAATTTAGAAGTTGCATATTTTTTAAGTCTTTGTCACACGAGATACGATACTGTTTCAGTTTTTGTAGCAACAAGAGAATTACTATCATTCACAATACCTATATAAAAATTTAGTTTTATAAACATGACAAGTTGTGAACAAAATGTTGAAGTCACAATCTTATTCTATATAAGTAATATCACTCGCAATCCTATATCCCAACTCTTATTGAAAAATACATTTTCGCCTATAAAGTTGCTTGGAATTTCCATCTCTCATTGGCCACACAAACGAATGTACCCAGACCTGCCACACACACACCACGGCGACACTGAACAACAAAAAAGAAATAAAAGCACTCTTACATACTAGAAAAATAATAATTAAAAAGACATTATTGACACACACACCTTAGCATTCGACTAAAATTATTTTCATATACAGTTTTACAATAAGATACTTTTAAGCCCTGTTCAGTTGTTGATGCGAACCAATCAATCCCGAGCTCTAGACAAAGCCACATTCCATTATCATTACGCTAAAATGTATAATGATGACAAAGTTATATTTATCATTACCATAAAATAACGGATTAAAACTAACATTGTCTAGAGCCCGACCCGCTCTAGACGTCGTTATTCGTTTCCACGAATTATTACACTAAAATGTAAATTAATTAAATGAGCTGTCAACAAGTAGATTACATGATTATCATTATCATTCATTTTAGTGTAATGATTTGTGGAATGATACCGTCTAGAGGGCGTTGGTAGAATGAACATGAGTTTACTTATGAAAAATATACTATCCGAATTGATTTACACAAACTTGATTTATTGCCATGATTTTCGCGCCCGTTAGGTGTGAGCAGGATAGCAATATATTTAGTTGTATCGCTAAACTTGAACATGGTAGAAATTGTGCCTGAAAAATGGCACAAGCCTGTTCCCACTCCAGTTATAAGTTATAAATGACTCCAACCACCCGTTCCAACTGGTGGGATAATCAATTCGGATAGCAGATTTTCAAATTACAATATACACTTCCGTACATAATAAAACAAATATGTTGAGCAAAGTTAGTAATCATATTTTGAATTGTATCAGTCACAATGAGTTTCAATAAATTATTAATAATTAATGTTAATAATGTTAGAAATTCACAGAAAATCTTGGTAATAATAACATACAATTGTAACCTTTTTAATCTCAGTTCGTATAGGTATTATTTGAAAAGTTGTATAACATACGAGAACATATTTTATACTATTGGATATAAAATATGACCCATATATCGACGGCCCCTACGTATAAAGCGACATGTCTGAAAACATTTGTTTCGACATGGCGCTTTCTACGTAGGAGTCGTCGATATTTTTTAAGATCGATTTACTCATCTGTTGTATTTTCTCTGTAAGTGATTTTTTGTAATCTTTTGAGAAAATAAATGTCTTTAACCGTAAGATATTTTAATGTCCCTTAAAAGTGAAAAGGCTATATTTTCGTTTCCGAATATATTATTATGCCCTACCTATATATTAATATTTAATTGTTTTGAACAATATACGGAAACAATATATTGTTTAACGAATTATTATCTTTTATAATGTAAGTAATATATTATTATATTTTATGAAAAAAAAATTGGTTGGTCGTCACGGTACGTCCGGCAGATGAGGGCACACAAGGGAGCGGTGGCGAAGAGGGAGCGTGACGGCATGAGAGAGCGTCATGCCATAACTAGTCGATTTTACTGCCAAAGTGTGCCAGCGTCATGCCATACCTAGTCGATTTTACTGCCAAAGTGTGCCAGCGTCATGCCATACCTAGTCGATTTTACTGCCAAAGTGTGCCAATAGATGTTTCCCTTCAAAAATAATCAGCTGTCGTATTAAATGTGGATTGTATGTTTAGTTAAGATCAATTTTGATTAACAATCTATTGAAACTCATTGTAACTACTATCGACTTGAATATAAAACGGTCGTTACAATAATGATATTATATTTTCGTTTTAGATTAGCACCATAACTATGATTATTATTTCGTTATATTATACTATACATTGATGTCCTCACGATTGGTCAACATTAGCATAACTAATATCTTAGGAACGATATCTATCGATTATCGTAACATTCGTATTGTTAAATCTTACTTTAAATTCCATCTTTTTTGACGTCGTGTGAGTTTGTCATTATTTAACGTAGTGTCGTATTAATACGACACTATTTAACGTAGCGTCATATGAATCTGCCATTATTTAACGCACTGTCGTATAAATCCGACCATGTATTTATTTAATAATAATATACAATACTCTCACCGTTAACAACCGTTTTATGTTCGCGTCGAATACGTGGCTAGTGTTTTAATTACTAAATAAAAACTTGTGTGCTCAGTTGTAGCTAACAATATTACGTGTGGCAGTATTATTTGCTGACTGTACTTTTAAAGACGATGCAATTATTATGTTAATTATACTTATTTAGAAAACAGTACGGTGTCGCCATATGTAAGTATATTTTCCAAAATGTATGTCCGTTTAAATGCATGGTTACAAAATTCGGATGTAGTTTTGCAAACCGAATACAACTCACAGATTCTGGCATGATTTCAGTTTGCAGATAGATACATTTGCGCTTCTTTACAAAAAAACTCTGAATTGTGTAAAATATTCTGAGGAAAGGGACAGCATTAGCTCGCGCATACTAGCTTACACCAAACCGTCATAAGTACAGTCAACATAACAATTACAGAGTACAATCCGCATAGAAAATGAAATCAACAAAATAATCTATTTTAATAACGCATTACCGCTAAGTCCATTAAGTAAATCCCCCAAATTTTAATTACATACCGAATCGAAATACACCTAACACTATTATTTAACGCGCATTTAATATAACGGCAGTCTTTCCGGCTTTAATATGTAACAGGCTCGTACTATATAAATAAAATTGTCACCCTGTATAGTAAGAATCTATCCTACAAGAGCTCCAAATCAAAAAACGACTTATCTCTGTATGCCGACAACGTCAACTAAGCTTCTTTGGACATATCATGCGGTCGCAAAAGCATGAGCTGGAGAAGCAGCTGATCGTGGGACAGATGCAGGGGAAGCGCTCCAGAGGTCGAATTCCAACACGATGGACTAAGAGTATTGTAGAGGCAACAGGAGAAACTCTACAACGATCTATTGATTTGGCGCAGGACAGGAGCAAATGGAGACAGATCACATATGGTCACGATCCTCAGCAGTGAGGGAACGACGCAGAAGATAGTAAGAATACCTCAGAGTTTTTAAAAGTTAACTATCAATGTTAAATCGTTTAAAATCCACGAGGTTATCCCTTGTAAGGTTTACATTGATGTAAAACTCTAAATCAATGAGGTAACCAATCGATTTTGATGTGAAAGAATACGTTAAATCAATTGAAATAGAGTTTAATGGTTTGGAGGTTGGCAAGGGGGGTGAGTAGTGGGATCTCAAAATCATTTTACATTACATTTAAACAAGGTAACGCCCAAGACAATCAATAAAAAATCATGAATGAAGTTGATTTCATTAAATGCAAACTGATCACTATTTAATTGCAATTTATGTGACAAATTTATTTTTATAGTAAGATTAATATTCACACCTCGAGTATACTTTGAACAATAGTACCGAATAAAGTGTAGACTTATCCCACTCGAGTATACTAGACTCGAGTGAACGAGTACGTACTCGATAAAGTAACAAAAACATTTTTCATTTTAATCAACATTTGGAACACTTTTATATTTATGTGATCCGAATGTTAAAATAAAATGAGAACTGTCTATATTCCGGTTTCAAGTATGAGTACTGCACTCAAATACTAATCATACTCGATCCGAGTGTACTCAACATATCGAGTTAGAACATGACTACAAGAATCGTTACTTTTTTTAATCAATCATGCATTAATTCCTCAATTTGATTATTTAAGCAACACTTGACGAGTATTTCTACATCTCAAATACCACTTTATTCAGCATTAAATGTATATTAATACTACTAACTACCGACGTCACTATATAGTTATACAGCTATATGGTTTCGCTGAATGGAACCAAACCGCAAGCACTGCTGCAGACCAAAACCAACTCTATTGCGAGTGATCGTAGGTTGGTTTTGGTCCACAGAAGATGTGTGGATTGATTATATTTTGCCAAACGGTATCCATTGAATATTATTCGCAATGAACTATTTAAATTTGTACATACTTTACACAAATATAATTCATCCGCCGCAATTACAGAGTGCCTAATTATATTTTAATCTAGAGATCTCGGGAAGTGACGTGTGAGTGTGTGAGTATATACTCGAGTGAGTTGAGTATACTCGAGTAATACATACTCGAGTGACATCACACAGCGGATGTTGTTCAAGTTATTATAACATGAAAACTCGTTATGGGGATTTAAGAATACTCCAAATTGCTTGGAAAGATTACAGCGACGTTTTATAGACTTTAACTCTGCGAAAACACTGCCGAGCCGCCTCACATTAGCTTTGTTTTATCCACTCGAGTATGATACTCATACTCACTCGAATATACTCGAATCGCTACACCGACAAGATATAAGAAATGCGAGGACCGTCGATGACGCAGCACCAAAGTTGCCACATTAAAAAACAACCCCTTAAATACTACAAAAAAAAACGATAATTAGCTACGGCAGAAAAAGAGTTTAAATATTTTTTAATCATGAAACGAAATGTCTGTTAAATAACAAACTATATAGAGCTTTGTGGACTATATATAACTCCATTGTATGAACTAGAAGTCGTTAGTATAAAATTAAACAAACATTTGTGTTATTATTCCAAATCAATATGGACCTTAAAATGCTCATAAGTAAGTTTGTTTTGTTTTGGTCCTAATACGCAAATATTTTAAGTGGAATGGCAGGATAAGATATAATTAAGGGTCAATAGTCTGGCGGTTACAGGGGGCCGCCCGTTGTTACCGTGAGGTTCCGGGTTTATTCCCAACCTCCACAATGTGAGCCCAATTTTAGCAAAGATTTTAGCTTAGCTGAAGACCCTAACGGGTATACTAGCCATGTGATATTACATCGCTAATAAATCTTAAGAAATAATATATAGAAATTAGTGTTTTTATTTATTGGTAATTACACTGAATATTTCCAACTTTATACTAACGCCACCTAGTGAACGCAACAGAAGTAAATATCCAAGCTTTTAAACGCATAATGATAAAAATGCTATCGGTATACAAACGAAACTCGACTAAACTATATTGCCATCCTTTCAAACGCCATAGCGAGCGAGCGAGACAGCTATCTATAATTTTAATGTTTGTGTCAAATTAGTTAATGATTTGATTATAACAGACTGTAGGCTTCTATAAGGTTTATAATAATATTCCTGTATTGATGAGCCACGCACGATAACGATAGCAATAGCCCCAAATTTATATAAATTTTAATATATTGAAATCCAGATGTTAAAACAGCGACACGTATTTGACAAAAAAAATCTTCCTCTATGACTACAGGAGGCACATATCAATATTATATCTAGCACTTAGAGCTGTATTACTATATCGAACTCAAGTCTGAGAACGGTCTTGAGTACGCTTTTTACAAGTCATTTTGCACTGGTACGACATAAGAATGACATTTGCAAGATCGCTCTCAGATTTGAGAAAGATTTATTAATATGGGCCTAAGACGGATTGAGATATATTATGTATTAATAACGGCCTCTTTTAAGGAGAAGGCGCCTGACTAGCCCGCGAAATTTAAAAAATTTCGAGTATTTTTATAGTTTATCCAAAATCTGAAAACATTTAAGACAACATTTTGTGATTCGCGACAAACACAGTATGCAGTGCGTTTATTAATACATTTATTTTACTCTAAATATTATCACGGTGGATATGATACTAGTAAATCACTAAATATACAAAAATTGCCAGATTATCTGGATAGCTGTCATTCTTGAAATGTTTTAGAGTAAGTTGGATATATTAATAAATGCACTGCACACGGTCTTTGTCGCGAATTACAAAATGTGCCTTTTATTATTGTCAGATTTTGAAAAATTTCTAAAAAACCACAAAAAATTTGTACTTTACGGGCTAGGTGGGCGCTTTAGCCTTGAGTGTAAATTAAATGTACCAACAGAATATAATGAAATACAGTTTGTACACAAACAGATACAGTACCAGAAGTATAGATAGTTATTACAAAATTCGTCACACGCATCAATTCAATACAATGTAGGATTCACTAGTTTACGATGTCGTTTCGTTTTCTTTTTTTTTTTTGTTTATTTTACAATAACAATATTATATGTCAAAAATATATAAATATATAATATATATATGTATGTATGGTTATTAATAATATTCTTATGCTAACACTATGCTTGTCAAATGTTTTATATATTTTTTTGTTTTACGTTTAAATACACGATAGTGGTGAGGCTTAGCGCAGCGTTGCTTATTGTCGATGCATATAAGCTGGAAAGAGAGAGAAAACCTATCGTTATTTATTAATCTAGCAGCTTGTTTTCATTCGTCAACCTGCAGCCAATTGCGGAGCTATGGCTCGGTCGCTGATCGCGAAGAAATTCGTACAATGACCTGTTATTACCTGTCTCTGTCACTCCCGCGTAAATATAAGACGTCTCGCTCACACAGTTGCCGTGAACTGCGTGTGACCGGCAACTGTGTGAGCGAGACGTGCGAGACTGTGTGAGCGAGAAAAAAAAAGATCACTCACTGAACACGGTGAAGGAAATCATCGTGAGGGAATCTCTGGAGCGCTACTCTTGGCAACGATAATCGATATATCGTACATCGATTTATCGTACTGAACGAACAATACAAAATTATCGTTCATTCAGACGATATATGACGGCAAAAATATGGCATTTAGAGTAGGATTCGACAATACGAATGTCACGATATATCGATTATCGTTGCTAAGAGAGTAGCTGTCCTGCATGTCTTTCGAAAGACGTGTTACATTCCCAGCCCGCGCTGGGCTAGTCTGGTGGGGCCTGACTCCCCGCAATGAGGAGGAGTGTTCCCGGTATAATGGGAATAGCCTAAGCCTATTACATTATCACTTTCGTCTAGTGACTTGAGCGTTAACCATTTGGCTCACTGCTCACTGGTTGCGGGTTCGATTCCCGACGGGGCAATATCGGAAATGTCCTTTTTGTAATTTGCCCCGGTCTGGGTGTCACCGGGATCGCCCCCCGTCCATTGTACGGTGCCCATAGTACAAGCGTTACTTAGTGTGTTAGTCTGGTGATGTATTAAAATTAAAAATGAATATGTCTCACCTAGGCTCCTTACACAAATCAGCCTGCGATTCCAGACACCTTAAAAGTCCACCCTTGGCATAACAGCCGCACATCACATCCACTTATTAGAAAAAAAAACTATACGAGAGACAAAAAAACACTTTTTATCACTAAAACACCGTAGTGTCACTATGGTTCTCAATATTACACGGTTTTAGACCAAAAAAAATGCATATTTTTTTTATTTTATTTTTTCACACTGCTGTCAACACTAATTGTTTATGGTATATAGCTCGGGGTTGCTATGTACATGTTATTATGTTGGTCGTTTTATGTTGGTATCACTGCGTTTTCGCGGCGTGCGACTTCTGTTCGGATGGTGCGGAGTCTGGTTTCGATTTCGGCGTCGCTGTAAACAGATAAATTAGCTTGGACTTATTTTGGGTCCAGTGAATTTAATGGTCCATTTTATATACCAATAAATTAACGGATGGTCCGTTTTGGATTAATTAAAGCGACTGTCCAATTAATTGACACAGCATTTAGGTTTATAAATAAATTAATGATCACGCAATATTTTATTTAATTAATTGACAGAGAATTTTGTATTCATGAAACTGTATGTCAAGTTTTGTGTGCAATAAGTGAATTTTTGTGGTTATGTGTTAGGTTTGGGATTAAAAATAGCACCGCTTGCCTTCCGTCAATACACGGTACGGTTTAAAATCTAGTCAACAGCCTGGTGTTTAGAGGGGCCGTCCTCGTAACTGTAAGGTATCGGGTTCGATCCCCATCCTGGCCATTAAACTATTGACGTGAGCCCACTCCTAGCACAAGCATTAGCTTAGCTGGAGGGACTAAAGGGAATACTAGTAATGTGATAAACACACATTGCTAGTAATCTTTATTAAAACATCCTGTGAGGAGTGTCTCTGACCAATAGTTCTGGTACTGACAGTCGGATCGTGTCCGTCCTTGGATGCTCCTAGTAGCAACGATAATCGATATATCGTGACATTTGTCGACTCAAATCCTACTACTCTAAATTCCATCTTTTTTTGCCGTCATAATATTATATCGTTTGGACGAACAATAATTTTGTATCGTTCGTTCAGTAATCGATACGACGGCAAAAATGTAGAATTCAGAATAGGATACGACACGACAAATGTTACGATATATCGATTATCGTTGCCAAGAGTAGCTGCCATGTATTTATGCGGAGACGTGTGACTGATCATAGTGAGGTCTTAGTGAGAGTAATGTGTGTTATAATAGATTCTTTCGATTAAATTCATGCTATTTCCAAGACAATGTATCTTGTCCCCGGGACTCGTCGAGGGTCAAACCTCATCGCCATCATTGGACATCATTATCGTGGCTTACAGGAGTAACATTGGTGGGAATGTGTGACGTCCCATTAAAACAATCAAGAGTGTGTGTGTGTGTGTATGTGTGTGTGTGTATGTGTGTGTGTGTGAGAGAGAGAGTGTGTGTATGTGTGAGAGAGAGCGTGTGTGAGCGTGTGTGTGTAAGTGTGTGTGTGTATGCGTGTGGGTGTGCGTGGGTGTGTGTGTGAGAGAGAGAGCGTGTGTGAGCGTGTGTGTGTGTGTGTGTGTGTGTGTCGGTGTGTACGTACGTCTGGGGCGTGCGTTGGCGACGACGCTGTGCGCGCCGCAGGAGCCGGCGCGGCCGCGGTTGTTGGAGCCCGCCGCCGCCGCCGGGGCCGGCCCGCGGCTGAACAACACACGACATATTACAAACCACTTACCTAAAATTCGAAATTCTTGTACAGTCAAATACTAATGTTATTTGTTGGAGAGGCTAAATTTAGAAAACGGTGTACAAATCTTCACAAAATTGATACAATATTTTTTTTTTCACTACCATTTCTTATAAAAGTGGCAAGATAACCTATTGTTTTAAGATACTTATAGAAATGTCTTCCATAAGATGCATTTTTTAAGAGATAGATTTATCTATTTTTTCTTTCACTTCAAATCGCGAATGAAGTGCAGTAATTACTTCATTTTAAAACCAAAGAAATACTATTCTGACGGCCTGAGACTTGATATCAAGTTTTTAATATGGGTCTAAGGCTTATATTAACAAACCTATCCCAAGTCTGAGAGCGATCTTGGAGATGTCATAGCAGGGCCCTTATTACGTTAGCTACTTCAAAACGCAATAGAAAAGCTTTCAAACGCGAGCGTTCGAGCGTTTGGAAGCTAAATCGCGTTTGAACGCTCGCGTTTGAAAGCTAATTCGCGTTTGAACGCAAATTAGCTGCCAATCGCTCGAACGCTCGCGTTTGCCTTTGCGATTGCGTTTTAAGTAGCTAACGTAATAAGGGCCCTGTACAAGATGACATGTCAAAAGCGTACTCAAGACGGCTGTCAGACATGAAATCCATCTATGAACACGTCTAGTGTACCTGGTGTTGTTTTTTTTTTTTTTTTTTTTAAATCCGGGCCTTTATGGCCCGGCCGCGTTCACCTCTGATGTGGGGGTCAGAGACCTTACTTAACACGTTAAAATAAATGTACAAATCATTTTTATTTCAGTGTACCTGGTGTTCCTGTGCGCGTGCAGCGAGCGCTCGCTCTCGGACACGGAGCGGTGGCGGTGGTACACGCGCGCGTGGGGCCCGCGCCCCGGGGCTACGCCCCCACCCGCCGCCAACAGCTCGTTCAGCTGCGGCTGCAGACCACACAGCTAGTTATACACTACCGTTGCTTCCCATAAGGCCCTATTACATTGAGTCGCCATGTTCGTATATAATAACGCTTTCGCCATACCTATTAATGGAATCAAGTATAATGCACTCCCGAGTTTAGGTCCAATTAGTCTTATTAAAATCCGTGGTGCCTTACAACTGGTCTTCAATCGGCTGTGACAGTCTTGTTTCTATGGCAATCAGCCCATACCAGTTATTTTTGTCTCCCGCTTTGCACCGGAGGGAAGTGGATTTTTTTTATTCCAACTCCTCCTATTATTTCTTTCGTTTAAATCCGTGCGGGTTCCAAGACAATTTAACTTGTCCCCGGGACTCGTCGAGGGTCAAACCTCGACGTCATTATTGGTCACCATTGTCGAAGAAGTCTAACCCTTTTGACTTCCCACTCCTGGGCACTGACCCCCCTTCACTACGAGAGGGATTCAGGCCGTAACCCACCACGCTGGGCCGGATTTCACATGTCTTTCGAAAATTGGTTAGTATTTCTATGGACATGAAGGTTTCCTCACGATGTTTTCCTTCACCGTAAGCAAGTGATAATATTAACTGAATGAATATTTCCCCATACGTAATTAATTATGTTAAAGAAACTCAGCGGGCTCGTCTTTAATTTAGTCTTCTGGTCCTGTGAACTCTTGCTAAGACAGGACAGGTCGCATACCTCGAGCACCCGGAAGTCCTCGATGCTGTTGAAGCTGGCGAGGTGGGCCTGCAGCTTGGGGTCCACCTGCAGGGCGCTCGCGTGCTTGTAGTACTTCAGGAACGCCCAGAACTTCTCCAGCCCGTACAGCTGACCTGCACCGGGGACAAACACCATTTTATTAACAACTAGCTGTGCCCGCGACTTCGTCCGCGTGGAATATAATTGACAAAGTTTCATACAAACTATCATCCCCTATTTTGTCCCCTTGGGGGTAGAATTAATCAAAATCCTTTCTTAGCGGATGCCTACGTCATAACATCTACCTGCATGCCAAATTTCAGCCCGATCCGTCCAGTGGTTTGGGCTGCGCGTTGGATAGATCACTATGTCAGTCAGTCAGTCACCTTTGAGTTATATATATTTAGATAAATAAAATAAATATCGCCAGACTGACACACCAACTGTACGGTCCCAAACTAAGCGACGCTTGTACTACTCCTGATGACACTCAGACCCAGCGACCCCTAATTACAAAAAAGCCATTTTCGTCATTCGCCCCGGTCTGGGATCGCCCCCAGTCCATTGTACGGTACCCATAGTACAAGCTTTGCTTAGTTTGGGACCATACAGTTGGTGTCTGGCGATATTTATTTATTTATTTAATACATATATATATATAAATGAATGTTTGTCTGTATGTCCTTTATAGAATCGTAAACTATGCATTTGATCATGTCACGATCTTCAGCAAAGTGTTGTGCATGAGCCCACAAAGGTTTCTGAGTTGGTACGACCGATCTTTGACAGCTTAGCAACGCGCGCAGGGTACAGCTAGTTACTTATATGTACATACCTTTCTCGTAGTCGGCGACGGTCTCCTGCTGGAAGTGCTGGTAGAGCTCGGGACGGAACTTCCGCTCGAGTCCGTAAGAGTAGAAGCGGAAGAGACACTCGAGCCCGTAGCGGAAGCCGGCCGCCGCGTCCTCATTGGCTAGCGTCCTGCGAATGGAATAATAATAGTATAGCCCACTATTTAACCCTAATTGTCCTACTATTGGTGCCCAACTTTGTTAACCACTGAGATAATAGTCAGTTTGACAGATTTCCCATAGAAAATCTGACATAAACGTCGGTTTTGACAATTTACCTAAAGAAAATCTGAGATAAACGAACGTTTTGACAGTTTTCCCATAAAAAAACTGACATACACAATGACATCAATGCCATCAGCGCAATGACATCAGCTTGGCTGAAATATTACCTGAATTCGTTGTACATTGTCCTGTTGAAGTGGTCTCTCAGGAAGAAAGACCAGAATCTGAAGAGTGTGTTCATCTCTTGCGATTGTCCTATGCCGAGTTTCTTGCGCTCTGCGTATGAAACAAATACATACAGGGTGTAAGGGGCATTGTAACGCATACTGATGCCATGGATTCAACTCTCATGATTCTGGACCTCCCAAAGTTGGAATTTCCCGTCGATATTTTCATGAATTATACTAAATTTTTTGCTCCACCTTAAAATAGATTTCAGTATGAAACAATTATACAAATATATCCCGAGTGTTTTTACATAAATTTATCAATAATTAGCTGTGCCCGCGACTTCGTCCGCGTGGAATTTAATTGACAAAGTTTCATACAAACTTTCATCCCCTATTTTATCCCCTTGGGGGTAGAATTAATCAAAATCCTTTCTTAGCGGATGCCTACGTCATAACATCAACCTGCATGCCAAATTTCAGTCCGATCCGTCCAGTGGTTTGGGCTGTGCGTGGATAGATCACTATGTCAGTCAGTCAGTCAGTCACCTTTGAGTTATATATATTTAGATTACTATTTAAGACATAAACTGCAATGTAAATTAAAACTCAATACGTTCAAGCGCGCATTTCATGCTTAAAATAAATTTACATAAGTTGGAAAAATTTGAGTACATTTCATGGCTATATATAATGATGGTTTATTGTATAGAAACTATAGGCTAGGGATGGACAACCTTTTTAGATCGACGAGGTATTTTTCTAAAAAAATATTTACTGAGACCATAGACGTTTCGTCCAAATTTTTTTTCTCACGCCCGCATGAATAAATCGATGCAATCCGAGATCAATTAATACGTACCAAAATATGGTGCCTGTCTAGTACTTTGGAACTAGTACGATTAACTTAAATTTTCGGGTTTCGTTTGCGTGTGTGTGGAAGGGGTGTGAGTGGGATTATGAGGTATGTGTGGGATTATGGGAGTGTGTGTATGAGGGTGATTGGTTGTATGTGGGGGAGGAATATGTGTCGGTGTGTGTGGGGATATGTGTGGATGTGTGTTGGATGGTATGTGTGAGTGTGTGGGGTTTGTGTGGAGTTGTGGGGGGTGTGTGCAGAGGGTTATGTGGGGTGTGCGTGGGGGTGACTGGTTGTGTTACGTTACCTTTGAGGCAGCGCGAGTGGTACTTGTGGTAGGCCTGCTGCGTGAAGTGGTTCTCCCGCAGCAGCCCGTGGCTGGGGTGGTGGAAGGCGGGCAGCGCGGCCGGCACGGACCCGCACGACGACCCCAGCGTCGGCGACGCGCCCAGGGACGACCTGGGGAGGGCAGCGGGGACGGGGCGTTACCATTGGAAATCGTCTTCGCGCTATTGAGATCGCTTGGCAACGTTAAAGTACGTCCACAACGCGAGAAAGACGTTTTCATCCTCGCTTTCCCCGACATTTATAAAGTTTTTATTTTATTTTTAATCTTTATTTATTAGGGATTTTTATCCGAAAGGATATGTCAACCCCAACGTAACCTTACACTAGTTAAACACAAATAAAATCTTACAAACATTTATGAAGTTGCAAAATTAGATTACGAAAAATTTAGATTTCATCTTCAGGTGATTGTAAAAACGTCCATACCTTAATAAGTATGGACGTTTTTACAATCAATAATTAATAGGCTCGGGCCGCCCTATACTCCACCACGCTGGCCCCAGTGCAGGTTGGCGGATTTCACATGTCTTACGAAAATTGGTTTCGATTTTCTTAGACATGCAGGTTTCCTCACGATGTTATTCCTTCACCGTAAGCGAGTGATAATCATTATTGTAGAAATTATGATTCGCACATAGATTTCAAAGCATAGAGGTGCGAGCCGGGGT
This sequence comes from Notodonta ziczac, assembly GCA_918843915.1. Classification (NCBI taxonomy): domain Eukaryota; kingdom Metazoa; phylum Arthropoda; class Insecta; order Lepidoptera; family Notodontidae; genus Notodonta; species Notodonta ziczac. The sequence continues at coordinate 2,450,238 of OU974064.1, forward strand.
TTTAACCCGGGACCTGGTGCCCGCAAGACGCGTGCTAAACCAATCTTCTATCACTGCTAATTAAATATCGATGATATCGACGTTTTGACGACCGCTTACCGCAGTGGTTAGAGCGTAAGCCGTTCGGCTCACTGCACCGGGTGATTGCGGGTTCGATTCCCACCGAGGCAAACTTTCGGAAATGGCCTTTTCGTAACTCGCTCTGGGCTGTGTGTCACCAGGATCGCCCCCAGTCCGTTGTACGGTGCCCATAGTACAAGCGTCGCTTAGTTTGGGACCGTACAGTTCGTGTGTCTGTTTAGCGATATAATTCCCATACGGTTTTCGTGCCAGCCGCGTCACTCACTATTGGCAATGCCAACAGTACTTATTTAAGTGTATATTTTTTTATACTTGCAACATTATCTTTTTTTTATTATTATTATCTTAAAAATTAAACTCTCATCCGTCTTGGACCGCCATGCTCTGTCTTTTAATTAAAATCCCAGCGACCTCAAACCCTACACTACAGTCTTTACCACAGATATATAATTACATAGATAACTGTCTGAACCCCGACCAAGCGTCAAGGTTGGTCGCCGCTAACTTACAGTCCGCGCGACTACAGGTATAAACAATATTAGTATGAGCGAGATAGTCACTCGGGAGAATCGTAGCGGGAGGAGGGCATCGGCGGCATCGGTGTCTTTAAATCGGTTTGGATTTCCCGTCACTAAAGACGTCACAGGAGGTGTTAAAAATTCGGCACGCTTGGTTTCAATACAGATCGTGATACTTGCGTTATCTATGTAAATCTATATCTGTGGTCTTTACAGTCTTTCACACTCACCCCGTGCTCTGGGTCCTGGGCCGGTGTTCGCGGATATCCATGATCCATCCCACGTGGTGCTCCACCGGCGGGTTGAGGCTGTGCCGTGTCTTGTGCTTCCTGCTGGTACTGTAAACATAAAGGCTTATTCATACCCGGCTCGAGTTCAAGCACCCCTTAAAGAGGTCACGCTCCCTTTAAAGAGGACATGCTCCCTTTAAAGAGGTCATGCTCCCTTTAAAGAGGTCATGGTCCCTTTAAAGAGGCCATGCTCCCTTTAAAGAGGCCATGCTCCCTTTTAAGAGGTCATGCTCCCTTTTAAGAGGTCATGCTCCCTTTAAAGAGGTCATGCTCCCCTTAAAGAGGTCATGCTCCCTTTAAAGAGGTCATGCTCCCTTTAATGTCCTTGTCTGCGGTTGGCTTACACGCGTTTCTACAGACAATGTATGGGACTGATTAAGCTGAATTAAGGCAATCAGCCCAAACAGGTATTTCTGTCTCCCGCTTTGCAACGATGGGAAGTGGACAATGTTCTTCCAACTCCCCCTGTTCTCTTTTTAAATTAAATTCGTGCGGGTTCCAAGACAATATACCTAGTCCGCGAGACTCGTTAAGGGTCAAACCTCGGCGTCATCATTGGACACCATTGTCGATGGGTGTTTGAAAAAGAGACACTTATAACAATAGCGTGCGAGGCTGTGTATATGTGTATATGTATGTATGTATGTATGTATGTATGTATGTATGTATGTATGTGTGTGTGTGTGTGTGTGTGTGTGTGTGTGTGTGTGTGTGTGTGTGTGTGTAGCAATACATACATAACATCAGTGGCGTGCGGGTCCTTGTTGGCCGCGTAGAAGCGCGCCGTGCGTCGTGGTCGCTTCGACTTGCCGCCCGCAGTTTCCTGTTGCTGCTCCACCTAGCAATGCCATCATATACCACCGTCAGGGGAGCGGACAACTCATCGTGACACACTACATATAATATATTATAATAGAATATACAGGGTGTAAGGGGCATCGAAATGTGCTCTCGAGCGTCATCATCATCATCATCATCAGCCTATGCTTGTCCACTGCTGGACATACGCTCTCGAGCGTATTGAGTCCTAATTTACATTGTAGGTTATATCTTAAACAGAAATTATTATTATTTTGTAAAATATTTTTTTATAAAAGCTGAAAAATTTCAGTTTAATACTCGAGAATATCGACGGAAAATTCCAACTCCGTGGGGTTCAGAATCATGACTGAATCCATGTTATCAGATTTCGTTACGATGCCCCTTACACCTTGTATACATACAATAACGTTTGAGAAAAATATATATTTGTAGTGTCCGCTATGCACCCGTGCCCGCCACGTGGCGGTCCCGGAACGCCTGCCGACACACTGCTGTCGCACTAACCCGCAGTGACACTGGCCGCCATGCGGAGCGGCCAGCGTGGACATTTAGTGCATACTGTCTAATAATTGTGACAACAAACCTGAACTCATGTATCATTTATCCGATTGTTTTAAACGTACAAATAAAAATAATTGAGAACAGAAACTATTTTTTCAATAATTAAAACAAAAGGTGTTGTAGGAATACAGCTGTTGACAGATTTCACAAGTCCACAAAACCTTTAGTACTTCAACTGTCCCACAAAGCCGATAGTTTTAGATTCACAAAGTAAAGTTTCCAAAAAAATAGTATAACCTTTTTGTTTCACCTGGTATTGATTATTAAATTTCAATTAATAAGAAAACAAGTTAGATTATGGCCTCAATCCCCCTCGTAGGGAGGGGAGGCCCGTGGCCAGGAGTGGGACGTCAAAAGGGCTAAATTATTATCTTACTAATATTATAAATGCGAAAGTTTGTGAGTATGGATGTTTGTTACTCTTTCAGGCAAAAACTACTGAACGGATTTGGATGAAATTTGGAAAACAGATACTTTATAACCGGGATTAACACATAGGATACTTTTTAATAAAAGTATAATAATAATAATAATAATAATAATTATTATTATTATTATTATTATACTTTTTATCCCGATAATCCCGAAATTTATGGTTAGTTAAATACTACGCGGATGAAATCGCGGGCACAGGCTAGTATATTATATATTACTAGCTGTGCCCGCGCCTTCGTCCGCGTGTAATTTAACTCAACAAAAATTTCGGGATTATCCATCCCCTATTTTATCCCCTTGGGGGTAGAATTAATCAAAATCCTTTCTTAGCGGATGCCTACGTCATAACATCTACCTGCATGCCAAATTTCAGCCCGATCCGTCCAGTGGTTTGGGCTGTGCGTTGATAGATCACTATGTCAGTCAGTCACCTTTGAGTTATATATATTTAAATAAAGAAAACAAGTACACATTTAATATGTAACATGGCGTGTGATGTACTGACCCTGGCTGGTGGGGGTGGCGGGGGCGGCTCCACAGGATTCGCATGCCGCTCGGCGGGCACGGCCGCCTCGAACTGTTCGCGGCTGATCAGGGACACTGTCCGGTACTGTGTCTGACTGCCGTACGACTGTTGACAACCATTCATGTTGGTACACATTACATCTTTAATGATACCGGTTAAATTTGGGTTACATAATTCGTGTCATCATCTTACCTTTTCCCATTATCTGGGGTCGGCGCAGTATATATATACAAGGTGACACATAATGGGTATACTTTTTTTTTCAAAACTTAACTTTTTAATTCTAAAACCATCAGCTTTGGAGGAAACTTTAAAAAAACAAAAGGTGTTATAGGAATACAGCTGTTGACCGATTTCACAAGTCTACAAAACCTTTAGTACTTCAACTATCCCACAAACCCGATAGTTTGACATTTACAAAGTTAAGTTGCAAAAAAATAGTATACCCTTTTTGTATCACCTAGTATTTTCCTTCCATTCATCGCGCTTTCCTATCATACTCACATCCACTCCAACCTCGTTCATATCACTCTTTACAAATATCGCGTCTTTTTGTTATTTTCCCGAATAAATAAACAAAAGAAAAACCCCGAAAAAAGAAATAAAGAGTTGAATTCTCACAAAAGCCAATGATAATTAACATCATCTTCGTAATTTTTGGCATCGTAAATTCTTGGCATTGCAATATTTGGTCGGCCAGAGGACTACTAACAGATGGCCGACAATTAACGTCAACGAAAACAGACTTGGTCCACAGTATTTAAATTTATTTTTCAAACTAGACCTTATATAATACTAATAAGATTGTATTTGTAGTGTCCGCTATGCACCCGTGCCCGCCACGCGGCGGTCCCGGAACGCCTGCCGACACACTGCTGTCGCACTAACCCGCAGTGACACTGGCCGCCATGTGGAGCGGCCAGCGTGGACATTTAGTGCATAAATAGTTTGACAACCGCTTGACATAGTGGTTCAAGAGTAGGCCGCTCGGCTGACTACATCGAGCGATTGTGGGTTCGATTCCAGTCTGGGTAAATTTCGGAAATGGCATTTTTGTGATTCGCCCCGGTCTGGGTGTTAACGGGATCGTCTCCAGTCCATTGTACAGTACCCATAGTATAAGCGTTGCTTAGTTTGGGACCGTTTAGATGGTGTGTCAGTCTGGCGATAAGTTAGCAAGTACGATAACAAATAAATGTGGCTATAATAAAGAAAATGACTCACCGATGTATATTCGGAATCATTCCATAAATCCTCTTCGTAACGTCTCAAGCCATCTGTTATAACCTGTTAATAACATTAAATATTATTTACAGCAAGTACTAAAATCCGTTTGCATAAACCATCTCAATTCTGAGAGCGATTTTGGAAATGTCATTCTTATGTCATACCTACTGGTAAGTTGTACTCAAAATGACACGTCCGAAGCGTACTCAAAACCTCAGATTTGAGATTGATTTATACGTGCCTTAGTTTGCCAGACATCATTGGGTCTTTGACTATTCTTTTTTTTTCCAAGTTTTTAAGACGGCTGGTTAGCTCATCTTGCCATTTGTGCAACATATTTACCTAATCAAACTTGCACATTTTCAAGTAAAACAATAAAATATTAAAAACATTTAGCATTTTATTGATTTGCCGCTAAAGCGCTTTCCAATGGTCAGCTGTATCTTATGACGACGCTTTTACTAGAACCTTTGTGAGTTATTATAAAAATAATTTTACCATATTATTGTGGATGTACAAACGTTTGAAAATGCCAATAAAACTTGGTAAACCACTGGTAATGTGTAGAATAAATAAGCCAAACTACCAAGGTTGTTAACGGCAAAAAATACATATATTTAATATTAAAATACAAATAACTTGGTTCATTTTTACATACAATTGTTGTTAAGGGTATAACTAACTCCCCACATAAATATATTAATATAACATTAGTAATTTTTTGTGGGACTGTTCCCGCCACACACTCCCACCACTGTAACTCCTGTAAACCAGGATCGACAATGGTGACCAAAAATGACGTCGAGGTTTGACCCCAAAAGCGTGTCCCGGGGCAAAGCAAAATTGCCTTGGAACCCGCACGAATTTAATCAAAAGAAATCATAGGCCCTTCCTTCCACTTTCTAAATAATATTAGGTATAGTCAAACACGCAATTACACTAGCTTATATAGAAATTAGTGATGTAATGAGTTTGTAGTGTCCGCTATGCACCCGTGCCCGCCACGCGGCGGTCCCGGAACGCCTGCCGACACACTGCTGTCGCACTAACCCGCAGTGACACTGGCCGCCATGTGGAGCGGCCAGCGTGGACATTTAGTGCAATTATATTTTCAAAATAAAAGTAGAACAAAGTGTAAAAGACGGTTGTTTTTATTTTTCGATCAACAAAATAAATATGCTGAAGGAATAAATACAGTACATATGGCAACCCCGTATTCCTGGGTAGTGTCCAGTGTTCCTTGGTCGTGTCGTGTCCCACTGTTTCTAGAGTGTCTCAATGTTGCAGGGTAGTTTTATTACATAGGGTAGTTCTAGTATTCTACTATTAGTGTGTAGTGTATAACCCGGTAGTATACTACTGTTCTTGGGCACTGTCCCAGTGTTACTGGGTAGTATACTACTATAAGTGGGTAGTGTCCCAGTGTTACTGGGTAGTGTCTCAGTGTTACCGGGTAGTACCCCACTGGTTTTGGGCAGTGTCCCAGTGTCACCAGGTACGCTACCGTTCTTGAGTACTGTCCCATTGTTACTGGGTAGTTTCCTACTATTAGTGGATAGTGTCTCAGTGTTACTAGACAGCGTCCCAGTGTCACTGGGTAGTATTCTGCTATTAGTGGATAGTGTCTCAGTGTTTACTAGACAGCGTCCCAGTGTCACTGGGTAGTATTCTGCTATTAGTGGATAGTGTCTCAGTGTTTACTAGACAGCGTCCCAGTGTCACTGGGTAGTATTCTGCTATTAGTGGGTAGTGTCTCAGTGTTACTAGACAGCGTCCCAGTGTCACTGGGTAGTATTCTGCTATTAGTGGGTAGTGTCCCAGTGTTTACTAGACAGCGTCCCAGTGTCACTGGGTAGTATTCTGCTATTAGTGGGTAGTGTCCCAGTGTTTACTAGACAGCGTCCCAGTGTCACTGGGTAGTATTCTGCTATTAGTGGGTAGTGTCCCAGTGTTTACTAGACAGCGTCCCAGTGTCACTGGGTAGTATTCTGCTATTAGTGGGTAGTGTCTCAGTGTTTACTAGACAGCGTCCCAGTGTCACTGGGTAGTATTCTGCTATTAGTGGGTAGTGTCCCAGTGTTTACTAGACAGCGTCCCAGTGTCACTGGGTAGTATTCTGCTATTAGTGGGTAGTGTCCCAGTGTTTACTAGACAGCGTCCCAGTGTCACTGGGTAGTATTCTGCTATTAGTGGGTAGTGTCTCAGTGTTACTAGACAGCGTCCCAGTGTCACTGGGTAGTATTCTGCTATTAGTGGGTAGTGTCCCAGTGTTTACTAGACAGCGTCCCAGTGTCACTGGGTAGTATTCTGCTATTAGTGGATAGTGTCTCAGTGTTTACTAGACAGCGTCCCAGTGTCACTGGGTAGTATTCTGCTATTAGTGGGTAGTGTCTCAGTGTTACTAGACAGCGTCCCAGTGTCACTGGGTAGTATTCTGCTATTAGTGGGTAGTGTCTCAGTGTTACTAGACAGCGTCCCAGTGTCACTGGGTAGTATTCTGCTATTAGTGGGTAGTGTCCCAGTGTTTACTAGACAGCGTCCCAGTGTCACTGGGTAGTATTCTGCTATTAGTGGGTAGTGTCCCAGTGTTTACTAGACAGCGTCCCAGTGTCACTGGGTAGTATTCTGCTATTAGTGGGTAGTGTCCCAGTGTTTACTAGACAGCGTCCCAGTGTCACTGGGTAGTATTCTGCTATTAGTGGGTAGTGTCTCAGTGTTACTAGACAGCGTCCCAGTGTCACTGGGTAGTATTCTGCTATTAGTGGGTAGTGTCCCAGTGTTTACTAGACAGCGTCCCAGTGTCACTGGGTAGTATTCTGCTATTAGTGGATAGTGTCTCAGTGTTTACTAGACAGCGTCCCAGTGTCACTGGGTAGTATTCTGCTATTAGTGGGTAGTGTCTCAGTGTTACTAGACAGCGTCCCAGTGTCACTGGGTAGTATTCTGCTATTAGTGGGTAGTGTCCCAGTGTTTACTAGACAGCGTCCCAGTGTCACTGGGTAGTATTCTGCTATTAGTGGGTAGTGTCCCAGTGTTTACTAGACAGCGTCCCAGTGTCACTGGGTAGTATTCTGCTATTAGTGGGTAGTGTCCCAGTGTTTACTAGACAGCGTCCCAGTGTCACTGGGTAGTATTCTGCTATTAGTGGGTAGTGTCTCAGTGTTACCGGTTAAGTGTCTCAGTGCTACCGTATAGTATCCTACTGTCCTAGCGCGGTGTTCCAGTATTACAGTGGGTAGTATCCCACTGTCAGCGGGTAGTGTGTCAACGGGTACTCACCTGCTCGAGGTCCTGCGTGATCTTGGTGCGGGAGTTCCAGTCGCCCTGGCGGTCGTGTCCGTCGTGCTTGGGCGGGCGGGCCGCGGTCTGGGTCACGATCAGCAGCCGCCCCACGTCTCGGTCCGTGAACTCCAAGTCCGACTCCTCGTCCGACCTGGGCCAATTAACAATTGTACACTCAGTTGGCGGCCAATATAGTTTTTGCAAGCGGCCAAGACGGCAAAATGACAATTTAACTTTACCCCGGGAATCGTCGAGGGTGAAACCTTGACGTCATTAGTGGTCACCATTGTCGATCCTGGTTTACAGGAGTGAGAAAGTGTGACGGAAGGGGTAATATTAAAAATTGCGGCCAAAACGATTGGGGTAGCTCGGGAGCTGAGACGGCCAATCTTACTATATTATGTCATATACGAAGTCCCAAATAAGACATGTCACTTTGTAAAGCACTCTAGTAAAGGAGCATTTATTCAATCAATACGCTACTAAATTGATTGTCAATTAAAGATGCAAACTTTAAAAGTTTTTACGTTACGTTCTATATACATGTCATTTGGGAATTAAGTCCGGTTGTAAACAAAGTAAATTCGCACTAGTATTTAGGCGACCAGGCCGTCGGGGGGTGATTGGTCTCGACGGCCAAATGGAAGTAAGTCGGGCGGCCAAATGCAAGTAAGTCGGGGGGCCAAATGCAAGTAAGACGGGCGGCCAAATGCAAGAAACTTGAGCGGCCAAATACAAGTAAGTCGAGCGGCCAAAAGCGAGAAACTCGAATGGCCAACTACAAGTAAGTCTAGCGGCCAAATGCTAGTAAGTCGGGCGGCCAAATGTAAGTAATTCGGGCGGCCAAATGCGAGAAACTCGAGCGGCCAAATGCGAGTAAATCGGGCGGGTCGGGCGGCCAAATGTGAGAAACTCGAGCGGCCAAATACAAGTAATTCGAGCGGCCAAATGCGAGTAAGCCGGGCGGTCAAATGCGAGTAGGTCGGGCGGCCAAATGGGAGTAAGTCGGGCGGCCAAATGCGAGTAGGTCGGGCGGCTAAATGCGAATAAGTCAGGCGGCCAAGACGGGCAGTTGGCCGTCTTGGCCGCCAATTTCAGGGCTGCGTCCTCACCAGGCGTCGGTGAAGGTGTTGTGGCGGGGCGGCGGCAGGTCCAGTTCTTCATCGAGCTGGAAGTGCAGCTCCTCCCGCGGCTCGTCGTCGGCCGCCCCCCCCGCGCCGCCCGCGGCCCCCGCGCCGCGCTCGCGGGACCCCGCCTTCGTACGACGCTTCACCTGGGATTCAACCACATTATATCAAATCAAAAGTCAAAGCGTTTATACAGGCAAGTATGCACCACCGTAGACCACATCGTCACTTACCATCAGGTGAGATTGTGGTCAAATACTTGCCTATAATGAAAAAAAAAAACAGTGCCGTCTAGGGACGCCCGAAAGAAGCGAAGCTTTGCAGTAGATATTAGATATATTATAAATGGCGTGTATAGGATTTTGAAACAGGGTAGGCAGAGTGTAACATAAAAATGCAATAACGCGTAACGTGTAACGCGTAACGCTTTTCACGGTTTTAGTGCCCGGTCAGCGAGCGCCCCGAACGTCCGTAAAGAAGCTTCGCTTCAAAAAAAATGTTGAAACAGAAAAGGTATAGGTACCTACCTACTTTTTTTTCAAAACTCAACTTTGTAATTCTAAAGCCATCAGCTTTGGAGGAAACTTGTGAAACAAAAGGTGTTACAGGGATACAGCTGTTGACAGATTTCACAAGTCTACAAAACCTTTAGTACTCCAAATGTCCCACAAAGCCGATGGTTTTAGATTTACAAAGTAAAGTTGCAGAAAAATTGTACATATACCCTTTCTGTTTCACCTAGCATTGTTTAGGCCCACGGGGGCTTACAAATTTAACATATTTTTTTTTTATATCTACAACCGGATCGGAACGCGACCTCGACTGAGAAGATCCGGCAAGAAACTCAGCGGACTTGTCTTTTTACATTTTGTTTTTTTTTATCGCCACTTGCTTACAAAGGGCAATAGATAATGTAGATATTAATGTAAATGTAATAGCTACAGTGTTGCCTTTCGATATTACCAAGAATTACATAAAGTAATTCACTCTCAGACTTGATTTATTGTTACGGACTTAATCCCCTTATTAACAAACGTAGTAACAAATAGTTTTAAAATAATTTTAAGAAAATTGTATTTGTTGTATTTTTGTTAAGTATAGTATTAGGTTATTATTACATTTACATACTCTTTAGTTAATTATATTGTCTAACTCGTACCGTCGATTTTGTTAACTTTACGTAACACAAGCTTTTGGGTTTTAATTATATTTAAGCTCTAGAATTGTAAACATTTATATGCTAACATGATTGTAACCTGTTTTGTGTTCAATAAATAAGTAAATAAAAAACGTGGATTAGCAGTTGAGTAGTTACACCATACTTTGTCTTCTTCTTTCGAATGTCAAATTACTGATGTCAGAATGAGATAGTTCGGTGTGTAACTTAATCGCTCGCTAATCCACGTTTATTCAAATTCAAAGCGTTTATTTTGTTTAGGCCTACGGGGGCACTTACAAATTGTCAATTTTACATTTTTTTTCTTATAACTACAACCGGATCGGAACGCGACCTCGACTGAGAAGATCCGGCAAGAAACTCAGCGGGCTTGTCTTTTTACATGTCATATTTTTTTTGATCGCCAGTTCCTTATAATCTATTAATACCCCCCTTATTAAAGGAGTAGGGGGTGGGGTCTCACCTGCGTCCACACATCGGCTGCGGCGGGGCTGGCGGCCCCGGAGCCGGCCCGAGGGTCCTGCTCGGGCTTCTCGTTCGTATCATCTGCGCAATAAGAGCTATATTAGCATGGCAGCCGAGATTGCTGCCTCCAAGCGTTTAATGTATCTATAGGTTTGATATAAGTCACGTTCATCTGCTTATGAACGGACATGTAATTACCATTCATTTTAGCGTAAGGATTTAAAGGAAAAGCTTGGTGAAAATTATCTCGGCTTGGGCGGGCGTTCCTGGCCACGGGCCTCCCCTCACTACGAGGGGGATTCAGGCAGTACTCCACCACGCTGGCCCAGTGCGGGTTGGCGCAAATGTAGCAAAATATTTAAATCTACTTTTAAAAGAACCTGTGGTGTACACTAAATAGCTAGAAATAACTAGAAATAGCTAGAAATAACCTTATAATTTATTTCATTTGGAGTTGGTGCCAATACAAGTAAGTAGGGGTAAGTGCCTATGAAGTAATCCCAACGTAGTGTAAAAGATAGTCGGTTCACAATTGACGGAGAAATCGGTAAACATACAAACGAAAATAAAACATCCTGCTTTTTTTTGAGTTCGGTTAAAATGTGTGTGTGTTTAAAACACTGTATCTCGTGTACAAATTATAATCGTAAAGTACAAAATATAAAATTACTAGCTGAGCCCGCGACTTCGTCCGCGTGGAATTTTGATCCTTGCTTAGGGGATGTCTACGTCATAGTAGCTTTATGCATATTGATTTCTTATATTTACGCGAATACTACACATTGAAATAAAACTATTTTTACGGATTATATCGCGTTTATTTTTATTTTATGTTCCCGACGTTTCGGTTGCTTTACAGCAACCGTGGTCACGGGGGGACTGAGGTGTTAGACGTCCTGATGTCATAGTTAAAAACTGGGTACCCTCAAAATTTAGTTGGTATTTGCGGTCCGATCCACGCAGAAAGTGCTCACTGTGTCTCGAGGTCTTGCAATGGTACGCTTGGTTTTGGATTTAATTATATTAATTACTGGATCCCAAGTTGGTGGTAGCACCCAGCCATCTTCCCTATTGAAATTAGGATGTTTTTTAATTTCAATGGCCTCACGTATCATCCTTGGTCGGAATCGGTGTTCTTTTGCGAGGATCTGTGGTTTATCAAATCCGATATAATGGCGGGTGCGGTCCTGTACATGTTCACAGATTGCAGACTTCGTGGAGCGCCGGTGTTTCACGTCAGCTATGTGTTCTTTTACGCGGGTTTTTACTGATCTTTTAGTTTGCCCTATGTAGGAGAGCCGACATTCACAATCGAGTTTGTATACCCCTGCATCTTGTAGAGGAATGTGACACTTGACAGGTGGTAAGAACTGACTAATCTTCTTAGGTGGCTTGAAGTAAGTTTTGATTGAAGCCCGTTTCAAGACGTAGCCAATCTTGTCCAACCGAGTGAAACCAGCCACAGTCGAGCGTCTACCTGCTGTACTACCATACATAAGAGGTGTCACAGACAAGATTGGCTACATCTTGAAACGGGCTTCAATTAAAACTTACTTCAAGCCACCTAAGAAGATTAGTCAGTTCTTACCACCTGTCAAGTGTCACATTCCTCTACAAGATGCAGGGGTATACAAACTCGATTGTGAATGTGGGCTCTCTTACATAGGGCAAACTAAAAGATCAGTAAAAACCCGCGTAAAAGAACACATAGCTGACGTGAAACACCGGCGCTCCACGAAGTCTGCAATCTGTGAACATGTACAGGACCGCACCCGCCATTATATCAGATTTGATAAACCACAGATCCTCGCAAAAGAACACCGATTCCGACCAAGGATGATACGTGAGGCCATTGAAATTAAAAAACATCCTAATTTCAATAGGGAAGATGGCTGGGTGCTACCACCAACTTGGGATCCAGTAATTAATATAATTAAATCCAAAACCAAGCGTACCATTGCAAGACCTCGAGACACAGTGAGCACTTTCTGCGTGGATCGGACCGCAAATACCAACTAAATTTTGAGGGTACCCAGTTTTTAACTATGACATCAGGACGTCTAACACCTCAGTCCCCCCGTGACCACGGTTGCTGTAAAGCAACCGAAACGTCGGGAACATAAAATAAAAATAAACGCGATATAATCCGTAAAAATAGTTTTATTTCAGCTTTATGCATGCAAAGTCTCAGCCCGATCGGTTTAAAATTGACAAAGTTTCATACAAACTTTCATCCCCTATTTTATCCCCTTGGGGGTAGAATTAATCAAAATCCTTTCTTAGCGGATGCCTACGTCATAACATCTACCTGCATGCCAAATTTCAGCCCGATCCGTCCAGTGGTTTGGGCTGTGCGTTGATAGATCACTACGTCAGTCAGTCAGTCAGTCACGTTTGAGTTATATATATTTAGATAAAGTTTCGTGTCATCTGACGTTGTGAAAATTATGACCGAAGTGTCTGCGGCGTGCAGTGGCAGCGCCACCCGCCGTTATTGGTGAAAACCACGCGCCACGCGCATCCGCCGATAGATGGCGTTTACTTAACAGTGTGTGTGTCTGTCTCTGTTTGTGTGTGTGTGTCTGTCTCTGTTTGTGTGTGTGTGTTTATCTCTGTTTGTGTTTATATGTGTGTGTGTGTGTGTGTGTGTGTGTGTGTGTGTGTGTGTGTGTGTGTGTGCGTGCGTCTTACCGTGTCGGTGCGCCTGTGGCACGAACTCGGGCACGTCGGGGTTGAGCGAGTCGTGCGCCGCCCCCGCCGCACCGCCCGCCCCCGCCCCCGCCCCCGCGCCGCCCGCCCCGCGCCCCGTGCGGAACATCCTGTTACAAACATTCTCACTACAGCTATCCGACATGGTAATAAAGTGCGACTTCAAGTCGGTCACCGACGGGCTGGCCAACTCACGGGCGGGTATTTCATGGATTCGTGACCCATTCCGTGTTGGAAACAGTGATGTGAATTTCAATAATAAATGAATTTCACGCTTAAACCGCTGAACCAATATTCATTAATTTTGGTGTAGAGATAAATTGGACCTTAGAGAAGGATATAGGCTATCTATTATAGCTAAAATAAAAGTTGAAGGGATCAAATAGATGATGGAAGTTTGTATGTAAACTCCGTTACACGGACAAAAGCTAGTCATTTATAAATGTGATTGATCGCCCAACATGTTCGGCGATTAGTTGGAAGTGGTTTTGCAAAATGGAATCAACCCAAATGTACTGCAGCAAACCAAATCCAACCCTAGTGTTTTGAGTGGTAGGATAGTATCAGCTCGCAGAAAAATGTGTGACTTAGTTCCAGTTTGCAAGATGACCGCTTGGCGCAGTGGTTCGAGCGTAGGCCGCTCGGCTCACTGCACATGGTGGTTGCGGGGTCGATTCCCACTGTGGTAAATTTCGGAAATTGCCTTTTCGTAATTTGCCCCGGTCTGGGTGTCACTAGGATCGCCCCCAGTCCATTGCACGGTACCCATAGTACAAGCGTTGCTTAGTTTGGGACCGCACAGTTGGTGTGTCAGTCTGGCGATATTAAAAATAAAAAAAAAAGTTGCGCTAATCTGGGCAGGGAAGCGGGTAATTTTCTCCCAATTCCTCCTATTCATTCTTACAGGTTCCAGGACAATTCATCTTGTCCCCGGGACTCGTCGAGGGTCAAACCTCGGCGTCATCATTGGCCACCATTGTCAAAACTCAAACTCAAAATTGTTTTTATTCATGTAAGCCAAAAATCATTTATGAATAGTCAGAATCTACCACCGGTTTGTAATTCTTCCACTGAGAAGAGCCGGCGAGAAACTCAATGGTTACTCTTTTCAATGAATAAAAGATGGTGTACATTCTCAGAAACAGCAACAGAATGTGAGCAGGCGACACCATTGTCACTAAATAAGTAATGTCGAGGAGTTTCACCATTGTTGATGTGTGTGTGTGGGAGTGTGTGGAGGGACTAGTCCCTTTAATGACGTACCTGGGTAGGGGTGGCGGCGGCACGGCTCGCAGCAGGCTGGAGACTGGCGCCACCAGCGGACCTCCCATAGTGGGGAGTGGGAATATGCCCACCATCTGCTTCTTACGGCTATGACAAAAGCATAAAATATACGTTATACAAAGTGGTTTATCAGTTGAATCCCTGTCAGGCGTCAGACTAGAAGATGTGTTAACTTAAACTGTCCCTTTCAAAAGTCAAACTAGTAGATCTGTTGATTTAAACTGTCCCTGTCAGGCGGCAGACTAGAAGATGTGTTAACTTAAACTGTCCCTTTCAAGCGTCAGACTAGTCGATCTGTTGATTTAAACTGTCTTCGTCAGACGTCAGACTACAAGATGTGTTAACTTAAACTGTCCCTTTCAAGCGTCAAACTAGTAGATCTGTTGATTTAAACTGTCTTCGTCAGGCGTCAGACTAGTAGAGCTGTTGATTTAAACTGTCCCTGTCAGGCGTCAGACTAGTAGATCTGTTGATTTAAACTGTCCCTGTCAGGCGTCAGACTAGAAGATGTGTTAACTTAAACTGTCCCTTTCAAGCGTCAAACTAGTATATCGATTTAAACTATCCCTATCAGGCGTCAGACTGCAAGATGTGTAAATTTAAACTGTCACTTTCAAGCGTCAGACCACATGGTCTATAAATGTAGCGCCACTTATGACCCACGTCGCGTACATGACGCGCGCAGTTCGGTTATGCCGCTTCGATGTTCCCCGGCGACATTGTAGTGCCAGCGTTTAGGTACGCTAGCGCTGAACGCTGCTGGGGCTAAGGCGCGGCACCGCGGTCACGACTTGGATGGGTCGTGGTGAGCCAATACACGATTCGATTATACATTCAAATCTATACAAAATTGACGTGTCTCTTGTAATGTCAAAATAACAGCTGTATACTAAATACATATGCAAGTATTATATGTTTACGACTTAATATTAATAACAAAAAAAAGTTTTTTTTTAATGTTTGTCTGTCTGTCCGACTGTCGCGGCTTATCTCCGAAACGGCTTTACCGATTTTGACGGGACTTTTACTATAGATATTTTTAGGTTCATGTTACTGACCGTTTCTCCCCTGGCTTTTCGTCGCCCCCCTCTGACTGGAGAGGAGGGTCGTCGTTCGCGTCCGGTTGCTCGCCGTCTTCTTGCTTTTCCGCCTGCTTGTCGGCTTCTTTGACATCCTCTATCGCTTCCAGCTTCTGTTCTGATTGGTCGTCTTTCGTTGGCTGAAAGAAGATACATTTTTCATCCCATCTATCCGAAGCATTGATAGCCGAATTGTTAAGCACGCGTCTTGCGGGCACGAGATCCTGGGTTCAAACCCTGGTTCGTACTTCCTTATTTTCCAAAATCGATGTACGAATCATAAAATAATTTCGATATGATTACCACTCGCTTAAGGTGGGAAAAAACATCGCGAGGAAATCTGCATGTCTGCGAAAATCGTTCCCAATTTTCGAAAGACTCAGAATCGAGCGTGGTGGACTATGGCCTGAATCCCCTCTCGTATTGAGTGGAGGCCCGTGCCTAGGAGTGTGGAACGTACGAATTAAATAAATAATAATAAATATCGCCAGACGAACACACCAACTGTACGGTCCCAAATTAAGCAACGCTTGTACTATGGGTACCGTACAATGGACTGGGGGCGATCCCGGTGACACCCAGACCTGTGCCAATTACGAAAAGGCCATTTCCGAAATTTACCCTGACGGGAATCGAACCCGCAAACACCCGATGCAGTGAGCCGAGCGGCCTACGCTCGAACCACTGCGCCAAGCGGCCGTCAATTATGATAAGCATACCTCTATCTTCTCAACGGCATCGATAGCACCATCATTCTTCACCACTTCCTCGCTTTTCTTCTCCGCTTCCTCAATCTTCTCGACTGGCTTCACCTCTATACTGGGCGCTTCCTCCTCCGACTGTGGCTTCGTCTCGGCGATGACGTCAGCCTCGGGCGCGCTCGGCCTCTCTTCGGCTTCTTTCGGCTTCTCGGTTTTCTCGTCGTCGATATTGGGACCCAAATTTATGTCGAGTATTGGCCATTTTGTTGGTTCGAACGCTGTTCTGACCTGAGAACAATGAATATAATGTTAAGTATACCCCAGCAATTTTTTTTTAATGGGCCTGGTTCTGCCACACGCTCCCACCACACACTCCCACCGACAATAGTGACCAATAATGACATCGAGGTTTGACCCTCGACGAGTCCTGGGGAAAAGTTAAATGAATACCCAGAGCTAGCAAAGCTTTTGGTACTTCGAGATATAGCCTAGCTAAGTCACTCAGGGATAGTGCAGCTTTCTATCAGTGAAACTATTTTCAGAATCGGACCAGCAGTTCCAGAGATCAACTCCTACAAACATACATATTTACATACAATTTTTTATTATTATTAAATTACTAGCAATGTGTGCCTTGAACTAGGCATTTAAATGATTGCTACTTTCAATTAATTTTCATCACACGAAATTGTATTTTTCGTTCCATGTTATTTCAGCTGTGATTTTTCACCGTCAATCATTTAATTCATAGTGAATTTTCACTATGAGACGTAATCTTATGAAGTCACTGGTGGATGATTTATCATAAAAGACCGTTACAGCACCGACCGCTTTTCGATTTAAATGCAATGATTTTTAACAGTGTCTAACTATATCGGTAACAGGTGCTACTTATGAAAACCTATATCATATGATTTTTCACATGCTACCTGTGAACAGTTCCATCATTACCTTGAACCCGCTGATGAGCTGCAGCTTGTCCGAGTCCCGGATGGCGTCCAGCACGAGCTGCACGTCCGGCGTGAGCGAGCGCACGCGGTGGAACGACGCGATCAGCGTCACGGGGATGGTGCCGTCCGCCGCCATCTTGCGACGCAGGAAGAAGTCGCGCGCCAGGTTGTCCGGACTGAAGTAGTACTCGCTGCGGGACACCATTCATATTAGGCATGGAAATGATTGCTACTTTAAATTATGTTTCTTTCACTGTTATTTCACCTGTGATTTTTCACAGCCACTGATTTTTTCATAGTGAATTTTCACTATGTCACTTAATCATATGACGTCACTGGTCGATGTTGTATTATGAAAGCCGGGACGGTATCAAACGTCCAACCATTTAATTGGAATGATTTCTAACAGATTCGTTCTATGTCAGTAGCAGGTGCTAGTTATGGAAACCTATATAATATGATTTTTCACCAGGCTATTCACGCTTCATTCGGACATTTCAATTACCAAGCTACTTTTGATGTCTACTGTACCAACCATGGTCGTGGAGCCAGCCCATACAAGTTGAAACAGAAAAGGTATACTTTTATTTTCAAAACTATACTTTGTAATTCTAAAACAATCAGCTTTGGAGGAAACTTGAAAAACAAAAGGTGTTACAGGGATACAGCTGTTGACAGATTTCAAAAGTCCACAAAACCTTTAGTACTTCAACGGTCCCACAGAACCGATAGTTTTAGATTTACAAAGTAAAGTTGCAAAAAGAATAGTACACCCTTTCTGTTTCACCTAGCATATGAGCTGTAGCTTTTTTTTATTAGGACTAGTCCCGCCACACACTACCACCACTGTCACTCCTGTAAGCCAGGATCGACAATGGTGACCAATAATGACGTCGAGATTTGAGCCCCGACACGATAGGATGAGTTGGAAGAGAATATTTTTCCACTTTCCACGCCATACAAACAAGACTGTTACAGCTGATTGAAGACAAGTTGTAAGGCACCACGGATCGTAATTTGACTGAGCCATTACCTGTAGCCAACCGGCTACAGGTCTCTACCAAGCTACCATAGTTGACGCGTTCAACTCACATCTGCTTCTTGATAAGATCCTTGAGGACTGCCTGGTCGAGCCCCATGCCGTAGGGCGTCGCGTTGGCGGCTGCGGCGCCGTAGTAGAAGGCTTGGGCCATGGGCGGCGCCAGAGACGGCCCCAGCGGCGCCAGCGCCCCGTACTGCAGCATCACGCCCTGAGCTACGCCGCTAGCGGCGCGCAGCTGCCGGGGGGGACGGGGGACGGGTGACGCGCGCGTGAGACGGTGTGGGTGACTTTGGCTTATAATCCGCATTATAGTTTGTCCGGCGACAATTATGACGGTATTTCTTGGTGATAGCGTCCCGAGATGTCAAGAATTCTTGACGTTTGCCGTGGAACAATGAAGGGTTATCGTACTTTATTATTGTGCGCAGAAACTGATTGAATATTTGTCGTTCTGCTGCGAGAGTTCAAACAATTGTTATTGTCTCGCAAGAATTCTTGAATGACTTTGAAAACAGTTTCAGCATTTCCAAGCGCACTGGTAGTACTCAGATTTTCTCGTCATTTCTCGAGACGAGAATATAAAACAAGAAAAACATTCTCGTACAAAAAAAAACTGGATATGAACATGGACTTTTTCATTGCGATTTTCTGTAATATATACCAACCGTTGTCAAAGTTTCAACAGACTTCTCCAAGAATTCTAGAGTCAAGAATTCTTACGTTAATAGAACTAGAGTGTGTGTGGACACTGTATTGTCCTTGCAAATGATACCTATCAAGAAATAAACCACTCTAGAGGTCATGTCTATTAAAACAAACAATTTTAATTCAATTTACATCATATTTCCGGGGCCAAGGTCATCCACCCAATACCATGATGTATGAAAACGAACCACCATATTAATACACCATGATTAGTATTATATTATAAACAACATATACACATATATTATACAGGATGTACGGAACATCGCAACGAAAACTTATACCATGTATTCAACTCTTAAACAACCACCCAGAGTTGGAACATTCCGTCGATATTTTCATGGATAATAATGAAAAATTTTAGCATTCTTAAATTGATTTTACAAATAATTATACAAATCTATCGTAACGTGATTTACTTGAATCAATTTTTACATAAATATATCAATAACTAGCGACCCGCCCCGGCTTCGCACGGATACAGTGGGAGAGGAAGGCCCAAGAAAATATGGATGGATAATATTTAGGGTGATATGAACAAGGTTGGTGTGATGGCTTAATGGTCTATGCTGTTCTGTGGTCGACATAAATTATTTATTAAGCCTGCGCTAGTTATTCGGAATATCAATATTACAAAAACAAATGTTTACCATCAAAGTAATCGGGTGCATTCAACAAAACGCACCCAATACAACCTACTTATAAAGGAATATTTACTGTTCCCGTATTGCGTAACCCGAAATCTCTATAGTTGAGAGACAAGAGGCCTAAAATACGGGATATATATTTATTATATGTATATACAGTTTTAAGGCGTTGAGTTTTAATTTACATTGCAGTTAAGTAGTTTTTGATTTATTTAGCTTAAGTAATTATTGACTTATTTATGTAAAATCACTTGACATATAATTCCATAATTATGTCATGCTTAAATCAATTATAAAATTAGCAAAATTCATGAAAATATCGACGAAAAACTCCAACTCTGTCCAGAATCATGAGTTGAATCCATGGCATCAGTTTTCGTTACGATGCCCCTTACACCCTGTATTTAAATAAAAGTCCCATGAGTTGTGAACCATTTTGAGATCGAAATGAATGCAAGCTTTGAACATTTTGAGTACCATACTGTATGAAGCGGTGGAAGCAGTGGATATTAGTAATAATAATAATAATCCCTTTTAAAGTCCCAATCCTGAACGCGGGCCTCCCCTCGATACGAGGGGGAATCCCATAACTGAACGTACGATACAAAATTATCGTTCGTTCAGATGATATATGACGGCAAAAATATGGAATTTAGAGTAGGATTCGACAATACGAATGTCACAATATATCGATTATCGTTGCGTTGTCACCCGAGATTCCTGTGTCGTCAGAAAAAGTGCATTTACATAATACCTTTTCATTACTCATACTCTGAAAGTAGGTCTGAAGTTGCCTGAGGAGCGGGTTGAAAGTATTACTAAAATGAAAAATAATGGCTAATTTTTTTTCTAGAGTATTGTTCATACTTCCTTGTATTATTTCTTTAGCCAATTACTGTTTTTATTTTTACTTTCCTTGTATTGGTAATGAAAAGCACAGTGTTTACCTCGGGTGAAAGACTTATTTTGTCCCTCGAACTATTAGCGCCCTCGCTACGCTCGGGCGCCAAACCCCGTCTCGGGACTAAATAAGTCACTTTCACCACTCGTGTAACAATGTACTATTTTCTGCGTAATTTTTGCGGACATCCGTCAGAAAAATTGGACATAGTTTTGCAAAAAGGAACCAACCCACACTTAGGTACTCTTGCAGTAGTGAAAGTTCCGTCAAAATAGGTCCATGTGTTTCGGGGTTCACCGGAACAAACAGACGGACAGTCAAACACACAAATGTCAAAACATTGTTTTTTATTTAATGGGTACATCTAATTACCGTATATATGTCGCCGCCAAATAGCTTTATTCGCCGTTCAATTAACAGCCTAGGCATTTAACTAAACAGCGCCGTTCAACTAACGGCCTGAATGATATTCAGCCATTTGATCAAACAGCTAGGCAAATGACTTGGATCGATGACGTTTAACTACTTGCCTAGCCGTTTAATTACCTGCCTAGCCTGTTCATTTCAATTTAGTTCTACTTTCTGCCACCTAGCGCCGAAACTCACCAAACTGTCAATATCTCTATATTCCATATTGTCTTTGGTCAATATGGCGTCGGAAAAAACAACTTTGATGGTATAATTTTATTAGGTACTTAGGTTTTTTACGATTTTTTTTAGATCCACCGAATCTATTTGCCGGGTGGGGTTTCTGTGGGGTCATAAAAAAAATAACCCTAACCTAAACCCATCCATGTTATTCAGCTTGGGTAGTATTTTGAAAAAGTTTTGTAGTACATAAATGTCAACCAGTTGCCTAAGCATTAGCCAGCCAGTTTATTAAATGTTGTAATAGACGATACGGCTGAATATCATTCAGGCCGTTAGTTGAACGGCGCCGTTTAGTTAAGTGCCTAGGCTGTTAATTGAACGGCGAATTAAGCTATTTGGCGGCGACATATATATACTCTCATATGCGTTAAGTAAAAGCTGTTAGACACTTCAATGTTATTTAATTTCTATAAATATTGTTATTGAAACGTCATGCGTGCGATTGGTTAGTAAATACGACGGGTTATGCAAGGAAAAATATACTTTAATACGTCTACCTAAAAGCCAAGCTACAAAGTGGGCGTGCGTGAATGAATTGATGGTACTCAAAACGACAATTAAACGTCAAGGGAATAGGGACACACACGTTTTGATATGCATATCTTTATTATAGAAAATAATAATATATTTGTATCTAATTCTAATAATAATAATAATATGCATATCATGGACAAAACGCACGCAGCTATGCGTCTTGCCCGAACGTAATAGAAACAAATTGAAGAGGAAAAAAAAAACAAAAATCATAAAGTAAAAAAAACAACTATTAGCCACATATATTTTCTTCTTTTTTTAAAGATTCCTAGCAATATGAGTTCACATTACTAGTATTCCTTTTAGCTTCTCCAGCTAAGCTAACGCTTGCGCTAGGAGCGGGTTCACGTCAATAGTTTAACGGCTAGAATGGGGACCGAACCCGGAACCTATCAGCTCCGAGGGCCCCTCTAACCACTAGGCTGTTGACGCCTAAATATATAATATACAGGTTGAAACAGAAAGGGTATACTTTTTTTTTCAAAACTTAGTGATTCTAAAACTATCAGCTTTGGAGGAAACTTGAAATACAAAAGGTGTTACAGGGATACAGCTGTTCACAGATTTCACAAGTCTACAAAACCTTTAGTACTTCAACTCAAACTCAATCTCAAATATTTTTATTTCGAATAGGCCAGATTAACTGGCACTTTTAAAAGGTCAAGAGCTAGGTGCATGTTCCAAAACAAAATCCTATGGAGAAGAACATGCAAGAAACTCCATGGATACATTTTTCTTTTCTATATTTTTAAATTATGTTCGTTTACAGTAGGTATAATTAGAGGTGTGAGGACAATGTAGGTTAACGCATAAGGCATCACAAATAATGAAGTAATAGGCCCAGAATATTGCCATGTCATAAACTTATTTCTACTAGGCAGCTATGCTACGTGCATCAGTGCTTACATGGTGCTCACATTTTAACATTTTGTCATTATTGTTTTATTGTCTACTAGCGGCCCGCCCCGGCTTCGCACGGGTGCATTGCGGTTACATCATTCGAGTTTTAGTAAGGATCCCTAATTTTTTTGAAAATATATTATAGATATGTCACCCGGGGATAGTGTAGCTTCCCAACAGTGAAAGAATTTTTCAAATCGGTTCAGTAGTTTCGGAGCCTATTCATTACAATCAAACAAACAAAGTTTTCCTCTTTATAATATTAGTATGATAATTTGATTAACAGCTCCACAATGCCTATAGTTTTAGATTTACAAAGTAAAGTTGCAACAAAAATAGTATACCCTTTTTGTTTCACCTAGTATGGGTGTTGTGGTTACCTGCGCGAGGTCGGGCAGCTGCGCGAACTCTTGGTGGTAGAAGGGGTGGTGCGGCGCGGGCAGGGCGGGCAGCGCGGAGGCGGGGCGCGGGACGGGGCGGCGGCCGCGCGCCCCCCCGCCGCCCCCGCGCGCCGCCCCGCGCCCGCGCGCCGCCGCCCGCGACCGAGACTCCTCCCCGTTCAGCGACACCGTGTCTGATAATAATAATAATAATAAATGACATGTAAAAAGACAAGCCCGCTGAGTTTCTTGCCGGATCTTCTCAGTCGAGGTCGCGTTCCGATCCGGTTGTAGAATATAAGGAAAAAAATATGTAAATTGACAATTTGTAAGTGCCCCCGTAGGCCTAAACAAAATAAATGATTTGAATTTGTATTTGAGAGCAATCATTCGCCAATGAAGAAGACCGCTTGGCGCAGTGGCTCGAGCGTAGGCCGTGGGCACATGGTGTTTACGAGTTCGATATCAATCACCAATGAAGAAGACCGCTTAGCGCAGTGGTTCGAGCGTAGGCCGCTCGGCTCACTGCACATGGTGGTTGCGGATTCGAGGCCAGTCGGGGAAAATTTCGGAAATGGATTTCGGAATTCGTCGGTCTGGGTGTCACCGGGATCGCCCCCAGTCCATTGTACAGTTGGTGTGTCAGTCTGGCGATATTTATTATTACTGATTAATTTATAATTTCAGAGGTAGGAGGTTGAAATGGTTTGGACACGTAATAAGAAGGGATGAGAAACATGGAACTAAAAGAGTGATGAATATGAATGTGGATGGATACAGTGCGAGAGGAAGACACAATACAAGATGTATGGATTGTATTAAGAGTGATATGAACGAAGTTGGAGTGGAGTTGGATGGTTTAATGGTCTATGAAGTTCTGTAGTCGTCATATATTATTTATTAAGCCTTCGCTAGTTATTCGGAATATCAATATTACAAAAACAAATGTTTACCATCAAAGTAATCGGGCGCATTCAACAAAACGCACCCAATATAACCTACTTATAAAGGAATATTTACTGTTCCCGTATTGCGTAACCCGAAATCTCTATAGTTGAGAGACAAGAGGCCTAAAATACGGGATATATAATTATATATATATACAGGGTGTAAGGGGCATCGTTCAGCCCTAGGGATAATCGCTTTCAACTGACAGCTGTCAAATTATTAAAAATAAACTAGTTCTATTTTCATATTTCTATTAAATCAGGCCGGACGAAGGAAAAACATCCTAATAGATGACAATCCGATATTCATTTGTTTTTTCGACCCTCGAACTATTGGCGCCCTCGCTGGAACTAAATAAGTTACCTTCACCCCTAGGGTAACAATGTAATTGTACTCCAAAATTTAATAAAATAATTTAGTTAAGTTACCGTTCTCTGGGCGATTGGTGTGCGGCGCTCCATGCTTGCCCGGCCGAGCCGCTTTCACGTCAATATCGAGAGGCACCCACTTGTGCTTGCCCGACTTGTTGCCGACTTTGCCCGCACCTGAAAACATCAAATTTGATACATTTCACACTACAAATAGAACCACATCGACGTCAGTCACGCAGGGCGCGGCTCAAAATGTTTGGCTATTACGATTGAAAATTATTTAATAAAGAGCTATTTCAAGTATTTAACTCCAACTATACTAGGTGAAACAGAAAGGGTATACTATTTTTTTTGCAAACTCAACTTTGTAAATCTAAAACTATCGGCTTTGTGGGACAGTTGAAGCACTGAAGGTTTTGTAGACTTGTGAAATCTGTCAACAGCTGTATCCCTGTAACACCTTTTGTTTTTCAAGTTTCCTCCAAAGCTGATAGTTTTAGAATTACAAAGTTAGCTGATAGTTTGAGAATTACAATGTTATGTTTTGAAAAAAAAACGTATACGCTTTCTGATTCAACCTGTATATTAGTTCACAATATGTTCAATAGATGTCGCACTGTCAAGCCACCTCAATTACCCACTCCCGCCATCTAGTTGTTTTTTGAGAGAACTTTTTCACAGTGGACGTTGTAAAATTGCACAACGTTTTTTTCTCTACGTGACGATTTCTGCCAGTTAACTCCTACCACTAGCCGCGTCAAGAAACTTCGTTATAATAATTAGGGAATAAACAAAATCTAGTCGACAATAGGCGATAGCATGCAAGAGTTTATTAAAAAGTGTCACAAAGTCAACAACCATTTCTTAAAGTACGCCCTATGTTTTAGTTTAGATAGTCTTGTGTAATTGACTTGACTTGTATACACAAGTCAAGTCAAGTCAAATGGTGTTTGAATATCAACCGTGAATTGACGACCGCTTGACGCAGTCGTTTGAGCGTAGGTTGCTCGGCTCACTACATCGAGTGGTTGCGGGTTCGATTCCCGCCGAGGCAAGTTTCGTAAATGACCTTTTCGTAATTTTCTCAGTTTTGGGTGTCACTGGGATCGCCCCCAGTCCATTGTACGGTACCCATCGTACAAGCGTCGCTTAGTTTGGGACCGTACAGTTGGTGTGTCAGTCTGGCGATATTTATTTAAGTATTATTATTCTCCTCACCTGAACTCTTCGCCTTGTCTCCATGTTTGTCGTAATGTTTGTCATTGTGCGCCTGATGATTCTGGACCGGCTCCAGCTTCTCAACCTTCGGCTGATGCTGCGGATGCTGTGGTTCTTCAGGGGGCTTGCGGTCTTGCTCCTGAAAGTAAGAGACAAATAATAATAATAATAATTTAGCCCTTTTAACGTCCCACTCCTGGGCACGGGCCTACCCTCAACACGAGGGGGATACGGGCCGCAATCCACCACGATCGCCCAGTGCGGGTTGGCGGATTTCACATGTCTTTCGAAAATTGGTTAGATCTTCTAAGACATGCAGGTTTCATCACGATGTTTTTCTTCACCGTAAGCAAGTGATAATCATATTATAGAAATTATGATTCGCACATCGATTTCGAAAAATCCAGAGCTGCGAGCCGGGGTTTGATCCGTGCCCAGTAGGTAGGGGGGAGTTAAGAGGCCTTTCCCACTTACCGCATTCCCATTGTGGTGTGAGGAGTCCTCATGAGGAGGTGGTGTGGAGTGACACCTCGCGCCGGAGGAGACGGCCGCTCCTAGTGTGGGCCAGTCGCCAATGTCGGTGAAATCTGACGCCTGTGGACAATGGAAACATACGACGTTAGAGATTGATTCGTTCTGTATAATGACTAGTATGCATGAAAATGATTGCTACTTTCTATTTAATTTCATAACGAAAAATCACAGGTGAAATAACAGTGAAAAAAAAAACCATAATTTGTATGTTTTTCTTTCACTGTTATTTCACCTGTGATTTCCACACTCAATGATTTTATTCACTGTGAATTTTCACTATAACACTTAATCCTACGAGTCGATGATTTATCATGAAAACCGATACAGTACCGAACGCTATGCGATTTAATTGCAATGATTTTTCACTGTTTCTGCCTACGTCGGGAGCAGATGCTACGTATGAAAACCTGTAAAATATGATTTTTCACACGCTATCTGTGAAATGTTCCATCACTAATGACTAGAGAGACACTCATGTCAGCGGACGTTGTTATACAAATAAAAACAATGTAGTCACCACCACAGACTCCTACACTTTTAATCCTAAGCCATGATCGACAATGATGTCCAAGGTTTGACCCTCGACGAGTCCCGGGGACAAGGAGGAGTTTAATAAAGAAAATTACCCACTTCCCTTCTACTTTCCTTTACCCTTGATCACTGACGTCACCTGCAAACAGGTCTGTAGTGTACCGGATGTACCTCCATCCTAATGAGTACCTGTCCATCCTGTTCAACCTTGGCCCAGCTCCTCCGGGGCCTGGACTTCCGCCTGGCTGCGACACCGGCCGTCATGCTAGTGTCCGACACTGCGCCGGTGGTGTATACACTCTATTGTGACGTCATGACACTTGGGACACTCAGATCTTATTGAAACACTTGCTTTTTCGAAGGACTGTTTATATTAATTTGACATTTTTGGTTGGTTAATTTGTTTTGGTGATACCACTAAGTTTTAACTACAGGTTGTTTCAAAAAACTATTAATTTTTCTGAGCTTTGAATTATTGTAACATCTTTCGTGCCTTAGCACACATTAAATGGCCTAGAAAACAGGATAAAACGGCATTCATGAGGGACGTCCTAGTTACATTCAGACCAGGACAAAAATTATGTAAATATTTCGTACGATTACGAACAGTATGCGGCGTTTGGTACTAAGAATTTTGGTCAAAAAACCCAGGAAAGTGAATTCTACTATCGAACGACCTCAAAAACGAATCGAAATATCTTTTAAATTGTTTAATTATCATACCTACATCTGGACTGGTTCGTAATGATTTCCTTAATTAATTTCGTAAATGTCACAATAGTTTACGAATAACGTGTGCTTGATTCATTTTATTATTAACAAACCGAACTAGATAGGTAACTCATGTATCAATATACTAGGTGAAACAAAAAGGGTATACTATATTTTTTGCGACTTTACTTTGTAAATCTAATACTATCGGCTTTGTGGGACAGTTGAAGTACTGCAGCTTTTGTAGATTTATGAAATCTGTCAACAGCTGTATCCCTGTAACACCTTTAGTTTTTCAAGTTTCCTCCAAAGCTGATCGTTTTAGAATTACAAAGATAAGTTTCGAATAAAAGAGTATAACCCTTTCTGTTTCACCTACGATAGGCTGTATATTTCATCGCCAATTCACACACATCCTGTATTCTTGCTACAGCTCAGTGTCACTTATAAGGATCTAATTCTGTTAAGTTATCTCAAACGACAAACTAAAAAAAAAAACAACAAAAATCAAGTCTAATTAAAAAAAAACACTTATTTTTCTTGCACTATTGTCGAATGCGAGACAATAATTACTTAAAACGTCGAATACCTAGGTGCGGTATTTAAAGTCAACGGAAAGATACCATCCTCCTTCTAATTCATCTGTAAAAATGAAGGGTGAAAGCTATCGTTTTCGACTTCAGAAACTTTCCTTCAACTGTGTATATATACTCCCTCAAGATATATATGTATATTGTTAACTACGATCATAAAGATCATTCAAGACGTACGACTATGTAGTATAAACAAATTAATTAATTAATCGCACTAGACCAACTGCAAGTTAGCGAGCTTAACACTTCAATAACTATCCTAGACGATGTTTATTAAATATTTTTAACTTGCCTAACTGTCCTTACAAACCAACACAAGCACTGTCATAATACCCTATTCCGATAAGAAATCCGTTAACACCAATAAACTAAGCACAAGTATGATGCAAGTGTACGTAAATATAATTGTTTATCACATAACCAATAACACCATAACACGAACGCCATGAACCAATGTGACATAACCTACAAAACATAACCTATCCGCCTCGTGGCTACCACACACCACGTTGCGCGCGCGCCGGTGCCTCCATCTCGCTCTGATGCGCGCGCAAGCATACACCCAACTCTGTCTAACCCGCGGGTGACACACGGTCGTGTCGTTCTATCTCCGCTGGGGTCCGTTCACTTACATCAAGGTCGTTTGACTTGCGCGTGAGTTTCAAACGTTATATTGTTTTATAATAATTATTATACTTAATTTCGTGTAATTTAAGCGTTTCTATCTATATTGATGCAACGCAATATCCTATATATAAAATTTCTCGTATCACAATGTTAGTTACCATACTCCTCCGAAGCGGCTCGACCGATTTTCATGAAATTTTATATGCATATTCAGTAGGTCTGAGAATCGGCTACTATCTATTTTTCATACCCCTAAAAGACAGGACAACGTCTGTCGGGTCAGCTAGTAAATGTATAAGGTTCAGATGCTTGGTTAAAAATAGGTTTAGTTCAGAGATTTGTCGGTACATCCTACTAATATTATAAACTAGCTGTGCCCACGGACTTCGTCCGCGTAGTATTTAACGTAACAAATATTTCGGGATTATCGGGATAAAAAGTATCCTATATGTTAATCCCGGTTATAAACTATCTGTGTTCCAAATTTCATTCAAATCCGTTCAGTAGTTTTTGCGTGAAGGAGTAACAAACATACATACATCCACACTCACAAACTTTCACATTTATAATATTAGTAGGAAGTAGGATGTGAAAGTTTGTGAGTGTGGATGTATGTATGTATGTTTGTTACTCCTTCACGCAAAAACTACTGAACGGATTTGGATGAAATTTGGAACACAGATAGTTAATAACCGGGATTAACATATAGGATACTTTTTATCCCGATAATCCCGAAATATTTGTTACGTTAAATACTACGCGGACGAAGTCCGTGGGCACAGCTAGTACTTCAATAAGTGTGATACAGCTAAGCTGTAACCAATTATTGACTACTGCAGCTCGTATAAGGGCTGGCTAAGCCGAGTTCTCACAGAAAATTGGCGCTAAGTAACTTTTATAGCTACGTTCCATACGATGAGGGAGATAATCAAATAAATCTAAATATTTATAACTCAAAGGTGACTGACTGACTGACTGAGTGACTGACAAAGTGATCTATCAACGCACAGCCCAACCCACTGGACGGATCGGGCTGAAATTTGGCAAGCAGGTAGATGTTACGACGTAGGCATCCGCTAAGAAAGGATTTTGATTAATTCTACCCCCAAGGGTATAAAATAGGGGATGAATAATCCCGAAATGTTTTGTTAAGTTAAATTACACGCGGACGAAGTCGCGGGCACAGCTAGTAAATAAATATATATCGCCAGACTGACACACCAACTGTTTGGTCCCAAACTAGGCAACGCTTGTACTATGGGCACCGTACAATGGACCGGGGGCGATCCCGGTGACACCCAGACCTGAGGAAATTACGAAAAGGCCATTTCCGAAATTTGCCCCGGCGGGAATCGAGCCCGCAACCACTATGTGCAGTGAGCCGAGCGGCCTACGCTCGAACCACTGCGCCAAGCGGTCGTCAAGGACGGCCTACCCTTCCCCTCACTGTGTCCTAGTCCTCTTCAGGTCAGCAACGTTCGGCAATGCCTTTGATATTGCAAGCATCTATAGGATAAGCATATTTATGTCGAATCTGTTCTATAAAATCAACTTGTGAGGTCGAGGGATCCCTGAATCGTTTCTGAAGTCATCCAGTCACGTGAATAACTCACTTACGCTATCTAGTTGATTTTACGAGAACTTTTTCACAGTGGACGTTACTAAGTTACGTATAACGCTATTGAAGCGTGACGTTTTCGGGCATTTTACTCCTACCGCAAACCGCGTAAAGAAACGAAGTACGACGAGTACAACATACGAGTTTGGCTCGGTTGTAGGCCAACTTTCCTGAGGATGTCTCGTTCAGAGGCGAAACACGTGTGAAAACTAATTTTACTTTTAATTCCCTTTGTTCCGGGGAACATTGCTCATTATTAGGGTCCCTGATACTCATGACTGAGAGACTCGAACGACGGAGTTAGGTTTTGTTAACCTCTTCCATTATCGATCAACCTATTTGATTTATAATTTTGGAGGTTAACAAGCCAAGGAAATGAAATGAAAATGAAATGAAAAATATTTAATGAGCACAGGGAACACATAAGGAAATATCAGCACATAATTATAAAATAAGTGAAATATATAGACCTAAGGACAGTAAGCTGCATATCCTACAGTGTGAGCTGTACCGAAAGGCATTTGGCTCAGCATGTGCTGGAGGGGAACGAGATTTCCTCCAACGCTGATTTTCAGCCAAAGCCTCACGCTGATTTTCAGCCAAAGCCCCAAGGGTGAGTGGTGGGTCCTCCTTCTAAATTGTTTTTAAGAAACGAAGTTTAATTCCAAAAAATAATAGAATATCCTCAGATGTCTGTGAGCGATTCGCCGCGAATAGTTCCGTTTGTAGGATTATTAATTATTATCACAGAGACGACGCGACATTCTGTCAGAGGTGAAGGTTGAATCAAATCACTATCGCCGCGCGCGAAACGTGGTCAATATGTTAATGTGTCATCCGCGACTGACAGGTTCTGTCAACCGGTTCGTGATCACCCGTATTCCCTGAAGAGGGTAGGCCACAGATAAAAAATAATACTAAGTAATAAGCTGTGATAGCCGATTGGTTAAAGCACGCGTCTTACGGGCACCAGGTCTTGGGTTCAAACCCCGGCTCGCACCTCTGGATATTTCAAAATCTATGTGCGAATCATAATTTCTATATGATTATCACTTGCCTACGGTGAAGGAAAAAATCGTGAGGAAACCTGCATGTCTTAGAAAATCTAACCAATTTTCTAAAAGACAAGTGAAATCCGCCAGCCCGCACTGGGCCAGCGTGGTGGATTATGGCCTGAATCCCCCTCGTGTTGAGGGGAGGCCCGTGCCCAGGAGTGGGACGTCAAAAGGGCTAAAA
Source organism: Notodonta ziczac (assembly GCA_918843915.1). NCBI lineage: Eukaryota > Metazoa > Arthropoda > Insecta > Lepidoptera > Notodontidae > Notodonta > Notodonta ziczac. The sequence continues at coordinate 2,481,619 of OU974064.1, forward strand.
TTATTATTATTATACTACGTAATACAGATAGGTTTTTCAAAGAGAAATAAAGAGAGGAAAAATAATGAAAGTGTCGTAGGGTTTCTGGCTTTCTCACTCATCGTACTTCACGCAGATCTTCTGTGTGAGTGTGGTACTACCCAGCTCGAGCTGGCCCGTGTACTCAATTGTCTACGGCTTGGTATTACATTATACAAGGTGAACCATAAAGGGTATACTTTTTTTTTCAAAACTTAACTTTGTAATTCTAAAACTATCAGTTATGGGGGGAAATTTGAAAAACAAAAGGTGTTAAAGGAATACAGCTGTTGACAGATTTCACAAGTCTACAAAACCATTAGTACCTCAACCGTCCCACAAAGCCGATAGTTTTAGATGTACAAAGTTAAGTTGCAAAAAAATGTGTATACCCTTCTTGTTTCATCTAGTAGGTATAATGTCAAGAATATTGCGTTCGCCTGCCATCTTTGTCAACACGACCACCTGACTATAATTTTTATCGAGCCCATTGAAAAGGAACGAATGATAACAATGTTTACATTATCATTTCTACATTGTTAACATCAGACAATGATAGACTATTTGCCGAGATGTGCACAACACTGATTGCCGCTACACAGATGTGTATAATATACGAGGGATGCCTTTTAAGTTTTGTCGTTTGAAGAAAAAAACACAACTAGAACCTTACAGTACTTTTTATTGTTTTTCAAAGTATTCACCACGTAGCTTAATACACTTTTCCATTCGCTCAAACCAGTTATTATAACATTTATTCCACTCTAAAGTGGGGGTGTTCAAAATGGCTGACTTGAAAGCGTCGACTGCTTCTTCACTGGACTGGAACCTTTGACCACGAAGACTTTTCTTAATTTTAGGAAATGTAAAAAAATCGTTAGGGCTTAGGTCAGGACTGTATGGAGGATGGTCAAGAATTTCTTCTTTTTCCTGCTTCAAATACTCAATCGTTTGACGAGCGCTGTGTGAACTTGCATTGTCGTGGTGCAGGATGATGCGTCGCTTTGAGTTAGATTTTCGAAGTTCGGCGATGACTTGTGGTAAACAAACTGTGGTATACCACTCTGCGTTAACCGTTCTACGATCATCAAGTGCAATAGTCGCAACATGGCCGGTTTTTCTAACGAACGTGGCCACCATCTTCTTTGAAGTGCTTCGAGAACGAACAACTTTAGTCGGCTTTGGCTCGTCTTGAAAGACCCAGATTGTAGATTGTTGTTTGGAATCAGGATCGTAGGCATAGATCCAAGATTCGTCACCACTGATGATGTCGTAGACGTGATTTGACTCTCCTCGGTTGAACCTTTGCAGAGTTTTCTTACACCATCTGACGCGGGCCGCCTTGTGATCGTCGGAAAGCAGATGCGGTATCCAACGGCAAACTAGCTTTCTTACACCAAGCGCTTCATGCAAGATCTTCTGAATGGTTGTCCCTGAGATGCCTAATAGAGCCTCTATCTCTCGATACGTCACATGACGATCTTCGAGAATTAGTTGTCTCACTCCAATGATGTTATCTTCAGTGAATGCAGATTTTGGGCGACCTTCGCGAGATTTGTCACTAACACTAGTATGTCCACGCTGGAATTCTAAATACCAGCGTTCGACAGTCCGCAGACATGGGGCTTCATCCCTGAACACAGATATTAGCTCTTCAAAACACTGAAGCCGTGTCAGGCCTCTTCTAAAGTTGTAGAAAATTATTGCACGAACATTTTCCTTAGAAAGATTCATTTTCGTACGTAACCTGACCGATTCTAATCGACGCTGTGACTAAACAATAACATTAATCCTAATACATTCAACTGTTTTGAGATTCGAAATTTAAACACATTCGAATATAGAACAGTTCCAAATTCAAAATTGCCGGGAATTATGGAAACGACAGAACTTAAAAGGCATGCCTCGTATTAATCAATCGTTTGTAACAAATCTCGCACCTCTGCTATTTTCGATAATAAGGTATTAATAAATCGATCTCAAGTCTGATAACGATCTTGAGTATGATTTTGACGTATCATTTTGTACTGAGAGCAGTGATAGCCGATTGGCTAAGCACGTGTCTTGCGGGCACCATGTCCTGGGTTCAAACCCCGGCTCGCGCCTCTGGGTTTTTCGACATCTATGTGCGAATCATAATGTCTATAATGATTATCACTGGCTTGCGGTGAAGGAAAACATCGTGAGGAAACCTGCATGTCTTAGAAACTCTAACCAATTTACGAAAATCATGTGAAATCCTGCAACCCGTACTGGGCCAGCGTGGTGGATTACGGCCTGAATCCCCCTCGTAGTGAGGGTAGGCCAGTACCCAGGAGTGAGACGTCCTAAGGGCTTAATTACGTTTACGTTATTGTCCTGGGATGACTTAAGAATGACATTTGCAAGATCGCTCTCAGTCTCACGTAAGCCGCTCGGCTCACTGCACCGGGTGGTTTCAAGTCCGATTATATTCGATACAAATTTCGAAAATGTCCCTTTGGTAATTTGTCACTGGGATGTCCATTGTACGGTACCCATAGTACAAGCGTTGCTTATAGTTTCGGACCATGCAGTTGGTGTGTCAGTCTGGCGATATTATTATTATTATTTGAACAATACAAATTGGACCTCCGTCTACCAATTCTGGGAAAACATTGCATTGCTTATTAAAAAAAATCAAAAATCATGCTATCAATACTAGATTACGCAACACACTCATAAAAAATCCATAGATAACATACAAAAGCCGGTCTAACCAAATATAGCCGCTCTGTTTCACAGAAGCGCAGAGAATACTAAGAGAACCTCCATATGTATTCACTTTTGATTTTATTCACAACAATGACACAGTAACACATAGGAAGTGTAACGAGAAAGTGGTACGTCTTATGTAAAGTAAGTATTTTTTTTTAATTTATGATGTTTATATCACGTACTAACGTGGTCTAACACCATAGAGCACGAAAAACTCGTTTCGGTCAACTTAAAGAGTTGCTGTTGCCATTTTGACAGCCGTGAAAACAGTGGTTGTGGTTGATTTTATTATTTGCATAATAAAAACCAGAGTAAGGAGTGACGGACCAGACCAGACTAAGGTTGATATTAGTTTATGCAATGAAAGTCATTGAGAAAAAAGTTAGCTATGCCTTAAGTCGTATATCTGTGTACTATTGTTGTCCCTTACGGGTGCGCAAGAAAAGCTGCACTTCTATGGCATACTTCTTCTATGTCTAACACTATAGCAACTTGAGTCCTAAAAAGAGTAGCAGGTGATGGATTGAATGAAAAACTGAACACTGATACCAAGTCATCAAGTCATGGCTAAACTTAGGCATTTATAAAAGTATTTATGTCTTGCTCGCAAGTAAGACCAAGAGAAGGATGCAATACAGTTAAAGTATATTTAATCCAGCTGCATTTATAACCCTAAGCTGTAAAATTGCAGTTTGGATGACATAACCGTCAACCGACAACCACGACGTCAACCACCTGACGCTAATAAGATCATGTACTTATTGCAACGCCGTTAAAAACAACTTCAGAGCGGAAGCGCTGCTGTGCCGAGTAAGAAGGACTCGATTTACGTTAGTATATTTTTCTTTCACTTTTATTTCACCTGTGATTTTTCACAGTCCATGATTTTATAATAGTGAATTTTCACAATCACACGTAATACGATGGGAGTCGCTTGTTTATTAATTATCATAAAAACCGTGACAGTACCGAAGGCTTTGCGATTTAATTACAATGATTTTTCACACTCTACCTGTGAAAATAAGTTTATGAATTGTGATAAATGTAGGTAGGTATCTTTTAAATTACTGTGATTATGTAATATCTTTATTCTTGGCCATAAATTACGTACTAGAGTGTGCCTAATTAAATACTCAGAACTCGAGTACTGAAACCCCAATCTCTGACTCGGAATACTACACTATTCGTATTTTTAACCCCCGACGAAAAACGAGGGGTGTTATAAGTTTAACATGTGTATCTGTGTATCTGTGTATCTGTGTATCTGTGTATCTGTGTATCTGTGGATCTGTGTGTCTGTCTGTGGCAACGTAGCGCCCAAGCTGATGAACCGATTTCAATTTTGTTTCTTTTGTTAGATAGGTATTCTGATCGAGAGTGTTCTTAGCTATGTTTCATGAAAATCGGTTCAGCCGTTTGAAGATCATCAGCTCTTTTGTAGGTTAAAAAAGCCACATTCACGGCCAAAACCAATTCCCTCGGCTCGAATCCAGTCGAAATTTGAGATGATTGGATTTAGATTTATTCTATTTTTTTATGATCGTAATAGTCTGAACTGGCTTTTTACAATATTATAAATTTGAAAAGTTTCCCTGATTCTGAAAAAAATTAATATTTTATCAATTTTATTGAGATTTGTGTATGAACTAAAGACGTTCCATAAGTCACGTTTCAAATGATGGATACGCGCATGCGTTAAATTTTGTTTGGTTTGTTAATGGTCATGGAATATTACGCTATAATAATTCTAGAGGGCGTTGCTCCGCCATTGACAAAGAACTAATCTAATATATAAAAAAACTAATCTAATTTAAAATAATTTTAGCGTTATTAAAAATTCTTCCCCTAGGCTGCTCCCGTCTACCTCAACCAGAGTTATTACATCAAATTGAATCATAATTGATAATATTTTACTAGGAATAAAACCTCCGTGACATCAATATTTAGATTCGTTGTCTATTCTAATGTCAATTATTATAATGTCATTACAAAATAATGTCTCATACTTTTACACAGATTTTCTGTTGATTATTGTACATCTTAGATTATAAATGAGGAAGCCAAAACAAATGATTTAATGGTGCTTTCATAATCTGGCATCGAAACTAGTTGTACCAGATGAATTTGCGAGATGAGCTATGGATACTGAGCTACCGGAGCTACGCAAATCGCGCTAACATCATTATTTGGAAGAACTAGGTAAATTATACATTTGATGAACAGGTCATCGCATCGGGGGTTTTTAAATTTTCAATTTAGAGTTATTAAGACCACCAAAATACTCGAGCAGTAACCAAAAATGGCAGACTCGACATTATAATTGAGGAGTTCCGGAACAAAACCGATAAATCCACTTTTCGTAATTTTAGGGAAAACACAAATCACAATCATGTAATTGTCGGATTTTGTTCTGGCTGCCCATCTTTAGAGTCTCATTTAGTACGTTTTTAACGGGTTTTTGATGCGTCCGATTAAAGTATGGCATGTAAGAGTACTATGAGAGTCGGAAAAAAAAAGTGTTTTCATCAAAAGTGGATTTATCGGTTTTTGTTCCGGAGCTCCTCAATTACAGATCGAGCATGAAGCTTTACTCCACGAGGACCCGAGACGAATACATTATGGCCGGCAGCGTATAATAATTTATTGATAAAATGTCACCTGCATCTCAAGGTCAGAACGCTCATTATAGAGCTCAACCAGTCTGAGCCGAATCGTTTTACGGACAGTTATGGCAAAAGCTGGGTGTGGCATATTTGTACAAAACACGACCGTAATGTAAGGGGTGATAAGACACATTCCCAAACCTATAAAAATAATAATTAAAATGCCCAGGCGCTGCTTGCGGGGATTGGTCCACTCACTTTCCTCTTAACAACATTGTCGTTAAATCCTATTCATTTACTTAGCATGGAAGGCATCACACCAAAGCAATTGTCTTCTTATGCACCTCTGTTTTATTAATTATTTTGGTTTGTAAACGTTTAATTTGATGTAAGTATGAGTAAGTATGCCCACCCAACTAAACTAGCTGTCTTGTTTTTATTACTTAAATACCTAATCTGAGTGAGATTTGATTACTATTTACTTATTTAGTGACAATGGTGTCGCCTGCTCACATTTTGTTGCTGTTCCTGAGAATGTACACCATGTTTTATTCATTGAAAAGAGTAACCATTGAGTTTCTTGCCGGCTCTTCTCAGTGGAAGCAGCATTCCTAGCCGGCGGTAGATTCTGGCTATTCATAAATGCTTTGTTGGCTTACATGAATCCAAAAAAAAACGTGTGCGTCTCGGGACGCTCGATAGAAGTGATAACTTAAACTGACAGATTGGCGCCGTTACGCGTTACGTTACGAAGCGGTTTACCCTCCCATAAAAAGTTATCTCTTCAATAATGTTGAATTTGAGTTCGAGTTTGAATCCCGTAAGGTCCATAGACTTAGACCCTTAGGTTTCTAAAGTGCCTTTAATCGGAGTCATACGATACCAGCATAACAACAAGCATAGAGGTAAAACTATGACATTATAAATCATTTAGAACAAACAACAGCTGCGCCGGAGCAGTTAGCACAAAACAATTGGACCTGCTTTTGCAAAATGGAACCAACCCACACACTTCTCTGCAAACTGAAACCAATCTAGAACCACTAACACAAGGTTGGTTTTAGTCTACAGCAGTGCATGTGGGTTGGTTTCATTTTGCAAAATTAGGTCCAATTGCCGCCGTAACGATAGGAAAGGGACAGGTAGAGCTCGGGTTGCTCCACGTTCAACGTCGAATTTAATAAAAGCAAGCGCGAATGAAACAGACTATTGCAATTATTACTTTGGCAAGCGCAATGTAGATAAAATGGTGGCCACTACTTTTGTGAGTAAAAAATAGTACATTGTTATCCTAGGGATGAAAGTAACTTATTTAGCGCCGTGACGGGGTTTCGACAGTTCGAGGCATAAAATAAGTCTTTCACCCGAGGTGAACACTGTGCTTTTCATTACGAATACAAGGAAAGTAAAAATACAAACAGGAATTAGTATTTAAAAAGTCAGCAGACTAGCGTAGGTACGAACATCATCTGAACGAACGATATTTTTTTTAGTTCTTTAAGTAATCGATACGTCAGAAAAATATATGGAATTTAGAGTAGGATTCGACTATACGAATTCAAATCCAAATTCAAAGCGTTTATTTTGTTTAGGCCTACGGCGGCACTTACAAATTGTCAATTTTACATTTTTTTTTCTTATATCTACAACCGGATCGTAACGCGACCTCGACTGAGAAGATCCGGCAAGAAACTCAGCGGGCTTGTCTTTTTACATGTAATTTTTTTTTTATCGCCAGTTGCTTATAGGTATTAAATAATTACAAAGGGTAGTAGATATTAACATAAATATTATAATAGCTCCAGTGTGTTGCCTTTTGATGTTAACAAGAATTACACAAATAATTCGGACTAGTAGGGCAATACACGCTACGCTTTGACATTATTATTGACTGTCGAGATTTGAGCTGCTTAGTCCCAAGCTGATTTATCATCCAAATAATCCGAGAATAATGTCACGATATATCGATTATCGTTGCTGGGAGTAGCACCTCAGGTTTCCTCACGATGTTTTCCTTCACCGTATATTCGTATGTATTGTGCAATTCCCATCGAGATTTTATCTCAATCAACAGACAACATAGTTACGCAAAGTAATGCCGCCTCAAAAACACAAGTTTGAATTTATGAAATTGGCTGTCGCGACTAGTTCGCCGGTTAATTACACGTGGCTATCGTCGTCCTTGGCTCGCAAAGTGACTCGACTATTGCATTCCCGCTCTACGTCCTTTGAAACTCGATTGGAGATACGTATCGCGTTTATGATTTCACAAGTCTTAATTTTTACCGAATAGGTCATAGTAGGTGCGATGTTGTGTAGTTATTAGATGTGACCGCTAATAAAATATAAACTACAAAAGAGGTGCTAATTTTCAAACGGCTGAACCGATTTTCATGAAACAGCTAAGACCACTATCAATCCGAATACATTTCAAACAAAAAAAACAAAATTAAAATCAGTACATCCGCTTGGGCGCTACAATGCCACAGGCAGACACACAGATACACAATATGTTAAACTTAAAACACCCCTCTTTTTCGTCGGGAGTTAAAAATAAATATCGCCAGACGAACACCAACTGTATGGTCCCAAACTAAGCAACGCTTGTACTACGGGTACCGTAAAATGGACTGGGCGCGATCCTGATGTCACCCAGAACAGGGCAAATTACGAAAAGGCCATTTCCGGATTTTAGTCTGACGGGAATCAAACCCGCAACCACCCGGTGTAGTGAGCCGAGCGGCCTACTACGCTCGAACCGCTGCGCCAAGCGGTCGTCAAATTCGATGCGAAACTACCGAGCTAGCCGGTTGGAGCCGTTTAAAACTGAAATGTCAATCTGTATATCCATTGCGCAAACGCTAGAAGCGTTGCAAGCAAAAATGAAACGCGCGAGAGTACTTGCACAACGAGAATATAGATTGCTAAACAAACGATGGTACACGGGGAAAATTTCGGAAATGGCCTTTCCGTAATTTGCCCTGGTCTGGGTGTCACCGGGATCGCCCCCAGTCCATTGTACGGTATCCATAGTACAAGGGTTGCTTAGTTCGGGACCATACAGTTGGTGTATGTCTAGCGATATTTACTATTATTAATTAGTATGAGTTAGTGGCCAACTCTAGTGCGGGAGTTTTCAGGCCGCTTGGCTTAACGAGTGTGATAGCCGGGACTGACAGCTTAACGTCCCCTTGAAAGCTCGAACGGAAGCCACCCATCCACGTGTAAGCCGGTACGAGCGCTGATGTCATTGAATTCAAAGAACTAATTTAAAACACGGAAATCTTCATTTGCGTGATCCAGAAATATCACTAGCGACATCTATCGCCCACAAAAGAAAACATTTTGTTTATTTACATTAAAATCATTTCCTTAATATTTCAAACTGTTTTAACACAGGTTTAAATACTTGCAAAAGCGCGATTGGCCAATGACGATGTTGTCTAGACAACGGTTCGACGTAAATATTCAATAACGCATCAACCGCCACGTGTTATCTACGGCAAATTGGATTTTAAATCTACATCGTTAAAGTTTAAATTGTAACATCAGTTAGAAAGTGGTTAACGACTCGGTATGCTTGTGGTTGCAGTCAAATTTAGATCTGGCATGTCCCCAAATGATAGCTGTAATGTTGTTATTAGTATACAAAATATCAGCTGGGAACATTTTTATAATGGGACTAGCTAACCCGACAGACGTTGTTTTGTCTTAACTTTGAATATTGAATTCGAATTGTTCCGCTCAACTTTTTTATTTCATAAGACCTTCTCCTTATGAGAAGATAATAATAAACACATCAAAAAAATAATTACCGAAATCGTTCCATCCGTTCACGCGTGATGCGATGACCAAGGAAATAGAGATTCATTTATATATATACTCGTACATATAGATTCTTATTATTAAGTCCCACTATTCAGTTACGATAAAAATTCTCCCGAGTATAAACTTGTGTGCCTAGCTTTTCCTTATTTTGTAATGTAATTGTGATCGATTGTCGACTTTAAATCTACACAGATGTGGCTGAATATCGATATTTACATAAAGACTGCCGTAGTGTCGGCAAGACACAATCAACTCATGATTTCAACCACGATTTCAGTAAGAGTATATCACATGTCTTATGAAAATTTGGTAAGATATTTCCTCACGATGTTTTCCTTCACCGTAAGCCAGTGATAAATCATTTACCACTTGATAAGCAAGTAGTTTAAGATTTCGAAAAAACCCATTAGTGTGTGCCCGTGTGAAAACGAGGCTAGGGGTTATGACAAATGACGGAAATAATTCGGAAATGTCAGCTTCCATCCTTCTTTCACATATGAATTAGAAGAGGGATGGAAGCTGTTGTTTCCGACATCGAAAACTTTCCGACGATTGATAATACCTCAGGCCGTCCTTATAGGTGTCCACATGTCTTCTACCACATCGAAACACCAGCACACAAGATGCTGGTATTCTCGATAGCAGAAATCATAATGTACCCTGCCGTTGTGACCTGTTCCAGCATGAAACTTGGAACAGGAAAGATTTCAGGGATATGAGTGTAAGTGTGTCAGCGTGGTGGACTATGGCTTGAGTCTCCCTTCGCATTGTCGGGAAATGTGCCCACTGCCCGGTAAAATGGCGAATGGCTCGCCTCTATTACACCTGAATTACCACAAAACCCTACAATTGTCAATACCTTCTAACGTGTACCGTTATGACTATTGTTACAGAAGTCCACGATAACAGCATGCATTGCAGTACTATGACGACCGCTCGGCTCACTGCATCGGGTGGTTACGGGTTCGATACCCGCCGGGAAAATTTCGGAAATAGCCTTTCCGTAATTAGCCCAGGTCTGAGTGTCACCGGGATCGCCCCCAGTCCGTTGTACGGTACCCATAGTATAGGCGTTGCTTCGTTAGGGACCATACAGTTTGTGTGTGCTTATTTTGATGTCTGTCATGTGTGACAGAAGACTCCTCCGATGAGTCATACCGATACCGCAGCACTCCGAGGGCCTCCCCGCGCGAAAGGTCGAAAGGTCCATCTTTATCTTTTATTAACCCACACTCGCGCTGACGAAACATTTACATCCATTACAATAACACAATCGAAGTAAAGTATTTCCATCCTTCTACTAATTCATTTATAGATGAAGGATGCCTGCTCAAATTCTGTGGCTGCTCCTGAGAATGTACACCATCTTTTGGTCATTGGAAAGAGTAACCATTGAGTTTCTTGTCGGATCTTCTCAGTGGAAGCGGCATTCGGAACCAGTGGTAGCTTCTGGCTATTCATAAATGCTTTGTTGGATTACATGAATTAAAACTATTATGAGATGGATGCTGTCCTTTCAGCCTTCGGAAACATTCCATCAGGGGTGAATATCTACCACGTTTATGTCTTCATTATGTACTGACAATAAATTTTAAACACCGGTACAAGTATAAGAAACCAGACGCTCCAGATATTAAAATTATTTAGATCCGTCTTAGGATTCTAAGAATGACCTTCAAAAACCGGTATTTTTTCACGTAACACGAACAGCACTATTTCGAGATTATTGATTAATTAATACACAATAATTTAATACAGCGAGATCTCGCTGTAACCTCTTCGACCTCTGCGTTCGACCTAAATAGGACAATTATTATATTATTATAATATATATAATCCCACCGATATACCTGTTTGCTGCAAATGTTTTAATTAGTGCTAAGATTATAAATTAAAGGTTTTATTTTAATAATTCCAGCAAGCCAACCGATGATAAGACACAAATAACTGCTGCCACAACAGGAACACCGGCATTCGGATACATTTTGTTCGCGTGCGCATATCTATTGTATTGTATAATAGCCGTTGCCCGCTTTGGTAAAGTATTAGCGCGTGGCACTTCAATAACATAGAGGGCTAAAGTGACTCCTTATAAAATTAGCTATCGGCCAGGGAGAGTCCCGTCAAAATCGGCCGTGCCGTTTCGGAGATTAGAATGACATAAGAATGACACTTCCAAGATCGCTATCGGACTTGAGATCGATTTATTAATATGGGCCTTAAAAGCAAAAATCTATACATATCTGTGGTATAGCACGATAAATAGAGATAGGTAGATAGGTAAGTGTCGCTTCTTTACGTAGTAATATGCAATATTACTTATTCTTTGATTTGGGTCTGCGCCTGGATACAACCCCAGTCCGTACTCATAATCAAAGCTCAAACTCAAAATTGATTTTATTCATGTAAACCATAATATCATTTATTATCAGACAGAATCTACCACCGATCCAGAACGCTGCTTCCACTGAGAAGATCCGGCAAGAAACGCAATAGTTACTCTTTTCAATGAATAAAAGATGGTGTACATTCTCAGGAACAGCGACAGAATGTGAACAGGCGACACCATTGTCACTAAATAAGTAAATAGATACGTATTGTACTGCACCCGTAGTAGTACGAATGTTGCTTTGTTTGTCACCATACAGTTGGTGCGATTGTCTGGCGACTACATATTTTTTTTCGCACAAATTGGCGCCATTCCACCGCAATCATTACAAAACAATAATCTCCCGATTACCGCATCTGATAACGTGTGAGGTGTGAGTTGTGTTATCAATCATAAATGTGTGTTTTTGAGTCAGTATGCCGACCTTGGAATGACGTTTACGTCATAGCAGACTATTTCTTAATATAACGGTGTAGACAGCAAAGTAGGAAATCAATAACTCTTTTTATTGCGACTGGTCCGGCCACACACTCCCACCACTTTAACTCATGTAATCCAGGATCGACAATGGTGACCAATAATGACGTCGAGGTTTGACCGTCGACGAGTCCCGGGGAAAAGTTAAATTGTCTTGGAACCCGCACGAATTTAATCGAAAGCAATAATAAGTGGAGTTGGAAGAAAAAAAAATCCACTTCCCTCCGGTGCTAAGCGGGAGACAAAAATAGCTAGTATGGGCTGATTGCCATATAAACAAGACTGTTACAGCTGATTGAAGACCAGTTGTAAGGCACCACGGATCGTAATTTGACTAATTGGACCTAAACTCGTGAGCGATCAGTAGCTTGACTTGAGTAGCCAATCAATAGCTTGACCAGACTTGACAGTTCTCGCTGCGAGCTAGAGTCTGACACATGCGCATTTGTCTGCCGGGTACCCCCATCACATCGGGTGTGATCGGCCGTTCTCTAACCCACGTGCAATGTTTTCCTGAGAATGTAAACCATCATTGAAAAGCATATACGCATAACTGGCACTTCTATGGCATTCTTCTTCTAAGGTCTGTTCCTTCTCTTTTTTTTTTTAAAGATTACTAGCAATGTATGTTTATCACATTACTAGTATTCCCTTTAGCCCCTCCAACTAAGCTAATGCTTGTGCTAGGAGTGGGCTCACGTCAATAGTTTAATGGTCAGGATGGGGATCGAACCCGGAATCTCTCAGCTACGAGGACGGCCCCTCTAACCACTAGGCTATTGACGCTTCTCTGTCGATTATATTGTTGTGTGTCTGACCCTTATCTGTGGCGGTATGCGGAGAGCAACTGCAGTACATTGAAAACGAAGTGTTTGTGCATTTAATCGCGAATTTAAATACGTAGACATTAATATACAATCTATAATACATTATCAGCTGTACGATAAGACAATGTAGATGGTAATTTATTAAAACCTCTAACGAAAAAAGAGGGGTGTTATAAGTTTAACATGTGTATCTGTGTGTCTGTCTGTGGCATCGTCGCACAAGCGGATGATCCGATTTTAATTTTGATTTCTGATCGATAGTGTTCTAAGCTAGGTTTAATGAAAATCGCTTCGGCCGTTTGAAAACTATCAGCTCTATTGTAGTTTAAAAAGCCGTTGCTACGGAGGTTTATTGAATTGTCTATGTACTCGTGTATTTGGTAATTATATTGTAAGACCTAACCAGCAGTGTTTGTAGCCCTAGGCCGTGTAGTGCCATACGCCACTATCTCATCGTTTACTATGAATGTTTTATCTAAATTAGCCGCCCCTTAACATCTGGCCGCCCTTGGCCGGTGCCTAGTTGGCCTTAAGGGCAATTTGCCACTAGACAGACTATGCACACATATGATTTTGCAAGATATACTGGGTTCGAATCCATTCGATGCAGATTTCGGAAATGGCTGTCTCGTAATTCGCCCCGGTCTGGGTGTCACCGGGATCGCCCCCATTCCATTGTACGGTACCCATAGTACAAGCGTTGCTTAGTTTGGACCCATGCAGCCGGTATGGTATGGTAGTCATGATAATATGTTTTTTCATTCTAGTTTAATGCCTACTGTGATTTGCATCCAGGAAATAATAAGTTACATTTTTTTCAAACCATGCTGTTTGCGATCGGTAGATCTCCTAAAATCAATACAGAATTAGACCAATGCGGTAATCAAGATTGTATCATACAATATAGGTACCTAGTTTTTGCAGTATGCAAAGTAGTTAGGTATAAGCCAATAGGAAAACACCTATTATTCAATAGGTACTACTGTTTCTTATCAAACGTTCCTATAATAAAACAACCACGTTAAAAACACCGATAAAAAATCTCTAGCGCACAGATTAAAAATACAAAAACATCGCCACAGAGCGGAAAAAAGTTACAATTTAAAAAAAATTGTTTATGCCATAACACCCGATCTGTGTATCACCAGAACAAATTCAAACAGGAAAAAGAAAATAAGGTAACCATACATTCCATTAACCGTCACCAATTCGTGCACAATAACTAAACGCGAAAAGTTTTCAATTATCAAACAACAAGAACACTTTAAATCAAATAAACTCTGCACTGTTAATTGAACGCGCAACAGAAATTCGGAACTAAACGCGATAAATTATATGAAAATAGAACGTTGTTTATTTTAAAAAGGGAATTCGAAAACTGGCGCGCTCGGACGCGCGACCGCCAACCACGACGATAGCCGAACGACTGGTTTAGTGATGTGAAATGTGCAATGATGCGATTCGAATCGAGTTACTTTTATACATTTCATCGTTTTTTATGTAAATGTCGACCTGTTGCGGAGTGACTGAGAGAACTTATTGTGTAGAAGCTGAAGCTGGTGTAATACCGCGTGATATTTCCCGAAAGGGCAAAGGCACAATGAACGCACTGGACCCATGTAATGGCGGTGACAATCACAACAGAACCATACAATACAGCACAGAATTAACTATTGGCGTCTCCACTGGTCGTATGTCATGATGAGTGACCAGCAGAGAATTTGGTATTCAGCAGCCAGGTTTGAAAAAAGAAACAATTCTTATATCCTTCCTTGTATTGATATAACATTAGGTCACGTCTATTTACTTCACCAAAGTTGCATATTTCCTAATAAAGGTGTATTTACAATTTATTTATACTGACATGAATCTATACAGTAAATAAAATTGAAGTGTTCGTAATCGTCTTGTAATTTCAAAAATAACAGCCTTTTAATGTGCATATGAAAATATATACGGTACAAAAAAAACCAAAATATTTTAACAATTATTGTCTGCCTGTCTGTCTGTTTGTTTATTCCGGTTAATCTCTGAAATGGGTGGACCGATTTCGACAGGACTTTCACTGGCAAATAGCTGATGTTATAAAGAGTAACCTAGGCTACTTTTATTTTTATCTAAGTACCACGCGGGTTGTGTCGCGGGCATCAGCTAGTGCTAAATAAATGCAAAATGTCGCTCCCTAAACGATTCTAGCACTCACTAGGTACATTGACATAATTATGTAAAACACCAGTGCCATTTGTCACGGCTCTAATTTCACTATCAATGCTATTCACCGCAACGCATTTTCTGATACCAAGCCAAATAATTGGAACGGTTCTGCCTATTTGTAGTGTGTCTCGTTTTAACGACAGAATCCGTAGAATTTGAAGAAGTACATTTATTTTCAGCATGGGTCATCTCACTGCCTTTTCTTCTTCTACTTCTGTATGTTTATACCTATGGTGGGTCAAACAGTCATGTCGAACTTTAGCATCCCGTCATCTCCTTATAGATGCCGCAGTGCCGTTTGTTTTAGTGTGGAAGCTGAGACGTAGTCCTTCATAATCCTATCCCATTGGTCGTTTGGCATGCGGCAAATATGGCCGCATAAGGACATACATTATGAGACAAGAACAATCTTACTCCCATATTCATAAAACTATTCTCATGACTTTATTAGATGTCACAATTTTTCTCAAGTACTGTGAATTTAACCGTGACGTCTGCACTGGCCAAACATGTTGACCTATTTACATTGTTGTATCTATTTTTTGGTCACAATAAATTCTCATATAATAGGGACACAAAGAATGTTGAAGGCATAGCTTCTCCTAGATTTAGCTTTTTCAGGGACACGCCAAAAATCTAAAAAGGCGCCTTCCTTGGTTACCACGAGTAAACGAGTAAACTCTTTAAAATATTCTTAGATTTAAATTCATACATACACCCTCATTCAAATCATCAATTTGCACGCTGAAGAATGCATGTGGGTGGATAAATTACAGATTTTATTTACAAGTCTAGAGTGCACCCAAATTCACTAGATTCCTCAGTACAGACTGCACACTAATGTGGATATAACATAAAAAGCTGTCAAAAACCCAATAGGCTTCTCTCAAACATTTTGTTGCCCAAATCTTTTTTAGAAAATTTGCTTCAAGAAAATGTTACAGCATTATTTATTACTTGATACTATAAATCTAATACTAGCAATGAGTTGCTTGTGTATTAAACTGTGATTTCCAAATCAATATAAGACACGTAATAGGCTTATCGACTTATCTAATGCCGTTCAAATCTCTTGTCTACCTATGCGTCCTCTAGTCTCGCCTACCTACAATGCAATTTGTACGATAACACAAAGTAACTCTTCAAATAAACGATTTCCTTTAATATCATATGTCATCGACCCATCAATGTTCCTTCCATAATTTAGTTTTGAACACATTATGTGAGAATTAATTTTGGTATTCTTTCTTGAAAACTTCAAATACCCAAAACAATCAATAGTAAATAATTGGATATAGATTAACAGAATGGAAATAACCCACACACATAAGTACTTCTGCAAACTAAAACCAACCTAAAATCACTAGCACTAGAGTTTCATTCTGCATAACTGCATGCAACTGTCAAAATATTATTGAATAAATTTATGAACACCACGGTGGTACCCAACGCGGTTGTATGCTCCGAAGGGGTAGGCAGGCTAGCACTGTAGTGCATCCAAATTTCGACCCTATAGCCATTATACATAATATAATAATTATTTTGTTATTAAATCAATCGATAAAATAATCGTGTGGCGTGTCACAGCACTATGTCTACAGCAAGCCGACACGTAGGCTGAGTTGAAACGTGTTTTGCGCAGCAACAGACACGATAATGTGACATACGAGGCGGATAATTGTGAGACTATCCTATACTATACTAAAGTCAAACTCATTGAGATAGTTAGGTATATTTAATGTTATTGTTATATTGTTGGCGAATTTTACACGTCTTCCGGAGGACATGCATATTTCTGCACGGTGATTTTTTTTCTTCACCGTACAGCAAGTACAAATCTTGGGTGGAAATGAGATAAGAACATGAAATATGAAATTCCCAGAGGTACGAGCCGTGATTTGAACCTGCATACCTTGCTTTGAAATGTTCCTAAGAGTGATTCTAATCACTGAGGTATCCAGTCTTAATTATGAAATGATAATTCCGACAGCCTTCTATCGTCATAAATGAATAATAACATGATTTCTAAATATTTAAATTTAAATCAGACCAGGACATTGCCAAATCGACGTCGCCCTATTCGGCTTGCATGGATTGGTTGTAAATTAAATTATTTTTACTACACACTAATATCGATCGCATTTTGACAATGTTACAGTTCGTTTTGCTTTGTTAATATAAATTTAATTGTGATTTATATAAAATTAGAATTTATTTGTAGTATTCCTCTGTAGTGATTGACGAGTTTGTTAATGTTAATATTAATTAGAATGATAATTAGTATAAAATTGATTATGAATTTTTAATGCATGTTTACATACTTATGATTATGACCAAACCAGGGTTAGGTACCTACTAAGTAATCTACATATAAGTGTAGCCCAACCATTACTAACAAACACAACTAATTGAGTCCAAAATCATTAAAATTAACATTACACAGAGGTGCGCCGGTAAAACAATAGTACATTGTTACACGAGTGGTGAAAGTGACTTATTTATTTTCCCGAGACGGGGTTTGGCGCCCGAGCGTAGCGAGGGCGCTAATAGTTCGAGGGACAAAATAAGTCTTTCACCCGTAAACACTGTGCTTTTCAATACGAATACAAGGAAAGTAAAAATAAAAACATCAATTGGCTAAAGAAATAATACAAGGAAGTATGAACAATACTCTACAACTCGAATAAAAAAAGATCGGATTGTCGCCAATTTTTTTTTTTTCGTGGGCCAGCCAACTTCATTATTTAGCCAGTATTGTTAATTTTAATCTTTAAATATTTTGCCCAAATCTATGTTATTTTAAAGAAATTGTTGAAACTAAATTATAATTTAAGTCATTTAAAAATATATATTCTTTAATTAATACTTAACTTTATGTTATTTCAATTTTACATCGTGCTGTAATTGAGTGACTGTAGAAAAAGTTTGAACATGGTTCCATAGAAATGTGAAAATGGAACTAGTTTTTTTTTTTATAATTTGACAGCTGTCAGTTGAATGCGATTCTCCCGGGCCGGAAAAGTATTACTTTCAACCCGCTCCTCAGGCAACTTCAGACCTACTTTCAGAGTATGAGTAATGAAAACCTTATTACTAAAAAGGTAAATGATAAAATCTGTGAATTATGGAATGTGGCTTGACACATTATTGCTCGTCGTTTCCAATTTTACGTTACACATAGAATTAGTACCATGAAATTAAAAATTATAGAAAAATGGAACCGTTTAATTTCCATTTAATGCTTTGCCATTTTGTTGCAAACTGTTGTCATAGCAACGCGTATAAAGCCGCGAAAATATATCGTCGAATATATCGCGCCATCGTATCCAAATAAGGCTGTTATTTATAAACCTATTTAAACTATCATAGCGAATTTGAGTAAATACTTGTGAGATCATGTGACATCTCATTATGTACAAGAATAAAATTTACCAGTTCGCTCTTAAATATGAGAAGGATATATTAATAAAGACAACTCGCAACGAGCAGTAATAACAAAATAAATAAAACCCTTGGAAATCGTCGGGAATTTTTTTCGCAACCTTTGTCAAACTGTAGTAGGAACCACAGATATAGATTTACATAGATATCGCAAGTATCACGATTTGTATGCAAACCAAGCGTGCCAAATATTTAACACCTACTGTGACGTCACAGATGGCGGGAAATCCAAACCGATTCAAAGAGACCGATGCCGCCGATGCCCCTCCGCCCGCTACGATTCTCTCGAGTGATTATCTCGCTCAAACTCATATTTTCATATCTGTAGTCGCGAGGACTGTAAGTTATCGGCGACTAACCTTGACGCTTGGTCGGGGTTTTCGGACACGCTAAGTACCTACATTTGCGTTATCTATGTAAATCTATATCTGTGGTAGGAACTCTCTCGAGCATATATTGATCGACATCGGTTGGGTAAGTTAGTAACCATTAAAGTAGTAACTCTTTGTAATTATTAATTATAAGCAACTAGCGATTAAAAAAAAAACAAAACGTCAAAAGACAAGCCCGCTGAGTTTCTCGCCGGATATTCTCAGTCGAAGTTGCGTTCCGATCCGGTTGTAGATTAAAGAAAAAAAAGTAAAAATTACAATTTGTAAGTGCCCCCGTAGACCTAAACAAAATAAACGCTTTGTCTTTGACTAAAAACACTTAAAATTAAACTCGTCACACGACAAAGTAACATTTAAGTCTCAATAGAGTGCAATACAACTTATAACTAAAATTTAAATTTTACAAAACCCCCGATGCAACGACTTTTTAAAATACAAAAGAGCTGATAATTTTCAAACGGTTGAACCGATTATCATAAAACATAGCTAAGAACACACTCGATCAGAATACCTATCCAACAAAAAAAAACAAAATTGAAATCGGTTCATCCGCTTTGGCGCTACGATGCCACAGACAGACCCACGGATACAAACTTATAACACCCCTCTTTTTTTCGGTGGTAAAAAATAATAATAATGATAGATTCCTACCTTGTGGTTGATCTTCGCATTTTTGGGCGCCTTCACTATCGCTGGCTTGGGCGGCGGCGCCACCGGCACGGGCGCGATGACCACTGGTTCTGTGGCCAAAGGAATAACACTTAAGGTGAAGGCGCCTGTCTAGTCCGCGAAATTCAAAATTTTCGAGTATTTTTATAATTTATCCAAAATCTGAAAACATTTAAGACAACATTTTGTGATTTGCCTCAGACACAGTATGCAGTGCGTTTATTAATACATTGATTTTACTCTAAATATTATCACGGTGGATATGATACTAGTTAATCACTAAATATACAAAAATTCCCAGATTATCTGGATAGCTGTCGTTTTTGAAATGTTTGAGAGTAAGTTGGATATATTAATAAATGCTCTGCACACGGTCTTTGTCGCGAATTACAAAATGTGCCTTTTACTATTGCCAGATTTTGTAAAATTTCTAAAAAACCTCATAAAATCTGCACTTCGCGGTGTAGATGGGCGCTTTAGCCTTAAGGCTAAAGCTCCAATCTAGCCGCAAAGGCAATTTTTTTTCTAAATCTTAGAATAATAAAGTGCACATTTTGTAATCGGCGACAAATACCGTGTGCAATGCATTTATTAATATATCCAACTTACTCTAAATCATTTCAAGAACGATAGATAACCAGAAAAACTGGTAATTTTTGTATATTTCGTGATGGACTAGTATCACATCCACCGTGATAATATTTAGAGTAGAATAAATGCATTAATGGACGCACTGCATGCTGTGTTTGTCGCCAATCACAAAATTTTGGCTCAAATGTTTTCAGATTTTGGATAAACTAGAAAAGAGCTCGAAAATTTTGAGTTTCGCGGGCTGGACAGACGCTATCACCTTAAGTCTGAGAGCGGTCTCAAGTACGCTTTCGACATGTCATTTGGTACTGGTATGACGTAAGAAGCACATTGACTGATCGCTGTCAGACTTAAGATCGATCCTATTATAAGAATCAGGGCCTGTGCAAACCACGTTTTTTAAACGCGCGCTTTTATCCTACAAAAGTCTACAGTCTAAAGTCTAAAGTTGTCAGGCTGCATCTGACTCGCGTGCGTATCGCATCTGTATCGCTACAAACGCGCGTCGACGCCGCGTTTAAAAAACGTGGTGTGCATGGGCCCTTAGTTTGGTGTCTTGATCTCCTTGCAAGCCAAATGCTGGGTTCGCCAATGGGCAAGTTGTAACATGACGAGTTTATAATGAGCAGATGGCATCACACACCTCACAGGAAGTCATTGAGGGAGGACCTGCATGCAGCATTGGACGTCTTCCGACCGAATAATGGATGTTCATACCAATCCCATAAATTCCAGTGCTCGTTTCAAAGGTATGTTGAACCACAACCGTAGCAATACCCAGGCATGGTCTTTTGGAGATTGCTAAGAATCTTCCGAATCTATGTTAACCCACAGTGGGCCAGGGCCTATGACCTGATAGACTTTGCATTGATGTTAGGCCAGAAATTCGGATCTTAAAGCCGCTTGACGACCTCTCGGCGCAGTGGTTCGTGGCTAGGCCGCTCGGCTCACTGCACCGGGTGGTTGCGGGTCATTACTGGTCACAATTCCCGATCCTGGTTTACAGAAGTAACAGTGATGGGAGTGTGTAGGGGGACCAGTCCCATTTAAAAAAAAATTGCCCAGATCTGGGTGTCACTGGGATCGCCCCCAGTCCATTGTACGGTACCCATAGTACAAGCTGCTTAGTTTGGGACCGTGGAGTTGGTGTGTCAGCCTGGCGATATTTATTTATAAGAGGACTACATGATTAATTAAAACTAGTCACCCACCTGGCTGCGCTCTTCCCTGCTGCTGTGGCTGCAGAGGTGATCTCTTCTCTTGTTCTATCACAGCTGGCGCCGCCGGTGGCGGAGCCCCCGTGCTGCCACCTCGAACCTACAGACAAACAGTAATACATGTTGAAACAACCAGTGGCAGATTTACCAGCAGGCTAAGCAATAAGCAACTGGCGATAAAAAAAAATGTCATGTAAAAAGACAAGCCCGCTGAGTTTCTTGCCGGATCTTCTCAGTCGAGGTCGTGTTCCGATCCGGTTGTAGATATAAGAAAAAAAATTATGTAAAATTGACAATTTGTAAGTGCCCCCGTAGGCCTAAACAAAATAAACGATTTGAATTTGCTAAGTAGGCTGAAGCCTAGGGCGGCAGATTTTTGCGGCGGCAAATTTGGGGAGATTTTGCCAACAAAAAATTGCGCAAAAAGGTATTGTAACGAACTTTTATAACTTGACTGAGTTGATTATTTTTAACTGTTTGTAAGCGCATTGAAATAGAACTATTTTTACGGATTATATCGCGTTTATTTACTTTTTTATGTTACCGACGCTGTGTGCTGAGTTTTTAATGAAATTTTAGCAATGATCTTGAGAGACGATTATAACCTGAGAAGAGCCTGGTTTTCCGGTTTATTTCACCGGAAATTCTCCAGTACTCAGTCCACCGGTGCAAACCTGAGGCGTCTATTGAACCAAACTCTGATTTGACAGCTTGCTAATTCAAATTTCATGAACACACCAATCGATAGATTGTCGATCGATATTATCTAATTCGAGCAATGTTACAGCCCATCACTACATAGTATAAAACAAAGTCGCTGCCCGCTGTCTGTCCTTAGGTATGCTTAGATCTTTAAAACTATGCAACGGATTTTGATGCGGTTGTTTTTAATACATAGAGCTTTGATAAAGGAAGGACATAGAGGGACTCAAGATAAGGGTGTATATGTATAATACATGCATAAGATAGTAGGAAAACACTGATAATTTTAGAGCCGTGCGAAGCCGGGGCGGATCGCTAGTATACTTATAAGGAAAGTATACCTTGAAGTTAGTGGTATGTATATGTCCGTATACCAACTACCGTATCATCTGTGAAATGCACGTAAATCCCTAAGAGCAACTCGATTCACCCACCCACCACATTTTCCTTACGATTCATCAATGTTATGACGTTAATGGCAATACTATACAGGACTAGCTGTGCCCACGGACTTCGTCCGCGTAGTATTTAACGTAACAAAAATTTCGGGATTATCGGGATAAAAAGTATCCTATATGTTAATCCCGGTTATAAACTATCTGTGTTCCAAATTTCATTCAAATCCGTTCAGTAGTTTTTGCGTGAAGGAGTAACAAACATACATACATACATACATCCACACTCACAAACTTTCACATTCATAATATTAGTAGGATGTAATCGAGGTATGGTAACGAAAACTGATATCGTGAATTCAACTCATGATTCTCGACCGAATCGAATTTTCGTCGATATTTTCAAATTACGATTTATGCCATTTCTTTTCAGAATTTTTAAATTAATTTTACCATGAAATGCGCGTTCGAGCGTATTGAGTCTTAATTTACAATCCCGTTTATTACTAAAATAGTAATTGTTGATTAAAGTTAATATAAAAAACATTTGAAAAATTGGAGTAGCGTTCATGAAAATATCCACGGAAAATTCCAACTCTGGAGGGTCCAGAATCATGAGTTGAATCCATGGTGCCCCTTAGACCCTGTATATTAATGGGTAGAGAATAATTATAACCCTTATGCCCCATTGTCGGGCCGAAGGCTTCACTCAATGCGAGGGGGAATCGGGCCACAGTCACCACCCTGGACTTTACACCTCTCGGGAAAATCGACCAGATTCTGTCAGAACAGCGGCGACTTGTGGAGTTTCCGCACAATTCTTACCCTAACCAGAAATAAACGTATTCGAAATACATTGCATTTTTATTACGTAGGTACACTTTGGAATAATTACTTTTAAATACGACACACCGAAATCAAGTTTTGATATCGGAACCAGTATTCTGTATCAAAAAAACAGTTTAGTTTGGTACGTGTCATGAGCGTTTTATTGAAACCATAATAAGATTATAAATAACTAGCTGTGCCGCGTGGAATTTAATTGACAAAGTTTCATACAAACTTTCATTCCCTATTTTATCCCCTTGGGGGTAGAATTAATCAAAATCCTTTCTTAGCGGATGCCAACGTCATAACATCTACCTGCATGCCAAATTTCAGCCCGATCCGTCCAGTGGTTTGGGCTGTGCGTTGATAGATCACTATGTCAGTCAGTCACCTTTGAGTTATATATATTTAGAAGTAGAGCAAAGGAATATACAGCTGTACGGAGAAGATGGAACACAGACGCGCCTAGAGCACTGCACAATAGAAGAAAGAGTGTTTGGGGTAATATGTACAGTCGGGGAATTAAAAGGCTAACCACCTTAGAGTCAACTTGTCCTTGCACGAGTGCAAGAAACAGTAATGCCAACATTCCAGTGCAACAAGCAGTGCTGTCAACATTTTAATAACATTGTCAACTTATGATTGTCACCATGTTACGTGTGTAGTATGTGACATTGACAGGCACTGGGAATAACAATAGTTTAAATAAATAAACATAAAAACCAAAGAGGATATAATTACTTCGTATAATCAAAAATATGAATGGCAAGTCAAACCATTGTTAAGTAAAAAAAAGAATACTTTCATTACTCATATCCGGAAAGTAGGTCTGAAGTTGCCTGAGGAGCGGGTTGAAAGTAATACTTTTCCGGCCCGGGAGAATCGCTTTCAACTGACAGCTGTCAAATTATTAAAAATAAACTAGTTCTATTTTGACAAAAAAAAAACTAAATAGGCGGCAATCCGAGCATATTAAATGTCTACTTCTACATCCACTTCCGTGTCCACTTCCACTTCCACTTCCACTCCCACTCCCACTCCCACTTCCACTTCCGGTCGGTTGGTCGGTCAAGTCGGTTAAAAACATAATGGTTACTTGTTACAGCCCAGACTCAAACTAAGCGACGCTTTATGGGTACCGTACAATAGACGGCAAAATAGGCGGCAATCTGATCTTCATTTGTTTCGAGTTGTAGAGTATTGTTCATACTTCCTTTTATTATTTATTTAGCTAATTACTGATTTTATTTTTACTTTCCTTGTATTCGTAATGAAAAGCACAGTGTTTACCTCGGGTGAAAGACTTATTTTGTCCCTCGAACCCCGTCTCGGGACTAAATAAGTCACTTTCACCCCCTGTGTAACAATGTACTATTGTTCTGAGTAAATTTAATATTTGTTATCGAACATTTAGAACTGTCAGTTCTATGACTTAGTTTTAATATCTGCTCTCAACACGATAAATGAATCAATTTGATAACCGGTTAAGGTTTTCATAACCCTACTGTACTTTTGGGGAGTTTGTTGTAAACTTGTAACTTACGATACAAAAATAGGATAAATATTACTAGCGATAGGTTTGTTATTAAAAACACCATATGGACCAAAAACCATATTCAATTGAAGAAAAACAATACACGCGCAATTTTTTTCGCGAAAATAATTCATAGGCAGTGCGAAATTCCATTTACAAAATTTACGCAAGTTCTGTCGTTGACATTATAAACTCAAAATATACACAATTCACCGCCAACCACCTTAACCTTATACCATCAACAAAACGACCAAACTGTCTATACATTAATTCGACAGTGCCTTCGCGCAATTTATACCTAACTACACTGTAACAAGGCTCAATATTACTAGTGGCGGCAACACGTGCAAAATAATTTCGGACCGGTTAGGCCACAAGTGGAGAAATGTCACCGAGGAGCGAGTATTGAGTAATTTAATATCGGTTACAATATGTAAGGTAAACGAAATAAGGAACACTTATACTAGGTGAAAAAAAAGGGTAAACTATTTTATTGCAACTCTACTTTGTAAATTCTAAAACTATCGGCTTTGTGGGACAGTTGAAGTACTAAAGGTTTTATAGACTTCTGTCAACAGCTGTTGTATCCTTATAACACCTTTTGTTTTCAAGTTTCCTCCAAAGCTGATAGTTAGAGAATTACCAAGTTAAGTATTGAAAAAAAAAAACATTTTCTGTTTCAACCTGTAAATAAAATAATTTTAGCCCTTACGACGTCCCAGTCCTGGGCATGGCGCTTCCCCTCAACACGAGGGGGATTCAGGCTGTAATCCACTACACTGGCCTAGCGCGTGTTGGCCGATTTCACATGTCTTTCGAAAATTTATTACATTTTCTAAGACATGCAGGTTTCCTCACGATATTTTCCTTCACCGTAAGTAAGTGATAATCATAATATAAATTATGATTCGCACATAGATATCGAAAAACCCAGATGTGCGAGCCGGGGGTTCGAACCCAGGACCTGGTGCCCGCAAGCCGCGTGCTTAACCAATCGGCTATCACTGCTTGCAGGTATCCTATTAAAATACCACAACAGTGCCATGTTCGATCGGGTGAATAAAACTGTAATAATTTCACGGATCACTAAGCATTGTAACGCGAGCGCGGAACCGAGACCGACATACTATAATCAACCGCGCCAAAGCGAGACAGAGCGCATTTTATGAAAACCGTTTTCACATTAAGCAAGTGCGAGAAGGACAGATGTATAGATGAATACAACACAACAGGCGTTCATGTTTTAAATGTGAAACAAAAAATGTACAGAGTTGTTGCAACTTTTTTCTGCATCTCCGTTCGCGGTTATCACTACATAGTATAAAACAAAGTCGCTTCCCGCTGTCTGTCTGTCCCTATGTATGCTTAGACCTTTAAAACTACGCAACGGATTTTGATGCGGTTTTGGTTAATAGATAGAGTGATTCAAGAGGAAGGTTTATATGTATAATACATGCATAATATAGTAGAGAAACACTGATAATTTAAGAGACGTGCGAAGCCGGGGCGGGTCGATAGTAAACTACAAATAAAATTTTAAAAAGCTTCCCGATACTGTGACTCTTAGTCTTAGTCGCTTAGTGGATACGCTACGATGGACAGGGTTTTAACTCCCGACGAAAAAAGAGGTGTGTTATAATTTTAACATGTGTATCTGTGTGTCTCTCTGTGGCATTGTAGCACCCAAGGAGATGAACCGATTTTAATTTCGTTTTTTTTTTGTTAGAAAGGTATTCGGGTCGAGGATGTTCTTAGCTTTGTTTCATGAAAATCGGTGAAAATCGGTCGCGATTGCAAACAGAATAGTGGAGGTGTCCCGAGTTAAAGGCAGGAAAGATGATACCCGGGCGACACGACAGTGCGCTAAACAGCTCAAAGCGTCGCTACCAATTGACTACCAGCTGTCAGGAGAATTCTCCCAAGATGAAACCGATCGTGCCTTGAAACTATTGCCCCCTAATAAAGCAGCTGGCTTCGATGGAGTCTACAATGAGTTTCTAAAGCACCTGGGCCCAAAATGCAGGAAATGGCTGAAAGAGTTCTTCTCAGATATCCTGTTACGTAACAAATTGCCTCGCGACTTCAATAGATCAAAGATTATTGCTATACTGAAACCCCAAAAACCTGCAGACGATCCTAAGAGCTACCGTCCTATCGCCCTTCTGAGCTGTGTCTATAAACTCCTGGAGAGATTAATCTACAACCGCATTATGCCTCTCATTGATAAGGTGGTTCCAGTGGAACAAGCTGGCTTCCGATGTGGCCGTAACTGTACCGACCAGGTGTTGTCCCTCACAACCCACATTGAAGCAGGGTTTCAAAAGAAACTAAAGACGGTTGCTGTTTTAATAGACCTGTCTGCGGCATACGACACAGTTTGGCGCCAAGGATTGGTCTACAAGCTCATGAAAGCGGTGCCATGCAGAAAAATGGTGGGGCTGTTAAATAGCATGCTTAGCAACCGTGAGTTCATGGTTTTTCTTGGCGACAGTGAAAGCCGTACCAAAAAGCTGAACAATGGATTACCACAGGGTTCAGTTTTGGCTCCGCTGCTCTTCAATCTTTACCTACATGACATACCTGAAACGCAGAGTCGTAAATTTATGTATGCTGATGACATAGCACTAGCTTCTCAACACGAAACCTTCAAACCATCCGAAGGTATCCTTAACGAGGACTTAAGCATACTAGACAAATACTTTAGGAAATGGAGACTAGTACCAAACACTGCCAAAACCGAAGTAACTGCGTTTCACTTGGCTAACCAAATGGCAAAATACGAGCCCAATGTTGAGTTTGCTGGAGCCATGTTACACTACAACCCCACGCCGAAATACCTGGGCGTGACTCTCGATCGGAGTCTCACGTACGCTCCGCACATGGACAAATTATCCAAAAAGCTCCAGACCAGAAACAACATCTTGCACAGGCTAGCGGGCACCACTTGGGGCGCCAGCGCCGATGTGCT
This sequence comes from Notodonta ziczac, assembly GCA_918843915.1. Classification (NCBI taxonomy): domain Eukaryota; kingdom Metazoa; phylum Arthropoda; class Insecta; order Lepidoptera; family Notodontidae; genus Notodonta; species Notodonta ziczac. The sequence goes on from OU974064.1 coordinate 2,509,448, forward strand.
GCGTACAACCGGTCTCAGTTTGGTGTACTCAGCAGCAGAGTACTGTGCACCAGTATGGTCAAATAGTGCACATGTGCTGCATGTGGACACCCAGCTGAACCAGACCATGAGATGCATATCTGGAACCTTAAAATGTACCCCTCTCCAGTGGCTCCCTGTTCTAAGCCATATAAGCCCACCCCATTTGAGAAGACAACAAATACTACTACGAGAGGCCCAGAAGATCTACGGAAATCCCAACCTGCCAGCTCACGCGGAGTTTACTGATCCGCCACCCCACCGCCTGAAGTCACGTCACCCACCATACCAGATCGCAAGTGAACTCGTGTCCGGCGGATTTAACACCTCTGCTGAGTGGTTGCAGGAATGGAACGCAAAACCCCCTGATAGCATGGGAGTTACCATCAACCCTACACTTAAACCTGCTGGTTTTGCGCTCCCAAGAAGGGAATGGTGCCAACTGAATAGGGTAAGAACTGGATGCGGGCGAAGCAATGCTTTCATGTCCATGTGCGGGTGGAGGGAATCACCGGAGTGTGAGTGTGGAACTGCTGTCCAGGATGTTGAGCATATAGCTAGAGACTGCTCACTCACAAGGTACCACGGCTGCCCAACAGACCTGTTCTCTCTCGAAAACGACGCTATCCCATGGATTCAGCAATTAAAAGATAGAATAATTTTATAATTTTGATTTTAATTTTAATTTATTGTGAACAATTGTAAGAATGCCATACGAATAAATAAATGAAAATCGGTTCAGCCGTTTGAAGATTATCAGCTCTTTTGTAGTTTTAAAAGACGTTTAAAATATTCAATTTTATTCAACAAAGTCGGCAAACGAGCGTGAAACCCGCCTGTTAAGCAGTCACCGTACTATAGGCTAAGGTGACTGCTTGCAATACCAAAAGCGTCGCTCGCACGGTGCCGAAGTCTGAAGAGTCTGAAGAGGGACGGTATAGAGGTAGAGGGCTTCCGGCCACAGATATAGATTTACATAGATATCGCAAAAGTATGTACTTAGCGTGTCCGAAAACCCCGACCAAGCGTCGAGGTTGGTCGCCGAAAACTTATATGAGTATGAGCGTGATAATCACTCGAGAGAATAGCGGGCGGAGGGGCATCGGCGGCATCGGTGTCTTTGAAGCGGTTTGGATTTCCCGTCACTAATGTCGTCACAGTGGGTGTTAAAAATTCGGCATGCTTGGTTTCAATACAAATAGTGATACTTGCGTTATCTATGTAAATCTATATCTGTGCTTCCGGCTTTTGTAAGAGGATTGTACTACCACAATCGAGCCAGCGTATATCAGCTGTAGTCAACCTTAAAACAGATATTTTTTACCGAAAACCGTCTCGTAGTCTGGTTAGAAATAAAAAGCGATGATCGATCAGTTTAGAAAAAATAAAATCTTGTAAAAAGCCATGAGGATCATTTTTTATCAGGTGCCGTCGGGGGCCACGAAGTTAGCGGTGGGGGGGCGTACGCGCACGCGCAATAAGCAAAAAAACTTGCTGTTTAAGGTTGGCTTTAGACAACCGAAATGCCTCTCTAAGAACAGAGATGAAGTACAAAATTTTAATTAGGCTGATTCTGTCTCCCGCTTTGCACGCAAGGGAAGCGGAATTTGTTTCTTCCAACTCCTCCTTTCGATTAAATTCGTGCGGGTTCCAAGACAATTGCAACATTTATTATATTATCGGTATTATCGTCGAGGGTCGAACCTCGAAATCATTATTGGTCACCATTGTCGATCCTGGTTTACAGGAGTTACAGTGGTGGGAGTGTGTGACGGGACCAGCACCATTTTTAAAAAAACTTAATGAGGGGTAAACCAACAATGGCGTTTATTTTTTTAATTAATCATCCAATAAAGTCGGCTAACAATCGTAAGTACGATTTGGCTGAGGCTACACACTTAACAAGCCCATAGATGCTTGCAATTCCGACATGAAGGGATTAGGGACAGACGCTTTTGCGTCGCGTTTATTCCGGCTAATCTCCGAAACGGCTGGACCGATTCTGACGGGACATTCACTGGCAGATAGCTGATGTTAGAACAAGTAACTTAGGTTACTTTTATCACACCAAATCGGGTACTACGCGGTTGTTACGGGAGCATCAGCTATTAAGAATATTGGCACCTATTTGTCTAGAGCAACGAGATCCTTGATCGTTCTTCGAGTTTGTTTGCAAAAGAAGGATGGAACTTGTCGTTTCCGACATCAGAAACTTTTCGTTAACTGTGAATAATATAATATCATAATATTGCCAGACTGAAACACCAACTGCATGGTCCCAAACTAAGCAACGCTTGTACTATGGGTACCGTACAATGGATTGAGGGCGATCCCAGTAACACCCAGACCAAGACAAATTACGAAAAGGCCATTTCCGAAATTTGCCACGGCGGGAATCGAACCCGCAACCACCATGTGCAATGAGCCGAGCGGCCTACGCTCGAACCACTGCGCCAAACGGTCGTCGAATACCTACCCCCGGGACAGCTGCGTCACACACAACAAAATGAACAACGCACAACCCTTGCGGACGAGACCTCACAATGGGGCAGCCACCCTCGGCTATTATCGCCGGTCATAGCATAAGGCACGAGGGCTGGTGACAGGGGTGCAAAAATAAATCTATCGCAACGCAACCAGATTGGCGTTCCGTATTGAGGTCCTCAATAAAGAGGGTTTATACGGGGGTAATATCCAATGACATTTAGACATACATACTAGTTTTTCCCGCATTTTCTGTACGTCGACAACAACGCCACCTATCGTGTCCAACGATAATTATGAACCGTATAAATGATACAATAAGAAAACCTAACATAATCAGGGGAGCCGTTTAGGAGGTAAGAATTACGATACGGATACCGGAATTTTATATACAGCTAGCGACCAACCCCCGCTTCGCACGGCTCTAAAATTATCAGTGTTTCTCTACTATATTATGCATGTATTATACGTATAAACCTTCCTCTTGAATCAGTCTATCAATTAAAAAAAACCGCATCAAAATCCGTTGCGTAGTTTTAAAGATCTAAGCATACATAGGGACAGACTTTGTTTTATACTATGTAGTTATACTGAAGAAGTGTAGTAAACTAAACCTGTAGATATTTCTAAAGGCGTGACAGGTTCGCAAGCTCGCACTGGGCCAGCGTGATGAGCTATCGCCCGAATCCCCCTGGCATTAGGGGGAATTTGTATAAAATAATAAAATTATTATTATTATTAATAAAATTATAATCTGTACCATAAATTGCGATGCCTACGAATAAGAACGGAGTCTACATCACTGTTATCAGTGGCCGATATCGCTTCAAGGACCCGCTAATCAGAAACCTCAGAGTATGTACCGTGTTATTTTTAGAGTTCCTTAACAAAATTAATAAGAGACGAATGATTACGTCATTCCCCAATTTTAGTTCACTACACTTGTATTTAAGAAAATAAAAACTCCATTGACGGCCAGGGGTCTGCTAACAGGTGAACGAAAACTATCGATCGTCGAGAATTTACGATGAATAATTTACGAAAATAACATGAATGACCATTGGTTTTTAATTGGTTTTAAACTTTATGGCCATTTAACTATTGACATGGCCCACTCCTAGCACAAGGGTTTATATCGAACCTGGCACACGGTAGTAACAGTGGTGTGAGTGTGACGAGGCTAGCACATTTAAATAAAAAACCTAAAAACATAGTTTAAATGTTTTTCAAGCTGCTACGGAACCTTTCGAACAAGTACAGCTCACACTTGGCCGGCTAATAGTTTACTATTGCAACATTTGCAACGTGTTACACGCATTTATGCATGTAGGGCGACGCATTGCGCCTAACCAATTTTCCGGTATGCAAATAAGCATTCGCGATTGGCTGACGCCGACTCCATCTAGGCGTTTACTTGAGAACTAAGGTAGTGCCATCTTGCGGCCAGTATACGCAACGAACGGTGCCACAAAATAGAAGATATTTAACAGCAAAATTTGGAACTAATCTTGAAATATCTATTCGCAGAACGCGTTCAACTTGACCCTTAATAAATATTAACCTTATAAGACCATCCCTCACGCCAATCAGCATGTTTTTTTTAAAAGAAAGTCGGTTGACAAGCTTACTACCCGCCCGATGTTAAGCAATTACCGTTGCCTATAGATGCTTGTAATACGAAAGGCATTGATCGCACTTTGCCAAAGGGGAGTGGGCCAGAGTATGTGGAAGGGAGAGGTTGTGCTTCCAATTATCACTCACTAGCTGTGCCCACCGACTTCGTCCGGGTAGTATTTAACTTAACAAAAATTTCGGGATTATCGGGATAAAAAGTATCCTATGTGTTAATCCCGGATATAAACTATCTGTGTTCCAAATTTCATCCAAATCCGTTCAGTAGTTTTTGCGTGCACGAGTAACAAACATACATCTACACTCACAAACTTTCGCATTTATAATATTAGTAGGATTGTACGAAATACTGGTGGACTACCGACTCAAATTCCCCTCCTATCGAAGGGGATTTTCCCCGGTAAAGGGGTAACAGCTAGGATAATTTAACCAACTACTGTACTGCAGTACTAAATAAATGAATATCGCCAGTCTGACACACCAACTGTATGGTGCCAAACTAAGCGACGCTTGTACTATGGGTACCGTATAAGAGACTGGGGGCGATCCCGGTGACACCCAGACCAGGGCAAATTACGAATAGGCCATTTCCGATATATACCCCTGCGGGAATCGAACCCGCAACCACCATGTGCATTGAGCCGAGCGGCTTAAGCTCGAACCACTGCGCCAAGCGGTCGTCGAATTGTACTGTACTTAGACTATCCATTCTATTGACTGTTTGTATGGAGTGCTAGGAACCAGGTACCCAACTCTGTCAACTACTGGCACTCGTCTGGACCCACACTGGACTTGTAATACGTCAAAACTGACGTATGTGTGTGGGTCGAGTCGAGGACCTGCAGTTAACAGAATTAGGCCCAAGGAACACAGTCTTGGCTCATAGTCAGACACACAATTACACCACCAGCTATTTCTGACTCCCGCTTTGCACCGGAGAAAGCGATGATTTTTCTTCCAACCACACCAATTTTTTTCGATAAAATCCGTGCGGGTTCCAAGACAATTTAACTTGTCCCCGGGACTCGTCGAGGGTCAAACCTCGACGTCATTACTGGTCACCATTGTCGATCCTGGTTAACAGGAGTAACAGTAGTGGGAGTGTGTGGCGGGACCAGTCTCACAGCAACACTCAGAGATGCGGTGATGACCTAACATCTTATCAGTGCTAAGGCCGTCGACCTACTACTAGTACTAATAGTAAACAATTCCTAAGAATCTGCTAATGCAACGACGATAAGCCAGTGATAATACGCATGCAATAATTGCATTAACACTTATAAAGCAATAATGTAAAATCGTATAATACAAGTCGCTTCCCGCTGTCTGTCTGTCCCTATGTATGCTTAGATCTTTAAAACTACGCAACGGATTTTGTTGCGGTTTTTTTAATACATAGAGTGATTCAAGAGGTAGGTTTATATGTATAATACATGCATCATATAGTAGAGAAACACTGATATTATCTTTAGTACGTTTCTGACGTGTCATTTTGTACTGGTTTGACATAAGAATGACATTTCCAAGATCTCTCTCAGACTTGAGATCGATTTATTTAATACAGCCCTAAATAGTCATTCCCAAAGTGGGCGATAACGCCCCCTTGTAGTCAATACAGGGCACAGAGAGTATGAGGCGATGAAGCGGTTTAAGGAGGCGATGGCTGATTTGTGTTTATCTAATATTTTAATTAAAGTATAACAAATAAACGCATAAAAGTCAAAACCTATCGAAGTAAACACAACGATTTATTACATTTTTATTTTTGCCCACTTTTATTGTGTTAACTAAAGTTCCAAAAGTAATGATTGCGATTAAGATTTTCAATACACGTGGTATAATTAATAAAATGAAGGGGCGCTAGAAAGCAATTGATTCTCAAAGTAGGCGGTAGACAAAATAAGTTTGAGAAGCTCTGGTCTAGAAGCACATGGGTTCCTTATAAAATGTAAGTGAGCAATCAGAAAGGATTTTTGAAAATGCTATCTTGTCTACGGTGGTAAAGACACTTTGTAGCCATTTGGTAAAGACACTTTTGTGCGAGCCGGGGTTTGAATCCAGGACCTGGTTCCAAGACGCGTGCTTAACAAAGTAGCTATCACCGTCTTAGCCTTATCACCCGGACTTTACCCTGACAAATTCGCAAACACGCAAATGTGAATGAGGAAGTAATCGCTAATATTAAAACACGCACACATTGAGTTAGTGTGTCACTAATTTCCGAGTCGTACCCGAGGCCTTGAAGTCACGATGTCTCGCGATTTGCGCCGGAGCAGCCGAACAATGCCTACAGTTTGAATGGCCATTTGTGACAGTCTGACAGACAATATTGCGCCGGTATCAGCACACCCACATTTTACCGGTGGTACTGGTCCCGCCACACACTCGCACCACTGATACTCCTGTAAACCAGGATCGACAATGGTGACCAATAATGACGTTGTTTGACCCTCGACGGGTCCCAGGGAAAAGGCAAATTGTCTTGGAACCCGCACGTATTTAATCGAAAGAAATAATAGGAGGAGTTGGAAGAAAAAATGTCCACTTCCCTCCGGTGCAAAGCGAGAGATAAAAATAGCTGGTATGGGCTGATTGCCATAGAAGCAAGACTGTTACAGCTGAATGAAGACCAGTTGTAAGGCACCACGGATCGTAATTAGACTAATTGGATCTAAACTCGTGAGCTGATTATACTTGAACCGGTGGTACTCTGGTACCAAAAAAATTGGGGCGAGCTAATATACCAGGATAATTTCCACTTAATTCTAGGGGGAATTCGGGCTATATATTTCCACGTTAGCCCGGTCCGGGTTGGCGAATTTAACACGTCCTTCGAAAGACGTTTTTCTCGGTAGTAGTCACAGATATAGATTTACATAGATAACGCAAATGCATGTACTTCGCTTGTACGAAACCCCGAGCAAGCGTCAAGGTTGGTCGCCGCTAACTAACAGTCCGCGCGACTAGAGATATCTAAATATATATAACTCAAAGGTGACTGACTGACTGACTGACATAGTGATCTATCAACGCACAGCCCAAACCACTGGACGGATCGGGCTGAAATTTGGCATGCAGGTAGATGTTATGACGTAGGCATCCGCTAAGAAAGGATTTTGATTAATTTTACCCCCAAGGGGATAAAATAGGCGATGAATAATCCCGAAATTTTTGTTAAGTTTAATTACACGCGGACGAGCTAGTAAAAAATATGAGTATGAGCGAGATAATCACTCGAGAGAATCGTAGCGGGCGGAGGGGCATCGGCGGCATCGGTGTCTTTGAATCGGTTTGGATTTCCCGTCACTTGTGACGTCACAGTAGGTGTTGAAAATTCGGCACGCTTGGTTTCAATACAAATCGTGATACTTGCGTTATCTATGTAAATCTATATCTGTGGTAGTAGTAGACCAGGGTAGTGCTAACTTCTCACAGAAACTCGGCGTAAACTAAATATTACAACTGTTTCGTATGATGAGTGAAAAACAGTGCCGTCTAGGGACGCCCGAAAGAAGCGAAGCTTTACTTATAGTATAAAGCGTAGGGGGCACCACAGCTGGCACTCTGTATACCTATATATCGGTTAGCACGGATAGAGTGGCGGCGCGGCCGGCGTTTATAAGAACCTTCTCCTGACAATAATAAACACAACAAAAAAATAATTAGCGAAGTCGTTCCACCCGTTCACGCGTGATGCGATGACCAAGGAAATAGAGAGTCATCTATACAAATAAATAAAATTGGAGTGTCTGTTTGTAATATCAAAATAACAACTTTTCACTAATACATTTATGAATGTACATACGACACCTATAGCAAAAACGCGTTTTTTTTGTGTCTGTCTGTCTTTCTGTCTGTCTGTGTGTTTGTTCCGGGTAATCTCCGAAACGGCTGGACCGATTTTGACTGGTAGATAGCTGATGTTATAAGCAGTAACTTAGACTACTTTTATTTTAGAAAAACAACATTAAAAAAATGGGTCCTGGCTCGCGGGCTCAGAACGCGGGAGCAGACGTTTTAGTTTAGATAAATTCACGCGGACGAAGTCGCGGGCTCAGCTAGTTTATATATATAATCAGTTACCTAATGATATACTTTGAAGAACATAATACGTAAGAAGATGGAAATTAACGTACCACATGAAACAGGAAGTAACGTCACTCATATCACACCTCAAAAACGTTATATTATTTCAACATTTATTTACAAAATGTATATGTGTTAAATGATCTGACGTCAGGTGAGACCACTAGTTCACAGTCTCATTCTGTTTCCTTTTAAACATAGATAAATATTCTTATTAACTTGAAATTGAGAAACCTGTGATAATTTTCTTTGAACTCAAATTATTCTTATTTATTTAAATTAATGCGGGACTAGCCAGGTACTTGCTTAACCTCTTTGCTTAAAATGCGTGAAAAAGTTACAAAATCCAATCCGTAAATAGAAATAAACATTGACAGACGCCGCCAACCGATTGGCGACCTGCCAGAGCGGCGGACATTTTTTTTGTACTTTTTTTTTCCTAAAAAAAAAAGAAGTCAGAACTGTAGAGGCTAGTAATTAGTATGAGTTTTTAAAGAAACTACTTAAATATTAAAATGAATGATCGCATGTCTATACATTTCCCAGAGACATGCCGGGATCCAATAAAGGATTTCCAATTTTGAAATATCACAAATTACCATCCTTCATAGGTGGTATACTCTGTACATGAATCGCATAGTTTATGTACACACGATGATCAAATAGAGTCTAAATATAGGATGATTGCGTTAGATTACGCAAGCCATTACCGCACACGTGCTAATGTCAAGGTCGACTTTCGCTTGGCAATTTACGCGAAACTACAGTGCGGACGGACACAGCCTGGCGTGGTCGGAGAGAGTGGTGTGATACATATTGATAAATAGCTGTGCCCGCGACTTCGTCCGCGTGGAATAGTGTTTGATGACTATCACAATGTATGTTACATCAGAATAGCTCTAATATTTTGTCTCTTGTCACAAACTTATAAAACATTCACATAAACATTACTAATTTCCATATAAAGTTTCCTGCCCTATTCTATTCCCTATTGTTATTTTACACCCTTGAGGGTAACACTTTTAGAAACTTTGACCGTCATAACTATTTTTATTAAGTTTCAAGCTTCAAGCTTCAAGCTCTAAAAATGACGACACTTCCATGCAACTTTTCATCCCCCCTTTCAACCCCTTACAACCCTTTTTTCGCATTAAAAAGTAGCCTATGTCCTTTCTCAGTCTCTAGACTATCTGTGTACCAAATTTAATTTAAATCGGTTCAATAGTTTTGGCATGAAAGCGCGGCAGACAGAGTTACTTTCGCATTTATAATATTAGTAAGGATGTTACACCCCGCAGTGGTGGAGGCAGACCCAGCTTTGATCGTTATCAAACCCCCCAAGACCTTACACTTGGCCGTTCCGCCAGCGTGTTGCGTGGGACATGCGCGTACGCAGCACGCAACATGTAAACTGTCATGGCCACCGTTTATTAATATTGCCCGTCGTAATATATTTAGCTGGATAGTTTATTTTCAAGCTGGCAGGTATATTCTGTGTGACGACTTGAGATCTCGGAATAATGATGTGCCATTCTCGGGAATATAGGAGTAAGATTTTAATTCGACGGGCTTGCGATTTTTCCCAATAATCGCACAATTCTCTAGGGAACGGTACATCAATAGACACAATTGTAACGTAATTTTGAAAAAGAATAGTGGCCTTATTAATAAATCGATCTCAAGTCTAGAGCGATCTTGAGTACGCTTTTGACATGTAGTTCTGTACTGGTATGACATAAGAATGACATTTCCAAGATCGCTCTCAGACTTGAGATCAAACTCAAACTCAAAATTGTTGTTATTCATGTAATCCACCAAAGAATTTATGAGTAGTCAGAATCTACCGCCGGCTCGGAATGTTCCTTCCACTGAGAAGCGCCAGTGAGAAACTCAATGGTTACTCTTTTCAATTAATGAAAGATGGTGTACATTCTCAGGAACAGCAACAGAATATGAGTAGGTCACTAAATAAGTCAATAGTAATTGATTTATTAATACGTGCTTAGGAGATAGTGTAAGGTATGAGGATAGCTTTGCCCAAAATGTTAATTTTGTAAGTTTGGCTTGTCATTTTCGGTTAAATAATCAGTGAAATGAGACGTCAATGTATGAATTTGGAACAACCCATTAGATGAATCTTCCTCAACATTTTTTTGTCTCGCGCTACAAGAACGAAAACAAACAAAAATACAAAAAAACAACAGACCAAAATAACACTAGCCTACTTCATAAATCGGAACAGGGAAAATTCCCAATATTCTAAGGATCGGCACATGACGCCTTTATAAATATTGAAAGCTTTGTAACGGACTTTAGAAAAACGAGGTTGAATTTTTTTTTATGGATGTTCACCGATTACTCCTTCAATTGTCGAACGATTTAGAAAATTCTTTGCCACTATTTTTACACAATGTTAGGACTGCTTATTAGGTACTAGCGACCCGCCCCGGCTTCGCACGGGTGCAATAAATTATCAGTGTTTCTTTACTATATTATGCATGTATTATACATATAAACCTTCCTCTTGTATCACTCTATCTATGAAAACAACCGCATCAAAATCCGTTGCGTAGTTTTAAAGGTCTAAGCATACATAGGGACAGACAGCGGGAAGCGACTTTGTTTTATACTATGTAGTGAAGTAATTACCTCCTACCCCAACTTGAATTGGCACCGACTCCAAATGAAAGAAATGACAAGGTCCCTCCCTAGTTATTTCAAGCTTTTTAGTGCACCCAGTTTCTTTTGAAGTCGGTTGTTTTTTGTATTTACTAATAGTTGCAAAGCTTACAGCGGTATCGAGAAGATATAGAAACTACCGTTTCAGAATACCAAAACAATGTGTCGCGAACGCAATCCATCCAAGGTTGAAAACTAGAGCGGCTTATTTGTGAGTGTTGCCAGTTACATAATAATTATACTCGTTATATTATTTTAGTTGAGATTTCTGAAGTATAACAAATACACGCTTACAGAGTAATTTTATTTTGCTTTTTTTTTTTTAATACAATATTTGTTTAGTTTGGGTCTATTCAGCTGATGACTTTTTGTCCTATAAGTAATTTGGAACAATTTTTTAACCCCCGACGACAAGAGAGGGATGTTATCAGTTTAACTTGACATGTGTATCTGTGTGTCTGTCTGTGGCATCGTAGCGCCCAAGTGGATGAACCGATATTAATTTTGTTGTTATTGTTAGAAAGGTATTCTGATCGAGAGTGTTCTCAGCTATGTTTCATGAAAATCGGTTCAGCCGTTTTTTTAATTATCAGCTCTTTTGTAATATTTTGTCACATCGGGGGTTTTTAAAGTTATAAATTTAGTGTTATCTAGATATTTCTTAGAAGATTCCAGTCTGCGTGTATTTTTAGCACCAATCGATGGATAACACAATTGAATATTCAATACTGCTGCTTGCCTGTCTGTCTTTACTAGTGATGGAACATTTCGCAGGTAGCATGTGAAAAATCATATTATATAGGTTTTCATAAGTAGCACCCGCTACGGACATAGGTAGAAACTGTGAAAAATAATTGCAATGAAATCGCACAGCGTTCGGTACTGTCGGGGTTTTATGATAAATCTACCAGTGACTTCATAGGATAACTAGTAATCGGGATTAACACATGGAATAATTTTTATACCGATAATCCCGAAATTTTTGTTATGTTAAATACTACGCGGATGAAGTCGCGGGCACAGCTAGTGGAAAATAAACAAAACAAACAACTCATGGTATGACGACTGGATTTTCTGGACAACATGTTTGATAATAACACCTGGACTGACCCTTGGCAGGGATCCAGAGGTGTGACGTCACATAATGTCAACGTCTTTGCGACACTTCAGAAACCAGCGTCACTGCGGCAAAGCTGCGAGTCATAATTTGATTCTCTGAGCTTTCAACATGGGCCAGGACCCATGTCGAAAGCTCAGTGAATCAGCTCAGGGACACAGTTCCAGACTAACATTTTGCGAGAATATAGTGGCCATTTTGGAAAAGTGGTCATTTGTCGAAAGTAATTTTGGGAAAGTGGCCCTATGTAGATAATGTTCATTTTGGACCTGTTCTTCGGCCCCATACTCAGCAACCCTCGAATTATGGGTACCATAATATAATATGACTGCTTGCGATTCCATTGTCACCCTGATCAGGGCAAATTACGAAAAGGCCTTTGCCGAAATTCGCTCCGTGGGAAGAAGAGGAAAATACATCATGTCTGATTGTATTTCTTGATGCACATGCCTAGTGCAATAAATCTAACACCAGGGACCCAACAACAATGTCAAAACTGCCGTATCAAGTATCTGAATACGACAGTTTTTCTATACTGAGTAGAGTCGAGATTCAGCGGTTAGCATAGTTGAGGCCCTGTTGGTAACACAATAAGCTTGAATCCTTAAAGCATCGAAGGTCAACTGAAAAACGTGAACACGGGTGGTTGTCCCTCCGACCTCAACACAAATGGTAAGCCACCAGAAAAAAAATCTACACAGACGACTGCATAATATAAGCGTTTCGTGGATAATTCAAGTTTTTGAATTGAGTGATGTTGATGGCCGCAAATAGCCTTTAAAGCTTCGCTTGGGGATATGAATGAGGCGTACTTGTGCCTGTAGTGCGGAGGTCAGGAGTCCAACTAACTCCGGGGCACCTTGGGAGAGTGAGAATAATATGTATGAACAAAGAAATACAAAACAGTAAGTGACCCACGGACCAAACACACTAGGACAGAGGTTACCGAAGCACATAAGCTTAATAATGTGTATAAGATCTGTGGCGACCGCACATTCACGACGCCGACAGAAACGGACAGATGGCGCTTAAAGCGGCGCCACAATACAATGTACGGATTCTTCCTGTACTAATTACAATCTTATGCAGAATAATAAATAATATCGCCAGACGAACACACCAACTGTATGGTCCCAAACTAAGCGACGCTTGTGCTATGGGTATCGTACAATGGACTGGGGGCGATCCCAGTAACACCCTGCGCAAATTACGAAAAGGTTGTTTCCGAAATTTTCCCCGGCGGGAATTGAACCCGCAACCACCATGTGCAGTGAGGCGAGCGGCCTACGCTCGAACCACTGTTCCAAGTGGCCGTTAAGAAGCTAATTATGTAGAATTTTGAGTGTCTGTCTGCGTTGACTCTTAGTGGACTTAAGTGCAAAGGCATGCCATCCTGGAAGACCAGTGCTGGTTTCCCTTTAGCGTCTACTCGAGATGTCGAATTGCTTCTGCAAAGGAAACATTTGTCAATGCATCCCGTTCGTTCTAATGAAAATGTCTATAGGTGTATCTCGTTTCCGTAGCTGTCACTGTGCCTTCTATACAAGGTGACACATAATGGGTATACGTTTTTTTTCAAAACTTAACTTTGTAATTCTAAAACCATCACCTTTGGAGGAAACTTGAAAAACAAAAGGTGTTATAGGAATACAGCTGTTGACCGACTTCACAAGTCTACAAAACCTTTAGTACTTCAACTGTCCCACAAAGCCGATAGTTTGACAATTACAAAGTTAAGTTGCAAAAAAAATAGTATACCCTTTTTGTATCACCTAGAATTTAATTCTTCTCCTTGGGATACACCACATACCAACTATTCCATTATGCTCAACACTAGGAAAGTTGCGGGGCGGAAGCTGAGGCAACGTATTGTGATTGGACGATCGTACATCTTTAGCGGAAAAGGGAAGATCTTCCAGCCAGGCGGGTGTTATGCCTGGCGGGCCGCTATGCCCCCTGGTTATTCTCGGGGTCACATACCCATCCTACATACCGTCCTACTCTAAATTCCATATTTTTTCCAGTCGTATAGATTACTGAACGAACAACACGACGTTATCGTTCATTCAGACGATCGACAATGACAAAAAAAAAAGAAAAAAGAAAATAGACAAAAAGAAAAAAATGACAAAAAAAAAAATAAGAAAAAAGACAAAAGAAAAAATATATCCATGGAGTTTCTTGCATGTTCTTCTCCATAGGACTTTGTTTTGGAACATGCACCTAGTTCTTGACTTTTTAAAAGTGCCAGTTAATCTGGCCTATTTGAAATAAAAATATTTGAATTTTTTGAATTTTGAATGGCAATGTCACGATATATCACCCGAGACCGGCCACTGTGCCAATCAAAATATAAAAATCCTACATGAAAGTTGAATTATACAACCGCATACTTTGTTCTTTTATTATGTCAGTTTCCGCTGCTACCGGCTAATTGGAATTTGACTTTCACTAGTCAATCGGCTCAATCTATACAAATAAATAAAATTGGCGTGTCTGTTTGTAATATCAAAATAACACCTTTTCACTAAATGCATATGAAAGAACATACGACACCTATAGCAAAAACCCGATTTAAAACATTTTTGTCTGTCTGTCTGTGTGTTTCTTCCGGGTAATCTCCGAAACGGCTGGACCGATTTTCACGGGACATTCACTGGCACACAGCTGATGTTATAAGGAGTAACTTAGGGTACTTTAATTTTAGATAAACAATTAGGATTCCGTGTAAAAAAATAAAACACATGAAATCAAAGAGTATCTCCGAAACGGGTGGACCGATTTTGACGGGACTTCCACTGGTAGATAGCTGATGTTATAAGCAGTAACTTGGCAGCTACTTTTATTTTAGAAAACAAAATTTTAAAAAATGGGTCATGTCGCGCGGGCTCAGAACGCGGGAGCGGGTTTTTTTGTTAAGTTAAATTCCACGCGGACGAAGTCGCGGGCTCAGCTAGTACTAACTAATATTCTACATGCGAAAGTATATCTTGTCGGTCTGTCTTTCCGTTTTTAACCCTCAAAGAAGAAAGACGGGTGTTAAAAGTTTAAAATGTGTATCTGTGTGTCTGTCTGCTGTAGCATCGTAGCGCCCAAGCGGATGATCTGATTTTAATTTTATTTGTTTTTTTGTTAGAAATATATTCTCATCCGAAGTGATCTTGGTATGTTGCATGAAAATCGGTTCGGCCGTTAGAAAATAATCAGAATTCGACGGAAAGTATCCGTGGCGGAAACAGCAGCTTCCATGCTTATACAAATTCATATGTAAAAAAAAAGTTTTTGTCCGTGGATTAATACATCATTGAAACGTGTCACCACGTGGCGTATTGATTGAAGAAAATTATAAATAATATCCGATAAAGTATGATTATATTATGCGAGGTTTTGGCTGCCGTTAAAGAAATCACCTTGATAAGATATTCAGCTTAATATAACGATATTGTAAACGATAGTGCACAGCCCTTGTTAATCAGTAGCCTTGACTTCAGACTACCTACTGTTCATCTAGCAATTTTTATACGAACAAATGAAACGAATGTGACAAGAGTATTTAGTATACGGCCCGCCCCGGCTTCGCACGGGTACATTGCGGTTACATTATTCGAGTTTTAGTAAGGATCCCTAATTTATTTTCAAAAAAATTTGGGATCCTACACTATCCTAGCTACACTATCCCCGGGTGACATAGGCTATAATTTATAGCCTATGTCACCCGGGGATAGTGTAGCTTCCGAACAGTGAAAGAATTTTTCAAATCGGTTCAGTAGTTTCGGAGCCTATTCATTACAATCAAACAAACAAAGTTTTCCTCTTTATAATATTAATATGATGACAAAAAACAGAGAATCCAGAAAGGTATTTTAGTTATATATACTAGCTGTGCCTACGACTTTGATTCTTAATTAAGATTTTCTAATCCCGTCAAAATCGGTCCAGCCGTTTCGGAGATACTCTTGGATTTCATGTATTTTTATTATTTTACGCGGAACCCTTATTGTTTTTCTAAAATTAAGGTAGCCTAAGTTACTTCTTATAACACCAGCTATCTGCCAGTGAAAGTCCCGTCAAAATCGGTACAGCCGTTTCGGAGATTACCCGGAACCAACATACAGACATTTTTTTTTAAATCCCGTTTTTGTTTAAGTACTGGATATACTTTCATATGCATTTACTGAAATCGTGTTATTTTGATGTTAAAACAGACACTCCAATTTTATTTATTTATATAGATGTATAGATTTTTGGTCGAATGCGAAAAGGGGCCTTTTGCGACACCAAAAATTTTAAAAAAATCAACATTCAAATATTTTTATTTCAAATAGGCCAGATTAACTGGCACTTTAAAAAGTCAAGAACTAGGTGCATGTTCCAAAACAAAATCCTATGGAGAAGAACATGCAAGAAACTCCATGGATACATTTTTCTTTTCTCTTTTTTTAAATTATGTTTGTTTATTTACAGTAGGTATTTAGAGATGTGAGGACAATGTAGGTTAACGCATAAGGCATCACAAATAAAGAAGTAATAGGCCCAGAATATTGCCATGTCATATACTTATTTCTACTTGGAAGTTATGCTATATTACCAGGCCCACTCCCCCATTGCGAGGGGGGTTCAGGCCAACCACCAGGCTGACTCAGTACTGGTTAGCGAACTTCACACGCATTTTCGAAAGACGTACAGTACCAACTCCACGACTAATTTTTTTTAAAAAAAACACTGTTATAAAAAAGAGAATATTTTCTTATTTATCTAATCAACGGCCATTGGTTCAGCGCGATTACTAAATCTTAGCGTTATGGCAATACTGATATCGCTTTATCTGTGGGGACAAATGAACATAGATTATAAAAATAAATTAGAGATAGGATTCATTGGCTTAGGCCAACTAGTGATGTGTCGTTTCCGGGAATATTGATTACGGTGACCAAGGATTGTTTTAAAGATTACTAGCAACTCGTTAGCCCCTGCCGCTAAGCTAATGCTTCTGTTAGGAGTAGGCTCACGTCAATAGTTCAATGGCCAGAATGGGGACCAAACCCGGAACCTCTCAGCTACGAGGGCGGGGGGCCTCTAACCACTAGCTATTAACGCCTTCGATAAATTTTGGAAAAATATTATGAATATTCCTGAGGACGGTACATGACCAATCTATCTTGCTATGGCAAGTGCAGCTACTGAACTTGGGGTCCTAGATAAGACATCTATTTTTTTATAGGACCCACAGACAGACAGACAGTGATCTAGGGACGCCCGAAAGAAGCGAAGCTTTATAGTATAAAGCGTTAAAACAGCTATGACTTGCGCGCTGCCGCTGCCACACTGTATACGTATATAGGTTTATATCGTGTAACGCTACTGACGCTTAGCACGGATAGAGTGGCCGCGCGGCGAGCGCACCGAACTTTGGTATAAAAGCTTCGCTTTAAAAAGTTATAGGTCCGTTTGGCGAGCCGTTGTTTTGTTTCGCTGACGCGATTGGATCCCCACGGGTCACGCAGCCGCCACATTTGCACACAAATTTTCAAGAATTCAACTGGTATACTTAGTATGCGTTTGCGTATCTTCATCGTGTAATCTCTGGTGCAATTTACGCTTACCCGAAAGATACGAAGTGATGATAAGAGCGAAAAAAAAAACGTTCCGATAAGACTCGCATAACCTCAAAACTCCGAACACATGTTATGTCACACCACATCGCATTGCGTTCGTGGATTGGTGAAACCACGAACCGAGAAACCGCTGGACACCGCACTGGGAACGACTTGCAACAAACTTATTTTGAAAAAGTTGCGGGGTGGGAGCTGTGATAACGGGAGACGCCATTGTGATTGGCCAAGAGCGAAGGCAACGCATTGCGATTGGTCTATCGAAATTATTAACAGTGATCTGTGTCTATCGTCGTTAATCTTATAAATATGCTAGATTCGGCATAAATGTTTCGGAAATTATTGTGCTAAGGCCCTAACAGACCAGCACACGTGTCAAATACAAGACTTCTCGTGGATTATGTCGCGCTCTCTTTCTGAATGCATACGAGGGAATGAAACAAAATCACTGTATCTCGAATTAGGTCTTGTCACAGCCAGCATTGCTAGGTCTATAGTGGTTGGTTGGTCTGGGGGTAAATCTTAAGCGAGCTAGTTTTCGCTCGCTCCCGCCCGTTTGGGGATGCCTTTCGCTATTTAACCTAAATGCTCCGGTTCCCCTCCCCATGATCTGGGGCTGCTGGCGAGATCTTTAAATACTTTATTCTTTCCTACAATACCATGGCAGAAAATTACAATTTTGAACGATTAAAACAAAAAGAAATGTGTACAGGATTTGTACTATGGCCTTTTAGGGCGCGGTTTAGGGGCAAATGCGGCCTATGGGAGGCAGCGGCCTAGGGGTGACAATGGCCTCGGAACGGCAGCGAAGTGGGGGCGGCAGCGGCCTAGGAACGCCAGCGGCCTAGGGGCGGCAAATTTCTAAAAGTATCTTACTGCTCAATACCTACCTAACTTGGTAAAACCTCACGAGTGGTTAAGATAGGTAGAATCACAATGTGGAATGGTCTATACGTAAGTTTAAATTCAGCTCCAATGAGATTAAACGATTTGCTCCTCGGACATTCTGTTATAAATGCATTTTGATGGATTTTTTGCTATTTATGGTGTATGTTGTAAGCTATTGTCATCAAATGTGGTCTGGATATAGGGTTTACCACACAATCCCTCTTCATAAAACATCCCTATTACATTAATTACTTGAATAACTCTTAACATGCTCAAGGTTTCAAAAGACTTCTCCTTGAGAAACAGTCTATTTGATCATGTTAATGCTAAAAGTAAGTCAAAACACTTGAATTCACAAGGAATTGTATTAAAATTAATTATGCATGCAAAATGTGGGACAATTCATCAATAAAATAATGTAATTAATAATATTATAATAAATCTTTGGTAGCACCATTTCCGTATGCAGAATTTGCCCAAAAAGTTATTGTACAGTAAAACCCATTTTATTATCTCTTTAGATAGGTATGTTACAGAGTTACCAGTATCCAAAAAGATGCAAATGAATCAACATAACAACATTATGTTGTTAATTTAAATTGCAAATGATCATGACAAACTGACCTAAATGATTTAAGAAATTTCATTTGAATGCTTGGATAAGTAGCTAATTTGAATAATAAGAGAAACTGACTGAGTCTTATCATAGCACAGCCTTAGCCGCTGGCATTAGAAACACGAAGTTGTGACAGTATGATACCCGGCACCAATTTTTTGGTGCCACACAAAACTAAGTTTTGGGGCTTATGTTGAATTATTTGTATAATATCAATGAGAATGGATGTGATGAGTAAGATTGATATTTAATCTGTGCTGTTAAAGTATTTCCAAAAACTAACTTTCTTTGTTTTTAATTAGTATTTCTATGTCAGTTCATTAGGGATGTATGCAATATTAAGTTTCCATGGCATTCTACGTCCATGTTCTTAGCTCTGTTCAATGGAAATCAATATAGCCATAATCAAGATATGCATTGGGAGTATAAACCAACTTGTATATGTGTGTGTGTGTAATGGACTTAAGAAACAAATATGATACAGTTTCTGATAAGAAAATGATCATGCTGATAACAGATTTCATAATCTTACAATATCCCAATAATTAATGTTAATTATCAAAATTTTGATAACTGAAACAGTCAAAACTGTTACACATAAATTAAATACTATTTGGTACTAGCTGACCCGACAAACATTGTCCTGTCTTAACTTTGAATATTGAATTCAAACTGTTCCGCTCAACTTTCCTTAATATTTACTTTATCAAAAACTTCTCCTGACAATAGTAAACACAACAAAAAAGAATTAGCGAAGTCAGTCCATCCGTTCACACGTGATGCGATGACCAAGGAAATAGAGAATCATTCCTATATATATAGATAAGTTATTGAATACATTTTGGATTAACACAGAATACCTAATTATCAAGGAACAGCTACTTATCACAGCTAGACACTGAGATAATCATTGCTTTAATATCCATCTGAACATTTACATAAAATTAACATATAATTATACTGAGATATTAGGTTAGTTTCAATTTACTTCACATAAGATATTTTAAAACTTACAGCTAAATGATCTGGATATCTTCTTAATATGATTGCTGGTCCACTTAGGTCAAGAATGGCTAGACAGAAAGAGATGAAAATAATTGAGGAAGACCTACAAGTCCTAAGGATATTAAAGTGCAAACTTTTATTCATTCCTGTAGTGTCTATTGTATTATTTTAACGTCTTATATTTTATTTTTATAAATGACCTGGAACAAATATTGATGACATTTTTGCATGTGAATTTGCTACTTCAACATCTTGAAAATAACATAACATAGCCATTAAACTAAATTACATTAAACTACGGAAACATTAAACATGAACAGTGTTCAATAAGAATTAATTTGTTGATGTAAGGTTTTATGAAGAGTAATATGTTCAGTGGATAGACAATTATTGCTTAACTTCTGATTGGCGTAGTGGTTTGAGCATAGGCCACTTGGCTCACTGCACATGGTGGATGCGAGTTTGATTCCCGCTGGGACAAATTTCGGAAATGGCCTGTTCATAATTTTCCCCAGTCTGGGTGTCACTGGGATCGCCCCCAGTCCATTGTACGGTACCCATAGTACAAGCATTGCTTAGTTTGGTACCATACAGTTGGTGTTTTAATCTGACGATGATGATCAGTTGACTAAATTTGACACATCTTTAAATTTTTCAATCTTTCTCACACATTACAAGTATGAGAAGGAAAGTAATAGAGTTAGTTATTCATTTGGGTGTACCAACAGCGTAATTTGTAAGTATGCAATGCGGATTTTCATTTTTATATGTGGAAAAAATGAAATAGGTCAAAATCATTATCTACCACAGTCAATGCGAAGTGATAATCAATGGTAATAATGTAACAAGTACATATAAATTGGTCGCCACCAGCCTTGCCAACATTCGGGCTGTCATTTTATAAATTTGAGGTTCGTTCTATCGGAAACTGAAACGTTAAAAGCAACTAATCGGATAAACATATCCATTCAATTTCATATTCCTTCTCGTTGGCCGCAGCACACTTGCATAGTTGAATGTATGTTGCTAGGTCTGTTTCAGTGTTGCATCATGTTGCTGTTTGTTTACATAACACTCACCTGCCAAGGGTTGACTTTGGGTATTGGGGCTTCCACAAACTTCTTGGGCTGCGCCTCAGCTGCCTGCTGCTGCTCTGCCGCCGACTGCGCCTCCGCGTGCGGCTGCGGAGCCTTGTGGGCCCGCGGCGGTGCCCTACGGTCCCTATCCCTCCGCCCTTTGCCCGGACGCCGACCGTGCGATATCACGGGCACGAACCCCTCTTCCTCCTCCTCGTCCTGCTTCGGGGGAGCGTCCAAGACCTCATCGTGGGCGGCCTCTATGTTCTCCTTATTGCTATCGCCTCCGCGAAAGTTCAGCACTGAGGCGTATGAGGGCCCCGCGCCCTCGGACACGCGAGCGGCCATGCCACCGCTGCCCTTGTTATATAAGCCCCGGCGCGCGCTCAAACGATCACGAGCGCGCCTCCATGCCTTTTAACACGACTGCATGGTTCGGGGTTAACCCAATAATATCACGAAATTAACCGATCGGTGCTGTCCCAACGCACGGTTCGAAGGTTGAATGTTACACGAGCGAATATAGCGTCCGACAGCCGCGAGCGGGCCGACGACCGTAGAGAAATATGCGCGAACCTCTCTTACCACACCGGACTGACCCTCGGCGGACCGTATTTACATCGAAAAAAATGCACTTCCGTCGCCTTGTTCCAACTTTTCTTGTACACTGAACGATCCTCGCGCACTTTATCTACCGATGACGTGCACCGAACACTGCCAAATAAGCTTCTATCAACGTAAAATCACAATAGAACCATATTTTGTCCACTATTCACACATGTGGTCGGACGCCCAAAAAGGGATTTTTCCGCAATACACACGGAACTTACGGAAGGCTGTGACTTCTAATTTTATACGGAGGACATTTTGGCGCTAGAGGGCGCTGGCCGCTGAAACATCATTGACAGTGGACGCGTTTACAAATAAATAAATTTTACATTGCATTTGTAATTTACAGAATTTATTTTGAGTTAATACCGCACTTCTTTACAAAAGAGAGCTTCTTGGAGAAAACATTGGTGATATTGGATAATTAAATAGCATAGGTTTCATTTTTACATGAGTGCTAAATGAGCATAAAATTTTATGAACGCATCCCTATCAGAATCACATTTTTTTCTCTTTGCAAATGTTTGCAAATCACGTTAGGTTTCTGCAACACTTAAAATATTTAATTGGTGTGACTATAAATTAATTATAATACATATTTCACTGCAAATCGAAATCTTTTTTTTTGTATTATTTACATTTATCATAATAGTATTTATTCGGCTTCGCAACTTTTGTCTATGGTATGATTCAGTACAGTAGACAATTTATAAGACGGCCAACCGTCTCTGATTTAGTGGGACAATCCTGTAAAACTACATCCTTCTCGTACTGTATTCCTGTTACTGTTGTATACCTCGTATCTCGCAATAATTAATAATCAATTATCTCGCTTATTTCGCATTCTACAGATTGTAAAGTAAATACTTATATCAAAATGTTAGAAATTAATATCTAAATAAATTAAACACGTTTCAAGAAAAGTATAATACTTATTGAAACAAAGTAAAATCTCATACGAAAACGTTAAGAATATGAATGCTCCGGATTCGTGGGACAATACATTCCCAAAAAGTTTCTACAATTTCTACAATAATGGGAAACATCTTTACAAGATCTTAACACATATGGTAATGGGGCGCAGACCCAGCAGCAGAAAAGACATAAAATAAACGCGCATAAATGCGTGCAAATAGTTATTTTACTGTTAACTACGGTCATTCCTGTGTACCCACATTCTGGGCAAACCACAGGCATGGACGCAAAACCAAATGTATAAACTCTAGGAGGGGGAGGTGTTATGGGATTGTCAATATAAATATCAAAAGCCGTCGCATACGTTGGCGGTGGGGTATGTTGGACGAAAGAAGGGGAAGGAATGAAAGTTCCCATCAATCTCGGTCGTCTTCTCACTGCCATTTGTCGTAATACAAAAGAATAAGATGGCGGTGCACTAGCCAAAGAATCCGGTGGCGTTATTTCGCCGGATCTTAGTCCACCATTGTTGAATTTATTAAAATTTTGTGGTTGAAACATTTTCAATTGATTTAGTAGAGAACTCGTTAAGGAGCTTTCGTTTAATTTCGTTAATGCTATTAAAAATAATGTTTGGGGTTGGTTAAAACTGTTCAACGACATTGGTGAGGGTAGATTCGAGGACATTCGGGGTTGAGAAGTGATTGGACTTTGGAAAGAAGGTCTTATTATTAACGGCACATGGGGAGTTGCCTGGTTATATGAGTAAGTTGATGGTATTCTGAATGGACTTGGCGCTTCCATACTCGATTGATCTATTCGTGCGTCTTTGGAGTCAGTGGACTGGCCTTGTTGTGGTACATTTGAGGGGCATGGGTCTGGGTCTTCTTTACTGCAATTTGGCATATTATATCCGTCCATTTGATCTGTAAAAAAATACAATATAAAGCCGAAAGGAGGCGAGAAATATAAACGCTGTTTGTAGTAGGTTGTACCTACCTATTTACCTTATATAATTTTAGCATGCAAAAAAGGTCTATCTCTTATAATGCAGAAATCATGGACCGCGTAATTAATAATTATTTATCGCCTAATAGAGAGAATTTGATCCATCAAAGTTAGTCCTTGTTCTTCAAGATGTACGAATAAGAGAACATAGTTATTTATATGTTTAAAAAAATCATTAAATATACCTACTATAATTCACTGAAAACCGCAAACAAAAATATTGTAGTTTGTTGGATTTGACAACGTCATTTCCATGTGGTCTTCTATGATTATTTCACAGACGTATAAATACTACGTATATGGATTATTTGTCGTTATTTGGTTGTTGGCTCTATTAACCTTAATACCTTTGCCTGATTTCTGGAAAAGTGTAAAACAATCCGGTAGGTTTATGGTTTTTATTTTTATATAATAAAATAAAATAGAAACAGGTAAATATACAAATAAAGGTTGTATCTAAGTACCTAAAAATTAACACGTTAAGAATATGTCAAGTAATAGAATAGGTATTTGGTTAGATATTAGTAATTTTGTTAAATTTGTACTTATAAATACTTTTTGTATGTGGCAATTGTCATATCGTGTGCTGTCAAAAACTCCATTGAATTTCCGGTCTTTTCACTCCTCCGTGGCATGGCGGATGGTCTGTCCGCCGATAATAGTGTTTTTTCGGAGGAATAACTTCGCTATCATAGCGAAATGGTAAGTTTTAAACGAAGAAAAGTGTTTTCCATTACCCTATTTCGTAAAGTGACTCAATTTTATGCAGTGCAAGTGTTTATTTTTATTAAATATATAATCTTCCCTGGAACACGTGTTTGCTTACAAATGCATTGAAATAATATAAATGTGATCGTGTTTTGTAAGTTATTTGTGTGATTGAACAACTAAATGGCTTGTAATATCGATTAATGGTAATAAAACTACATGTAATCCGTCAATCGGTGGAAATTCTGTGGAGACTTCCGCGCACGCCTATCCTCATGACACTTCTGAAAATTTTGTTTATTGTCCATCAAAGTGGCTGAAAATACAATCCAAAAGACCAGGGCGTCTATTTATAAGGATATAATAATTTTTTAAAGCATACACAAATACTATTTTCAATTTGAAAGTGAATGTAAATTTTGAGGTTATAACTTCACGAAATCCAACCGGAATGAACCTTATTTCTTTGTTGCTAAGCCGTAAGATACTATAGAGGCAATTTGTCTAGTGCAATACTAGCATCAGCATCTAATATGAATTGTATAGATTGAGTTTATTTACATAAAAGTTACTACCATAAATATATTTATTTATAAATTCACTAGCTGTGCCCCCCGACTTCGTCCGCGTAGTATTTAACGTAACAAAAATTTCGGGATTATCGGGATGAAAAGTATCCTATATGTTAAGCCCGGTTATAAACTATCTGTGTTCCAAATTTCATCCAAATCCGTTCAGTAGTTTTAACGTGAAGGAGTAACAAGCATACACATCCACATTCACAAACTTTCACATTTATAATATTAGTAGGATACTATACCTATAGGTAGACCATTGTTCTCCCCTAAAACTCTTCCTGGTTGCACTACATAGTCTCCCAGGTACATACAAGTGGGGCATATTAAACATTTCCCAAAGGAAACATTACGGAAGTCCACAAGACTTGTAATGTGTCGAATTGAGGAAGACAACTTTGTATTTTTTGTATTTTTAGAATTAAAACATAGGCTTTAACATTGTTGAAAACATAAACATGTGGATGGTACACAACTGTGGTTTATTTAAAAAAATATTTTGTAGTTCCGGACCTATCAATACTAAATTCATACATTTGTCAACAAATGATATCAATATTTTTGTGGTTATAATATTTCTGGAGATTTTCATTGTTTTTGATTCAATTTGCATGGTCAAATATATATTAACATAATTTACATATTGTTTGGTGGGTACTTGGGTAACAAGTTTGTTTCTAAACATTCTGTTTCGAGTTTGCCTTGACTATAGTTAAAAAATTATGTAACTGTCTTTATTTTTAACACTACAAAATGTGAGACAACATAAATTGGTGTAAATGTTTTGTCAGACATTCTCTATGCAATAGACATATAACCTATAATAAAATATAGCTTTTGCCTGTGATCTCATCTGCTTGGACTCAGTGAAGTATTCTATACGTTATCCAGGTTATAAAATATTATTTGCCAAATTTTATCCAAACCTGTTCCATCTTTTTTGCATGATTGAGTGACAAACTTGCACAAGTAGGAAGTGTGATTAGTAGAGAGGCAAAAATCTCTAGATAAAACACTTGTCCTTCCTTCCAGAGTTTATCTGTAGCCCGACCATTAGTGTCGGTGTACACTGAAAAGAGTGAAGTGGTCGCCGGCACGACCCTTCCGCTTCCGTTCGTGTTCAAGGCACCGATCCGGCCGGATCTGGTCAACAATGTCCACGTCTCCATGTCCAAGAATGCGAGGCAGCCTTACTGCGTCAGCAAGGAGGCCGGTGAGTAGATACATCACTTCCATTTATAAACAAATTGCCAGACTGACACATCAACTGTATGGTCCCAAACTAAGCAACACTTGTAGTATGGGTACCGTACAATGGACTGGGGGCGGTCCCGGTGACACCCAGACCTGGGCAAATTATGAAAAGCCCATTTCCGAAATTAGCCCTGATGGGAATGGAACCAGCAACCACACGGATCAGTGAGCCGAGCGGCCTATGCTCAAACCACAGCACCAAGCGGTCGTGAAAATATACATATAAAAGTACAAGCCCGCTAAGTTTCTTGCCAGATTTTCTCAGTCAAGGTCGCGTTCTGATGCAGTTGTAAACGTAAAATGCAAATTTGTAAAAGCCACTGTCTTCTTCTAAGTCGTTACGCTCTTGACAGAGCGGTCGTGGTCGTCATGTATTGGTATTCCGGGGCAGATGTTGTTTGCCTCACGATGTCTAGAGCCACTGTAGTCCTAAATAAAATATACGCTATGGCTTTGACTTAAACTCTGCACTAAATGTCCACGCTGGCTGCTCCACATGGCGGCCAGTGTCACTGCGGGTTAGTGCGACAGCAGTGTGTCGGCAGGCGTTCCGGGACCGCCGCGTGGCGGGCACGGGTGCATAGCGGACACTACAAACTCATTACACCACTCATAGAGTTATAATCAATGAAGTACCCGGCTTAACATGTTTTTCCGTCACTTGACGCGGGGGTTAGATGAACTCTTTCGTTCTTTCTTTCTTTAAAACTATGGCCCACCCAAGTTAGTAACAAATAGCAATAATAATACAATGCAAAAATGTGACAGTCCACTTTGGAAAACCAAAATGGAGGCCTTAGATGAACCCGTACAATACAACCACATCCCATAATACAAACAGGTTGAAACAGAAGGATATACTTTTTTTTCAAAACTAACTTTGAAATTCTAAAACTATCAGCTTTGGAGGAAACTTGAAAAACAAAAGGTGTTACAGCTGTTGACGGATTTCACAAGTCTTCAAAACCTTTAGTACTTTAGTCCCACAAAGCCGATAGTTTTAGATTTACAAAGGAAAGTTGCAAAAAAAAATAGTATACCCTTTATGTTTCATCTAGTAGACGCCGCGCCGCATAGCCGGGCACTCTCGCTCGCCTAACATGCATTGGCACTGCATATGTCTGACAATTTGATTGGTCCACTCACGGCTCAGCCTTGAACAGACCAATCAAAATTCGCCGACCTCCCCGACCCCCCGCCACCTTGCAGACTGGTGACGTTTGCATTCTCATACAATAGTGGACGTAAGTGGTTTCTTATTGGTTTGTGGATAAGACCCAATCAACTTTGATTGGCACTAAGAGAATCGCATCAAAATAATTACGAAAAATGTTGTCTAATGAAAACAGATCTTATATACCTTATCAAGCATATAAATACATAAAAGAAAAACAGAACAAGCTGGAAAAGAAAAAGGGGAGGCCTTTGCCCAGGAGTGGGACAGTCTTACAGGCTAATAAAAAAATATAATAATTTAGCCTTTTGACGTCACACTCCTGAGCACGGCCCTCCCCTCACTACGAGGGGGATTCAGGCCATAATCCACCACGCTGGCCCAGTGCGGGTTGGCGGATTTCACATGTCTTTCAAAAATCGGTTACGTTTTTTCTAAGACAAAGCATATGAGTTTCAGAAACAATTGGCTGAGAAATACATCGTTATATGTCTTTGATTATTACTCTTTGGGTGAGATTATTGTATGTATATATTATTTTTGTATTTCATTCGTATTTATAAACGTTTTGATATTTAATACCATATGTTGGTACTGCTAGGCCACCAAACCAGTGCTGAGTCTTGGGGTACCGGCCGCGCCGTAGCGCGTATCCCGCGTGTCCGTGGGGGTGGTACCCACAGGTGAGTTTATCTATACCATCTATACTAATACTAGCTGTACCGTACTAATACTAACTGTCTGTTTGTAATATCAAAATAACACCTTTTCACTAAATGCATATGAAAGTACATAAGACACATATAGCAAAAACGCGATTAAAAAAATTGTTGTCTGTCTGTCTGTATGTTTGTTCCGGGTAATCTCCGAAACGGCTTTACCGATTTTGACGGGACTTTCACTGGCAGATAGCTGATGTTATAAGGAGTAACTTAGGCTACAAAAATTTCAGAAAAACAATTAGGGTTCCGCGTGAAAAAATAAAAACACATGACATCAAAGAGTATCTCCGCAACGGCTGGATCGATT
The DNA here is from genome assembly GCA_918843915.1 of Notodonta ziczac. Classification (NCBI taxonomy): domain Eukaryota; kingdom Metazoa; phylum Arthropoda; class Insecta; order Lepidoptera; family Notodontidae; genus Notodonta; species Notodonta ziczac. The sequence continues at coordinate 2,537,933 of OU974064.1, forward strand.
TTGACCGGACTTTCACTGGCAGATAGCTGATGTAATTAGCAGTAACTTAGGCTACTTTTATTTTAGAAAAACAAAAGGGCCCTGTAGCGCGGGTTCAGAACGCGGGATCGGGAGCGGTTAAGTTAAATTCCGCGCGGACGACGTCGCGGGCTCAGCGAGTAATTCATATTATAGGTGCTTGTGACACTTTAGGGGTTAATAAGTGTGTGATCGGCGGGCAGGTCCGGTCAGGGTGCATTCGGCAACATGTGCCGCGGTGGTCGTATGTTCGCGCCCACGAAGCCCTGGCGCCGCTGGCACCGCCGCGTGAACCTACGGCAGCGCCGTGCTGCCGTGGCGGCCGCCGTCGCAGCCTCCGGAGTACCCGCCCTCGTGCAGGCCAGAGGTCAGTACACTGCCAGGGTCATACCTTCCTCACCTCTTTTTTACGGAGAGGATATCTTCCAAACACCCTCCCCGGACATCTTCACTACAACAGATATAGATTTATATTGATAACGCAAATGCATGTACTTCGCGTGTACGAAACCCCGACGAAGCGTCGAGGTTGGTCGCCACTAACTTACAGTCCGCGCGGCTACAGATATAAATAATATGAGTATGAGCGAGATAAACGCTCGAGAGAATCGTAGCGGGCGGAGGGGCATCGGCGGCATCGGTGTCTTTGAATCGGTTTGGATTTCCCGTCACTAATGACGTCACAGGAGGTGTTAAAAATTCGGCACGCTTGGTTTCAATACAAATGGTGATGCTTGCGTTATCTATAGATCCTAATGATACCCAGACTAGGGCGAATTACGAAAGTTAATTCCGAAATTTACCCTGACGGGAATCGAGCCCGCAACCACCTGGTGCAAAGAGCCATCTATATATATATAACTCAAAGGTGACTGACTGACATAGTGATCTATCAACGCACAGCCCAAACCACTGGACGGATCGGGCTGAAATTAAGCATGCAGGTAGATGTTATGACGTAGGCATCCGCTAAGAAAGGATTTTGATTAATTCTATTTCCCACAAGGGGATGAAAGTTTGTATGAAACTTTGTCAATTAAATTCCACGCGGATGAAGTCGCGGGCACATCTAGTAAAATTATAAAAAATCTTCGCGCGTAACTGACCGCTAAACTTGGTTTTGTTTAATTGTTTTTAGCAGGTACATAAACTAAATTATTTAAGGCGCCTTGTAATATATACTACATTATTCAAATAAAACCTTATATAACACAATAGTTACATGTACAAGAAGGCAGCCACATTTCCCCGATGATATTTTGGTCCCAATGCATATTCAACCGTAATGTATGGAGGGTAAGTGACATTTTCCCTCGCCCAGGTCACGTCATCGAGAAGATCCCTGAGCTGCCCCTGGTGGTCTCCGACAAGGTCCAGGAGATCAACAAGACCAAACAGGCTGTCATCTTCCTGAGACGCATCAAGGCTTGGTCTGATGTGCTCAAGGTGAGTTGAACTCTATCGTTTTATGATTAGAGTTTAATACAGATTGAACAAGTTTATGGTAATATATGACGACCGCTTGGCGCAGTGGTTCGAGCGTAGGCCGCCCGGCTCACTGCACCTGGTGGTTGCGGGCTCGATTCCCGTCGGGGCAAATTTCGGAAATGGCCTTTTCGTAATTTGTCCTATGCTGGTTGTCACTGGAATCGCCCCCAGTCTATTGTACGGTACCCACCGTACAGGCGTTGCTTAGTCTGGGACCATACAGTTGGTGTGTCAGTCTGGCGATATTTATAAGTATATGAGTTTATAATAAATGTCCTCTAAATTTAATCATACAAATTCATGGTTTGTATGAGTTACATGGGGACCATACAAAATTTTCCTCAGACAACAATCCGACTGGACTTGTTTTAGTCTGGACATAGACTCTGGAATACAATATACCAGTACGAAATATTATCAGAATTTTAGTGTTATGCTGCAGATGAGATAAAAAATCGACTGGATTTCAGCAGCGAGTAAAAAATATCGCAAGAATTTTAAAAAAATATTACTTAAAGCAGTTTTCTTGAACATCCGGTGGCCTTTTTTACTTGTGTAAAAATCCGATTCATCAAAATGTAATGAACAAATACAGGTACGTTTTGTTGGTCTCCAATCGGGTGCTCTCGTAAAAAGTATGGCATTTGTCCATTTTTCACGCCGCTCTATAGAATGAGGAAATCTGGGGGAAAATGTTGAATTCACTGTCGTATCTCAAATTAAATGTCTTAAAGTGCCCTGCTAATAAAAAAACTTTTTGAGATTTTCGAGTTTAAACTGTCGAGAAAAGTACCCTAAAATATATATTGTCACCGGAAGCGACATTGAACATGTGTTAGGAAAGCAAAGATAGAGGAATATACGACGACCCTTAGAGCGTTTTCACATTATCCGATCCGATATCGGGGTAAGTAAAATGTATGAAATATGTACCTGTCTTTCATATTGTCCGGCCCGATATCGGATATCGGAGCCGACACCGATATGCTGGCAGATCTTTTTTTGCGTCTCAAAAATAATAGATACAGCAAATAAAGTTTTCTATTATAGTCTGCCATGATGACCTGCCCGCACTAAGCTATCGAGCAAATGGCCGTATCGGAACGATTTTGTCGGAAAAATGTGAAAATAGCACATGGTGTCGGCTATCGTCGCCCGACACCGATATCGGATCGGATGATGTGAAAACGCTCTTAGGTAAGCGACTATATTGGACGACTGTGCGACTGCTATGTGATTCGGAAGTTTTGTGTGTAACAAATGTCACTGTACCTACTAGTGCGTATAAGTTAAGTTTGTGGAGAACGCAATAAACCGTCAATATCATTTTATAGAAGTCGTATTCACTTTATCCAACTGCATAAAGTGTATGAAAATATAAATTTTACCCTGTTCTTGTAAAATATTGTTTTTTAAGGGGGACTCACTGATGAAATGAAATGCCATTCGCTTTCATATGCTTCCAGTTCTCACTTTTCTTTATTTATTATTTTTTTATTTATTTACCACAAAACCAACAGCACTTATGAATTCATATTAATTACATATTTTTATACATTGCCAACTGCCAATAACAGGTTTCTTCCACATAGTTGGATCTTATATGAGTTACTAAGATAAATTACATTCTTGCAGTACAGAACATTTTTTTTTAAATCTAATTCATAATCTAATTGTATCAAAGATATATTACTTAAATTTATACAAGTACCTCGTTAAATGTGTAGTATGTATGTGGGTGTTTGTGAGTGTGCTTGTGTAAGTGTGGATGGGAAAAAGTGCGAGTGAACGTGAAGGAGTGTGAGCGGCATTTTTTCAATATTTTACGCCGCGGTATTGACAGCTCTTGTGTCAATGGTCGATTGCAGACTAGCGGGCGACTGCGCGAATTTTGAATGAAGCGTATTTTTTGTTGGAACACAACGCGTACTAACATGCGGTATCCTTTACTTCTTTTATCAAAGGCTCCCATATACGGTGGGATCCGACGTTTCAAACGAACGGTGGGTCTTGATAACATCTGTCTGTTGTCCACAGGTGTACAAGTCGCAGCGGCTGCGCGCGGGCAAGGGAAAGATGCGCAACCGTCGCCGCGTCCAGCGCAAGGGACCCCTCATCATCTACCACAAGGATCAGGTATTCAAAACCTTCTACAGCCTTCTTCTATTGTGGGCGGTTTCAACAAATCGACGTCGTTTGCGCCTGTTTTGTGTGTTGGACGGCGGTGAGCCGGTCATTGATGACCGCTTGGCGCAGTGGTTCGAGCGTAGGCCGCTCGGCTCACTGCATCGAGTGGTTGCGGGTTCGATTCCCGTCGGGCAAAATTTCGGAAATGGCCTTTCCGTAATTCGCCCCGGTCTGGGTGTCACTGGGATCGCCCCCAGTCCATTGTACGGTGCCCATAGTACAAGCGTCGCTTAGTTTGGGACCGTACAGTTAGTGTGTTTGTGTGGCGATATTTATTATTATATGTATTTATATTTATTATTATAAATATTATTTTAATATTACTTACTAGGTTGTGCCCGCGACTTCGTCCGCGTAGACTTGAGTAATGTATTCTATGTTTTAATCCAGGCTATAAACTATCTGTGCTCCAAATTTCATCCGAATCTGTTGAGTAGTTTTTGCGTGAAAGAGTAACAAACATGCACAAACTTTCGCATTTATAATATTAATAGCATTTAGTGACAATGGTGCCTTCTCACATTCTGTTGCTGTTCCTGAGATTGTACACCATCTTGTATTCATTGAAAAGAGTAACCATTGAGTTTCTCGGCGGCGGTAGATCATGAATAAAAACAATTTTGGGTTTTTTAGAGTTTTGCTATGTATACTTATCAACTCGTTCTGTGTCCAGGGCCTGACCCGCGCGTTCCGCAACATCCCCGGTGTCGAGATGCTGAACGTGGACAAGCTGAACCTCCTGAAGCTTGCACCCGGTGGTCATCTCGGCCGCTTCATCATCTGGACGCAGTCCGCCTTCGACAGGCTCGGTGAGTAACACAGGCCCCATCCGGTGGTAGATTTACCCTCGCCACCTCTCCTGGCAGCGGCTCAAGCCGAGGTCGTGTCCCTCGTGGCGCCTATGAGCTAGCGAGAGGTCAAAATACAAACGCCAGACTGACACACCAACTGTACGGTCCCAAACTAAGCGACGCTTGTACTATGGGCACCGTACAATGGACTGGGGGCGATCCCGGTGACACCCAGACCTGGGCAAATTACGAAAAGGCCTTTCCGAAATTTGTCCCAGCGGGAATCGAGCCCGCAACCACCACAGCGCCAAGCGCTCGTCAAATGTAACTGAATTATTATTTCGGACTTTTGAAACGCAAGAATAAACCCCTGATAGCCTTACTCGCTTCGTCCAATACGATGCGGGTTACAAATTTGTGGGGTATAGTAAGCATGTCCCATAGGAAACATCGACTTAGCTTTACGCTTGTCGGTGTGTCGACTTGAGGAATACATTCATTAATTTTACACAATATATATGTATCAGTGATAGCCGATTGGTTAAGCACGCGTCTTGCGGGCACCAGGTCCGAGGTTCAAACCCCGGCTCGCAACTCTGGGTTTTTCGAAGATTATGAGCGAATCATGATTTCTATATGATTTTCACTCGCTTACGGTGAGGGAAACATAAAAACATCGTGAAGAAACCTACTTTGAAATTCTATGCAATTTTTCGAAAACCAGTGAGGGGAGGCCTGTGCCCAGGAGTGGGACGTCTAAAAGGGCTAAATTATTTAAAAGGGTTTGGTTTTCCGGTTCTGTCATTCCCACAAAGCCTAGCAGGTAGTCAACATCCAAAATTACAATGGTCTATAAATGTTATCCGACGTTTAGTGGTTCGAAGACCGCTTGGCTCACTGCAGCTGGTGGTTGCGGGTTCGATTCCCGCCGTGGCAAATTTCGAAAATGGCCTTTTCGTAATTTGCCTTGGTCTGGGTGTCACTGGGATCGCCCCCAGTCCATTGTACGGTACCCAATAGTACAAGCGCTGCTTAGTTTGGTACCATACAGTTGGTGTGTTGGTGTAGCGATATTATTTATTAATGAGTGTTTGTCCGCGACAGACGCCCTATTCGGCTCGTGGAAGACCCCCTCCAAGGAGAAGAAGAACTTCAACCTGCCGCAGCCCAAGATGGCTAACACCGACCTGAGCCGCCTGCTCAAGTCTGACGAGATCAGGAAGGTGCTGCGCGCGCCCAAGTACGTACACCACCGCTGCTGCCTTCCCCAAAGGGGTAGGGGTCGGGTGGGCAGATATGAGCATGTTGGCCTAGGCTGTTATCTCCGGCGCGAGATTGAGAAAGGAGACTTGTCTAATGTCAATATTTGATATTTTATCTAGTTTTTAATCTAGTAAGCAGTTAAGCACGTGGCTTGCGGGAGCAAGGTCCTGGGTTCAGACACCGGCTCGCTCATCTGGGTTTCTAGAAGTCAATGTGCGAATCATAATCGACGGACCAATAAACAAATTCGCTGTTTGTCCTGATACAATAGTGTATCGGAGTGTCTTGTCTTATTCTGAGTGAGATTTGATTATTATTTAGTGACAATGGTGTCGCCTGCTCATATTCTGTAGTTGTTCCTGAGAATGTACACCATCTTTTATTCATTGAAAAGAGTAACCATTGAGTTTCTCGCCGGATCTTCTCAGTGGAAACAGCATTCCGAGCCAGCGGTAGATGCTGACTATTCATAAATGCTTTGTTGGCTTACATGAATAAAAACAAATTGCTACACTGCTCACAGTTAGAATGTATGGGCGACACAAAATGATGATACTCTCTATCAGAGCATTGGGTTATGATAACCAGTGATTACTTAACACGTTGACAATACCTGACTATCGCACTAATAGTTCGTTCCATGACGAAACCTGAACCTCTTATACTTAACTCACATTTGTCCACAGCAAGCGCGTGGTCCGTGCCAGCCGGAAACTGAACCCACTCACCAACACCAGGGCGATGTTGAGACTGAACCCATTCTCGGCTGTGCTCAGAAGGAAAGCTGTTCTCGACCAGAACAGGAGCAACAATTTAAGGGCGCTGGCGCTCGCTGAGAAGCGTGGAGTGAGTTTTGTTTAGTTTTTTATTAAAAAATAAATATTACTACTGTTTTATAGATCTAAGCATATATAGGGACAGACAGCGGGAAGCGACTTTGTTTTATACTATGTAGTGATTAAAATGATGATACTACTCTATCAGAGCATTGGGTTATGACAAACAATGATTACCCTAACACGTTGACACATTCTGACTGCCTCTACTACCTTTCTACTACCCCACTACCCCCGAGACGACCCTAAAGACCCCACTTTTCACAGATCAAGTTGCCCGAGACCGATCCCGCGGTGAAAGCCGAGAAACTTCGCGAAAAGAGACGTAGGGCGATCAAGGCGGCGACGGCGAAGAAGCCGAAGAAGCCCGCGCCCAAGAAAACAGCCCCCCCTCCCCCTAAGAAGAAGCCCGCCAAGGAAGCCAAGCCGGCGGCTAAGAAGTGAAGGATATAATAAAGTTTATATACTGATGCCGGCGTTTGTTTTGTATCTTATTAAGCTTTTAGTATAATAAAATAATATAAAGTCTGATGCGATGACGCGTCTAATGACACCGTATCCTATGGATATTATTACAAACTTTAAATTGCCGTTACAGAGATTCTTGGTCACTTTGAAAACCATGGAATGAGGGAGTCCTCTTTTTACTGAACAGCTAGGCACATTGCGAAGTAGGGGAGAAAGTAAAAGTAGTATTATCAACAACGAAGGTATAGTGGGTCGAAAATGGTCTGAATTGCTTCGAGAATAGGATGGTGCAGCATGATCTGAAGAAGGTAGCTAGGTATAAATGGACGCGTTAGGGGTGTCCACTTCGAAAAAACATCGATGTTTTTTTCGATGCGATATATCGGAAGCATGTATCGGTTACAAACATCGATATTTACTGAAAATCGAGTACTTTTTCTAACATTACATCACACCACAAAGCCCTCACCTAGTCAGCTCTCTGACACTCCGTGCAAGCGTCATGTTATAATTATTATACTACTCCTACACCAGCACTGTCCATATCTGCACATTTATCGTGTGTGTTCAAGAAATTTATATAACTAAGAAAAAACTACTTTTCATGGTGTACGACCATGCACGTACATTTGCCGAAGCAGCAATCACACTTTGACCCAAATGTTCACATTTACGCAAATTTTATTGCAACCAAAATCATTCCGTCATCAAGCAAACCGCACGTTCCTCATTAAATTCACTCTCATTACTTACGTTTAATGTAAGTTTTATAATATAGCTACTTTTATCAGCTATATCAGTGTTTCTATCAGCCCTACCCAACCCCTATCAGACAAATTAGTACGGGCATCCCTCCCTGTACACATGGAATCCATCGCTGATTCAAATATTGTTTATAAAAATTAAAAACCATGTATGAGAATGATTTCGAGATCAAATTGAGTTTTCATTAAACTCACTGGTATTCGATGTTTTATGAAAATACATCGAGTGAATCAACAGTTTGTCAAAACATCGGATCGATTCGATGTATCGTATTAAAAACATCGAGTGATTCGAAAAATCGATGTTTATTGAATATCCCTTAAATTGTCGCGTGGACCTACACTACAAACGGTGGCGAAGGCCGTGGTATGTGGCCTTTTGAGCTCCACACTAGTTCCAAGCTTCCGAAATACATACGCTTAATAAGGTGTGTAAGGCCCGCATTAATAAATTGATCACAAGCCTGAGAGCTATCTCGACAATTTGTCAAGATTTCTCTCAGAATTGGAATTGCTTAAACAGGCCTAATAAAAATTTACGAAAACTATTCATAATGGTGATTCGTGCGCTCGCCCCTACCCAAATGTTTATGAGTGACATGTTTTATTTATATTTATCATTGTTTGTAAGCTTCTGGTTTGTCGTACCGTGTAACGAAACGTCGCCGTCAAAAATCTGTCATATTATTTCCTTTTTCATCTGTGACATAACCTCAAAATGGATATGTAATTATATATTGTGGGTATTTTCATATAAAATCAAATAAAAATGAGCTTATTCATCAGAAACTGCAAACCTAATGGCCTAGCAACGATCTATAATGCTAAAATATGGCGTTTGAACTCCACCACAGCGGATAGCGCCGCTCTGAAGAAAGACGAAGATGAAGAGGAATTTCGTGTTCTCGATATTTTGAAGAAGAGAGACAGGCACCAGAGGAGAATCGTACGCAGAACAGATATACAGCCAGACAGAGCTGACAGAATGGCCACAGACCAGGTATTCTATTAAATAAATAACTTCAAATCAAAAACGTCGTATCTCGATAACGGCTCAGCTGAATTCAATCAAACTTAGCCAAGAACCATCTCATGATTACTAGCTGTTTAACTGTAAATGCCTCATTGAAATAGGACCAATTATTTAGGGGCTACGACGCCACGAACCGATGGTGTGTTAAAATTTATTAGACAACCTCTTCACTGAAGTACATGATATTAATAGCCAGGTCAATAAAGTTGAGGATAGTGTGGACAAAAGGTTTAGATGTACCATCAACAAAGTTCACACTTGATCAGTTTTCAACACATTTCCCTTGCAGGCAGTAATCTTAGGTTGCCTCGCCCATTATGTTGTTGTCCAATGAGACGAAAAGCGTCAGATGAGACAAAAGCCCTTTTTTTCGAAAGCCATTTGTTTTAATTGTTTTTGTGAACATGCTAGCCGTAGGTGGCTGCTGGTCACTGCACACAAAATGCAACCTTAAGGTGATCAAGCGTCGAGTTTGTTGTTTTTTTTTTTTTTTATCCGGGCCTCTATGGCCCGGCCTCGTTCACCTCTGATATGGGGGTCAGAGTCCTTAATTAACACAATTATTAATAAATTTTCAGGCCATTTTTATTACAGTAAAAACACAGTATTCAAATGTCATTTTCTCAAAAGCGAGTAAAACGTACCAATAAAAACATATTTCTCAAAGCGAGTACGAGTTTGTTGATTGTACATCTTGATTCTAATATCAATTCAAAGAGAGCTATTCAAGGATATTAGGCACTTTGCTATGGTTCCTATATCACCAGGCTTACACAAATTGTATGGTCTCGAACTTAGCAATGTTTGTTTCTACTATGGGTACCGCCATACTCGCAACTCACGCGCTCATCGCTGCCACGAATCCTTACTTTTATTATAAATGCGAAAGTAACTCTGTCTGTCTGTCGCGCTTTCACCCCAAAACTACTGAATCAATTTAAATGAAATTTGGTAATAATTTCTATTATGATTATCACACGCTTACGGTGAAGGAAAACATCGTAAGGAAACCTGCATGTCTTAGATAATCTAACCAATATTCGAAAGACATGTGAAATCCACCCACCCACACTGGGCCAGCGTGGTGGATTACGCCCTGAATCCCCCTCGTAGTGAGGGAAGTCCCATGCCAGGAATGGGATGTCAAAAGGGCTCAATTGGTTGATTGAATTGATACCCCTTCAAGGAATACCAGAATTATGGTGTATCTATTTATTTTATAGTTATTTATCATCATTTCAGACCTGGGGAAACGTCTGGCCGGGTCCCAAAACCTTCCACCCATCATCAGTACCACTGCCACTCCGTCAGGGTTACGTCCCAAAGGGCCAGTCACCACCCAGCAAGAAAGCCAACGCGGAACTCATGAAGATACCCAACTTCCTCCACCTAACCCCTCCGGTCATCAAAAGCCAATGCGAAGCCATCAAACAATTCTGTACAGAATGGCCAACTCTTCTTAACTCTGAGGAAGCAATTGAAAAACACTACCCAGTTGAAGTTATTACCTCAGATTACTGTCACGCCAGCCCGTCTATACGGAATCCTCTAGCCAGAATCGTGACTTTACGAATCAAATTGTCCACTTTAAACCTGGACAAGCATGCGCGTGATAAGTTTATACGTCTTGTTGGCGACCGGTATAATAGTGAAACTGATTTAGTGACAATCACGGCTGACAGATGTCCAGTGAGAGCTCAGAACTTGGATTATGTGAATTATTTACTGACAGCTTGCTACCACGAGGCCTGGAACGTTGAGGAATGGGAAAAGGAGAAATCAGAAGACGATATGGAATATTATGAATGGAATAATAATGCGTCTAAAAAGAGTTTAGTGAACTGGTATTTGCGTACTCAAAATGACACAAAAATGTTATCGGATGATGAGTACAAAGCATTTGATGTTACTCAAATACCGAATGGAGAAGAGTACAGGAATGCGGTGTCCAGCCTTATAAATGATGGTGAAAGTGACGCGACGTTGGAGAAGTACGGTGAAGCTGTGAGAAAGCTGCTTGGTTTGCCGGAGAAGAAGGTAGTTTAAGTTAAATAAAGTATTTTAGTTTGGTTACACTGTTGTGTTGTTTCTTTGGTACATCAGTAGCGAATTGGGATATTTAGTTATGAGCTAAAAGCAGTATGGCTATTGGCAGACTGACACACCAACTGTATAGTTCCAAACTAAGCGACGCTTGTACTATGGGTACCGTTCAAAGGACTGGGGGCGATCCCAGTGACACTCAGACCGGGGCGAATAACGAAAGGCCAATTCCGATATTTACCCCGACGGAAATCAAACCCGGAACTACAGTAAGCCGATAAAAATATACACAACAGGCTATCAGTCAAATACTTATATTATAACTAGCTGTGCCCGCGACTTAGTCCGCGTGTAATTTAACTTAACAAAATTTCGGGATTGTTCATCCCCTATTTTATCCCCTTGGGGGTAGAATTAATCAAAATCCTTTCTTAGCGGACGCCTAAGTCATAACATCTACCTGCATGCCAAATTTCCGATCCGTCCAGTGGTTTGGGCTATGCGTTGATAGATCACTATATCAGTCAGTCAGTCAGTCGCCTTTGAGTTATATATATTTAGACTAGCTGTGCCCACGGACTTCGTCCGCGTAGTATTTAACGTAACAAATATTTCGGGATTATCGGGATAAAAAGTATCCTATATGTTAATCCCGGTTATAAACTATCTGTGTTCCAAATTTCATTCAAATCCGTTCAGTAGTTTTTGCGTGAAGGAGTAACAAACATACATACATACATACATCCACACTCACAAACTTTCACATATGATTGACTCTTAAAATACAGCTACTCAGCCTCAAGGAATCTTTTTTAATAGTAAAAAGGTGGCTGTCACGGTAGACGCGGCAGATGTGAAGCATGCGATGGCAAAGAGAGGCATGACGGCAAGAGAGAGCGTCATGCCGTGACGGCAAACTGGTCCATTTTACTTCCAAAGTCAACCTATAGATGTCTCACATAAAAAAAACTCTTAAATGCCATATAAATTTTATTCCGATTCAAGATTGCGTCAAATTAAAACATTTCAATGCCGCATATGATACTAAACTATAACTATTTAAACTATCAACTATTATTTTGTTCAATATTTCACAGCACACCTGAAGAACGCACGTTTTTTCGCAAACATCCTCGGTGCCGCCATCTTGGTAATTAGGATTCCACTTCCGTTTCCACAAGTCAGTTATCGTACTCTTTTTGAATGTGCCCTCGTCTTGCGATGGCTGGGTGCTGGTTTGACTCAACAAATCCTTATTTTTATTGTACTTTTTTAATAAATACTCCAATAAATGAAATATATAATGCAAGTTCTCAATGCCATCTATGTTTGAGAGTTCAAAAATGGATTCCGTGTCCGTTAATTTTCTATGGTAGTCAGTTAAAATGTTGTTTATTTTTTCAATGCAATACTTTTGTATGTGAACAGATTGGTTCAGTAGAATGAGACGTTGGATATTTTCGTCTCTGTTAAGCAGCTGCAAATGAAGTTGAACTGAATATTAGAGCAGTGGCTTTTAGTCAATATTTTAAGTTTTTTTGTGTACCTAACAAATTAGACAAAAATCCTACGGCCCGCCTAATGTTAAGGCTAAAGCGCCCATCTAGCCCGCGAAATTCAAAATTTCCGAGTATTTTTATAGTTTTCCAAAATCTGAAAACATTTAAGACAACATTTTGTGATTTGCGACAAACAGTATGCAGTGCGTTTATTAATACATTTATTTTACTCTAAATATTATCACGGTGGATATGATACTAGTAAATCACTAAATATACAAAAATAGCCAGTTTTTCTGGTTATCTGTCGTTCTTGAAATGTTTTAGAGTAAAATAAAAATCACAATATTTATGTTGTCTTAAATGTTTTCAGATTTTGGATAAACTATAAAAATACTCGAAAATTTTGAATTTCGCGGGCTAGACCGGCGCGTTCACCTTAAGCCGTTACCGTAGCCTATTGCCGTTTGCAATACGAAAGGCATTGCTCGCATGGTGCCGCCCTGAAGGTGAGTGGGATAGAGGAAGGCGAATGAACGGGGGCGTTGGGCTTCCAGCTTTCTCGCTCATCGTACAAAAAGAATATATAGCAGTTACTTTTCGCCGAACTTCTGTGAGAGGGTGGGACTACCCGTGTCGAGCCAGTCCGTATAAAAAAAGAAAAGAAACTGGGTATCTTACCGCATTTTCAATATTGTTTTCTCCCTCGCGTAACTGTTGTAATAATGAATTGTTAGCTTCAAGCAACGCTTCTAAGAAAGATGGATATTTCTCTTCTTCATGTAATTTGTCTATTAATTGGCCTAGGACCTGAAAAATTAAATATAATACGCGGCATGTATTTTACCCCTGATAGAACATGTGACACCAGAAGATCTCTGAACTATCCGACTACACAATATTTCGTATTGTGATCATACCTGTACAGGGTGTAAGGGGCTTCGTAACGAAAACTGATACCATGGATTCAACTAGGCATGGAAATGATTGCTACTTTTAATTCATTTTCATTTCGTGATATTATATTGTGCTTTCACTGTTATTTCACCTGTGATTTTTCACAGTCAATGATTTAATTCAGAGTGAATTTTCACTATGAGACGAAATCCTATGAAGACACTGGTCGATGATTTATCATAAAAACCCGTGACAGTACCGAGAGCTTTGCGATTTCATTGCAATGATTGCGATGATTTTTAACAGTTTCTATCTATGTCAGTAGCAGGTGCTACTTATGAAAACCGATATAATATGATGTTTCACATGCTACCTGTGAAATTTTCCATAATTAGATTCAACTCATGATTCAGTACCGCGCCCCGCGCGCGTCGTCAGTCGAACCACAAGCCTTACCGCGGTACGGACGTATCGATAATCAGTCCCCGGCGGGGCGGAGGCGCCGCGCGCGAGATAGCCGCATGCGAGGCTCGCGTGTAACAAACAGTTGATCCGTGTAACTATTTTTTTGTGTTTGTGGTTGTGTGTGGTACGTCGAATAAATATAAATTCTCAAGCTAATTCTCGTCTCGTCGTTGTACCTACTCTTGACGAAGAGCCTTGATCTAAAATCTAATCGTTAGTTGGTGTTTATGTCCTGTCCTACGCAGAGGTCTCGGGCTATGGAAATAGTTGACCAGTTCGCGACTTACGTGCGGTTTCAATTTGTTTTGTATTTATTGTTTCGTGTGTGTATGTGTGTGTGTGTGTGTGTGTGTGTGTGTGTGTGTGTGTGTGTGTGTGTGTGTGTGGGTGAGCTTAGATGTCGCGGGCTGTGGCTGATCCGAAGGTTTAGTGCTCAGGAGTATGGTCAATCTCATTAGAAGTGAGAAAGAAGGTAAGTAAATTATCTAATACAGTAGACAGGTAAGTTGATAACAAACAATTTATACAAAACGAATGCTTATACCTAAGAAAATAATAACGAATGAGCTCGTTAGGTGTTTCGTAGGCACGCGCCTCCGCTCGCCGAGCGCGAGCAGCATCGCAGGATTGTGTTGTTAATGGTAGATTACCCGCTTAAAATTTACAACATTTGGAACCCATGACTTTCGAAATAAATGATTTATATAATTTTATTATAGTCATTATGTTTAACCTTTACTCAAAGTTTTAGTTGCCATGCCTCTTCCACGATGTAGGTACTCTTAAACACATTCTGGTTATTAAATGTGATTATTTTGGACATTTCAAACACCTACTACCTACATTACGTTGGACATTCTCATTTACCTGAGCAATTTCATTGGTTATGTCTCTGGTGGACACAACAAGATGGCAGCTCATGATGTAGTTGAACAAGCTGTGCCCCGATTGGTTTAGCCAGTTGCCGGATAATTGTAATGCTGTAAGTAATAATTTAAAATGATTTTAATCATCTATCTATATACCTACATTTACATTTAAATTGCAATGAGAGAAGGGGAAATATGGCGATACTTTTAATAATTTGAACACCTGCGACTGTAAACTACCCATAATAATAAGAACCTCCCCTCATTACAAGGGGGAATCAGGCCGTAATCCACCACGCTGGCCTAATGAGGACTGGCGAATTACACATGTCTTCCGAAATTTGGTTAGACTTTCTAAGACATGCAGGTGTCCTCAAGATGTTTTCCTTCACCGCACCGTAAGCGAGTGATAATCACACATTCGCACATAGATTTCGAAAAACCCAGAGGGTGCGAGCCAGGGTTTGAACCCAAGACCTGATGCCCGCAAGACGCGTGCTTAACCAATCGGTTTTCACTGCTATTAAAACTACCCATATTAGCTAATAAATCAATTGAATAATAAAACATCACAGCTGTCGCTCGCAGGGGTAGGCAGATGTTCGCTGCAATGAACCCAGGGTAATTAAGGACGAAGTAGGAAGCCACTTCAGTCCCAATGGAAGCAAGACTGATTGTCATCAGGCCACACTTCCCCTTCAAAGCGAGGGGTTAACACGAAAAAGAAAAACGTGCAGGTTCCTCATGTTTTCCTTTAAGTGGTTTTATTTTTGACTGTGCTTCAAACAAAAACGGTTTAACAGAAATTAATTTGAATATATATCTCACCGCCTTTGTTACATCTTCCCTGGGAATCACTCCTGTACCCAGAATCACTGGAATATCCGTCCAAACTCATTCTTCTCTCGCTTCTGCTCAAAAAACCTTTCACTTTATTGAATTCTTCCAGTATTTTAAACGGTATCACTTCTTGAGAATCTTCTTCTAAACGTACAGTTTGTTTATTGTCATAAAATGCTTTGTTTAACTCTCTTCTTTGAGTTTTAGATGTCATTGCATTATTAACTTCATCATTACCATCATTATTTTCATTAAAGAGCTCATCGTTTTGTGAAGATACATATGTATTTTGACTGTCTTCAAACGTCGGGACTGTCGTCTTTGATATTGAATCAATAACTAAATTGTTTATGCAATTAATATTTTCTATATGATTAGAGTCATTTAAGTTTATATGAGAATCCTGGTTTAGTATAACTTTAGTAATATAAACATTATCACTATTATCAGGGTTCACAGTATATTTAGTATTTATATTAACGTCCGCAAAATTTTGTGAAGAATTATTTATAATTTGAGGAGTTTCCCTAAGTCCCGCCTTGCTAATAACAGTTTTGCTTTCGTTCATATTTTCACAAGATATTTCAAAATATTGGCTATTTTCTGTAGTTATCGGATTTGATATTCTATAATTATCGTTTACCGCAACCCTTTGATACATATTTAGATTTTCATGCGTAACATATTCCAAATTATTGATGTCATTATTCATATTACGATTGCTAGGTGTTTTGGAGTAAATATTTAAATCATCATTGCTCTCACTGGCTTCTTTTGTTAATCTTGTTTCATTATCATTAGTTACATCTTTATAATTTGTATTTTTATTTCCATTGAGATTTTTATTGGAAATCTTAGCAATTGGTCCTTTTGCAGAATCATGTGCAGCCGGTATTACTTCAATATCATTCATATCATCATTTTCATTCGTATTTGAAATATCAGTGAAAGGAAAATTATCATTAGTAACATCCATATTGTTTTCAGACTTATTATTATTAGTTTCAACATCTTTCCTGGTATTATTATTACCATAAATATGTCCTTTTGGTATTATTATATTAGTTTGACTTGGACTATAGTGGGTATTCTGAGTAAGACCATAGACAGTATAGAGTATAGTTTTCTGTGAATCAATATTTGTAGAACTTTTAATTATATTTCTGGGTATATTATTCTCTAAGTCTATATTATCGCAATATGTTGCATCATTGTCTACAGCCAGTTCTATGATTTGGTTATAATCGGCTTGGGTGATGGAGTTTTGGTTTATAGGCTGGGTTTCATAGTAAGTTGTGTGGGTTAGCTTTTCGGAAATATTGTTGATAATTGAGTCCTAGAAATGAAGATGATTGTAATTAAATAATATCTACAATTAAAAAATCACGATAAAATTTAGATACGTAACAGATGGTGAGCCAATCAAGAATAAGCGCCTATTATAATGGTGCGCGATGTTAATTCCTTTAGTCGCCTTTTATACACATTCCTATTAGGAGTGTGCTATACCTACTCACATGGCACCATTTTATTTTTACTCTTTTTCTCAAATAAATATCGCCAGACCTAACAACCATATGTGTGGTCCCAGATTAAGCAACGCCTGTACTATGGGTACCGTACAATGGACTGGGGGTGATCCCAGTGACACCTAGACTGGGAAAAATATGTGAACACCATTTCAGAAATTGTCCCCGATGGAAATCGAACCTACAACCACTCAGTACAGTGAGCAGAGCTGCCTACGCTCGAACCACTGCGCCAAGAGGTCGTCGAATACCTATATTATATGTCTTATAACTATATTCAAATAAATAAAATTGGAGCGTCTGTTTGTAATATCAAAATAACACCTTGTCACTAAATACATATGAAAGCACAAACGACACCTATAGCAAAAACGCGATTTAAAAAAAAATTGTCTGTCTGTCTGTCTGTCTGTATGTTTGTTCCGGCTAATCTCCGAAACGGCTGGACTGATTTTGACGGGACTTTCGCTGGCAGATAGCTGATGTTATAAGGAGTAACTAAGAATACTTTAATTTTAGAACAACAATTAGGGTTCCGCGTTAAAAAATAAAAACACATGACATCAAAGAGTATCTCCGTAACGGCTGGATAGATTTTGACGGGACTTTCGCTGACAGATAGCTGATGTTATAAGCAGTAACTTAGGCTACTTTTATTTAAAAAGAACAAAAACGCGGGAAGTGAAGTGAAGTCGCGGGCTCAGCTAGTAACTATCTAAAGAAGGAACATTAAAATACTTGGTTACCTGTGGCCATTCCACCATACTTGTATCATTACAAACGTTGACTGCAAATAAATCATTTTCAAAATTGTAATCTCTCAATATCGATTCGCTAATGTTCATTAGTTCATTGTCATCAGAGGCCATTGCGTCGTCATCAATATTGAAGTCATCGCTGCATATGTCATCGAAGTCATCACACATTTTATCATTAATTTTAATTTTCAACCTATTCATATATTGTTCAGTTGTTAGATTCTCGGGCTTGGTTCTTATAATGGCGATTGCTGTAGATAAGCGGAGCTTTTGTGTTATGTATTCAGCTGTAAATAATAATTATTGTGTGTAGGTTGGTTAAGTAATGTCTTAAATAAGTACCTACACGTAGTAGTTACCCACGTAAAACTTCCTTGGCATTTTGAAAACGATTTGAAAACAATTCTCGAAAAACTTACCGTAATCATCAAAACTCATTGTATTAAATTAATGTCTTCAATAAATTGATTAACATAGGTATTGTTACATGGTTAGTTTATCGCAAATTAATATCCGCATTTTTTAAAATAAAATTCCCTAGTTTCGCGCCAGTAACTTTCTCTTGCTTTTTTTAATAAACTTTTTAAAAATGTTCAAGTTAGATCCTATTCAAAAACGGAAGCAAAGAGAATATAAATTACGAAAGGAGGTTTTTTTGTGTAGGGCAGTGATTTTTATATTTTTTTTTTTAATGTCAAAGTCATATCAATGAATCAATATTGTTACCAATAAAATGAATTTTATTATATTTAATTTGCTTTTGAATGGCGTTATACACAATATTATTCGGAATAAGTATATTCATGATAGCTTTAGTCATGGCTATTATTAAGAAGATGTTTTTCCATTGGAAGGAGGAGCATAAAATCGAACAGATGGTCAGGCCATCTATAGAAAGACCTGGTTAGTTGATTGCTGGCATAAAATAAGTACATTGCATCGTATATATGTTAGCCCACATTTTATTATCATGCTACGTTTCTTACATAATATGTAAAGACAATAGATTCATCAATACATTCGGTTTTTTTCTTGTAGCATTCGATATTTCTTTATAATCTGTGGTGGAACTACTGTGAACTCTCTTTTTTCGTCGTAAAAGGCGACTAAAAAACACGAGGGACTATCTAATAGGCACTGCTTGTTAGCTATGTGGGACCACCTGCTAGCTCAAGCATTTAGAGTGAGAAGTGACTTTAGGCCTCATTCGCACGGGAGCTTTTTTATCGAGCAGTGTTGCATTTTCAGCGCTAGGCGTTGGGCGTTAAGGCTTTAAAAATGCATGTGTTCTATTTGAACGCTTTTTTAACGGACGTTAAAAAAAGCTCCCGTGCTAATGAGGCCTAAAGAGAGTAGTGATCGGGTAACTTCGTAATTAACAATTTTGTTTATGCCACAGACTTCAAAATATTACCACTCTGTGGTTTATGCTCAATTTTTTTGCAGCTGTCAGCGTTATGATTTACACAGACAAATGCGTGATCCGCATGCGTCGGTACGCGGAGGACACGTACGTCTATGATGCACTGAGCAAGAGTGATGTGAGCTTAACAAAACGCAACTTTGAATCGTTGTACACCACGCCGGACCTCGTGCACTCCGATGACAATGGATCCAAAAGATTGACAGTGGATAGTGTGCCTAATGCCGATTTTAACGTGACCTAATACCGAGCTGTTGACACTTAAAGTGTTGTAATACCTAGCTGTAGTAACTTGATGTATCTTAATACCACTTAGTCACTTCAAGTGTTTTAATAGCCAGCTTGTGACACTTAAAGTGTTGTAATACCTAGCTGCCGTCACTTGAACTGTCCTAATACAACTATTAGTCAGTTCAAGTATTTTAACAGCCTACTGTTGTCACCTTATGTGTTGTAATACCTTGCTGTAGTCACTTGAAATATCTTAATACCACTTTGTCACTTCAAGAGTTTTAATAGACAGCTATTGTCACTTCAAGTGTAATGATATCTAGCTGCAGTCACTTGAAGTGTCTTAATAGCCGGAAATATTCACATGACATGTCCTAAATGAGGTCTATACCGACCTATGGTTGCATAAAGTGTCTTAATAACCAGCTTTATTCACTTAAATTGTTTGAATACCCATTGGATTGAAAGTGTCTATTGCCAAGTGTTCTATCATAAGTGTTTTAATATCTGGGTGTAGTCACTTCAAGTGTCCTAGTACTTACCAAGCTATAGTCTTAGGCCCGTATTTATAAACCGATCTCAAGTCTGAGAGTGATCTTGGAAATGTCATTCTTATGTCATATCAGTACAAAATGACATGTCAAAAGCGTACTCAAAAGATCTCCCACGGTCCTCCATTTTGGTTTTCCAACATGGACGGTCACATTTTCGTATTTTTTTGTTATTAATTGTGTTTGTTATTGCTATTCATTACTCGACATTGGCAGAATCATATCGGGCTTGACCCAATTGTAAGAGGCCATTAACTGTATATATATAAAAAAGAAAGAAAGATCTCCCTCATACCTGACATTAATAATAATAATAATTCATTTTTTTTTTTTTTTTTTTTTATTGACCTTAATAATTTTCATTGTATATTATTGGCCTTATTCATTCGACTTACATCACTAATCTATTTTTTTAGAATATTATTTAAGTTCCCCTAGTTTCCTAGTATTTTTATTACTACAAATATACCTACGCGAAATATAAAGAAACACTTTTTTTAATTTAAATATTTTTATTCTGCTGTCTTGTCAATCTTCTTGCGTTTAGTTCTCATGCTTTCGAAACATTTGGTTCCGTATACGCTGTTGATCTTCACTATGTCCAGTTCGGAGAGGAGGTCCTCACTCTGGCCCAACCTCTTCATCACTGAACCGTCTGGGTCCTGGAAAAATAATCCAACAAATATTATAAATGCGAAAGTTTGTGAGTGTGGATGTATGTTTGTTACTCTTTCACGCAAAAACTACTGAACGGATTTGGATGAAATTTGGAACACAGATAGTTTATAACCTGGATTAACACATATAATACTTTACTTAAGTCTACGCGGACGAAGTCGCGGGCAGCAACTAGTATTTTATAATAATATAAAACATTGTAGACTTTGTTATGTAAAAATACGATATCGATCACGGGTCAAACAAGTGGTGTAGTATGCGCGCACAGACACACAAGAGCTGTCATTAGATGAGCTACAGCTAAGGTAATGCTTATGTTTGAAGTGGGTTCAAGTCAATAGTTTAATGCCCGGGATGGGGATCGAACCCGGAACCTCTCAGCTACCTGGCGGCCCCTTAAACCACTAGGCTGTTGATGCCTTAACGCATTATCTAAATATATATAACTCAAATGTGACTGACTGACATAGTGATCTATCAACGCACAGCCCAAACCACTGGACGGATCGGGCTGAAATTTTGCATGCAGGTAGATGTTATGACGTAGGCATCCGCTAAGAAAGGATTTTGATTAATTCTACGCCCAAGGGGATAATATAGGGGATGAAAGTTTGTATGAAACTTTGTCAATTAAATGCCACGCGGACGAAGTCGCGGGCACAGCTAGTACATAAATAAAATTGTAATGTAAGTAGTTTAAATGGGGAGAAATACTCACGTGTTCTTTGTAAGTGGCAACTGTGGATATGCCAGTCTTGCCAATCTTCCGCCAGAACTGCCACGCGGGGTGTGTCGCGCTGAGGTAGTCGTAAGGAATATTCAAGGTCGCTTCTTCGCGGATCTTCTCAAAATGATGGAGTTTGTCTGTTAATTATTTAAACAGATCTGTTAACATAGGAACGATCCGCTTGATAATTAGCTGTTACCACAGATATAGATTTACATAGATAACGCAAATGCATTTCCTTCGCGTGTACGAAACCCCGACCAAGCGTCGAGGTTGGTCGCCGCTAACTTACAGTCCGCGCGACTACAGATATAAACAACATGAGTATGAGCGAGATAATCACTCGAGAGAATCGAGCGGGCGGAGGGCATCGGCGGCATCGGTGTCTTTGAATCGGTTTGGATTTCCCGTCACTAGTGACGTCACAGGAGGTGTTAAAATTCGCCACGCTTGGTTTCAATACAAATCGTGATACTTGCGTTATCTATGTAAATCTATATCTGTGGCTGTAATCGAGGCCTTTGCAATACCGAAGGCACGTTGTCGACTTAAAAGGGAGGGGGGCAGAGGGAGGTCAAGGGAAAGAGAGATGGGCTTCAGTCTCTCTCACTCATCATACAAATCGCAGTTATACTAGGTGAAACAAAAAGGGTACCTATACAATTTTTTTTGCAACTTAACTGTGTAAATCTAAAACCATCGGCTTTGTGGGACAGTTGAAGTGCTAAAGGTTTTGTAGACTTGTGAAATCTGTCAACAGCTGTATCCCTGTAACACCTTTTGTTTGTCAAGTTTCCTCCAAAGCTGATAGTTTTAGAATTACAAAGTTAAGTTTTGAAAAAATAGTATAGCTACCCTTTCTGTTTCAACCTGTAGGTATAATAGGTATTGAAATAAAACTATTTTTCGGATTTTATCGCGTTTATTTAATTTATGTTCCCGACGTTTCGGCTGCTTTACAGCAGCCATGGTCACGGGGGGACTGAGGTGTTAGACGTCCTGATGTCATAGTTAGTAACTGGGTAGCCTCATATTAAGTTGTTATTTGCGGTCCGATCCATGCAGAAAGTGCTCACAGTGTCTCGAGGTCTTGCAATGGTACACTTGGTTTTGGATTTAATTATATTAATTACTTAGTTTTATTTCAATGTGTAGTATTCGCGTAAATATAAGAAAACAATATATAATAGGTATGTTACGCCCAGGGCCCTAACCACGCTAGCTACTCAAATCGTAATAGAGAAGCAAACGCTCGCGATTACGTTTCAAACGCTCCGCTCTTGACGTTTCGCTGACACGAGCTTCACGATTTCTATTGACATTGATATGGTATGGTGTCAGCAAATCGTAATCGCGAGCGTTTGCTTTTCTATTACGATTTGAGTAGCTAGCGTGGTTAGGGCCCAGATCTTTTGTAAGAGTGTGGTAACACCCTCAGTCATGACAGCCCATATAGAGTTGTAGTCAATTGGATTAACCACCTACAATGAAATGGGGGTAATGGGTATTTACATAATGACAGTTTCCATCATTCTTGCACAAATGCATTAGAAGAATGATGGAAGCTGTATTTTCCGACACCAAAACATTCCGTTGACTATGAATACCACCCTCCATGGTAACTCTTAGCGAGCCCTCCAAACTATATAGTCACGACTCCAAGTCCTCACAACCCTGAAGCAGCACTCACCCGGCCTGACATGCCTCATGTGGACCCTGATGTACTTGTCGCGATCGTGCCGCGCCACTTCGAAGTAGAAACCGAGCATTGCCATCACCATCATGGCGGCGTGCTGCCGGTGCTGACCCCCCCGGAACAGCTCCACGCATCCGAAGTTCTGGAGAAGACGACATCACTCCTCAGTTCAAGAAGAAATCAAGGCTTTAATAGGTATTCCACGGCTGAAGATACGATATGTAATGGTAATTATATTCGGGTTTGAGTCGGTCAGCCAGGATTACCGACATTCGGGCGGCCATTTTGAAAATTCGTGATTAATTCTGTTTTGGAATGTATAATACATTTAAAATTAACGCATAAATAGTAGAGATGAGGTCAGGGTTGATATGAAATAATAATAAAAAAAAATCGCCGTATTGACACACCAACTGTACTGTAAGCAAAGTAAGCAACGCTTCACTATGAGTTCCGTAAAGAGAACTGGGGGCGATCCCAGTGACACCCAGACACCTGACACGTACCTAGATAATGTTATTAACAAAAACACAAAATATGAAGAGTTTACTTATAAGAAAAATGCGTTTTACAATTACAAAATACACACGGTCGTAACCGAAGAGGATGATAATGCAAATATATAGTTCGTAATCAAATAAAACAAAGTTAGGTATTTCTGAAATAATGTATTTTATTTTTCCTTAAACAAGATTATTTGTTCACAGCACTTTAAGACAGCCAACTTATATTATAAACTTTAAAAACACAAGGATTTCTAGATCTTCTGTAATAGGTAGACTCTTCAATCTTCAAATTCTTCTATCGTCGCCTGCTCATACTCCAACAATTTCTGATAATTTTCACTCCTGCGCCGCTTCGGCAGCTCTCTCCACGGCTTATCGTAAAACTTCCTCATTATTCCGGACCATCTTCTCATCAACTCCGTCATCTCCCTCTCAAACTCTTCTCTGAGACACTCCATATTCATATCCAACCATTCCATTGCATTCTGACATTCTCTGACCATAATATCTTTCTCTTTAACCGTCAACATGTGCCCTTTCTCTGATATAGTTCTTTTGACTTCGTAAATGTAGGATTCCAGTTGGTTTCGCACTTCCAAACGTTTCTTGCCTTCTCTGTCTTCTTCTATGAACGCTTCCGCGTCAATCATCATTTTACTAATCTGCTGATGATTTAATCTGTACTCGTTGTTAATAGTTATACTTTCGATATTGCCTGTGCTGCGATCTTTCGCTGTGACACTTAGAATACCACTAGCATCTACGCAGAAAGTAACGTCAATCTTGGGGACACCTCTTGGAGCTGGCGGTATACCATTCAGCTCAATAACACCGAGAAGATTGTTATCCTGGGTCAAACTCCGTTCTCCTTCGAAAATTTCTATAGTCATACTGGTTTGATTATCGTTCTGAGTGGTGATTTCTCTGGTATTCTGGCACGGTATTGGCGTATTTTTATCGATAACTTTATACATCATTCCTCTAGAAGTTTCTACGCCCAATGAGAGCGGAACTATGTCGACTAGCAGCAAATCCTGGATCTTATCGCTGCTCTGCCCGTTTAAAATAGCAGCCTGTATCGCTGCCCCACTGGCTACAGCCTCATCGGGATTCAAACAAGTAGTTAATTCCCTCCCATCGAAGAATTCTTTCAATAAACTCTGAATTTTAGGAATCCTTGTACTTCCACCAACTAATATAACGTTATGAATATCAGTTTTCTTCATTCTAGCATCTTTTAGAGCCTTCTCGACTGGTTTTAACGTGTCTCGGAATAGGTCTGAGCATAATTCTTCGAATAACGCTCTTGAAATCTTCCCATGGTAATCTATATTGTTACACAACGCCTCCACGTGTACTGTAGCTTCGGTATAAGGTGTTAGAAATCTCTTAGCTCGCTCTGCAGCCGTCTTCAGCCTCCTCAAAGCTTTCGCGTTCCTTGAAATATCAGTATGATACCTCTTACGGAAGTCCTCTGCGCAATAAGCTACCAAACGATTGTCAAAATCTTCCCCACCCAATCTACTATTACCTGCCGTCGATTTCACTTCGTACACAGAGTTGGAAATTTTCAGCACTGAAACGTCAAAAGTACCACCACCCAGATCATAGACCAAGACATATCTATCAGATGTTGTCCGTCTATCTAATCCGTAGGATAACGCAGCGGCCGTGGACTCGTTGGTGATTCTCAAAACATCCAAACCGGCAATAGTGCCAGCGATTCTCGTAGCTTGCCGCTGTGCGTCGTTGAAATACGCAGGAACAGTGATCACAGCCTTCTCAACCTTACCATCTAAATATTTCTCAGCAATCTCCTTCATTCTGTAAATAATCATGGCACTTACTTCCTCAGGCGCTAGAAGTTTCTTCTCTCCTTTGTAGATCACTGAAACAAACGGCTTACCATTTTGATTCAAAACTTTAAAAGGCCAATGTCGCAGATCCATTTGCACGCCAATGTCGTCGTATCTTCGCCCGATGAGACGTTTCGCGCCAAATATCGTGTTGAACGGGTTGCATGCGGCTTGATTTCGCGCCTCTTCGCCGAATATACGCTCCGTCGGTGTGAAAGCAACGAATGAGGGCGTTGTTCGACTTCCTTGCTCATTTGCAATAACTTCCACACTTCCTTGCCTCCAAATCGCCACACAAGAATACGTTGTACCAAGATCGATTCCGATAGCAGCCATTTTGGCGCGGAATTTGTGGTTACCGCGTTTGACAGATGTCAAAACTACGTTAATTCCCGTGTGCCGGCTGTATTTATACTCTTGGCCAATGGGTCTGGAGAAATTTCTAGATGGGCGGGAAGTACTAGCCAATCGGAGAACAGTATTCGTAGAAGGTTCTGGAACAGGGTTGCAAGGTTGATGAAAATAATTTACCTTTACAGGCAAATGGGTAGTTAGGAATTTTTGCCGGGAATTGGTAAGTGGCGCTGTCGTTTTTGTTTGTATTTCGAACACTAGATGAAATAAATTGATTTATTTTGAAAAGCATTTGTAGATTCATGCTAATAAAAAACACGAATAATTTTAAATCTAGATAGAATTCAAATTTATTTAAAAAAATATATACGAAGTATATATTTTTTATAATATATTGAATAGTAATATATTGAAGCGTCAATAGCCTAGTGGTTAGAGGGGCCGTCCTCGTAGCTGAGAGGTTCCGGGTTCGATCCCCATCCTGGCCATTAAACTATTGACGTGAGCCCACTCCTAGCACAAGCATTAGCTTAGTTGGAGGGGCTAAAGGGAATACTAGTAATGTGATAAACACACATTGCTAGTAATCTTTTTCTAAAAAAAAAAAAAAAGAAGTATGGTAAAAAATACAAGTGGAATTTACTGTAAATTTTGACATATTTTTGCATTCCATTGCAGTTTAAATATAATATTGAATATTTCGTCATGAAATGTTTATCCTGCCATAGATAAATAAAAAATGCACCAATATATTTCCCCCATTTACGTTGTAAATATCATCAATCTGGTATCCCAGTTCATTCATCCCTTGTTTTGACGTCTGCCATCTCCACCATCCTCTATCCTGCACGCACCAGTGGCCTTGACGACTTAGTTGTTTTGCTGTCTCGCTCTAACATGAAGGTACAATACACGTGACGCGCGTTTATTATGATAACGCAGCAATGTTATTGGCCAGTGATATCAATACATGAATAATGAACTTTGTATCTTTTGCCTTACAGTTAAATTTTAACTATCATATGCATGATAGTTGATGCGTTATTGCGTAAAATGTATTTTTATTGGGATATATTTTTGTTGTTACAAACAAGGCTTCAATATATTATAAAAAAATTCGTTCCCTAAGTACCTATAGAGTAACTGAAAGAATATTAGCCACCGATAAAAACAGGGAAAAAATAAATTATATATATAGCCAATAGCCATAGAGATTCATTAAGTAACACTTTGTTCCCAAAAAAATTATAAAAAAATACACTTTAGGTTACATTTGGTAACGCTATAAGTTAGGTAAGTTACCGCTAGGGGCGCTGCTTGTTGGGGTAGACTATACTGCCATGTAATATAACAGAATTTTGACTATAATAGAAATGGAGGAAGGGTTTGGATGTTCCTACTTTCTCCCTCCTACTTTGCCAGTGACGTAGTCGAGGCTGGTCACGATATAACGCATTTCTCCCTAATATCAACCGTAAGTTCACGGATTTAGACCTAAAAATGGGGGGAATGTCCGAAAGTCTTACCGGTTTCCCCCAACTCGTCCACAGACGACCACCAAGTAGTGCTACAGTAAAAACGAACTATACAGGTTTACAAATCTATACAAAGAAACTAAATTGAAGTGTCTAAGTACTAATAATAAAAAACATGTTTTTTATGTATTGTTTTAGAAAGAAGAAAGAAAGAAAAAACTTTATTGTGGCTCACAGGATAAAAAGATTAAAAAAAATATAAAATGAAAAAAGTTTAAAAAAATCTGCTTTCTCTGTCGTTTCATGTTTTGTGTGTGTTTTCTTATATTTACGCGAATACTACACATTGTTACACAATACTATAATGTTTTTTATGTCTATATGTTTGTTCCGATATCTCCGAAACGGCTGGACCGATTCTAACGGGACTTTCACTGGCAGCCAGCTGATGTAATAAGGAGTAACTTGGGCTACTTTTATTTTATCGAAGTACCTCGCGGGTGACAGCCAGTAAAGACTAAAATACAAATGGGGGAAGGCTCGGGAGTTCTTACCTGCCTCCCCCCCACTCTGCCAGTGACGTAGTCGGGGCTGGTATCAAGCACCAGGTAGTCCTCATAGTTGTTGGCCTCGTCTTCAGTGAGCTCGCGGAGTTGCACGCAGGTACGTCGCTTAAGAACGCCGTTCACGGCGTTTAGGCGCCGCCGCACGTCGTTTAAGTCATCTAAATGTCAAAAACACAGCTCGAGAACTGTCAAGATTCTGGCTTGGCCAAATAATTGGCGTTAAAGTGCACCCCTATTATAAATAAACAGAATACATTTTGACACACTGATGCATCAATTGTACGGTCCCAAACTAAGCGACGCATGTACTATGGGTACCGTACAATGGACTGGGGGCGATCCCAGTGACTCCCAGACCTATATTATATAGGTTTTCATAAGTAGCACCTGCTACCGACATAGGTAGAAACTGTTAAAAATCATTGTAATTATTGCAATAAAAACACAAAGCGTTCAGTACTGTCACGGTTTTTATGATAAATCATCAACCAGTGACTTCATAGGATTACGTGTCATAGTGAAAATTCACTATTAATAAAATCATTGACTGTGAAAAATCACAGGTGAAATAACTGTGAAAGAAAAAAAAATCACGTAATGAAAATGAATTGCAAGTAGCAATCTTTTGAATGCCTAATTTCAACGCCATGTCCGTTTACTCACACAGTGGATTCTCAGCAATCACGTATTTCACATCTCCTCCTGGCCATTTCCTCTCGTTGTAGAATTCTGCGTTCAATTTCGTTAAAGGCACCGTCTTGGGCGTCATATTTCGCAGTTTCCGCTTTCTTGGTCTCCGCTGTTTATCTTTCACTTCTTCCAGCCTAAGAAACATAATGCACAGTGGCGGATTTACAAATGTCCAAGGTATGGGCTGTAAAGTTCTTGCCGCCCTTGCCTCTACAATTGTCATGTCCTAGATTATTTTTACAATACAAAAAAATTCGTTGAAATTGCACGTCAAATAATTTTTGGGTTTATTTTTGAGCAAATCAAAGCTCAATCATGTACGATTAATAAAGGGTAATGTATGCGACTTACACATAAACAGAAAGAATACCGTCATGCATAAATCTTTTTGATTTATACGAGGTCGAAAAAAAAACAGTCTCCAAATTTGCCGCCCCTAAAATCTGCCGCCCAGCCTACTCAGCCTACTGGTAAATCCGCCCCTGGTAATGCACAACTATCTACGGCCCGTATTTATAAATCTATTTAAAGGTCTTAAATACGCTTTTTGTTGGCATCCCAACAAATTTTTATTATTTTAGGTGGCAACACTGATTTTAATGTCATTAGACGCGTAACCAACTTACTGTTGATTGAACTGGTTTTTCCCTTTGTGTTTATTTAATTAAGTGTTTTCTCACCATTAATACAATTGCTGATATTACAACATAGTGTTTATTTTGACTCCACCGAGCGCCCTAAGATATACCTATTAATATTATACAGTCCACACTCAAACATTGGTCCTAAGGTGAATGAAACAAAGGAGCCGATATAGACAGTTTTAGTGGTATTCATGTGGTGCAGAGTGAAAACATTTTTGAAAACCAGTGTCACGTTAAATCAACGCATCAGTTCGTCCGACTACAACATACATTTGATCGCAGAGAAATCGATCAGGTTATTTAATCCAGCGCCATTTTGTTATCGACCGGCTGGAGATATAAAAAACCGTCTACCGGGAATCGATAGTAGCGGATATACGTGCTGCAAGGTGAGCAACATAGAAGATTATCAACGTGCCGAGAGCGACAGAGACGACAGCTGCGTGTACTACAGAATTACGTCCAATCTATAATAATTCTAAATCTATGGACTGTAAGTGTAGCGTGAACCCCGTAGCTAGCGTTTTACTTCCGGTAGCCATGTTATTGTAAATTAGCGTGGTGTGTGAATGTTGTCTTCTATAAAACCTGTTACAAGTTGTACCTAAGTATATATTTTATCCCATAAGTTAAACGTTATTATTAGTGAAAATGACGGATATAAACAAATTTATAGCTAACCGCGGCTATGTTAAGGCTGCGATTACAAGAACATATAATTCTTTAACCGAGGGGGACATGGTTTTTACCCCAGCGTATTTAAAGACACGCCGTGAAAGAATCAAGGAACTCTACAAAGAGTATGAGAATTACAATAAAGAGATAATGTTCCTAACCAATAGTGATAAGGAAAATGTTGAGGAAGTAGAAGGTAAATATTTTGAAATTTTAACAATGTTAGATACAAAGCTAGAAGCTCACAATAAGAAATGTGCTCAGTCTCCGTCTCCGCTTGCGTGTACTTCCTCCACAAAGGTTAAATTACCAATCATAAGTATCCCACCATTTACAGGCAAATACTCTGACTATGTATCATTTATTGAGTTATTCAAATCTTTAATTCACAATGATTCAAACTTGGACAATATACAAAAACTTCATTATCTGAGGTCCTTTTTGAAGGGTGAACCGCTAGACTTGGTAAAAAATTTGCCTCTTGATGCTCACAGTTACAATAATGCTATGACTTTATTGGAAAATAGATATTATAACAAGTATAAGATTATATCTGACCATGTTAATAGCCTATTGGATTTAAATATTTTGACAAAGTCTACTGCCAGCCTCATTCGAGAGTTTGTTTCGAACATTAAGCAGACAATGGCCGCTTTGAGTAATTTAAACATCAAAATCAAAGACTGGGACCCGATTCTAATGTGTATTTTAACCCGTAAATTAGATTTATATACCGCAAGAGCTTATCAGTTGGAGAGGGACACTGATAAAGAGCCTACTATGGATGAGTTTCTTGACTTCCTGGAGAAGAGAGCTCTAGCATTAGAGAACTCCGAACCAACAACAATGAAGCCAGGCAAGTTAGCGGTCAATGCAACAGCGGTGGAGCTGAGACAAGAATGTCACTACTGTAAGTATACCGATCATAAAATTTATAATTGTAAGAGTTTTAAGTTATTATCCTCAATGGAAAGATACAATTTTGTAAAGGAGCAAAGCTTGTGCGAGATATGTTTAAACAATCACAAAGGAAAATTCTTTAAAGTCACCATTCAAAACAATGGCAAATTTCTATGTTGTGGATAGAATTACATGTTTTCTGCCCCAAACAAAAATTGACACCTCCATGTTGGAAATTCCCGATGGCATTCAATTAGCAGATGCAGAATATAACATCCCATCAGAAATTAATATGCTAATCGGTGCGGACCTATTTTTTCAGGCCCTGCTTCCACCGGAGCACCACTGCCAGCCGGTCCAAAGCTGCTCTACGAGCCTGAGCCATCGGAGCCTGAAGCCAACTGACTCCGGGGAGGTGTCGACACAGCATGTGGGAGTGGCAGTACCATATATTATTAATACACAATTTGGTCATGTAATTGCAGGTGCTTTACCTGTACAGCAAGTAAGTCAATTTGTTTCTTTGCTTTGCTTAAAGTGTGAGTCAAATATAGATAACACAGTTCAGTCCTTTTGGGAAGCTGAAAAGGTGCCAGAGGTTTATAGAGAGCAAATTACTGAACATGAGGTGGCTGAAGAAATATTTGAATCCACTGTTGAGTTAAATAATAACAAATTTCAAGTAGATTTGCCTTTGAAATTGCCACCTAGTGAGATTCCTCACACATTGGGCAATTCCTTTGATTTTGCACTGTACAGATTCCTTAACCTTGAAAAAAGGCTGCATAAGGATCATAATTTACTCACAGATTATAAAAATTTCATACATGAATACATTGAACTTGGACATGGTCATATTGTTGAATTAAATTCTTATAACTTTGAAACAGACCCACTATATTTTTTACCTCACCATGCTGTAGTAAATGAAAATAGTAAAACTACACGCACTCGCGTTGTATTCGATGGGTCAATGAAAACTAAGAAAAAGGTATCTCTCAATGATATTTTACTAAATGGTCCAGTTGTTCAAAGAGATCTTTTCGATATTATTTTATTATATAGATTTGGTACT
This sequence comes from Notodonta ziczac, assembly GCA_918843915.1. Classification (NCBI taxonomy): domain Eukaryota; kingdom Metazoa; phylum Arthropoda; class Insecta; order Lepidoptera; family Notodontidae; genus Notodonta; species Notodonta ziczac. The sequence continues at coordinate 2,569,728 of OU974064.1, forward strand.
TATACTTTTAATACTGATATTAAGAAAATGTTCAGAAATGTTTTGGTAAACCCCCAACATACATCACTACAGAATATTCTCTGGCGCGATGAACCTTCTCAATCCATACAATGCATTCGCTTGGATACTGTTACATATGGCTTAAAAAGCTCAAGCTATCTGGCTACTCGGTGTTTGCTAAAACTCGCAGATAAATATTGTAGCGAATATCCTTTAGCTTCTTTTATTTTAAAAAACTGCACGTATGTTGATGACGTTTTATATACTAATTCTAACTTAACAACTATGCTTGATGCTAAACAGCAGTTAAAAGAACTACTTAAGCTAGGTGGCTTCGAGGCTCATAAATGGTCGTCAAATCGAATTGATATCTTAGCAGATATACCAGAAAGTCAATGCCAACTAACTGAAATAGAGTTACAAAAAGAAAATTCTAGTATAAAAGCATTAGGCTTAACGATTAATACTAACAAAGATTGCTTTGTAATAAAATGTCCTGAAAATATTAATACTAATCATGTGACAAAGAGAATCATACTTAGTGAAATATAAAAATTTTATGACCCGCTGGGATTTATAAGCCCTGTTATTGTCAAAGCCAAGGTTATCATGCAACAGCTTTGGTTAGAAAAGGTAGGCTGGGATGGTAAAGTCCCTGATGCTATAGCTGATGAGTGGTTACAATTTGCTAATTCCCTTGCTTCCATGCATCCAATCTATTTTAATAGGTATATTCCAATAACTGATTCCACAGAAACAGTGCAATTAATCGGCTTCGCGGACGCATCAAGTACCACAGGATATGGATGTTGTATATATTTGCGCACTATTGAGCGAACAGGTGATGCGATATTAACGTTGCTTTGCTCTAAGTCTAGGATAAATCCGCGCACAAATCCACTCACTATCCCCAAGCTCGAACTTAATGCGTGTGTACTATTGGTAAAATTAATGACAAAGGTCTCACAAACTCTTAAAGTAAAAATTAACATTGACAATATTTATTTATTTTCTGATTCTCAAATAGTATTGTCTTGGATACAAACTAATGTCACTAATTTAAAAGCCTATGTGTCAAACAGAATCAGGATAATTCAAGATCTATCTAAAGAATGGTTGTGGCTATATATTAACACTCAGAATAATCCTGCAGATTTAGTAAGTAGAGGTGCAGATCCACAGGTCCTTGCTGATTCTGGCATGTGGTGGGAAGGACCTCCCCTGTTACACAGCAGAGACTATAGTTTCGCACACAATACAGAGTTGTTAACTGACAATTTACCTGAATTTGAAGTGAATTCAGTACACTCTGATAAGGTATCTCTCGTTATACAAAAACAAACGGATTTCTTTAAGTTCCTTGATAGGTACTCAGATATAACAAAAATGACTCGAGTGTTGGCTTACGTGTTGAGATTTTGTCATAATATAAAATCCAAAGATTCAAAGATTAATATTAATTATTTGACAAGTGCAGAGTTGAATACAGCATTATTACTCATCATAAAACATGAGCAAGAAGTTTATTTTGAACATGAAATTAAATTAATAAAAGATAAGGAAATCATAAAAGGTTCACTAAAGCCACTTTCCCCGTTCCTGGACAGCCTAAGCATGTTGAGAGTTGGGGGACGTCTTCAAAACTCTGAGCTCCCTTATTCCCAAAAACATCCCATTGTTTTACCCAAGGAGTCAAGGATGACTGAGCTCATTATACACCGAGAGCATCATAGGTTACTACATGCGGGGCCTAAATTATTACTATCACAATTAAGACAAAAATATTGGCTGGTTAATGGAATAAGACAGGTTAAAAAGATAACTAGTAAGTGTTTAGTTTGTTTTAGAATGAAAGCAGAGGCGGCAAAGCAACTAATGGGTTCCTTACCTCGTCAGCGCGTCACTGCGTCTAGGCCGTTTCAAAAAGTAGGCTTAGATTATGCTGGCCCAATACAAGTAAAAAATTCAACCATAAGAAGAGCACAGATAGGTAAAGGTTATGTATGTATATTTGTTTGCTTTGTAACAAAAGCTATACATCTAGAGTTGGCCTCAGACCTATCCACAGGCACCTTTCTTGCTTGTCTCAAGAAATTCGTTTCGCGTAGAGGTCTACCTACAGATATATTCTGTGATAATGGGAGTGCTTTTCGAGGAGCAAGGAATCAATTGGTTCAATTGTATAAGTTGAATAACTCGTTAGAACACCAAAGACAGGTGCAATTTTATGCTAACCAACAGGGAATACAATTCCATTTTATCCCCAGTTATTCACCTGTGTTTGCTGGTCTGGCAGAGGCAGCAGTTAAGAGTATGAAATTTCACTTAAAAAGAACAATTCAAAAATGTATACTGAGTTATGAACAATTAAACACTGTTTTATGTCAGATTGAAGCAATTCTGAATTCTAGGCCGTTATTGCCGTTAACTTCTTCTGATATTTCGGATTTTAGCTATTTAACACCGGGACATTTCTTGATAGGTGGTCCGTTGACTTCATATCCGGAACCAGATGTATTGCAGACGCCAGGCAATAGGTTAAAGTTATGGCAAACAATTGAAAGCATGAGGCAAGGTTTTTGGAAAGTATGGCACAAATACTATTTGAATGTACTGCAATCTAGGCCTAAATGGCGTGATGTATTACCCAATGTGAATGTAGGCGCACTGGTTATCCTACGGGAACCGAATGTACCACCATTGTGCTGGCCTATGGCAAGAATTGTAAAGGTATTTCCAGGTTGTGATGGAAAAGTTAGAGCATTTGAAGTAGTAACACCCAATGGAAAAACCTATACAAGATCTTTGTCTGGTATCAGTGCCCTCCCTATCAATGATTGATGTATGTTAGTTTTTTAATTTCGCTTTTATTTTTAGTTTTAAGATATTGTCTGGCATCAGTGCCCTCCCTATTAATGATTGATGTATGTTAGTAGTTTTTTAATTTCGTTTGTATTTTTCTAAATAATGTATAAGGTCAATATCACTATAAAAACATTTTGGTCTACCTATTGTATTTTAGATCTTTCATACATTTGTTAGAAATAAGAATTATTCGATTTACTCTAAATATTGTAAAACACGTTAATTATATATATATTGTTAGGCCGCAGCATGTTGGCATCCCAACAAATTATTTTTATTTTAGGTGGCAACACTGATTTTAATGTCATTAGACGCGTAACCAACTTACTGTTGATTGAACTGGTTTTTCCCTTTGTGTTTATTTAATTAAGTGTTTTCTCACCATTAATACAATTGCTGATATTACAACATAGTGTTTATTTTGACTCCACCGAGCGCCCTAAGATATACCTATTAATATTATACAGTCCACACTCAAACACTTTTGACTTGTCATTCTGTACAGGTATGCCATAACAATGACATTAACTGAAACTATAGTGAAGAAACTACAGTAAAATCACAATACTAACAAGCAATTCCTTAACGAAGTGTATAAACGAATACATTACAGTGCTTTTCTTATTTGTGACCAAAAATATCTCCACAACAAATTAATTAAATCAACTACAAAGTGAGAAACTTTTTAAATAATGCAGTGAAAAAAAACGGTCAGCTGATTCATTGAGTGATTTGAATGTTCGGCCTCTGCACTCATCCGAGAATATCCGAAGTTACTCGACTACTGTTCACATTGATATAGTTCCACATTTCAACAATAACAATACAATCCAATACAATCCAATCCAATACAAATACAATCTGGAGTAAGATTTATTAATACGAGTCTATCACCCGATTTATTGAATCGATCTCAAGTCTAAGAGCTATCTCGGAAATGTCATCCTCGGTACAAAACGTCATGACAAAGATGGGTCTAAGGTTTGCCGAATACCGAATATTACGCCTCCCTCGCGGCCGAAAGTATACTTATTCGTGGCATCTCTAGTAATTACCTAAAATAGTGTTGTCTTTATGACCACGAAAACTAGTCATAATATCGATAGGGCTATCGTTAGTATTCACCAAATAGTGTCGTGTTGACTTAATGAATAAATAAATAAACATGGGATAACTATCAATAGTATGGATAGTTTTGAGTACTGCTATCAATGGTAATTTCAGTGAAACACGCTATGAATAGCGATACTATCGATAGTTAGGCGACATTAGGTTATAGAGATGAGTTGTATTTATTAGAACAGATCCGAAGAATAGGTATTTTACGAGAATAGGCGGCACCTAATCCAATTTTGACAATACCTAATCCACTTAATATTCATATTCAGTAAAAACTATTAACATTTTTTTAGCAGATTAGCGCGCTGGCTCACACCTGTTCCCGCGCTATCTCACTCACACATATGCTATAACGTCTTCGCTATCCCGCTTACGTGTAATACGCCAACATTTCACGCTAAAATTTTCTGGAATATTTAATTTCACAAGACCCAAAACTCCATACATGTGTAAGGTGATAGTCCTAAGCCTATAAAGTGTATGAATTAGGAAAGATACCAATTTATCACTAATATAGTGATCATTAAATGATAAAATAAAAAACAAGTATAATTTTACTAAACTAATTTCTTGCAAAAATATCGCTAATAAAAATAAAATACTTTTTGATTATAACTTAAATTTTCTTAAAATTGTGATTATAGCCGTAATTATACCCGTAAGTACTTAAATAAGAATTTAATATTCAATTAATTCAAATATCGATTTGAGGATTTCATATATAATAGGAGAATTAAGATCACCAAGTATCGGTATGTGTATAAGATCATTGAGATTAGGTGGAATAGGTATTTGGATTAGGTATTTATGCAGACTAGGAACAGCTGTACTTAGTACCTGATTTACCTAATACGACCCATCTCTATTAGGTTACACTAATGCGAATTGGTCACTGTTGGCAGATTCCCCTAAGGGACTATTAAGACCTCATAATTATTTTACGACCTGGCAACAATGACCGAAGGAGATATTATTCAGTTCACCCTAGGGATGAGCTGAACCCAAAAAGTAAAAGAAAAAAACGGAAGCCGGGGCAAGTTAAAGTTGTCCCATCCGCGTCTGTCTGTCTAATCTAATCTATGTTATTCGCGCTACCTCTACGGGCCGCTGTAACGAAACCATACCGCGCGATAATTTTCACATAGCGACATCTATCGCGGCGTGGGGTAAAATAAATATATTTTTTAAGATTTTTAGGTAATCAAATTAAAAAGAGACACAACGAACATTGATGCTAGAGATAGGCAGTAGATAATAATATAGTTTTTGGAACGAAGTTCCTTATCGCGCGTTGCGAAAGCGGCTAGACGGAAAAAAATAAGACTGTAACAAATCATTTTTTGCCATATGTGCGGCGTGCGCGTCTTTCTCTGTCTGTCTCTCTCTCTCTTATAGAAAGCAAGCCAGTTATGTACGTTTCGACTTTCTATTTCGCATTGAACAGTGTGGTGTCGCGACGATTATTTTTGTTGAGTGTATACAGGTTTTTTGTACATAATAAATAATAAAAAATAATAACAATAATGAATCCTGACAGTGTTACTGCACAAGTTCCGGATATTGCAACATCGTTCCATCCGGGTGTCCCTTGACACCTCTCAAGTGTTTTTTTATATAAATATCGCCCGACGAACACACCAACTGTACGGTCCCAAACTAAGCGACGCTTGTACTATGGGCACCGTACAATGGACTGGGGGCGATCCCGGTGACACCTAGACCTGAGGAAATTACTAACAGGCCATTTCCGAAATTTGTCCCGACGGGAATCGAGCCCGCAACCACCATGTGCAGTGAGCCGAGCGGCCTACGCTCGAACCACTGCGCCAAGCAGCCGTCAATTGGGGTAACACCACCCTCTCACAGAAAAACGTAGCTATTATGCTGCGTCTCGATGACTGAGATAACTCGAAGCCCTACTCCCCTATGTCCGACTCCCCCTCTTCACATCAGCAACATGCGAGCAATGCCTTTGGCATCGCAAGCATCTATAGGCGACGGTAACTGCTTAACATCAGGTAGGCCGCTTGCTTGCCGACTCATGTCTCTGAGTTAGGAGGCCGCCTTGTTGCTGAGAGGTTCGGGTTACGATCTTTACTGTACACATTAAACTTGTAAACCCACACTTTTGACTGTACAAACTTTTAGCTTAGCTAGAGAAGCTAACATAGTCATGTTATAAAGGCAAATTACTAGTAATAATCTATATCTTCTATACAAATAAATAAAATTGGAGTGTCTGTTTGTAATATCAAAATAACACCTTTTCACTAAATGCATATGAAAGTACATACGACACCTATAACAAAAACGCGATAAAATTTTTTTTTGTCTGTATGTTTCTCAGTCTGTCTGTGTGTTTGTTCCGGGTAATCTCCGAAACGGCTGGACCGATTTTGACGGGACTTTCACTGGTAGATAGCTGTTGTTATAAGCAGTAACTTAGGCTACTCTTATATTAGAAAAACTAAATTTTAAAAAATGGGTCCTGTCGCGCGGGGCGAGAACGCGGGAGCGGGCTTTTTGGTTAAGTTAAATTCCACGCGGACGAAGTCGCGGGCTCAGCTAGTTATATATATAAATGAATCTCTATTCCCTTGGTCATCGCATCACGCGTGAACGGATGGAACAATTTCGCTAATTCTTTTTTTGTGTTTATTATTGTCAGGAGAAGGTTCTTATGAAAGAAAAAATAAGAAACTTCAGCGAACAATTCGAATTCAATATTCAAAGTTAAGACAGGACAACGTCTGTCGGGTCAGCTAGTCATACTAATATAATAATAATATTATAAAGAGGAAAACTTTGTTTGTTTGATTGTAATGAATAGGCTCCGAAACTACTGAACCGATTTGAAAAATTATTTCACTGTTGGGAAGCTACACTATCCCCGGGTGACATAGGCTACAATATATTTTCAAATAAATTAGGGATCCTTACTAAAACTCGAATCATGTAACCGCAATGTACCCGTGCGAAGCCGGGGCGGGCCGCTAGTCGTTTATAAAAAATCTTACGATTGTACTATACTACGGCCAACGAGAAGAAATACGAAATTGTGCTCCAGTTCAAGACTCTCGACGACATTAGAACGGTCATTCTATAAATTCTAGTTCATTCCGTGTTGGAAACCGTTAAAATGAAGATGAAACGTTCAAAAAACTATTTCAATCAAATAATCTATCTCTATTAATTTTTGTATCGTTTCTCGTTGGCCGTGGTACATCGGGCGATGTAAATAGGATCTAAGGGGTATCGTAACGAAAATTGATACCATGGATTCAACTCATGATTCTGGACCGCCCAGAGTTGGAATTTACCATCGATATCTTCATGAATTATGGTAAAATTCTTCAACATTTTAAATTGACTTTAACATGAAATCATTATACAAATCTATCTCAAGTGATTGACATAAATAAATCAATAATTTCAATTTTAGACATAAACTGCAATGTAAATGAAAACTCAATACGCTCGAGCGCGCATTTTATGCTAAACTCAATATGAAAATGCTTAAAATTGTTAGCATTCATGAAAATATCGACTCTGGGGAGTCCAGAATCAAGTATTGAATCCATCCATGGTATCTATCAGTTTTCATTATGATGCCCCTTACACCTTGTATAAAATACAAATGTCCGTACCTCTCTTCTTTATTTTTAGCATTCTCTTCCTCCATCTGTCTGGTCTCTTCTTCTTCCCTGTACTTCTGTTTTCGCTGTCTCTTACGCTGACGCGGCTTTTCCAAAGATACCGCGGATGCGTCCCATTGTGCATTCAAGTCCTTACCTTTCGGGATTTTGTCCCTAGAATAACAATATAAACTCCAGCCGGGACTGCCGCGTAAATGACGCGCGTATTACACGCGGAGACCTCTTTGACAAAGTACATACAAACCTTATGATCTTCCGTATTGGGCACTATTTCTAAAACATACTCAATAAAGCCCGCACTGGGCCAGCGTGGTGGATTATGGCCTGCATCCCCCTCGTGTTGAGGGGAGGCTCGTGCCCAGGAGTGGGACGTTAAAAGGGCTAAATTATTATAATTATTATATTCAATGAAGGCGAACGCACTGACGCGTAGAAAACGCAAGTACGCAGTTTGTTTTGGTAGAAATACCTAATCTTTATTTTATATAAGTATTTAATTCAATAATGCACCATATTCTGCATAGCGTCTTAGAAAATGTCAAAGATATGTAGGTAACTACCATTTTAAAAAACTTGTTCGTCACGGGACGCCCGGCAGAAGTGAGACATGTGTTATAGTATACGCGCGCGCACGGACAAGGGAGTCGATAGCGGTGACGTAGAGGAGGGCATGACGGCATGAGCAAGCGTCATACCGTTAGCCGTGATGGCAAACCGGTAGATGTTACTGCTAAAGTGCGCAAATAGATGTAAAAAATCTGAATGAATCTTGTCTGTTGTTTCATACAGCTGGTAGGTAGCACATGATTTTAACCAAAGGTCAGCTGATATAAAGAAACCTGTCAGTTTTTTTTGGTAGACGTACGTCATATTAGGTTTTAGTAAGACGTCGTATAGAATATGGTACATTATTGTCACATATTACATTGTACATATTCCATTATATATACGTGCGTGTTATAAAAGCGATGCGTTGTACGCGTATTATACGCGCGTATCTTACGCGCCAGTCCGTCGGAGCGTTTATCTTTTCTCAAGCATGCTTGGCAATTCGAACATTATTTCGGAGAACTTTCTTTGGGTTTGGAATTATCCAATAAATATACTTAAGTAGTATGTTTTTTCAATCAATCAGACAGTTTAAAAAAAAAAGTAGTTACCGCCCTCTTTAAATGTTAAATTTATAGTTTGTGTAAAAAAACTATGAAACAATATTTTTTTCTGAGAAAGAATGAGATAGCGGCCATTCACACGGAGAAGTCAACACCGTCATATTTAAACATTTCTCACAAATAAGCTTGGAATAACCGTCTAAATGACAGCCAGATCATTTAATAATTTGAGACTAGCAGTGTGTCCAATAGGATTTTTTTTATCCCCTACTTAACTCCCTTTTAAGGATGAATTTCCAAATATATTTTTAGTGCTTATCTTCAATATACTCGTATTGAATTAAATAATAGACGAATTACTGAGGAGTTCATTAACTCCTGCGAAAAATATTATGTATTTAGACACTGGTTTAGTCTGTGCTTTGTCGGTCAGTCAGTGTATTAGTCAGTAATTAAGTAAAATTTGAGTAACTATAGAAATACTAGCATTTGCCTGCAGTTTCTCTGGCGTACTTTCTGCATATCGATAAGTACATCACAACATAATAAACCCATCAAAATCGGTCAAGCATAGGAGAAGAACTAAACACACACACACACCGGAATTATATATATAATAAATATATAGAAAAGGCATATTTGTAGCGCCGATGCTTACTTTATTTATCATATTATTACTTTATTTATATATTCTGTGGTTACCTGAACCGGCGCCCCTGAAAAAACCGCTGCGCTTCGAACTTAACCTTCATAAAACCCGCCTTCGTCGTGGCATTCACTTCCTGAGTCGAATTGGATGTTCCATTGACTTCCACTTTCTCAGTTGTACCCACTTGTTCAACGGTTGTGTTACTATTCAACACCACTACCTCTGGTTTCTTATCCTCCGAGGTCACATCTCTTTTTGTCCTGCTCTGTTCTTTTGGATTTTCAGAGACAACAGTATTTAAGCTTGCCGCTGTAGCGTCTTCGACAAATTGTGTAGTGCTTTTAGAATTCAATATCGCTATATCCAATTTTTTATCTTCAGTATTGACATTACTTTGTATCGCACTCTGTTCTTTAGGAGTTTCTGAGACGACAGTCTTTAAACTTGCAGTAGTAGCATCTACAACGTCTTTTGTAGTGACATCAGAATCTAATACCACTATCTTTGGTTCTCTGTCTTCAGAACTAGCGTCTTTCCCACTCTTAATCTGTTCTGTGGTGTGTTCCAAGTCAACGACTGTTGCCTTTGAGCTCGCAGTTAGTGGAACAGTTTCAGTTGTGATAACATCGTCACTTACGTCTTCGTCATCATCCGGACAAGGGGTTTCCTTCAAGTCATCCCATTTTACATCCTTCACTACAACAAAATCATTAATATCAACAGTATCATTGAGAATGGGTTTATTTATCTCCCTGTCTTCAGCAGAATTATCAACTTTGGACAAATCTCTCTTGTTTCTAATAGCTTCTGTGGTTGTATCGGCATTGCTATCTGCATCATCCATCATCCTGTGCCCCTGGAAGACCTTTCCATGGCCATAATGTTTCGTAGATTGAATGTAAGTAGGCCTATGTTGTGTGGAGTGCCTGACTGGCCCTGATTTCGTCGATCTATAGGTTTGTCTGCATCGATCACTGTTATCATTCCAACTGCATGCCCTCTGCCTTTGATATTTCCCAAAATCCTCGGACTCCTCACAGAAGCTTGTCAGATTTGATACAGCGCTGTCCACCACGGATTTAGCGTAGTCAGCAATCACTTCTATAACTTTAAGAAGATCTGTTACATTGTTCTTTGTATTGTTTTCTGTTGCGTTAGTGGCGTTTGCGCTACAATATGTTACTCTAGCGTTTTTCAAAGCGATAGCCGATATTTTATACGCGTGTTCTACTATTATTTGTATTTCTTCGTCCATTCCTAATACTGTAATGTTGTCACTCGCTGCTGGATTTGAGTCGTCTGTGATTGTATCATTCTTTGTCTCCGGGGGAGGTGTTATGTCAGGGTTGACTCTTAAGCTTTTTAATTCTGTGGTAACTTCTCGTTTCCTCCTCGCGACGGCGGGGTACGATTGGCACAGCTCGAATTTCTCTTGGCGATCTCTGATCTGGCATTCCGGCCCGTAAACCATGTCAATTTTTCGTATATCCATCGGCGAAAGTCCAATACGGTTTTGTTTTGTGTTGCGGTCCTAGAAATTTGTAATAATATGAGTAATATGAGTCAGTGTACATAGACTGAGTTATGTCGAAGCGACAAAATGTAGTAACAATCTAAATTGGACTCAATTTGCTGCCTCATACGACTGGGAATCGGTACAGAAACCGCGAGTCTCTCGACCGAATCAATTTTACCATGCTGAAAAATTTTACATAACTCGTGGAAATATCGACGGAAAAATCCAACTCTGGTTATCGAGACTCATGAGTTGAATCCAAGGTATCAGTTTTCGTTACGATGCCCCTTACACCTTGTATATAAATTATTAGTGTCCGACTGTGATGATTGACCGCATTTAATCCTGGTATTCTCGAATGGCAACACACTGGAACTATTATATTTATATTAATATCTACTGCCCTTTATAATTATTAACTATATATGCAACTGGCGATTACAAAAAAACAAAGAAATATAACGAAATGTAAAAAGACAAGCCCGCTGAGTTGCTTGCCGGATCTTCTCAGTCGAAGTCGCGTTCCGATCCGGTTGTAGATATAAAAAAAGAAATGTAAAATTGAAAATTTGTAAGTGCCCCCGTAGGCCTACACTTAATAAGCGATTTGAATTTACCTTAAAAATAATGGTTCTATGGCCGTTTTTACTGAACTCCCGTTCTCCAAAATGCATGACACTATTGACATCGTAGCGGAGGAGCCGCATCTCTGGTGGTAGCATACTGTCCTTCGTAAACAGCTCCATTGATCCTGTTTAAATTTCAAAGTATTCATAATCTTATCTATATAAATAAATAAAATTGGAGTGTCTGTTTGTAATATCAAAATAACACCTTTTCACTAAATGCATATGAAAGTACATACGACACCTATAGCAAAACGCGATAAAAAAAAAATTGTCTGTCTGTATGTTCGTTCCAGTTAATCTCCGAAACGGCTGGACAGATTTTGACGGGACATTCACTGGAAGATAGCTGATGTTATAAGGAGTAACTAAGGCTACTTTTATTTTAGAAAAACAATAAGAATACCGCGTATAAAAATAAAAACACATGAAATCAAAGAGTATCTCCAAAACGGCTGGACCGATTTTGACGGGACTTTCACTGGTAGATAGCTTATGTTATAAGCAGTAACTTAAGCTACTTGGGTCCTGTCGCGCGGGCTCAGAACGCGGGAGCGGGCTTTTTTGTTAAGTTAAATTCCACGCGGACGAAGTCGCGGGCTCAGCTAGTCTTATATATAAAATTCTCGTGTCACTATGTTAGTTACCATACTCCTCCGAACGAAACGGCTCGACCGATTTTTATGAAATTTTGTATGCATATTCAGTAGGTCTGAGAATCAGCTACTATCTATTTTTCATACCCCTAAAAGACAGGACAACGTCTGTCGGGTCAGCTATTAATAAATAAATAAATATCGCCAGACTGACACACTACTTGTATGGTTCCAAACTAAGCGAAGCTTGTACTATGGGTACCCTACAATGGTCTGGGGGCGATCCCAGTGACACCCAGACTGGGGCGAATTACGAAAAGGCCGTTACTGAAATTTGCCCCGGCGGGAATCGAGCCCGGAACCACCATGTGCAGAGACGCGAGCGGCTTACGCTCGAACCACTGCGCCAAGCGCGTTCGATTCCCGCTGGGATAAATTTCGGAAATGGCCTTTTCGTAATTTGCCCCTGTCTAGATGTCACCGGGATCGCCCCCAGTCCATTGTACGGTACCCATAGTACAAGCGTTGCTTAGTTTGGGACCATACAGTTGGTGTGTTCGTCTGGCGATATACATATTTTTTTTTTTGTTTTTTTTTTTTTAAAGATCACTAGCAATGTGTGTTTATCACATTACTAGTATTCCCTTTAGCCCCTTTAGCCTTTATTATTATTATAATTTATACAATCCATCCTCGACATCGCTGATGGTGGTATAGCCAGCTGGAGTCAAGTTCTAATAAGGAAGGGGGTTAGGCTTCCGGGGTATCTCCGTACGAAACGCAACTACTAGGTGAAACAGAAATGTTGGAGTGTAGCCTTAGGGGCGCTATGACTTAGGTTTAGGTTAGGTTAGGTTAGAACAGTGACCAAAACGCGCGAGCCGAGCGAGCGAAGTGAGCGTGCCGCGGCAGCGGCCGGCGAAGGCGCCAGAATCCGAATGTGTCATTAGGTTATGTTAGTTCCCAGTTAGGGGGGCTATGGAGCCAGGACTTAGATGAAGTTTCAGGATTTTTTTTTGTTTTGTATTGATCAATGTTCTAACCTAACCTAACCTAAACCTAAACCTAACCTAACCTAAGTCATAGCGCCCCTAAGGCTACACAATGACCAACAGAAAGGATACACTATTTTTTTGCAAACTTAACTTTGTAAATCTAAAACTATCGGCTCTGTGGGACAGTTGAAGTACTAAAGGTTTTGTAGACTTATGAAATCTGTCAACAGCTGTATCCCTGTAACACCTTTTGTTTTTCAAGCTCCCTCCAAAGCTGATAGTTTTAGAATTACAAAGTTAAGTTTTTGAAAGAAAAAAAGTATACCCTTTCTGTTTCAACCTGTACAATAGCAACTTTTCGTCGATCTTCTGTGAGCGGGTGGTACTACTAGGGATGCCCAAAAAAGTGTATTGTATCGATATATCGCATCGTAACTGTATCGAACTTGGTTGTATCGATACGCGATATTATCGATTTCCTTTGTATCGATATATCGTATCGTAACCGTATCGCATGCCTTTCAATTAATATGCGATATAATGAGTATATATCATGCAAAGGGTTATCTTTTTAGTAGTTTTACTATATTCTTTTATTTTTTTTAAAAGAACAAATAATTATATGTATTTAAAATAGTTTTACTCAACAAAAAAAAACACAATTGCCATCGATCAGTACTTAAACAACGCAAAAATAATAATTTTGATAATCGCTGTGGATTTAACCTATTACGGCTTTCGGAAAGTGTGTGTTCAGCTAAAGAAAACAGGCGTTCAGAAGGAACTGAAGTTGCGACAACTGATAATAGTGACCGACATAGTTTGATACGATACGGTAATGCGATATTTTATAAAGAATGCGATATATCGAAGCGTATCGTATGGTCAAAATATCGCATCAAATATCGCTTTATCGTATAGTGCTGTATAGATATTCCGATATATCGTATTGTAACGGGCATCCCTAGGTACTACCCGGTCGAGCTAGCTGGTATATGAGCCGTTGTCAACTGGTTAACAAAGAGTAGGAACGGATAACGTGGTGACAGCATAACAAAATAACCGTATAGTTATAACTAGCTGTGCCCGCGACTTCGTCCGCGTGGAATTCAATTGACAAAGTTTCATACAAACTTTCATCCCCTATTTAATCCCATTGGGGGTGGAATTAATCAAAATCCTTTCTTAGCGGATGCCTACGTCGTAACATCTACCTGCATGCCAAATTTCAGCCTGATCCGTCCAGTGGGTTGGGCTGTGCGTTGATAGATCACTATCTCAGTCAGTCACCTTCGAGTTATATATATATTGAAATTATAATACAAAAGATAATATACCTAAGTAGGTTTATTATAATAGAACAAACACATCTATATTTATATAATTTATTGTTGATAACAGCACAAAACAGTATTATCTTAACGTTATCTGTGGTTCAATGTACAGGCGCCGTTGATAAGTGATTAAGTGCGTTATTTATTAACCTATTAATAAGTGTATAAGTAAATAAGTAGTCATCATATAAGTGATTACGAAAAAACACCTTTTGTATTCCACACTCTAGAACAAAACGTTTCCGAAATGCATACGCTTGATAAGGTGCATTAAGATTATTTTGATGCTAGTAATTCTTTGTCCATGACAAAACATATCTTGCCTACACTTCCTATGATTATACTAAAATGCTACTAACTATAGTATTTTGAGTTCGATTCCCATTGAGGCTTTTTGAAATAGTATTTCACAATATTGCCCCAGTCTGGGTGCCACTGGGAGTTTAAGTCTGGACTGGGTGTTGTCTAACGATATATTTTCTTGATTAAGTAGTCCATAGTTTCGTCATAAGCCATTAAAAGGTTCTTCTGGAACTCACTTCAATAGTTTAATGAACTGGGTAGGGATTGAACCTGGACCTTCCTGGCGACGGCGGCCCTGCTAACCACTGGGCTATTGATACTTATTTATTACTTGCCGCAAATTCGATAGCCATAAAATCGGCATAAGTAGATATTCTAGATTTTATTCTGCAGAGTGACCCTCAATAGTTATAGAGTAATGATTACATTAATATGTTTTAAATAAGTTTAACATTAGGCTGTCGAACAGTGAAAACCTTGTTGAAATCTGTTGAGCCGTTTTCCTGTTACGCTCGCACAACAAACAGAAAATATATCTTAAAACATTTGATTCGGTATACAAGACTTTCAAGTAGCCTTTTGCAAACATTTTTTCAAAAATATCTTCAATGTACAGACACAGCTTTACAGTTTCATATTAATATAATACCGTCCGACAACAGATGGCGCTGAATGCAACGCGCCATACATATACAAAATCTTCATTAAAGTGTGAAACTCGATATCATGATTCTCGAGACACGTCAGTATATATATATGTGATCCCGAAACAATAACCAGTGAGTTATCTACATGAACACTTTATGAACGTGACACAGGGTTAATATTGGTACCGCTGTAGGCTCCTGAGGCGGCGCCCCAGCCGCACCAGCTATATCCAAGTGTGTATACTTCGCTTTGTTTTCCAGCCCGCTCACTTTGATGAGGAACCCGGCCGCCAACTGGTGATGTCTACACTTCGCATCCATATCGACCTGGATAAAATCGTCACCCTTACACTTCCCTATATTAACAGACAAATCTTCAGGCCTTACATAGGAGACTTCGAACCCTTCGCCCACTCTTGCTCCGCTGAATTGCAGTTTGCTTGAATGATTGGTGCATTTGGCGCTATAGTTATCCATAGCTGCGGTGTGGTTACCATAACACAGTCTCGCGTGGCCAGTAAGCGTCGCTATTGTGTACAAGTGTGGGTTCAGTTCTTTAGCAGCAAATTCTCCGGCTTTGAACAGGGCATCAGCCATCGCGAATCTGCCTTCAGCATCTGTGTTTGTGACTCTCACTGTTTTACCGCTTTTAGCTACCAATAGTTCGTCAGGAACGTAGCTGTCTTCGCCTATAGAGTTTCTGCAGAGGCATAGTACACCGATCACTTTGAGATGAGGTGGTTTGAGCAAGGAACAGGCCTTCAGGAAGCCGGCCACAGCGGCCGCGCCGCTCTTGTCACGAGACATGCCCGCCATTTTGCCGGATATCTTCAGATCCGCGCCGCCTGTGTCGTAAGTCACCCCTTTACCGATAATCATCAATGTTTCAGTGACCCTTGCGATGTCTGAAGGCTTGTACTCAATTTCCACAACTCTAGGCTTGTGCCGATCGATGTTACTTGCCGCTCTGGAAACCGCTGCAAGCAACGGATATTCCTCCGCTATTATTGCATCATCATCAATGACTTTAATTAAAATATTACTGTCATCTTTGAACGAGTTTTTTACGTATTCCACAATGTTAATGGGCGACATTCTCTCAGGGTCACCACCTGCTATGTCTCTAGCGAATACTCTAGCCCGTTCCACGCTTATAGCATTGCGGACAACCCTTTCAAAACTCTCACACAGTTTCTCTTCGGAATGCAAACCGACTTGGATGAAATTGCGAGCATTATCCCGTTCTCTGACTTGTAGAGGTATGTACAAAGCTTCTAACGCACCTAGAATCCCGACCAGTTGAGCGTCAGGAAATTGCTGGACGTTTTGGACAACTAGCAGCGGCTTTTTAGAGCCTGCATCTAATGCTCTTACCATGCCTTTGTAAGCCGCTTCTTTGATCACCCTCGCGTCGTGATAAGTGGTGATCTGTCCTGTAGGTGACAGTATGATTCTTCCACCAGAGACGTAGTCACAATTCCATACCGTAGCCACTTTGTGTATATGCTTGTCTAGCTTCGAAACTTTGTCGATAAAACTGTCGATGTGTCGCGGTAAACCGACTTTTAAATCGTCCGGGTACAGTATTAATATAACAGCGTCGTAATGGTTTGACTGAATGTTTGTTTCAATGAAAACATTGTCGTACAATTTAAATTCTGTGGCCGACATCGTTGGTTCACGTCTCGGAGTGAACTGATAAAGATTGTAATGTAATTATACCAACTCGTTGTTCTAGCCATTATCTTGAGGATTATTGGTGTTAAGATACGAAACAGGATTCCTTTATCGATGTAGCAACCGTTTGCGATTATTGTTTACGTGTATGACCCTCTCCCCGAGGCAAAGGGGGCGTCATAGTTTCGTATAGAATAAAGTCCGTAAACAATCGCACCACCCACAGATATAGATTTAAATAGATAACGCAAGTATCACGATTTGTATTGAAACCAAGCGTGACGATTTTTTAACACTTCCTGTGACGTCATGCCCCTCAGCTCGCTACGATTCTCTCGAGCGATTATCTCGCTCATACTCATATTTTTATATCTGTAGTCGCGCGGACTGTAAGTTGGCGGCGACCAACCTTGACGCTTCGTCGGGGTTTCGGACACGCGAAGTACATGCATTTGCGTTATCTATGTAAATCTATATCTGTGGTACCACCCGTCTGATGTTAAGCAGGTACCATAGCCTACAGATGCTTTCAATACCAAAGGCATTGCTCGCACCTAGCGGACCAGGAAAAGGTAATGAGACAAGGGGAGAACGGAGCGGGGTTTGGTCTTCTGGCTCTCTCACTCATCGTACGATACGTAGCTGTAACAGCAACCTACTTTACGCCGATTTTCCGTGAGAAATAGTTAGGTAGTTGACTGGAAGCATCAATAGTCTAGAAATAAAACTAATTTTCGGCTTTATCGCGTTTATTTAATTTATGTTCCCGACGTTTCGGCTGCTTTACAGCAGCCATGGTCACGGGGGGACTGAGGTGTTAGACGTCCTGATGTCATAGTTAGTAACTGGGTACCATCATATTAAGTTGTTGTTTGCGGTCCGATCCACGCAGAAAGTGCTCACAGTGTCTCGAGGTCTTGCAATGGTACACTTGGTTTTGGATTTAATTATATTAATTACTGGATCCCAAGTTGGTGGTAGCACCCAGCCATCTTCCCTATTGAAATTAGGATGTTTTTTAATTTCAATGGCCTCACGTATCATCCTTGGTCGGAATCGGTGTTCTTTTGCGAGGATCTGTGGTTTATCAAATCTGATATAATGGCGGGTGCGGTCCTGTACATGTTCACAGATTGCAGACTTCGTGGAGCGCCGGTGTTTCACGTCAGCTATATGTTCTTTTACGCGTGTCCTCAGTCCCCCCGTGACCATGGCTGCTGTAAAGCAGCCGAAACGTCGGGATCATAAATTAAATAAACGCGATAAAATCCGAAAAATAGTTTTATTTCAATAGTCTAGAAGTTAGAGGGGCCGTCCAGGGCCCTTACCACGTTAGCTATTTAAAACGCAATAGTAAAACAAACGCGCGCGTTTTTAAAATAATTGGCGTTTGGACGCTCGCGTTTGCTTTCCTATTGCGTTGTTTAGTAGCTAACGTGATTATGGCCCTGGTAGCTGTGAGGTTCCGAGCTCGATCCCCCTCCTGACTGTTAAACTATTGACGTGAGCCCGCTCCTAGCACAAGCATTAGCTTAGTTGGAGGGGCTAACGGGAATACTAGTAATGTGATAAACTCACATTGCTAGCAATCTATATATATTAATACGTGAAGGAAAAACTTTCAAACGCTTTTTACGAAAATTCTGCGGACGGAGGAGTATGAAATTTGTCACACTTATGGTTTATATAGAGAAGGAGTGCAGAATGCAAATATTTTTATATTATAATACTTAGAAATACATTAAAATCAATAAATAAAACATTACACACACTACCACGAATTGACACACACACATTTGTAACCTCCACACTGACTGACTGTCAGACTGACAAGCGGTGACAGTTTTTGAAGGGCGGGACTTCCATAGTGCATTCTGCGTGCCAGTATCAAGACTAGCGTTGCCTAACTATCGATAGTTGATGTATCGATAGTTGACGTCGAAAAATAGTCACAATATCGATAGGCCTAACGATACTATTGAAATTTTACAATACTATCGATACTATCGATAGTATCGATACTATCACTATAATGGCGTATTTTACTGCAATCACTGTCGATACTATCGATAGTTTTACTACATCGATATTTTACCCAAATTCAATAGTATCGTGTTGCATTCAAGCCTTAGGAATTACTCTGCACTCTCTTTGACAATAAAACCTTAATGACGTTTAAAATTATAATTTAAATAATTATGGTCGAATTTCGACCATTATAACGGGAATACTAGTATTTTTAAATATAAAAACGTTACACCGGTTGATCCAACCCGTTAATAAGTTGAAGTTAATTGATTACAGCTTCCGCCATCACAGCAGAAACTAAGCTACACTCACCAGGTTCGATGTTATCGATAAGCACTTCAATGAATACGTCTCGATTAGCTCTGTTGTGTTCGAACGGAAATCCCAGCGCCTTCATGATGATCATGTCGATCTTCGGTGACTGGAGACACTCGTAGCCCAGGATCACGGGCTGATGACGAGATAAAAGGAATAAATAACAAAAAACAGTGCCGTCTAGGGACGCCCGAAAGAAGCGAATCGTTATAGTATAAAGCGCAGGGCGCAGCTCTGACGTCATCGTGTAACGCTGCTGACGCTTAGCACGGATAGAGTGGCCGCGCGGCAAGCGCCCCGAACGTCCGAATATAAATTTTGCTCGCTTCAAAAAGTTGGGCACACACACATCGTAACACCCCCCCTTATAAGGGAGTAAGAAACTCAACTCGACTCAAAATTGTTTTTATTCATGTCAGCCAACAAAGCATTTATGAATAGAATCTACCGTCGGCTCGGAATGCCGCTTCCAGTGAGCAGATCCGGCAAGAAACTCAATGGTAACTTTTTTAAATTAATAAAATATGGTGTACATTCTCAGGTACAGCAACAGAATGTGAGCACGCAACACCATTGTCACTAAATAAGTAAATAATAATCAAATATCACTCAGAATTAGGTACCTAAGTATTTAAATAAGAAAGCTAGTTTAGTTTAGTGTGCAGCTTATAGTAACTACTTATAAATTGACAAATATGCTCACATGAGGTTGATTCATAGTGTGTCCTCTGGTAATAATCTTGCACATCCTATGTCCGTCAGGGTTCTCGAACACCATGACATGCTGTGAGTCCTCCGGCGCGGACATGACAGGCGCGAACTTGATACACGTCTTGAACGAGAACGTCGACAGCGCCGTCATTATAATTAGCATTTGCTCGTGGTCTAAAACAACGGGGAGTCTAAATTAATTAGGAGTCTAAATTAATGAGGACTCTAAAATATTGTGGTACCAACTAGGCAGTCAAATTTTTTATTTCATACTATTTTACATACTATTTACAGTATTAAAACTACTTATCAACTAACTTACAGTAAATATATATAAAAACAAAAACAAAATAATAATTAAAATTATATATACAAAAGTGCCTTCACATCGTCTTAAATTTTTTTGGAATAATATATGGGATGCGTACATTTATGAGGCATCTAAAACAACGGGAGTCTAAATTAATGAGGACTCTAAAATATTGTGGTACCAACTAGACAGTCTAAATTATTTGGAATTGTATATGGATGCGTACATTTATGAGGCGTCTATAACATGGGGAAGTTTAATGAACAGGTCTTAATGAGCGGTCTTCAAATAAACTAAACACCTTAATTATTGAGATGTTTAGTTTATTTGACGACCGCTCGGCGCAGTAGCTCGAGCGTAGGCCGCTCGGCTCACTGCACATGGTGGTTGAGGGTTCGATTTCCGCCGGGGCAAATTTTGGAAATGGCCTTTTCGTAATTTGCCCAGGTCTGGGTGTCACTGGGATCGCGCCCAGTCCGTTGTACGGCAAACTTAGTACAAGCTTTGCTTACTTTGGGAGCGTACAGTTTGTGTGTTAAAAAAATGTGTAAGTTAATGGGCATTCTAAAACAATGGGAGCTTTGGATTCGAAAGTAACGGGAGTCTAAAATAATGAGGATTTAAAATTATTGAGGAGTTTAAATGACGCCTAGTCTTAAATTATGAGATTGTTACACTGTTAAAACAAAAAAAACATATTATGATCTAAAAAATTTTAATAATAATTGTGAGATATTTCAGGTTCCATATTTCACACATGATAAACCAGTATCAATTAGGTAGGTAGGTCAATTATTTTACCTTGTGCCCATTTTTTTTATAAATATGTTGCTGGCTAATTGTAAGAAAGTTGACTACAAAATCTTACCAAAATGATCAGGGTTTATAAAGAACGGCACTGTGGCGTTCGGCCAGAACATGAATGTTCTAGGTGTCATACCTGCAACAAAGTGTGCAATAACTTTAGAAATTCTGCACAGATTCCCGTGAAACACAGCTTAGCAGCATCTCAGGAATACCAGCTCTTAAATTAAGTAATTTGCCTTGAAATCGGTCTATCCTTCAGGGTGATAAGGGTATCGAAATAGGGGTGTAACTCTTACCGTTCTTGTTTGCTGGATAAAAATAAAGTTACTTGCTCAAGTATATTACTTGTTGCAAGCGAATCGGTCGTAGGGTCCTCAGTTTGATTCCCAGGTCGATTTTTTTATGAAGAAAGTACCTACTTACAGTAGGCCTTTCCCAACTTTTTTCAACGTCAGACCTCCAAGGATATTATAATCACCTAATATATAAATAAAAATCGTAACTTTTATTTTGTCCATGGTCTCCTTGGGATAGGAAGCACTGAAGTAGGCGAATTATGAGTGCCCTATCCTATAATTCATCCTGAAAATCATTTCCTATAGTGTTTCTAATTAGCACTTACCATTCCCATCAAAAGGAAACACATTCCCGCCAAATATCAGAAGAAAATTATTTAAAAACAAAATAAATTTAAAAAATCGAATCATTTTCAGTTTCGTGTTTCTGGTCGAGATATTTTTTTATCTATTTCAATTTTACCGACGGCCGTTTTATGGCGGCAATTTTATTGGAGCATAAAAAAACAATTTTCGATGGAGAAATAAGATTATTTAGAGTTTGCATGTGACGCTTGAGATCTACTTTACCTGTATAGGTAACTTACTTGGTGATTTCTTTGCAAGTTTCAGACTTATTAGGCGAATAATTACAATAAAATAATTCATGCCATAATCCAACACACTGGCCCAGTGCGGGTTAACGGATTTCACACGTCTTACGAAATTTGTTCAGAGTTTCTAAGACATGTAGGTTTGCTCACGATGTTTTCCTTCACAGTAAGCGAGTGATACATTGAAATTATGTTTCGCACATAGATTTGCAGAAACCCAGAGGTGCGAGCCGGGGTCTGAACCCAGGACCTGGTGCCCGCAAGACGCGTGCTTAACCAATCGACTATCACTGCTAAATAATTACAAAAACATATTTTTTTTATTTAATATTATTTACAACCAAAAGATGTGTTTGAGGTCTAAACACGAAAATAGCGAAAAACATAAAAAGGCCATAAAATATGATAGTTACGTATAGTTTCTCTTCATTAGGACCCGTATTAAGGTGAAGGCGCCTGTCTAGCCCGCGAAATTCAAAATTTTCGAGTGTTTTTTTATAGTTTATCCAAAATCTGAAAACATTTAAGACAACATTTTGTGATTTGCGACAAACACAGTATGGAGTGCGTTTATTAATACATTTATTTAACTCTAAATATTATCACGGTAGATATGATACTAGTTAATCACTAAATATACAAAAATTGCCAGATTATCTGGATAGCTGTCGTTCTTGAAATGTTTTAGAGTAAGTTGGATATATTAATAAATGCACTGCACACGGTCTTTGTCGCGAATTACAAAATGTGCCTTTTATTATTGTCCGATGTTGAAAAATTTTGTACAAAACCTCAAAAAATTTGAACTTCGCGGGCTAGATTGGCTAAAGCGCCTTAAGTCTTAAAAGAGCTGTCTAAGGAAAATTTTTGACAGCTCGTTCTGTACTGGTATGACATAAGAATGACATTTCCAAGATCGCATTCAGACTTGAGATCTAAACTTGGCGCAGTAGTCAGAGTAGGCCGCTCGGCTCACTACACCGAGTGGTTGCGGGTTCGATTCCCGCCGGGGCAAATTTCGGAAAGGGTCTTTTCGTAATTTACCCTGGTCTGGGTGTCACTGGGATCGCCCCCAGTCCAATGAACGGTACCCATAGTACAAGCGTCGCTTAGTTTGGGACCGTACAGTTGGTGTGTCAGTCTGGCGATTTTGAATCACCTGCAGTTGTAATAAAACGACATTGTTTACAAAAAATGTATATTTAATAAAGCAACGCATTATACAATTACCATAATAATGTCAATATTTAATAACAAGTTCATCATGCAATTCTTGACAGACTCAGCTTTTCTAAGCACGTTTCTTGTTCTTGACCGCTGTCGAGAAGTTTGAGGATCAACGAGTGCTTAGTGAGGCTTATTTAATACAGGGTGTAAGGGGCATCGACCTCAAATCTGAGAACGAATTTGTGTACCTACAACAAAGTTGCCATTTAGAACCGGAAAGACTGTTGAGTTTGGTATATTCCCTCTCAGACTGGAGGCCTCTGTTATCTGTATTTTTTGTAAAAATTGAGGAGCTCTCAAATTTGAGTACTGAAATTATACATCACCAAAATACATTATGCTTCAATATTAAGTAATAAAAATTAATTCTCATTAATTGTGATTCATTTCGAAGCGATTACTAAATAAGTAAAACGCTGTCGTCTGATTCAAGATGGTGGAGATATCTTCTCTCTTTCTAATAATGAAAGAGTGAAAGAGAGAAAGGCTATAAAATTTTCACCAACTTGAATCAGACGAAGGCGCTAATTAATACATTATTCATATATAAAAATGTCAACTAATATTAACTTATAATCCTTACTAATATTATAAATGTGAAAGTAACTCTGTCTGTCTGTCGCACTTTCACGCCAAAACTACTGAACCGATTTAAATGAAATTTGGTACACAGATAGTCTAGAGCCTGAGAAAGGACATAGGCCACTTTTTAATGCGAAAAAAGGGTTGTAAGGGGTTGAAAAGGGGGGATGAAAAGTTGTATCGTCATTTTTAGAGCTGAAAGCTTGAAACTTATTTTTTAGGCTGTTGGTTCGATATAAATAAATAAAGTTTCTATGGAAATATGTAAGGTGTATGTGAATGTTTTATAAGTTTGCGAAGACACTATTCCACGCGGACGAAGTCGCGGGCACAGCTAGTTATACATATAATAATATAGCCCTTTTGACGTCCCACTCCTGGGCACGGGCCTCCCCTCACTACGGGGGGGGTTCAAGCCGTAATATTAACTTAACTGTAGCCATTCGACGAACGAAATTCACGACAATTTCACATAAGGGTTCGTCCATTAATTGCGTGAGGTGTTCTAGGGGGGGGGAGGGGGTCACGCTAAATCTTTCCAAATCCCACTCAGGGGGGAGGGGGGGTCTTGGCAAATATCACGCAATTATTTTTCTAGCGGAAACCGGTGTAAAATTGCGTAAAAAATTATTTCCAGAATAAAATATGGCCAAGTGCAATTTTGAGCGCTTGAGTATGGAATTAGCGGGAAGTTGCATGGATGATCTTAGGGTCAACCGTTTGCCTATTTTTTTTTCTCAATAATCCAACACATTTACAGCCAAAACATAAAAAACATAAATTTTGAAGAATCTAGCGTGAGATTAGGGGTGTGGGAGGGAGTTGAAGAAAATCTTACGCTATCTCACCAAGGGGGGTCGAAAAATTCCCAAAAATGCCTCACGTAATTAATGGACGCTCCCTAGCTACAATCACTTTAATTAACATAGACCACAACACTGTTGTCAAAACAATACGTTTTGGTTATTAGGACTGGATCTTTGTTATCACTGTTCGCTTCCCGTTGAATACACATATTGGACCTGCCGTGTTTCTTTAAGGCCATGTACGTACGGAACGACTTCCCGCACTGTGGGCAGTCGGCCTTATATTTCCTCTCCTTGTGAACCTCCCAGGAGTGTTCCCACTTCTCCTTGCACGTGTAGAATCTCTCCTTGCATATGAGACAGCTGTAGTTTCGTTTCAATGTGTTGTCGTGTTTCGTACGCATGTGCCGGCGGTATAGGGTGTCCGTGGGGAATTCTCGCACGCATATATCGCACTTAATCGGCTTTGACGTTTGGTGCATCTGTAACATAATATATATGTATAGAACAGTGGTTCCCAAACTTATTTTGTATACTGCCCACTTGAGAATAAATTCATTTTAGTGCCCCCATTTTTTCACCTACTTAGAAATCACTATAATAATTACAGCAAAAAAAAAAATTGCCCTTTTGACGTCCCACTCCTGGGCACGGGCCTCCCCTCAACACGAGGGGGATTCAGGCCATAATCCACCACGCTAGCCCAGTGCGGGTTGGCGGATTTCACATGTCTTTCTAAAATTGGTTAAATCTTCTAAGACATGCAGGTTTCCTCACGATGTTTTCCTTCACCATAAGCAAGTGATAATCATATAGAATGATATATTCGCACATAGATTTCGAAAAATCCAGAGGTTCGAGCCAGGGTTTTGAACCCGAGACCTGGTAGCTCGCAAGACGCGTGCTTAACCAATCGGCTATCACTGCTATCTCCAATCGGCTATCACTGCTATCTAATCTATTGAAAAATCACTATACGTCAAATTAAATTAATTGATTATTGTGAGCTACACGCCCACATTTTTTTCTGGGTCTCTTACCGCCCCCGTTTAGGCCTGCAGCGCCCACAAGGGGGCGTTATCGCCCACTTTGGGAAAGAATGGTATAGAGGATCACTGATGCAGTGGTTTGAGTGTAGGCCGCTCGGCTTACTGCACATGGTTGCGGGCACGAT
The DNA here is from genome assembly GCA_918843915.1 of Notodonta ziczac. Classification (NCBI taxonomy): domain Eukaryota; kingdom Metazoa; phylum Arthropoda; class Insecta; order Lepidoptera; family Notodontidae; genus Notodonta; species Notodonta ziczac. The sequence continues at coordinate 2,595,672 of OU974064.1, forward strand.
TCCCGACAGGGTAAATTTTGGAAATTGCCTTTTCTTAACTCGTCCCGGTCTGGGTGTCACTGGGATCGCCCCCAGTCCATTGTACGGTGCCCATAGTACGAGCGTCGCTTAGTTCGGGACCGTACAGTTGGTGAGTCAGACTGGGGTTTATTATAAAAAAAAAACAAAAACTCACCACCATATGTTTCTCAAGCGACACTTTCGCTTGAAACTTCTTATTGCACAGATCGCATACCAACACTTTCATGTTATGGACCTTTTTGTGTTTCGTGAAATTGCTGGAATCACTAAACGCCTTGTCGCATACGTCGCACTGGAATATCGGGAGGCAGCCGTGATCGCGCATGTGTCGCTTATACCTGTCGGCCTTTTTGAACTTTTGCCCGCATATTTGACACTGCAGAGAGTAGTATATCCGCCATTTGGAGTAGGCGTCGCTTAGTAAATGCTCAATGATGTGGCGCTTACAGTCATTGTTGCGGGTGAAACTGCGGTAGCATTGTGGGCAGTCGCGCACCCGCTTCTTATCGCATTGAAGGTTCTCTGTGAAATGACAAATGTTTACTTTAATTTTTTGCGAAAACCGATCTAGATGTATAGCGTCTTGCATGCAAAAGGTTCGAACCCCGGCTCGCACATCTAGGTTTTTCGAAATCTATGTGCGAATCATCATTTCTATATGATTATGAGTCGCTTACGCTAACCTGCATGAATTAGAAAATCGTAATATTAAAAAAAAAAACATGTAAATCCGCCAACCCGCACTGGGCCAGCGTGGTGGATTACGGCCTGAATCCCACTCGTATTGAGGGGAGGCCCGTGCCCAGGAGTGGGACGTTAAAAAAGGGCTGAATTATCTAAATATATATAGCTCAAAGGTGACTGACATAGTGATCTATCAACGCACAGCCCAAACCACTGGACGGATCGGGCTGAAATTTGGCATGCAGGTAGATGTTATGACGTAGGCATCCGCTAAGAAAGGATTTTGATTAATTCTACCCCCAAGGGGATAAAATAGGGGATGAATAATCCCGAAATTTTTGTTAAGTTAAATTACACGCGGACGAAGTCGCGGGCACAGCTAGTTATTAATATATATACAGGTGTTTTAAGATTCCGAATTATTAATACCAAAGAAACTTTGAGGACCTGTAGGGGAGTGAACAGAGGAAGGGAAGGGAGTGGGAGTGGGGGGGAGTTGGTCATCTATCTCTCTCACACAATAATATTCTAACTCACCAATTAACCGTCCTAACATCTCCGTTGTCAACAATGCACAATTACTTTCATCGAGTGTGGGCATGCATTCACCATCGTTGCCTTCATCATCACCATTATCGTTCACCACCATGTTGGCTATCATGACTTGACTCTTGTCCGAGTCTTTCAATATCAAATGCCTCTCCCAGTGCACGAATCTCTTGTTGTAAGGCACTTCCTTGGAGCAGGTTTTGCACAAACTAATTTGATTGCTCTTCTGTGATGCATCATCGTTGGATTGTATCGAATACATTTTGTAATAGCTCTGTCTTATGTGACTGTTGAAATGTATTATCAACGTGGAAAAGCTCTGGTAGTCCATACAACACACCGGACACTGTTGGTAATGGTAACGATGCGAGGAGAAATGAGCTAGATAACGTTTGATCGAATCAAAAGTTGTATCACACTTCGTACAAGTGTAAACATCTTCATTTATATACACATGTTTTGAGCAATCCGTCTTCAAATGCTCGATATAAACCGAATGGTGGCCTTGAAAATTGCATTTATGGCACGAATACACCTTAGGCTCCTTTATCACGGTGGCTATTCGTCCGCATTTCGTTTGCAAATGTTCCTTATAAGCTCTATGTAGTCCTTGAAACTCGCACTTTCTACAGCTGTACATTTTCGGCTGTTTCCTGTTAGCATCGCGGTATAATTGGTCGTAGTTCAATCTTATTATGTCGTCCTCGTATTCCTCGTCGGAGAAGTTGTCATCCTCAATTATTAGCTCCTCGGGCTCCACTTTGATTTCCACCTGCTCGTTGTCTATGACCTCCAATTTTATTGCCGGTACCTGCGGCACCAATAGTTCTGGTTTGCTCTGCATTGATGCTGGAAGGTAATGAAAGACAGAATAATTATACAAGGTAGTCACCACACATATTATTATAAAAATAATAATATCGCCAGACGAACACACCAACTGTATAGTACTAAGCAACGCTTGTACTATGGGTACCGTACAATGGACTGGGGGCGATCCCAGTGACACCCAGACCAGGGAAAATTGCCAAAAGGCCATTTCCGAAATTTACCCTGAAGGGGAATCGAACCCGCAACCACCCGGTGCCCTGAGCCGAGCGGCCCACGCTCGAACCACTGCGCCAAGCGGTAGTCAAGCTTTGTTACAGTACTACTTGAAATCGATACATTAATATGGTCCTAGGATGGCTTACCATTAACAGTATTAGCAGTTTGTTGCAACTGATGGGCAGGACTCTCGTAGTTCGGCAAAATACACAATATAGGCACCAGCACCTGGGAATAATAAAATGGAATTGGTCAATAATAATAAATATCGCCCAGACTGATACACCAACTGTGCGGTCCCAAACTAAGCGACACTCGTACTATGGGTACCGTACAATGGACTGGGGGCGATCCCGGTGACACCCAGACTGGGGCGAATTACTAAGTTTACCCCGGCGGGAATCGAACCTGCAACCGCCCGGTGCAGTGAGCCGAGCGGCCTACGCTCGAACCTCTGCGCCAAGCGATCGTCACATTTTGTAAACATATAATAATCTCTTTTTGACGTCGCACTCCTGGGCACGGGCCTCCCCACACTACGAGGGGGACTCAGGCCGCAATCCACCACGCTGGCCCAGTGCGGGTAGGCGGATTGCACATGGCTTGCGAAAATTGGTTAGCTTTTCTAAGACATGCAAGTTTCCTTACGATGTTTTCCTTCACCGTAAGCAAATGATAATCATATAGGATTTATTATTCACACATAGATTTCGAAAAACCAAGAGGTACGCCGGGGCTTGAACACAGGACCTGGTGCCCGCAAGACGCGTGCTTAACCAATCGGCTATCACTGCATTGCAATCATAATCTATATATATATAACTCAAAGGTGACTGACTGACTGACTGACTGACATAGTGATCTATCAACGCACAGCCCAAACCACTGGACGGATCGGGCTGAAATTTGGCATGCAGGTAGATGTTATGACGTAGGCATCCGCTAAGAAAGGATTTTGATTAATTCCACCCCAAGGGGATAAAATAGGGGATGAAAGTTTGTATGAAACTTTGTCAATTTTAAACCGAGCGAGCTGAAACTTTGCATGCATAAAGCTAATATGACGTAGACTTCCCCTAAGAAAGGATTTTGATTAATTCTACCCCCAAGGGGATAAAATAGGGGATGAAAGTTTGTATTAAACTTTGACAATTTTAAACCGAGCAGGCTGATACTTTACATGTATAAAGCTACTATGAACTAGACATCCCCTCAGAAAGGATTTTGATTAATTCCACCCCCAAGGGGATGAAAGTTTGTATGAAACTTTCTCAATTTTAAACCGAGCGGGCTGAGGCTTTGCATGCATAAAGCTACTATGACATAGACATCCCCTAAGAAAGGATTGTGATTAATTCCACCCCAAGGGGATAAAAAAGGGGATGAAAGTTTGTATGAAACTTTGTCAATTTTAAACCGATCGGGCTGAGACTTTGCATGCATAAAGCTACTATGACGTAGACATCCCCTAAGAAAGGATCAAAATTCCTCGCCGACTCAGCTAGTGAATATTAATTACCTTATTGAAGTAATTTCTCTTCTTGTCTATTTTCTGTTTATGCACAATGTAACGATGTTGAAGACCTGTTTCCTCATCCAAATACACATTCAAATCTTCACACGTAAAACACTTGTATGCAAATATGAAAAGTGTGGAATGCATCAAAACATGTTCCAACTCCATGCACTTTCTTGGTAACTCGAGGTTGCAAATCCTGCACTTGAATCTCGGATTACCGAGACCCATATGCAATTCTGACAGCAATCTATGCCTGAACTTCCTGAAGCAGTAATTGCATTGACTGCCGCAGATTCTGACCCTACAGTTGTGCATGTTGTAAATGAAATATTTCGATCCGCAATCGTTGCAGCGTTTATACGAAGTCGGGATCGGTAGGTCTGTGCGGACTGCATGCTGTCTCCGCATATGTCTTTTACGCTCTCCAGGGACACGAGATAAATTGGGACAGATATAACATTTGAATGTTCCAATGGGTTTCAAACACTCCGGACTGGTATACTCGTGGCTTTTCAACGCAGCGCACGAATAAAACAGTTTCAAACACACTCCACATTGGTAGTAACACTCCGACTGTCTATTACTTAGTTTATGAATGCTGTAGTCTTTTTCACATCGCCAACACAAGCCTGTGGGGTCCAAGTCTAGTATTTCAGGCACCATTTCGGTGTAAGCAATGATGTTGCACTCTTCAACGGATGTTTCTTCGACTGAAACTTTTATATTTATTTCGTCATGGTCACGTAGGTGCTCCCTGAACTCGGAGAGGTACCACCATGATCGTGAGCAGACGTAGCATTTGTAAAGAAGAGGAGGGGGTCTCTGGCTCCCGGCGGTCCAGTTCTTCCAATCATCTAATGCGTATTGTATTTTATTCTCCATTATATTGTCCCCAGACGTCGGTTCTTTAGCTATACTTCCGATAATATTTCTTGCTTCAATGGCTAAGATTTTGTCAGCTAAGTTCGTTGAGGTTGCCAGTATTTTCTCGGAAACTGTTAATATTTGTGTTTCAGTGACCGTATACTGGTTTATTGTGTTTGGATTGTTCGACGCTTGTAAGTCGGTCAGCATGCCTGAAATTACTCTGTTGTCATGAAATTGATTTGTGTTGACATTATTCTGGTTGGAATTAACGTTTTTGCTGTTCGAATTTGTGTTATTTTCATTTGTATTAATATAATTGTCGGTGTGACTTATAATTATATCTTCTTTTTCAGTTTTTATGACCACATTTGGTGGTGTATCTATCTGTATTTCTGTATTATCAGCTTCTGATTCCATTTCCCTATCGGGAGATATTCTCTCCTTTTTAATAACTACGTTATGAAAGTTGAGGACATCATCAGATTTCTTCTCCTTGTCGTTTTCTACATCTGTCTCATCAACCTCCATTTTAATTTCTTTGTCCTCAAAACCACTTTCATCAATCTGTAAGCGGTCATCGTCATCAAACTCTTCTACTTCCACATTCACAGATATACGGAACGGTATATTGGATGTCTGGGTTTCTGGAGTTTTGAATTGTGAGTATCCAGTTGCAGGTAATGTGACATGAGATTGTAAAGTCTCGGATTCTGTGGCAACATTTGCTTTAACCTTGGCTTGTAGGACTCTAGATAGATAAGTCTTTATAGCCGATTTGCTTTGAGGAGTCTCGAAGGACTCTGCTGCCATCGTCTTCACGTCCACAATTTTTATTGAGGGCACCTGAAACCGAAGAAAGTTGTGACTTTGTAACAGGGAGGTAAGAAAGTAGTACACATTACTTGTCCACATAATTGTTGTTTATCAATAAACAACCACACCATGATATTAAGAAATATTTATTTTTTCTCACTTTTTGTCTTAATATTTCATTTCATTTCGATTTCATTTAAGCCGGCTTTTACATGACAGCCTCGTCCTGTTGTTGAAGACAAACATATGTTCATCCATTTCTTCACTTATCATTGTTTTAAAGCCCTACTTTCTTTAATGTATGTACCTACTAACACGTTAGTGAATTGAAATAAATTAATCTATTCATTAATTTAAGTCAATAATGGCATATTCTTCGTTACATAAGCACGTAGGTACTTAGTTATAGAAATAATACATTTAGTATCTACCTACCTACCATTTTGCTTGTGGCTGTGTTTGACCTAATTTATCTAAATAGTTTCCTATTTATATCACGAAAACAGGTCTAACACAACAATTTTATCAGAGACTCACATCACATGTTAATACAATAGGTACCTACCTACCTCTTTTACGAGAAGCTATTGTACTTCGTGTATGTCTACCCACAGCAGTCTTACAACCTACACAAAGTTATTTATAGACATGCAACAAATATGTATTTGATTAGTAAAAAGATTTTATTTTGTTAATATTCGTATATTTACAGGGTGTACCACGTATATATGGCGATATATAGATATATAAAATGTTTCTTTTAAATATGCATTAAAGTTTTTATTTCGTGTTAAAAACTTTTCACAAAATGGAGGTAGAATGTACCTGCTTCTCCGTTTTGTCTTCCTCCTCATTCTCCACGCACGTTCGCGGCACTAACTTAGTTTTCCGCGGTTTTTGTTTCATGTTACTCTTCGTGGACATTATCACGATATCACCATAGCACTCGCGACAACACCTTTTCCATTTGAATTAAAAATTCCACAATGAACAAAACGAAAGTAGACGCATAGCGATCTCTTGAGGTAACTTGAATAAATTTAGAAGGTAGTAACATCAATTTGACAAGCATCGATTATCTCTTTCGCACTGAAAGCGATTGCGTAGATACTAGCGCCACTAAACGTCACATCTGACGTTAAGGAGAGATGTCATGGTAGATAGTGTCATTATTTGTCGGGTAGTCCGGTCTTGTTTCGTTCGGAAACTGAAAATTTGATATGAAAAGTTTCAAATAAATTATCTAACACACATTTATAAGTCCGTGATTACAGGTAATTTTTTATTGCAAGTGGATTTATTATATTTATCTTGGAAAGACCGTTGTTCTCCACAAGGAAGTTTAAAGTATTGATTGTTGTCCACAAGCAAATGACTTTTGTTGACTCCACCAAATCATTAGACCTAGACCATCATTGAACCTAATAAGGTTCATAGATATAAGAGTGAAAAAAATATATTTGATTAGGCTTCACTTCAGCAAGAGCAAGAGCGGACACATGCTAATGCTTGTAACCACACACAGTACATTTATAATTTGTGGATTCCAGTTAATGTATTGAACGAAGCTACTGTGGTCACGCCTTTATTTTAATTGGCACCCAGTTTGAGTTAATCCGTCCTTGAGAGTGAAGCAGTCAAAATAGATGATTAAGTATAGGTATTAAGAAGATAGGCACATAAGGAACTTTAATATTTGAGTCACAGTGGAGTGTATGTCAATTCGATTGTACGATTTCGTTTCGATTCTTGGTCATACCATAGAAGAAAGAATTTGTTTGGTCTAGTTAGAGTTGCTATAAACATTTTGACAGTTGCGGAAACGAGACACGCATAAACTTAGGGCTTTTATCCAACCTTTTATGCGTACGCGCTGCGCCCCAATGCTCCTATACCTAATACCTATCACCACAGAGTACCTTGTACTTGTTCAGCGCGATATTATGGAACTTTAGACTTTTTTATATGCGTATTTAAAAAAATATTTGTTTTTTTTATATTGGTGCTCGGGCGTATGGCTTGATGTCACGTATAGCGTGGAAATAAATAAAAAGAAATGAATGTATTGTGCAAAACACAATTTTTTTTTACTGGTTATGGTTGTGTTTCATGAACCTAGTACCTGCTTAATTTTTTTTTCGCCAGATTATTCGCGTAGCCTTGAGTTCGCACTGACGATTTTATCTTATTTTTTACAGCATGAAATAAGGATAACATCATTTATATCGAATGCAAACTAGGGTTACCTAAAGAAAATAAAAACATCTTAAAACAACCAACATTTATTTTTCATAATGACATCACGTGCCATTACGCCAATTACCATAAACAATAAATAATAGTTTTACACAAAATGAATGAACTAATAAAATAGCCTTTGGCAATGTATTTCACATAACATCTTGTTCGTAATATGACGCGAGTTCTTGCTCTAGCTTCTCTTTCTCGCACACCTCTCGAAGATGTCTATTCAGCTTGCTGTTGCCCTGGACAAAATAAAAAAAAACTTTTTTATAACGCCGCTCATATTTCTGCTTAATGAATAAATAAATAACACTAGGTAATATTCGTGACCTTGGCAGGGCCAAATAGATTGTACAGTCAACTTACGATGCTTGCAAATAACGTCGCATTCACCGCCATCTATCGACAGTCTTGTGAATGCGAGGGCCCGAGTTATTATACAAACCTTGAAATGGTTACCGCACAAGTGACAGGTGGCAATTCTGGGTGGCTTTCTCTGGTCATGCCCCCCCACATGCCTCACCAGTGACTTGCGACTGGTGTACCGGGCGGGGCAGTATGGACACGCGAACTCTTTGCTCGAAGAGTGCACCGTATTTATGTGTGACGTCAGCGAATTCTGATTGGGACATACTCGATTACAGACGGGGCATTCAAAACTGAAAAATAATCATACTAAGATCAGAAACAAGCTAAAAAAACCGTTAAAAGAATTGAGTGAGTCGGTTAAGTGTTAAATACGAGTTTAATAGCGAGTGTGTCATATTACGATAGCGTGTCACAACAGTGGTATAACAAAAAAATAATGTCACACTTCGATAGTGTCACAAGTCACAATGTTGGTACCACAATAATGTATGTCTCATAAGTATTAATAGTGCCACATTTGGATAGTGTGACACAAAATATTGTGTCCCATATTAATAATGTCACATTTCTATAGTGTCACAATGTTAATACCACAAAAATAGTGTCATATATTAATAGTGCCACATCTGGATAGTGTGACCATCACCACCACTTATATAAAAATATTGTGTCACATTTCGATAAAGTGTCACATTGTTAGGACCACCAATTTTTTGTCACAAGTTGATATAGTGTCACACAAGAACACACGATACCCACGCCCTCTGTTGGTGATTAAGCGCGTTCCTCTTATGCGCCAGCAGGCTCTTGCGAGTGCTGTACCCGATCCCGCACGTGGTACAGTAGTGTTGTGACCCCGTCTCGGCAGCCACATGCTTCTTCTTGTGCTGGTTCAGTGTGTACGGACTGCTGAATTGTGACGCGCATATTTCGCACGTGAATTTGCGGTGAATGTGTTTACTAAAATGATAGTGTCATTGTATTAATAGATAGTGTCAACAATTAATAACGTCACACATTAATAGCGTCCTAAATTAATGGTATCACTCTCTCACAAAAGAGCGAAGGTCTGAAAGGGGAAAGCGAAGGGGGGAGCTTGGGCTTGCTTAGTATACCTACTAGCAGCTATAATAGCCTCTTCACGCTAATATTCTGTAATAGATTAGAACACCCTGGTCAAGCCCGCCTATATATGAACTGCAGTTAATTGGCTAACTGAAATCAAAATAGTTTTTAATAAGGTGAAGGCGCCTGTCTAGCCCGCGAAATTCAAAATTTCCGAGTATTTTTATAGTTTATCCAAAATCTGATAACATTTAAGACAACATTTTGTGATTTGCGACAAACACAGTATGCAGTGCGTTTATTAATACATTTATTTTACTCTAAATATTATCACGGTGGATATGATACTAGTTAATCACTAAATATACAAAAATTACCAGATTATCTGGATAGCTGTCGTTCTTGAAATGTTTTACAGTAAGTTGGATATATGAATAATGCACTGCACACGATCTTTGTCGCGAATTACAAAATGTGCCTTTTATTATTGTCAGATTTTGAAAAAAAACTAAAAAACCTCAAAAAATTTGAACTTCCCGGGCTAGATGGGCGCATTAGCCTTAATGTAAGTCAACAAAGCATTTATAAACAGTCAGAATCTACCACCGGCTCGGAATGCCGCTTCCATTGAGAAGAGCCGGCGAGAAACTCAATGGTAACTCTTTTCAATTAATAAAAGATTGTCTACATTCTCAGGAACAGCAACATAATGTGAGCAGGCGACACCATTGTCACTAAATAAGTAAATAGTAATCCAATCTCACTCAGACTTAGGTATTTAAATATAATTAGAAAGCTAGTTTAGTGAGGTGTGCATACATACTCACACCTTTACATCAATTTAATTGTGTAATGTATTTGTACGGGAAGCTGTATAATCATAATATCCTCACATCATGTGAGTCCTCACGGCTGCCTGGTTGCTATAACTCTTCCCACACACGCTGCAAGGGTAAACTCTGTTGCTGGTCTTCGATTGATGAAACCTTTTGAGATGCTGCTGAAGACCGCTGGCGTCTCTGGTGAAAAATAAAATAATAATCTTTATGTATAATACTTACATGAAAAACATGACTACACCACGCCCAACGACAAGCGATACGAAAATTAATAGATTATTGTTTACTAGCCCCGGCTTTGCATGGGTATTATTTATCAGTGTTTCTCTACTATATTATGCATGTATTATACATATTAACCTTCCTCTTGAATCACTCTATCTATTTAAACCGCATCAAAATCAGTTGCGTAGTTGTAAAGATTTAAGCATACATGGGAACAGACAGCGGGAAGCGACTTTGTTTTATACTATGTAGTGATATTCTTTTGTTTTTAACGTTTCATTTCCATTTATTTTCAACCTCCGTCAAAAAAAGAGGGTTGTCATAAGTTTAACATGTGTATTTGTGTGTCTGTCTGTGGCATCGTAGCGTCCAAGCGGATGAACCGATTTCAATTTTGTTTTTTTTGTTACATAGGTAATCCGATCGAGTATGTTCTTAGCTATGTTTGAAAATCGGTTCAACCGTTTAAAAATTATTAGCTCTTTTGTAGTCTAAAATCTGTTAGTATCATGGGTTTTCTAAATTATCAATTTTTCAATTAACATTACGGTCACCGACACAGGCTGAACTTTCAAATTAGAATTTTTTAATAAGACATAACTCACTTAAAAACATTCCCGCACAAGTGGCACGCAGCGTCGCTCTCTTTCCTGTGGCACCTCCGCGCATGCGTCTGTCTCTGTCGCACGCGCAGCGTTCTGCCGCACTTGTAGCATTTGTAGCGCTCCGAATGTAGCGCTACATGCACTCGGAGCACCGCTTGCGTCGCGAACCGGAGTGTGCACGTGTCGCAGCGGTATTCACCGTTTGACTGATGGTAAGCGACGGCGGGTGAGGTTTGGAAATTAATGGGTGTGCGTGATTTTAATTTACGATCGCTCGGTCTAGTGGTGTGAGCGCAGGCCTCTCAGCTCACTGCACCGAGTGGTATTGGCCTCGATTCCCAGCGGGGCAAATTTCGGGAAAGGTATTTTTGTAACTTACACAGGGGGATATTATTAGTTAAAAGAAGCCTCCGTTCTTATTTACAACTGAATTTGAAGAAACGACAGCGATCCTTCTTCTAATTAATTTGTAAAAGGAGGATGGAAGCTTCGTTTCCGATACGGAAACTTCTCTTCAATTGTGAACACCCCCTTCTGAGCAGATACACAGCAGACACAGTGGAAGGGGGGCTGGAGTGGGGGATCTAGCCAGATTTACCTCTTCATGTCGCATCATATGTGCTTGATAAGTATCTTTGAAAAGAAATCCTAGAGCACAGTTGTAGCATTTGAACTCGGCTTCTATGTACTTCTTGGTTTTTCTCTGTGTTTCCAAAGCATGCTTTTGTTCTTCTAAAGACAGTACTATCTTCTGGAAACCTTTCTTCTTGTGCTTCTTTGATTTATGTTTGGGTTTTTCTAGAAAAAGCTGGCGGTTACATTATTTGTCACACACAAGTGTCACCCATTAATAGTATCACACATGAATAGTGTCGTACTTTGATAGTGTCACCCATTAATAGTGTCATTCAATAATAGTTTCACATGTTAATAGCGACACATGATCAATAATGTCCCATGTTAATAGTGTCACATGATCAATGGTGTTGAGATAGAATAGCCACTCGAGAGGTTTATAAATAATAAAGATCAGTTAAATTGATATGTTAGGGCTCTTACCATTGTTTCCTGTGCTCCCATCAGTTTCCAATTCTTTAGCATTATTAAATTCTTCGTTGTTTCTATCTAATTGTACCTCATAATCATTATTCAGAGATACTTTGCTAACATCAAAATCAAATGTCTCGTCTTCATTGCAATTATCGTTAACAGTGTTATCTTTATAACTGTCATCAATGGAATCGTTACAATTATCTCCAAACTCATCCGAGGCATGTGTTTCTTTCATTTCAGAGATCACATTGTTCTCAGATTCAAATTTCACAACGGTGTAATCGTTGAAATCATCTTTGTTATTCTTATCGTCTTCAAGCTCGACATACTCGTTGCCGTTGACACTATCTGTGTGGCTGTCGTCGTTGTGATGAACATAGAGTTGGCTGTTGTTTTGTCGCTGTTGACATTCTTCTTCGGGACATATTATGTGACATTGAACTTCATTCCGTTGTAAATTAATTGTGCCTCTTTCACTATAGAAATAGACAGAATATGCAGGGTATTTTTGTTAAGTGATATAAGTAACATACAGACCAATAGGAGAAGGTACTGGTTACTTCCACTATTTTATGAGAATGCGATCATCAAAAGTTGGTTGGGTATCGGGGAAGGCAGCGAATTTGTCTATTCAAGTTTGGGCCGTGAATGGATAAATCAACATGTCAGGAGTGGTCGCACATATTTAGTAGCAGTGCATAATATGTTAAGCAAGCAGGGGTGCCCAGCTATTTAGAGTCTATGGCTTAGTGGTCTGTGTGTTCAACTTAGTATTAGCTTGGTAGTTTGTATTCAAACTTACCTAAACAATACCGGATACTCTAGACTTCTTTTCAAGCAAACAGATTTAAATAACCACAGTTTAATCAGCATGTGACAGCATATGTGACAAATATGTGAGTCTGGGCACAGCTGAAAGCGGAAACAGTATTAGTTATTACACAACAAAACATTGTGAATACCTACATCAGACTAACTACCCTTTAGAATACACATTCGCTGGGAGAAGTCTCCGAAACATATACGCTTAATAAGGTGTGTAAGAGTACCACCGACCAATCGAAATTCATACTTATTTTCGATAGACCAATCACAATGCGTTGCTTCCGCTCCCGACCAATATAATGGCGTTGCCTCCGCTCCCGCTCCGAAATTTATTTCGGAATTATTTTTATTAAAGTATTTCATAGTGCAGACTTCGGAGGATAGTAGATCCGTGCCTACGTGTTGGTCACAAATTAAATTAAATAAAATTTTATTTTTACATTCATTCCGACGATATCTCTGTATTTCTCCCGTACATCCTCTTGAGTGTCAGCGTTTATCGTACTGTGGCACAAAAAACATAGAAAGGAAGACATTTTCTTCTTTATAATATTGTCGTAATTTTGTAATTATCTCGGGAAATTTCACAAACAAAGATGTAAACAAACATAAAGTGTCAACTGTCAGTCGCCCTCGCCTCCCCCTCCCTCGTCTCATGACTGCCCAATCCTGACGGCTAGCTGACAGCACTTTGATTATCACCAAAGACGCTTATGTATAAGGTTCTTGTTATCACCTGACTTTTTATGGCATATTTGCATGTATTAACAGAAACTAAATATTGATTTTTAGTTGATGGTGTGGTGGTGAGTATGGATGGTGCTTCACTGCGGTCGCTCAGTCGGAGTACCGTAGGGTCAGGACGAAAACAAAACCGAGTAGGGTACACAACGGTTTAATGCACGAACACAGAACACAGCACAAAACACAATAGTCAGAAACAATCCACACACAAGTCTAAAGAGTAGAAGGAGTACAGAGTGATTTTATTATTTATAAACAGAATTTAGCAAGCGAAAATAATGAGATAGTGTTATGACGGTTAGCGCGTTATATACGAGGGTAGTCAAGTCCGCGAGCGCCACGAACGGTAGAACTCAAGTGGTGCGCGCGTAGCTCGCGAGAACAATAGGCGACGGCCCGTAGTGCGCGGCTCCAATACACGGCTCCGTCACGACATTCATAATTTGAACGAATTTATAATTTATGTTATTGTTAATTATTTTATTTATTTATTTAAAGTTATATTTTAAATGTATGTTTGTGACGTGTACCCTACATCACTCCCCTCCAGAGGCCGTCACTACGGTCGATAGTAATCAGGAATTCGAACCCTGCGATTAGAACGAGTCCTAAATTCTGCCTGAACCGGACCATTCAGTTTAATTGGGATAGAGGTAGATGACGGTGGAGGGGTGGTAGTGGGAAGGGGGGCAAGAATAGGATTATGGGTAGGATTGGGACTGGTAGTAGGGAATGGATCTACGAGTATATAGGCCGGCTTAAGACGGTCTATCGATACTGTAGCACTCTTGCCTTTCACCAGTATTTTAAAAGTCTTGTCCCCTCTTTCGAGTACTTCATAGGGGCCAGAGTACGGGGGTTGCAAAGACCCACGTACTGTGTCATCCCTTAAAAATACGTGACTCGAGGATGTCAAGTCTTTATGGACAAATATTCTATTTTTACCATGTCGAGCAGCGGGCGATGGACGAAGTTTGGCTGCGAAATGTCGTAGACGAGTGGTAAAATCGGACAAGTCGGTGGAGCCTGGAAGAGTCGGGTGGAAGAACTCTCCGGGTAGCCGTAACGGTTCCCCGTACACTAACTCGGCTGATGACGCCTGCAGGTCATCCTTAAAAGAAGACCTTATTCCCAGGAGAACCAGGGGTAGTGTGTTTACCCAATCGTAATCGGCGTGACACATTATGGCGGCTTTAAGCTGACGGTGAAACCGTTCCACCATGCCGTTACATGCAGGGTGGTACGCGGTCGTGCGGCGATGTTGAAATCCTACCATTTTTCCAAGGAACTGGAAAAGCGTGGATTCAAACTGCCGACCGCGATCGGTGACGATATGCGTTGGACATCCAAATCTGGATATCCACGATATCAAAGCTTTTCCCACCGTTTCGGCTGTCATGTCGGTCATTGGTGTGACCTCTGGCCAACGGGTGAAACGGTCCACCACCGTGAGGCAGTAACGATAGCCTTGGGACGGTGGCAGAGGACCAACAATGTCCACATGAATAAAGGCAAATCTAGCGCGAGGCAAATCGAAGCTGCCCAACGGTGATGACACATGTCGATTTACCTTGGCACGTTGACAGGCCAAGCACTTTCGAGTCCACTCTCGACAGTCCTTGCGCATTCCGGGCCACACAAACCGCTCGGCTACCAGTTTCGTGGTTGCCTTCGGGCCTGGATGGCTTAAACTGTGTAGACTGTCGAATAGTGGCTTTCGGAATGGCTTTGTCACGAAAGGCCTTGGTGACGACGTGCTAACGTCGCAGAAGATGTCTGCATTGCTCTCTGGCAACTTAATTTGCTTTAGGCGTAGTGAAAACTCACTACCACCGAGGAACTGAAGAAGTTCTCTGTCAGTGGCTTGCGACCTGGCAAGCTGGTTCAGGTCGATTGGCCTCTGCAGCTCATCGACGCGGGACAGGGTATCGGCCACGACATTGTCCTGGCCGGATATGTGTCGGATGTCGGTCGTGAACTGCGAGATGTAGTCTAAGTGTCGGTGCTGTCGGGGCGAACAATTGGCCTTACGTTCATGAAAGGCAAAGGTGAGTGGCTTATGGTCCGTGTACACAACAAAGTGCCTGGCTTCTAACATATGCCGAAAATATTTAATACTTTCGTATATGGCCAGGAGTTCTCGGTCATATGGTGAGTATTTTTGTTGTGTAGGGCAAAGCTTTCGCGAAAAGAACGCGAGCGGCTGCCACTGTCCTTCGCTGAGTTGTTGTAGAACGGCGCCCATCGCCACATCTGATGCGTCCGTTACCAAAGCGAGTTGTGCAAGACAATTTGGATGTGCGAGCAACGCGGCATTGGATAGACTATCTTTACACTGGTCAAAGGCAAGAAGTGCATCACCAGATATATCGACGGGATGCGACGCCTTCTTAGTACCTGTAAGTAAAGCGTTTAGTGGGGCTTGGATTTTGGCTGCGTTTGGTAAAAATCGCCTGTAAAAGTTAACCATCCCCAAGAAGCGTCTTAACTGCTTGGCTGTTTTTGGGGCTGGGAACTCTTTGATGGCCTGGACCTTAGATTCCAGAGGTTTGGTGCCGGACTCAGAGATTCGATAGCCTAGGAACGTCACTTCACTAGCACCGAAGACGCATTTGGCCGTATTCACTAGGACACCATATTCCTTCATGCGGCTGAATAGCTGCTGAAGGTGGAGTTCGTGCTGCTCCTCATTCTGTGAAAAGACCAAAAAATCATCCAAGTAGCAATAAGTGAAGTCTAGCCCTCTCGTCATCTCGTCGACAAACCTCTGGAATGTTTGGCCTGCATTCCTCAAACCAAACGTCATAAATGGGAATTCGTACAAGCCGAAGGGTGTGCTGATGGCCGTCTTCTCAATATCGCCCTCGTAGACCGGAATTTGGTTATAGGCTTTTACCAAGTCTATCGTGGTAAATACTTTGCAACCAGCAATACTATGGGCAAAGTCGTGAATATGTCTTATAGGATAGCGATCTGGGATGGTCCGAGCGTTCAGCATCCTATAGTCGCCGCAAGGACGCCAACTGTTGTCCTTTTTTGGCGCTAAATGTAGTGGTGAGGCCCAGGAGCTTTCAGAAGGGCGGGTAGTCCCGTTGCTGAGCATGAGTTCGAATTCCTTCTTGGCTATTTTAAGTTTGTCGGGTGCAAGTCTACGGGGTGTGCAGAAAACGGGAGGCCCGGGGATTGTGCGAATGTGATGAACGGTATCGTGTTTTGGAGTCCACGGCGTGCCAGAAGGGCGTGTAATTTCCGGGAACTTATTTAAAAGCGCGTGATACCGCGTGTCGCCCGTGGAGACCTTGACGGAATAAACGTTGGTACGTGCAACATATGCGTTTGAAGACAAAGTTGTGGTGTTGTCAATAAGCAATTGGTTACGACAGTCGACAATAAGGTTATAAAAGCTTAAAAAATCAACACCTATGATCGCTTTGGTTACATTAGCTACCGTAAAACGCCAAGGAAAACTTCGTCTTAAGCCTAAGTTTAAATCTAGTTG
This sequence comes from Notodonta ziczac, assembly GCA_918843915.1. NCBI lineage: Eukaryota > Metazoa > Arthropoda > Insecta > Lepidoptera > Notodontidae > Notodonta > Notodonta ziczac. Next base: position 2,612,640 of record OU974064.1, read on the forward strand.
TACATAACCGAAAGTGTCTATAGCAGTTCCGTTGGCTGCGCACAACTGAAAGTCCGTCTTGGCCCGTCGCTCGCGAAGCGCAGATCGTGGATAGACACAAAGGTCACTACCAGTATCCACCAGGAACTGGGTGTTCGTGCTGCGGTCGGAAACGAAGAGGCGACCCGAAGAAGTTGGGCAATCGTCAGCCGCCATTAGCGACCGCCCATGGAGTTTCCCGCCTTCTTAAAATCACACGGCTTTACGCAGTGATTGGCTTTCGATCCGAACTTCGAATGATACCAACAGGTGGGAAACTTGCGGTAACTCGACTCCGATCTGGATCTTGGACGCGAAGGTGATCGGCGCTGCCGTGGTCGAGAGCGATCATCAGAGCGTCGAGAGTCGCGATGATATTGCTCGAGTTTTTCTGAGAGGTGCTCAACCATCTTCCTGAGCTCAGCGATCTCGCTAGATGAGCTGCTGGTGGGCACAGGATCGGATGACATGGCTCTGGCCGATGTGGCTGCGACTTCACGGGGAGTGGTAATAACAATCGGTCCGCAAATGTATACGGTCCGCAAGATCCGCGAGTTGCTCCGGTGACTGGGTCGGCTGTGACGCGAGCACGGCCTGCACGTTGCTAGGCAATCGACTGCTCCATATAGACCGGATGAAGTCCTGGGGAACAGTAGGTCCGGCTAGGTCCTGAAGATGTCGCAGAAACTCCGACGGCTTGCGATCGCCTAGTTCCTCATGAGTGAGCAACTGCTTCACCTTCTTCTCGTGGGAAGCGGACAGTCGCCGTATCAATTCAGTCTTGATCTTCTGGTAGCGATTCCTAGCCGGAGGATTTATGACGATATCTTTCACGGCCTTCGCGTGAAGCAAGTCCAAGTTTGTGATCACGCTCGTAAATTTTTCGGCATCCTCCGTGATGTTGAGAAACTCAAATTGTGCTTCCAAGAGTGCAAACCAAATTTCGGGCTCGTCAGGAGAAAATGGAGGGACCTTTGGCTTGATTTTTCGAATACCGGATGGTATATTGGAAACACTCACTTTTTTTGTTCGTCGGGTGGTAACACCGTTGCCATCGTTTGAACCGACTGTTTTTACAGATTCGCTGCTGCTAGAATCACTCATTTTCGTGCACTATTTAGAGGGTCACCAGTTTAGTTGATGGTGTGGTGGTGAGTATGGATGGTGCTTCACTGCGGTCGCTCAGTCGGAGTACCGTAGGGTCAGGACGAAAACAAAACCGAGTAGGGTACACAACGGTTTAATGCACGAACACAGAACACAGCACAAAACACAATAGTCAGAAACAATCCACACACAAGTCTAAAGAGTAGAAGGAGTACAGAGTGATTTTATTATTTATAAACAGAATTTAGCAAGCGAAAATAATGAGATAGTGTTATGACGGTTAGCGCGTTATATACGAGGGTAGTCAAGTCCGCGAGCGCCACGAACGGTAGAACTCAAGTGGTGCGCGCGTAGCTCGCGAGAACAATAGGCGACGGCCCGTAGTGCGCGGCTCCAATACACGGCTCCGTCACGACATTCATAATTTGAACGAATTTATAATTTATGTTATTGTTAATTATTTTATTTATTTATTTAAAGTTATATTTTAAATGTATGTTTGTGACGTGTACCCTACAGATTTCTAAATGTTTTCGATTAAAACATAATAATAATTGCTTCCTTCCCGGGAATTTGAACGGAAAAACATTAAAATTTTATAGGATTTTTTATACATTGTTTTATTTTATTGTCATTTACTGTTCTTATCTCTGGAAATTGCAGGTCGTAGTGCTGCATGTGGTCGCAAATTGTCATGTTTTATTGAACTGACTGAACTGAGTAGGATGTTTTATTGAACTCGATGATCTTCGATCTCTTGCTAAACCTCGTCTATTTAATAAATGGAATTCTGTATGGCAACGTTCCAAAGTTATAAAAGGTAAACACTATGGAAAAATTCAATCGGACATCCCTGTGAAACCTTGGTTCTTTAAATCCCGAAATGCCAAGAAGTGGGTTACCTCAACCATCATTCGACTTCGTTTAGGGCATGTCTGTTCTCCCGTTTTTCTTGCCAAAATTAGGGTCAGCGACCACTCTTTGTGTGAATGTGGGTTGGAAGACGGCTCTGTTGATCACTTGTTTTTCAACTGTCCCAAACTAATATTTTCTCTTTATGATTTAATTCCTTCTTTTATTCCCCGTCCCACGAATTCTAACTGCCTTTTAACTTATGTTTATTCTCCGTTTATTGAAACTTTATCTAAATTCATTCTTATAAATAACATTAAACTATAATTTATGTGCTACTTTTTTATTTTTTATTTTGTTTTAGTTTGTATTATCATAACTTTTAATTGCAAATGATATGTAGGATTGTCCTGTTAATGCTGTGTTAATGGTATGTGTTTGTTGTGTGTGGTGATTTTTCAGCATGAATTCGTTATTTTGATTTTTATTTCGCTTCACACTGGCCAAACTCTCCAGTGCATACAGTGTATTGGCCTCACTTGACATTGGCAGAATTGTCCAAAAGGGCAGAGCCATATAAAAAAAAAAAAAAAAAAAATTGAACTCGATGCTATGAGCAGGATTATCTCACTATTTGATTTGGATTTTGGAGTTTCTGCTAGAAAATTTCATGTAGCAATTGTATCCTATACCTAGGCCTGGACGTAAGCGTTAGGCCTGCTTTTCCTGTCTGGAGTTGAATAAAATAAATATCACTCTATCTATTCAGTTAAAATGTTGTGTTGGTAACATGGACAATCGACTAAAAATATACATATCAATAGTCAACTAAAGACTGAGAGTGGTACAACGCTACACGTCACGTCAGAATCGGAAAAAAAAGGATAAATTTTGTGCCTTGAAGCATTTTTTCAATAAAATTATCATTATTTCGACACAGCCACAAACATTGCGAACAATTTAATTAGGACAATAAACTGGGCATTCCCTCTAGAACATTATCGTTTAACAAACGTGTGTGTATAACGATTAAATAACTGTGTTCTCAAATGGTTCGGTGGTCTCAAATAAGCGGCAGATATGTATGAATTGGTGTAAGACTTTGTAATTAGCTATTTGCGTCGTCTCCTACGTTGTGCGTGCGACAATAGCTGGACGTTTAATTCGCGCGATTGTTATTTATAAGCCGATGGAGGCAGGAAATGTTTGACGCCGGGTTTTGCAATAAATCGCGTTCAAATATTATTTGATGAGCAACACCTGGGATTTCAGCGATATAAAACGTGAGTGCCCGATTTTTTTAATTATTCACTTCGCTTTGTAGAAAAAAAATCCATAGTCTTGAAGGAAAAAAAAGTTTATTTTTTAATTTAATTAGTGACCCAGCTGTTTCCAGGTCATTGGTTCACAGATTATAGAAGATTCTAATTGGACAATGGCGCTAATACTTAAGTACTGTTGGCACAAAAACTAAACACGACTAAAACAAATTTAATTTGTGCAAACTCTATTGCACATAGTACTAAAAATATATCTGCCTCTCTCATACATTAGCACCATCAAGCATGGCAATACATTTGGGTTAGGCCCATATTAATGAACGAACTCAAGCCTGAGAGTGATCTTGAGTATGCATTTGATATGACATTTTGTACTGGGATGACATAAGAATGATATTTAGAAGATCACTCTCAGACTTGAGATTGATATTATATGGCCTCACTTGACATTGGCAGAATTGTCCAAAAGGGCAGAGCCATATAAAAAAAAAAAAAAAAGATATTATATGGGCCGTTGTCATGTTATATCAGCTGTATCAGCTTTATTATCACATGATGACTATTTAGTTTTTATTTTAGCCAACACAATAAGCACTAATGCTTACATTATCAGTTCAACGTAAAACAATATTGTTTTACTAAATATACATTTTCAATTAAACATTGATTGACATATAAAAAAAATACCGCCCTCCTGTCCCCTTGGTGATCACCCGTAGTATATGCCAAGACCCCCCTTCCACTAGTTTTCATGTAGTAACTCATAAATACGGTATTCAATCATTATTTGCATATGCTGCTCGTCATCATACTAATAATATAAAGAGGAAAACTTTGTTTGATTTTAATGAATAGGCTTCCGAAACTACGGAACCAATTTGAAAAATTCTTTCACTGTTGGGAAGCTACACTATCCCCGGGTGACATAGGCTATAATATATTTTTTTTTAAAATAGGGATCCTTACTAAAACTCGAATAATGTAACCGCAATGTACCTATGCGAAGCCGGGGCGGGCGGCTAGTATTTCGATATAGCTTGAAAAGGCGCGAGATTTTTCTAGAGGATATTAGCTACGTGATGAAAACCTAAGCCCCCTGTGTGACCCAGCATGGTATTTAGTAGACCTTCCTCCCCCCATGAACAGGTCACGAAGTATGGGTATATTCCCTTAGATAGTTACGTTGACATGTTTGCTAACATTTTATATTAAATAAAAGTATACAATTATTCCTATAGTCTCAATAGGGATAGGCGGAGATGTACCCACAATTCTCCAATGGTATTTTGGTCTCAATGTACATGGCACATTTGGGCCATGCTAGCCTAGTGCAGATTGAAATTCATAGTCTTTCATAAGACATACATGTTTCACCGTTTAGCACGGGGTAATCTTAGATGTTGTATGCTCGTAAAATCGATAAACGTATCACAATAGAGCTTCGTTTACAAAACTGTTTATGCATATGATTCACCGTATATGCATACAATCTCCTTTCATCTTTTGATGATAAATAACTTTTTTCAGTTATAAATGTTGTTGTATGCATCATAGCCATGAAGTTTTTATGGTGGTAGTGTCAAGCTATAGGCAAATTCCCACGGCTCATATACTACATGCTGGCTCGACCTAAGTAGTACTACTCTGTCACAGAATGACGGTGTAAAGATATAGGAATAGAAAGAATGAAGGAAATATTGATCCCACCAAAAATCGCATTCCGTACATGTCTTAAAAACAGTGCTGTCTAGGGACGCCTGCAGAAAGCGAAGCTCTATAGTATAAAGCGTAGGGCGCCGCAGCTGCCACTCTGAATACCTATATATATCGTGTAACGCTACTGACGCTTAGCACGGAGAGAGTGGCCGCGCGGCGAGCCCCGAACGTCAGTATAGAAGCTTCGCTTCAATAAAAACATGTCTTAATAACATTATTGAGTCAACAGAAAAATGAAAAAATGTATCCATGGAGTTTCTTGCATGTTCTTCTCCATAGGATTTTGTTTTGGAACATGCACCTAGCTCTTGACTTCTTTAAAGTGCCACTTAATCTGGCCTATTTGAAATAAAATTATTTGAGTTTGAGTTTGAACAATAACAATATGTATTTTGAATAAAATGGGCCAAATAATAATATCCTCTGATTTACCTAATCTGTCTGTAGGTACTTATATATAACAGAAACAACTGACTGACAGTTTTTTTTTTTTTTTGTGTTAATGGCCTCTTTCCACTGAGTCAGGCCCAATGTGATTCTGCCAATGTCGACGTAGTAGAGGAGACACGATGGAGATTTATTGACCAATCGGTGTTTATTCCAAAGTAGACTTTTTGTTGAGATTGGCCGGTTAATTCTGTAACTAGACTGATTTATTAACAGACAGTACAACTAAACCACTGGTGTTACATACATACAATTTTGACAGTAGGTACCTTTTATACTCTATGCATTTACTAAGCTCTAAACTCAAACTCAAAATTGTTCTTATTCATGTAAGCCAACAAAGCATTTATGAATAGTCAGAATCTACCGCCGGCTCGGAATGCCGCTTCCACTGAGAAGAGCCAGCGAGAAAGTCAAGGCTACTCTTTTCAATGAATAAAAGATGGTGTACATTCTCAGGAACAACTACAGAATGTGAGCAAGCAACACCATTGTCACTAAATTAGTAAATAGTAATCAAATCTCACTCAGATTTGGGTATTTCAATTAGAAAGACACTATGGAAGGATTTATGAAAATTCCACCTCCAAGGGGGTGAAATAGCGGATGAATGTTAGCATGTAAATTCCGTTTTGAGATTCACACAAAATCAATCAAAATATCACTACAGAGTATAAAACAAAGTCGCTTCCCGCTGGCTGTCCCTATGTATGCTTAGATCTTTAAAACTACGCAACGGATTTTGATGCGGTTGTTTTAATACATATAGTGATACAAGAGGAAGGTTCACATGTATAATACATCCCACTAATATTATAAATGTGAAAGTTTGTGAGTGTGGATGTATGTATGTATGTTTGTTACTCCTTCACGCAAAAACTACTGAACGGATTTGGATGAAATTTGGAACACAGATAGTTTATAACCGGGATTAACATATATGATACTTTTTATCCCGATAATCCCGAAATTTTTGTTACGTTAAATACTACGCGGACGAAGTCGGGGGGCACAGCTAGTGCATAATATAGTAGAGAAACACTGATAATTTTAGAGCCGCGCGAAGCCGGGCGGGTCGTTAGTATACTTATATATTTTCGTGTAACCTAACCTACCTACCAAATGATAAGATTATTTTTGTTTCATCTTACAATGGGTCAAGGCGCTCGCTCAATGCGGCTATGCATTGATAACAATACTAATTTCATTTGGGTATTCATGCTAATCATAATTAAATCGAAGCAGGCTACGAGGGTATAGTAGTTCGTTGGTTTCACAAAGATGCGTTCTGTGACTCTTATGGTACCGGCATATGGGTAAATTTGCAGTAATTCAAGCATCTTTGTTAAATGAACTAATTTATAATACATCAAACTATATATAAGGTCCGTATTAATTAATCCTTCTCGAGCAAAGAGTATTATAATATTTTGGCGGAAAAGGGAAGATCTTCCAGCCAGGCGGGTGTTATGCCTGGCGGAGCGGCCGCTATGCCCCGCTGGTTATTCTCGAGGTCTTGTATATATAGTCACGATGCTTGCGAGTCTTGATATCGTAATTCAGTTTCATGAAGTTTTTTTTCAAGTTTTCATTTCTATGAAGAATCCGTACATTGTATTGAGGCGCCGCATTCAGCGCCATCTGTCCGTTTTTGTCGGCGTCGTGAATGTGAGGTCGACAAATATAAAGAGTGTATAATCTTAAGTCTGAGAGCGCTCTTGAGTATGGTTTTGACATGTAATTTTGTACTGGTAGGTGTGAAATAAGAATTACATTTCCAAGATCGCTCTCAGAGTTACACCAAAGACCCTTTTGAAATTTTTGCTTCGCTCTGAGACCGATTTCTTAATATGGTTCCAAGCAACACATGTGTTGACGTGTGTTGTATTTTATGCACTAAAACAATTGAGACAACAACATAAATCGCTGTAAATCAATAGCCTAGTGGTTAAAGGGGCCACCCTCGCAGCTGAGAGGTTCCGGGTTCGATCCCCAGCCTGGCCATTAAACTATTGACGTGAGCCCACTCCTAGCACAAGCATTAGCTTAGCTGGAGGGGCTAACGGGAAGACTAGTAATGGGATAAACTCACATTGCAAGCAATCTTAAAAAACAATTGTTTCGCCAATGTAAATATACGTTTCTCACTACATTGGAGTATTGAATAACTATGCCATAGTTTCGTTTCATCACTTTTTGGTACACGCAATATTAATAGGTACCTAGAATCAAAAAACAGCGCCATCTAGTGGCGCTTCAAAGAAACGAAGCTTTATAGTATAAAGCGTAGGAACTAAACTATAAAAACCCCCCTGTCTGTCTGTCCCTATGTATGCTGGGATCTTTAAAACTACGCAACGTATTTTGATGCGGTTGTTTTTAACAGATAGAGTGATTCAATAGAAAAGTTTATATGTATAATACTTGCATAATATAGTAGAGAAAGACTGATAAAAATGCCCGTGCGAAGCCGGGGCGGGTGGCTAGTTATAAATGAGTTGCTCGTCACGGGACGTGCGCCCGGCAGATGTTTTTTTTTTTTTTTTAATTGACTATACGTTGTTGGCCAGAGTTGCCATAACAACTTCACCCGGACAGAGGGCGAGCGCAAGTGCGCTCCAGCCAGAGGGGCAGGGGGGCAGCTAGCTCAAGGACGCCACAAGGGACACGACCTCGGCTTGGGCCGCTGCCAGGAGAGGTGGCGAGGGTAAATCTACCACCGGATCATGTGTAGTGTATTATAGTATGCGCGCGTACACACACAAGGGAGTCGATAGCGATGGCGTTCAGGTGGCGTGACGGCATGAGAGAGCGTCATGCCATTTGCTGTGACGGCAAACTGGTAGATTTTACTCCTAAATTTCCCCAAAAGCAAATTGATCGTATTCCTCACTCCATTTCTAATAATCTACCCTAGTGCGAGTGTTTGAGGGTTGATTTCACTTTGCAGAAGCATGGTGTTATTTGGTTCCATTCAAAAAATATTCAATTATTAGCTGTGCTGCGACTTCGTCCCCGTGGATTTTCATATTTGTTCACCTTTTAAACCTCCGGACTTTTCAAGATTCAAGACTAAAATTAGCCAAATCGGTCCAGCCGTTCTCGAGTTTTAGCGAGACTAACGAACAGGAATTCATTTTTATATTATATATATATTGTCTCGGAGTAAGTCGTCCCGTTTTTCCTCAAGGTTTTGAGCCAGTACTCATACAGAATCGATTCGGATTTGACATTTAATGAATGCAACCAGTCTTTCAAGGTTAAGAAAACATTGTTTGCAGCTGCGCCACTTGTCTGGGAATCGTACAATATGTGTGGGCGTAGTATAATGTATAGACGCCATTTTTAATTTTTAGTTTTTCCTTAAAAAACCTTGTGAAAAAGTCTACGCGGCATATCTATTAATCAAAAAAAAAACTCAAAATTCAAAATTGTTTTTATTCATGTAAGCCAACAAAGCATTTATGAATAGTCAGAATCTACCACCGGTTCGGAATGCTGCTTCCACTGAGAAGATCCGGCAAGAAACTCAATGGTTACTCTTTTCAATGAATTAGAGATGGTGTACATTCTCAGGAACAGCATAAAATAATAATATGAGCAGGTAACACCATTATCACTAAATAACTAATAGTAAATAATAATCAAATCTCCCAGAGATTGAGGTATGTAGATAAAATGAGAAAGCTAGTTTAGTGTGGTGGTCACACCTACTCATACTTACATCAAATTAAATGTTTACGAACCAAAATAACAATTAATAAAACAGGTGCATAATAATATAATTGCTTTGGTGTGATGCCTGCCATGCTAAGTAAATGTAATAATATGTAAAAAAAATGTAGTAATAAGTCCGAGAGCGATATTGGAAATGTCATTCTTATGCCGTGTCAGTACAAAATGACATATTGAAAAAGTATTTAAGACAGCTCTCAGACTTGAGATTGATTTATAAATACTGAGGTGTATAGGTGTAATTTTCGCAAATGACTCGTAGAGCCCTGGTAGACGATTGGTTAAGCGCGGGTCTTGCTTGATATAAGGTCTAGAGTTCAAATCCTTACTCGCACCACTAAGCTTTTCGAAAATGATGTGTAAATCTCAATTTCAATATGATAATTAATCACTACGGTGAAAGATATAGCCTCGTGAGGAAACCTACATGCCCCAAAAAGTCCTGGGCCAGCGTTGGTGGATTACAGCCTGAATCCCCCTCGTGGTGAGGGGAGGCCCGTGCCCAGGAGTGGGAAGTCAAAAGGGCTAAAACTTATATTATATTCCCCTCGCATTAAATAAATAAATAATAAATAAATATCGCCAGACAGACACACCAACTGTACGGTCCCAAACTAAGCAAAGCTTGTGCTATGGGTACCGTACAATGGATTCGGGGCGATCCCAGTGACACCCAGACAGGGTAAATTACGAAAAGGCCATTTCCGAAATTGCCCCGGCGGGAATCGAACCTGCGACCACCATGTGCAGTGAGCCGAGCGGCCTACGCTCGAACCACTGCGCCAAGCGGTCGTCGTTAAATAAAAAAACTTTGGGTACGAATTCTTAACCAAAAATGGTTTTGAGGTTAAAATAACTATGTTGGTGCCTACATAGATAACGTCACGTCGGTATTGAGATGATAAACGGTATTATCTATGTGTCACCAGTCACCACTCGCCTAATATGGAGTCATGATTGATGATTATAATAGCCAGTTATCTGAAACGCCGCGGAAATAGCCTTTGCGAGAACATTTAAATAACATAACACTATTTAGTAAGGACATTTCCGTAGCTCAAATTGTCCGGGTTCAAACCCCGGCTCGCACCTCTGGGACTTTCAGATTTCATATGCGAATCAAGGGTGCTACTCTTAGCAACGATAATCAATATATTGTGACAATCATATCGTTGAATCCTACTCTAAATCCATATTTTTTGCCGTATATCGTATGAACGAACGGTAATAAATTTTGTATTGTTCGTTCAGTAATCGATATGACAGCAAAAAAGATGGAATTTAGAGTTGGATTTGACAATATGATTGTCACGATATATCGATTATCGTTGCTCAGAGTAGCATCCCTAATTTCACAGCGATCCAATAAATAAATATCGCCAGACGAACACACCAACTCTACGGTCCCAAACTAAGCAACGCCTGTACTATGGGCACCGTACAATGAACTGGGGGCGATCCCAGTGACACCCAGACCAGGGCAAATTACAAAGAGTCCCGCAACCACCTATTGTAATGGGCCGAGCGGCCTACGCTCGAACCACTGCGACAAACGGTCGTCAAATCTCCTACTTAACGCACCCCCAGGTGTATTATGCAGCCGTATTTTGTTTGACAATCGTTTTTAACGTGACGTAAGGTACTGCTTAACATATACGTCACGTAAATGGTTTACGGATCGTAAACCTGGGCAACCGTGACTAGTCTAGGAGCTGGCTGATAAGTATTAACCTTACCCGTGACCGTAGATAGGTGTGGATAGTTTATTGCTTGATATACCATCCGGTTTTGACCATCATTGTCTGCCTTACCTTTTCCTATTATCTGTGGTCGGCGCAGTATGTCTGTTCCTTCCACTTTTCAGAAGGTTGCGTGTTCAAACCACGTCGGGGTCACCAGTTTAGCGGTAATGGGAAGATTTCCCAGCCAGGCGGGTGTGATGCCTGGCGGGATGGCCGCTATGCCCCGCTGGTTGTTCTCGGGGTCTCGTATATATAGCGACGATGCTTGCGAGTCTTAATATCGTGATTCAGTTTTTCTATGTAGAATCCGTACATTGTATTGAGGCGCCGCATTCAGCGCCATCTGTCCGTTTCTGGCGGCGTCGTGAATGTGAGGTCGCCACACACTTATCGCGTTTTTCCGTGATACTCACATCCACTCCAACGTCGTCCATATCACTCTTAATACAATACATTATTTTTTTCTTGTGTCTTCCTCTCGCACTGTATCCATCCACATATACACCCGGTTTTATGCTATTTATTTGTGTGTGTTTGAGTGAGTCTTGATGGTTTAGATCCGAAGGGTAGAGCAGATGCAAGGATAAAATAAAAAACTGCGTAAGATATCTTCGGATCCCGTCAGGTTAATTTATATAATTTCCCGCCGTCAATTATAATATATGGATCCTAATATGGTGTAATTAAAATACAGTTTTCTCTTTATATACCAAGGTGTATTTCACATTTCAAACAATTAATGAAAAAAATAATATTCAGTACTATGGTATAGTCACTATCTCTTGGACTATCTGAACGTTTCCTCGCACATGTTTATGGCATAAAAGGTAGGTGATACGTCATGCCAAACTAAACTTTAAACAATCATCCATCAAACACCTGTGACATCCCACAAAACTAGTCTTTAAACTCTTAAAGATAAAGTCAAAATCTCTCTGATCACATCGTTTCTGTTTGGACTGTTATTGCATAACGCTTCCCAATTAGCAGTTTGTGATACCTTGAATATCGGTACAGTATCGTTTTATCAGCACCATGCCATAGAAGAATGGAATATTACGCAGTGATTTAATAAAAAAATACAGTGTAACAATATCTTTGTGTGTGACATTTTTACTCTGGATCTTTAAAAAAAAATTGTGGTGTGGCAGACGATTCGTAGCTGTGTTAACCTTCAAGAAAGTACAAAGTGTTGTGAAGAGGTTTGGGTTAAAACCCAAAGCGAAATAAACCCTAAAGAATAGTGTTGGAAGTTTTCAATTCACGCCATGTCTTCGAAGCTCTTCAATCGTTTAACCCAAATGGGGTTAGGTTTGACCCTATTCGGTGGAGTAGCGAACAACGCCTGATACAATGTAGACGGAGGCCAGAGAGCGGTCATCTTTGACAGATTCACTGGTATTAAACAATTCGTCGTCGGAGAAGGCACCCATTTCATCATACCTTGGGTACAGAAACCTGTTATCTTCGATATCAGATCAAATCCCAGAAATGTGTCCACAACTACTGGCAGCAAGGACTTGCAGAGAGTCGACATTACTTTAAGAATCCTTTACAGACCGATTGCAGACGAATTACCAAAGATTTACACAGTCCTTGGAGAAGATTACGACCAGAGAGTGCTCCCGTCGATCACGGCTGAAGTGTTAAAAGCTGTTGTCGCTCAATTTGATGCCAGCGAACTTATAACCCAAAGGGAAATGGTGTCGTTCAAAGTTAATGAGAGTTTGACTGAACGCGCGCAACAGTTCGGCCTTATATTGGACGACATAGCTATCACTCACATTACATTTGGTAGGGAGTTCTTGCAAGCTGTCGAGATGAAGCAGATCGCCCAATTGGATGCTGAAAAAGCGAGGTTTATGGTGGAGAAAGCGGAGCAGAGGAAGAAGGCGGCGGTAATATCAGCTGAGGGTGACGCCCAACAAGCCAATTTGCTGGCTAAAGCGTTTGGGAATGCTGGTGAAGGGTTGGTGGAACTCAGGCGCATAGAGGCGGCTGAAGACATAGCCTACCAACTCTCTAAGTCCAAGAATGTGACGTATTTGCCGGATGAAAACAGCGCGCTGATGAATGTGAAGCCTCATTAGTGTCTTGTCAACATTATAATATGGAAGACTAGCTGTGCCAACAACTTCGTCCGCGTAGTATTTAACTTAACAAACATTTCGGGATTATCGGGATAAAAAGTATCCTATGTGTTAATCCCGATTATAAACTATCTGTGTTCCAAATTTCCTCGAAATATGTTCAGTATTTTTTGCCTGATAGAGTAACAAACATCCACACTCACAAACTTTCGCATTTTTAATATTAGTAGGATTAGCATACAATATGACGGCCATGCAATTTGATTTGAATAATATATTGATGACTTTTTTCAATGGAATAAATTTTGGCGTACATTCTCAGGAACAGCAACACAATGTGAGCAGGCAACACCATTGTCAGTAAACAGTACTAGAAACAAATACACTAGTGATTCAGTGTTACCAAGCTAATGAAACCTCACTTGATTTTTTTTATATCCAATAATAAAGTCCCACTCCTGGGCATGGGCCTGTCCTCACTACGAGGGGGCTTCAGGCCGAAACATCCAATAATATGGCTTATTATTTATTATCTGTAAACCTGTCATTAAACTATCATGCAAATTACTCGAAATAAATATTAATATTTTAATTTTATTGTTTCATTCTATTGGGTAGTTTTAATTATTTAGAGTAGCAACCCTTTCTCTGTCTCCTCCACCAACACCATACCAATAAGAGGTGTTTTATATGTGCCTATGATAACAGCAGTGATAGCCGATTGCTTAAGCCGCGTTTTGCGGGCACCAGGTCCTGAGTTCAAACCCCGGCTCGCACATCTGCGTTTTTCAAAATCTATGTGCGAATCATTATTTCTATATGATTATAATTTGCTTACGGTGAAGGAAAACATCGTGAGGAAACCTGCAGGTCTTAGCAAATCTAACCAATTTTCGAAAGACATGTATAATCTGCCAACCCGCACTGGGCCAGCGTTGTTGGATTACGGCCTCGTAGTGTGGGGAGGCCCGTGCCCAGGAGTGGGACGTCAAAAGGGCAAAATAATTATTATTACATCTCCGACACACACAACCATCTATTTTAGGGATAGATCTATATAAAATGATGATATAATATATAATCCTGAATTATTTTTGTTACAGGAAACACCTTCCACTTTCCTTATCCATACTTCCTGTAGCATTCCACCACATTTGGGAATAGTATATATATTATGAAAAAATATAATAAAATGTTAGTGATATTTTCCTCCCGATTCCTATGTTATTCATTCCAATTACAATTATAAATACGATTATAATTATTCATTGTTCCATAATAAAATTCCATTGTAGTCATTTTATTGATTCGCTATTAAAAATACAAGAATAACAACGAAATAATGAAACTCGGGATTGAATAATTAATTTCGAAACACGACCTCAATTATTCGACCCAAATGTTATTATATTTTGATATCCGACTTCTATTATCGACCCAAATGTTATACCTGAAATGTTATATATGTTAACTACCTGAGTTTCACCCCAACCCCATATATCCTATATCTATACCACCATGTTCTGACGTCATCCTCACCATGAGTTCCTCTCCAGCCGTTGAACCGTCTTCTCCATCGACCACACCATCTTCACCGGCTTTGAAGGCGGAAAGCACCCAATTTCACACGTCGACACCATACTACACTGGCAGAGTGAGTATACATAACTAAAATTGATAATTTAGAAAACCCCGATGCGACGACTTTTTAAACTACAAAACAGCTGATAATTTTCAAACGGCTGAAATGATTTTCATGAAACATAGCTAAGAACACTCTCGATCAGAATACCTATCTAACAGAAACAAACAACATTGAAATCGGATCATCCGCTTGGGCGCTACGATGCCACAGACAGACACACAATTAATACACATGTTAAACTTATAACACCCCTCTTTTTATGTCGGGGGTTAAAAACCAGCTGTTTCTCGCGACCTCTGCTGCACACATTTAAATCCATTCCATTTACTCGTGGTGCCCTTTTAGGATACCCGACACGATTTGATTGACAACCAAAGTTGCCAATTGAATTGATAATTTAAACTCGCGATATGTATATTTAAATGCATAATACATAATCAATTATAAAGGCATATAATTGACGACCGCTTGGCGCAGTGGTTCGAGCGTAGGCTCGGGTCACTGCATCGGGTGGTTGCGGGTTCAATTCCCGTCAGGGTAAATTTCGGAAATGGCCTTTTCTTAGGTCACCCATAGTACAAGCGTTGCTTAGTTTGGGACCATACAGTTGGTGTGTTCGTCTGGCGATAATTAAATTGAATAAAATTTGAGTGTAATTTATCTACTTTTTTTAAGTAATTTCCTTCCGCCAAATTCAAAAATTGATAAAGAGATAATTCGGTGTGTAACTATTCCCCCGCTATATCACATCTATCTATATATATATAACTCAAAGGTGACTGACTGACATAGTGATCTATCAACGCACAGCCCAAACCACTGGACGGATCTGACTGAAATTTGGCATGCAGGTAGATGTTATGACGTAGGCATCCGCTAAGAAAGGATTTTGATTAATTCTACCCCCAAGGGTATAAAATAGGGGATGAAAGTTTGTATGAAACTTTGTCAATTAAATTCCACGCGGACGAAGTCGCGGGCACAGCTAGTTTATTAATAAGAGGGTAGGCGTCTAAGTAAATAAATATCGCCAGACTGACACACCAACTGTATGGTTCCAAACTAAGCGACGCTTGTACTATGGGCACCGTACAATGGACTGGGACCGATCCCAGTGACAACCAGACCTGGGCAAATTACGAAAAGGCCATTTCCGAAATTTGCCCCGGCGTGAAATGAACCCGCAACCACCATGTGCAGTGAGCCGAGCGGCCTACGCTCGAACCACTGCGCCAAGCGGTCGTCAAGTAGGTAATAAAGATTTGTTTGTGATGATTTCAGAAGCAATCACAGCCTCCTCTGAACGTTGTCCTGCCAACCACAATCCCCGCGACACCGCCTAGCTACGGTAAGCTATGTTGGATCAATTTATCTTCTATTTGTATACTGGTGTAGTAAATTTCAGAAATTGTTTTTTTTGTAATCCCGCAAGCAGAGGGAGAAGGGGATTATTTTGTCACGAGGACGGTGCAATCCTTGAATCACAGATATAGATTTACATAGATAAAGCAAGTATCACGATTTGTATTGAAACCAAGCGTGTCGAATTTTTAACACCTACTGTGACGTCATTGGTGACGGGAAATCCAAACCGATTCAAAGACACCGATGCCGCCGATGCCCCTCCGCCCGCTACGATTCTCTCGAGTGATTATCTCGCTCGCCGCTAACTTACAGTAGCGCGGACTGTAAGTTAGCGGCGACCAACCTTGACGCTTGGTCAGGGTTTCGTACACGCTTTGTACATGCATTTGCGTTATCTATGTAAATCTATATCTGTACCTTGAATATATATTATAAGTGGCTTATGATCCTTATTGTTTTAAATTAAGCGTGGATTAAGTAACAGGAAAAAGCTAGTTGTTATGTTTATAAAATTTCTAGTATGCGTGTGTTCATAATTCTTCTTTTCCTAAACGGCTTTGCCGATTATGATGAGGTTTCGAAGTAGTGGGACGGTTCGTGCGATCTACAAGGTGAAACAAAGGGTATACCTATTTTCTAACTTAACTTTGTAATTCTAAAACAATCAGCTTTGGAGGCAACTTGAAAAACGAAAGGTGTTACAGGGATACAGCTGTTGACAGACTTCACAAATCTACAAAACCTTCAGTACTTCAACTGTCCCACGAAGCCGATAGTTTGGAATTTACAAAGTTAAGTTGCACAAAAAATAGAATACCCTTTCTGTTTCACCTAGTATAATGTGTCTTGTGTTGGCGAAGGGGAATCCGGGCTGACGCCGCCGCCGCGGTCGCCGGGCCCGGCCGCCAGCCCCGCGTGCGGCGACGCGCGTTCCCATCCCCCCGACGGCACCTCCTCCGATAAGGTAACCAACCAACCAACGATGTAACTGTAATGAAACACCCATGATTTTGTCCACATTATGCCGCAACATAGTATAATGATTATACATGCATGCAAATGCAAAAGTACCTGCACATATAAAAAAATAAAATAAAGATATGTATGAAAAAAATATTGCAAAACCAAGGTCCCTGATCATGTCAGGGGAGAAGCGGCAGACTGTGCACTCTGGTGCAGTCACTGAAAAAGAAAAAAACCAACCAACCATCTCTACATAGTATAAAACAAAGTCGCTTCCCGTCTGTCTGTCCATATGTAAGCTTAGATCTTTAAAACTACGCAACGGATTTTGATGCGATTTTTAATGGGTCGGAACCACCATGTGCAGTGAGATATGCGGGCAACGCTCGAACCAAAGCCCCAAAGCGGTCATCTAAGGGTATAGGATTAATAATTTTGTTTTCTTCCACCCAGTCTTCGGAGACAGCAGTAGGTGGAGTCTCCCGTCCGACCAGCACGGCCCTATCCCGCAAGGAGAGCTACAAAGCACAGAGGCAGCACTACAGGCGCGAGAAGAAGCGCGCGGCCTCCGCACTCTTGCACTCCATAGAGGACCCCAGCGTGGTGGTGCTGGCCGACTGGCTCAAGGTAGGAGACAGGGTACAAAGGCAGAGGATACTGGCTATAAGGCGAAAAGGCATGGGAAACTGGCTATAGGGTGCAAAGGTAGAGGATACTGGCTATTAGGTGCAAAGGCAGAGGACGCTGGCTATTCGGTGCAAAGGCAGAGGATGCTGGCTATTAGGTGCAAAGGCAGAGGATACTGGCTAAGGGGTGCAAAGGTAGAGGATACTGGCTATAGGGTGCAAAGGCAGAGGATACTGGCTATAGGGTGCAAAGGCAGAGGATACTGGCTATAGGGTGCAAAGGTAGAGGATAATGGCTATAGGGTACAAAGGTAGAGGATACTGGCTATAGGGTGCAAAGGCAGAGGATACTGGCTATAGGGTGTAAAGACAGAGGATACTGGCTATAGGGTGCAAAGGCAGAGGATACTGGCTATAGAGTGTAAAGACAGAGGATACGGGTTATAGGGTGTAAAGGCAGAGGATACTGGCTATAGGGTGCAAAGGTAGAGGATAATGGCTATAGGGTACAAAGGTAGAGGATACTGGCTATAGGGTGCAAAGGCAGAGGATACTGGCTATAGGGTGCAAAGGCAGAGGATACTGGCTATAGGGTGCAAAGGTAGAGGATAATGGCTATAGGGTGTAAAGACAGAGGATACTGGCTATAGGGTGCAAAGGCAGAGGATACTGGCTATAGGGTGTAAAGACAGAGGATACTGGCTATAGGGTGCAAAGGCAGAGGATACTGGCTATAGGGTGCAAAGGTAGAGGATAATGGCTATAGGGTGTAAAGACAGAGGATACTGGCTATAGGGTGCAAAGGCAGAGGATACTGGCTATAGGGTGTAAAGACAGAGGATACTGGCTATAGGGTGCAAAGGCAGAGGATACTGGCTATAGGGTGTAAAGACAGAGGATACGGGTTATAGGGTGTAAAGGCAGAGGATACTGGCTATAGGGTGCAAAGGTAGAGGATAATGGCTATAGGGTACAAAGGTAGAGGATACTGGCTATAGGGTGCAAAGGCAGAGGATACTGGCTATAGGGTGCAAAGGCAGAGGATACTGGCTATAGGGTGTAAAGACAGAGGATACGGGTTATAGGGTGTAAAGGCAGAGGATACTGGCTATAGGGTGCAAAGGTAGAGGATAATGGCTATAGGGTACAAAGGTAGAGGATACTGGCTATAGGGTGCAAAGGCAGAGGATACTGGCTATAGGGTGCAAAGGCAGAGGATACTGGCTATAGGGTGCAAAGGCAGAGGATACTGGCTATAGGGTGCAAAGGCAGAGGATACTGGCTATAGGGTGCAAAGGCAGAGGATACTGGCTATAGGGTGCAAAGGCAGAGGATACTGGCTATAGGGTGCAAAGGCAGAGGATACTGGCTATAGGGTGCAAAGGCAGAGGATACTGGCTATAGGGTGCAAAGGCAGAGGATACTGGCTATAGGGTGCAAAGGCAGAGGATACTGGCTATAAGGTACAAAGGTAGAGGATACTGGCTAGAGAGTGCAAAGGCACAGGATACTAGCTGTAGGATGCAAAGGCATAGGAATCTGGCTATAGGATATAAAGACATAGAAAACTGTCTATATGGGACAGTTACTTAGAATTCTGGCTGATAATAGTTTTTTTAATTAGTTTGATCCTGTTGATGTTATAAATACGTTCAACTGATGAAATGTATCGCAGTTTAACGTCCTTGTGTTTTTTTATATCTGTCTGTATTTCCAGTAAAATGTTTTTTTTTTCAGGTTCGGGGTTCACTCAAGTCATGGACAAAGCTATGGTGCGTTTTGAAGCCGGGCTTGTTGTTGTTATACAAGAGTCCTAAGGCGAAGGTAATATTTACGGTTTTTTCCCTATTTCTGGTTCCGGATTCGGTTATAAAAATGTAGACTTAAGAAAAAAAATTTACCTTTGGGGACGCCCGAAAGAAGCAAAGCTTTATAGTATAAAGCGTAGAGCGCAACTCTGACGTCATCGTGTAACGCTGCTGACGCTTAGCACGGATAGAGTAGCCGCGCGCCGAACGCCCCGAACGTCCGTATAAAAGCTTCTTTCTAAGTGCCCCCACAGATATAACTATTTGGGTTCTATAAGTGGATATAGTTTTGCAAAGACAAACCAATCCATACATCCGTTTGCAGACAAAAACCAACCCCAGTGCAAGTGTCAGTAGGTCGGATTCACATTGCAAAACTATTAATAATAATAATAATATCGCTTGACTGACACACCAACTGTACGGTCCCAAACTAAGCGACGCTTGTACTATGGCTACCGTACAATAGACTGGGGGCGATCCCGGTGACACTCAGACCGGGACGAATTCCGAAAAGGCCATTTCCGAAATTAGCCCCAATGGAAAACGAACCCGCAACCACCATGCAGTGAACCGAGCGGCCTACGCTCGAACCACTGCGCCAGGCGGTCGTCAAATGTCCAAATGTGGTTTTCTTTTTACAGAGTAGCCTTCTTTTTACAGAGTAGCCTTCTTTTTACAGAGTAGCCTTATTTTTACAGAGTAGCCTTCTTTTTACAGAGTAGTCATTGGGTAGGCACCGTTCTACTCACTTCGTGTCAAGTAATCGAGCGGCCTAGCAAGAAGGACGGGTTCTGCTTCAAACTCTACCATCCCTTAGAGCAGAGCATCTGGGCGCCTCGCGGGCCACACAACGAGACTATTGGTGAGCTGCCACAATATAAGACACTAGCCACAATAGCCACAACTCATCAAATACGTTCCGGATGTCTTAACGTTGCGTGCGTGAGACGTCTTGCGGAAGATATTTTATGGTGAGAGTACCACGAAAAGTTCGTCATATATGCCCAAATTCTTCGATTTCACAGTCAGATTTATTGGTGTGTGTAAAATGAGCAGTATCATAAATTTAATGTGAATTTTTATAATTACGCCACTATCATGACAATACATTCCTGTGCAATAAAGAGTCTAAGTATGTTTACGATATACACATATATAAAAATCACAATTACCACAGCCGAAAATTGCCAAAATAACCACATAACGCTATACCTCGCCACAACCACCACAACTAGCCACAATCACCACACCTCGCCAAAACCACCACAACAAGCCACAACCACCAAAACTAGCCAAAACCACCACAACTCGCCATAACCACCACAACTAGCCACGACCACCACACCTCGCCACAACCACCGCAACTAACCACAAGCACCACAAATATCCACAACCACCACAACTAGCCACAACCACCACAACTAGCGACAACCACCACAATTAGCCACAACCACCACAACTAGCCACGACCACCACAGCTTGCCACAACTAGCCACAACCACCACAGCTTGCCACAACCACCACAGCTTGCCACTACCACCACAACTCGGCATAACCGCCATAACCACCACAACTAGCCACAACCACCACACCTCGCCTCAACCACCACACGCAACCACAACCACCATAACTAGCCACAACCACCACAACTCGCCACAACCACCACAACTCGCCACAACCATCACAACTCGCCATAAATAACAAGTGGTCCCCCGGCAGGCGCGGTGGTGCAGCCGCTGCCGACCGCGCACCTGATCTTCCGCGCGCCCTCCTCCGCCGCCGGACACTGCTGGCTGGACGGGCTCGAGCTCGCGCTACGATGCAGCAATGCCATGCTCAGGTACCGCTCCCGCAGGAAACTCACCCCACCCAGAAGCCCCCCCCCCACACACGTCCTTTGCCCCACACATACGCCCTCCTCCCATACACATGGCCTCTACCCACACACATGCCCTCTCCCCACACACACGCCGTCCTGGCATACACACGCCCTCTCCCCACACATATGCCCTCCTACCATACACACGTCCTCTCCCCACACATACGCCCTCTTCCCCACACACACGCCCTCTTCCCCACACACACGCCCTTTCCCACACACACACGCCCTCCTCCCATACACACGCCCTCTTCCCCCCACACACGTCCTTTCCCACACACACACGCCCTCCTCCCATACACATGCCCTCTCCCCACACACACGTCCTTTCCCACACACACACGCCTTCCTTCCACACATACGCCCTCCTCCCATACACACGCCCTCTCCCCACACACACGCCCTCTACCCCACACATCCCCAGTAGTTGAGTTTACTCGTTACAAAAATACAAATCCTTTTTTCTTTATAATATTAGTGTTGATTTAAAGTTACTTAATTTATTAATTTGTGTAATTGGCTTTTGGCCGTTATATCTATCCTTTAAAAAATAAATAAATGTATGGTTGGGGCAGGTCAGCGGTGATAGCCGATTGGATAAGCACGTGTCTTGCGGTCACCAGGTCTTGGGTTCAAACCCCGGCTCGCACCTGTTGATTTTTAGAAATCAATGTGCGAATCACAATTTCATTATGATTATCACTCGCTTGAGATAACCTGCATGTCTTAGAATATCTAACCAATATTCGAAAGACATGAGAAATCCCATACTGGGCCAGCGTGGTGGATTATGGCCTGAATCCCCCTCGTGTTGAGGGGAGGCCCGGGTCCAGGAGTGGGACGTCAAAAGGGCTAAATTATAATTGTATATGGTTGGGGCAGATGCTCCCGGGCGCGGGCGGAGCAGGCGGTGGCGGACGCGGCCGCCGCGCAGCCCGCCCTGTCGCACGAGGAGTTGGAGAAGCACTTCAATGAGCACGGTGAGTTGCGCTTGAGTCTCACTTGAGTCTCACCTGAGTACTGCCTGTTGTCAAAATTATTTTTACAGCCATGTATTGAATCGAAAGAAAGAATAGGAGGAGTTTGAAGAATAATGATTTCGGACTATTGAAACACGTTATACAGGGTGTAAGGGGCATCGTCACGGAAACTGATGCCATGGATTCAACTCATGATTCTGGACCGATATTTTCATGAATTATGCTCGAACCCTTCGACATTTTAAAATTGATTTAATTTTAGCATGAAATCATTATACCAATCTATCTTGAGTTATTTTACATAAATAATTACTATTTTAGACATAAACTGGAATGTTAATTAAGACTCAATTTGATGCTAAAATCAATTTAACCATGCTGAAAAATGCCAACCCTAGGGCGTCGAGAATCATGAGTTGAATCCATGGTATCAATTTAAGTTACGATGCCCCTTACACCCTGTATATGGCCACTAGACAGGCCTATAGAAGTCGAATCGTCGCTTTTTTCTGAGAGAATTCTGTTGGTACATAAACTAAACTAAATTTAGTTTTTATTTAGTCGAATTACTACACACACTTAAGTTGACTGGAAGTGGTCTTTTTTTAAGTCAAAATCACAAAAAATTGCTGCTTAAAATTGTACCATATCGAAAGTAACACAAGGTAACAATTATATTATTCCTGTACCTAACCTACTGCACTTTGCTATACAATAATTAGTGCTAAAACTATCGGAACTGTCAACTTGTAGTTCACCGCTAATGTCGGTAGCCGATTACTCCGATAGACCGAATTCCGCAGACCGAAAAACGTACCAAATACCAAAAATACGGAAAACCAGAAAAAACAAATGGGCACAGTTCATGGAATCGATCGAAATGCTCTCAAAAGACCACGACTCTTCTGACTCTCAAACGCCAGACAGAGATGGGGGATTCTTGGACTGCTTGCGGAGGAAAGAGACGGGCATAGTTCGCAACGCTGCGTCTACTTTCTCTATGAGGGCTGTCAAACATATGAAAGTTGACAAGCAGTTGAGTAAAAGCCTCGCTTCCAGTCCGTTGAAGATTGAAAAGTCCTCTATATTCAAATGTTTGGACATACCAAAACTGTCCTTGACTGAGAGCGAAGGGAAGACCAGTATTCTTGAGGAAAACTTTGTCAAATTCATGGCTACCTTCCCCAAAAGACGGTCTTCTACACCTTCTGCGGCCACTTTGAAAAGACTTAGCGAATTACGAGAATCTGGTGTAAAAACTGACTCTGAAAATGACGATATATTCGTCAAAACGCATAGAAAAAGGTTGTACAAAGGTGCGGAGGTCATTTGCGACACCCCTGATAACGTTATAATAAAAACAGCGCCATCTGTTGAGAGAGTTAGTGAGAACAGTTCGACGTCCACTGACGCCGAATACAGGTGGGTTTTGGTCTTGTAAATTATACAGGGTGGTATTGAAGATGACATATTCTTCTATCTGTTCCATATAAAATTCTCGTGTCGCGTGTTTCTTACCAAGGTTTTCATGAAATTTTGTGTGCATTTCGGGTAGGTATGACAATCGGTCAACATCTGTTTTTCATACCCCTAAAAGACAGGACAACGTCTGTTGGGTCAGCTAGTTATTTTATACATAGTTACTATGAATTATTATAGAAACTATCAAACCTAGTAATGGATTTATTTAAACAAGTATAGAATAAACCTGATAATAATACCGGGGTAACATAATTGAGTAATAAGCAAAAAAAAAAATCATAATCTTTCTGCTTTATGTTTAAAATGCCGGTGTTCGTAATTATTTTCCTCCTAAACGGCTTGACATATTTTGATGAGTTGTAGATACTAACGAGGTCACCTGGTTAGTTCTCAGTCATAGTTTGTCATCCAGAAAATAAAATTCACTCTAACGAAACTGACCTTGTATAATGATGAAATATATTAAAAAGACACACAGACCAAACCAGGATGCTACTCTTAGCACGATAATCGATATATCGTAACATTTATCGTTTCTAAACCACAGATATAGATTTACATTGATAACGCAAGTATCACGATTTGTATTGAAACCAAGCGTGTCGAATTTTTATTATTTATTTATTTATTTTATGTTTTAACACCTCCTGTGACGTCATTAGTGACGGGAAATCCAAACCGATTCAAAGACACCAATGCCGCCGCTGCCCCTCCGCCCGCTACGATTCTCTCGAGTGATTATCTCGCTCATACTCATATTGTTTATATCTGTAGTCGCGCGGACTGTAAGTTATCGGCGACCAACCTTGACGCTTGGTCGGGGTTTCGTACACGCGAAGTACATTCATTTGCGTTATCTATGTAAATCTATATCTGTGGTTGAAACCCACACTAAATTCCATCTTTTTACGATAATGTTGTATCGTTCGTTCAGGTATCGATACGACGGCAAAAGATATGGAATTTAGAGTAGGATTCGACACTACAAATGTAACGATATATCGATTATCATTGAAATAAATGATTTTATTATATTATTATTATTATAAAAGTAGCGCCCCAGCCTTATGCGTATGTAATGACAAACTTAGCTATTTAGGGACTAGTCCCGCCACACACTCCCACTGTAACTCCTGTAAGCCAGGATCGACAATGGTGACCAATAATGACGTCGAGGTTTGACCCTCTACGAGTCCCGGGGAAAAGTTACATTATTTTGATGGTACAAACTTAGCTAACTTTGTACCATCAGAATAATTCATAATGTACTATTATCCGTCATGATTATTGTAGGAAGTCGCCCACGTCACTTCTGGTCCATACTCCTGATAAATATTCTCTGATCGATTACGATAAACTACCGTCGGTGAGTTACCGAGCGAGTCAGACCGAGCGTCGAGACGATAGGTTCGCTTCACAGAACGTGCACATCGCGGGGAGGATTGTTCGCAGCGGTGAGGACATTATCTTATCCCCTAACAGTGGCGGATTTACAAATTTCCAAGGTATAGGCTGTAAAGTTTTTGCCGCCCTTGCCCTCTACAATTGTCATTTCCTAGATTATTTTTACAATAAAAAAATCTAACCCCGGCTCGAACCTCTGGATTTTTCGAAATCTATGTGCGAATCATAATTTCTGTATGATTATCACTCGCTTATGGTGAAGGAAAACATCGTGATGAAACCTGCATGTCTTAGAAGATTTAACTAATTTTCGAAAGATATGTGAAATCCGCCAACCCGCACTGGGCCAGCGTGGTGGATTACGGCCTGAATCCCCCTCGTGTTGAGAGGAGGCCCGTGCCCAGGAGTGGGACGTCAAAAAGGGCTAAAATTATTTATTAATTTAAAAAATAGTGTTTAAATTGCACGTGAAATAGTCACCGGCAAGATTTGTTGCAGAGTTCTATCTGTAAAACATCAGAAAACAGTCATGCGGAAATCTGTTTGATTTCTACGAGGTAGGGAAAAAAGGTCCTCATATTTGCCGCCCAAAAGTCTGTCGCCCTAGGCTCCAGCCTACTCAGCCTGCTGGTAAATCCGCCACTGTGCCTTAATAGGGTTTTTCAAATTATAGGCATAGCGCTTAACGATACCCTGTCCAAAATATGAAGTCCCAAATGACATGTCTATAGAACGTAACAGCATGTTTAAGTTTGAAATAACTATTTTAAGTCCCGTATTAGGCCTCATTCGCACGGGAGTTTTTTTGACGTCCGTTAAAAAAGCGTTCAAATTGAACAAATGCATGTTTAAGTATATGTTCATACGTCAGCGCTTTTAAAACGCGACGCTGTTTTATCGAGCAGTGTTGCATTTTCAGCGCTAGGCGTTTGGCGTTAAGACTTTAAAAATGCATTTGTTCTATTTGAACGCTTTTTAAGGGACGTTAAAAAAGAAAAGCTCCCGTGCGAATGAGGCCTTAATAAATATATTTCAAGGACCGGTCTTGAATTCGCTTTGGACATGTCATTTTGTACTGATGTGACATAAGTATGACATTTCAAAGCTCGCTCTCAGGTGTTTTTTTCATACATTTCTATATTAATATGCTAGTGCACAGTATTGAGTATTATGTATGCTATGATAATCTTTGAGATTCCATCAATAATGGAGTTTTTTTACAAAACAAAGTCGCCAAAACTGGCGACAGTACCGGATTTAGCAAGCGCGGGGCCCGTAGCAAATTATTTCAAAGAGCCCTTGATCTACTATGGGTTCTTAAGTATAAAGTGGTGAAAAAACGAATCAATAGTCTATACGTTTATTTGCCATCTATAGGTTACAATTTTGTGGGCATTTAGTAAATTACTATTGGCGCTGTTGGGCTCTGACATGACAAGTGCAAAAAGCCAGAGATGAGATTTTCTATAAGACTATTTTTACGGATGATATCGCGTTTATTTTTACTTTTTATGTTCCCGACGTTTCGTTATAAAAGTAAAATTTGGTATTACCATATATTTTTGTTTTACAACAAATCGTGCAGAAAGTTTGTGAATGTTAAATATTGGAAGTAGAATAATAAAAGTATAAGAAAGTATCCAACAACATAATTATACTATATTAGCTGTGCCCCCCGACTTCGTCCGCGTAGTATTTAACATAACAAAAATTTCGGGATTATCGGGATAAAAAGTATCCTATATGTTAATCCCGGTTATAATCTATCTGTGTTCCAAATTTCATCCAAATCCGTTCAGTAGTTTTTGCGTGAAGGAGTAACAAACATACATACATACATACATACATACATACATACATACATACATACATACATCCACACTCACAAACTTTCACATTTATAATATTAGTAGGATTATTCCAAGAATTACGCTAAAAGGTAGCTATCCTCGTACCGATTTCATCGACGTTCGGTTGGGCGATTCGGTCGGGTTCCGTGCAATATTATTTGCACACTTTTCTGATTGTGTATTCGAGTAGTGACATGATCCCTCTCATTTGTAAATATAAAACGTGCATTTCCATGTCGACTTTTATTAGACTCACCACAGTGGTTTTTTAAAAAATGCGTGCAAAAATCATATCTACTAGGTGAAACAGAAAGGGTATACTATTTTGATTGCAACTTAACTTTGTAAATCTGAAACTATCGGCTTTGTGGGACAGTTGAAGTACTAAAGGTTTTGTAGACTTGTGAAATCTGTCAACAGCTGTATCCCTGTAACACCTTTGGTATTTCAAGTTTCCTCCAAAGCTGATAGTTTTAGAATTACAAAGTTAAGTTTTGAAAAAAAAGTATACCCTTTTTGTTTCAACCT
Organism: Notodonta ziczac; assembly: GCA_918843915.1. Classification (NCBI taxonomy): domain Eukaryota; kingdom Metazoa; phylum Arthropoda; class Insecta; order Lepidoptera; family Notodontidae; genus Notodonta; species Notodonta ziczac. The sequence goes on from OU974064.1 coordinate 2,640,160, forward strand.
GTATAGGCTATGACTGCTTAACATCAGGCAGGCGTTGCGCTTGTTTCCAGACTTAAATAAAACTAGCGACCCGCCCCGGCTTCGCACGGGTGCAATAAATTATCAGTGTTTCTCTACTATTCATCATCTGCCTTACCTTTTCCCATTATCTGAGGTCGGCGCAGTATGTATTTTCCTTCCATACATCGCGCTTTCCAGTCCCGTGTTTCTCTACTATATTATGCATGTATTATACATATAAACCTTCCTCTTGAATCACGCTATCTATTAAAAAAACCGCATCAAAATTCGTTGCGTAGTTTTAAAGATCTCAGCATACATACTACAGGTGTAACTTTCGACCAGAAGTTAACATTCCATGGCCATATTACAGCAGTCGCTAGAGAGTCCTTCAAGAGGTTAGGTTTTGTTTTGAGGAATGTACGCCAATTTCGAAATAGCAATGTAATCCAGACACTATATAAAGCGTTGGTCCGAACCAAGTTGGAAACCAGTGCGTCTGTCTGGAATCCTCATGAGGGGACATATATGCTCTTTTACTAGAAAAAGTGCAAGAAGCCTATTTAAGATTTTTGTACAAGCGTATTCATGGGCACTACCCATATCGTTACCCCACCAAGTTCCTACTGGGCTCTCTTGGTTATTACTCACTTGAAGTCAGGAGAGCAGTCGCCCAAATCACAAATTCGTGCAAGATCGTCTGGAGGGATCGATGCGCCTGACTTGCTCAGTGTCTTGCTTCGACTCTTCACTCCTATTAATTACAGTCGCGTCAGGAACCATTAGCTTTTTGCTGTCCCTGCTTGCCGGACCGTTGCTCGAGCGATGTCCCCTGTACCCCGCACCCTCACTGCGCTAAATGACCTCCAAGATTAGATTTGCTTGCGGATGAATGGGCGAAGATTCTTTTAGCATGCTTGAAGTTGTGCGAGATAGATGCCTGATCGTTTTATATTTCCAATTTGTGTATACTTAATTGCTTTTGTTTTGTATTGTATTATTAGTGTAATTGGTTAATTTGACCGTTCTAATAAATAAATAAATAAATACATAGGGACATACAGACAGCGGGAAGCGACTTTGATTTATACTATGTAGTGATGTAGTGATACAAATCCTTGAATAAAATAAATCTCTCTGCCCACACAACTCAACATTGTTGACTGACAACAGTCAGTATCGTATCAGACGTCGCGAGGGACGCACGTGTTAGATTTTCCCTTAATTACCAGCTAACTTAGACTAGAACCTCTAACTTCCACACGAGGAGAACGATAGATATGGTTATTACTGGAGGATTAATCTAATAATTTATCTGGTTTTAGGGAATGTAATGAAAAGATGACATAACTTTATATACCCGTTATTTATTTACATATCCTTTATTATTTATATATGCTGTATTATTATTAGACAATATGTAATATTTATGTAATTTCAGATAAAGAATTTAACTAAATTGATTATATGATAAATACATAGTACTTCCGTTACATGGTATTAACATAAATAAATAATGCGATTCAATAACCATCTACGATATAAATTTGTATGACAATTTACCAATACTTTAACTTAGTACCTATTAATATACAAGAGAACACTTACGTCTGCTCTGTCTGCCAGTCAGATACGAAATGCCCCTTTTGCAACGCTTCGATTCGTTTTTATAGTCGGCCAGCTTGTTACTATTGATGACGTGATAATCAAATGACTTAATGAATATTCAAATCAAGTGTAAAACTTCCCTTTGAATATCCTAAAATCTCTTAAATAATTTTAGGATATATTCGCTGTATATATTATTATTAATTATCTGTTTTCTGGCTGACTTTCAAGCAAATCAAATTGCAACTACCCTACAAATAACATTATTATCGAATACAATCACTATATTTCTTAAATACTTATAATATTAAATATCTGTCACGGCCATACTGACAGTACTTCGCTCTCGAAGTACTTATAAAAAAAAACTTTCATACACATAACATTATTCATGATGTCCAATAACACAGTTAATCATAATACATATCTAAAATCATTACAAATCGCTACTGTCAGACCTCTCACATTAGGTTGACAAGTCAGCGAATCTCTAGCTGTTCTACCTTTCACATTAGGTGAACACGCTAGTGATGTAGTGATCTCCCACTACTGTCCCACCTCTCACATTAGGTAGACAGGTTATAATTCTCTTAATACTGTCCCACCTCTCACATTAGGTAGACAGGTTATAATACTGTCCCACCTCTCACATTAGGTAGACAGGTTATAATTATCTTACTACTGTCCCACCTCTCACATTAGGTAGACAGGTTATAATTCTCTTAATACTGTCCCACCTCTCACATTAGGTAGACAGGTTATAATACTGTCTCACCTCTCACATTAGGTGAACAAACTAGCAGTATTCCAGTACTACTGTTCCATCTTTTACATTAGATGAACATAATAGCTTTATACTATTTTATCACCATATGTATAGATTGTAACACTATTAACTTAGTTACAAGAATTGTAGATGATACATATTTTCCTTTGAGTACAAAACTTAATATTTATTAACTAAATAATATATTAGATGTTGGATTAAGGAGGGTGAATCAATCTCTACATGTCCATCAACCCATTCTCCATGCCACTGTCTTAATTTGTCTTTAGCGATAATAATATTTCGCAAATTACCTTGACCTCGAAGAGAATATCTGTCATTTGGGAGAATAGCAATAATTTTAAATGCGACGTCTGAGGTCTTGATTCTCAAAGGACATAATTTCGCCTGACACGATCAAAATGATTTTTAAACTTCCCGGCCTCTAATTGTAAAACGTCTATTTGCTAATTCGCGATCTACTGTTAAATTAATGTCAGACTCTGGAACGTGAACATCCTTTAGTCGAGCTTGAATACAGGGTATGTTGGCGTTAACACATATAAGTAAGCAAATCGGAGCAAAGCCTGTTGACTTTTGTACAGTCGTATTAATTAACTGTTGGACTTTCCATATACCGTTTGGCCAGTCTGACGAACCGTTACAAGTTGTATTTAACATATTGATGAGTTTTGCTACGTATCGCTCGACCTGACCATTTCCTTTTTAGCCGAATAATTAGTTCACCTGTTTTTACCGTACCTATCTCATCTAAGACAGAGGGATATTTCTGAAAAATACTTCGAATTTTGCTATTTAAGTCTAAGTTTAAATGTTCAATTCTGTATATTAATTCGGACAATTCTAATATTGAAGAAATTAAATTAGCCTCCGTCATATTTTTGATAGGTTTTATAAACAAGCGACAACTGGTAGAATCAGTAACAATTTCTACATCAGGGTACTGCACTGCGTCCCTGCCTATAAGGAGGTCATACTGAAAATCAACGTCCCTAACTACGTGTATATCGGGTTCTAATCCCATACCTTCAAACTGAACACACACCGTAATTAAGTAATGCAAATACATAAATTTATTTTTTTCCTATTCCATTTAAGTACGAAGATATTGGAAATAATCGACACCCCAGCCTCCCTGCTATGGATTATTTAATTAAGCTACAATTCGCCCCGGTATCTAAATGGGGCTTAATAAACAAACCATGAAACTGGTGTGAGGTTTAATTAGTGTTTCCTAAAAAACTTACTTCTTTTGTAGGGACTAAAGTTACAGATCTTGATTCAGCTCGCTGTTTGTGAAAACAAATATCTTCTGTATGGCCCACCCGTTTACAATAAGTACACGACTTTAAATGAGAATCAGGTTTCGGAACCTGTGAAGCTTGGCCCGTTTGAGCTTGGGAAATTTTTGGACATTGGGACTGAGAATGTCCAGCCTGGTTACACAAGAAACATTTTTTGTCTGTGTTAAATTTAGGTCGTTTGGCTTCAATCGGTCCTGAACCACTATTATCCCTATTAATGATATCTAGAGATCTCTTCTTGGTTTTCATGTAGGTTGACAGCAGAGAGATAAGTGCTGCAGTACGAGTAGTAGTGACACTACTATTTAGAGACGCCATTTTAACGTCAACATCACTAATGCCACCACAGACCAGCTCAATCAGTTGCTCATTCGTAAAAGTTATTTTAGTGTTGCGAAGTAGCCTAATTTTTTCCCGGGCATATTCACTGTAGGAATCCACTGCATCAGACGAGTACAGAACTGCCTTGGAGAGTCTTTCGGACAGATTCTTTTTTTCTGGGTAGGCGTCAACAATATCTTGACGGAGATTATCCCAGGACCTGCCTTCCGAAGGTTCCCACGATTCGTACCATACTAAAGCAGAGCCCTTAAGGGCCTTACCAGCTTTCGCTGCCGTTCTGATGGTGCTCCACTTCAGTTCCTTAGAGAGGGCCTCCACGCTTCTGCACCAGCTCGCAGCCCCGCAATCATTTCGATCGGGGTCGAACAGTGGCAACGCAATGTCGTTATCCTTCTGATTCGTAGTGGTAACAGCATCACGGATCGCTTGGAGAAGACCACTGATTACTTCAGCATCCATAATGTCTGAAACTCATAAATTTATTCACGTTAATAATAGAGCTGGATAGATCCCACTTCTGATGTTAGATTTTCCCTTAATTACCAGCTAACTTAGACTAGAACCTCTAACTTCCACACGAGGAGAACGATAGATATGGTTATTACTGGAGGATTAATCTAATAATTTATCTGGTTTTAGGGAATGTAATGAAAAGATGACATAACTTTATATACCCGTTATTTATTTACATATCCTTTATTATTTATATATGCTGTATTATTATTAGACAATATGTAATATTTATGTAATTTCAGATAAAGAATTTAACTAAATTGATTATATGATAAATACATAGTACTTCCGTTACATGGTATTAACATAAATAAATAATGCGATTCAATAACCATCTACGATATAAATTTGTATGACAATTTACCAATACTTTAACTTAGTACCTATTAATATACAAGAGAACACTTACGTCTGCTCTGTCTGCCAGTCAGATACGAAATGCCCCTTTTGCAACGCTTCGATTCGTTTTTATAGTCGGCCAGCTTGTTACTATTGATGACGTGATAATCAAATGACTTAATGAATATTCAAATCAAGTGTAAAACTTCCCTTTGAATATCCTAAAATCTCTTAAATAATTTTAGGATATATTCGCTGTATATATTATTATTAATTATCTGTTTTCTGGCTGACTTTCAAGCAAATCAAATTGCAACTACCCTACAAATAACATTATTATCGAATACAATCACTATATTTCTTAAATACTTATAATATTAAATATCTGTCACACGCGTCGCACGTCCGCGAAAATATTGTTAAAACAATGATAGTCGTATCAATCAGACGCGGCAATGCATTGCCATCGTATAAAATTACTTAATACCAACATTAAATGGTTGCTGTGCTGATACAAATGTTTGTGGAAAGATAATTAATTAGTTAGTGTTATGAAAGTGATTAAAAATAATAATATACCTATGAGCTTTTACATCGGAAATGTTTTTGTGCGTTTTTTAACGAACGACTGTGTTGAGTTTAATCGAATACCGTGATCTCGAAATTCGTCGAATGCGTTTATTCGATTCGATGATTAATTTGGTCGAAATGTTGAAAGTTTATTCAAGAAGCTTGTGTTCTTTCGGTATTGCTACCGTACGGGATAGGTTTGGTGTGAAATAAATCTTATTTTCTTGGTACATAAAGTTCAAACTCCTTCAAAATTGTGTCGTTTATATTATATTGGAAGTATTGTATGAATCAACATATTGTGTTTTGAACCAATATTATCGTTAATATACAGGGTGTAAGGAGTATCGTAACGAAAACTGATACCATGGATTCAACTCATGATTCTGGACCGCCAGAGTCGGAATTTTCCGTCGATATTTTCTTCAAGTGTTTTTACATTATTTATAAATTAATCAATAATTACTTTTTAAGACTGGAATGGAAATTAAGACAATACGCTCGAGCACGCACTTCATGTTAAAATCAATATAAAAATGCGGAAAAATTTTACCTTTATTATGAAAACTTCGACGGAAAATCCCAACTCTGGGGGTCCAGAATCATGAGTTGAATCATGGCATCAGTTTTCGTAACGATGCCCCTTACACCTTGTATAGGTATAGTTTATTATTAAACATACCTTGTGGAGATACAAGGACGTAGAACACATTATATATTTCCTTATAACATTAAGTTGTATTCTAATAATATGCAATATTTTAAATAGCGGCTTCGTATATCTATACAAATAAATAAAATTGGAGTGTCTGTTTGTAATATCAAAATAACACCTTTTCACTAAATGCATATGAAAGTACATATGACACCTATAACAAAAACGCGATTAATTTTTTTATCTGTCTGTCTGTCTGTCTGTGTGTTTGTTCCGGGTAATCTCCGAAACGGCTGGACCGATTTTGACGGGCCTTTCACTGGCAGATATCTGATGTTTTAACTGTAACTTAGGCTACTTTAATTTTAGAAAAATAATTAGGGCTCCGCGTAAAAATATAAAAACACATGAAATCAAAGAGTATCTCCGAAACGGCTCAATCGATTTTGACGGGACTTTCACTGGTTTTATTACTACTAAGGCTACTTTTATTTTAGAAAAACAAAAAAATGGCTCCTGTCGCGCGGGCTTGGAACGCGGGAGCGGGCTTTTTTGTTAAGTTAAATTCCACGCGGACGAAGTCGCGGGCTCAGCTAGTAAATAAATAAATAAATATCGCCCGACTGACACACCAACTTTATGATGCCAAACTAAACGACGCTTGTACTATGGGTACCGTACAATGGATTGGGCGTGATCCCGATGACACCCAGACGGGGACAAATTACGTAAGTGACACCTAGACCGGGGAAAATTACGAAAAGGCCATTTCCGAAATTTACCCCAGCGGGTATCGAACCCGCAACCACCATGTGCAGTGAGCCGAGCGGCCTATGCCCGAACCACTGCGCCAAGCGCTCGTCGAAATTTCAAAGATTATGTAGGTTACCTACCAAATTCAAGGAAATATGAGATGGATTTCTTCCTTATAGCCTTTGATTACCAACCTTTGATTATAATCACTCACTAGCAAGTAGGAACCAGCTATACCAGTGGTTTTAAACCTTTTTCAGCCAAGGACCAATTTTACTGGGGCCTAACTCTGCTAACAAATATCGCTCGATTCGACTCGCGTTAATGAATGCGTCAGATTTGACAGTTTTTCTATAGGAAAACTGTCAAAGGTGACGTGTTCAGATACGCGATACGTCTGTTTTTGACGTATTGCGAGTGGAAGAGAGAGATAGTCGTTAACAGAGTTGGTTCCCTGATTCGTTGGTAGCAGGTACCATATACTATGTGAAACAAAAAGGGTATACTATTTGGTTTGCAACTTAACTTTGTAAATCTAAAACTATCGGCTTTGTGGGACAGTTGAAGTACTAAAGGTTTTGTAGACTTGTGAAATCTGTCAACAGCTGTATTCCTATAACTCCTTTTGTTCAAGTTTCCTCCAAAGCTGATAGTATTAGAATTACAATGTTAAGTATTGGACAAAAAATGTATATATACCCTTATCTTTCAACCTGTATACCACCTGTGGCCCCGTGAGAGAACACATGGAATTTTATATTTCGACTGCCTTTTGTATAAATAAAAGTTGTGATTATTTTAAGGATTTATTGATTCACCGCCACATGTGTTTTTTCTCCATATTGTTGAATGCATATTGCTTTCAAAATCTGTATTTGTTGGCAACGTCTTCATTATAAGCTCGAGGCAGTAGTTGACGCTTGGCGCAGTGGTTCGAGCGTAGACCGCTCGGCCCACTACACCGGGTGGTTACGGTTTTCGTTCCCGCCGGGGTAAATTTCGGAAATGGTGTTTTAGTAATTTGCCCAGGTCTGGGTGTCACCGGGATCGCCCCCAGTCCATTGTACGGTACCCATAGTACAAGCGTCGCTTATAGTGCAATATATTGTGCATTATTAAAACACACCTTACATTGTAAAGTAAGTTCTTACGTTATTGTGAGCGTTTTCCCCCTGTTATCTGAAGTAAAAATAATACTTACTGTTTACACAATACATTTGTATTTACATAGTTAACCGAAGCAAGATTAATTTAAATAGTATCTAAATATATAAATTCAAAGGTGACTGACTGGCTGACTGACTGACTGACTGACATAGTGATCTATCAACGCACAACCCAAAACACTGGACGGATCGGGCTGAAATTTGGCATGCAGGTAGATTTTATGACGTAGGCTTGTAAAGGATTTTGATTAATTCTACCCCCAAGGGGATAAAATAGGGGATGAAAGTTCGTATGAAACTTTGTCAATTAAATTCCACGCGGACGAAGTCGCGGGCACAGCTAGTTTACGGTATAAAAGTTCTAAAACCAGCGGTTTGGGCTGTGCGCTGATTCCATTGATTTGATAAGTGAATTTGCAAAAGATCTCAAAATAAGCGACATAAATGGCCGTATCTTTTGATTGCGTTTTCTTAGAAGCCTGATTTTTTAACATCTACAAGGGACCATAGCGTTTGATATTTGATATTAATTTCAACTTGATATCTCTATCCGTTTCTGAGAAAAAGGGTCTTGACAGACAGACAGACAGACAGACAGACGGACAACAAAGTGATCCTATAAGGGTTCCGCTTTTCCTTTTAAGGTCCGGAACCCAACAAAAACACATAATATTATTTATTTTCTTAACACTTTTTGCGTGAAAAAAGCTATCGATTACCTAATTGAATAATACACCCTGTACATTCTTTCGCACTCCTAAAACACGGCGTCGAAGTAACAGTGTTGTTCTTCTACAACTACGTATTTACTATTTTTCCAAAACCTGTTTCGTTCACCTTACGCGAACGCCAGAGGGCGTAGTGACGTCATCATATGAGATCATTACGTGTACGTGCTGTACACATGTGTTTTGTAATGGGTCAGTTACTGGTGCCGCAGGCAGTTGTGGGGATTCAGACAGTTTGCGAAATGTCTGCGATGACAAAAAATTAATCACTACATAGTGTATAACTCTAAATTGAAAATTTAAAAACCCCCGATGCGATGACCTGTTCATCAAATGTATAATTTACCTAGTTCTTCCAAATAATGATGTTAGCGCGATTTGCGTAGCTCCCGTAGCTCAGTATCCATAGCTCATCTCGCAAATTCATCTGGTACAACTAGTTTCGATGCCAGATTATGAAAGCACCATTAAATCATTTGTTTTGGCTTCCTCATTTATAATCTAAGATGTACAATAATCAACAGAAAATCTGTGTAAAAGTATGAGACATTATTTTGTTATGACATTATAATAATTGACATTAGAATAGACAACGAATCTAAATATTGATGTCACGGAGGTTTTATTCCTAGTAAAATATTATCAATTATGATTCAATTTGATGTAATAACTCTGGTTGAGGTAGACGGGAGCAGCCTAGGGGAAGAATTTTCAATAACGCTAAAATTATTTTAAATTAGATTAGTTTTTTTTATATTCTTTGTCAATGGCGGAGCAGCGCCCTCTAGAATTATTATAGCGTAATATTCCATGACCATTAACAAAACAAACAAAATTTAACGCATGCGCGTATCCATCATTTGAAACGTGACTTATGGAACGTCTTTAGTTCATACACAAATCTCAATAAAATTGATAAAATATTCATTTTTTTCAGAATCAGGGAAACTTCAAATTTATAATATTGTTAAAAGCCAGTTCAGACTATTACGATCATTTAAAAATATAATAAATCTAAATCCAATCATCTCAAATTTCGAATGGATTCGAGCCGAGGGAATTGGTTTTGGCCGTGAATGTGGCTTTTTTAACCTACAAAAGAGCTGATGATCTTCAAACGGCTGAACCGATTTTCATGAAACATAGCTAAGAACACTCTCGATCAGAATACCTATCTAACAAAAGAAACAAATTTGAATTCGGTTCATCAGCTTGGGCGCTACGTTGCCACAGACAGACACACAGATCCACAGATACACAGATACACAGATACACAGATACACAGATACACAGATACACAGACACACAGATACACAGATACACAGATACACATGTTAAACTTATAACACCCCTCGTTTTTCGTCGGGGGTTAAAAACTAAGTCGCTTCCTGCTGTCTGTCCTTATGTATGCTTAGGTCTTTAAAACTATGCAACGGATTTTGATGCGGTTTAATAAATAGTGTGATTCGAGAGGAAGGTTTATATGTATATTACATGCATAATATAGCAGAGAAACATCTTATAACTAGCTGAGCCCGCGACTTCGTCCGCGCGGAATTTAACTTGACAAAAAAGCCCGCTCCCGCGTTCTGAGCCCGCGCGACAGGAACCATATTTTTGTGTTTCTAAAATAAAAGTAGCCTAAGTTACTGCTTCTAACATCAGCTATCTACCAGTGAAAGCCCCGTCAAAATCGGTCCAGCCGTTTCGGAGATACTCTTTGATTTCAAGTGTTTTTATTTTTTTACGCGGAACCATAATTGTTTTTCTAAAATTTAAGTAGCCTAAGTTACTCCTTTTAACACCAGCTATCTGCCAATGAAAGTCCCGTAAAAATCGGTCCAGCCCTTTCGGAGATTACCCGGAACAAACACACAGACAGACAGACAGACAAAAGTGTTTTAAATCGCGTTTTTGCTATAGGTGTCGTATGAACTTTCATATGGCTTTAGTGAAAAGGTGTTATTTGGATATTACAAACAGACACTCCAATTTTATTTATTTGTATAGATTCTAGAGCCGTGCGAAGCCGGGGCGGGTCGCAAATGACAAAATTGAGCTCCCGGAACGCTTTATGCTTTCATCACTGAATAAACAAATGTAATTAAAATGTTAATGTAATGGCACAGCATTATAGCGTCACAATAAAAGTTAGTTATCGGAAGTTACGTTAATTGTAAGAGTTGGACGACCGCTTGACGCAGTGGTTCGAGCGTAGGCCGCTCGGCTCACTGCACATGGTCGTTGCGGGTTCGATTCCCGCTTGGGTAAATTTTGGAAATGGCCTTTTCGTGATTCTTCCCGGTCTGGGTGTCACTGGGATCGCCCCCAGTCCATTGTACGGCACCCATAGTACAAGCGTTATTAAGTTTGGGTATTTATAGTTAGGTGTGTCGATGGTCAAATCGTTTATTTTCTTGGTCCTCCGGAGACATTCTCAACTTGAATATTTAACATGTTTTCCTTATGTTTACAACTTGATTGGAATCTGACCTCGAGTCAGAAGAAACGGCAAGAAACTCAGCTTGTCTTTTTGCATTTTTCTTAAGTCTCTATTTGTTTATGAATTATGATTAATACGTACAAAGAGCAGCATCTTTATGTATGTAGGTAGGTAGACATCTTTATGGAATCCTACTAATATTATAAATGTGAAAGTTTGTGAGTGTGGATGTATGTTTGTTACTCGTTCACGCAAAAACTACTGAACGGATTCGGATGAAATTTGGAACACAGATAGTTTATAACCTGGATTAACACATATAATACTTTCCTTAAGTCTACGCGGACGAAGAAGCGGACAGCAACTAGTTTCCAATAAATTTATTTTGTTTATTACAGTTTTGAATTTTTCCTTTTGGGTGACCACCCTATATGAAAGCTGAAACCAGTCCGCGGAACTAGCAACGAAGTATCAATAGTATGTCATTGTGATGGAGGAGTGATAATTTAATCAAGTTTATTTATAACATTTACAAGTAGACGGGGAATACTGACTAATTTGCTACAACCTTGTGTTTCAACACAATGTGTGAACATTGATGTCTGTGTTTATTCTATTTAGTAAGTTGTTATTTTAAACCGACCAGTTTTTAGCTAGCCGAACTTAGCTGGTTCATATTATCTAAAAAAAAAATTCTAAAAAAAACGTTATCAGATTAGGTAACACACCAAACTAAGCCACGCTTCTACTATATGTATCCAAACTCAAAAACTCAAAATTATTTTTATACATGTAAGCCAACAAGGCATTTATGAATAGTCAGAATCTACCGCCGGCTCGGAATGCCGCTTCCACTGAGAAGATCCAGCAAAATGGTTACTCTTTTCAATGAATAAAATATGGTGTACATTCTCAGGAACAGCTACAGAATGTGAGCAGGCAACACCATGGTCACCAAATAAGTAAATAGTAATCAAATCTCACTCAGATTTGGGTACTTAAATAAGAAAGCTAGTCTAGTGATGTATGCATACCGCACAATGGACTCGGGGCGATCCCAATGACACCCAGACCGGGGTAAATAACGAATAGGTCCCAAATCCCAAAAGTCCAAGACTAGTCGGCAACAGATCGATGCTGCAATCGACCTACGCTCGAACCACTGGCCCTGGCGGGCGTTCAATAAAACTGATAAGCTATTATCGGTCATATCCGTAAAACACTGATTGTACATACTATCAGCGACTTTTGGAAACGGCTGATGGAGGTTGACCATGTTATTCTTTAATGATACAAGTTGTACCTTTAAGGCTAAAGCGCCCATCTAGTCCGCGAAGTTCCAATTTTTTGAGGTTTTTTAGATTTTTTTCAAAATCTGACAATAATAAAAGGCACATTTTGTAATTCGCGACAGTGCAGTGCATTTATTAATATATCCAACTTACCTACTCTAAAACATTTCAAGAACGACAGCTATCCAGATAATCTGGCGATTTTTGTATATTTAGTGATTTACTAGTATCGTATCCACCGTGATAGTATTTAGAGTAAAATAAATGTATTAATAAACGCACTGCATACTGTGTTTGTCGCAAATCACAAAATGGTGTCTTAAATGTTTTCAGATTTTGGATAAACTATAAAAATACTCGAAAATTTTGGATTTCGCGGGCTAGATGGGCGCTTTAGCCTTAAAGATAATTGTCATGTGTGTAGAACAAAAAAGGATTCACAAACCAACCCCTCCCCCACTCCATTCCTGTCCCCCTGTTCCATTTCATGTCGACTTTGTTACATAAATAACTAAAATTGAAAATTTTGAAAACCCCCGACGCGACGACTTTTTGGACTACAAAAGAGCTGATAGTTTTCAAACGGCTGAACCGATTTTCATGAAACATAGCTAAGAACACTCTCGATCAGATTACCTATCTAATAAAAAATAACAAAATTGAAATCGGTTCATCCGCTTGGGCGCTACGATGCCACAGTCAGACACACAGATACACAAATACACATGTTAAACTTATAACACCCCTCTTTTTGTCGGGGGTTAAAAATACATAAACGATATTGCCTAAATAGCTGAGATGTAAGCATATGGAAGCCAAGACCAGAATAATATATTATGTTTGTCTGAGAATATATTAGTGGGTACATTCATTTGACAATTATATTGAACTAGCTGAGCCCGTGACTTTGTCCGCGTGGAGTTTAACTTAACACACTTTCATCCCCTTATTTTATCCCCTTGGGGGTAGAATTAATCAAAATCCTTTCTTAGTGGATGCCTACGTCATAACATCTACCTGCATGCCAAATTTCAGCCCGATCCGTCCAGTGGTTTGGGTTGTGCGTTGATAGATCAATATGTCAGTCAGTCACCTTTGAGTTATATATATTTAGATTTGACGACCGCTTGGCGCAGTCGTTCGAGCGTAGGCTGGCTCAGTACACTGAGTGTTTGGGGGTTCGATTCCCGCCGGGGTAGATGTCGGAAATGTTTGTTGGTCTGGGTGTTACTGGGATCGCCCCCAGTCCATTGTACGGTACCCATAGTACAAGCGTTGCTTAGTTTGGGACTGTACAGTTGGTGTGTCCGTCTGCCGATATTTATTTATTATTATATTTTTCTCGATAATTTATTTATACATTATTTAATTTGTAGGATTTAAAACAAAATACTAGTTTCATACTTTGCCAGTAACATGTCTAATCTTAAATGCCTAGACATTCTAAAGCCATATAGCCATGTGGTGTGTTTCAACGAATACAGGTTTTATGTTACTAAGGCCATGTAATATTCACATTAATCTATAACTGATAGCGTTTATTGTGTTTTGAGTAGAGTTTAATGTTCCTATGATGGTCAAGTTCGGGCGTGAGAGGCCTATGCTTACTGCTCTGGGTGTGAGCTCGATTTCTGTTAGGACTAGTGATGGAACATTTCACAGATAGCATGTGAAAAATCATATTATATAGGTTTTCATACGTAGCCTCTGCTACTGACCTAGATAGAAACTGTTAAAAATTATTGCAATCATTGCAATGAAATCTCAAAGCGTTCGGTATTGTCTCGGTTTGATGATAAATCATTAACCAGTGTCTTCATAGGATTACGCTTCATAGTGAAATTTCCTACTGTAAAAATCATTGTCTGTGAAAAATCGCACGTGAAATAACGGTGAAAGAAAAATATAATTTCATGTAATGAATATGATTGGAAAGTAGCAATCATTTCCATTCCTAGTTAGGACTAGTGATGGAACATTTCACGGATAGCATGTGAAAAATCATATTATATAGGTTTTCATACGTTGCCTATGACACAGGCAGGAACTTTTAAAAATTATCGCTAAATTCACTTGGAATAAAATCATTGAGTGTGAAAATTCGCAGGTGAAATTACAGTGAAAGAAGATGATTTCACGTGATGAAAATTAATTGAAGGTAGCAATCATTTCTAGGCATGGATACATTTCTAATGACCTTTTCGTAATTCGCTCCGGTCTGGATGTCACCGGGATCGCCCCCAGTCCATTGTACGGTACCCATAGTACAACCGTCGCGCGTCGCTTAGTTTGGGACCATGCAGTTGGTGTGTCAGTCTGGCGATGTTTATTTTTTTTTTTTACTGATTGTACGTAGTGCGGTAGTATGTTACCAAGGGCTCCGGGCCAAAAATTTGATTAGGGCCTTATGTACGTAGACAATCGCCTGACGCAGTGGTTTGAGCGTAGGCCGCTCGGGTCACTTATATATATTTACTAGCTGTGCCCACGGACTTCGTCCGCGTAGTATTTAACGTAACAAAAATTTCGGGATTATCGGGCTAAAAAGTATCCTATATGTTAATCCCGGTTATAAACTATCTGTGTTCCAAATTTCATTCAAATCCGTTCAGTAGTTTTTGCGTGAAGGAGTAACAAACATACATACATACATACATCCGCACTCACAAACTTTCACATTTATAATATTAGTAGGATTAGCTGTGCCCGCGACTTCGTCCGCGTGTAATCTAACTTAACAAAAATTTCGGGATTATTCATCCCCTATTTTATCCCCTTGGGGGTAGAATTAATCAAAATCCTTTATTAGCGGATGCCTACGTCATAACATCTACCTGCATGCCAAATTTCAGCCTGATCCGTCCAGTGGTTTGGGCTGTGCGTTGATAGATCACTATGTCAGTCAGTCAGTCAGTCACCTTTGAGTTATATATATTTAGATACTATGCAGTGATAATATCTCATACGATATATCTCAACTCTTCGACGACCGCCTGGTGCGGTGGTTCGAGCGTAGGCCGCTCGGCTCACTGCACATGGTGGTAGCGGGTTCGATTCCCGCCGGGGCAAATTTCGGAAATGGCCTTTTCGTAATTTACCCTGGTCTGGGTGTCACTGGGATCGCCCCCAGTCCATTGTACGGTACCCATAGTACAAGCATTGCTTAGTTTGGGACCGTACAGTTGGTGTGTCTGTCTGGCGATATTTATATTTATTACTTATACTTAAAAATAATCTTTCTCACCTTCCTCATATACTTAGAAATAATCCTCCATAACTATAGTTACCTTGTTAACATTAAGATAACAGCTGCTTAATTAAGATAAAACATATTAATTTATCTTATCATAATGCAATTATAAATATTTCCTAGCGCGCCGCGTGAGTCTCCGTCCGCCTGGTACTTGTAGATAAACATTTGAAAATATCTAGATTAATGTGTTTTGTATTACCTAACGTGGTTGAGAAGAAGTTGTAGCTTTTTAACCGACCTCAAAAAAGGAGGAGGTCCTCAAATGTTTGTTAACTTACCTCAGAACTCTGACATTTATAAAGTGAATTGATTTTTGTACTTTTAGATTGGTCACATAGAAATTTCATCAAAATCGGTTCACTAGTTTGAGGGATATGGACTATTTACGGTTGCCAACTATTTAATACGTAGATAACCACTAGAAATCATGGAAATAATTTAACCGACTTAAAAGCTAGAAATAAATAATAATTTATAATTTTAGCCCTTTTGACGTCCCACTCCTGGGCACGAGCCTCCCCTCACTACGAGGGGGATTCAGGCCATAATCCACCACGCTGGCCCAGTGCGGGTTGGCGGATTTCACATGTCTTTCGAAAATTGGTTAGATCTTCTAAGACATGCAGGTTTCCTCACGATGTTTTCCTTCACCGTAAGCAAGTGATAATCATATATAAATTATGATTCGCACATGGATTTCGAAAAATCCAGAGGTGCGAGCCGGGGTTTGAACCTGAGACCTGGTAGCCCGCAAGACGCGTGCTTAACCAATCGGCTATCACTGCTTCGTTAGTAGAAATAAATAGGGAACTTATAATTTATTTCATTTGGAGTCAGTGCTAATTCAAGTAAATAGGAGTACCTATAGGTACCTAAAAAGTAGTGCTAATTTCGTGTCAAGCCAGTGGTACGGACCCCTAATAAAATAAATTATAAGGTCCCTATCATATAGAAATTATGATTCGCACATGGATTTCGAAAAATCCAGAGGTGCGAGCCGGGATTTGAACCCGAGACCTGTGATAGCCGATTGGTTAAGGCACGCGCCTTGCGGGCACCAGGTCTCGGGTTCAAATTCCGGCTCGCACCTCTGGATTTTTCGAAATCCATGTGCGAATCATAATTTCTATATGATTATCATTTGCTTACGGTGAAGGAAAACATCGTGATGAAACCTGCATTTCTTAGAAGATCTAACTAATTTTCGAAAGACATGTGAAATCCGCCAACCCGCACTGGGCCAGCGTGGTGGATTACGGCCTGAATCCCCCTCGTGTTGAGGGGAGGCCCGTGCCCAGGAGTGGGACGTTAAAAGGGCTAAATTATTATTTATTATTATTAGGTCCCTAGTTATTTCTAGCTTTTTAGTACACCCAGGTATTTTCTAAGTCGTTTTTTTTACTCTTCTATTACACCCTGCAATGAATAAGTCGAATTGCAAGAGACTCTGTATACTACAGGGGGGCTATTCACACTTTTCTATGTCAAAAACGACAGCTTCCATCCTTGGCAGTCGTTTTTTTACTCTTCTATTACACCCTGCAATGAATAAGTCGAATTGCAAGAGACTCTGTATACTACAGGGGGGCTATTCACACTTTTCTATGTCAAAAACGACAGCTTCCATCCTTGGCAGTCGTTTTTTTACTCTTCTATTACACCCTGCAATGAATAAGTCGAATTGCAAGAGACTCTGTATACTACAGGGGGGCTATTCACACTTTTCTATGTCAAAAACGACAGCTTCCATCCTTGGCAGTCGTTTTTTTACTCTTCTATTACACCCTGCAAGGAATAAGTCGAATTGCAAGAGACTCTGTATACTACAGGGGGGCTATTCACACTTTTCTATGTCAAAAACGACAGCTTCCATCCTTGGCTGGGGGGGCAGTGACGTCAGCATATGGCTTTTTACTGCACATCTTGGTATCAAGATTATTGTTTTGTCTAAAAATAACAATCCATTAGTCTTGTATTCCCCGCGATAAACAGACGTGTCCTGATGTGTATCGACCTTTTATCAAAATCATTCATCATATCATTTTATCATTTTATCAAAAATATATATAACTCAAAGGTGACTGACTGACATAGTGATCTATCAACGCTCAGCCCAAACCACTGGACGGATCGGGCTGAAATCTGGCATGCAGGTAGATGTTATGACGTAGCCATCCGCTAAGAAAGGATTTTGATTAATTCTACCCCCAAGGGGATGAAATAGGGGATGAAAGTTTGTATGAAACTTTGTCAATTAAATTCCACGCGGACGAAGTCGCGGGCACAGCTAGTGATATTATAAAGTCGCATGTACACGGTAGGCTGTTACATAGAATGTTGTAGCATAACGGTGATGACAGACTTGATGCGGAAATGTGTGAATTTTCATTGAAAAAAATATTGATTAGTTGTTAGAAAAATGATGTAAAAAAATCAATAATAAACATATCAATTCAAAATAATCGAAATAAATTACTAAACGGAAAAAAACAATAATAAATAATATAAATTCAAAATAATCTAAAGAAATAACTAAACGGGGTTCAAACTAAACTAAACTAAATCAAGATTGAAATGAACAATGGAACATGATGCTGATATAATATTGTCAACAAAAATGAGAGACAAGCCCGAACGTCGCAGATCAAGCATCTTCTCTCTTCTCAAACGTCAGAAGAAGTTCACCAGACAGTACTCGGCGCCAGGGGGCGGTAGTGTCCTCAGCTTGGACCGGAAGTACTCCGTGGACTCCGCCATCTTGTCTGACTACGGGAAAGTCAATCAATTTGACATGTGCTTAAAGAAAGATGGCGACGTCTTTGTGTCTAATGGAGGTTGGTATACGGTGCACAGATTATAAATATTTGGGAGTCGCAATAAAAATGTGACGCTACAATCGTATAGCGTCAAGCGTCATAAATAAAATTTACCACATTGTCATTTAAAAACGCTATAGTATGTGAGTTTTATATTAGGCTAATTGTTTGCTCGCTAACATTGAACTTTATTTTCTTCTTCTTTACCTATAACAGTTACCGGAATGGTTCTTAGCTGTAGTCAGCACCCAGAGAATATGCTAGTGAACCTGTGGGCAAAAGCTACTAATGCGATATAATTATATTTTTTCTAAAAATGTCCTTTAATTTAATTAATGTTATTTCAGTGATATACAT
Organism: Notodonta ziczac; assembly: GCA_918843915.1. NCBI lineage: Eukaryota > Metazoa > Arthropoda > Insecta > Lepidoptera > Notodontidae > Notodonta > Notodonta ziczac. The sequence continues at coordinate 2,659,086 of OU974064.1, forward strand.
TATTTTTGCCTGCATACCTTACGTCAGTTCCGTATGAAGATAAGGTACTTTCACACTAGCGATTTGCGGGCGCGTTTCCGGCGGGGCGATCGATGAACGGCCACGCAACTTGAGCTTGGGCAACAGATATAGATTTACATAGATAACGCAAGTATCACGATTTGTATTGAAACCAAGCGTGCCGAATTTTTAACACCTACTGTGACGTCATTAGTGACGGGAAATCCAAACCGATTCAAAGACACCAATGCCGCCGATGCCCCTCCGCCCGCTACGATTCTCTCGCTCATACTCATATTTTTTATATCTGTAGTCGCGCGGACTGTAAGTTAGCGGCGACCAACCTTGACACTTGGTCGGGCTTTCGTACAAGGGAAGTACATGCATTTGCGTTATCTATGTAAATCTATATCTGTGATCTTAACCGTTCAAATCTCGCTCGACTTGCACGAGACAGTTTTCCTTAGGTAGTCCACTATCGGTGGGCACGAGTGGGCTCTACTAGAAATTGGTCGGCACCGGTGGGCGAGTGGTTAGTGGACTACGGAAAACTGTCAATATTGACGTACCTTTTTTTTTTTTGGAAAACCCTTTATTGGTCCCCTCCCGCCCCGGGGACACGAGAGGGGTATGTGGGAGTTCCTGCGCCAGAAGGCGCAGTATACCCACTAAAATCCAACGGTGTACCACCCTCCGCAATGCCGAGGGGCGCCCCGGGTCCATTGGAAATGCTCCGAGACGCCCCGGCGGACGGCCCGGCAATGACTTGCCGGGCAACAGGCGCTAAAAGGGGGACGACCTAATACCACCCCAGTCATCCCCCAGACGGCCGAAATCGTGCAGTTGGTAGTGGGTCCCCCGACCCACCACCTGATTTCGGCTAGTGGGGAGGAAGAAGGCGATCGTAACGCCTCCTTCTCCTCCCCACACGTCTGAATATTGAAGTACCTATTACGAGTCGAGTTAACAGAATTGGGCCCCTAAGCGTGGATTGCGTTTCCGTAGCGGTGTCGTCGCGCACACACTGTGAACCTGTTGAACAATCGCCCCGCTGGGAACCCTCAAAGTGAAATGTGGTTCAAGAAGCAAGGAAGCGTCAATAGCCTGGTGGTTAGTGGGGCCGTCCTCGTAGCTGAGAGGTTCCGGGTTCGATCCCATCCTGGCCTTTAAACTATTGACGTGAGCCCATTCCTAACACAAGCATTAGCTTGGTTCGAGGGGCTAAAGGGAATACTAGTAATGTATACAAAAAAAATATATCTAAAGGACATTTTTGGAATGTAATATGTGTGTTATCCAATAAAGTGTTAAGTGTCAATGACGATACGATTCAAAATTGACAAACACTTTACTGAATACCTAGTGCTCGAGTAGACAGTGTTCACAATCCTCCCCTTCCTTTCCGTTCGACCGTAGAGTTAGCAGGGGCAGCGTCGGACACGGACAGTGAAGTCTCCCGCGGCGAGATGCCTGATCTGAAGAAGGAAGTACTGGCGAGGAAGCAGAATGTCCTGGCCAGAATAGAGAAGGATTATGTCGAAGACCCGAATAGGGAGACCGGCGCGGTGAGTGTTCGCTAACACCTCGTTTACACTGACTCAACACTTGTGTTGAGTTATGCTTTCGTGCCTTGTTTAACGCGGATTACACTAACTTAACACTTGTATTGAGTTATGTTTTTGTCTCTTGTTTTACACGGATTACACTGACTCAACACTTGTATTGAGATATAATGTTGTCTCTTGTTTTACACCGTTTATACAGATACAACACTTGTATAAATTTTCGTAATTGTCTCTTGTTTTACACGGATTACACTGACTCAACACTTGTATTGAGATATAATGTTATCTCTTGTTTTACACCGTTTATACTTTTACAACACATGTATAAATTTTCGTATTTGTCTCTTGTTTTACACTGTTTACACTGACACAATACTTGTTTTGTCATAGTGACCCTACTTGTATTGAAAGTCTTGCATCCCCGTGTCACCAGGCCGGCGAGCTGGTGGAGGAAGTCGCGGAGGAGAACAAGTCCCTCCTCTGGTTCTTGCTGAAGCAGGTGAGGCCAGGCATGGACCTCAGCAAGGTGGTGTTGCCCACCTTCATCCTGGAGCCACGGTCCTTCCTCGACAAGCTATCGGACAACTATTACCACGCCGACATACTATCCACGTGAGTAGTAGTGTTACCAAACCACCGACAGATGGCGTTGAAAAAATATTTTAGTAAAAAAAAATAACCGACTTAAAAAATATAAACGTGCACTAAATAGCTAGAAATAACTGGGGACGTTGTAATTTATTTCATTTGAAGTCGATTTTGATAGAATTTAAATGGGACCACCTGGAGCCTACTCCTCCATTGCAAAACAAACTTGACAGGGAATAATCGGTGATCATACATAATAACGACCGCTTGGCCCAGTGGTTCGAGCGCAGGCCGTTCGGCTCACTACACCGGGTGTTTGCGGGTTCGATTCCCGCTGGGGTTAATTTCGGAAATTGCCTTTTTGTAATATGCCCCGGTCTGGGTGTCACCGGGATCGCCCCCAGTCCATTGAACAGTATCCATAGTACAAGCGTTGCTTAGTTTGGGACCATATAGTTGGTTTGGTCATCTGGCGATATTTATTATTTTATATAAACTATAACTGTGCCAAATTTCATACTCCCCCATCCGCGCAATTTTCGTAAAAAGCGGTACAAAGTTTTTGCTTCACGTATTAAAATAGATTACCTTAGATACCTTTTTATTCCAGGACCAATCAACAAGAGGACCCTTACCAGCGGTTCAAGACGGTGCTGCGCTGGTACCTCTCCGGGCTGTACCGCAAGCCCAAGGGTCTGAAGAAGCCGTACAACCCGGTCCTGGGCGAGACCTTCCGGTGTTGCTGGCGCCACGGGGACGGGGAGTCGTACACGTACTACGTGTCGGAACAGGTGTGTTGGTAGAGATAGTGTGTTCGGTGATGTGAGAGAAACGGATTTTTTGGGGTTTTTTTTTCAACATCAATTGGTTCGGTTTCTGGCTAGTTATTTTTTTTCAAATGTAGAACGGTACTAATTTGGGATTGGGGGTTTTTAAAAAAAATAACTGTTCTAATTAGACACTGGTGCGCGATTTTTCAATTTGACGGTGGGATTTTCAAAAATAGAACGGTACTAATTAGAGAATGGGATTTTTCAAAAATAGAACGGTGCTATTTAGACGATGGGATTTTTCAAAAACAGAATGGTACTAATATGGGAATGCGATTTGTCAAAAATAGAACGGTACTAATTTAAGCATGGATTTATCAAAGATGGAACTGAACTAATTTGAGTATGGTATTTTTCAAAAATAGAACGGTACACTTGTGGGTCTTGTGGAATGAAACAGTCCAATAATTAATACTCTCACTTTATATTTCGATAGCGTAACGTTGTACAAGCAATTATGTTAACGAATACTTTTTTAATGGCGCGTCCACTCCCGCCTTTTTTTACCAATCATAATAGCAGTCATATTACGAACTATTAAAGTTACATTATTGTTTACAACGCCAAATTAATATGATGATTAACTAAATTATGAATTATGAATTTTATATATAATAAGGTATAGGTATATCCCTTAGATATCATTGGGAGTAGATATTATACGTCACAACCGCTGGGCGCCTATGTGTTGCTTGTAAACATTCTTAAGCATGGATTTATCAAAGATGGAACTGAACTAATTTGAGAATGGTAATTTTTCTAGGTGTCCCATCACCCCCCTGTCTCCGCCTTCTACGTGTCCAACAGGAAGGAAGGGTACGTCATCGAGGGCAGTCTGTTGGCTCGCTCCAAATTCTACGGTAAGAAATGAACTCCAAATGAAATAAATTCTAAGGTCCCTAGTTATTTCTAGTGCACCCAGGTTTTTTTAGTCGGGTCCATTTTTTTTTTTTTTTTTTTTTCAAATAACTCAATACTTAAATGGTATCTAGAAATAAACTTCACAATTACCGGGAAATGGTTTTTAGTCCTTACACGATTGTCACCCTACTTTTTTTCAAATGTAGAATACTGTCGTACACTTTTGTCAAAATTTATATTTCACTTTAGTGTTATTATTTTTTCTTTCTCCTTATTTATATACGTATAGTTACTAGCTGTGCCCGCGACTTCGTCCGCGTGGAATTTAATTGACAAAGTTTCATACAAACTTTGATCCCCTATTTTATCGCCTTGGGGGTAGAATTAATCAAAATCCTTTCTTAGCGGATGCCTACGTCATAACATCTTGGATGCCAAATTTCAGTCCGATCCGTCCAGTGGTTTGGGCTGTGCGTTGATAGATCACTATGTCAGTCAGTCAGTCAGTCACCTTTGAGTTATATATATTGAGATTATTATAAATCCCCAGTACTAAGGATACCTACCAACGACTTGCCAAAATAATGCTTTGTTGCGCACTGGCAATAGATTGCGACAAGTCTCGATTCAAAACCAAGCAAGTGGTACCTAAATAGTGTTGATTGTTTATGTCGGCAGGTAACTCGACGTCGGCAATTCTGGAGGGATGCGCGCGCGTCCACCTCCTGAACTGGGGGGAGACGTACGTCACCACCGCGCCCTACGCGCACTGCAAGGGCATCGTCATCGGCACGCTCAGCATGGAGCTGGGCGGGAAGGTACGCCGCCCACGGACTGTTATACAGGGTGTAAGGGGCATCGTCATTGGCGCCCTAAGCATGAGCTGGGCGCGAAGGTACGCCGCCCAATGACTGTTATACAGGCTGTAAGGGGCATCGTCATTGGCGCCCAAAGCATGAGCTGGGCGGGAAGGTACGCCGCTCACGGACTGTTATACAGGGTGTAAGGGGCATCGTCATTGGCGCCCTAAGCATGAGCTGGGCGGGAAGGTACGCCGCCCACGGACTGTTATACAGGGTGTAAGGGGCATCGTCATTGGCGCCCTAAGCATGAGCTGGGCGGGAAGGTACGCCGCCCAATGACTGTTATACAGGCTGTAAGGGGCATCGTCATTGGCGCCCAAAGCATGAGCTGGGCGGGAAGGTACGCCGCTCACGGACTGTTATACAGGGTGTAAGGGGCATCGTCATTGGCGCCCTAAGCATGAGCTGGGCGGGAAGGTACGCCGTCCACGGACTGTTATACAGGGTGTAAGGGGCATCGTCATTGGCGCCCTAAGCATGAGCTGGGCGCGAAGGTACGCCGCCCAATGACTGTTATACAGGCTGTAAGGGGCATCGTCATTGGCGCCCAAAGCATGAGCTGGGCGGGAAGGTACGCCGCTCACGGACTGTTATACAGGGTGTAAGGGGCATCGTCATTGGCGCCCTAAGCATGAGCTGGGCGGGAAGGTACGCCGCCCACGGACTGTTATACAGGGTGTAAGGGGCATCGTCATTGGCGCCCTAAGCATGAGCTGGGCGGGAAGGTACGCCGCCCACGGACTATTATACAGGGTGTAAGGGGCATCGTCATTGGCGCCCTAAGCATGAGCTGGGCGCGAAGGTACGCCGCCCACGGACTGTTATACAGGATGTAAGGGGCATCGGATTTACAAATTTCCAAGGCTGTAAAGATTTGCTGCCCTTGCCTCTACAATTGTCATGTCCTAGATAATTTTCCCGGTGAAATTGAAGTGATGTTACTATACAGACGTTCGGGGCGCTCGCCGCGCGGCCACTCAATCCGTTCTAAGCGTCAGTAGCGTTACACGATATATAAAACAGTGCCGCCCAAACGAAGCGAAGGTTTATAGTATAAAGCGTAGGGCGCCGCAGCTGCCACTATATTATACTTTGTGTAACGCTACTGACGTCATCGTGTAACGCTACTGACGTCATCGTGTAACGCTACTGACGTCATCGTGTAACGCTACTGACGGCATCGTGTAACGCTACTGACGGCATCGTGTAACGCTACTGACGGCATCGTGTAACGCTACTGACGTCATCGTGTAACGGTACTGACGGCATCGTGTAACGCTACTGACGTCATCGTGTAACGCTACTGACGTCATCGTGTAACGCTACTGACGGCATCGTGTAACGCTACTGACGGCATCGTGTAACGCTACTGACGTCATCGTGTAACGCTACTGACGGCATCGTGTAACGCTACTGACGGCATCGTGTAACGCTACTGACGTCATCGTGTAACGCTACTGACGTCATCGTGTAACGCTACTGACGGCATCGTGTAACGCTACTGACGGCATCGTGTAACGCTACTGACGGCATCGTGTAACGCTACTGACGTCATCGTGTAACGCTACTGACGGCATCGTGTAACACTACTGACGGCATCGTGTAACGCTACTGACGTCATCGTGTAACGCTACTGACGGCATCGTGTAACGCTACTGACGGCATCGTGTAACGCTACTGACGTCATCGTGTAACGCTACTGACGCTAAGCACGGATAGAGTGGCCGAGCGGCGAGCGCCCCGAACGTCCGTATAGTAGCTACACTTTAATAGGTATACAGAGTAGCGGGCGAATTCCTTAAATGGCTTTTTCGTAATTCACCACCATCTGGGTGTCACCGGTATCGCCCCCAGTCCGTTGTACGGTGCCCATAGTACAAGCGTCGCTTAGTTTGGGACCGTACAGTTGGTGTGTCAGTCTGGCGATGTTTATTATTTTATTAATTTGCAGGTACACGTGATGTGTGCGGAGAACGGTTACCAGGCGGATGTCGAGTTTAAATTACGGGTGAGTTGAGTTGAGTTGAGTTGAGTTGAATATGTTCGCTTACATTACTTGCTTGCTTACTACTATATTTAGCATGTATTATCCATATACTGCCTTCCTCTTGAATCAATCTATCCATTAAAAAAGCACTTCAATAGTACATTGTTACACGAGTGGTGAAAGTGACTTATTTAGTCCCGAGACGGGGTTTGACGCCCTAGCGTAGCGAGGGCGCTAATAGTTCGAGGGACAAAATAAGTCTTTCACCCGAGGTAAACACTGTGCTTTTCATTACGAATACAAGGAAAGTAAACATAAAAACAGAAATTGGCTAAAGAAATAATACAAGGAAGTATAAACAATACTCTAAAACTCGAAAAAAAAAGGATCGGATTGCCGCCTATTTTGTTTTTTTTTCGTTTGCCGGCCAACTTCATTATTTAGCCATTATTTTTCATTTTCATCTTTAAATATTTTGCCCAAATCTATGTTATTTTAAAGAAATTGTTGAAACTAAATTATAATTAAGTCATTTAAAAATATATAATATTATTTAATTAATACTTAACTTTATGTTTATTTCAATTTTACATCGTGCTGTAATTGAGTGACTGTAGAAAAAGTTTGAACATGGTTCCATAGAAATGTGAAAATGGAACTAGTTTTTTTTTTATAATTTGACAGCTGTCAGTTGAAAGCGATTCTCCCGGGCCGGAAAAGTAATACTTACAACCCGCTCCTCAGGCAACTTCAGTCCTACTTTCAGAATATGAGTAATGATAAATCCGTTGCGTAGTTTTAAAGATCTAAGCATACATACGGGCAGACAGACAGCGGGAAGCGACTTTGTTTTATGCTATGTAGTGATATGTATTATATTTATTTATAACCAAGTGGAAATTAAAAAACATGTGAAAATTGCTGGATTTCTGGCCGGATCTTTCAGCCGAGGTCGTGTTCCAAACTCGTTCTACACTTAAGAATAGAAAATATGTAAAAAGAGTTCTGAGGAAACAGTATTTCATTTTAAAATTCCTATTCAACAATACGCCACGTGATGGGATAAATAAAAAATAATTATTATCCGCTCTTACGACGTCCAGGGAGGTACTTACAATAAAAGCTTTATTCGCGGGGTATGCGTTCCGTAAATATGCCGCCAATACAGAAACCGTGAATATGGAATGGTAATTTATATGGGATTATAGGGGTACGTTCCTGGGTGACAAAATAAAAATAAAATATATTAAAAAAAAAACAATTTAATTGAAGTTTTTGACCATATTGATTAATTATTATCTTCAGGCTTAGGCAATGGTTAAAAGAATTTTGTATTTTTTTCTTGCTTGGCGGTTTTTAAAAACTTTTTTAACCCCGTTGATATTAAGCAGTTTGACTGATGATAGACTGATATTGCGACATTAGCCTTTTATTAAAAATAACACCTTGTTCCATAGACGGATCAATTTCAATATAGAAATTACAAAATTCATTTACCATTCTTCTCCATTAAGATTTATCAAATTAAATGTCACGTTTCCAGTGCTTGTTGAAGCCTCTTCTTCAATGGGCTGTGGATTTAACATGTCCTCCAGTTCGGTTTCAGTCAAATCTTCATCTTGCGATTCAAGCAACACCTGAATGTCATTTGATTCTATCTGTTCGAACCCATCTCGTCCTATTCCCTTTACAATTTCGGCAATGTTGGCAGTTATAGTTCGAATTTGCACAGATTCTTCGTCATTTTACCAATTAGATCCGCGATTAAAGAAATCTTTAGCGGCGAATATAGGAATTGGGTCGCAACTTTTTAATCCGCGAATGAAGGAAGCGCGAATAAGGAGATTTTACTGTACTTTAAAAAATAGTACATTGTTACATGAGTGGTGAAAGTTACTTATTTTGTCCCGAGACGGGGTTTGGCGCCCGAGCGTAGCGAGAGCGCTAATAGTTCGAGGGACAAAATAAGTCTTTCACCCGAGGTAAACACTGTGCTTTTCATTACGAATACAAGGAAAATAAAAATAAAAACAGGAATTGGCTAAAGAAATAATACAAGGAAGTATAAACAATACTCTACAACTCGAAAAAAAAAATCGGATTGCCGCCTATTTTGTTTTTTTTTTGTTGGCCGGCCAACTTCATTATTTAGCCATTATTTTTCATTTTCATCTTTAAATATTTTGCCCAAATCTATGTTATTTTAAAGAAATTGTTGAAACTAAATTATAATTAAGTCATTTAAAAATATATATTCTTGAATTAATACTTAACTTTATGTTATTTCAATTTTACATCGTGCTGTAATTGAGTGACTGTAGAAAAAGTTTGAACATGGTTCCATAGAAATGTGAAAATGAAACTAGTTTTTTTTTTATAATTTGACAGCTGTCAGTTGAAAGCGAAACTCCCGGGCCTGAAAAGTATTACTTTCAACCCGCTTCTCAGGCAACTTCAGACCTACTTTCAGAGTATGAGTAATGAAAAGTAATTTTGCTACATTTTACATTTTTGAAAAGTGAGATCTACTCTTAAGTTATAGCTGTACCAAATTTCATCAACATTTGTCCAAAACTGCAGAAGTTGTAGGGTTCCTCGTAGGGACATCGAACCCTAAAAATGGCAATTTGTAAGTCCCGGCCCCGTAAGCCGATAATTAACGATTTTTCATTACTCATACTCGAAAAGGAAATTAGGTTTGAAGTTGCCTGAGGAGCGGGTTGAAAATACTTTTCCGCCCTAGGGAGAATAGCTTTCAACTGACAGCTGTAAATCTATTTAAAAAAAACTAGCTCTATTTTCACATTTCTATTGAACATGTTCCAACTTTTTACTAAATTACAGCGCGATTTTGTCCCTCGAAAACCTCGTCTCGGGTCTAAATAAGTTACCTTCACACTTAGGATAACAATGTACTATTACTCTGACATTACTATACTCAAACATCCAATAATTCTCTCAACAGTCATTCCTGGGAAGTGCGGAGCAAACGAATGCCATATACGGTAGAATAAAGAGAGGCAAGGACACCATAGCTACCGTGGAAGGGTACTGGGATGGGAAGATTGACATCAAAGACAAGAAGACCGGGGTGAGTGACCGAACCACTATACTAGAGCGACCGATGCGTCAATAGCCGAGTGGTTAGAGGGGCCCTTAGAGGTTCCGAGTTCGATCCCCATCCTGGCCACTAAACTATTGACGCGAGCCCACTCCTAGCACAAGCATTAGCTTAGTTGGGGCTAAAGGGAATACTAGTAATGTGATAAACACATATTGCTAGTAAACATTAAAAAAAAATTGTGCTAGTGGGCTGGGGCCTCCCCTCATTACGAAGGGGATTCAGGTCACAATCCACCACGCCGCCCCAGCCAGTGCGGCAGTTTATATATTTACTAGCTGAGCCCGCGACTTCGTCCGCGTGGAATTAAATTAACCGCTCCCGCGTTCTGAGCCCGCGCGACAGGACCCATTTGTTTTTTTTGTTTTTCTAAAATAAAAGCAGCCTAACGTACTGCTTATAACATCAGCTATCTGCCAGTGAAAGTCCCGTCAAAATCGATCCAGCCGTTTCGGAGATTACCCGGAACTAACATACAGACAGACAGAAAGACAGACAAAAAAAATTAAATCGCGTTTCTGCTATAGGTGTCGTATGTACTTTCATATGCATTTAGTGAAAAGGTGTTATTTTGATATTACAAACAGACACTCCAATTTTATTTATTTGTATAGACTAGCGACCCGCCCCGGCTTCGCACGGGATAAAAAATGGTTATTGTGAGTTATCCCTAAGTGATAGACATATATAATTGTGGACTTTTTTGTAGACTTTTTTAAGGTGTACAATACTGTATTACATTATTTTGATCTATCTCGTAGGGTTCAGCCAGCGTTTGCAATGTAAGTGCAAAACAAGTGTTTATTTACGACACATTATCACATTAGAAACCTGCAAAATTTTCAGTGTTTCTCTAATATATTATGCATGTATTATACATATAACTCAAAGGTGACTGACTGACTGACATAGTGATCTATCAACGCACAGCCCAAACCACTGGACGAATCGGGCTGAAATTTGGCAGGCAGGTAGATGTTATGACGTAGGCATCCGCTAAGAAAGGATTTTGATTAATTCTATCCCCAAGGGGATAAAATAGGGGATGAAAAATCCCGATTTTTTTTCTAAGTTAAATTACACGCGGACGAAGTCGCGTGCACAGCTAGTATAATATAAACCTGCTTCTTGAATCACTATATCTATTAAAAAAACGCATCAAAATCCGTTGCGTAGTTTTAAAGATCTAAGCATACATAGGGACAGACAGACAGCGGGAAGCGGCTTTGTTTTATGCTATGTAGTGATTTACCCAAACTCAATTTCCAGGACGAAATGAATCTGCTAGAAGTGGCAGTGCTGAAGGAGCAGCGCCTGCCGCGGTACCTGATGACCCTGGAGCAGCAGCAGGAGCACGAGTCGCAGCGGCTGTGGCTGCGGGTCTCCGAGGCCATACAGAACGACGACCAGGTCAGTAGGCATGATATACCAGGTGAAACACAAAGGGTATACTATTTTTTTTGCAACTTTACTTTGTAAATCTAAAACTATCGGCTTTGTGGGACAGTTGAAGTGCTAAATGTTTTGTAGACTTGTGAAATCTGTCAACAGCTGTATCCCTGTAACACCTTTTCTTTTTCAAGTTTCCTCCAAAGCTGATAGTATTAGAAATACAAAGTTAAGTTTTGAAAAAAATAGTATAGGTACCCATTCTGTTTCAACTTGTAGAAAACAGAACAGATCCAGCAATATAACTATTAACTTAACTAACTTAACTACTAGGATCGCCCCCAGTCCATTGTACGGTACCCATACTACAAGCGTTGCTTAGTTTGGGACCGTACGGTTGGTGTGTCAGTCTGGCGATATTTATTAAATTAATTGTGTTTGTAAAAAGACAAGCCCGCTGAGTTTCTTGCCGGATCTTCTCAGTCGAGGTCGCATTCCCATGCGGTTGTAGATATAAGAAAAATAATTGAAAATTGTCAATTTGTAGGCCTTAACAAAATAATGGATTCGAATTTGAATTGAATTAAATAAATATCGCCAGACTGACACACCAACTGTACGGTCCCAAAATAAGCAACCCTTGTACTATGGGCACCGTACAATGGACTGGGGGCGATCCCGGTGATACCAAGACCGGGGGGAATTTTGGAATGGGGTTGGTCCCCCCCACACACTCCCACCATTGTAACTCCTGTAAGCCAGGATCGACAATGGTGACCAATAATGACGGCGAGGTTTGACCCTCGACTAGTCCCAGGGATAAGTTAAATTGTCTTAAAACCCGCATGAATTTAATCGAAATTGATAATACGCGGGCTGGTTCGTCGGGGTACTTCGGCGAAAAGCTATTACAGATGCGTTTTGTACGACAAGTGAGAGCCGGAGATTGGTTATCCCTCTCTGGTTCAAGGCAATGAAGCGAGATAGCTAATGACGCCGCTAGGGTCCGGGGCCCGTACCACGATAGCTACTTAAAACGCAATAGGAGAGGAAACGCGAGCGTTTGCATTTCAAATGCTTGGCCAAATATATGGTACTCCGCTCGCGTCTGATTTGCGAGTGGCTCATATGCCATTGACCGCTTGGTAGTTTTTTAATGATGTTTTATATCCGTTATCGTATATCGTATACCGATACCGATGCCAACTTCAAAAAATAAATTTAAAACGAAATGACTCCAATGGCATTATGCACAGGGCCTCAAAATTTACAAAAAATAAAAACAAAAGTCAGTCGCAAGCTCCAGATCAAACGCTAACAATCGCTTACGTGGTACCAAATCAATGTCAGTTGAAATCGTGTCAGCCGCTGGTTACGGAAAAACGTCAAAAGCAGAGCGTTTGCATTTCTATTGCGTTTTAAGTAGCTAACGTGGTTGGGGCCCAGGGCCTTTACCACGTTTGGTTCTTAAAACGTTATAGAAAAACTAACCCTCGCGTTCGAGCGTTCAAACGCGAATTAGCTTTCAAACGCGAGCGTCCAAACGCGAATTAGCTATCAAATGCAAATTAGCTTTCGAACGCGAGCGTTTGAAAGCTTTTCTATTGCGTTTTAAGTAGCTAACATGGTAAGGGCCCACGTCTCGACATGTTGGCATCGTTCTGGATCTTTATGGTCTGTGTGTCTGGCAGGTGGCGGCCACAGAGCAGAAGACGATAGTAGAAGAAGCGCAGCGCGCGCGCGCCAGGAACCAGGTGGCGCCCTGGGAGCCGCGCCTCTTCCATCGCGACCTGCACGTGCTGCCGCCGGAGGGTGAGCACGTGCACACACACGCACACACATACACACACACAATCACACACACACTCACACCCACACACACACACACATGGAGATACACCTGTAAAATTTATAAAACCCCACTTTTTACCTCGCGCATTTAGCCTAAAGTGGGGTAAACAAGTAACTTTACCTCACCGGTATGCCCATGGTGAAGGACTGTGCTGTGATCGTCCACGTCACACTCGATCGATATTCAAACGATGGAGCGATCAATACTCAATGGCTGATCGATCGACACACGATCGATGTTTCGATCAACACCAGAGTTTGAAAAAATCCGATTTTTATAATAAATATCGACCGACACTCAATCGCTGATCGATCGACACTCGACCGATGTTTGATCAACTCTCGACCGATGTTTGATCGACACTCGATCAATGTTTCGATCGACATTAGATCAAGGTTTTGATCAACAATCAATCGCTAATCGATTGAGTGACGTTCGATCATCGATTGAGTATCGTTCGATCCATTAAGTATCGACATTGATTGAGTGTCGATAGATCAGCGAATGAGTGTCGATTGATCCATTGAGTATCGATCGAAACATTGATCCAGTGTTGATTGAAACATTGATCGCGTGTCGATCGATCCATTGAGTGTTCGGAAACGACTTTTACGTAATTTGCCCCTGTCTGGGTGTCACCGGAATAGCCCCCAGTCCATTGTACGGTGCCCATAGTACAAGCGTCGCTTAGTTTGGGACCGTACAGTTGGTGTGTCAGTCTGGCGATATTTATTATTTATTTATCTTCTGTGTGCAGGCATCATCGACCAAGGATGGAGATACAATCATATAAACATTAGGTAAGTAAACGTTTTCTACTTATAATTCATTACTCATACTCGGAAAGTAGGTCTGTAGTTGCCTGAGGAGCGGGTTGAAAGTAATACTTTTCAGCCCTAGGGAGAATCGCTTTCAACTGACGGCTGTCAAATTATTAAAAAGAAACTAGTTATAGTTTCACATTTCTATTGAACCAACGAAAAAAACACAAAATAGGCGGCAATCCGATCTTCATTTGTTTTTTCGAGTTGTAGAGTATTGTTCATACTTCCTTGTTCACTCATTATTTCTTTACCCAATTCCTGTTTTATATTTTTGCTTTCCTTGTATTCGTAATGAAAAGCACAGTGTTAACCTCGGGTGAGAGACTTATTTTGTCCCTCGTTACCTTCACCCCTAGGGTAGCAATGTACCATTACATAGAGGCGAGTATCTACCGATGGTAAGGGCTCATACACGGGCTTTCTCCACCTGGGTATTACCATGCTCTCACAAACGATCGGCTTAAAGCAACTATTGCTGCTGTGTTACGTATGATGAGTGAGATACAAGAAAAAAGAAATATATATATAGATATAAGAAAAATATATATACAAGGTGAAACATAAAGGGTATACTTTTTTTTCGAAACTTAACTTTGTAATTCTGAAACTATCAGCTTTGTAGGAAATTTGAAAAACTAAAGGTGTTATAGGAATACAGCTGTTGACAGATTTCACAAGTCTACGAAACCTTTAGTACTTCAACTGTCCCACAAAGCCGATAGTTTTAGATTTACAAAGTTAAGTTGCAAAAAAATTAGTATACCCTTTTTGTTTCACCTAGTAGATATAGGAAAAAAAAAATGTAATATTGACAATTTGTAAGTGCCCCCGTAGGCCTAAACAAAATGAATGCTTTGAATTTGAATTGAATACCCGGAAGACCCCCTTACCTGCGGCTATCCCACTCCCTTTCGCTACGGCAAAGTGCGAGCAACGCATTTGGTATTGCAAGCCTTTATAGGCTACGGTAACTGCTTAACACCTGCTTAACTGCGGACGCTTGTTATCCGACTTTGTTGCAGTATATAAACATATTTTTGCAATCTTTATAATATACAAAATTCCGAAGTTCGTATTTCGTCTTCCCCTAAACTGCTTGACAAATTTTGAAGTTTTGTTTTGTACCGTGTGACAGGTGGCTTTGTTGTTGACATCCAGAGAACGTTTGCGAAATCGTCGGCAAAAGCTTGTGGTACTAATATATATGTCTGTGTGTCTGTGGCTTCTGTCTACCCAGTCCATGGCAACCGGAAGAGGTGATAGAATTCGAGGAGGACTTCGTGATCCAAGCCCTCCGGGAGGGCCCGGCGCTGCCGGGGCGCGGGCGCGCGGTGGTCGAGCCCCGCCGCTCGGCTGCCGAGCCCCGCCGCGAGCTTTCGCACCGAGCCTCCGACTCTGACTCCAGGGACGAGCTCGCCCGGAGATCTAAAACCTCCACGTGAGTATTGCTTAGCGAGGGGTAACATGAAACTTCGATTGCCGAGGGGGGAAACGAGCCTTTGATGAAAGAATGGGGTAAATCGAGACCTTGAAAAGGTTCAGGGTGATATGAACCCTTAAAGCTGTAGATGGGTAACTTTTGTACTGGAAAAAGTTGGGTTGTAACTTAAGGACTCGTTTTAATTTTCTTATTACTATAAATTACTGTCTAACACCTTTTTTATCTTATATTATTTAATAGGTAGGAAGCTCAAACAATCAAACGTGAATTACATTTCTCGAAGTGTTTTGTTTTATGGCCCATATTAATAGATCGATCTCAAGTCTGAGAGCGGTCTCGAGTACACTTTTGACATGTCATTTTGTACTAATTTGACATAAGAATGACATTTCCAAGATCGCTCGCAGACTTCAGTTCGATTAATTTTTAATACCAGTCTAAAATACGATAAAGACATGTTTTTTTTCAAGTGAAGTGTACACCTTTCTACTTGGTGAAACAGAAAGGTTACACAATTGTTTTGCAACTTTACTTTGTAAATCTGAAACTATCGGCTTCGTGGGACAGTTGAAGTACTGAAGGTTTTGTAGACTTGTGAAATCTGTCAACAGCTGTATCCCTATAACACGTTTTGTTTTGGCAAGTTTCCTCCAAAGCTGATAGTTTTAGAATTACAAAGTTTTGAAAAAAAAGGAATATCCTTTCGGTTTCAACCTGTATATTTTTCTTCCAGACGCACCCTAAAACAGACGCTATACGCGATAGACTCTGCTCTCAGAGAGCAGACTATAGCCATAGAGAGGTTGTCCAAAAACGTAGAGACGATGAACGAAACGCAGAGGTCCACCGCGATGTTCCGACCGCAAAACGTCGGCCGAGTGCCCACCTCTACCCATTCGTGGGACCTGTTCGGCGGCTTCGTGCTAGCGATGGTGTTGCAAGCGCTACTGAACTGGGTGTTCTACCAAAAAGACTGAAGTTCCTATCGGTGTTGTCAGTTGACAAAAATTAATAGTGAAATGGTAGTTTTTGTTTTTTTTTCATCGGTAATAAATGTTGTGTCTATTGCTCAGCGTGACTCGTTTTGTCTCACCCTCTCTTATGTATTTGGAAAGAGATTTGGTGCGATTTAAGTTATGTTTTGTCTTAGTTGATGTCGCGAGAGATTCTGCGATGATAACAGACAAACTAATACGTTACTGTTTAGAGATATGTAATAAAGTCAGACGCGCGCGACGATGCAACGATATTCCGCTTTAGAATATTAAGTAAGTAATTTAAGTAATCTCTCCCTAATGCAAGGGGGATTTGAATCGCTATCATAGCTACATTGAGCGATATACCGCAACATTCATTGCCTGTATGACTTAAATCGCCAGTTGAACACTTTTAAAATTAACTGTCATAATTTAAATTTAGAACTGCTGTGTCGCCATTATTTTAATTAATTAAAAAATATACTGTATATTTAATTATTATTCGTACACTATGTACCGACCAATGTTATGATTTGATGTGTACTGTCGCTTTTATGATGTGCTGTGACGTCATATGGCACTAGTGTGCAATATTTGACATATTTGAATCCATGAGCAGGCAGGCAATTACATATGTTTATTCAAGTTTAGTTTTTATTCCAACAGAATAGTCTAAAAATACAAGCGACTTTATATTTCTGGAGAAAATAAGAATAGGGACAGAGCTATACGAAGAAGCAAGACGCATTGTTGTCTGCTTTTCACGCTTAACCATAGACGTCCTTGAATGTGTTTATTTTTATTTTCTTTCAGAAATACACAGTTTTATTTGAATTAAAATGTTTGCTATTGCATATTATATTATATTCATGAGATCTATGACATCGACGCTACTGCTAATGTAAATATATTTGACCTTACTTTTTGTATTCAGTAAACAATTTTAGCAAGGTTTTCAAACCTAATTACGTGTGTGGAACTAGTAAATATAAAATCTATCATCATCATCTGCCTCACCTTTTTCCATTATCTGTGGTCGGCGCAGTATGTCTTTTCCTTCCATACATCGCGCTTTCCCGTCATACTCACATCCACTCCAACCTCGTTCATATCATTCTTAAAACAATCCATCCATCTTTTCTTGGGCCTTCCTCTCGCACTGTATCCATCCACATTCATATTTATCACTCGTTTAGTCACATGCTTCTCATCCCTTCTCATCACGTGTCCAAACCATTCCAGCCTCCTACCTCTCACTTTATCTGTTATTGGCGCTACCCTGACACTACCTCTTATATACACATTCTTCACCTTATCCATTCGCGTCACTCCACACATCCCTCTCAACATTCGCATCTCAGCAGAGTGGAGACGTTTCTCTTCCCGCAGTTTAGTTGTATTGAAATATAAAATCTATACAGTTATTTAAATATTAAACGTTAAAAATACATGTCAGGGTTGTTTACTGAACGCGAGAGGTAAGGTAAAATGCACCGAATACTTTAAAATTATGTAATTTATATATAGAAAAGTGAAATTTAAAGACAAGTTTATTTATGTGTATAAAATTAGTTTTAAAACTATACGTGTATATTGTTATTATAAGGTTCTGAAATTAACGAGCGCGCGGGATTCTTGATCAAGTTTCTTTTTTCAAAATAATTTTCATTGACAGTCTACAATATTATAGGTTATGGTGGGACATTCTTAGGTACCCAAAATGTGCATTCTTGTTTTTTTTTCAAAATAACTTTACCGTGACATTTCATACAAAGTTTTTTTTTTATTAACTTATTGACAGTCAACAACAATGATGTGACATTTATTTCCAAGTTTTTCTCGATATGGGTACCTTATTGGCAGTCAACAATAATGGTGGGACATTTCTTACCCATGATGTGACATTTCTTACCCAAGATGTGACATTTCTTACCCAACTGGGAATGTTTATAATATCACTCGGTCGACTTTAGGCCAATATTAATAAGTCTAAAAGCGATCTTGAGTACCTTTTCGACATGTAATTTTGTACCTAAAAATTTTAGATTCTCATAGTGCAAAGATTGCCGCGCACGCGCTTTTAAAGAAAGCTTAGAACCTTTTTTCATATTATTCTGTTATAGCGTTGGTCTCTCCAACTAAATGCTACTGCTTAGAGTTAGCTCACGTCCTCAATAGTTAAGTGGCCGGGAACGAACTCTGAACCTCTCGGTAGCGAGGAAAAGATTGTATATGAGCGTAATGATATGAATTTAGAATATACATACTGTGTAAAGTACCATAATGCCTAAATCTTTCCATTTAATGTTAAAACTATTCTATGATAAAAGAAAACTTATATTTAATGTTTTTGTTCCGGATGAATGTCAACTGACGGGACCGAGCGGGTGATCTGCTCGCTCAGTACTAGCCTGCATTGGAGCGAGCGAGTCTTACAAGTGGGCGCGAGCGGTGCGAGCGAACCACAATATATGTGCTCATTTACTTAAAACCTACCGCTTAACTAAGGTGCAATTCCCTAAAAACTACATTTATTGCTTTATTTATCTTCGTACGGGTGTGTCAGAAACTTCTCGTTTAGCTTGATCTTTATTTTGTAGACAATTGGGGTCATATTCCTGGACCAATTTAATGTGTCTCTGCCATACATACATTTAATTAATCGACGACACAAAAATTTAATATGGTTTGTATAGTATACTTACATCCAAAATGATAAATTATTGTGCCTTGTTTGGCACGACTGTGACAAGTCACGTGTCACGCTTTCTGTCACGTTAATATTTTATAGGCTCCTGTTTTTTTTGTTCCTTTTTTCATTCTCTCAATCAATCATTCTCGCCCATGGATAGATAGGAAATACGACAATGCCGGTTTTCTTTGCCTCCAGGGTGGCGCCACCTTGTACTGGCTGACATTGACACTTGACTGTTCAGACGTCGCGCCACAGATATAGATTTACATAGATAACGCAAATGTATGTACTTAACGTGTCCGAAAACCCCGACCGAGCGTCAAGGTTGGTCGCCGATAACTTACAGTCCTCGCGACTACAGATATAAAAATATGAGTATGAGCGAGATAATCACTCGAGAGAATCGTAGCGGACGGTGGGGCATCGGCGGCATCGGTGTCTTTGAATCGGTTTGGATTTCCCGCCATCTGTGAGGTCACAGTAGGTGTTAAAAAGTCGGCACGCTCGGTTTCAATACAAATCGTGATACTTGCGTTATCTATGTAAATCTATATCTGTGCGTCCCGCCCTCTTTCCGACCTCGCGATAATTAGTATTTGTGGTGACACTGACAGAAGTGAAGTGACAGATAACGTCATAATCGTGAGGCGACATCTGGTGGCCTGAATAACGATTAGCGACACGTGACGTGTCACGATAATTGTAAAAATATAACCCGACACTAAGGGCTGCCATTCTTCATAAGTATTATTTTTTTTCAATTTTATTTTTATTGTAGTTGTACATTTTGTTTTTTTTTATTTCGTTTTCTATGGTTTTTGAAGGCTCAACGAACCAACTGTGGTCCCAAAACCAACTGTAGCCCCAATGGCACCCAGACCGGGAACAAATAGTGATCAAAGTAGATTTATATCCTTGTTATAATAATATCAGGTTGTCGTTTTCACAAGAATGCAGACATGATTTTATCTCTCTCTTTGATATGTCATAAGATAGGGACAGCGGTTATTTGAGCCTACAATAAATACTATTATTGGTACGGATGTGTTATTCGTAGTTTTTTGTAGTAATTATTAAAATTTATCATTATGTAGTGAGCCCACACTGTGGGGCCGTTAGACTGTTAAAATATTTTGTTGTTTATTCAGTGAAATATATTATTTTCAATATTATTTATTCTTTTTTTCTCTTATTTTATTTTTAATAATGCCCTATAACCATGGCCACATCGCGGCCAACGAGCAGCGATACGAAAATAATAGAAGAGACGAACATATAACTTCCTTTTTGGAAGGCGGTTAATAATAGAACTGGCAAGCCAAACGTGGTCTTACGCTGAAAATAAAACTAACGTTATCTACTGAGTCCGTTTGTGAATCTAAACTTCAAAAGGGCCACCCAAACACACACAAAAAGCAAAACAAAATTTAATCAAAATCGTTATAATGTTTGTCACGCCGGGCTTACCAACATTTATTATTTTGCAGTTCATTCTGTGTCGGAAACCATAATGTTAATTAAATAGGGGTCGTTTAGGAGGAGTTAATGACAAACACACGGACAAAATAATTATAAAAATATAAAGTACTTATGGTTAAATAATAATAAATCATTTATTAAAAATAAAAGTGAAATATTCTTCACGCAGCGGCCTTTACACTAGGCTCTGGGCCTGTATCGCAGATACCAAAAATAATTAAAACATAAAATAGGCTACATTTATTATTGGCGAAATAAATTTGGAATTGTTTTTTTAAGATAATCGTTTCCGATACAGAATTAAATTACTTAAATATATTTCACGGCGAATTAATAAAGTGGCTCCCGAATGTTGGCGAGCCCGCCGGCGACACACTTAGCATTATTACGATTTCGCATCCCTCCTCTCAAATGTTTCAAATTCCATATTAATTATTTGATAGTGTGCATTATTATTACAGAACGAATTTACAATAAGAATTTTGATTTCGCGGCTGAAAACGGTAGCAATTTACTCTATGGACACACCCGCCATTTATACGAAAGCCAAACTCGACATTATGGAATGTTGAAAACCACAGACCAACAAGCCATAGACGCCGAACCCCCGCTCGCGTAACATATGCATTACCACTGCATATATAAGATAATGTAGGTATACACTGCTCCTGACATGTTAATTGGTCAAATCACAGGTTGACCTTGAACGTAGACCGCTCAACGGACCAATCGAAATTCGCAAAAAAACCCCGCCAACTTGGTGATTGTATTATCATACAATAGTGCACGTGAGCGGTGTCTTGTCTAATTTATCTGTGACAATAACAAACAGTCGTATTTTTAATAGCACATGAAAAACAATTAAAACACCAATAAAAAACAATATATTAACCATACTTATCGAGATTGGCTTTAATAGCGGGATTAAAGAAACAAAAGGGCACTTAAAAAATTAATAATAATAGTCAGTACCATGAATATTGCATTTATTTTAACGCTATAAAGGAATTGCCAATAAATAAATTTAGAAACAAATTAGATAAAAAATTTAAACGTTTCATATTTTTTAAGCAATATTTTTTTTTGGCGAAATGAGCAACACGCTATGTACTGCCGTTTCCTCTTGATAAATCATGACACGTATAATAAAATTAATCTCAAATCTGAGAACGCGATCTTAACATCTTGAGTACGCTTCTGACGAGTCCTTTTGTACCGGTAAGAATGACATTCCTAAGATCGCTATCAGACTTGAGATCAATTTAATAATACCAATCTATGTAATCTAGTACTAAGGTACTTAGGACCGTATTAATAAATCGATCTTAAGACCGAAAGCGGTCTTTGAAATGTCATTCTTATGTCATACCAGCACAAAATGTAATGTCAAAAGCACAGATATAGATTTACATAGATAACGCAAGTATCACGCTTTGTATTGAAACCAAGCGTGCCAAATTTTTAACACCTACTGTGACGTCACAGATGGCGGGAAATCCAAACCGATTCAAAGACACCGATGCCGCCGATGCCCCTCCACCCGCTACGATTCCCTCGAGTGATTATCACGCTCATACTCATATTTTTATATCTGTAGTCGCGAGGACTGTAAGTTATCGGCGACCAACCTTGACGCTTAGTCGGGGTTTTCGGACACGCTACGTACATACATTTGCGTTATCTATGTAAATCTATATATGTGATCAAAAGTGTACTTAAGAACGTTCTTATACTTGAGATCGATTTAATAATACAGCCTTTGTTAAAATAAAAATATATTTGATCCCAAACACCTACAAAGTAAATAAATATTAGCTTGAAAATTTAAAATCTAATGTAAAATTCATTTTGTAAAGATAAATCTACTATTTATAAGCACGTGAAAATTTATATGATAAATAACATTCATTAAATATTAAACTTATTTATTTTATTATTATTATTATTATTACTTGCATAGAGCATAACAACCTACATGTAACTAACAAACGCCATTTGCAGTAAAACAATCACAAGGCGCCATTGAATACATTTCAAACTATGGCTTTGCACATGATCCAAATTATACTGGGATACTTCTAATTCGACGTAATCCTTGCAGCGTATGATAGAACAGCTAACATGCAACGAATTCAATCCCCCTGTATTTTCCACGAAACTAAGTAGTTTTACAGATAATTCCATAGTTTGTTATTGATACCAAAAAACACTGAAGTTAATAACTACAACAGAAGGTTATTGCTGACACCATTTATAAATTAACTAGCTGTGCCCGCGACTTCGTCCGCGTGTAATTTAATTTAACAAAAATCTCGGCACTATTCATCTCCTATTTTATACCCTTGGGGTAGAATTAATCAAAATCCTTTCTTAGCGGATGCCTACGTCATAACATCTACCTGCATGCCAAATTTCAGCCCGATCCGTCCAGTGGTTTGGGCTGTGCGTTGATAGATCACTATGTCAGTCAGTCAGTCAGTCACCTTTGAGTTATATTTAGCGGAAAAGGGAAGATCTTCCAGCCAGGCGGGTGTTATGCCTGGCTGGCGGCCGCTATGCCCCGCTGGTTATTCTCGGGGTCTTGTATATATAGTCACGATGCTTGCGATTCTTAATATCGTGATTCAGTTTTTCTATGAAGAATCCGTACATTGTATTGAGGCGCTGCATTTAGCGCCATCTGTCCGTTTCTGTCGGCGACGTGAATGTGAGGTCGCCACAATATATATTTCGATTATAAAATATATAATAAAATGTCTCAGCGCCTAAATTTTGAATTATTTTGGTGATCTAATGGATCAATCGAATTACCAGTAACCCTACGTTTTAGGATCATTAATCAACAAATTTATTAATTCAAAATAAATCTGTAAATAACGATAAATTCACATGGTAATTACTATATATACTTACATAAAATTCATTTTCCTTACTTGTACTTAGTAAACAATCCTGCTATGACAGGTCCTGCTATGAAATTTTAACATTAACAACACAGACCAAATTTACAAATGCTAAGAAAAAAACACTTTTTAAACTATTTCGTTGAACAATTTCCAGCATGTCTAGTGCAAACGTAAATGTCTGTTCAGACTGCCTTTCTGTCTAAAACCTTTATTGCACACATCGCACACATACGGCATATCTTCCGTGTGAATCAGCGAATGTCTCATCAACGTACTCTTATCGGCGAACGCTTTCTCGCAAACATTGCATACATTCGGATTCGCATCAACTTCTTGAGTAACCTCCGCATTAATTTCACAAACATGATACTTCAAATGCGACTTGAAATTAAAACTTTTATTGCAAACATTGCAATTAAATTCTTGCACAGGTTTCGGGACGCACGAGTGCGCTTTCAATGAGCTCTTTGCATTGTAGCCTTTCTTGCAAATATTGCAAGAATAGGGCTTTTCACCGGTATGCACAAGCAAGTGGGACATCAAATCACGCTTCTCATAGAAGCCTTTGTTGCAAATGTTGCACACATTGGGCTTAAAAGTGGCGTGCACCCGCGCGTGGGCAGCCAAATTGCGATCATCGCGGAACGCCTTATCGCACACTTTACACACATACGGCTTTTCACCCGTGTGAATCCTCGAATGCACAATCAAATGGGTTTTTTGCGCAAAAAATTTACCGCAAACATCGCACATGTGGGTTTTTTTAACGCCCGTGTGAGACCGCGAATGTTTGAGCAACTCAAACTCGTGATAAAACCCTAAACCGCAAACTTTGCACACGTAAGACTTGTCTTCGGTGTGCCGTCTGGAATGCTTCATCAATGTGGACTTTAGTGAGAACGCTTTAGGGCATACATCACAGACATACGGCCGTTCACCCGTGTGCTTACGCCTGTGCGACATCAAATAGCTTTCGTGATGAAAAGTCTTGCCGCAATCATCGCAAGAGTAGATTTTGTCGCCTGTGTGCATCCTAGCATGTCTATTCAAACCGCTCCGCTGAGTGAACCTTTTGTTGCAGACAATACATACATAAGGCTTCTCCCCAGAGTGAGTCCGCTCATGTTCTTTCAAACTACCCTTTCTGCTGAAGCTCTTATGACATGTGTCGCAAGCAAATGATTTCTCATTCTCACATAATTTCGTGTCATCCACTAAACTGCTTTGGGAATCAGCGTTATCAGTGTCTGTGGTCTCGTGTTTTATATCATGTATTGCCTGGTTCAGTTCAGGTGCTGAAAATTAAACACCGAAATGCCTGCTTATGACCGCTGGTTGCGACTTACGAGCGATTAAAAGCAGGCAACAGTCAATCTATAGTTCGATATGCACCTGGGTCTAGACAGGGTGTAAGGGGCATTGTAACGAAAACTGATACCATGGATTCAACATGATTCAGGACCCTCCTAAAGTTGGAGTTTTCCGTCAATATTTCCATGAATTATGCACAAATTTTTCCGCATTTTAACTTGATTTTAGCATGAAATCATTATGAGTTGAATCCGTTGTATTAGTTTTCGTTACGATGCCCCTTACACCCTGTATAAGATTTCTATCAGTGCGCAAACATTCAAGGCGTGACTTATAAAAAGAAAATTATCAAGCGATGTCGGAGTAGCCTTACAATATGTCTTTGGTGCCTTAAGAATAAATATTAAAAATGGAAAGTAAATAATTGATCGAAGTGCTAATATAACTGTAACTATAGGTTCTGTCCGGGACTTCGTCCTGGTGGATCAACTACGAACGGAATTTACAATATGAAATAATAATTTACAAACTTCGATCTCATATTTTATCCATTTAAGTTTAAATTTAGCAACAATAGGTAGCCTCCTCCCGTCCAAGGTCCAATCTATTTTTATGCCAAAAATCATCGAAATTGGTTCACAGGTTTATGCGTGAAATAATAACAAACAGACAGACAGTTACTTTCGCATTTATAATATTCGCTTGAATGTAGTAAAAATAGGAAAATAAAATTGCGCAATGTAAAATACATCCTATATAATATACACGGTGAAACGGAAAGGGTGTACTATTTTTTCTGTATTAAATATAAAATTCACGGCTTCCGAGGGAAAGTTGGAGAACAATATAGCTGTTCAAAGGTTTCACTTCACTAGCCGGTCAAAGGTTGGAATATTATTTAAAGGGCTTCCGCATTTGGATGACTCAAACTCGAAATGATTTTTATTCATGTGCGCCAACAAAGCATTTATGAACAGTCAGAATCTACCGCCGGCTCGGAATGCTGTTTCCACTGAGAAAATCCGGCGAGAAACTGAATGGTTACTCTTTTCAATGAATAAAATATGGTGTACATTCTCAGGAACGGCAACAGAATGTGAGCAAGCAACACCATTGTCACTAAATAAGTAAATACCCTTTCTGTTTTATATTGTACATAAATATATAACTATTGTGAAATCTTACCTTTTTCAAATCCATCTCCCTTATTCTTAACTGTCGCCTCCTCTGTTTCTATTGGTGTATGTGTGTTCTGTTCAATATCGTTCAATGGTACATCGTTTCCTTCATCATACGAAATCTGTTCATCGCACGGTTCCGACTTAATACTTATAGTTATCTCTGGGAGTTCTGCAAATAATTTATTAGAATAATGCAATGGACCTGTAAGAAAATTCAGCGTTTACATCCACTATTATACTAGGTGAAACAAAAAGGGTATACTATTTTTTTGCAATTTTCCTTCGTAAATCTAAAACTATCGGCTGTGTGGGACAGTTGAAGTACTAAAAGTTATGTAGACTTATGAAATCTGTCAACAGCTGTATCCCTGTAACACCTTTTGTTTTTCAAGTTACCTCCAAAGCTGATAGTTTAAGAATTACAAAGTTAAGTTTTGAAAAAATAGTATACCCTTTCTGTTTCAACCTGTACAAGAATGCAAATGTCAAACGTTGGCGGTATGACCAAATCAAAATGTCAGATGGGGGTGCCCGGCTATGCAGCGTCTATGGCTTAGTGGTCTTTGGATTAATTATAAAAACATAGACAAAGTTTTTTTTGATGTCGACAACAACAACCCCTCTCTCGAGCTGTGCCTGTGTATTTAAAGCATCTATAGGCCATGGTAACTGCTTAACATAAGGCGGGTCGTTCGTTTATTCGAACTCTTTGTTATACACAAAAAAAAACAGTAGAATAAGCTACCAGAAAAATACACTACTCTTAGTAACATTACTACTCTTAGATACATTGAAGGTGACCTTCCACTAAGCTGTGGTATGAAGCGGGCCCGGTCGCTTCGACCAATAGCATTACTTTACTTGAAGCGTCAATAGCCTAGTGATTAGAGGGGCCGTGCTCGTAGCTGACAGGTTCCGGGTTCGATCCCCATCCTGGCCATTAAACTATTGACGTGAGCCCGCTCGTAACACAAGCATTAGCTTAGTTGGAGGGGCTAAAGGGAATACTAGTAATGTGATAAACACACATTGCTAGTAATCTTTTGAACAAAAAAAAAAAAACTTCTACATCTTCACCCGGTTTAGGTCAAGTTGACAAGAAATGAAGAGACCATCATTATTCGAAGCGGACAGGTCGGCGTCATAGCACACAGCTAAGTGGACAGTCACCTTTAAACCTCAAGGGTCGAACTCTTACCTCGAGTATTCCGCTCCTCGGTGCCCTCAAACTTAACATCACACTCATAGGTGATGAGGACTGGCTTCTCTTCAATGGGAGCTTCTTTGACAACGCCATCAATGACCGTCGGTTCTAGTATCGCTATAGATAATTGGTTGAGAGCTGAACGGTCTACCTTTGTGTGGTCTAGTATCTGGAACGTGATATTGGGGATTGAGGACCCAAGTTTTTTTTTTTTTGACCGGACTTAATGTTGGCCAGTGTGGCCATACCAACTTCACCCGGACAGAGGGCGAGCGCAAGTGCGCTCCAGCCAGAGGGGCAGGGGGGCAGCTAGCTCGCGGCGCCACAAGGGACACGACCTCGGCTTGGGCCGCTGCCAGGAGAGGTGGCGAGGGTAAATCTACCACCGGATCGGAACGCGAGTGGACCCAAGATCCGATGATGTAACATGTGTGAGATTGGAACGTGAACAGACAGCGTGAAATGGAACGCTGTATTTGAAGAATGTGGATTGGTGGAAGGTTAGGAACGAATGAAGGAATGAAAGAGGAAATAAACGAGACAACGAAGGAAATAAGGCAGATGAGAGGTATGTATGACACTATATTAAAAGACTAGCGGCCCGCCCCGGCTTCGCACGGGTACATTGCGGTTACATTATTCGAGTTTTAGTAAGGATCCCTAATTTTTTGAAAATATATTATAGCCTATGTCACCCGGGGATAGTGTAGCTTCCCAACAGTGAAATAATTTTTCAAATCGGTTCAGTAGTTTCCGAGCCTATTCATTACAATCAAACAAACAAAGTTTTCCTCTTTATAATATTAAGTATGATAATTCTAGGTAAAATGTAATGCATAATATTACCATGGTTCAATTTAATTAATAAATAATTAAATATCGCCAGACTGACACACCAACTGCACGGTCCCAAACTAAGCGACGCTTGTACTATGGGCACCGTACAATGGACTGGGGGCGATCCCGGTGACACCCAGACCGGAGGGAATTATGAAAAGCCGTAATGTTTTGTGATACTAAATGCTATAGGCGAAGACTGCATATAAACATTAATTACAGAGTAATTGAATACCAAATTGATGTTAATACAACAAATTGATCACCTCTCCTCGCTTGAGGACTCTCCTGTAGATTCCTGGTTAGCCACCTAATGTCATTATAACTAACCTCATCTCCTCCCAGCAGCCGGTCCAGCATCTGCGCCAGGACCTGCTCGGCCTGCAGACACTTGAGCTTGAACCTGTGCGAGGCTCTCAGCTGCCCGTAGCATATGTAACACAGCCCCAGCGGCCTCATGTCACTCTGGAACTGAGTGTACTCACATTTTAATATACTAGTTGTTACCTGTGACTATGTTTGTAAGACACACGCAGGAAGATAACATGAGAGATGGGCCGACTATATAAAAAAAGTAACCAGCCTACTTTGGCCATTGCCAAAGACCGGATGCTACGGAACGTTTTGGAGGAGGCCTATGCGTTGTCAAAATATGCTGATTAAGGACAATGGATGTGCAATCACTACATAAAAACTTTTATATTTGAATTTTACCCCTTGTTTAACTTTTTTTTTTGTACTTTTAGCTTTGTCTGTCATAAAGGCTATTTTATTTTATTATAATATGTAAGACACACATAGCCTTTGGCATGAAATATACATCATTTCACCTGGGAAAGCAAGGGTGAACAGAAATGCAACCATTTTCTTTTGATTTTACAAAGTTCACAAACAACTGTTAAACTCACATAAAAACAAAGCTACCATAGCCTAAAGATGCTTGCAATACCAAGTTGAAGAGGAGTGATGTAGATGGAGTGAGGTAAGGCCTCTAGGTCTCTCAGTGATCGTACGAAACTATAATAGATACTTAACGACGATCTAAACTGTAAGGTATGCGAACGCAGAGGTCAGTGAAACCACGGGTAGCTGAGAACACACTGCATATATTGTCAAGTGACACAGTATTTATATCATACTAGCTGTGCCCACGGACTTCGTCCGCGTAGTATTTAACGTAACAAAAATTTCGGGATTATCGGGATAAAAAGTATCCTATATGTTAATCCCGGTTATAAACTATCTGTGTTCCAAATTTCACCCAAATCCGTTCAGTAGTTTTTGCGTGAAGGAGTAACAAACATACATACATACATACATACATCCACACTCACAAACTTTCACATTTATAATATTAGTAGGATAATACATGAGGGGAAACTACCTTCATTTACCTATATAACATAAACTCATCATTTAATTACTATTTAACTTAATTTGAAGCGTCAATAGCCTAGTGGTTAGACGGGCCGTCCTCGTAGCTGAGAGGTTCCGGGTTCGATCTACATCCTGGCCATTAAACTATTGACGTGAGCCCGCTCCTAGCACAAGCATTAGCTTAGTTGGAGGGGCTAAAGGGAATAGTGCTAGTAATGTGATCAACACACATTGCTAGTAATCTTTTTAAAAAAAAAAAAAAAAAATTGTTATTATATCATCTTAACTTAATTTTCTGATAATATAAAACCTGTACGTCTATCTTGATGGAAGCCAGCACTCGTAGCACAGTTTG
This sequence comes from Notodonta ziczac, assembly GCA_918843915.1. Taxonomy (NCBI): domain Eukaryota; kingdom Metazoa; phylum Arthropoda; class Insecta; order Lepidoptera; family Notodontidae; genus Notodonta; species Notodonta ziczac. The sequence goes on from OU974064.1 coordinate 2,688,729, forward strand.
AATACTATTATGAGTGCTGGCTGCAACCTTTAGAGACAGCTTATTATTTAAAAATATATAAATATTATTATTATTATTATCTTCTGTGTTTTATTATCTTCAATTTTCTCTAGCTTGGGTATACCATATTTCTCAGATGATATTTAGGTCCTAATGTTATAGGAGACGGTAACATTCCCCCTCAATGCAAAGAGGATTCAAGCCTTAGTTCAGGCTGATAAACTTTGTAAATCTGAGAAGATTGATAAAACAAGATAACTTCACGACAAAGACTTAAATATTTACGTTTATGATATTTTTTTTGAGGAAGTATGATAATCTTTAGATTAAAATGAGAAATAAATAATAATTAAGCAGTTATCAATAGTAATTAGGTATCTTACCGGTATTGTGGTCAGTTTTTCATATATCTCTTGCAGTTGTTGATTCTTTACGACATGCTGAATATTGTTATTTAGACAAATACGACAAATATTTGCTAGCTGTTCCATGTCTTGCTTGATTACTCGGTCACATAAATTTGGGTATTTTATAGAAAACACTTGTACGTAAGTAGTTAAATAAATAATTGGGTTATGCTAATGTCATTAAGTTAAGTAAACAAAGGTAATTGACATTATTTATTAGATATATACCCACGCTAAGAGTAATATCAAATAATAATAATGAAAATCCAGATTCCAGCAAACAAACCAAACAACCATGGAATAGTGATTGGAATTGGCTCCATATAATAGGTTTTCTTAATAACCGGTAAATACCGTTTCTTTAGAGAAAAATCAACCGAGTTTTAAAAATTATTATTGTATTTATTATTGTCACTTAGATATGGGGAATAAAAACATCACGAAGCTCATTAAAAAGGGAGGTCGTTAAAAGCTTTATGGAATGTCTTTTTCATATTATATAAAATATCTAGCGGCTGAATAAAGTAATCGCAAATTTTAATGGAAATTTCTCCTTAATTCAGAACAAGCCTTAAAAAATCGGTATTTACCGATTTTTAAGAAAATTGTTTTAGCCGGAATATGGAACCAGTCATCACTACTGTCATTGGTTCGCTGTCTGGAATGTATTTATTTATTTCTTGTTTATTCGTTAAAAATGAAGGGAAAAATAAACTGCATCACATCTGGGTGCTTTAGTAATAACAGAGATCCGAACTACACTTTTTTCTCACTTCCGAAGGAAGCCGAAAGGTAAAGATATGAACGCCTATCTAATTTTCCAATAGTTACACAATTTTAAATTGTTGTATCTTCAAAAATGTCTCCCTATGTTTATTTACTAGTGAGTTATTACTGAATACGTGACGCTAGGCCTTACTAGTTCATGTTTAGTCTTTCTAGGATCCTCCTTCTCCTGGAGTACTGTCTCCAAATCGAAGAAATTGCTTTTTAGTGCGCCCAGGATTATCTAATTTTTAAAATAAAGAATATTTTCTATACATCTGTGATTAAGTACTTACCACATCTTTGACCACATTTGACAGTCTGGTTTATTAAATAAATAAAATGTGTCTGTGTGAATTACCTCAAATGGTTCCTTAGTTTTAAAATAAAACCCTAAAGAAATGCCTTTCATTTTAAGGGTATCATTGATACAGTGTTTTTCACACATTTACCACTTTCATTTTGCATATACCAGACGCCGGCAATGGTTGACTTTGGTTGACCGAGAGGATTTGCTGCAAAAAGGGGACTTGAAGAGGAAGTCCTATTTAGTCTGTTCCGGACATTTCGAAGAGTCTTCTATAAAAATAATTAAACATCTCAGAGAGAGTGCTCTTCCCACGATGAGATTACCAAACCGTGCACAGGAGGGATCATCTTCCTCAGAAGCACAATCAAGGGTGAAAACAATGAAGAAGCTAGCTATGTGTCGCATTTGTCTCAATGATAATGTCCAGCATTTAGTGAAGAGTAGACAACTCCAGGAAATATATGAAGGACTGACCACAATACCAGTAAGATGTAGATTTATTATTTAAAGCGTAGAAACGAAGCTTCTACATGGGCGTTTGTGGCGCTCGCCGCGCGGCCACTCTATCTGTGCTAAGTGTCAGTAGCGTTACACGAGGTATACCTATACATCGTGAGGAAACCTGAAAGAAGACATTGTGAGGAAACCTCGCGTGTCTTAGAAATTCTTACGATATGAGATATGTGAAATCTGCCAGCCAGCACTGGGCCAGCGTGGTGGATTATGGCTGGAATCCCCCTCGTAGTTAGAGGAGGCCCGTGCCCAGGAGTGGGACTTCAAAAAGGTGAAAGACAATTAGTAATATATTAAAATTTGAGTACTCAGTTTCAGACTGACATGAGGCCGCTGGGGCTGTGTTACATATGCTACGGGCAGCTGAGAGCCTCGCACAGGTTCAAGCTTAAGTGTCTGCAGGCCGAGCAGCTCCTGGCGGAGATGCTGGACCGGCTTCTGGGTGAGGGTGAGGTGAGTCTACCATTACACCTGTTCCCCCGAGGTGTAAGTGTTGGCAACAACATAACTTTATTTTGTGTTGGCAACCCCAACGGCGCTCTCGTTCTCTTCCTGCTTCACCTGGCCTACGAACTGGTCGATATTTCGTGTCTCTTATTAATAACTTGATTACAATTAAGTACTGTGTTGTGTACAAGATAATATAAGTGCTAACTCTTTATAAGTGCTTTTATTGAAGACCTCTAACTACACACACAATCCAAATTATATGTGTCCGTCCAATACAGTAAGCAGAAACTGTAGTGTGGACTGAGAAAGTTAATCCTATTCATTTATTTAGCATGAAAGGCATCAATCACAAAAGGAATCATCTTCTTATCCTCCTCTGTTTTATTTATTATTATTTTGGTTTGTAAACATTGAAATTGATGTAAACTGTGAGTAGGTATGCACACCTCACTAAACTAGCTTTCTCATACAATTTAAACACCTAAATCTGTGTGAGTATTGATTACTATTTACTTATTTAGTGACAATGGTGCTGCCTGCTCACATTCTGTTGCTGTTCCTGAGAATATACACCATCTTTTATTCATTGAAAAGAGTAACCATTGAGTTTGTTGTCGTATCTTCTCAGTGGAAGCGGCATTCCGAGCCGGCGGTATTCTTACTGTTCATAAATGCTTTGTTGGCTTACATGAATAAAAACAATTTTGAGTTTGAGTTTATTCTAATCGGCTGCTCCACCTTCCAGGCACTGGATCCCATCCAGGTAGACCGGTCAGGTCTTCATCAGCTCTCCATAAGCCCAGTAGAGCAGAATATAATCAACAGCACAGTTCAAGGAGTTCGAATTAATGAAACAGAACCGCTGATCTCTGAATGTGATGTGAAATTGGAGAAAGAGATGACAACAGGTGAGGTATTTTGATTACAACATGCGTACTACCCGCTCGGTGTTAAGCAGTTACCGTAGCATATACAGGTTGAAACTAAAGGGTATACTTTTTTTTAAACTTAACTTTGTAAATCTAAAACTATCGGCTTTGTGGGACAGTTGAAGTACTAAAGGTTTTTGTAGACTTGTGAAATCCGTCAACAGCTGTATTCCTGTAACACCTTTTGTTTTTTCAGTTTCCTCCAAAGCTGATAGTTTTAGAATTACAAAGTTAAGTTTGAAAAAAAAGTATTCCCTTTCTGTTTCAACCTGTATACAATTCCGGTGTTTGTGTGTGTTTATTCGTAGTTCAGCTCCTCGTAAACGGCTTGACCGATTTCGATGACGTTTTGATGTACCTATAGAATAACTCGGATGGTTCTTGGCTATAAATGGACCCGGTAGGTTGCTCTTTTGTCAACATCCACAAAAGATAATCAAATGCAGATCGAAGCTACGAACAAATGCTAATAATAAATTTATGTATTGCAGAGGTCACTGACACTGGCAAGTATTCAGATTCGGAAGGTGACAATAAACGAGGCTTGTCAGACCTAGAAGACGATATGACGTTCAATAATATGAAATTAATAAGAGAAAAAGAGGAAGTGAGAGCTGGAGGGGCTCAACAGTGTATATTGATGATAGGTAATATTTAATTTTAATTGTTACACGGGAAATACCAGTGATGGCTGATTGGTTAAGCATCGCTTGTACTATGGGTACCGTACAATGGACTGGGGGCGATCCAGGTGACACCCAGACCAAAGCAAACTACGAAATGGCTATTTCCGAAATTTGCCACGGCGGGAATCGAACCCGCACCCACCATGTGCAGTGGGCCGAGCGGCCTGCGCTCGAACCACTGCGCCAAGCGGTCGTTAAACAAAGAAAAATCTATTTTCCTACTAATATTATAAATGCGAATGTTTGTGAGTGTGGATGTATGTTTGTTACACTTTCACGCAAAAACTACTGAACGGATTTGGGTGAAATTTGAAACACAGATAGTTTATAACCTGGATTAACACATAGAATACTTTACTTAAGTCTACGCGGACGAAATCGCGGGCGGCAACTAGTAAATCTTATATATTAAATTCTCGTGTCACAATGTTAGTTACCATACTCCTCCGAAACGGCTTGACCGATTTTTATGAAATTTTATAATGCATATGAAGTAGGTCTGAGAATCGGCTACTATCTATTCTTCATACCCCTAATAGACAGGACAACATCTGTCGGGTCAGCTAGTAACTTATAAATAAAGCTTTTAAATGTTTTTCTCTGTAACAGAATCTTTATTCTTTAGATCATAGTAAATTAGGTATTTAATTTTCAGGAGTACCCATAGCAGAGGAACGCAAACTTAGTCCAGTAGCTACCTCAATACAAGATTTCACAACATCACGCAAACACAATGATGACATAGGAGATGACAAAATTAAAATTACAAGTGATGTGGACTTAAATATACCTGATATGTGTCAGCAAAACATTGTTCGGGAAGATTGTTCTAATGAAATAAAATATAATAATGATAGTGCTGTCAGAATCAGTGTGGTCGGTGACAAAATATGTTTGAGTGGTGAAACTAAATACACATGTGACAATTGTAAGCAGTGTTTCAGTGAAAAGAGTGAGTTGATTACACATATATCAAGTGTGGGTACGTGTTTTAAAGCTTACATTTGCAAAGTGTGTGAGAAGGCGTTCTATCGGAGGAATAGTTTGAAATTACATGCGCTAACTCACTCAGGTTCGAAGTGGTATTCGTGCGATGTCTGCAAAAAGACGTTCACACAGAAGAACCGTTTGTTAGTGCATTCGTTTAGACACATCGGTGTGAAACCTTATGCCTGCGAAGTTTGCAAGAAACGCTTCAGTCATAAGAGTTATTTGTTGAATCATACACTTTTACACACGGGTGAAAAACCTTTTGTATGCGATGTGTGTCAAAAAGGATTCACGCAGAAGTCTAATTTGAAAATTCATTCACTTACACACTCAGGGGACAGACCGTTTGTCTAGTCCCGATCCGGCCGCCGTCAGCGACGCACGCTCCGCGCCAGTCCGCCTCACCGCACACGCGCTCGCACTCGCACTCGCTCGACGCTCCGCCATCTCAGGGTTTTTTCTCTTGATTTTGTGTTTAGCCCGTTGTTTTTACGGCAGGCTAAACACATTTCACTTGTGTTTAACCTTTGTTTTGTGTATTGTGTGATTCCAGCCACAGCCGCCCCCACTTCGCCACGCCGCCGCGCCTAGGCGCCGGCCGTCCGCCACCCGCTCGCGGCCCCTTGCCGCCCCCGCCCACCTCGCCCCGCGCGTCGTCAACTGTCGTTTTCACGACAATTATTGTTTCGAAATCGACGGAAATTTTTTCCGTCAAGAGTTTCACCTATCCACGGGAATACCTAACGGTGATAACAAGTGGATAGGGAGCGTGACCCAGGCGCTCGCCGTCCCCTCCTGGGGTAGGCAAACTTGGTTGGGCCTGGCACCACCGGCCTTGGGGTCTCCCCTAGCCGACGCCAGGTAGCTCCCTCCCACCCTACCCTATCCCTATTCCTATTCTCTGGGTGCTGTTTGGTGCGTAGTTAATTTATTGGCTACGTACCTCTGCCCCGGGGCTGTTAGTCACAGTTAGGTACTTAGGTACGCCGGTAGGCGTAGTTAGGTACTCACCTTACACAACCTTTGCCATTGCACCTAGGTAAAGGGACACCATAGGACTAGGACACACGCAGGCACACACCCTACCCCTCCCTGCCGGCAGGTGGGGCGGGACGATCTCACCTCTTAGGTCCACTATGGACCTAAGTAACTTTAAACTCACCGAGGAGCTCTTTCGAGAGCTCTTCGTACTTGTCCAGAAGCAGTGCCCATCCCTGCTGGTTGGCCTAGCCCAGCGTCATGCTGCGGACTCCCCTGCGTCCCCCGACCCCTCGCCTCCCTCCTCCCTTCTCGCCCCTACCCCTCCCTCTGAGTGCGACTCCGACCTTCAGTCGGAGATCGACATGGAGGTGGAGGCCCTTGCGCCCCCCTCCCCCCCCCCCTTCCCGCTACATCCTCCTCAGAGGATGATTTTATTCTCGTTGGCGGGAACAAGAGGGCGCGCAAGCAGCGCGACCTCCCTCCCCCGAAGGTGAGCAAAGCTGCTCCCTCTCTGGGGTCCCCAGCCCCCTCCCCTACCCCCGCATCCCCTACTCCCCGCCAATCTGGCAGTAGCCCGTCTGCCTCGCAGCGGGCCTCGCCCTCCCCGCGCCCCGCGCGCAAGTCACCCCCGCCCCCTCCCCTTGTCATCCATGACAAGAGCGCCTGGGAGCGCATCTCGAAGGCGCTCCATGAGCGCCATATCCACTTCCTCTCTGCGAGGTCCACCTCGCAGGGAATCATGGTTAAGGTGCAGTCCTCGGACTGCCACCGTGCCCTATCAAAGTTTCTGCGGGATAATAAAATCCCATATCACACGTACGCGCTCGAGGAAGAGCGCGTACTTCGTGCCGTCATCCGCGGCCTCCCAAAAGAGCTCGACACCGAGCTCATTAAGAGCGACCTTAAGTCGCAGTCCTTCCCGGTGCACGAGGTGCACCGGATGTACAAGGCCCGCACCCGGGAGCCATATGATATGGTCCTGGTAGTGCTGGACCGCTCCGACGAAGGTCGGAAAATCTTTAATCTTAAGGCCGTCTGCCTTATTTCGGGGCTCTCAATTGAGGCCCCTCACAAAAGTGGCACTCCCACGCAGTGCCACAACTGCCAGCTTTACGGGCACTCTGCCCGTAATTGCAACGCCCGTCCCCGGTGCGTCAAATGCATCGGGGACCATCCTACCAGTGCATGCTCGCGCTCGAAAGAGACCGCGACCGAGCCACCGAGCTGTGTCCTCTGCGGGACTCAGGGGCATACCGCGAATTATCGCGGTTGCCCTAAGGCCCCAAAGGGGAACGGCGGGGTGGCGAGGCGCGGACGTCCTAGAGCGCCTGTACGGGCTGCCTCTCAGCCCTCTGCGCCCTCTGCGCCTCCCCCGGTGTCTTTTGCACCGATCCCCGCTGCGCCCTCTGCGCCCCGCCCCTCTCTGCCCTCAGCACTCCCCGCCCCCGCGCCCTCAGCGCTAAAGCCCGCGCTCCCAGCGCGCCCCTCCCCGCGCGCCAATGTATGGAGCAAGCCGCTCCCATACACGGCCTCCGCCTCCCTCCCGGTGCAGACCGCCCCTGCGCGCCCTGCTGCCCCCCGCCCTCGCCCCGCGCCCTCTGCGCCTACCACCGCCACTAGCTTGGCTAGCGACTTTGCGTTGGTGAGCGAATTCTTCAACGTTGTTAACGTTGAGCGAGTTCGCTCACTCGCGCACCACCTCCGCACAGCAACCAATCCTTATGAGAGGATTGCTGTCATGGAGTCGTACATGGATGTGTACGATTCCCTCTCATCTTTTGACTCTCTCGTGCACCCGTAATGGATTTACACATCCAACGTACCAAACCCCATCACCTATCCCTAGCGTTTTTCAACGCTTTTGGCCTTTCCCAGCAGAGGGATCAGGTTGGTGAATTCCTTCGGGTTCATCAGGTTGATCTCTTGCTGGTGCAGGAGACCCTGCTTAAGCCGTCCCGTCGCGATCCCAAAATCGCAAACTATAATCTTGTAAGGAATGACAGGCTCACCGCCCGCGGGGGTGGGACTGCCATTTATTACAGGAGGTCCCTCCACTGCATTCCCCTCGACCCCCCTGCGCTCACCAACATAGAAGCCTCGGTCTGTCGTCTGTCCCTCACTGGCCATCCTGCCGTGGTCATAGCCTCCATCTACCTTCCGCCTGGCAAGCTTCTGCTTAGGAGTGACATCGAAGCACTCCTTGATCTGGGAAGCGCAGTCATACTGGCTGGCGACTTCAACTGCAAGCATGTCAGGTGGAATAGTCTCCTCACCACCCCAAATGGGAGGCGTCTTGACGCCCTAGTCGACCAGCTCGACTTTGACGTCATCGCCCCCATGCACCCCACTCACTTTCCGAACAACCTAGCACATCGCCCTGATGTCCTAGACATTGCCCTCCTCAAGGGCATAACCTTACGGTTGCGCTCGTTGGAAGTTCTCCAAGAGCTCGACTCCGACCACCGTCCCGTTCTCATGCAGCTCGGACCTTCCCCTCCATCTCAACCGACCACGCGTTCTGTGATGGATTGGCAAAAGCTAAGTACTTCCTTAGCGGATGTCTCTTCTCCACACCTCGCCAGCATCCCTGATCTCCTTACGTCCCCTCAGGACACATCTCAGGCTGTAGATGCCTTCTCCAACCATCTCCAGTCGGCCATTAGTCACTCGTCTAAGCAGGTCGAGGTAGGTGACTCTCACCGCTTCGTTCTGCCAGGCGATATCAAAGCCCTGGTCCGAGCTAAGAATGCCTCCATCAGAGCTTACGATTCTTACCCCACCGAAGCTAACCGTGTTCGCATGCGCGCTTTACAGCGTGATGTAAAGCGTCGAATCGCCGAGCTTAGGGACGCCCGGTGGGGTAACCTTCTCGAAGGAATCTCGCCATCGCATCTAGCTTACTGGAAGCTGGCGAGAGCCTTAAAGTCCGACTCTACTGTCACAATGCCCCCCCTATTACGCCCTTCAGGCGACCCCCCTGCTTTCGATGACGACGAAAAGGCCGAGCTTCTAGCCTCCGCTCTCGAGAGCCAGTGCTCCCCTAGCACCCAATCCTCTGATCCCGACCACCTGGAACTCGTTGATAGGGAAGTCGAGCGCAGGGTTTCCTTACCCCTCACTACCACTCTCACACCGGTTACCGAATCCGAGGTGAAGGATTTGATTAAAGGTCTCAACTCCAAGAAGGCCCCGGGCTCGGACGGCATTAGCAACAGAGTTCTCAAACTCTTACCCGCCCAGCTTATCTGTCTCCTAGTAGCTATCTTCAATGCCGCTATGACGAACTGCATCTTTCCCAATGCGTGGAAGGAGGCAATAGTCATTGGCATTCACAAACCCGGTAAGCCCCGCAACGTCCCTGCGAGCTACCGTCCCATCAGCCTCCTCAAGGCCATTGCCAAACTCTATGAGCGCCTGCTTTTAGCAAGACTCAAAGAGTATATCTTTTCCAATCATCTTCTCATTGACGAGCAGTTCGGCTTTCGGGCCGGCCACTCTTGTGTTCACCAAGTACACCGCATCACGGAGTACATTCTCAAAGGCCTCAACTCCTCCTCCGGCCGCCCCCTATCCACGGGAGCTCTCTTCTTTGACGTCGCTAAGGCGTTTGACAAAGTCTGGCACAACGGCTTGATTTACAAGCTGTACCTCTTAGGCGTGCCGGACAGTCTCGTGCTCATCTTACGAGACTTCTTGTCAAACCGTACCTTTCGATATCGAGTCGAGGGCACGCTCTCCCCACCCCACCCCATCAGGGCAGGAGTCCCTCAGGGCTCCGTGCTCTCCCCTCTTTTGTACAGTCTGTACACTAACGACATCCCCCGCACGAACAATGTGCAACTCGCCCTTTACGCGGATGATACCGCGCTCTATTTCTCCCATCGTAATAAGGCTCAGATCACACGCGTTCTCCAACGCGCTGTCAATTCTCTCGGAGAGTGGTTTATGAAATGGCGAATAGAGGTGAACCCGGACAAAAGCGCAGCCGTGCTTTTTGCCAGGACCACCTCTCGACGCCCCTCCATACGCCACACTCGCTCCAACTTAGGTACTGTCTCTTTGTACAAGCAGCCTATCCCTTGGTCCAAGTCAGTTAAATATCTCGGGGTCACGCTCGATGGCTCCATGACCTTCGGTCCTCACATTAGAAACGTCCGCAATCGAGCCGCCTTTGTGCTCGGTCGCCTTCATTATCTCCTATGCAAGCGGAGTAAAATGTCCCTTAGAAATAAGGTGACACTTTACAAAGCTTGCATTCGCCCCATCATGTCCTATGCGAGCGTTGTGTTCGCCCACGCGGCCAACTCTCACATTAGTCGCCTCCAGGCCTTACAGTCCCGTTTTCTTCGCCAAGCCGTCGGAGCCCCGTGGTTCGTACGGAACGTAGACCTTCATTCTGACTTACGCCTCGATTCTATCCAGAAGCACTTCAAAATAGCGTCTGAACGCTATTTCATGAAGGCTTCTGAACACACCAATCCCTTAATCGTCGCCGCCGCCGATTATGCACCCGCACACGAGCCAGATACATGCCGCCGCAGGCCGCGGCATGTGGTGCTGGACCCCCCCGACCCACTCACCGCTCTCCTAGACTCAGATGTCGAGGAGAACGACACACGCACACTCCCCGCCAGACACCGACCTCGCCGGCGAGGTCGACGAACCCCCGCTTCCGCTAGAAGGTGCGTCTACTTACCTAGACGCACCTTGGCACCCGACAAGCCCGCTGAGTTTCTTGCCGGATCTTCTCAGTCGAGGTCGCGTTCCGATCCGGTGGTAGATTTACCCTCGCCACCTCTCCTGGCAGCGGCCCAAGCCGAGGTCGTGTCCCTAGTGACGCCCTTGAGCTAGCTGCCCCCCTGCCCCTATGGCTGGAGCGCACTTGCGCTCGCCCTCTGTCCGGGTGAAGTTGTTATGGCCACTCTGGCCAACAACATATAGTCAATTCAAAAAAAAAAAAAAAAAAAAAAAACCGTTTGTCTGTGATGTCTGTCAAAAAGACTTTGTTCTACGCTCACATTTGAAAAGACATTCGCTTATACACTTGGGTGTGAGACCGTATGTTTGTAATATATGTAAAAAGGGCTTCACAAGAATGTCTGCTTTGAAAAATCATGAAGTCACACACAAATAGGTGTGAAAAGATTATGGATGCGATGTCCATCACAGTGGTCATTTACTAAATGAGTGAGAAAATGTATGATAGCCATATGAGGAACGGTTTCCTGAATCAGGAATTCAGATCGAAGCATACTAATGGCGGAGAACCAAGTACTTACTTTTTTTTTTTTTTTTTATTGCGATTTAGGCAAGTATTTGACCACAATCTCACCTGATGGTAAGTGACGATGTGGTCTACGGTGGTGCATACTTGCCTAGAAGGTACCTGTTCACTCTCGACTTGAAAACATCCAGGTTATAGTCAACCGGGAACAAAGACGCCGGCAAGGTGTTCCATTCCTTGGCAGTTCGCACAATAAAAGTGGAAGCGAAACGTTCGTACCAAGAACTGAAGGAGTTACCATGGGACCCCAAGTCCTTACCATCGGTAAGACTTGTAGAGGAGTAAAACATTTGAATTAAAGCTCGTTAAATTCAACATTCTTGTTATTTTTTATCACCCAAGGCGGAAATAAATTGTTTTTGGTACCAAGTTCCTTTACGCGGCTTGAAGTAGGAGTTAAATGGCAGAAAATATCACACTTGAAAAGCTTTATATCCCCTTCCAGACATCTGTTTGTAATTAATAATAATTATGTAAACCACTTGCTAACGTTCACTGTGAAAAAGTTCTCACAAAATCAACTAGATGGCGCGAGTGAGACTATATTTAATATATATAATAGAAACTATATTTTTTTAAATATATTTTACGTTACTCTAATAAGTAAGACAGTGAAAGCACTTCATGCTAGATCAGGAAGCGTAACAACCACAGATATAGATTTACATAGATATCGCAAGTATCACGATTTGTATTGAAACCAAGCGTGCCGAATTTTTAACACCTGCTGTGACGTCACTAGTGACGGGAAATCTAAACCGATTCAAAGACACCGATGTCGCCGGTGCCCCTCCGCCCGCTACGATTCTCTCGAGTGATCATCTCGCGCATACTCATATTTTTATATCTGTGGTCCCGCTCGCTCACAAGTTAGCGGCGACCAACATTGACGCTTGGTCGGGGTTCGGACACGCGAAGTACATGCATTTGCGTTATCTATGTAAATCTATATCTGTGGTAACAACATCCAAGGCTAATGTTTCTCAGTGTGTGGTTACCAGGGTTTACGCGGGCAAGACAAGATCGTGCGTCCAGTGGATAAATAATCCCAGCGCCATTAAATAAATAAATATCACCAGACGAACACACCAACTGTTTGGTCCCAAACTAAGCGATGCTTGTACGATGGGTACCGTACAATGGACTGGGAACGATCCGAGTGACACCCAGACTAGGGCAAATTATGAAAAGGCCATTTCCGAAATTTACCCCGGCGGGAATCGAACCCGCAACCACCATGTGCAGTGAGCCGAGCAGCCTATAGCATCAGACAGCACCGTCAATAAAATGAAACGTTTGAATTGACAGTTTATTTTATAAACTTACATCCATAAACTTAAAGTAACTTAAAATACCAAACTTCTTGGACAACAAAAAGTCTTCAGTTAAAGCATTTTCATTAATGGAATATCTGTGTCATTACTGGGATACTTCCATCATTTGCGTTGCATCTGTAAACAAAAAGAAAAGTTTTTTAAAATACCGCTGTAAAAAAGCAAGCGATATCCATCCTCGCACCTCTGGGTTTTACGAAATCCATGTACGCATAATAATTTATATATGATTATTATCACTCGCTTACGGTGAAGGAAAACATCGTGAGGAAACCTGCATGCCTTAGAAAATCTAACCAATTTTCGAAAGACATGTGAAATCCGCCAACCCGCACTGGGCCAGCGTGGTGGATTACGGCCTGAATCCCCCTCGAAGTGAGGGGAGGCCTGTGCCCAGGAGTGGGACTTTAAAAGAGCTAAATTATATTCATTATTTTTATTAAGAGGATTCAATTGTTCATACTCATTTTTTACACAAAATTTATTTGTGTTTGAAACGGATTCCACATGACGTCAAAATACTTATTAATTCAGACCACAGATATAGATTCACATAGATAACGCAAGTATCACGATTTGTGTTGAAACCAAGCGTGCCAAATTTTTAACACTTACTGTGACGTCACAGATGGCGGGAAATCCAAACCGATTTAAAGACACCGATGCTGCCGATGCCCCTCCGTCCGCTACGATTCCCTCGAGTGATTATCTCGCTCAAACTCATATTTTTACATCTGATTCTGTAGTCTGCGAGGACTGTAAGTTATCGGCGACCAACCTTGACGTTTGGTCGGGGTTTTCGGACACGCTAAGTACACACATTTGCGTTATCTATGTAAATCTATATCTGTGATTCGGACTTTTTCAAATACCGGTGCACAAAAGCAAAGCCCCCTACACGACATCCCGTACAGCCATTATTGGTCCCCATTATCGATCCTGTTTTACAGGAGTTACAGTGGTGGCAGTGTGTGGCGGGACCAGACCCATAAAAAATCCCGGATAGGACCCCCCTACCTAGGCCCCTAGGCCCTGACCTCGAACCGGAAGACGCAGAGTTGGACGGCCCCCACTAGATGGACCGACGATCTGGTGAGAGTCGCGGGGAGCCGTTTGATGCGGATAGCGAGCGACCGTCCATTGTGGCGTTCCATGGGGGAGGCCTATGTCCAGCAGTGGACGTCTTCCGGCTGATGATGATGATGAGGCCCCCCATCCCTTCTCTCACCTCCGGAGCCGTCGTTGAACATGAACTCGTCCTGGTACTCCTTGAGGAACTGCTCGGAGCGGTGCTCGTCCAGGAACAGCGAGTATACCTTCTTCACGTCTTCCATGCTCACCTGAACAACAAAATCACTACATAGTATAAAACAAAGTCGCTTCCCGCTGTCTGTCTGTCCCTATGTATGCTTAGATCTTTAAAACTACGCAACGGATTTTGGTGCTGTTTTTTTAATTGATAGAGTGATTCAAGAGGACGGTTTATATGTATAATACATGCATAATATAGTAGAGAAACACTGATAAAAAAAACCGTGCGAAGCCGGGGCGGGTCGCTAGTATTATTGTAATAGTCAGAATCTACCGCCGGCTCGGAATGCCGCTTCCACTGAGAAGAGCCGGCGAGAAACTCAATGGTTACTCGTTTAAATGAATAAAAGATGGTGTACCATCAACAAAGTTGACGCTTGCTCAATTTTTAACACTTTTCGCTTGCAGGCAGTAGTCATAGGATGCCTCGTCTATTATGTTGTTGTCCAATGAGACGAAAAGCGTCCGATGAGACTAAAGCCCTTTTTTCAGAAAGCCTTTGTTTTAATTCTTTAGGACCATGGCTGCTGGTCACTGCATACAAAATGCAACCTTAAGGTGATCAAGCGTCGAGTTTGTTGCCTGTACATTCTCAGGAACAGCAAAAGAATATGAGCAGGCAACACCATAAATATATGTAGGAGAGATGACGTAGTAAAGCGTCCAAATGTGAGAATGAGTGACGGTTGAAGTGTGAGAGACATAGAGATGAACGGGGGTCGTAAGCGAGCACTGAAGATGAGAAAATAAATAAAGAACAGATTCTTCAATCTAGATAGGGTATACTTTTTTTTTGCAACTTTACTTTGTAAATCTCAAACTATCGGCTTTGTGGGACAGTTGAAGTACTGAAGGTTTTGTAGACTTATGAAATCTGTCAACAGCTGTCCCTATAACACCTTTTGTTTTTAAAGTTTCCTCCAAATGTGATAGTTTTAGAATTACAAAGTTAAGTTTTGAAAAACAAAGTATACCCTTTCTGTTTCAACCTGTATATGCGATTAACATCAGACGAGTCAATTGATTGCCGACTTTATTACATTAAAAAAAGCTACAGAAGAAGTGATAACGACATAATTATCTCACCTCCGTAGCCTTCCTTCGTTTAGCAACAAGGGATGCTGTGGTGATGAGCTGTATGGCGTATCTCAGAGACGTCTCGGTGGCGACGCGCGTCAGCACTGTCAGCGCGTCGCTTGACATTTGACAGTCCTCCTCTTCACATCTGTTGACAGAAAATATATTAAGGTGAAGGCGCCTGCCTAGCCCGCGAAATTCAAAATTTTCGAGTATTTTTATAGTTTATCCAAAATCTGAAAACATTTAAGACAACACAGTATGCAGTGCGTTTATTAATACATTTATTTTACTCTAAATATTATCACGGTGGATATGATACTAGTTAATCACTAAATATACAAAAATTGCCAGATTATCTGGATAGCTGTCGTTCTTGAAATGTTTTAGAGTATGTTGGATATATTAATAAATGCACTGCACACGGTCTTTGTCGCGAATTACAAAATGCGCCTTTTATTATTGTCAGATTTTGAAAAATTTCTAAAAATCCTCAAAAAATTTGAACTTCGCGGGCTAGATGGGCGCTTTAGCCTTAAAAATTATCGTAAAAACATAGTAAGGAGGAGGCTCCATTTTGGAAGTCGGTTAAAAAGCAGTGATAACCCATTGGTTAAGCACGCGTCCTGCGGGCAACAGGTCCTGGGTTCGAAATCTATGTGCGAATCATAATTTCTATATGATTCTCACTCACGGTAAAGAAAAATATCGTGAGGAAACCTGCATGTCATAGTCACGCAGGTTTCCTCACGATGTTTTCCTTCACCGTAAGCGAGAGATAATCATATAGAAATTATGATTCGCACATAGATTTCGAAAAACCCAGAGGTGCGAGCCGGGGTTTGAACCCAGGACCTGTTGCTTGCAAGACGCGTGCTTACAACAGAACCTCCAATATTTTTGAAGTCGGTTCAAAATGGCTGCTTGTGTAACAAACCTGATGTTCAAAATCTCTCTCAGCTCGTGATGGCTGTAGGGAGACGTGGGCACTATGATCATCCGGTCCAGCAGGTCCAGGGGGATCCCGTGCGGGCTGCGGTAGTTGGTGCCCCTGATGCGCGTGATGCCGCGGTTGGTAGCCATGATCACCACCGGGGCTGTCTCCGACTCCAGCGCGCGGTTCAGGAACGAGAAACACTCGATGTCTAACATATGAGCCTGAAGAAAGACAAGTTTTACTGTAACGACGACCACTTGGCGCAGTGGTTCGAACGTCGGCCGCTCGGCTCACTGCACATGGTGGTTGCGGGTTCGATTTCCACAAGGCCAAATTTCGGAAATGGCATTTTCGTAATTCGCCCCGGTCTGGGTGTCACCGGGATCGCCCCCAGTCCATTGTACGGTACCCATAGTACAAGGGTCGCTTAGTTGGTGACCGTACAGTTGGTGTGTTCGTCTTGCGATTATTGTTGGAACGAAGTTCCTTATCGCGCGTTGCGAAAGGGGGCTAGACGGAAAAAATTAAGACCAAAAGTTGTAACGACACTTTTTGCTATAGTTGTAAGCCGTGCGGCGCGCGCGTGTTTCTCTGTCTGTCTCTCTCTCTCTCTTATAGAAAGCAATCCAGTTATTTTCGTTTCGTCTTTCTATTTCGCATTGAACAGTGTGGTGACGCGACGATTATTTTTGTTGAGTGTATGTATACAGGTTTTTTGTACATAATAAATAATAAAAAATAATTACAATAATGTATCCTGACAATGTTTCTGCACAAGTTCCGGATATTGCAACTTCGTTACATCCGGGTGTCCCTTGACACATCTCAAGTTTTTTTATTATTATAATAATAATAATTTTAGCCCTTTTGACGTCCCACTCCTGGGCACGGGCCTCCCCTCAACACGAGGAGGATTCAGGCCGTAATCCACCACGCTGGCCCAGTGCGGGTTGGAGGATTTCACATGTCTTTCGAAAATTGGTTAAATCTTCTAAGACATGCAGGTTTCGTCACGATGTTTTCCTTCACCGTTAGCGAGTGATAATCATATAGAAATTATGATTCGCACATAGATTTCGAAAAATCCAGAGGTTCGAGCCGGGGTTTGAACCCGAGACCTGGTAGCCCGCAAGACGCGTGCTTAACCAATCGGCTATCACTGCTATGCTATTTTATTATTAGTAACTATTTATAGTTAGGAAATTCTATAAAACTTTACCTCATCTATGAACAATACTCCAGGGATCATCTCAGCTTTTCCTTCCTCGCGCCATTCGGCCACTTTACTGTTGATCTGTTCACGAATTTCAGACTTAATCTCTCCGGTGTCGCCTGTTCAAAATAAAAAGAAATAACCGTAGATAAATATAAATATCGCCAGACTGACACACCAACTGTACGGTCCCAAACTAAGCGACCCTTGTACTATGGGTACTGTGCAATGGACTGGGGGCGATCCCGGTGACACCCAGACCGGGTCGAATTACGAAAATGCCATTTCCGAAATTTGCCCCAATAGGGAATCGAACCCGCAACCACCCGGTGCAGTGAGCCGAGCGGCCTACGCTCGAACCACTGCGCTAAGCGATCGTCAAACAGAAAGGGTATACTTTTGTTTTAAAACTTACCTTTGTAATTCCAAAACTATCAGCTTTGGAGGAAACTTGAAACCAAAACGTGTTACAGGGATACAGCTGTTGACAGACTTCACAAGTCTACACAACCTTTAGTACTTCAACTGTCCCACAGAGCCGATAGTTTTAGATTTACAAAGTAAAGTTGCAAACAAAATTGTATACCCTTTCTGTTGCACATAGTATAATCAAAATATCAAAATCTGAGTCAAAGTCGGTGCAGCCGTTTCTGATATTAGCCGGAATAAACGCACAGACAACAATTTTTTTTTTTTTATATGAATCCTACTAATATTATAAATGTGAAAGTTTGTGAGTGTGGATGTTCACGCAAAAACTACTGAACGGATTTGGATGAAATTTGGAACACAGATAGTTTATAACCGGGATTAACACATAGGATACTTTTTATCCCGATAATCCCGAAATTTTTGTTAAGTTAAATACTACGCGGACGAAGTCCGTGGGCACAGCTAGTTTATTATAAAACTGTTATTTGACATGAAAAACAGACACTTTGATTTTATTTATTTATATAGATTCAGTTTTATTTTTAAAATGGCACCAACCTGAGAACAAGGCGAGGAAGCCGTGGGTCCTGGAGTTGATGACGTCGACTTCATGAAGCGTGACCGTGTGCACCACTTCCTTTCGCTTCTGCAACTCGCCCTCTGGACACTGGACGAAGCGGGCTTGTTGTCCTGGAAATAATAATAATAACAATTTTACCACACTTGCTGGTAAAGTGGCTCTTATTGCAACGCTTTAAGGTTCTTATCTTAATGTAGCTTATTACCCACTAGAGCTTTTAACTTTTTTATCTTAAAAAAGGGTTTCTTCTGTCTTAAAAATAGTAAAACAAAATGTGAATAAATGAAACTGTTTTATAATTAATTAAAATATGATAAATAAATATTGATTATTTAAATTAAAATTCAATGCAAATACATACATAATCTATATATATAAAAGAAAGTCGTGTTAGTTACACCATTTATAACTCGAGAACGGCTGAACGGATTTGGCTGAAAATTGGTGGGGCGGTAGCTTAGAACCAGGAGAAGGTTATAGGATACTTTTTATCCCGTTCCAGTGGAACTTGACATAAAACGTGAAAACGTGTTATTAATGCAAATGACAGCCAATGACAGCAAAAAAATATGAATGAAAAAAAATTCTAGCCGTTGATTATTTACAAATGGTGTAAAAAAGGAGAACCAACAGCTAAAATGTCGTCTATAGTTAAATATGGTTGAATATTTGATAATTTGAAATTTTGAAGTTGACAGTTGATCTGTCAGTTTCGAATTTCTATTAGCTTATTGTACGGATATTAACATTAGCAATACGATGCCGCGTCCAAGACAATCTGATCTTTCGCGACAAAGCCGTAATGCAACTAGGATTCGAAACATTGCGAATGAAAGAACTGAAGAACAAGAAATTGGAAGTGAAGAGCGCCGCGGTAGTATGGCTCGAATTCGTGCTTCTCAATCAGAAGAGCAAAGAGAGGTAGCCCGTGAAACGGCTCGGTTGGCAATGAGGAATCGTCGAGCAAACCTCAGATATCAAGAACTAGATAACTAACGACGCACAAGAAGAAATTTATCAAGTACTGATTGTGGCATGTTCACGGGTCGGAAGACCATCAGCGTTATTTGTTCTTGCGCCTGATAATAAAACGAAAAATGCAGTCTATCACAAGGAGGCTTCAATGAAGAGTGCACACGAAGCACCAAAATACATGGCAAAGATATTGTTACCTAAAATACACAAACCCGAGGACCCGCTGCGTCCCATTGTAAGCCAGATTGACACACCAACATACAGTCTGGCCCAGCACGTAGCGAAGGTGCTCTCACTACTAAGAGGACACACAAGAGCACATACAAAGGATTCATATCATTTTGTAAGTGAGATTAAACATATACATCATGCTAACAATTAAACCATGGTCAGTTTTGATGTTCAGTCTTTGTTTACCTGTCTACCTGTAGCAGACTGCATCACAATAGTATCAAAGAAGCTAGAGGAGAACAACATGCCAGAGGAATATGCTGAATATACTTAAACGGTAAATCTAACCACCATCCAACACAGTTAGCTACAGTGGGTATTTATTAGTTTCAGAGAGCACAAGGGATCTGAGATCAGCAACACCTGGCTGACGAAATACATCATGTCAAGAAAATAGTTGTCAGACACTGTGAGCAATTTCTGCGTGGATAGGACCGCAACCAACAACTAAATATGAGGGTACCAAGTTAATAACTTTGACATCAGGAAGTCTAACACCTCAGTCCCCCGTGACCATGGCTGCTGTAAAGCCACCGAAACTTCGGGAAAATAAAAAAATAAATAAACGCGATAAAATCTGTATAATAGTTTTATTTGAATACATTAGATGGCCAATAAATAATCTTTATATTTGTATTTTAAAATGAATATTTAATTATCATTTTTTAAATCAGCACATTTATAACCTCAATGGCGAAACAAAGTTTGCCGGGACAGCTAGTATAATATAATATAATATATAATCGAATATTGATTATAGATTATTATATTTTAAATATTAAACACATTATTTGTCGGCTTCCCCAGGGAAACAGACAAAAAGTGCGAACCATTGTTTATGAGTTAGACAACGCAATGTTGACTAAATTAATTATTACCTGTGGCATCATAGTCACGTGCGCGAGCGAAACTTCGTCCCAGCTTATTAATCTTGCCTGTGGCCTTATCTATTGTGATAACATCTCCCGCTTGCACCTGCCAAACATAGAAAACGATGTTAGAGAAAATTTGGCGAGTTTGACAACCACTCACCATTAATATAATATAATTTACATATATGGAGCTATTATAATATTTATGTTAATATCTACTAACTAACCTTTGTAATTATTAAATATAATTATATATATAATATAATAAAGACAAGCCCGCTGAGTTTCTTGCCGGATCTTCTCAGTCGAGGTCGCGTTCCGATCCGGTTGTAGATATAAGAAAAAAAAATGTAAAATTGACAATTTGTAAGTGCCCCCGTAGGCCTAAACAAAATAAACGATTTGAATTTGAATTTAATTTAATTCGAAGCGCGATTGGCGACCACTCACACTCATCAAACTCATCACAAACCTTCTCTTTGAGCAGTGAGTCGATCATCTTGGCGCCCATGTCGTAGTTTGTCTCCATGTCTGTTGTCTTGAGGGTGAGTCTGCCGACGCGAGCGCCCCCACCTCCGGCGGCGCGTTCCACAACCACTTCCACCACTTCACCTTCAATTATCTCTGATTCTTCTCTGAAAAATAGCCTAGTGGTTAGAGGGGCCGTCCTCGTAGCTGAGAGGTTTCGGGTTCGATCCCCATTCTGGCCATTAAGCTATTGACGTGAGCCCACTCCTAGCACAAGCATTAGCTTAGTTGGAGGGGCTAAAGGGAATACTAGTAATGTGATAAACACACATTGCATCTTTAAAAAAAAAAAGATTAAAAAAAAATGGCTTTAAGGTGGTGGATGCCCTAAAGAAGCGAAGCTTTATACTATAAAGCGTAGGGACTAAGCATTTAAAACACTCTGTATACCTATACTTGGTGAAACAGAAAGGGTATACAATTTTTTTTGCGACTTTTCTTTGTAAATCTAAAACTATCGGCTTTGTGGGACAGTTGAAGTACTAAAGGTTTTGTGGACTTGTGAAATCTGTCAACAGCTGTATCCCCGTAACACCTTTTGATTTTCAAGTTTCCTCCAAAGCTGATAGTTTTAAAATTAAAAAGTTAAGTTTTGAAAAAAAAAGGAAACCTTTTGTGTTTCAATCTGTATAGGTAAATGTCATGTAACGCTACTGACGCTTAGCACGGATAGAGTGGCCGCGCGGCGAGCGCCCCGAACGACCGTTTACAAGCTTCGCTTCAAAATGATGTAATTTTGAAGTGCCCCTACAGGCTTAAACAAAAACGCTTTCGAGTTTACTTCGCCTTATTATTACAATAAAATGTAACTCACTTGATTCTAATTCCAATAGATTTTCGTATGGCTTGAGTGAGCGCTTCAGTCTTGCTCATTTCCAATGAGAATATTTCAGATCCTGAAAACGTCATCATTTAGGGCGGATTCACACGACACGCATTTTACGAACACTCGCTTACGGCACCACAGAATTTTCTAGTGTCTTGTGTAAATAAATAAATAAACATAATATTTCGCCAGACTGACACACCAACTGCACGGTCCCAAACTAAGCAACGCTTGTACTATGGGCACCGTACAATGGACTGGGGGCGATCCCGGTGACACCCAGACCTGGACAAATCACGAAAAGGCCATTTCCGAAATTTGGCCCAGCAGGACAGTTAACTGAGGGGCCATGGTGTTGTCCGCATACTGTGATTCAATAAATATGTTTTGTTCCTTTCTTCGACTACGTACCTGCCATGCTGGTGAACGGTGTGTCTGGTCCCAGGGCCTGGGCGAGCCCCATAGCGATGGCGGTCTTCCCGGTGCCGGGTTGACCAGCCAACAGCACTGCCCTCCCAGCAATTTTACCTGAACAACACATTACACACTTATTTGTGTTGGGACGCGTCCATTAATTACGTGAGGCATTTTTGATCATTTTTTCGAGCCCCACTCCCCTAATTTCACGCGAGACTCTTCAAAATGTATGTTTTGGCTGTAAACATGTTGGATTATTGAGAATAGATATTAGGAAACGGTTTGTTTTTCAAGTTTCGTCCAGAGCTGATAGTTTTAGAATTACAAAGTTAAGGTTTGAAAAAATTGTATACCCTATCTGTTTCAACCTGTATAACCCCTTGAGCAGGGAGAAAAATATAAACAAAAGACACATAATAATAATTAATATCACGGTACAAACACACCAACTGTACGGTCCCAAACTAAGTGACGCTTGTACTATGGGCACCGTACAATGGACTGGGGGCAATACCAGTGACACCCAGACCGGGGCGGATTACGAAAAGGCCATCCGAGATTTGCCTTGACCAGAATCAAACCCGCAACCACTTTGTGGACTGAATGGCCTACGCTCGAACCACTGCACCAAGAGGTTGTCAAATTAAGTAGCTGCATTTAACGCAATAAGTGAATTGAGGGAGGGAGCCTCAACACTCCTCCCTTTCCTTTTCTCAGTCTTCGTCACTACCCTTCAGATTGTAAATTAAGTATTTCCAAGCATATGGTGACCCGCTCAAGGTATTTTTGCTGGCCTTACTCATTAGTTCTACAAATTCCATGTAAGTCTATGGCGTGTGTATCGTTTTCACTTGGTAACCATAGCAACCAAAATGTTTATTCAATAAATATAAATACCTTCTCGAATCATCTGCAGGACGACCCCGGCGGCCTTTCGGGCCATCTTCTGGCCCACCATGCCCTGGGACACAGCGCGGGGTTCCAGGGAGTCATCTAAACCCAAGCCTCTTATGTGAGAATGCGCCCCAATTCTCTCTATACGCGTTATTGAACGCACCTCCTGCACTTGGGCTGCCGCTATTGACTAGAAATTAGAGAGATATGGGAATTTTAACGAATTTCTTGGAGGATTAAACAACGTTTTTAGGTTATGTTTTGAAACACCGGTCGATGTTACTAATTATGATAATAAATACAATAAATTATAGTTTTTAAATTACTCACAGCCATTTTTCAGACTAATAATTCAGCTGCAGATAGTTTGAAGTGTTGGAAATTGATAAAACAATGAGTTTCTCTGCCGCGTTTTTGTCCCAAACAAAAATTATTGTGAAATATGTTCGCCACAGAATAAAAATACTTGCTCGCTAGTGCTGGCTAGTTGACGGATTCGCAGATATTTACAGACTGACATGACAGACAACAATAATAACGAATCGATATTTTACGGCGATATATAATTTGATATATTGGTGCTTCTCTGTATCAAGCACAGAGATGAAAATAAATAGAATCACAAACGATGTTTCCGAGAGTAAACATCGTTGTCGCAATTGGTCCGCCAATATATCGATATTGTTAAATAGATATTCAAAACCGTTACATTGTCGCACTTACTGTGCGTTGAAGTCGGTCAAGCCCATCATGCCTGATGACGGCACTACACTGACTGACAGGTTTGGACGACATCCAAAATTTGACAGTAATTATTTGTTGCTATTTGCTAGTTACTACTGCTAGTATTGTATTCTTTTTGTTTGCTAGTTAGAACGATAAATAATTTCCACAACCTGTTTTTAAAATCTGTAGTACGAATAGTCCTGCTATAAAGCCATCAACATTTTCAAATAATTAATGCATTATAATTTTATTCTTCTCAACTCAACAGTTTCCATGGCATCCTAGTTACATGGTATAGGGTAGGGATGGATAAGTGAAAAAAAATATCGACAAATATCGTATAACGACATAATAAATAATAACAACAAATTTGACAGATTTGACATTTTTTTTTTAAAAAAATCTTACAATTATAATTGTTAATTTAATATTATATTAATAATTATTAATTTATTTCTTCCTATAATAATATGATACTTACTTAATTATTAAATATTAACCACATTACTCCCTACACCTATTATTGTATAATAAAATCAATGCATATTTAAAACACAGAAATTAAAGCTAAATACAAGATTTATGTGTTGTGTGGTACGTAGGGTACATAGGGCTGTACTAGTCTGATAGCAATGATCCCCTACCGCGCTGACCAAATCTCGATTTACAATGTTTTAAACGTATTTAAATAATACTTGCGGATTTAGAAAGTATCGGGTATCTAATGATGAATTAATCTGTTTTTTCTGGTTCTTGATTACGAAATATCTCAAAATATCTGAGTGTCTATCCGTCTCAACAAACCATTTCTTTCAGGAAGGGTAAAGCTATCAAGTTGTAATTGATATAAAATATAATATTATGTGAAGGGCCCTTAAAGGTCTAAAAAGTTAAAGCTTCTAAGTCAACGCAATTGAAAGATATTTATATTTATGTCACACGTTTTGATACTTGTCGCAAACCCACTTTTCAAAACCAAACTATCGACGCACAGATGATATATTTTTTTAACGAAATTAGAATGCTCTTTTTTCGTTTTTGGGCCCTTAAGAGTGAACAGTGGAACTGACTCTCATCAGGATACTTCTGAAACTATGAGATGACACCTACATACTTGAAGATTTCATATAAGTACTAGTGATGTAACGAATATTCGCATACGCATTCGCGAATATTCGCATAATGTTGACATTTGCATTCGCAAAAAGACATGCGAATCTTTGGCGAATATTTTTGACATAAGAAAAGTAAATTACACATAGATGGCAGGTACCAAACTGTTTTATCGTAGTTGGAAATGAGATTCGCTCATACAGTCCATTAAATTCCTAAGTGCGAGCCATGGTTTAAATCTGCAAACTTTTATTCCAACGCAAACAACTAATATGTACAGTTTTAATGATGTGAAACATCTATTGGCGCACTTAGGCAGTAATAACAACTAGTTTGCTGTCACGCAATACGGCATGACGCGCTCTCATGCCGTCATGCCTTCTCTACGCCACCGCTCTCGACTCCTGTGTGTGCGCGCGCGAATACTATACACTACACGTTTTGGATCTGCCGATGACGGCCAACTTTTTTTCAGGTTTTGTTCTTCCTGGACCATTATTGGTTCGGCTCCGTTCTGTGTCCATAATTAATGACATTAGGAATGACATCTACTCTGTGTTAGCTGAGTGTATACGTAAATGTGCTTTCAAATTAGCCTTCTGAGTGAAACCTTTCTCACACACATTGCAAACGTGCGGTTTCACATCTGTGTGAATAAGTGAATGTCTTTTCAAACAAGATCTGTGAGTGAAGGCTTTTTTGCACACGTTGCAAACATAAGGTTTCCCAATTGTGTGGGTAAGTACATGTGCCTTCAACCGAGACCTTCGAGAGAAGCCCTTTTTGCACACATTGCAAACAAAAGGTTTTTCACCGGTGTGTGTGAGTAAATGTGATTTCAAACCGGACGTTTGAGTGAAGCCTTTATTGCACACGTGGCAAACGTGTGGTTTTTGTCCCGAATGTGTGAGTGAATGTTTATTCAAATCAGACCTATGAGTGAAGCCCTTTTGACACACATTGCAAACGAAAGGCTTTTCACCTGTGTGAGTACGCACATGCGCTATCAAACCAGATCTTTTACTGAATCCTTTATCACACACAATGCAAATAAACGGTTTTTCACTCGAGTGAGTAAGAGCGTGATCTCTCAAATCGGTAATATTAGTGAAGTCCTTGTCACATACAATGCAGATGTAGGGCTTGTCGCAAGCGCGCATCAATGTGTGTTTTATCAATTCACTCTTTTTATTGAAACTATTCTTACATTTATCGCATATGAATATTTTATCACCATCCGAACTGTCTCTATTAGCATTATCATTATTAAACATTATATCATTATAATAGTGTTCACGAATGTTTTGCTGATACGTCAGATTATGTAGTTTATTCAAATCCTGTTTACTGATCATTGCATTGCGCTCGCTCGCTTCCAGTTCACCGTCGTCTGTCTTTGTGACGTTTTGTATGCCTTGTACTGTATTGGCTACAGGATTAAGTTTATGTTCCTCGGCCATGGGAACTTCTGAAAATAAAACATGTCGTTCGAATCTTTAAAGCGAAGGCTTGGATGAAAAAGCATGAATAGGCACCAGCCGGTGCGCCTGCTGAAATCGTTGTGCACCTTTGATGGCGTTTATATGGACAGACACACTTACTGCGATATAATAATTTTAGAAATTCACTCTAGTACTAGAATATTCATATAATAATAATAATAATAATTTTAGCCCTTTTGACGTCCCACTCCTGGGCACGGGCCTCCCCTCAACACGAGGGGGATTCAGGCCATAATCCACCACGCTGGCCCAGTGCGGGTTGGCGGATTACACATGTCTTTCGAAAATTGGTTAAATCTTCTAAGACATGCAGGTTTCCTCACGATGTTTTCCTTCACCGTAAGCAAGTGATAATCATATAGATATTATGATTCGCACATAGATTTCGAAAAATCCAGAGGTTCGAGCCGGGGTTTGAACCTGAGACCTGGTAGCTCGCAAGACGCGTGCTTAACCAATCGGCTATCACTGCTGTTCATAATGGAGTCAAAAAGACGATTGACACCACTGCCACATCACTATCGTGGTGAAGTGTGTAAGCTTGAATATCGCCTAGCGGCGTCCGCTAGCAACGCTTCCAAAGAACGTGCATCCCTCGCGGCGCTCTCAAAGACTATGAATCCTTGTTATGGCCTAGAGGACGCTAGGGTATTAACGGACGCTGCCTAAATTATTAACCGTCACACTATCGTTTATACGGAAACAGAGCATGTAAAAAAGATGGATGGGAAACAGCTAGATATTAATTAAAATGTAATATTACCTATCAATATATATTGTGGTTCATCTTCATCTTCCACTTCCTTCTTCACTCTTATTTGTTCTCCATTATTCAAAGGTTTTTCATCTTCTCGGTCTAACTGGCTTTGTTTATTCTCAGGTTTCGAATCTGCACTCTTGCTGGTCTCTGGGAGGTCTGCAAATTCATAATATAATAAAGTACACTTATTAAAAAGGTAATTTAAAATGCACATTTACAGTTAACCAGGTTTTTTTGTCTGTGACAGTTAGGTCACGTGATTGGACCATAAGTCTTTGGCTAAAAATTAGCCTTCTTTGTATTGAAGATGTAAATCAATTGATAAATCTTGGAATAACTGATATAATAATATCTTCGATATTTTTAATGACAAAATAAATAAAAAAAACTTGATTTATTTAGAGTACCTATTAAAACGGTATCAAATTCCATATTTTTATCTATATACACTGTCCTTGAATAAAAATACCGATATTTTATTCCAAATGAATACTGATAATAAATATCGATACGATATTTTTCCCATTGCCCATCCCTATACCGCACCTGTTGTGGTGTCTTCCTCCAATTGCAGACTGCAATCGTAACTTATATGTGTTACCGTATCATTGATATTAGCATCTTTAGCAGTGCTGTTCACATTGGTCTGCTCAATTAAACTGGTGGTGAATTGTTGGAGGGCCGACCGGTCTATCCGGGTTTGATCTTGAGCCTGAAAAATAAGGCCCATATTTTTAAATCAATCTCAAGTCTGAGAGTGATCTTTTGACATCGCTGTACAAAATGACTTATCATAAGCATACTCAAGATTGCTCTCAGAGTTGAGATTGATTTATTAATACAGGCAATGGAAACGGTTACGCTAAAGCGCCCATCTAGCCCGCGAAGTTCAAATATTGTGAGGTGTTTTTAGAAATTTTTATAAAATCTACAATAACACTGAATAATACAATAATAAAAGACACATTTTGTAATTCGCGACAAAGACCGTGTGCAGTGCATTTATTAATATGTCCAACTTACTCTAAAACATTTCAAGAACGACAGCTATCCAGATAATCTCGCAATTGTTGTATATTTTGTGATTTACTAGTATCATATCCACCGTGATAATATTTAGAGTAAAATAAATGTATTAATAAACGCACTGCATACTGTGTTTGTCGCAAATCACAAAATGTTGTCTTAAATGTTTTCACATTTCGGATAAAGTATAAAAATACTCGAAAATTTTGAATTTCGCGGGCTAGACAGGCGCCTTCACCTTAAAAGGAAAAGAGGGGGTAATGCCGCAGATGGGAAGATTACATCAAGGAGGTTTTAGGCCAGATCAACAAAACCAATGGAGACTTAGAATATCATAGAGGTTGCCTAATTCAGAGGACAAACAGAAGTTGTTCTTAGATAGTGTGCAAAAGGGGGCGTCCATTAATTGCGTAAGGTGTTCTAGGGGGGGAGGGGATCACGCTAAATCTTTCCAAATCTCACTCAGGGGGGAGGGGGGGGGGTCTTGGCAAATATCACGTAATTATTTTTCTATCAGAAAACGGCGTAAAACTGCTTGAAAAATTATTTCTCGAATAAAGGATGGCCTTTAGGGTCAAACGTTTTTCCTATTTTTTTTTCTCAATAATCCAACACGTTTACAGCCAAAACATCAATTTTGAAGAATCTCGCGTGAGATTAGGGGAAACGGTGGAGGGAGTTGAAGAAATCTTACGATATCTCACCAAGGGGGGAGGGGGGGTCGAAAAAATCACAAAAATGCCTCACGTAATTAATGGACGCTCCCAAACAAAAAAATTTAAATATTACAGTAGATACTTATGTAAATATTGCAGAAATAAATGCTATCTTTAAAAATAAAGATAGCATTTATTTCTTTATCTTTGGTGTGTCTTAAGTGTCAATAGCCTGGTGGTTAGAGGGGCTGTCCTCGTAGCTGAGAGGTTCAGGGTTAGATCCCCATCCTGGCTATTAAACTATTGATGTGAGCCCGCTCCTAACACAGCCATAAGCTTAATTGGAGGGGCTAAAGAGAATACTTGTAATCTTTTTTTTTAAAATACCAGACCGAACCAGACTCACACCATCTCCTCCCAGCAGCCGGTCCAGCATCTGCGCCAGGAGCTGCTCGGCCTGCAGACACTTGAGCTTGAACCTGTGCGAGGCTCTCAGCTGCCCGTAGCATATGTAGCACAGCCCCAGCGGCCTCATGACACTCTGGAACTGAGTGTACTCAAATTTCTATTTTTGTTGTTGACCAAGGAGTTTGTGTTACATACTGCATGATACAACAAATCAGGCATGGTAACACTATAAAGGCTAAGCCCTATGTTTGCAAAAGTGACCCTTCACCCAGAGACCAATAACACAAGACACCCCTTACGTCTATTGTGTATTGATTGTGGGGTATTTAACTATAATTATTGTTATGTGGGTACACTGACATTAAGTTGTAATTTGGTTATGTCAAATATAGTTTGATCTTCGTTCTTGGACCGTGTGGTTTCTTTTATTGGCGACTGCGGATAATTGCATTATTATTGTGATAATGGCGTATAATTTAGCAAACATTGTGTTTCCGGGACAGTTTAACACTAAGACTGATAAGTGGTGTGAATATAAGGAACGATTATTGTGTTCGTTGGATGTGGCCGGTGTGGGAAGTGAAAATGTTGACAAGGCCCGGTCCATATTCTTATCACAATGTGGAAAAGAGACTTATTCACTTATTGTGTCATTGTTGGTTCCCAAACGACCAACTGAAGTGGCGTTTAATGACATTATTGCGGTGTTAGACCAATTTTATGAACCGGAATTGAATGAAATACTTCAAGCTGGAAAATTTCATACGCGGAAACAGATTGAGAAGGAATGCGTGCAAGATTTCGTCGCGGCCATTGGTTTGCTGGGTGCGAAATGCAACTTCGTGGATTTAGAGCGTCAGTTGAGGGATCGACTGGTGCTGGGCGTGCGCGATGACCGCCTGCGCCGCGAGTTGCTGCGAACGAAAAACCTGACATATGAAACAGCTGTGCAGCTGTGTCTTAATCATCAGGCGATTGCGCATGATTTGTACCCAGAGACTAGACAAACAGATACGAAGCAAACTCATCTAGACGCGGCTGAACCAATGGAAATTGGTAAAATAGGTGCTACGGAATGTCGCCATTGTACGCGACGTCACAAAGATGGCGAGCGTTGTCCGTTCGTTAAGGCGAAGTGTTACGCTTGTAGGCGCCTAGGCCACATTGCGTCAGCCTGTGATAAGAAGACAAAGAAACAGCATCAGGTGGTGGAAGAAGAAGAAGAAGAAGCAGCGGTCGGCACATTAGACGAAAACATGATGGGAGTTTATGTTTGCTCAGAAGGCTATTCCCCTTCGATTAAGGCTGAAGTGACTATAAATGGGGCCAAGACATGTATGGAGGTTGACTCTGGTGCATCGCGGACAATCATTTCGGAAACTATTTACCGACAACTGTGGGAAACACCCCCACCTCTGCGACCTACTAATGTGAAGTTAGTTACTTATTCTCGTGAAGTATTGCCAGTATTAGGGGTCACGTTCGTGCGAGTCATGTTGGGAAATAAAGAATCACAGTGCGAGTTGATTGTGGTGTCAGGAAATGGACCAAGTCTTTTGGGACGAAACTGGTTTAGAGCTCTAGGGTTGGAAATATCAGGAATTTGTTGGACATTGGCAGAAGTAAAAGAAGATGTTTTAAGAGATTTTCCTGATTTATTCAATGAAGTCCTGGGGGAGTACAAGGGTCCAGAAGTATCCCTAAATGTACGTGCTGATGCTCAACCACGTTTTTTAAAAGCACGTCCTGTACCATTCCCACTTAAAAAGCAAGTAGAAGACGAATTGAATCAAATGATTGATTCTGGAATACTGACACCAATTAGGTATTCGAAATGGGCTACACCCTTAAGAATAGTGAAGAAAAGTGATGGTTCTCTGCGAATTTGTGGAGATTATCGATCAACGGTGAACATGGCAATAGATGTTGATACATATCCTTTGCCGGCTGCAGTAGAAAGTTTTGTAAAACTCAGTGGTGGGCGGATTTTTAGTAAATTAGATTTAAAGCAAGCATATTTACAATTAAAGGTTGATGAGGCTACCGCGTTGCTCTTAACGCTGAATACACCACTCGGACTCATGAGAATGAATAGACTGGCATTTGGAGTGAATGCGGCACCAGGCATTTTCCAAAGAGTTATGTCTTCAGCCCTCGCTGGAATAGAAGGCGTTGCATGCCTTTTGGATGATATTGCAATAACTGGAAAGAATATTGAAGAACATAATACGAGGCTACGTGCAGTCTTACAAAAGTTGAAGGAATTGGGCCTACGGTTGAAGATGGAGAAGTGTGTATTTGCTTCCAATTGTATCAACTTCTTAGGACATATGATAGATGCAGAGGGACTGCACCCGTCACCGAATAAAGTCAAAGAAATTAAAGAGAAATCGGCGCCGACAAGTAAGCAAGCTTTGAGAGCCTTTCTAGGATTATATAACTTTTATGAAAAGTTTATTCCGGATAAAGCTAGTATCTTAGAGCCCCTACACCGGCTATTAGAAGCGAAAACGCCTTGGGCATGGAGCGAGCTGGAGCAAGGAGCGTTTGACAAGGCTAAAGATCTTTTGTCCTCGGATATGACTTTGGTGGGGTATGACCTCAAAAGGAAATTAGTTATTATTTGTGACTCATCTGAGTATGGGCTCGGAGCAGTATTAGCACATGTAATGGATGATGGGAGTGAGAGACCGGTTATGATGGCATCACGTACCTTACAGCCACATGAGCGAAGATATGGACAAATTGATAAAGAGGCGCTGGCTATCATGTTCGGGTTGAAGAAGTTCCACGATTTTTTGATTGGTCGTCAATTTAGCATAATTACCGACCACAAACCTTTGGTGGGTCTATTTAATCCAAATAAACTCATCCCTGATCAAATTTCCCCCCGAATGTTGCGTTGGTCCCTGAAACTAGGATGTTACAACTATGATATTAAGTACAGACCGGGAAAATTGATTGGGAACGCTGATGCACTCAGCAGGTGGACAGAGCGCGAAACATCAGAGATAGCTGTGAAACCGTTGAGAGAAGTACTGTTGCTAGAGGAACAACCAGATGGTTGGAATTTGGATGCGTCTAAAATAGCGACTGACACAGATAAAGATCCAGTTCTTAGGAAGGTGGTGTTCCACGTCCTTCACGGTTGGCCTAACAAGATTACAGACCCTACATTGCAGCCATATTGGACACGGCGAGAGGCTCTTTCCCGTAATAAAGGATGTTTATTGTGGTGTAACAGAGTCATAATTCCTGGTTGTTTACAACAGGAAGTATTAAAACTATTGCATGCCCCCCATGCAGGGATAGTCCAAACGAAGGCATATGCAAGAGGCTATGTGTGGTGGCCAGGTATGGACGCTCAAATTGAAAGCACTGTCGGAAGCTGTGAGTCATGTCAAGCTGTTAGAAACAACCCGCCTAGGGATCCACAAGCATGGATTGTTACGGAGAAACCTTGGAGCCGGGTTCATGTGGATTTCGCGGGTCCGTTCCAGGGAAAGACATTTCTTGTTTTGATTGATAGCTATAGTAAATGGTTTGAAGCGGAAATTGTCTCCTCAATGTCGAGTGAGACTGTCATAGCGGTATGCAGGAAAATTTTTGCATCACAAGGCCTACCTGAAACTCTAGTTTCAGATAATGGTAGGGCATTCACTTCACAGGAATTTAATAATTTTTTGAAGAACAATGGTATAAAGCATTTGTATTCGCCGCCGTATCACCCGGCTTCTAACGGACAGATTGAACGCGCTATACAGACTTTTAAGAATAAGATAAAAAAGTTGGCTTTGAACCATATACCTTGGATTGAAAAGCTTCCGAAAGCTTTGTATACATTGCGGACGGTTCCGAACAGTTCTAACAATAAAACCCCTGCAGAAATGCTAAACGGACGTAGATACAGAACGGCTGTGTCAAGCTTACATCCTGATAACACACCAAGCCGACAGGAACTACAGTTAGAGACAGCAGCACAGAGTGCGCCAGCTAGAAGCTTCACTGTCGACCAGCCCGTTCTGACACGGAATTATGGCCCAGGGGAGAAGTGGAATAGGGCCACAATAGAAGTAGTGGAAGGCCCTAGCTCCTATATGGTAAGAACGGAGGATGGTGAGTTACATCGGCGGCACGCGGATCAGATAGTGTCCCGGGTGCTTATTCAAACCCGAGATGAACCAGTATCGACAGAGTGGAGAAACCGCTCAAGGTCAAGCTCATCTACACCGGAACCACCAATTGAGATACCACCTCCAGAGTTGTGGCCGGACATAATAGGCATACCAGATTGTTGATTGATTTATTCTATTTTCTAAATTACATTAATTATTGTATTGCATTATATAAGTGGGTCTTATAGATTATGATGGAAAGGTATATTGTGTATTGATTGTGGGGTATTTAACTATAATTATTGTTATGTGGGTACACTGACATTAAGTTGTAATTTGGTTATGTCAAATATAGTTTGATCTTCGTTCTTGGACCGTGTGGTTTCTTTTAACGTCCATTATTGTATGAGAATGCAATGATAAAAAGTTGCCAGGGTTGTAGGAAGACGGCAAACTTTGATAAGTCCGTTCAGGGGTAGCCATGGATGGAACAATCAAAATATTGTACATACATAGTGATAGTTAGGTGAGCAGGGTGTCCAGCTATGCGGCGTCTAGACTGTAATCCACCATGAAGCGGGAGTCTGACCGCCCCATGGAGTTTCTAGGGCCTTGCGAATATATATGAGTATTCCTCCACGACAGCCCAAGACGTCGATCGTGACGTATCCAGTGTTGTCATCGATTGTCATCAAGCATCCCAAATATGATTAACATCCCAACAGTGAAAGAATTTTTCTAATCGGTTCAGTAGTTTCGGAGCCTATTCATTACAATCAAACAAACAAAGTTTTCCTCTTTATAATATTAGTATGACTAGGACTACTCTAATACCCACTAGTGAGGACCACTTACTACGTGGACTAACCACAAAATAAGTGGATAATCTGTGTCTTACCGGTATCGTAGTCAGCATCTCGTATGTTTCTTGCAGCTGTGGGCTCTTCACTACATGTCTAACATTTTCATTTAGACAAATACGACAAATTGCTAGAATTTCCATTTCAGGCGCGATATAAAGTTGTGTAATATCGCTACCTATAACACAGCACTGCACTGATTATTATGTTCACACACAGAAAATAGGCTTATAACTTATTTATAATTTGCAGCAAGATAGTCATAATAATGAAACCCAAATAAAACCACAGATTTACAAAAGCTATACTACACAAAATGTCAATATTTTTTTTATAGTAACTTTAACGGCCCTGGGTACAAGCCCTTTGTGCCACAAAACGTCAACAACACAGGCAGTGTTGCGATATCTCCACGAAGGAAGTTTAATATGATCTCCACCTTTATCTAGACCACGGTACATCCGAAGCGAGAACTGTCACATAGGCATGGGCAAAAAATATCGATATATTAAAATATCGATATTTTTCCATACAATTATCGATATATATCGTCGATATTTTTAATCACGATATATCGATAATCGATATTTATTTTAGAGTATCGAATTTGTACCAATTCCGATTATTTTTTTCCAGCAAGTCAATTACAAAAAAATAATTTAAAATATGCGCATGTAGAAAATTCAAAAAAATATGAATACATATTTTTTTTTCATAATTTATCGTTCTGAAAACGCTTCAAAAATCTCCTAACTTCAGTATCATGAGAAGTATAAAACTCTTTTCACGACAAGTTCAGCGCAAGCGCATCCACCATGTTTTAAAAGCGGCAATTCAAAAGTTTCGGACACTTTTCAGACAAATTGCGTGGCACGCTCATTGGCGTAAGTATAAACACTCCGAAAAATATGGCGAAAATTGAGACATGCGCACTAAAATAAAAAGGTACATACATATTGACAACGCCACCAAAAAAGCGGACCGGAACTTCTCGCGGATTTACGTAAAAAAAGTTTGAATTTTGAATAATAATGAAGTTTGAATAATCATGCGAAAACTGACGATATATCGATATATCGATGTTTTCCACTCGATAATTATCGATACTGTTTAAAAATATCGATACGATAAATATCGATATATTTTTTCACTTGCCCATCCCTACTGTCACATCGGTGCGAAAACTGTATACGTCAACATACCTATATTATCATTATTATTTTAACATCATCATTCATCATTGAATCCCACCTTTCTTCTATTACCAGCCTGTGGTCATTTATTTTATATTTAAAACAATAATCCCATTGACCCTTAAAAATTACATTTATTTTTTATTTATTTTATTTTATTTTTATTTTATTTTATTGGGACAAAAAACAGTTACATGTTACATGTTACTAAACTTACAATACTATATCAACAATAAACTAAACACGTAACCCACAACAATGTCCACGAGTTAAGTGGATGAAATAAATATTAAATTGCATGCACATAGAATTAAACTAGGGAATGATGAGTTTATTTATAAAGGTAGGTATTTTTATTATTTTTGTATTTGCTTGAAGAGCCAGTTTTAATGATTATGGAGTACTAGGAGTAACCATAGTGAGTTTGTTAATGAGCAGTCTCTTGAAAGGAAGCTCTGAGAGTGAGAAAATGTCTATATCGGAAAAATTTGAGTTATATATCTCCAGTAGTCGCCGGAGAGGCGCACGTACGCCAGCGTTCGTTCTGCATCTGGGTGTGTAGAACAGCCTGGGCACGCGGACCTCGCGGCGCAATACTGATCTAGGTATAGCATAACATAAGCCACTCGTGAGCTCGTTACAATCGAACTTGTTGTTACATATGCCGAAAAGCATCATGGTCATGAGTAAAAACCGTCTAGATTCCAAACTTAACATCTTATGCCAATTTAGTAGTTGTGTATAAGGAATTCTGGAGTGATAACACTTGTAGTGCATATAACGCAAAAATTTCTTTTGAACCATTTCGAGTCTGTTAATGTATTTGTGATAAAAGGGACTCCAGATAGGAACCGCAAATTCCAGTTGAGACCGAATTAAGGTCTTAAATAATAGTAGAAGAGTAGAGGGACGTTTAAAGTCGTTGGAGGATCGCAGAACAAATCCATACATCTTATAAGCTTTATTAATTATGTTGTCAATATGGATATCAAGGTGCAATTTAGAATCCAGCACCACACCTAGGTCGCGAATGGAATGAACTTTAAGTAGGGGAAAGTTATTCAGGGAGTAATTGTAAGGTATGACATTTTTGTTTTTTGTGTAGGTTATAGAGTTACATTTTGGTAAACTGAGGAGAAGTTTGTTGTCTAAACAGTAATGTGAAAGCCTATTAAGGTCGTCCTGGAGAAGTACACAATCTTGAATGTTTTTGCATGACTTGTAAATTTTGACGTCATCGGCGTACATTAAAAAGTGTGAATTACGAAAACAGGTTTTAATGTCATTGATGAATAGGATGAAGAGGAGAGGGCCTAAAATTGAACCCTGTGGGACACCGGAGGGGACTACAACTAATTCCGATTCAAAACCATTGACAACAACTTTTTGCGATCTATTAAAAATGTAAGAGGCAAACCACCGTAACAAATTGCCGCGAATTCCGTTATAAGCAATCTTGTCCAATAACAGTTTGTGATCCACCCTGTCGAAGGCCTTTCGAAAATCTGTGTACACAGCATCTACTTGTAGTTGAAGATCCATTTGTTGAAATAAATAGTTTGTGAATAACATCAGATTGGTGGAAGTTGAGCGACGTTTGACGAATCCATGTTGTTCAGGTACAATAAGATGGTGAATTTGGGGATATAAAGTGCTGTGCACAAGTCTCTCGAAAACCTTAGACAGGGTGGATAATATTGATATGGGTCTATAATTTTCAATGTTGCTGTTGTCACCGCCTTTGAAAACTGGAGTAATAAAGGCTCGCTTCCATATCTCTGGGAAAGTGCCTACACGTAAGCATTTGTTGAATATAATGTGCAGAGGGCAAGTGAGACTATCTGCGGTGTTCTTAAAGAATATAGGAGGCAAGCCGTCGGGGCCAGGACTCTTGCTGAGGTCGAGATTAATTAAAGCATTGTGTATAACATCGACAGATAAGTAAATATCGCAAATAGACGAGGAGTTGTCAGAGCAGATGTTAGGGGGTTGCCACTGAGTCGGGTTGAGGACTGAAGGTTCGTAAACAGATTTGAAAAATGCAGAAAACATATTACTAATTTCGGTCGGGTTGTTAGAGGATACATTTTGTAAAAACATCGTGGCGGGGAGACTCCCCTTGCCTTTACGATTAGATATATATGCCCAGAAGAATTTAATATTGAGAGGTATGCCATCTTCTACCGAGGCCATGTACATTTGAAAACATTTGGCAGACTCAAGTTTAAACCGATTGCGGTGGACAGAGAAGATTTCGTAATCTGAGATGTTGCTATATTTTTTCCATTTGATCCAGGCACGATCCTTCTCTTTAAAAATGCGAATAAGAGCAGGAGAGAACCAGATAGGGAAGCGAGAGTTCTTAACACGGGACATGGGAACAAGTCTTTTGATGACACCGTAAACTAACTCATAAAAGTGATTAACCGCGTCGTCACTTGGAAGGTGTGTAAGAATGGTAGCCCAATCGTATTGCCTCAGTGCTTCATTAATCACCTCGTAATCAGCCCTGAAGTAATTGTGTTTAGGTAGTCGTCGTGACTTCATTGGAGTGGCAATTGTTGCCACTGACGTTGAAATAGAGAAAGGAGGATGGTAAGTGTCTGTAGGTAGTAATGGGGCGCAAACCGTGGCGTGGCAGTCCACGTTTGAGATGAACAGATCGAGGATACGGCCTAGGGTGTTTTTAAATGTGTTGTATTGTAAGGAATTGGTAATACATATAAAGTCGCTAACATATTGGCTTGATGTACTGAGTGAACGGGGAGTGACGTAATTTCCACAATCGAGCCAGTGGATGTCAGGTAAGTTAAAGTCCCCGGCGATATAGAACGCCATCGTACTAGGGTCATTGACAATGTCTTGAAGCATATCAAAGTGCGAGGAATAAGTGTCGTCATTGGTGCCAGGCGGTATATATGTGGCACTGATCACATGTCGTTTGTTAGAGTGTGACGCCGGTAGTTGTACAAGGACGTGCTCGACGTAAGAATGCGCAGAATGAAGAAATAATTTAACTGGTCGTAGTTCACGGAGCACGGCCACCAGTACACCGCCGCCGTCACGCTTATTCGTTATAGATCGGTCTCGATCACATCTAAAAACTACGTAACGGTTATCGATAAATTCACTGTCTAAAATATTAGGTATGAGCCATGTTTCGGTTAGTATAATCACATCATATGAGAATGACAGGATATTCATGTATAATAAATGTAATTTCGTACGGATCCCTCTACAGTTCTGGTAAAATATATTTATAGCGTGATCATCCATTTATGAAAAATAAAAAGTATCTAAATAAATAGTTACATAGCGAGTAGTTCCTATTAAGTTTGGAGTCCAGCTTGTTTGTCACAAACAAAAGAGTTACACACAAAACATCAACAAACATTACCATCGT
The DNA here is from genome assembly GCA_918843915.1 of Notodonta ziczac. Lineage (NCBI taxonomy): Eukaryota > Metazoa > Arthropoda > Insecta > Lepidoptera > Notodontidae > Notodonta > Notodonta ziczac. Next base: position 2,727,433 of record OU974064.1, read on the forward strand.
TAACGTCAAAGTTGTACAATAAGTTATAATAATATTATCCTGTAAGTGTGTATATGTATTACGTGATATAAAACGCAGTGTGTATAGTGGGAGAATTAATTTACAAAACAAGCTATTGTAAGTAACTGAATAATAAAGATTAGGGTTTAGAATAAGCAGTGGCGAAGCTATTAATTTGTAAATATACATAAGATGGTTATCAAACAGATGCAAAAACCAGTGAAGATGTATTACATACAATAGCAAAATTAATTTTAGATAACACAATGATAATAAAAATTTTGAGGGTGGAATAGAAAAAATATTTGCTGCGACTAAGGAATGCAAGCTTAGCCGTAAGCGCATAGAGTGAATTAAAGTACAGAGTCGGCGCATGAAAATTTGAAGATAGTGGTAAATAACACTTATTGTTAACAAGAGTGTGAAGATTAATACTTAAGTAAAATATGTTAAGGGCACAAAAAACAACGTAATTATTTTCCTGTAGTTTGAGGCTTAAGTTTGGATAGATCTTGTTCCGATCTAATGGCGATGACAGCCGTAGACACATCCGCACGGACGAGTATGACACTATGCTTGACCCAAATAAATCTGTATCCAAGTTGCTTTCCGATCTCCCTGGCCTGGCGAAATAATTTCTTGCTGTGTAAGGTCAGATGTTCGTTGATGTATATCTTTTGAGGGATGCCCTGCAAACTTAATTCATCCGAAGTAATGCCTTTCCTGAGACGAGTAGCAGCTATAAAGTTGTCGCGCAATATCTGACTAGGAAATTTTACTATTATGTTCTTCGGCTGCTTCGTGTTCGATTGCATTTGTGGAACGCGGTGAACAGCTATAATATCACGAGTGGAAATGGGTTGCTTAATTACACTAGCAATGTTTTCAATCAAAGCTAAGAGGTTTTCCCCACGTTTTTCAGGTAAATTGCTGATTTCAACATTACACATCCGCGCCTTTTGTTCAATGTACTCTAGCTTACTTTCCAGCTCGGCAACACGAAGATCATTAGTCTGGGTGGAAGACATTTTACGCTCAATCTTTTTTTTTTTTTTTTTTTTTTTTTTTTTTTTTTTTTTTTTTTTTTTTTGAATTGACTATATGTTGTTGGCCAGAGTGGCCATAACAACTTCACCCGGACAGAGGGCGAGCGCAAGTGCGCTCCAGCCATAGGGGCAGGGGGGCAGCTAGCTCAAGGGCGTCACTAGGGACACGACCTCGGCTTGGGCCGCTGCCAGGAGAGGTGGCGAGGGTAAATCTACCACCGGATCGGAACGCGACCTCGACTGAGAAGATCCGGCAAGAAACTCAGCGGGCTTGTCGGGTGCCAAGGTGCGTCTAGGTAAGTAGACGCACCTTCTAGCGGAAGCGGGGGTTCGTCGACCTCGCCGGCGAGGTCGGTGTCTGGCGGGGAGTGTGCGTGTGTCGTTCTCCTCGACATCTGAGTCTAGGAGAGCGGTGAGTGGGTCGGGGGGGTCCAGCACCACATGCCGCGGCCTGCGGCGGCATGTATCTGGCTCGTGTGCGGGTGCATAATCGGCGGCGGCGACGATTAAGGGATTGGTGTGTTCAGAAGCCTTCATGAAATAGCGTTCAGACGCTATTTTGAAGTGCTTCTGGATAGAATCGAGGCGTAAGTCAGAATGAAGGTCTACGTTCCGTACGAACCACGGGGCTCCGACGGCTTGGCGAAGAAAACGGGACTGTAAGGCCTGGAGGCGACTAATGTGAGAGTTGGCCGCGTGGGCGAACACAACGCTCGCATAGGACATGATGGGGCGAATGCAAGCTTTGTAAAGTGTCACCTTATTTCTAAGGGACATTTTACTCCGCTTGCATAGGAGATAATGAAGGCGACCGAGCACAAAGGCGGCTCGATTGCGGACGTTTCTAATGTGAGGACCGAAGGTCATGGAGCCATCGAGCGTGACCCCGAGATATTTAACTGACTTGGACCAAGGGATAGGCTGCTTGTACAAAGAGACAGTACCTAAGTTGGAGCGAGTGTGGCGTATGGAGGGGCGTCGAGAGGTGGTCCTGGCAAAAAGCACGGCTGCGCTTTTGTCCGGGTTCACCTCTATTCGCCATTTCATAAACCACTCTCCGAGAGAATTGACAGCGCGTTGGAGAACGCGTGTGATCTGAGCCTTATTACGATGGGAGAAATAGAGCGCGGTATCATCCGCGTAAAGGGCGAGTTGCACATTGTTCGTGCGGGGGATGTCGTTAGTGTACAGACTGTACAAAAGAGGGGAGAGCACGGAGCCCTGAGGGACTCCTGCCCTGATGGGGTGGGGTGGGGAGAGCGTGCCCTCGACTCGATATCGAAAGGTACGGTTTGACAAGAAGTCTCGTAAGATGAGCACGAGACTGTCCGGCACGCCTAAGAGGTACAGCTTGTAAATCAAGCCGTTGTGCCAGACTTTGTCAAACGCCTTAGCGACGTCAAAGAAGAGAGCTCCCGTGGATAGGGGGCGGCCGGAGGACGCTCAATCTCTGATACACGAGTGGAGAACTGTTGAGTCTTCTTTTCGATATCGACGAATTTATCGTTTATGAAGTTAATCGAGTTCTTAACATCTTCAAATTCAGCAAGCAGCGTAGTAAATTTTTCATCATGTTTGGAGAACCAAACATCCAGCTTGGACATCATGGTGTTTTGAAAATTTATGAATTCCTGTCGAAAATCTGTTTCGCCGGCATCTGGAATACCTTTACGGAAGGTAACATAACGTGGAGGAGTCTCCTTGTCTATAAGTGATACGTCAACACTCATATCACCGGGTCTTGGTATACTATTGTTGTCTTGGGTTTTATCAAAGGTCGTGTCTAGTTTACTCATGGCTCTGTGGTTTACGCGCACACTGGACGATGCAGATAACACCGAGGAGCGACACGCACACGTAAGGACTGCTTAGTGACTCGCAGTAGCAAAACAAACAACCACCTCGCACCGGTGCGCACGACGGAATGAATTTACATGACGTGTGTATGTATGAGTTCTTTCTTATGGCTATTTTAATTAGGAGTGTGTAATCCTGATCCTGCAGATTAACAAGCTGGTTTGTTGCGGCAGCAGTCTGCTGCTGACTTTCAAGGATAGCCTCATGGCCTCATTGCTCGTCACTATACTAGCGACAGCATCTGCCAGTCGCTTCTCAACCGCGATACGCCTCTCCTCTAGAGCATACGCCCACTACGGGATACTGTGTCCATCACGATCTAAAAAAATACATTTTTCACAACCGAGCCGACCGATAGATGGCGCTGAATGCAACGCTTCAATACAACGTGCGGATCGTTCATAGAAAAACTGAATCACGAATCACGATATGGCGCCGTGGCTATGAAATAAAATAACTAAGTAATAAAGAAAAAAGTTCACTAAATGCATATGAAAGTACAAACGACACCTATAGCAAAAACGCGATTTAAAAAATTTTGGTCTGTCTGTCTGTCTGTGTGTTTGTTCCGGGTAATCTCCGAAACGGCTGGACCGATTTTGACGGGACTTTCACTGGCAGATAGCTGATCTTATAAGGAGTAACTTAGGCAACTTCAATTTTAGAAAAACAATTAGGGTTCCGCGTAAAAAAATAAAAACACATGAAATCTAAGAGTATCTCCGAAACGGCTGGACCGATTTTGACGGGACTTTCACTGGTAGATAGCTGTTGTTATAAGCAGTATTTTAGGCTACTTTTATTTTAGAAAAATAAAATTTTAAAAAATGGGTCCTGTCGCGCGGGCCCAAAACGCGGGAGCGGGATTTTTTGTTAAGTTAAATTCCACGCGGACGAAGTCGCGGGCTCAGCTAGTTTCCTATATAGTTAAAATCCGCGAGTAAAATATAGGTCTAGTGTGTATGGTTGGACAGACAGTGCATTAATGCACCCACAGACGCACCCTCCGCGGTTCCCTACTGCTCCAAATACGAGGTGCATTGAAAACATACTTCAAGATAGGGCTACTATTTGTTTTTAAACTTTTATAAAACGCTCAGAAAAATAATCGGTAAATATATATCGCCAGACTGACACACCAAATGTATGGTCCCGAACTCAGCAACGCTTCTACTATGGGTACCGTACAATGGACTGGGGGCGATCCCAGTGACACCCAGACCAAGGCTAAATACGAAAAGGCCATTTCTGAAATTTACCCCAGAGCGAATCGAACCCGCATCCACCGTGAGCAGTGCCGAGCGGTCGTCAGTAATCTTTTTTTTTTAATTCCTACACAGTATGTCCTTTAGTATTATTTTTATTAAAAGTTTTGTAATTACAACAAATATCAATTGCACCAATTATTAGATTCCTGGTCCCTTGTTTTATTTCCGATAAATACAGAGGTAAGGGGGCGTCCATTAATTACGTGAGACATTTTTGAGAATTTTTCGACCCCCCCTCCCCTCTTGGTGAGATATCGTAAGATTTTCTTCAATTCCCTCCCCCCTCCCATAATTTCACGCGAGATCCTTCAAACTTTTAACAAAATTCTTCTTTATGTTTTGGCTGTAAACGTGTTGGATTGATGAGAAAAAAATATTGGAAAACGGTTGACCCTAAAGGCCATCCTTGCAACTTCCCGCTAATTCCATACTTAAACGCTCAAAATTGTACTTATTACGTTTTTGAGCTCTTCCAGCTCAACAGTCTGAACAATTTTTTGCTCTGCGGGGTTCGGTGGTTCGGACGAACACGACAAACACTATTGTCTTAGAGTTGGCCATATTTTATTCGAGAAATAATTTGTCACGCAATTTTACACCGTTTTCTGCTAGAAAAATAATTACGTGATATTTGCCAAGACCCCCCCTCACCCCTGAAGTGATATTTGGAAAGATTTTGCGTGATCCCCTCCCCCCCTAGAACACCTCACGCAATTAATGGACGCCCCCAAAGTACTTACTTCGTGTGCACATGCTAAGCCAATTGCCGGTTGGAGTGTAGCTTTAGGGGCGCTATGACTTAGGTTTAGGTTTAGGTTAGGTTAGGTTAAAACAGTGACCAAAACGCGCGAGCCGAGCGAGCGAAGCGAGCGTGCCGCGGCAGCGGCCGGCGAAGCGACAGAATCCGAATGTGTCATTAGCTTATGTTAGTTCCCAGTTAGGGGGGCTATGGAGCCAGGACTTAAACGAATTTTCGAGAAATTTTGTTTTTTCGTTTTGATCACTGTTCTAACCTAACCTAACCTAAACCTAAACCTAACCTAACCTCAGTCATAGCGCCCCTAAGGCTACACAATGACCCAATTACCTTTCGGCACAGTTCGCGCTGACCCGCGATGTGTGTCGAATAAATGTTTCTTTCTTTCTTATAATATGAGATACTTAAGGAATTTGGGCCTGTATTAATACATCATCGATCTTAAGTCTGAGAGCGATCTTAGAAATGTCAATCTTATGGCATACCAGTAAGTACAAAATTACACGTCAAACGCGTACTCAATATCGCTCTAAGACTTGATATCGATCTATTAATACGGACGTGAAACTCTACAATAAATTCTTAGCAAAATGTTTCTCACATAATTCTCACCACATTTCTCAAACTCGAAAGAAAAATCCATAACATATAGTATCCCTTTAAACCAACCCCTACAATACACACATACACACATTGAACTCGGAACAAACGCCCTCGCATATCGCGTACTCTTTCCCTCTCCCACAGCTTGTACACGTCTATCTCCCTCGCAAGGTAGGTTCCCGGTGGTAATCGATTTTCCCTCCATTATTTTTCCGGACACACGCTCGTCTCAACGAAAATTGTGCGCTTGCATCAAAACAAATGTCTTTATTGTTATGAAAATAATAATATAATAACAAAAATACAGTGATTCTGGTGTATATTTTGTGATTACAGTGACATTATTTCAATAATTATCGTGAAAGGTAACGGGTAAGTTTTTTTTTATATTTTTTTTTTACTAGGCCTCCGTAATACAATACGAATCCTATCTTATTGATGAATGATTTTCTTTTCTAATTTCGATTATCAAGTAGGTATCTATTCGTGAAGGGAAATTAACTTCTATCCTATTGCAAAATATAGATTTAGAATTCTCCTATGACGTGTTTTAGTATAGTAATTAATAAAGGTAAATAAAATCGTTACTATTGCTTATAGGTTATTTTTATTTGAATTGAGTTGAGTTTTTTAAAGGAATTTATTTAAAACATAAATAAACATTGTCTAAATAGATTTTTCTGACCTGTGGCGCCCTCCAGCGGGTACATTAATTAACATGGCGTATGTTTGTGTTTTTAGGGTTCCGTATGATCTATAGTGTAGCACATTTTCATCCCGCATTTGGTCAATTCTGTGGTTATACTTAACAATAAAGTTATCAACACGATAAACTCATGTTATGACAAATTTTGTGACAAAATTCACCGATATCGATGTAAACCATTAAAATTGAGACCATTACTGAATAAAGAATGTTTGTTATAATCACCGCGGATAAAATCACCGACAGACAATCACATGGGACACAACAGTCAAACAAAAAATATATAACGTTTTTAACACTTTTATTCCCGGTGGTACATTAATGCTAGTTTTATTATTTATCGGCAAGGTGCGGTGGCACAGTACTGTGTTTGCAGGACGCAGGCTAATTAAAACCGTTTTTCTAAAAAGCTATGGTATATTTTTGCTTGAAATAATATTATTCTTATTTGGCATTATATTCCACACGTACTTAGACAGTAATAAAAAAAAAATTGGCTTGTATCATAAAGAAATCATACTTCATTCATCAGTCACTAACGCCTTGGTGAGTGAACGCACGGCCTCCCGACTTTTTAGTGATTTTTTTTAATGAATTCATGAGTGGTTATAATATGATTGTTTACTTTGTAACATACGGCCCCTTTATTCAAGAAACTAAAACAGTCATCAAAAAGCCGATAGTGCCAATAGAATTTGAATGAGAGGGTTTTTTACGACACTTGTAATTTGACGCCGCGATACGGCATATGACCGCGGGACTTCGGATGTGCGCGAATTAAACATCACGGGTGCCAAAGGGTTAATGAGAATTATTTGAAAGTAGCAAACATTTCTGTCCCCAACTAGGTACAGTTTTGGTATCAGAAATTCAGAACACACAGGAAGTCTGCGGACTGCTGTGCGACTACCTATTTAAAGTTAGGGTTTGACTAAGTATCTTAAAACAAGCCTTTCAGAACCTTGGTAAGCCAAACAAGACTGCGAAGTCCTGCCCCCCTAGCCAAGTGGCTTCGTCTACTAGCGTTTCTACAAAACGCTACGCTTAAATGTATGGAAATGACATTACAAGTCGATAAGTAGATCACGTGACTTATGTCATTTCCATACATGAAGCGTAGCGATTTGTAGAAACGCTAGTAGACGAAGCCACTTGGCTAGGGGGGCTGTATTGATATGCCTGGGTAATCCGGTCGAATGAAATAGGGAAACGACGATAAATTGACAATTTCCTGTACTAACGAAATAGGAAATTGGTTTTTCAAAATGGCGACTTGGAAATGACTTTGACATGGACTAGGTATTTAATTTTGGGGAATTTTATGACTACATGATCGGATTGTACCTACGCCTAACAGACGGATTCGACGCAAAAAAATACACGCGAGGCTAATATTAGACTTTAGTAGCTATGACTGCTTTCTTTTTTTCTCGTCCATGTCATCAACACACGAACCAAAAAAAATAATAAAAAAATAGTTAAAAAGCGAAAGTATTCTAAACTAGGGGTGACACGTTTAATGGGGCATCGGGGAATCATGTCTGCGTGTATAAAGCGCGGGAGAAGTGAAGTGGCTCGGTGTATGACGAGGTTATTGCTCTTACCTACACTAGGGATGTAGTGATGTACCTCTTTACGAGTCTGCAGACTTCAGACCAGACGTCTGGTCTGAACATGATTTCACCGCCGTTTTGTATTTTTAATGTATAAGTCTTTTAGAAACAATGTGTGATGAGAAAACGCTTTGTACTGGTGAAAGAAGACTCGGGCACATGCCGGCGGGTTTCTGAGGGTCTAAACTCAATTAATACTTTCCTACATCGGAACTAAAAGCTTCTTTAACACCTTTTAAATAGTAAGTACCTACCCAAATCTCTTGCCATGTGATTCCCAAAATTGTAGACGAGAATTAATTAATTATTATTTCGATGTCACAAACCTTTACGCATTTGTGTATCAAAGAGCATTAGCCTAGAAAAAAAAGGCAGGAATATAAAGCTTGAAAGGTAAACACAGGAATACGTGTAATGTTTTCATTATTTACGCCCTAGGGCCCCCGAGGATTTCACAGCACTTTCAGCCGCTTTCAAAGCGGGGGGAAATTTCAAAGGCACCTTTCGCAACTAGTTTCCGCTGTGAAAAAAGTGTTTTGTTTTCGTTGTCAATGCACCATGGTACTTAAGAAGCCAAACCCCATATGGAGTATTTAATAACAAACCGTTGCCTAGCAACCAAAGACAGACATTTATGTTAGATTTTATGTTTTTAATAGTTACGTATAGATACTATTTATATACCAAATAACTCTAAATTGAAAATTTAAAAACCCCCGATGCGACGACTTTGTCATCAAATGTATACTTTACCTAGCTCTTCCAAATAATTAAGTTATTATTGCGTAGCTCCTGTAGCTCATATTCATAGCTCATCTCGCAAATTCATCTGGTACAACTAGTTTCGATGCCAGATTATGAAAGCGCCATTTATCTACATCATTATTTTTGGCTTCCTCATAATCTAAGATGCCATTCCATTCGATTCCAATGCAATGTACAATATTCAACATAAAATCTGTGTAAAAGTATGAGACATTATCTTGTTATGACATTATAATCATTGACATTAGAATAGACAACGAATCTAAATATTGATGCCGGAGGTTTAATTCCTAGTAAAAGATTATCAATTATGATTCAATTTGATGTAATAACTCTGGTTGAGGTGGACGGAATCAGCTCAGGGGAAGAATTTTAAATAATCGCTAAAATTATATTTGTTTTTCTGTATTTTTTCTCAATAGCGGAGCAGCGCCCTCTAGAATTATTATTGCGTAATATTCCATTACCATTACAAAACAAACAAAATATAACGCATGCGCGTATCCATCATTTGACACGTGACTTATGGAACGTCTTTCGTTCATACACAAATCTCATATAAAAAATTATAAAATATCCATTTTTTCCAGAATCCGGGAAACTTTTCACATTTATAATATTGTAAAAAGCCAGTTCAGACTATTACGATCATTTAAAAATATAATAAAGCGAAATCCAATAATCTCAAATTTCGAGCGGATTCGAGCCGTGGAAGTTGGTTTTGGCCGTAAATGTGGCTTTTTTAACCTATAAAAGAGCTGATGATCTTCAAACGGCTGAACCGATTTTCATGAAACATAGCTAAGAACACTCTCGATCAGAATACCTTTCTAACAAAAGAAACAAAATTTAAATCGGTTCATCAGCTTGGGCGCTACGTTGCCACAGACAGACACACAGATACACAGATACACAGATACACAGATACACATGTTAAACTTATAACACCCCTCTTTTTTCGTCGGGGGTTAATTAAAAACAATTGATGGTTATAACGATACTTGATGTTGTCCTTATTTTGTGCTGTCAAAAAATGGAGACAACAACATATATCGGTGTAAATGTTGTGGACCCGTATTAATAAACCGATCTCAATCAAGAGAGCGATCTTAAGTACGCTTTTGACATGCCATTTTCTACTGGTATGACATAAGGATGACATCTCCAAGATCGCTCTCAGACTTAAAATGTATTTATTAATACGGGCGTTAGGTGTGTGTCAGGGTGTGTCAGAGTATGTGTGTGTGTGTAAAGATGTAATTAATGGTTTTAAATCAGCCAGCAGGTGTGTCGGTATGCGGGGGTCGTCGTGAAATGGACGGCATTCAGATGGAGCCGATCGGCAAGTACAAGGCCGACAGAAACGGTTCTGCTAAAGGTAAGATCAAATACAACGCTAAACGTCATTCACACGGCAGACCAAGACGATTTTTCCCATACATTTTAAAGTTCTATCCAATTGGCATTATGCCTATACTATTATTTTTAGTTGGTAACGTAGGTACATTTTACGTACATACGTACGTAATAAGTACCTACACTTTTTTAATTTTATATATTTACTAGCTGAGCCCGCGACTTCGTCCGCGTGGAATTTAACTTAACCGCTCCCGCCCCGCGTTCTTGTTTTTTCTAAAATAAAAGTGGCCTTAGTTACTGCTTATAACATCAGCTATCTGTCAGTGAAAGTCCCGTCAAAATCGATGCAGCCGTTACGGAGATACTCTTTGATGACATGTGTTTTTATTTTTTACGCGGAACGCTAATTGTTTTTCTAAAATTAAACTATCCTAAGTTACTCCTTATAACATCAGCTATCTTCCAGTGAAAGTCCCGTCAAAATCGGTCCAGCCGTTTCGGAGATTAGCCGGAACAAACATACAGACAGACAGACAGACAGACAAAAAAAAATTTAAGCGCGTTTTTGCTATAGGTGTCGTATGTACTTTCATATGCATTTAGTGAAAAGGTGTTATTTTGATATTACAAACAGACACTCCAATTTTATTTATTTGTATAGATTAAAAAAAAATACGCGTCTATGACTGCACTACTGCTAATACTATTTTAGAAAATTCACACGTCTGTTTTATCGTCGTTTATAAAACGTATTTTGAACATTATTTCACTGGCAGTAAGTAATTCATGATAATAGTCAAACAAAACTAGTTAGCTATAAATATCATTTCGTTATTAAAATGGCTACGGAACCCCTACACTGTGCGTGGTACGACACGCACTTAGCCAGTTTTTATATATATTTATATTATTTCATTATTTGAACAGCGGCCGCCTGGCGTAACATGGTGGATCAAGATTTGGACGATGTCGCGTTTTTGGCGGGTAAGTTCAGCTTATTTTATTTTGACATAATATCTGTACCACAGATATCGATTTACATAGATAACGCAAATGTATGTACTAAGCGTGTCCGAAAACCCCGACCAAGCGTCAAGGTTGGTCGTCGCTAACTTACAGTCCGCGCGACTACAGATATAAACAATATGAGTATGAGCGAGATAATCACTCGAGAGAATCGTAGCGGGCGGAGGGGCATTGGCGGCATCGATGTCTTTGAATCGGTTTGGATTTTCCGCCATCTGTGTCGTCACAATAGGTGTTAAAAATTTGGCACGCTTGTTTCCAACACAAATCGTGGAACTTGCGTTATCTATAGAAATCTATATCTGTGATCTGTACCTACTTGGTAAAACATATTATATTTTATTTATGTATGTTTATTGTTAAACTAGCTGTGCCCGCGATTTCGTCCGCGTGGAATTTAATTGACAAAGTTTCATACAAACTTTCATCCCCTATTTCATCCCCTTGCGGGTAGAATTAATCAAAATCCTTTCTTAGCGGATGCCTACGTAATAACATCTACCTGTATGCCAAATTTCAGCCCGATCCGTCCAGTGGTTTCGGCTGTGCGTTGATAGATCACTATCTCAGTCAGTCACCTTTGAGCTATATATATTTAGATTTAAGTATGTATGTTTATTTTTAAATGTGTTTAATGTAACGTTTGGTGTTTAATATTTGGTCCGCGTGGCCATGTCGATGAGGTCTGTTAGACTTTTGAGAGGTCTCTTTATTGCTTAACAATCGATTGTATATCGATAGTATTGCATTGCTATTATACTAATATATGATGTTGTAGGTACTAATCAATACACGCAATAATGGTGTACCTACTATCGATACTGTCGATAGTATCAGTGCACAATAGAAACGATACTATCGATATTATTTCTGGGGTGCTATTCTTAGCAAAGATAATTGATATCCTAGTGTCGACTCCTACTCTAAACTCCATATTTATTGTCGTCGTATCGCAATTATCGGTCCGTCAGACGATATAATATGACTAGAAATCTACAATGACACTACAAATGTAGATTCACGATATATCGATTATCGTTGCTAAGAGTAGCACCTCTAGTCATCTATAATAGTATTGGTTATGATTTTCGATAGATATCTAAGTACCATCGATAATATGTGCCCATATGATGCGATTCAAATAACAATAGGATCGACTTAGCGCCATATTGTGACGTCATAGCTGTCAATTCTAACAAGTTAGGTAGGGTGAGCAAAACAAACCTTAACCTGTTTATTTAAAGTTGATGTAGGACTATTATTATTGATAGTTTGCAATCCATACTTTTCAAGGGGTATTTGACAGATAGAGGTTATTGACATTCCTATTCATATTTGAATCGCATTATACTATGGATACTATGACTAGTTTTTGAGGTCATTTATCGACACATAAACTATCGATAGTTGGGCAATACTAGTCTGGTCCCTCTCCCACCAGACACGGACAAGGCCCGCGAGGCGCGCGAGCTTCACGACGCTCCGGTGGCGGTGTGTTCACAGCGCCGCGCGCTCTGTCTAGCGGCGCTCGTCTTCTCCGCTATGTTCGCTACTGCGCTACTGGTGGTGTACGCTACCCCGCAGCCGGGTGAGTGGGGATTTGTAGAGGGGGACAAAATAAAAAATAAGTGGGTAGTATGACGCTGATCTCTTGGAAGATGGGACAGCCCTTGGTTTGGGACGCAACATGCGTCGATACCTTGGCACTGTCCCACCTTCGGGAGTCCAGCATTAGGGCTGGTGGTGCCGCCGCCTGCGCGGAATCCCTCAAACGGCGCAAGTATAGCACCTTGATACAGGAGTCTCTTCAAAGCGAGGAGGATTCAGGCCATAATTCACCACACAGGCCAAATTGGTTAGATTTTCTAACACATGTGAGTTTCCTCACGATGCTTTCCTTCACGGTAAACCATTTGGTAATCATATTCAATATGTAAATCTATACAAATAAATAAAATTGGAGTGTCTGTTTGTAATATCAAAATAACACAATTTCACTAAATGCATATGAAAGTACATACGACACCTATAGCGAAAACGCGATTTAATTTTTTTTTGTCTGTCTGTCTGTCTGTCTGTCTGTCTGTGTGTTTGTTCCGGGTAATCTCCGAAACGGCTGGACCGATTTCGACGGGACTTTCACTGGCAGATAGCTGATCTTATAGCGGGTAACTTAGGCTACTTTAATTTTAGAAAAACAATTAGGGTTCCGCGTAAAAAAATAAAAACACTTTAAATCAAAGAGTATCTCCGAAAAGGCTGGACCGATTTTGACGGGACTTTCACTGTTAGATAGCTGATGTTATAAGCAGTAACTGAGGCTACTTTTATTTTAGAAAAACAAAATTAAAAAAATGGGTCCTGTGGCGCGGGCTTAGAACGCGGGACCGGGCTTTATTGTTAAGTTAAATTCCACGCGGGCGAAGTCCCGGGCTCAGCTAGTAATTACAATAAAAAAGGGAGGGACGCCCCAAAAGAAGCGAAGCTTTATAGTATAAGGCGTAGGGCGCCGCAGTTGCCACTCTGTATACCTATATATATATCTTGTAACGATACTGACGCTTAGCACGGAGAGAGTGGCCGCGCGGCGAGCGCCCCGAACGTCGGTATAGAAGTTTCGTTTCAAAAATACCACAATCGATTATGGCATCAGGACAGTGTCTAACATAATAATTATATTAAATGATATCTACTTACTTATAATTTTTTTAGACTGTCCGTGCGGTGGAGAGGCAACACTAATACCTGGTCAGCCACCGACGGACTCTGAAGCGAGCGTCGCCGCTGCTAATAAGTATGAAACTGCACATATAACTTACTGGCGCCCAGCACGGGACCAAAATCCAAACAAGCCCTCTTTGTGTGTGTGTGTGCGTGGGTATGTTAAGTACATGTGAGTTGCGTATGTCAACGTTTGATGGATGTGTGTATGTGAAAGTCTTATATCTACAACCGGATCGAAACGCGACCTCGACTGAGAAGATCCGGCAAGATACTCAGCGGGCTTGTCTTTTTTATTTATTTTTAATCGCCAGTTGCTTTTAGTTCATAATAGCAAAGAGCGGTAGATATTAAGGCGCCTGTCCAGCCCGCGAAATTCAAAATTTTTGAGTATTTTTATAGTTTATCCAAAATCTGAAAACATTTAAGACAAAATTTTGTGATTTGCGACAAACACAGTATTAGACTAATTGCCGCCATACTGTAAGTTTAATTGTCTTACGAGTGAATGTTTGAACTTCAATATTGTATTGCAGGGAACGGATAGCAAGCAATGGTATGGTGTTCCCGTGGCGTGGGGCTCGACTACCCACCTTCGTCATCCCAAAGCACTACAGTTTGTGGTTACATCCTAACTTAACTACTGGAGAATTGAGAGGTAAGTTCTAAGACGCAGACATGCCGTTTGAAATTATACTTTGCAGAGAGTCTCAGAGGAGATATAATGCAACAAATCTGATACCCTGAATTTTCCAGGAATTAGAGTCGTTTTCAATTTATATTTTACGACCGCTTTGCGCAGTGGTTCGAGTGTAGGCCGCTCGGCTCACTGCACATGGTGGTTGCGGGTTCGATTCCCGCTAGGGAAAATTTCGGAAATTGCCTTTTCGTAATTTGCCGAGGGCTGGGTGTCACCGGGATCGCCCCCAGTCCATTGTACGGTGCCCATAGTACAAGCGTCGCTTAGTTCGGGACTATAAAGTTTGTGTGTCAGTCAGGCGATATTTATTTATTTAACTAGCTGAGCCCGCGACTCCGTCCGCGTGGAATTTAACTTAACAAAAAAGCCCGCTCCCGCGTTCTGGGCCCGCGCGGCAGGACCCATTTTTAAAAATTTTGTTTTTCTAAAATAAAAGTAGACTAAGTTACTCCTTAAAACATCAGCTATCTGCCAGTGAAAGTCCCGTCAAAATCGGTCCAGCCGCTTCGGAGATTACCCGGAACAAACACACAGACAGACAGACAGACGGACAGACAGACAAAAAAAATTTTAATCGCGTTTTGGCTATAGGTGTCGTATGTACTTTCATATGCATTTAGTGAAAAGGTGTTATTTTGATATTACAAACAGACACTCCAATTGTATTTATTTGTATAGATTCATGATTCATGAATCTTCATGTTTTTTTTTTTTGCTGTCATTGGCGTTTATTAATGTCACGTTTTTACGTTTTATGTCAAGTTCCACTGGAACGGGATAAAAAGTATCCTATAACCTTCTCCTGCCTCTAAGCTATCTCCCCACCAATATTCAGCCAAATCGGTTCAGCCGTTCTCGAGTTATAAATAGTGTAACTAACACGACTTTTTTATATATATAGATATTATTTATATATATGTGTGTTTTTCATAAAGGCCCAAAAAAAGTAAGTTAGTGACTTATTGAAAACAAAAGAACTTATTAAATGAGGTTTAATTAAAGTACTTAGGGTATGTTAAAAAAGGCTTTTTTGTGATGTACTCTGGTTTAGTCACTGAACTCCTAAACGGTTGGACCGATTTTAATGAAATTGTGTGTGTATGTTTGAGTGGGTCCCTTGATGGTTTAAATTCATAATTAGACGTGTTTGGTGGCGTTGCAATCTGGTTCTACGTAGTACAAAGACTGCCGGGCCCTCTTTTTATTTTTATTTTTTTCTTGACAGGTGAAGTATCCATAGACTTCAAGGTAGACAGAGACACGACATTCGTTGTGCTAAATCAGCGGGACATGAATGTGACAGAACGGGCTCTGTTCAAATCTGGCGGGTCTTTGGGACCGAAGGTGGCCAAAGTATTGGACTACCCGCAGGCTGAACAAACTTACATTGAGTTTAAAGTAAGTATCTTACACACACACTGACCAAGGAGTAAAGACACCGCTCACGTCCACTGTTGTAGAATACTCGGCGAGGTATCGGGAAAGACGCCGAATTTTGATTGGTCTGTTCAAAGTCGAGCCGTGAATGAAGCAATCAAAATGTCAGATATGGTTATGCAGTGTCTATGGCTTATTGGTCTGTGCTTTCACATAATAATTAAATAAACTAATATACCGTCATAAATATCTGTTTTCCAACAGTCTAATTCACAGGAACTTCCGTAGAAGTGGCGCTGTAATCGCGTTTGAGCACTATATTTTATATTGTGTACAATTTAGTGCCGTATATTTCCGCAGGACTTCCCATGTGAAATATACCTTAGTAGGTGTGCTAGTGCATACGGTGCAGTCTTAATGTAATAAGAGACAAGCCCATTGCCAGTATAAAAAAAACAGTGCCGCCTAATGACGCCCTAAAGAAACGAAGCTTTATAGTATAAAGCGTAGGGCGCCGCAGCTGCCACTCTGTATACCTATATATATTGTGTAACGCTACTGACGCTTAGCACGGATAGAGTAACCGCGCGGCGAGCGTCCCTAACGTCCGTATAGAAGCCTCGCTTCAAAATAGGGTGAATAAAACCGTATCAATTTGGGTGACACTCAAAAATGTCTTCGTCTTATTAAAATTAAGCTTCATCTTTGCCCAAAAGTGAGACAGTCCTGAAGAATTTTATTTCTGATACAATTTTGTGTGTTCACAGGAGAAACTCCGTCGCAAGTACAACTACACACTAAGCCTTAGATTTATCACTAAGTTAGAGCGGAGCGACAAACAACGAGGTTTCTTCTTAACAGGAACACATAGACAGTAAGTATATACCTGAGTCGAGTGCTACAAAAGTCCCATTATGGGTGCCAATATTGTTCATTGGTTGCGGGCGTCTTTAAAGTCCCATAATGGGCGCCAAGATCACAATGAAGTAAATTATTATTATTTAAACTTTGACATCCTACTTGAGAATGTCAATATTTACCTAAACTAGATAGCCTAAATTCCTAACATAGTTAATAATAAAAATTGGCGCCCAATGTGGGATTCTAAGTGTCTACCTAATGATAGGCAAATGATTCACGTCAATCTTAGCAAGACTTGCCGCCCTATCTGGGACTCTAAATAACTAAAAGATAGGAAAATTATTCACGCCAATCTTAGCTAAAATTGGCGCCCAACCTGGTACTCTCAGACACTGAAGATAATTTTGTTTCAGTCGTTGCGCGGTATCAAGGTTTTGGCTGACACACGCTCGCTCCACTTTTCCTTGTTTGGACGAGCCACACTTCAGAGCTACGTTTAAATTGACGATAGTACGAGACAGGTGAGAAGTTGCTTTATTTATTTATTTATTAACAGATGCTTTTTGTGTTTACAGCTTAGCCAAGACGCAGAATTAGCTAAATTACAGGAGTAGAATTAAACACTACAGCTCACTCAAGAAGCTTATATTTTTTTTTATAAATACTTACATTAAACTTTGTATAAAATATGTCAAGGTCTGGAGCAATTAACTGCTTGGGCAGTTGGGGCTAATTGTTTGTCTCTTCAATAACGGAAAAACATTTTCAATAATAATGTCAAAGCGTAAAGTGTCTTGCCCTTCTAGTCCGAATTGCTTTAGGTTATTCTTGGTAATTTCAAAAGGCAACACACTCGAGCTATTATATTACATTAATATCTGATACCCTTTGTAATTATTAATTATATTTAAAAAACTGGCGATGAAAAAAAAATACAAAATGTAAAAAGACAAGTCCGCTGAGTTTCTTGCCGGATCTTCTCGTTCGAGGTCGCATTCCAATCTGTAGATATACGAAAAATATGATGTAAAAATTACAATTTGTAAGTGCTCTCGTAGGCCTAAACAAAATAAACGCTTTGACTTTGAGTTTGGTCACATCACTTATGTCAGTGTAATAATGTTTTTTTGGTCTGTTCGTAGGTTTCATGTCTCACTCACTAACACACCGATAGTGGCGACGGAAGAAGCTGGATTCTATTTGGGACACCGACTGGTAATCCTTACTTAATATTATAAATGCGAAAGTAACTCTGTCTGTCTGTCTGTCGCGCTTTCACGCCAAAACTACTGAACCGATTTAAATTAAATTTGGTACACAGATAGTCTAGAGCCTGAGAAAGGACATAGGCTACTTTTCAATGCGAAAAAAGCTTGAAAGGGGGGATGAAAGTTGTATGGAAATTATAGCTCTTTGCAGTGAAACACTGCAAATTTGAGCGTAAACCGCGCGTAACCCGGTGGTCGTTTTGTCTTTTTGTAATTCGCGCGGTCTGGGTGTCACTAGGATCGGTCCCAGTCCATTGCACGGTACCCATAGTACAAGCATCGCTTAGTTTGGGACCGTACAGTTGGTGTGTCAGTGTGGCGATTTTTTTTTAAATATTAACCCCCTCCCCCCTCTTACTTCAGCTACAAGACGAGTTCGCTCTCACCCCGCCAATGCCTCCTCACATGATGTCACTAGCCGTGTGTCGGCTCCAACGTAAGGCCGCTCCAGAGCTACCAACCGAAGCGACATCAAACTTTACCGACACCACGATCACGCCGGAAGTGAGCACTGAAATACCGGAAGAGGACGTGCTGCCTCCACCGGAAATCAGCCTGTACAGCGATCAGCAAGTTATTTTAGACGAGTCTGGGTGAGGATTTTCGTTTTTGTTTACTATTTTTATAATAATTATTTATTATATTTATATAATATATAGGTATTTGATTCTTCTGTACGGGTGTTTGTCACTGATTTCCTCCTAAACGGCGGAATAAATAACAATTATATAAATAAGAAGAAAAACAATAATAAGAAAATTATAGGTGCTCGTATCGTTTAGTTTAAGAACGCATCCTTTGCGCTGTTCTTTTTTTGCTGAGATTGACATTTGATTTCTATTAACTTACTTATTTAGTGAAAATGGTGTTCCTTGCTCATAGGGGGCGTCCATTAATTGCGTGAGGTGTTCTAGGTGGGAGGGGAAAACGCTAAATCTTTCCAAATCTCACTTACGGGGGAGGGGGGTTGTTGGCAAATATCACGTAATTATTTTTCTAGCAGAAAACGATGTAAAATTGCGTGATTTGATTGAATTGAGTCAATTTTTTTCTGGAATAAAATATTATGGCCGAATAATCCGAACCCCGCAGAGCAGCGAATTACCGGGAAGTTGCAAGGATGGCCTTTAGGGTCAACACTTAACAGCCAAAACAAAAACAATTAAAAATCTCGGGTAAGATTAGAGGGGGGAGGGAGTTGAAGAATATCTTACGATATCTCACTAAGGGGGCAGGGGGGGTCGAAAAAATCTCAATGCCTCACGTAATTAATGGACGCCCCCATACTCTGTTCCTGTTCCTGACAATGTACACCATCTTTTATTCATTGAAAAGAGTGAACCATTGAGTTTCTCGCCGGCTCTTCTCAGTGAAAGCGGCATTCCGAGCCGGCGGTAGATTCTGACAATTCATAAAATGCTTTGTTGAGTTTGAATGGTTTATTCCCCAGGCCGCTATTGGAATGGGTGCAGAGGACGATACAAATGTTTGCATTTGAACTCAACACATCGTATCCGTTGCCAAAATTCGGTAAGTGCTCATTATTTTATTACAATGTCGTCAAACTAGCGTGCCCACGACCGGAGCAGGTCCCAAGGCACAGATATAGATTTACATATATAAAGTATTACGATTTGTATTGAAACCAAGCGTGCCGAATTTTTAACACCTCCTGTGACGTCATAAGTGACGGGAAATCCAAACCGATCCAAAGACACCGATGCCGCCGATGCCCCTCCGCCCGCTACGATTCTCTCGAGTGATTATCTCGCTCATACTCATATTGTTTATATGTAGTCGCGCGGACTGTAAGTTAGCGGCGACCAACCTCGACGCTTGGTCGGGGTTTCGGACACGCGAAGTACATGCATTCGCGTTATCTAAGTAAAATCTATATCTGTGCTCCAAGGTGGCCTACCTCTAGGCTTCAATAACACACTAAGGCACTGGATATTAGTGATGGAACATTTCACAGATAGCATATGAAAAATCATATTATATACGTTTTACATAATGCAATATACCTAATAATGATATTATAGATCGTAACACAAATTGTCGATTGTTGATTGAGTATGGTGCAACTTAATGTGACCTAATAATGTAATTGGATTTTTTTATTTTATTTAATGCTATTGTAATTTAATTTGATTTCGATTTTATTGATATTTTTATTAAATTTTTTATTTTTATTTATTTGTTATTGTGTTTTGTAATGTTAATTTAATATGGGTATTTGCCTGAAATAAATGGATTTATTATTATTATTATAAGTAGCACCTGCTACCGACGTGGGTAGAAACTGTTAAAAATCATTGTAATTATTCCGGGTATCTTACTCATCGTACGAAATCATCTGTCAGCTTCTTTACGCCGATCTTCCGTGAGAGTGTGGTACTACCTTGGACGAGCTAGCTCGCGTATGAGCTGTAGTCATATGGCTGCAGCTTGCAAATTTTGGAACGAAGTTCCTTATCGCGCGTTGCGATCGCCTAGACGGAAAAAATTAAGACCAAAAGTTGTAACGACACTTTTTGCTATAGTTGTAAGCCGTGCGGCGTATTTCTCTGTCTGTCTCTCTCTCTTATAGAAAACAAGCCAGTTATTTTCGTTTCGTTTTTTTATTTCGCATTGAACAGTGTGGTGACGCGACGATTATTTTTGTTGAGTATATACAGGTTTTTTGTACATAATAAATAATAAAATATAATAACAATAAATAATCCTGAGAGTGTTTCTGCACAAGTTCCGGATATTGAAACTTCATTCCATCCGGGTGTCCCTAGACCCCTCTCAAGTTTTTTATGTGTAACTGAGCGGTTTTGTTTTAACTTTTCTAGATATTGTCGTTGTGGAGGGCGGCAATCCATACTCCGAAGGTTGGGGGCTGATTACACTGTCACCATCCACTTTGTCTGATACCAAGACCATCGCAAGACTACTGGCCCAGCAGGTACCTAATCAAACTATAACCTTAGTCCAATCATCTATACAAATAAATAAAATTGGAGTTTCTGTTTGTAATATCAAAATAACACCTTTTCACTAAATGCACATGAAAGTACATACGACACCTATAACAAAAACGCGATTTAAAAAATTGTTGTCTGTCTGTCTATCTGTCTGTCTGTGTGTTTGTTCAATAGAAATGTCAAAATAGAACTACTTTATTTTTAATAATTTGACAGCTGTCAGTTGAATGCGATTCTCCCTAGGGCGGAAAAGTACTACTTTCAACCCGACTACTTTCAGAGTATGAGTAATGAAAAAGCCTTTTAAAGATTCATCATCGTAGCTATTGTTTCATTGGCACTGGAGCTATTATAATATTTATATATTAATATCTACCTCCCTTTGTATTTATTGATTATAAGCAACTGGCGATAAAAAAATTACATGTAATAAGACAAGCCCGCTGAGTTTCTTGCCGGATTTTCCCAGTCGAGGTCGCGGTCCGATCCGGTTGTAGACATCAAAAATATATGTAAAATTGACAAATTGTAAGTGCCGCCGTAGGTGTAAACGAAATAAACGATTTGATTGTACACTGATTGTGCAGTGGTTCGGCGGGCTGGTGTCCCCGCGCTGGTGGTCGGCGCAGTGGCTGCTGGAGGCGCTGACGTCGGTGCTGGCGGAGAAGGCGCCGGCGCCGCCCGGCAGCGACGCGCGCCGCCCCACCGACGCGCTGCTGTTGGACCACGTGCTGCCCGCGCTAAGGTCCGTTTGGACATATTGCTCTCTATTTTTAGACACGTCTGAGCTCAAATTCAAATAGGCCAGATCAACTGGCACTTTAAAAAAGTCAAGAGCTAGGTGCATGTTCCAAAACTAAATCCTATGGAGAAGAACATGCAAGAAACTCCATGGATATTTTTTTTCTTTTCTGTCTGTACATTAAAGAAAAAAAAGATTACTAATCATGTGAGTTTATCACATTACTAGTATTCCCGTTAACCCCTCCAGCTAAGCTGATGATGTGTGACCGACGCCAATAGTTTAATGGCCAGGATGGGGATCGAACCCCAAACCTCTCAGCTACGAGGGCGGCCCGTCTTACCACTATGCTATTGACGCCTCCAAGATATTTTAATAAAAAATGTGAGCTCTTTGAAATGCAAGTGTTTTTGAAATTGTCTGTTTGTCCGAGTGTGAATTAGATACACAAACACGGCTGAAGGAACTGATTACATTGAGGTTTTCTTTATTAAACAATCCATGGTTAGGGAAACATTATCATCAAGCAACTGTAGAATTAAATCTAAAATGTTCACTAACACAGTTACAGGTGAAAGCATTCATTGATATTGTATCCAGGTTGGATTCCAGCACTTCGGTGAGAGCTGTGGCGTCTCCGCGCCTGGAGAGGGCGGACATAGAGGGCGCTGCTGATGAACTCTCCCTGCACAAGGTACCGTCGGCAATTATTTTGCATTGACAAAAATTTACACTTAATTTCCTTGGTACATTTGTCAATTTTTTTTCATTTTTTAAGCCTAGTTATAGGGGTCCTTTTGTAGCGGAAAGGTTCCGGGATCGTTCCCCGTCCTGGCCATTGCCGTGAGCCCACCCCTAGCACAAGCATTAGCTTAGCTGGAGGGGCTAAAGGGAATACTAGTAACGTGATAAACTAACATTGCTAGTAATCTTTTTTTAAATGCATTCTTGTCGATTTAACTGGCGTGTGGAATTAAAGTTTGTTTGATGGTAAACACAGTGTGCCGTTTCGATGTCAAACACCTGGGTCGGCATCGATCCCATCATTTTATTTGAGCTTTTGAAGTATTTTTTTTTATTAAATAAGATACTTAACTTTTGTTGCGACGTTTGAGGTATTGTCAATCAAAATCAACCTGATTGGGTCTCGAGTGTGATTTTTACCGGTCTGTTTGTGTAATAGATAGGGGTTTTTACCACAGATATAGATTTACATAGATAACGCAAATGCATGTACTTCGCGTGTACGAAACCCCGACCAAGCGTCAAGGTTGGTCGCCGCTAACTTACAGTCCGCGCGACTACAGATATAAACAATATGAGTATGAGCGAGATAATCACTCGACAGAATCGTAGCGGGCGGAGGACATCGGCGGCATCGGTGTCTTTGAATCGGTTTGGATTTCCCGTCACTAATGACGTCCCAGGAGGTGCTAAAAATTCGGCACGCTTGGTTTCAATAAAAATCGTGATACTTGCGTTATCTATGTAAATCTATATCTGTGGTTTTTACTGTGTGCATGTGCGTAGGGCGCGGCGATAGTGAGCATGGCCATAGAGGCGGCGGGCGCGGCGGCCGGCCGCGCGGCGCTGGCGCGGCTGCTGCGCTACCACCGCTTCGCTAGCGCTGACGCTAGGTACGCTATATCAACTTCCCTTTCACTATCCCAAGGCATAGTTAAGCCTGAGCCTTAAGGTGAAGGTGCCTGTCTACTCCGCGAAATTCAAAATTTTCGAGTATTTTTATAGTTTATCCAAAATCTGAACACTTATATATAAGACAACATTTTGTGATTTGCGACAAACACAGTATGCAGTGCGTTTATTAATACATTTATTTTACTCTAAATATTATCACGGTGGATATGATACTAATATACAAAAATTGCCAGATTATCTGGATAGCTGTCGTTCTTGAAATGTTTTACAGTAAGTTGGATATATTACTAAATGCACTACAGGCGGTCTTTCTCGCGAATTACAAAATGTGCCTTTTATTATTGTCAGATTTTGAAAAATTTCGAAAAATCCCCTCAAACAATTTTAACTTCGCGGGTTAAATGGGCCCTTTAGCCTTAAGCTCTCCAATTTTACCAAATACGTATATTAATAGTGAGTATGTTAATAAATGAGATAATTAAAATACTGAGGTAATTATTATTCTTTGTAAATATTTGTACTTGGTGGCTAGTAATCTCAATAGGTTTTGTACCAAGTATGGAAGTATGAGAAGGTTTTTTACCGAGTAGGAAAATAAACTTTGAACAAGTTGGGGGTCAATGGCCTCAAGGGAAGCCAGTTCCGCCAAGCCAGTCTAAGTTGGTCGTCATTCAGATGTCCCCATTGTGGTAAACAATGGTGGAATTGAAACAAGTAATGAGTAAAACAAGTAACATTACCACCGAGAACTTTATTGTTGTAGGAGTCGATGACGAGAACTCTCTCGAAAGTATGGAACCATTGCAACAGAACACTTTAACACCAAACTCCCCAATATTACGCAGGGACCTATGGCGCGCGTTAGAACACGATGGGTCGGCTGATGAGAGCGGCATTGGCACAGCGTGGGACGGCTGGTGCGAGCGGCCCGGGTACCCGCTACTGTGTGCAACAGATATGGGCAATGATGTACTGCTTAAGCAAGAGAGGTAAGAACCTTTGCATGAATTCTTGTAACAAATAAAAATGGTTACAGTGAAAGTCCCATAACGGGCGCCATGGCGCCCAACGTGGGTCTAACAATTTTCTTTGCTTCCAACTAATTCCTAAGGTTCGTGATGTCAGCGGAGCCACCAGACCCCGATCCTCCGATGATCAACGATCTCCTGACTATGGATCTCCGAGCTGAACTGGACGAGTTGTTCTATGAGCCAGGTGAGCTAACCTAACAAATAATCATGTTGACCTTTACACTCTTACGTCTGTTTTCTCTTTCACACATACGTCCTCCTTCACTCTCACTACAATAATCTAGTATAGATATCATGGATTATGTTGCACCGATTAACTCTCTTTTACTATGTACATGAGAGAGAATAAGAAATCGTCCAAATATCTTTGTCATTTCTTTGTCACAGCTTGTTTTTTTAAACCCCGCCGAAAAAAGAGGGGTGTTATAAGTTTAGCATTGTTTCCGTGTATCTGAGTGTCTTTCTGTGGCATCGTACCGCCCAAGCGGATGAACCGGTTTAATTTAGTTTTTTTGTTAGAAAGATATTCTGATCGTGAGTGTTCTTAGCTATGTTTCATGAAAATTGGTTCAGCCATTTGAAAATTATCAACTCTTTTGTATTATATAAAGTCGTTGCATCGGAGTTTTTTTTTAAAATTTTCAATTTAGTGCGTTATAAGTACTATAGTACATATATTTCAATTCCCTACAGAGAACTTTACAGAAATAACGGACGAAGATTTTAACGCTACAACGGTTGCTCCAACTCCTTCGACGACCAAACGGACCACGGTGAAGACGACAAAAGCGCCGCCACACAAGTGGGTAATACCGGTCACGTTCGCCGTGGGACCACTGAAGAACGAACACGGTGAAGAATTGGAGAATATCACCAGGGCTTGGAAGAATGTTACGGAGAACATGCATAATGGAACTTGGTGAGTGGGGAATCTGAATATACACAGGGTGTAAGGGGCATCGTAACGAAAACTGATGCCATGGATTCAACTCATGATTCTGGACCTTCCAAAGTTGGAATTTTTTGTAGATATTTTCATGAATTATGCAAAAAAAAATTCAGCATTTTTTATCGATTTTACCATGACATCCGCGCGTATTGAGTCTTATTTATACTGCAGTTTATTTCTAAAT
The DNA here is from genome assembly GCA_918843915.1 of Notodonta ziczac. NCBI lineage: Eukaryota > Metazoa > Arthropoda > Insecta > Lepidoptera > Notodontidae > Notodonta > Notodonta ziczac. The sequence continues at coordinate 2,752,897 of OU974064.1, forward strand.
TAGTAATTATTCATTTATTTAATAAGTAAAATCACTTAATATATACATTTGCATTTGACATCATGCTTACATCTATTTAAAAATGCTTTAATATTAGAGCATCATTTATGAAAATTTCGAAAGTTAATGCCAACTTCAGGGTGTCCAGAATCATGAGTTGAATACTTGGTGTCCAAAAACTGTCCAGCCAAGCCGCTGGTATTAGAAATGGCAGACATTAGTGCGATCCTATATGAGAACCGGAAATAAATAGAATTTTCTTAGGTGATTTACCGGTAATCACCACACCGTTGGAAAAATAAAACTTATTTTTCAGTTCATGAAACCCTTCTGTTTCAGGTACGACATTGGCAATGACACAAAACCAGTCCTTGCATCTCGTTGGGCTGAAAATGAAACTCATTTGATATGGATGAATGATACTGAGAGTGAGTGTAGTATTATTAATACTATTATTATTTATAATTAAATAAATCGGCCAACAAGTTCTTATTTTTTATTTTACAAAAATAATACTTTTATCCTGGCCTACATTGCTGTGTATTTTTATTTTAGTGATAATCCCGGACCTGGGTAAACATAAATGGGTGAGGTACAACGTGGGAGCTAGAGGACTATATCGCGTCGCGCCGCAAGACAGGACCGAGGGAGAGGTGAGATGAGAGTGAGACATCGAGAGGGATCCGTGTGGAGAAGTCTCAAACCAATCTAAATAAATAAAATAAATAAATATCGCCAGACGAACACACTAACTGTATGGTCCCAAACTAATCAACGCTTGTACTATTGGTACCGTACAATATAGGATATATAGGATAACAAATTTACATTTGCAGTTAATGTATCGGTGTACCTGTACATATTATGTACCTATATTCTAATAATGGAATGCAATAATAGGTACCTAGATATAATTATGTTGAAAAGTAACTTGTAACATGGTCAACGGAAAGAAAAAGCAAGAATGGGGCATGTCTTACTTATGATATGAATTGTACCAAAATCCCTCAATAAAGTATTAAGTAGACTAAATTGCCCGAAATTGCTATGAAAGAAAGAACAATATCTACAAAAAAATGAGATCCCATCAAAAACAAAACTTGTAAAAAAACCAAGTCTCGCAGCTCTGTTCTTCTACCGTAAAAAGTTGTGAGATCTATGTAATACCAAGTCAGTTACAATATTAAGTATCCAATTAAGGGACCTTCTGTCTTAAGTTATTTTAAGTAGGTAATTAGCTTACCTAACAATCAATAATAATAAACTTTTATGTTTTAAATAAAATAGATTGGCAATCGCACTATTAAACTAAACTAAATACATTGTGTTTTCATGCGATGGCCAAGTCAATCTATTTAATTTAAAACAAAACGTAATATATTTTTAATATTGATATTGTCACTATAAGATGTTGTTAGGTAAGCTAATTACCTACTTAAAATAACTTAAGACAGAAGGTCCCTTAATTGGGGACTTAATATAGTAACTGACTTGGTATTACGTAGATCTCACAACTTTTTACGGTAGAAGAACAGAGTTGCGAGGCTTGGTTTTTTTACAAGTTTTGTTTTTGATGGGATTATTATTAATTGAGTGTAATTCATGAGAATATCTACGGGAAAATTCCAACTTTGAGTAGTCCAGAATCATGAGTTGAATCCATGGTATCAGTTTTCGTTACGATTGCACACCCTGTTCGGGTATTGAATGTATGTTCCGTGCAGTCGGTAGAAGCGGCCGCGGCGCTGTACGCGGGCGGCGCGGCGGCGGAGCGCGCGCTGCTGCTGGACGACGCCTTCGTGCTCAGCCGCGCCGGGCGCTTGCCCGCCAGCAGAGCCATTGCCGCCATTGGTAAGTACCAGCTGCAGCTAACCAGCCGTGACGATGCATGGCGGACGGTGGTCCACCGTTGCTTTTAGAGGGATATAACTTCCCAAAAAAAAACGGTTTTATTTGTGAATATCTATTTTTTTTTTAAACCGATACTCACCGGTATTTATGAAAACCAACAATCACCGGTTTTATGAAAACCGACATTTACCGGTTTTATGAAAACCGATACTTACCGGTTTTATGAAAACCGATACTTACCTGTTTTCTGAAAACCGATACCGTTTTTTATGAAAACTGGTAATTACCGGTTTTCCATCACCAGTGGTAGTAAGTACCCCTGCTAGGTTCTAGTAGTGTAGTGCCGTGTGGTGGGTGCAGGGCGGCTGCGCGCGGAGCAGCACTGGGCGCCGTGGCGCGTGGCGCTGGCGCACCTGGGCTGGTGGCGAGAGCTGCTGCGCGGCGCCGCCGCCGGCCCGCGGCTGGCGCGGCTGCTGGCCTCGCTCCACCCGCAAGCTGTGGCCGTGTACTCGCGCCAATCGCACGAGGCGCTCTCCGAGGATCAGCTGTGAGTAAAACTCAAAATTATTGGAACGAAGTTCCTTATCGCGCGTTGCGAAAGGGTAGTGAACTTTTGAGTCTTAATTTTTTCCGTCTAGCCAGACGGAAAAAATTAAGACTCAAAAGTTGTAACGACACTTTTTTTGCTATTTGTGCGGCGTGCGCGTGTGTGTTTGTCTGTCTCTCTCTCTCTCTCTCTCTTATAGAAAGCAAGCAAGTTATTTTCGTTTCGTCTTTCTATTTCGCAATGAACAGTGTGGTGTCGCGACTTACTTTTACTTTCACGATTATTTTTGTTGAGTGTGTGGCCTACTCATTCACACAATTTATAATAACATAGAAAATTACAGCATATTAAAATTACATTTAACTTATATTTATTTATTTACAGTACGAGGCATGCCTTTTAAGTTCTGTCGTTTCCATAATTCCCGGCAATTTTGAATTTGGAACTGTTCTATATTCGAATGTGTTTAAATTTCGAATCTCAAAACAGTTGAATGTATTAGGATTAATGTTATTGTTTAGTCACAGCGTCGATTAGAATCTGTCAGGTTACGTACGAAAATGAATCTTTCTAAGGAAAATGTTCGTGCAATAATTTTCTACAACTTTAGAAGAGGCCTGACACGGCTTCAGTGTTTTGAAGAGCTAATATCTGTGTTCAGGGATGAAGCCCCATGTCTGCGGACTGTCGAACGCTGGTATTTAGAATTCCAGCGTGGACATACTAGTGTTAGTGACAAATCTCGCGAAGGTCGCCCAAAATCTGCATTCACTGAAGATAACATCATTGGAGTGAGACAACTAATTCTCGAAGATCGTCATGTGACGTATCGAGAGATAGAGGCTCTATTAGGCATCTCAGGGACAAACATTCAGAAGATCTTGCATGAAGCGCTTGGTGTAAGAAAGCTAGTTTGCCGTTGGATACCGCATCTGCTTTCCGACGATCACAAGGCGGCCCGCGTCAGATGGTGTAAGAAAACTCTGCAAAGGTTCAACCGAGGAGAGTCAAATCACGTCTACGACATCATCAGTGGTGACGAATCTTGGATCTATGCCTACGATCCTGATTCCAAACAACAATCTACAATCTGGGTCAATCAAGACGAGCCAAAGCCGACTAAAGTTGTTCGTTCTGGAAGCACTTCAAAGAAGATGGTGGCCACGTTCGTTCGAAAAACCGGCCATGTTGCGACTATTGCACTTGATGATCGTAGAACGGTTAACGCAGAGTGGTATACCACAGTTTGTTTACCACAAGTCATCGCCGAACTTCGAAAATCTAACTCAAAGCGACGCATCATCCTGCACCACGACAATGCAAGTTCACACAGCGCTCGTCAAACGATTGAGTATTTGAAGCAGGAAAAAGTAGAAATTCTTGACCATCCTCCATACAGTCCTGACCTAAGCCCTAACGATTTTTTTACATTTCCTAAAATTAAGAAAAGTCTTCGTGGTCAAAGGTTCCAGTCCAGTGAAGAAGCAGTCGACGCTTTCAAGTCAGCCATTTTGAACACCCCCACTTTAGAGTGGAATAAATGTTATAATAACTGGTTTGAGCGTATGGAAAAGTGTATTAAGCTACGTGGTGAGTACTTTGAAAAACAATAAAAAGTACTATAAGGTTCTAGTTGTGTTTTTTTCTTCAAACGACAAAACTTAAAAGGCATCCCTCGTATAATAACTAAATTACTTACACTACTAACAAACCATCTACAACATATTTACAATAAAAATAAAACTATTAAAACTATGAAATATTTAATATTTACGTCACCATGTTGTGCAGTGGAAACACGCACAACTAATATGATTGTACCCACAATGCGCGTACGCATACGAGGCAGAGGAGTTGACCGATATACCTCGCACGCGAAACTTGTGTCGTCTGCCTACCCTACGCTTAATTCTACGAGATCGTATTAACGTTATTGTTGTTGTGAATTATATTACTAAAACTGTTTTATGTGAGCTTAATATCTTCGTTACACTCCTTCGCTTCTATGGATTATTTATATTGTTGTGTGCTGTGATTCTGTGCTGTGAAAATAAACTATCTACCCGATACGTATTTGGACTACATTACTTCAACACATCACCGCACCACCATCTACATCCCCATAAGTGTATACAGGTGTTTTGTACATAATAAATAATAAAAAATAATAACGACCATGAATCCTGACAGTGTTTCTGCACAAGTTCCGGATATTGCAACTTCGTTCCATCCAGGTGTCCCTTAACACCTCTCAAGTTTTTTTTATTCAGAATCTACCACGGGTTCGGAATGCTGCTTCCACTGAGAAGATCCGGCAAGAAACTCAATGGTTACACTTTTCAATGAATTAAAGATGGTGTACATTCTCAGGAACAGCATCAAAAAATATGAGCAGGCAACGCCATTGTCACTAAATAAGTAATAGAAAATAATAATCAATAACACTAAATAAGTATATAGTATTTTGCCGCGACCAGTGCCGGACTCATGTAACCGAGGGCCCCAGGGCTAAAATGACACCGGGACCCTGTGTAAACTGAAATAATAATAGGCCTTTATCGCCCACTGCAGTGCATGATATATCAAGGTGGGATACATTTTGTGTGATTTGCCGTTCGAGGTTTATTGGTTACTAGCGACCTGCCCCGGCTTCGCACCGGTGCAATAAATTTATCAATGTTTTTATGCATGTATTATACTGATGGGCGATAATTCTCCTACCCACATAACCGCACCGAGTGAAAAAGTATAAAACAGCGCGCAATACAACCGGCGCGGCACTCTGCGCTTGGCTCTCAGACACGACAGACGTATTGTTTGCGATGGGAATATTTCCTTATACTTATTGTTAAAGTTAATTTAAACGCTGTCAGTTAAATTTTTGAAGTAATGGTCATTGTGAGACTTAAATTGTATTCAAGTTGATAGTTGTCATATTTTTTTAAAGAAATTACTTACGCGGTTAGTTTCTAATCTAAATATATATAACTCAAAGGTGACTGACTGATCTATCAACGCGAAGCCCAAACCACTGGACGGATCGGGCTGAAATTTGGCATGCAGGTAGATGTTATGACGTAGGCATCCGCTAAGAAAGGATTTTGATTAATTCTACCTCCAAGGGTATAAAATAGGGGATGAATAATCCCGACATTTTTGTTCAGTTAAATTACACGCGAACGAAGTCGCGGGCTCAGCTAATAATACATATAAACTTTCCTCTTGAATTACTCTCCCTAAAAAAAGACCGCATCAAAATCCTTTGCGTAGTTTTAATGATCTAAGCATACATAGGGACAGACAGACAGCGGGAAGCGACTTTGTTTTATACTACGTAGTGATTGTGATTGGATGTCAGGTGGCTGAGCGGCGCCCTCCTCACGGCGGGGGTGGAGTGGGGGAACCAGGCTGTCACCCAACAAGCAGTGGAACTATTCGACGCTTGGTACCGACACAACAGAACCATGCCGGAGATCTATCAGGAGGTGAGAGCGATCTATACTATTATGAGTGCTGGCTGCAACCTTTAGAGACAGCTTATTATTTAAAAAATATTTATATTATTCATTTTATCTCTACAGAAGACTCATGGATAGATAATAATAATTTAGCCCTTTTTGACGTCCCACTCCTGGGCACGGGCCTCCCCTCACTACGAGGGGGATTCAGGCTGGAATACACCACGCTGGCCCAGTGCCGGTTGGCGGATTTCACATGTCTACCGAAAATTGGTTAGATTTTCTACGACACGCAGGTTTCCTAACAATGTTTTCCTTCACCGTAATCGAGCGATAATCTTATAGAAAATATGATTCGCGCATGGATAGTAATAATATAATAATAAATATCGCCAGACTGACAGTTTATCTTTAGAAGAACTGTCAAAACTGACATATTTTGAAGCGAAGCTACTACGGGTATACGGACGTTTGGGGCGCTCGCCGAGCGGCCACTATATCCGTGATAAGCGTCAGTAGCGTTACACGATATATAGGTATACAAAGTGGCAGCTGCGGCGCCCTACGCTTTATACTATAAAGCTTCGCTTCTTTCGGGCGTCCCTAGACAGTACTGTTTTTTATGAGGTACTAGCTGACCTGACAGACGTTGACCTTAACTTTGAATATTGAATTCGAATTGTTCCGCAAAACTTTCTTAAAGGTGAAGGCGCCTGTCTAGCCCGCGAAATTCAAATTTTTTGAGTTTTTTTATATTTTACAAAATCTGACAATAATAAAAGGCACATTTTGTAATTCGCGACAAAGACCGTGTGCACTGCATTTATTAATATATCCAACTTACTCTAAAACATTTCAAGAACGACAGCTATCCAGATAATCTGGCATTTTTTGTATATTTAGTGATTAACTAGTATCATATCCACCGTGATAATATTAGAGTAAAATAAATGTATTAATAAACGCACTGCATACTGTGTTTGTCGCAAATAACAAAATGTTTTTTGATTTTGGACAAACTATAAAAATACTCGAAAATTTTGAATTTCGCGGGCTAGACAGGCGCTGTCAACATAACAAAAAAAGAGTTAGCGAAATCGTTCCATCCGTTCACGCGTGATGCGATGACCAACGAAATAGAGATTACTGACGCTATACGTAAGTTTGTACTGCGATTCGACTCGATTCGAGCAAGATGCCAGTGGTTGACAAAGTTGGGCCATAGGCTGCTTTCACGGCCGGCGTGCGGACACACGGCGAGCCGGCTTGGGGAGCGTGTTGGCGAGCCCTGCTCGAGTCGTACGCTGCACCGCGCCCGCTGTACTCACACAAAGCGCTGCTCACCGCGCTCGCGTCGCCAACAGACGATTGGTTGTTCAATAGGTAGGTATAAATGTAGTTGTTATAGTATCCGATCCGGTGGTAGATTTACCCTCGCCACCGCTCCTGGCAGCGGCCCAAGCCGAGGTCGTGTCCCTTGTGGCGCCGCGAGCTAGCTGCCCCCCTGCCCCTCCTTTAGCTAGCTGCCCCCCTGCCCCTCCTTGAGCTAGCTGCCCCCCTGCCCCTCCTTGAGCTAGCTGCCCCCCTGCCCCTCCTTGAGCTAGCTGCCCCCCTGCCCCTCCTTGAGCTAGCTGCCCCCCTGCCCCTCCTTGAGCTAGCTGCCCCCCTGCCCCTCCTTGAGCTAGCTGCCCCCCTGCCCCTCCTTGAGCTAGCTGCCCCCCTGCCCCTCCTTGAGCTAGCTGCCCCCCTGCCCCTCCTTGAGCTAGCTGCCCCCCTGCCCCTCCTTGAGCTAGCTGCCCCCCTGCCCCTCCTTGACCTAGCTGCCCCCCTGCCCCTCCTTGACCTAGCTGCCCCCCTGCCCCTCCTTGACCTAGCTGCCCCCCTGCCCCTCCTTGAGCTAGCTGCCCCCCTGCCCCTCCTTGAGCTAGCTGCCCCCCTGCCCCTCCTTGAGCTAGCTGCCCCCCTGCCCCTCCTTGAGCTAGCTGCCCCCCTGCCCCTCCTTGAGCTAGCTGCCCCCTGCCCCTCCTTGAGCTAGCTGCCCCCCTGCCCCTCCTTGACCTAGCTGCCCCCCTGCCCCTCCTTGAGCTAGCTGCCCCCCTGCCCCTCCTTGAGCTAGCTGCCCCCTGCCCCTCCTTGAGCTAGCTGCCCCCCTGCCCCTCCTTGAGCTAGCTGCCCCCCTGCCCCTCCTTGAGCTAGCTGCCCCCTGCCCCTCCTTGAGCTAGCTGCCCCCCTGCCCCTCCTTGAGCTAGCTGCCCCCCTGCCCATCCTTGAGCTAGCTGCCCCCCTGCCCCTCCTTGAGCTAGCTGCCCCCCCTGCCCCTCCTTGACTTAGCTGCCCCCCTGCCCCTCCTTGAGCTAGCTGCCCCCCTGCCCCTCCTTGAGCTAGCTGCCCCCCTGCCCCTCCTTGAGCTAGCTGCCCCCCTGCCCCTCCTTGAGCTAGCTGCCCCCCTGCCCCTCCTTGAGCTAGCTGCCCCCCTGCCCCTCCTTGACCTAGCTGCCCCCCTGCCCCTCCTTGAGCTAGCTGCCCCCCTGCCCCTCCTTAAGCTAGCTGCCCCTCCTTGAGCTAGCTGCCCCCCTGCCCCTCCTTGACCTAGCTGCCCCCCTGCCCCTCCTTGAGCTAGCTGCCCCCTGCCCCTCCTTGAGCTAGCTGCCCCCTGCCCCTCCTTGAGCTAGCTGCCCCCCTGCCCCTCCTTGACCTAGCTGCCCCCCTGCCCCTCCTTGAGCTAGCTGCCCCCCTGCCCCTCCTTGAGCTAGCTACCCCCCTGCCCCTCCTTGACCTAGCTGCCCCCCTGCCCCTCCTTGAGCTAGCTGCCCCCCTGCCCCTCCTTGAGCTAGCTACCCCCCTGCCCCTCCTTGACCTAGCTGCCCCCCTGCCCCTCCTTGAGCTAGCTGCCCCCCTGCCCCTCCTTGAGCTAGCTACCCCCCTGCCCCTCCTTGACCTAGCTGCCCCCCTGCCCCTCCTTGAGCTAGCTGCCCCCCTGCCCCTCCTTGAGCTAGCTACCCCCCTGCCCCTCCTTGACCTAGCTGCCCCCCTGCCCCTCCTTGAGCTAGCTGCCTCCCTGCCCCTCTGGCTGGAGCGCACTTGCGCTCGCCCTCTGTCCGGGTGAAGTTGTTATGGCCACTCTGGCCAACAACATATAGTTCAGATAAAAAAAAAAAAGTTATAGTATAAGTATGTAGTTTTATTTCACTACTAGGTATATTGTAATATATTGATTTAATTTTATTTATACTTAGCTTCGTTCTAGTTTTGTGAAACCTATTTGAAAATATTGGCGTATCAGGCCGACGACTTAAGTCCGGATTTATAAATCGATCTTAAACTCTGAGAGCGATCTTGTAATTGTCATTCTTATGTCAAACCAGTACAAAGTGACATGTCAAAAGCTTACTCAAGTTCGCTCTCAGAGATCGATTTATTAATACGGGGCTCAAGACTAGAGTATAGCGCGGTGATTGGTCGGCGCAGGTTCGCGGCGACGGTGATGTCGCGCGAGGCGGAGCGCGGCCGCGAGTGGCGAGCTTGGGCCACGGCGCTGGCCGCCGCGGCGTGCAGGTCCGTGTGCTAGTGATGCCTTACTATCGATAGTTGACACCGAAAAGTCCGAATTATTTGTGTAATTCTTGGTAATATCAAAAGGCAACACACTAGAGCTATTATAATACTTATATTCATATCTATAACCCTTTGTAATTATTGATTATAAGCAACTGGCGATTTAAAAAAAGTTATGTAAAAAGACAAGCCCGCTGAGTTTCTTGCCGGATCTTCTCAGTCGAGGTCGCGTTCCGATCCGGTTGTAGGTGTAAGAAAAAAAATATGTAAAATTGACAATTTGTAAGTGCCCCCGGAGGCCTAAACAAAATATTTTTTTTTATTTTTTTTTTTTCCCTTGAATTACTGCAATCTGTCGCCTTTCATGGGACATTCAGCAGTAGGTTGGTTGGTGCTATTGTTGGCGCTCTCGGTATGTGACCTGTGTCACATCCTCATTGTTTAGACAGTAATTATGTTTACTGTGATTGGATCAAATCTTGAGGTATTTTACGTTTTAATCGACGCGCTTTGTTGTGATTTTCCATTAATGGTCGAGCCAGGGGTGCTACTCTTGAAAACGATAATCGATATATCGTGACATTTGTCGTGTCGAATCCTACTCTAAGTTACATCGTTTTCAATTTCGTATCGATGACGGAACGAACGATTCATAATCCGATATATCGAGCTTAACCCTACTCTTAGGTTTAAATGTCAGACACGAATATTCGAATTTGACAACGACCAACACGTAATTTTTGCGATAATCTCAACGACACCTCTTAGGACGTCGTCGGCATTATCGTTTGGTTAATTTTATATCAATTCGGTGTAAAATGACAATTAAATTCGTGATAAATAAATAATAAATAAATAAAACAGTTGCATGATGATGAGAGAGCTCCTCTGCTGACTTCTGTAAAAGTTTTTAATTACAATGTCATGATTTTTCCTGTCCTTGGAAGCCAGTAGGAAAGAAAATATTGCCCATAGAAGGAGAAGGCAGCAAATGCGGGAACATTTCAATAATATATAACCATTTCCGATGATGAATTTGTCAAGAAGCGATAATATAAAAATAAAAGCAAGTTTTGTTTAGGATTTATGACCACAGATTAACTCAATACGCTTGTGACCATACATATAAAAGTCTATAGATAAGACAATGGATAAAGTGAAACGGCGCTATACAAAACAACAGCGAGCGTGAAAGAGATAGCGAGTCTTATGTATACATATTAGTTTCTTTATCTATTTTTGTGTCTCTGCCCCACAGATAAAACAAATGAGGCCATAGAGAATATTCAGGTTTTCAACAAACTTTACATTTATTATTCGTATCATTCACTCCGAACATAGTCTATGGATACGATACACGACAAGGAATTCGAACATTTGTTAGAGTAGGGTAAGGTCGATATATTCGAAGTAATGTCGTATCGTTTCGAATGTATCGTTGTCGATTTGCAGAGTAGCAGCCCAGAGTGTTTGGGTGTTGTACGATGCGTTCTTTGTAGGATTTGGTATGGCGCACAATTTCTTGTTTCACAGTGGGTATTTGAAGGTCTCGGTGTAATTGTTCGTTGGGCACAAACCAAGGAGCGTTGGTTACCATACGCAGTGCTTTGTTTTGAAACCTTTGTATGATTTCTATGTTAGAGTGAGATGCTGTTCCCCATAGTTGGATTCCATACGTCCAGACGGGCTTCAGTATTGCCTTGTACAGAAGTATTTTGTTCTCAAGAGATAGTTGAGACTTGCGCCCAATGAGCCAGTACAGTTTTCGTATTTGGATGCCAAGCTGCTTCCTCTTAGTGAAGATATGTTTTTGCCAGGTTAGTCTTTTGTCCAAATGCAATCCAAGGTATTTCACGTGATCTGCCTGTGGGACCTCGATGCTATTTAGTGTGATTGGAGGACAAGATCCTCTTCTTAAGGTAAACGTTACGTTGGCTGATTTTGTTTCGTTTGCTTTTATCCGCCACTTTTTGAGCCATTGGGATATGTCGTTAAGTCCTTTTTGCAGTGTTAGTGTGGCTATTTTGGGGTCACTATGTGTAGCTAGAATGGCGGTATCGTCAGCAAAGGTTCCAGTGGTTAAGGATTCAGATGTTGGCAAATCTGCAGTGAATAGTAGGTAGAGTATGGGGCCCAGTACGCTGCCCTGTGGAACTCCTGCTTTTATGGGTCGTAGGTCGGACAGTGCTTCTCCATGTTGTACTATGAAGTGGCGCTGCTGTAGAAATGATTTTAGTATTTCGTACAGGAAATCCGGTAGGGCGTTTTTTAATTTAAAGAGCAATCCTTCGTGCCACACGCGGTCGAACGCTTGAGAAATGTCCAGGAATACACTGGCACAATACAATTTTTCCTCCAGTGATTCCATGATCTTTTTTGTTAGTCTGTGCACTTGGTCGACAGTGGCATGTTTACTGCGGAACCCAAACTGATGGTCAGGAATTAAGACTTTTTCTTGTAGTATGGGAAGGATTCGTTGCAGCAGTAGAGATTCATATATTTTGGATGGCGTAGGTAGCAAGCTTATGGGTCTATATGATTTGGCTTCTTCAGGTTGTTTATCTGGTTTCAGTAGCATTACGATTTGTGCGATCTTCCACTCTAGAGGAAAGAACTGCAGTCTGGTCATGGCGTTAAATAGTGACGTAAGGAAAGTTACGCCAGATTTGGGTAGTTCCTGTAGTACGCGGTTCGTTATGAGGTCATATCCTGGTGCCTTTTTGGGGTCCGATTTTTTATAGTTCGGGCAACTTCTCTCTTTGTGAATTTAAAAGGCATTTCCTCCGTATTTTTAGGAGTATTTAGATGGTCAGTAATTTCTGCTGCGTCTATTGGAGAGCCTTCATATGGGTGGGGAATAAAGACGTTTGAAAGATGTTCTGAGAAGGTTATGGCTTTCTCTTGGTCTGTCCGTGCCCACGTACCATCGGATTTTCTTATGGGGGGAGAAACTCTAATGGGCCGTTTTAGCCTTCTGGTGGCTTTCCATAAGGAATAATCCGAGGAAGCAGTAGCATCCAGGCCAGAAATGTAATTACGAAATCCGTTATTTCGATCTTTGTCTAGAATGTTCTTAAGCTGTCTGCTGGCATAATTGAGCTGTTTTTTTGCAACAGGGTCTCTAGTTTGTTGCCAGTGCTTCCGTATTTTTCTTTTTTCGGTTATTTTATCTAATATATGTTTTGCTACATAGTTATCACTGCTTCTATGTGGTGGTGGTGGAGTTGAAGACCAGGCTGCATCTTGCACACTTTTGTTGAAGTAGAGAATAGCTTCTGTTATTTCGTCTTTTGATTTCAGACTGACTGGTTCCTGGAATGCTTCATCTGTAAGTTCTCGAAATAGGGCCCAGTTAGTTCTTTTGTTGTGTAGTACGCATTTCTTGGCGCTTTCTTGGGCGGTAGTAAGTAATTCTACTATGATTGGAGAGTGGTCTGAGGATAGGTCCCAGCAACTCCTGCACGAAATGTTGTTCTTCGCGATTCCTTTGCTGACACAAAAGTCGATAACGTCTGGGATTTTCCTTCTGTCTGTTGGCCAATAGGTCGGTTGACCAGACGATATTACTTCCATATTTCTGGCTTGGATGCATTTAAGGAGTTCACGCCCTCTTGGTAATACAAGCCTGGAACCCCAAAACGTATGTTTGGCATTGTAGTCACCTCCTGCGATAAATCTGTCTCCGAGGGATTGAAAATAGTCATTGAACTCCGTCTCTTTGATAGTAAATCTCGGTGGACAGTAGAGGGCCGATATTGTAATGTCACTGATCCAGTCTGTTATTACGATGTTTGTTGCTTGGATGTAGTTTTTACAGTAATCCTGTAGTACGAGGTGCTTCATATTTGACCTGATGAGAACGGCTGATCCTCCATGTGCTTTGTTATCTGGGTGGTTAGTGTGGTACATTTTGTAACCTGGTATCATAAAGTTGCTTTTGGATGTGAAGTGGGTTTCTGAGATTAGTAGAACATCTATGCGGTGGATTTTGACGAATATTTTTAACTCTTCTGAGTGGTTTGACAGGCCATTAGCATTCCATACACACAATTTTAGTGATGTGAATGTGATGACGTTTTTTGAATTAGATCGGTTAGTGTTTTGGTCATAATAAACATTTGGTTCAACAGGGCAGCAAGTGTTTCCCTGATGGCTTTGAGTTCGTTGGTTTTTTGGATTTCATGCTCGACGTTAGCTGTTTGCGTCGTAGGATGTTCGGGAAGATCTTTTGTGGCTGAGGCATACGACTTACTGTTATTTCTTGGTTTGTTTGTAGGTTCTTGTTCATCTCTTATGAATCAAACAAAATAAATGATTTCAATTTGAATTTACAATATCGATAGTAAATAATAATTTAGCCCTTTTGACGTCCCACTCCTGGACACCAGCATCCTCTCACCACGAGGGGGATTCAAGCCATAATCCACTAAGCTGGCCCAGAGCGGGTTGGCGGATTTCACATGGCTTTCGAAAATTGGTTATATCTTCTAAGACATGCAGGTGATAATCATATGAAAATCCAGAGGTGCGAGCCGGGGTTTGAACCCAAGACCTGGTGCCCGCAAGACACGTGCTTTGACCAGTCGGTTATCACTGCTTTTAGTAATATCTATAGAATCAATCGAAAAAGAAAATCAATACTATGACGAGTGATTACGAGCAGTAGTATCGATATTATTTAGGAGTGCTACTCTTAGCAAGGATAATCGATATAATAGTAACAACGTATTGTCAAATTCTACACTAAATTCCATCTTTTTTGCCGTCGTATATCATCTGAACGAACGATCATTTTATATTGTTCACTCAATGATCGATACTTCGGCAAAAAAGATGGAATTTAGAGTAGAGTTCTACAGTACGTATGACACGATTATACCGATTATCGTTGCTAACAGTAGCACCCATGTACTGATACTATCGATAGTATCGGTATCGGTACTCAAAAGTTTAATAATATCGATACTATCGATATGTCAATATTGGTTGGGCTAAAATAAAGGGTGGTGTTGTGTGCGGCAGGTGGCGCGGCGCGTCGGGCGTGTGGCGCGCGTTGCGTCCACACGCATCTCTTCCCGCGGCCGCGCTGCAAGCCGCCGCTAGATGTCTCTACCAGCCGGCGGACTATTACCGGGTAGGTACCAATGCCTCATCTTCTATCTATAGATACCACGGCCACGCAATAAGAAGCAACGATGATTAATAGATTATTTTATAAAATAAGTTATTTGTAATATTTCATACTATTAGACCCGATAGACGTTGTCCTGTAAATAACTTTGAATATCGAAATCGAATTGTTCCGCTCAACTTTGTTATTTTTTTCTTTCATCATGTTTCTCCTGACAATAATAAACACAGAAAAAAAATTTTTTGTGAAATCGTTTCAGCCGTTTACGCGTGATGTGCTGACTAAGGAAATAGGGATTCATTTATATCCTACTTAATATTATAAATGCGAAAGTTTGTGAGTGTGGATGTTTGTTACTCTTTCTGGCAAAAACTACTGAACGGATTTGGATTAAGTTTGGAACACACATAGTTTATAACCGGGATTAACACATAGGATACTTTTATCCCGATAATTCCGAAATGTTTGTTAAGTTAAATACTACGCGGACGAAGTCTGTGGGCACAGCTAGTATAATTATATAGATAAACCATAAATTTATAAATATTAATGTTGGCCTGGCATTGACCGTTCGAACTCGAACATTATTGTATGGCTTTTAAAAAAACCGTAAAGTACACTGAGCGAGACATAAGATACTCTGTGCATTTCATTTACTCTCGTTTCCGCACCTGTCAAAATGCTATTAGCGACTCTATTTTTTTCCGTCCTCTATGTTTGTCTATGTATTTTTCACTTGTTCAGTTCAAAGAAGTGTTTGCTGAACACCGCGGACTGGCGGCGGCGCTCGACACGATAGCATTAAACGCGGCGTGGGTGGGGCGCGCTGATGCAGACCTGCTGCGACACTTCAACGCAGCGGCCAATCACTGACGCGCGCCGCCCGTGACGTAGCGCGCTATTGACAGTAATGGCGGTTATGCATTCCATTTTCAAAATTAATTTATTTTTTTCGTACATAACTGAATGCTGGTAAACTAAACGATTAATGAGGTGGGGTTTAGTACGAAGAGTGAATATTCATTTCTACTTTTCTTTTGTTAAAACAAAAAATACTCGTATTAGCCCCTCCAGCTAAGCTAATACTGGTGTTAGGACTAGACACACGTCTACAGTTTAATAGCCAGAATGGGGATTGAACCCGGAACCTCTCAGTTACGAGAACGCCCGCTAAACACTAGGCTATTGACGCCTTGCATCTATACAAGGTGACACATAATGGGTATACTATTTTTTTTGCAACTTAACTTTGTAAATCTCAAACTATCGGCTTTGTGGGACAGTTGAAGTACTAAAGGTTTTGTACACTTGTGAAATCGGTCAACAGCTGTATTCCTGTAACACCTTTTGTTTTTCAAGATCCCTCCAAAGCTGATGGTTTTAGAATTACAAAGTTAAGTTTTGAAAAAAAAAGTATACCCATTATGTGTCACCTTGTATAACCGTCTTACAATATAACTGATCTGTGGGAGCTGATACCATTTTGTTCCAAACGCTTCCTAATATTCTTTAGTAAATAATTTTAAGTTCCATAGTGCTAGTCAACAGTATTATTAAAATATTAATTAATAGCCATTCACAGTTAATAACGCACAGAAATATATAATTTATTAATAGGTACTTACTATTTTTTAACCACGAATTCTTAAACGGACGGTTAAATAATTAAATAATATGTATGTATTTAGAAATTATGTACTTAATTTATGTAAATTCAAACTAAAACTATCAGTTTAATACTAAATAAGTACTTACCTTCGTAAACTAAACTAATGTATTTATGTACTAAACTCTATTTATCTTATGTTGAATTAAATCATCATCATCATCATCATCATCATGATGATGATGATGATTTAAATGTTGAATTAAATAATATAAATTAATTCTGAATGGAATAGGTGAGTATCTACTTCTCATAATTTTCTTATAAAACAATAACTATTTACCATAGTTTAGTTGTATTCGTAAAACTATGCTAGATACGCGTTAAAACATAGTTCAAGTTACGGACAACAACTGGTTAAGTTTAAATTTAGAACTCTATTTGAGAACTATTTGTGTGACCACTTTAAAGACTGCTATTCACGACGCGATCTCGCATCCGATCTCAGAATTGGGTGGATAATAATTTCATCTATTTTTCTAGTTTAGGTGATAAAAAATCTTTATACAAAAATCTTTTGTAAGTATTTCAAATTCGTCCAACCATTAGTAATTTCATTATTAATATTACCTACTCGTGAAAATAATTGATTGTCTGTGGAGAATTCAGTGCTGCCATACTTTAAAGATATATAAAAATAAAAATGTATATTATAATCTATTCCCTTACGTATAGGTCTACTTATTTATGGTAGTTTTCTTATTCTTGTCTGTATATTTATTATTATTATTTTTTAATTAGACTAGATTTTAATTGAAGATTAAATATATTTTTAGTCTATAAGTGTGTAACTATTATTTTATGTGTACCACTAGTTTAAATCCATGTTTTCTTATAAGTGAATAGTATATATTATTACCCTAAATAGATAACTTACTTTCACGATTTATATCGACGGACGAGTTGCGAATTTCGGACCACACTATCCAATTCTGTTATAAATGAAATAAATTTAAAAAGTTACTAATTTAGTGGCGGAAGTTTTGAATTTGGAATCAGCAGAATATTTAAGAAAAAGTGCTATACAATTTGACACAACTCAGAATATTGCGCCACATTTTTAAATTTATTTCGTGTAACCGTGAGTTCGCATTGAACGAAACATGTTGACGAAACATATTGTTGTCTCTATTTTATGACAACAAAAAATTGAGACAACAACATGTTGCGTATACATGCTTCGTCCAGTGCGAACTCACGGTAAGTGTTAACAGTTTTTGAGGTCTGCAATTTGAATATTGACCGAAAACACGTGTCGCGACGCACGCGCACGCAATGGATTTCAAGCATTTTAGTAGATGATCGAACCACTTGAATTTAATTTGTATTACTTTTCATTGATTTTGAATTTGCTATAATATACCTATTCCTTAGCGTTTGGCAAACCTTTGAAAATTCTGTCATATTTTGAGAAGAAAAAAGATTAAAGAATACTATTGACTGTTCCACAGAGTACTTTGCAAAGAGAAAATAATATAAAGGTGCCAACATTAAAATATATTATACCTATTCGTTGTAAATAATGAAGGTAATTGAATAGCTATGAAAATCTATACAAAGGAGCTGCAATCCGTTGCGTGCAGCGCGTGCAAGCCGACAGACCGACGCGTACCTAGTTGTAGGTACTTCAAGTGTTAGTTTTTTCGACCGAATACTTTATAACCTTGTATATTCTATTCTTGTTTTAGATAGCGTCCGTTAGGGGCGTTTTACCATATTATTTTTATAAAGTCGTTTTCACAGTTGGTAATATCATATATCTATATCATAATATATCTATCTTTATTGAACAAATTTACTTTACCTAATGCTCATACCTAAGTCTAGTGAAATAATTATTAAACATCAAATTGCATGACACAGACTGACACACCAACTGTACGGTCCCAAACTAAGCAATGCTTGTACTATGGGTACCTTGCAATGCAATGGACTTATCACTAACTAGCTGAGCCCGCGACTTTGTCCGCGTGGAATTTAAATTGACAAACACGCCCGCTCCCGCGTTCTGAGCCCGCGCGGCGGGACCCATTTTTTTAATTTTGTTTTTCTAAAATAAAAGTAGCTGCCAGTGAAAGTCCCGTCAAAATCGGTCCAACCGTTTCGGAGATTACCCGGAACAAACACACAGATAGACAAAAAAAAATTAAATGGCGTCTTTGCTATACGTGTCGTATGTACTTTCACATGCATTTAGTGAAAAGGTGTTATTTTGATATTACAAACAGACACTCCAATTTTATTTGTTTGTATAGAAGTATTCGTTTCATTGAAACTGACACTTGCAGTACCCGAGTATTAATGTATAAAACTATTTAAGACTACTGAACCTATTGGTAGTAAAACATTTTATATCTGCTTTTGTAATAAATTTTCTGATTGTAATGTTTTTTTTCAACCAACCCATTCGGTTCCCATGAAAATCCTCTGAAAATGACTGCTACTGAGAATTAAAATTACCCTTTCGCTTAAACTAAAATAAACTTGACAGAAACAAATTATATTGACCTGTCTGCTGATCTTAGAAAGTCGAAAACAGCAATAGGGGTGAGTAATTTTAATTGCTTAATTATATAAGTTATGTCCTCTTAAGATACCAGTTAAATATTTTCTAAATAACTTACAATTTCACAATAATATAGACGTTAAAAGTTTAGAAAACAGTTCTAAGTAGTGTAGTATGACTATTACTAAGTACTTATAACATCAGCTACCTGCCACTGAAAGTCCCGTCAAAATCTGTTCAGCCATTTCGAGATAACAATTTTAAAAATAGTTAAAAAAATACCTACCGTGTATACTTTTATATGTATTGCTTAAAAAACGTATTATTTTGATATTATCCAGACACTCCAATTTAAATATTTTTATAGACTTTGAAGCAGGTTCCGTGCTTGTATTACTTATTTACCTATAATAATAATAATAATTTAGCCCTTTTAACGTCCCACTCCTGGGCACGGGCCTCCCCTCAACACGAGGAGGATTCAGGCCATAATCCACCACGCTGGCTCAGTGCAGGTTGGCGGATTTCACATGTCTTTCGAAAATTGGTTAGATCTTCTAAGGCATGCAGGTTTCCTCACGACGTTTTCCTTCACCGTAAGCAAGTGATAATCATGTAGAAATTATGATACGCACATAGATTTCGAAAAATCCAGAGGTGCGAGCCGGGATTTGAACCCAAGACCTGGTGCCCGCAAGGCGCGTGCTTTAACCAATCGGCTATCACTGCTTTTTATTACCTTGCTACTTATTTACCTATTTGAGATAAATCAATTACATTTACAATTTCCTCTGACAAAATCTACGAAAGTAATGGAACTAGTAATTTCAATTTTCTTTCATTAATTTTTCCATTTGTGTTAATAGTATGTCGAATCGAGTTGGGATGTCGAATGAGATTATTACACGGCTAGGCTGTGTCCAACAATGTAGGTATATAGGTAATTGAAATCAGAGAAATTAAAAGAAAACAATGTTTTTGATATATTCCCTCATATTATTCTGTGGTAAGTTTACTTTATAATGTTTGAAATAACAGAATATAAATATTTTTTTATTAATTATACCTATATATAAGATTATTTTTGTTTATAAATTAGTCCATTTTTGGGCTTGAGGCCATTAATAAAAATAAAATATTATTTTTTTCTGTGAATAAAGAAATAATCAATAGTAGACCATTTATAAAAGAACCGTAGACTCATACTTACAAGTAGGTATAAAAAGATACATCACAAAAAGTATTCGATCTGTCAATTACATATCTACTCATAAGTTTAGTATATTTTTCCTTAGGATGCGGATTTAGTCAACAATCTTAGCGTAACTTTTTATTGTTTCATTTTTAAATATCTGTTTATAATATAGAATAACTAGTTTCCCAAATGGTATTAGATTAAAGAAATGTGAAGATGTTGAAATTATTATAAGAACGTCTTTTAATAATTTTGAAAGACGAATTACATTAAAAAGACATCTAAAATTGTTTACTAAATCCACACAGTTTTTGAAAATATTTCACGAGATATCTCCTTTCTAGTACACACAGTGTCTCCTAACATCTATCATCTCGACATCCAACACGGCAGAAATGCGGAGACAGGTCACAATTTCCACATGCTACTTTACCCCCAAACCACACCCAGCGCGAGCGCAGACATAATTGGGAAACTCAAAAGCATATACCAAAATGAGGAATTAAAACCGAAGCCGAGGAAGCACCAATGCGAGCTGAACTTCGGCAGCATCTATGGTACACAAATACAGAAGCTACTTTGCATTGCGAAGATGACAGATGATAAGAAGAGCCTTGAAAGACGGAGGCCGGATGAGAAAACAAACGTAAAACATGATTACGGTAATAAAAAGAAGATAACCAAGGTTATATCCAAGGATTACATCGATTTCAAAGATCTGTACAAAGAAGATTTCGATGATAGTATTTCTGAAGATTTTCCAGATATCAACGACTTGGTTAGATCGAAAGCCGAACGAACACTGCCAGCAGACTACTTTAAATATTTATTCGGCGAAAAATTGTCATCGAAAAAACCGAAAACACTGAAAAAAACGTATAAAAACAATGGTAAAATTAAAACGAGGAAGTTTAATGTTGATAAAAACCGTAAATTGACGCTCGGAAGACGGCGAAAACCAAAAAGTAAAAAGTTGCGAAATCCGAAAAGATTCGAAGTGGTGCGGGGTGACCATTACTCTACCAATGAGGTTCCGATAAGGAAACCGAAAAAAAAGAAAAACAAAGATTTTTACGATTCAGAAGAGATAAGCAAACCGAAAAACATGAATGAATATCAAGAGTTTTCCGCTTCCGAAGAGATTAAAAAACCGAAGAAAATTAAAAAAAATAAAGACTTTTACGATTCAGAGGAGCTAAGCAAACCGAAAAACTTAAAAAATATATTTAATGTTTACGATTCCAAGGAGATTAGAAAACCAAAAAACGTGGAAAAATTTAAAGATTCCAATAAGATTAGAAAACCGAAAAACTTGAAAAACAGTCAAAATTTTTACGATTCCAGGGAGATTAGAAAACCGAATAGTAAGAAAAAAAATACAGACATTTACGATTCAGAGGAGATAAGAAAACCGAAAAACGTGATAAAATTTAAAGATTATTACGATTCCGAGGATATTACAGAACCGAAAATGAAGAAAAAATATAAAGATTATTATGATTCCAACAACATATGGAAACACAAGAAACATAATAACGATTACTTTGATTCCGAGGAGATTAACACTTCGGATGAAGAGCCACAAAACATGAAGAAAAACAAAGTTTTCTATCTCCAAGGCAACAAAATGATCGAAGCCGAAGACGGAAGGCGTAGATTACCGCATTTCTTACCGAAAAGATACCACTGGAAACCGGAAGAAATACATGAATTAGGTTACTACTGGTTCAACGGGCCCCGGGGGAAGTATCCAGATCCTATGCCTTTGAAAAGATGAAAATAAATATAATTTCATGATTAGTTTTATTTCCTTGATACCTGTGTAAGTTCATTATTGTTTTTTTTCCCACCGTTTTCCTTGCCCGCTTATCACAGTGCTAGCTCAGCGGTCGGAGGCACGCTGTGGACTGTAAGGTGTGCAGGTTCATACCCCGGCTTGCGCCGCTCAGATTTCCGGATTTCATGTGCGAAGCTCATTTCTGAGAATATCACATGCTAACCTGACACGTCTTACAAAAGACGTGTTACTTTCTCGACCTTAATTCCCCTTTGAGGGGGGATGTGTCCGGTGTAATGGGAATCGTCCCGCCCTTAATATATTGGGACTAAAATACCTACCCCTTCAGAAAATACATGTGAGCTGGTGTATTTTTGATCTGTACTGAATCGGTAACTACTTAGGTACTTTCTAATAAATCTGCGCGACGACAAAAGGATTTTTTCCCCAACAAATGACTCTTAAATATAGAATGGTACTACATTCGACGACAAAAGACACGAAAATAAATAAATCATTTTTATCTATAATTATATTTTTATGAATAAATTAAATACTTATACAAATTTAATACTTAACACCTAAAATATTTGTTTACTATACGTATAAGGTACGTAAAATGTGAAGAATACTTACATTAAAATGTCGTTATCAGTTTAGTTACACTATGATACCATAACTGGTATCAAGTAGTTAATCTACTAGGGTAGACAACGTACTTAACCCTGGCGCCATGAATTTTTTCAAATTGTTATTTGGTGTGTTTGTTATTAATCGACACTGGCGATATAACTATTAAAATGGGTGGACTATATTTTCAACCGACTTCAAATAGGAGGAGTTCTGAATTCGTGTATATTTTTGTATGGTTAATATTGTGTTCTCGTGAAGAATATTTAAAACGCTATTTCGACTAACACCTATTTAATCCACGCTGACTTTCTCCGCTCCGTGCAACCGCGAATGAACAGTCAAATTACCCCTTGTAGTAAAACCTTTGCCACACACATTACATACATACGGTCTCTCACCAGAGTGCGAGCGAGAATGAATTTTCAAATGATTAGATGCCCTGAAACCTTTCCCGCAAACATTGCAAACGTACGGTCGTTCATCTGTGTGTATTCTTGAATGTTTCAGTAAAGCACACGATTGGGCGAACGCCCTCGAGCACACGGTGCACACAAACGGTCTTATACCGGTGTGCTTGCGAGAATGTACATTCAAAAACTGTTTTGTAGTGAATCCTTTATTGCACACGTTACATACATACGGCCGCGGCCTTTTGTCCATATGTATCAACTCGTGCCTCATTAAATAACTCCTCAACGTGAAACCTTTCCCGCAAACATGGCAAATAAATGATCTTTCCGAGGTGTGTATGGATGCGTGGCGGTTTAAATCAAATTGTGATGTGAAGTTCTTATTGCAAACATTGCATGAGAATGCTCTGTTGCTGTGCTTCCGTTTATGACTTTTCAATCGGTATTTTTCCGGAATTTTTTTGTCACCCACATCACACACATTCGGTTTTGCACATGTGTGTTTCCGTACATGTGTATAACTTTTAGGATATATATCACAGACAAAAGGTTTGTTATCGATGTGGTTTTTAAGTATATGGATTTTTAAATTACATTTTCGATTAAAACCCTTTTCACACACATCGCATATAAAAGATTTCTTCGCTGTTAAATCAAAATTTTGTATGTACCTCTTACGCAAATCAAATTTACTATCTACATTTACATTAGTTTGTTGATAAATGTCATGTTCTATTTTAACAAAGTTTCTGTTACTTTTACTAATGCCGTTTAGTATCGGGTTTTTGATGTCATCGTCATTTTGTTCACTTGCTTCAGTTTTAACTATGTCAGGATCCGGTTTGGGTTTCGACTTCCTTGCTATAGGAGATGCTGAAAATGAAACATCAAAGTTCAGGGAGGCTTGCTCCTAGACAAGGAGGTTGTGAGTGAGTTAGCATTGCCAGCCCTACTGCATTTAATAGTATACGTAGGGAACGCGACCAATTTTTTTACAACGGTGACCAATAATGGCATCCAGGTTTGACCATCGACTAGTCCCGGGAAAAAGTTAAACTGTCTTGGAACCCGCACGAATTTAATCGAAGGAAATATTAGCAAGAAGTTGGAAGAAAAAAAATCCACTTCCCTCCGAACGTCATTATTGATCACCACTGTCGATCCTGGTTTACACGAGTTACAGTGGTGGGGTGGGAATGTGTAGCGGGGCCAGTCAAAAAAATAAACAATATTTTACAAATTTTCTAACCTAAGTCAGCCCTCTCACGCCCCTGTATTAATCAATACCTAGCAAGTAGCGCCGAGATGAGCCACTCGCTATAATTAGTAGGTAGCTGTAGTCAGTAGACATGAACAACAGATGGCGCTGTTGTAAACGTCGTGTAACGCTGACGCTTAGCACGGATAGAGTCAAGTGTAATTAAAAAATATTAATACATAAATGATTATGTAAAAATACTTAAGTACGTAACAATTTATTGAAAAAAATCATTAAAGAAGAACTGAAATTGGGGTTGATATCGACCACTTTGAGAAACCCTGGTCATTTATTTTTTTATATCTAAGACGTTACCTTTCTTCAATCTGGATATTGATCGTGTCGTTCTAACTTTCCCTTTCTTTTGTTCTCTTGCTGTGCCTCTATTCCGCTTTATATTATCTTGTATATCATCTCCTTGGTCTGACGCGCTCTTTCTACTGTTGGGTTTTAAATCAATACTGAATGTTGCCTCTGGAAAGAAATATAAGTATGCTATAGAATATATTTATATTGAGTGAATAAAATAATAAGTATATAAAAAAAAATTGTCTAAATAAAACAAAAAAAAGTCGGTCTTTTGACCTCCCACTGCTGGGCAGGGGCCTCCACGGGCTTCCACCACGCTGGCCCAGTGCGGGTTGGCGGATTTCACATGTCTTTCGAAAATTGTTTAGATTTTCCAAGACATACAGGTTTCATCACGATGTTTTCCTTAGGAAATGATAACCATATAGAAATTATGATTCGCACATAGCTTTCGAAAAACCCAGAGGTGCGAACCGGGGTTTGAACCCAGGAGGTGGTGCACGCAAGACGCGTGCTTAACCAATCGGCTATCACTGCTTTTTTATTAAAATAAAGCATACAAAATATCTACAATGATGACCATCCGCGCGGTGGTTTGAGCGTAGGCCGCTCGGCTCACTGTATCGTGTGGTTGCTGATTCGATTCTCGACAGTATACATTTTGAAAATAGCTTTTTATAATTTACCTCGGTCTGGGTGTCACCGGGATCGCCCCCAGTCCATTGTACAGTGCACATAGTACAAGCGTCTCTTGACCGTACAGTTGGTGTGTCAGTCTGGCAATATTTATTTATTTGCTTACCTTTGTTGCTCTGTTTGCACAACCCCACGCAAACCCTGTACAATATCTCCACCTTTTCTTTATCATCATCTTGGATATCACTGCCAATGATTGTCAATTCAGTGGCACTGAAAGACAGTTGGTTGAGAGTGGACAGGTCTATCCGACTTGAATCCAGCACCTGGAAGAAAATAATGATCCTCAACTTTACTACATAGTATAAAACAAAGTCGCTTCCCGCTGTCTGTCTGTCCTTATGTATGCTTAGATATTTAAAACTACGCAACGGATACTGATGCGGTTTTTTTTAATAGATTGATGATTCAAGAGGAAGGTTTATGTATAATACATGAATAATATAGTAGAGAAACACTGATTTTAGAGCCGTGCGAAACCAGGGCGGGTTGCTAGTTAATAATACTCTTATCTCTTGTGGGATCTTTTCAGTTGAGGTTGTATTCCATTTCGATAGACTTAAGTGTAAACTTAAGAAAAATTAGTAAAAATTACAATTGGTAAGCCTACTAGAGGCCCTCATGGGGGTATAAATATGCTTGTGATACTTCTCCTCTTAAACGGCTTGACTAATTTTGATGAAATTTTTATTTTTTACTTATTGTGTCATCAGGATGGTCCTTAGCTTTAGTTGGACCTAGTGGGTACAGTACACGTATGCATGTACAGTACAGTTCCAAGATCTGATTACTCCTCGAGAGGAACAAGTGTGTTGGTACCAGACTCACCTCATCCTCAGCCATCAGCCGGTCCAGCATCTGCGCCAGGAGCTGCTCGGCCTGCAGACACTTGAGCTTGAACCTGTGCGAGGCTCTCAGCTGCCCGTAGCATATGTAGCACAGCCCCAGCGACCTCATGTCACTCTGGAACTGAGAGAGAATACTTTCATTACCTAACTGTACTTTAGTACAAGAAGAACTATAGACCAATAGGACAAGACACCAATAGTCTGCTATTGAATCAGAATGTGATGGTCAAAAATTGTATCAGAGATGACGGCGAATTTTGATTGGCCTAATCGAAATGTCAGGTGCGGTCATACATATAAATATGGTAGGCGAAACAGATATGGATTTACATAGATAACGCAAATGTATGTACTTAGCGTGTCCGAAAACCCCGACCAAGCGTCGAGGTTGGTCGCCGATAACAGTCCGATACAATCCTCGCGACTACAGATATAAAAATATGAGTATGAGCGTGATAATCACTCGAGAGAATCGTAGCCGGCGTAGGGGCATCGGCGCGGCGGCGGCATCGGTGTCTTTGAAGCGGTTTGGATTTCCCGTTACGCTTTGTTTCAATACAAATCGTGATACTTGCGTTATCTATGTAAATCGAGCAGAGGTGCCCAGTTCTACAGCGTCTATGGCTTATTGGTCTGTATACGTTTCTATCCTTATTAAGGTTATCAGTTCAACAAATATAATTAGTGTCTCAAAAGTCCGATACAAGTACCTAATTGACTACCTACTTGATTAGGGTTTGGTTGAGTTTCAGCCATAGAATTTAATGGCATAAAAACTTCAATTCGAAGCCTCTATAGCCCACGGTAACTTCTTAACTTCAGACCGGACGTAAGAACGTCTGCCGACTTTGTTACTTAAATAAATATTAAAAAAAATACGTGATTATAATGTAAGTACTATGCTACGACTCTCTTAAATTGGTTCGATAGTTTCGACCAATTTTGACCAATGTTTTTATACTTATCTTACCGGTATTGTGGTCAATGTTTCATACGTTTCTTGTAGCTGTGGATTTTTTACCACATGGTGGACATCTTTGTGTAGACAAATCCGACACACGGCTAGATATTCCATTACTAAATAAAATAATTAATTAATGTTTTAGGTAAATAATTTGTACACAAAACAGAGGGACATTATTATCATAACATTAGATATGGGCCTTTTTACAATATCGATACCAGGCATCGGTGCCACTTGCAAATACCGATATCCAATACCGAGTTATGTTGACAACGGATGCTTATCCTTATGATATTACATATTTAAAACCAGCCTACAAGGATGAAAACCGAAAATCTGCCCAAACATGTTTTTTTTAATTGTTTTATATTTTTAAATTCTTAACTGATTAAATAGCAGTCGTTTTGATTTCAGTACTTAAACGATATTACAAACAACACAAACTCTCACAAGTTATTGATTAGATGCGTACTATCACGAATTAATCGTATCGGTAGCCAGTAACGATAACACACATTAGTACGCATCGATGTCAAAAAATATGATACCGATAAAGGATACCGCATCATTAATATCGATTCGCATCGATTTGAAATATCCATAACGCCCATTAATCTAATCGTAGCTATGAGAATTAGGTAAATACCTATTAAAGCAAAGACTATAATTTCTGAAAGTGTTTTACTCACTTTATTGCACATAATCGAATATCAAGCAACCAATAATTGAAATAAAACTATTTTTCGGATTTTATCGCGTTTATTTAATTTATGTTCCCGACGTTTCGGCTGCTTTACAGCAGCCATGGTCACGGGGGGACTGAGGTGTTAGACGTCCTGATGTCACAGTTAGTAACTGGGTACCCTCATATTAAGTTGTTGTTTTCGGTCCGATCCACGCAGAAAGTGCTCACAGTGTCACGAGGTCTTGCAATGGTACACTTGGTTTTGGATTTAATTATATTAATTACTGGATCCCAAGTTGGTGGTAGCACCCAGCCATCTTCCCTATTGAAATTAGGATGTTTTTTAATTTCAATGGCCTCACGTATCATCCTTGGTCGGAATCGGTGTTCTTTTGCGAGGATCTGTGGTTTATCAAATCTGATATAATGGCGGGTGCGGTCCTGTACATGTTCACAGATTGCAGACTTCGTGGAGCGCCGGTGTTTCACGTCAGCTATATGTTCTTTTACGCGGGTTTTTACTGATCTTTTAGTTTGCCCTATGTAGGAGAGCCCACATTCACAGTCGAGTTTGTATACCCCTGCATCTTGTAGAGGAATGTGACACTTGACAGGTGGTAAGAACTGACTAATCTTCTTTGGTGGCTTGAAATAAGTTTTGATTGAAGCACGTTTCAAGATGTAGCCAATCTTGTCTGTGACACCTCTTATATATGGTAGTACAGCAGGTAGACGCTCGACTGTGGCTGGTTTCACTCGGTCACTGTGATGGAGGCGCGGGATCCGAAGCTTGTTGTCATGCAATACTTGCTTGACGTGACGGATCTCGGCAGCCAGGTGTTGCTCATCACAGATCCCTTGTGCTCTCTGAAACAAAGATTTACCCACGGTAGCTAACTGTGTTGGATGGTGGTGAGATTCACTGTTTAAGTACCTATCGGTATGGGTCTTTTTCCTATACACGGTGTGGCCTAAGGTGTTATCAGGATTACGGATTACTAAAACATTTAAGAATGCTAGAGTGTTGTTGGCCTCTAACTCCATTGTAAATTTGATTTTAGAGTGTATGGAGTTAAGATGGTCAAGAAATGCTGTTATTTTGTCAGATGGTAATATTGTGAAAGTATCGTCTACGTACCGCTTGTAGAATCTTGGGGTCACAGGTGAAGTGCGAAGGGCTGTCTCCTCGAAGTCTTCCATGAATATATCGGCGACAACAGGAGAAACAGGGGAGCCCATCGCTACACCATCTACTTGCTTGTAGAACTGTTCATTCCACAACAGATACCCGGATGTGAGGCAATGTCTTAAGAGTTCAGCATATTCCTCTGGCATGTTAAAATAGTTTTATTTCAATGTGTAGTATTCGCGTAAATATAAGAA
Source organism: Notodonta ziczac (assembly GCA_918843915.1). NCBI lineage: Eukaryota > Metazoa > Arthropoda > Insecta > Lepidoptera > Notodontidae > Notodonta > Notodonta ziczac. Next base: position 2,781,769 of record OU974064.1, read on the forward strand.
AACAATATGTGAACCAATAATTTTCGACAAAATATATTTGATAATTATCACCTACAAACAATAACTTTAAGGAATATTACGAATATAATAAAACGCGCACCCAAATAAAATAATGATATCCAACCACTATAAATCTGATTCTGAATTAACATAAAAATTTTGAGCTTTTGAATTCGAGTTGAAGGAAATCGATACAATATCGATTATGATTATAATAAATCATCGATATGCACATCACTACACAGTACATTGATTTACGAAGTTTTCGACGAACTGCGGAATAAGTGACATTTTTTCAGCGTTTTAATTAATCAAATTACCAAAATGCTGGCCCTCAGAAGCATGCTTAGGAACCCTCAAGTCATTAAAAATGTAGTTCAGCAGAGAAACATGAGTGTAATCTCCACACCCGGCAGGAATAAGGTGTCAAAGGGCGTAAGTATTATACTGACATAATTTTCCATCTATTTTTAATAAAATGAGTACCGTTTCTTCATCATTGATTATTAGTTTGTGTTATAAGTGTATTTTCAACGTTGTATTAACGGTAGATGTGTTAAAAAATAGTTTTAATATTACGTAATTATATGAGGAAAGATAGGTTATCTTCACCAAGAATTGAGTGCAACATAGATATTCTATGGTTTCTGGTTTCATCAGACTGTCATACTAACCATAAATCATTATTATTTATATAGTTTATTATCATAAACATCAATATTTTAATTATTCATTCACTGATCTAAATTTTAACTCATTGGAAAGAAAGAGAATAGAAAGAAAAAACTTTATTGTGGCTTTTTTTTTTTTTTTTTTTTTTTTTTTTGAATTGACTATATGTTGTTGGCCAGAGTGGCCATAACAACTTCACCCGGACAGAGGGCGAGCGCAAGTGCGCTCCAGCCATAGGGGCAGGGGGGCAGCTAGCTCAAGGGCGTCACTAGGGACACGACCTCGGCTTGGGCCGCTGCCAGGAGAGGTGGCGAGGGTAAATCTACCACCGGATCGGAACGCGACCTCGACTGAGAAGATCCGGCAAGAAACTCAGCGGGCTTGTCGGGTGCCAAGGTGCGTCTAGGTAAGTAGACGCACCTTCTAGCGGAAGCGGGGGTTCGTCGACCTCGCCGGCGAGGTCGGTGTCTGGCGGGGAGTGTGCGTGTGTCGTTCTCCTCGACATCTGAGTCTAGGAGAGCGGTGAGTGGGTCGGGGGGGTCCAGCACCACATGCCGCGGCCTGCGGCGGCATGTATCTGGCTCGTGTGCGGGTGCATAATCGGCGGCGGCGACGATTAAGGGATTGGTGTGTTCAGAAGCCTTCATGAAATAGCGTTCAGACGCTATTTTGAAGTGCTTCTGGATAGAATCGAGGCGTAAGTCAGAATGAAGGTCTACGTTCCGTACGAACCACGGGGCTCCGACGGCTTGGCGAAGAAAACGGGACTGTAAGGCCTGGAGGCGACTAATGTGAGAGTTGGCCGCGTGGGCGAACACAACGCTCGCATAGGACATGAGTTTATTGTGGCTCACAGGATAAAATATAGATAACAAAACAATAAATGAAAAAAGTTAAAAATTCTGCTCGCCACAAACGGACCCAATTCAGCATGTGCTGGTTGACAAGAACCAGCGCTGGTCTTCCATTGAGCCCGTTAGCGAATTCACGGGCACAAACCACAAAAAAAAAAAAATTGCTAAATTTAGACTAAAGGGCTATACACAAACTTCTTGCATAAAACTATAAACTCTATGGTGCGACAAGACAGATCTAACTAACCTCAAAGAGTATAGGGTAGGATAAGAGTATTGGGTAGGTTAGTAAGTAGTTGTGTTTGTCTCCATAGACTTAATCAATAATTGATCAATAAAAATAAGTATGTGTAATATAAGAGGTACATTATTGTATAAAACTTTAAAACATTACTTCATACTGGCTAAATGGGAAAGCAGAGGCATAAGAAACATAAAATAAAGGCTTAGTTGGTTCCTTAAATTCCTAGCCTTTTTGTTATTTACCCCAGTCTGGGTGTCATTGGGATCGCCCCAGTCCCTTCTGGTCATTGGTAATTTTAGAACCATATAGTTGGTTGGATGGATGAACTGCGTGGAAGAGGGTATGAGCGAAAAGGGAGTGAGTGCAGAGATGACGGATGATAGGCTTGAATGGGAGAAGAGAACGTGCTGCGCCGACCCCACCTAGTGTGGGATAAGGGCAAGTAAATGATGATGTTGATGATAGTTGGTCTGTTAGTCTGTTGATATTAATTTTACTTTATTACATTTTCAGGAACTCATCTTCCTTTCGGCCGCTATGGTGGTGGGTTGGTCCATAGTCCCTGCATGGGTGCTTGTCAACATCAAGAGCTACCGCGACAAGGAATAAAGCCTTAATCATTGTAGATATCTGTAGATAACACTCAAAGTGTGTATTTGTTAAGTAAACATTTAATTTAATTCATTTTCTGTTTTATTTCAAACTTCTATTGCTGCTTTTTGTATGATGACTGAGATAGCCGGGAGCCCAAGCCCTCGTCTCACCTACCCCTCTCATTATCCTAGCTCTATCCATATCCTGCTCAAGACGACAACATGTAAGCAATGCCATACAATTGCAATCGCAAGCATCTATATGCTTCAGTAAATGTTTAACGTCAGATGGGTCAAACACTTGTTTGAAGACTGTGTTATTTATATAAGGCTAGCTGAGCCCGCGACTTCGTCTGCGTGGAATTTAACTTACCAAAAAAGCCCGCTACCGCGTTCTGAGCCCGCCCGACAGAACCCATTTTTTGTTATTCTAAAATATAAGTAGCCTAAGTTAATCCTTTTAACACCAGCTATCTGCCACTGAAAGTCCCGTCAAAATCGGTCCACCCGTTTCGGAGATTACCCGGAACAAACATCCAGACAGACAAAAAAAATTAAAACCGCGTTTTTGCTATAGGTGTCGGTATATACTTTCATACGCATTTAGTGAATAGATCTTGTAACATGGTGGGAAGGAACATTTATAAAGTTTTCAACTTTCATATTTAATTGCATTGAGCGCCATCTGTTGGCTAGCTCTGTGAGTAAAATAATATTATGTCATAATGTTTGCGAGTGACATTTAGATGTCACTCACATGGAGTACGGTTGAGAATGAGATGAGAGAGTTAGAAGCATGATGGATTGGTGACGACTTGTTACCTACTTAGCTGTAGTATTGTTTGTTTGAAACCAATGGCCGCGACAAGTGTGGTGGATTGTGGCCCTCATCCTGCTTGTATTATGTGGGAATTATTGTCAATAACACGAGGACCCAAAAGACTCCGGCGAATAAAATAGTGGCTGCATAGCCAGTGGCGGATTTGGTAATTTCCCATGAATAGGGTGTTACCCCGTCTCGAACCTCTGGATTTTTCGAAATCTATGTGCGAATCATAATTTCTATAAGATTATCACTTGCTTACGGTGGTGTAGGGAAAACATCGTGATGAAACCTGCATATCTTAGAAGATTTAACCAATTTTCGAAAGACATGTGAAATCCGCCAACCCGCACTGAATCCCCCTCGTGTTGAGGGAAGGCCCGTGCCCAGGAGTGGGACGTCAAAAGGGCTAAAATTATTATTTATTATTATAGGGTGTTACAATTTTTCCGCCCTTACAATCTTAACAATTGTCATTATTTTCACAATCAAAAAATTTGGTTGAAATTTTACAGGAAATAGTTTTGGATAGGTCAATTTCTGAGCTAATCCAAGCTCAATCACGTACTTACGACTACTAAGGCGGGGTTTTCGCTATGGGCGGGGTAATGTATACCAAAGAGAATTAATTCCACATTCATGAAGACTTTGTACTTAAACGTAATTAAATATTTTTTATTGCGCTTAAAACAGTTAAAAAATAATAAATTCAACTATGTTTGAGCTCAGTAAACACACAAATAATATTATAAATACTATCGAATTTATAATAGTGACATGAGGGTAAAGAAATTTATATCATAAATAATTTGTTATGAAAATATAATATTTATTTCCAATTTACCCTCCTATCCTCATCACAATAACACTGATTACCGCCAAAAATGGCGTAGCTGTCATCAGAATGGCGGAACTCCGTTGTATTGGCGCGCATTCCTTCTCCAACCAATCGTATTCGGCAGTTAACCCGCGCTGTTCCAGGATTGGTCCGATCGTTGACAGGACTCGCGCGTGGTAGTCGTTCAAGTACTTTATCTGTAAATAAAATACATTGATTTTCTTATGTTGCTCTATTTCTGAATTACACCCCTTTCCAAAGAAAATTTAGTAACGTATCGCAATGTTATGTACCTAGCTAATGCAGAAAATATACGTTATACAGATATTTACGTTACACACCTTACTCTGGTTATTTTATTGTTATGAAAATAATCGGCATATAAAATAAAATTAGTTGTTAAATGTGTTTGTATTGCTATTTGTTACTTTACATTGGCGAAATACCTATTTAATTAGGTGGGCCATATTTTTAAAGAAAGAAGACGAAGCCGCGTGTCACATCCATGGAATCAGATACCTACTTACTTAAAAAAAATAGGTAGTGGTCTATGCCAATATGATCCCTATATCTTACTTCGTGGTCATTGAGCAGGTCCACATCGAGGCAGGCGGTCTGGTGCGGCGCCAGGGAGATGGTGTAGAAGGCCACCGCTCCTCGCCCATCGAAGTCACCGACCATGCCGTCAGCCTGAGAAACAAGTGTAGCTCCATGGTGCTCCATTATTTTTAAAACGACTTATAAAAGGAAGAGGTTCTATGTGCGAGTCTATGATTTTTTTATATATGTCTTTCTATTTTTCCCAGATTTTTCCGTACATTTGTGGAGCGATTTTGAAAATTGGTGACTCCAAATACTAAAACATAATAACGTTCCTAGTTATTTCTATTTTTTACTGCTCCCAGTTTTTTTGAAGTCGGTTTAAATATTTTCCATGGTACCAACTTTTTCACATTAACGAGAATAAATGGTTAGAGAATAGACTCGAATACAAAGTAAGAGTGATCAGGCTTCTTCGGGGTGAGTTCGCCTCATCTTCAACTCAGTATCTGCCTCTTCTGGCCTAGACTAAAGTCAAGCAAGAGCAAATTCATTTTAAATCTATTAAGTATATAATAAAAATGAATCTCTATTTCCTTGGTCATCGTATCACGCGTGAACGGATGGAACGATTTCGCTAATTCTTTTTTTGTTGTATTTATTATTGTCAGGAGAAGGTTCTTATGAAAGAAAAAAATAAGATAGTTGAGCGGAACAATTCGAATTCAATATTCAAAGTTAAGACAGGACAACGTCTGTCGGATCAGCTACTAATAATTATAAAATATACCAAACTGTAGCCAACAAACTACCCATAAACAAACGGCTTCAAATAGTTATTATTTAAAAACAATACGCATATTTCAGCGCATTCAAAAATTCAAATCTTAACGGTGTAAAAATAAGGGATGATGAAAGTTTGTGTGAAAGTTCCGATAGTTTTGAAGCTATCATGTTTGATTTGCTTTCGTGTTGAGCGGGTCTTTTACTTACCAAAATGTGGTCAGCATTGCTGTTCATCTCAATGGTTTCCACCAGATCCTCATGACGGATGCCATACTCTCCGACTTCGTAGTATCCAGGCTCTGAAACAATTAAATTTAAGTCTCGTGGCCCAAATTATTTATATCTACAGGTTTAATTTTGTTCGGGTATGACATAAGAATGACATTTCCAAGAACGCTCTCAGATCTGAGATCGATTTATTAACACGGACCCTAATCATCTTACCATTGCTGTAGATCATTTTGGGGGCGATTCCCGGGTCATTGGCGGCCTGTCCGCTCAGAATCCAGGCGGGGCCCTCGTGGACATTCAGGAAGTGGCCCACGCCGTGGCCTGTGCCGTGCCCATAGTTCAGGCCAACGTCCCAGAGGGCCTTGCGGGCTAACACTTCTATTGTGTGGCCCTGAAAAGATAATATTATTATTAAAACATTAACAAAGAAGTCCACCGACTCGCGCGTTTAATGCGCGGTGAAATTTTAGACGATGTAACGACTTACTTTAGTTGCTTGAGTACTGGGCACATATAAAAAATCAAGGTAAAGGTCAGGTACAGTCAGAACATGTACCGCACAATATGCTCCTACAAGTCAAGCCATCTCTTTGCTCAACACTCTGATTGCCCAGGTGTCGATATATTTCATACTAGACTAGGGGAATTCATACGTTGTTTTAAACAATTATATGCCAATTTAAATAATATCGTGTAAATTTTATAATTATTATGTTTTAGCCATTTATAATTAATGTATTAGATTTAATTTTTATTTATACTGCATGGATTTTAAAATGCAATTAATAATTTTATATTTTATAATTTTATTTTACTTGTTGTAACATGACTCTCTGGTTTGGGAAACTGTGAGTGCTGGAGTACTAAATAAATAAATAAATAAGGCCCTGTCGTGTCAAAAACGCAAATATGCAAGCTTTATTTTGCCAGAACTAGGCCGCCGTTATCTGTCAGGTGTCACCAGAAATCATAATTATGACGAGGTCAGAAAGAGAGCGAGACAATCTGAACTGTCAAGTGGCAATGACACTCCACAGCAACGTGGCGCCGCTCTGGTGGGAAAAAAACTCCTAATCCCATTGGGGCCTGTAGGTAATATAAAATACTAGCTGACCCGACATACGTTGTCCTGTCTTATCTTTGAATATTGACTTCGAATTGTTCTGCTCAACTTTCTTAATATTTTTTCTCATAAGAATCTTCTCCAAACAATAATAAATACAACAAAAAATAATGAAAGAATTAGCGAAGTCGTTCCATCCGTTCACGCATGATGCGATGATCGAGGACATAGAGATTCATTTTTATATATATACAGGTTGAAACAGAAAGGATATAGGTATATATTTTTATCCTAACTTACCTTTGTAATTCTAAAACTATCAGCTTTGGAGGAAACGGTATTATAGGAATACAGCTGTTGGCAGATTTCACAAGTCCACCAAACCTTTAGTACTTCAACTGTCCTACAAAGCCGTTGGTATTAGATTTGCAAAGTTAAGTTGCAAACACAATTGTATACTTACCATTACCCCTTATGTTTCACCTAGTATAAATTATAATGTATTGGAATAGTTACCAATATCCCTGTGGGTAGCACAGTGGTGCCTAGCGAGATCTGTCCCTTCATGACGCGGGTGAAGGCTCGGCGCTGCGCAGGAGTCGGCGCCGCGCTCATGTGCCGCGTGCGAGTGATGTCCGTCGTGCCGTCTCTAACACAACGTGGTATTATAGTTACAAACATTATTTGGCCTGTGGCCAAAAGAGGAACTAAAAATATTATTTAGAAAAATAACTCTATTTGACAGTCTTGTATCGACACTAGCGACGCTCTCCATTGCCAACTTATATTTGACAGTCATTAGATACTTGAAAACATGTTTTTTTTTAATTATTGTCCAGTGCAAAAGAAAATACGGCATGGAAATGAACGCTTGTTCCAATTTTGATTAAATGCAATTATTATTATTTTTTATGTTACCACACAAAAAAACAAAAACAAAAATGTGAGGTCGGAAAACTCGACTGGAACGTAGTTCTCAAAATTTTAAGTTATGTTGTTAGGAATATATTGATTAAATGTCTGGTTATAATGACAAAATATTCACAGATTTCAAGTATTTAATTTAACTTACTCCATATTAGTTCACAAAATGTTCAATAGATGTCGCACTATACAGTCACCTGAATAACTCACTAACGACATCTTGTTGAATTTATTGACAGAACTTTTTCACAATGGACATGTACATTTTCAAAGTACTTTACTAAGACTCGCATTAATAAATTGATCTAAAGTCTGAGAGCGTACTTGGAAATGCCATTCTAATGTCATTACAGTACAAAATGACATGTCAAAGCCTACTCAAGATCACAGAGTACCTTGTATATACTAGAAATAGAGACCAATGTTATAGGTATATAAGGGAATGCATAACTAGCGCCTCTGGATTTTAAGTTAGGAACTAAATCAGGAATGTGGCTATAGGTACCTAGTAACCTCTATAGGTGCTATTAAATATATTATCTATTGAAAATAAAATGCTACATTATTAGAAACACATATTTATTTTTAATAAAATAGGAAACATAAAATGGACATACAATGATAGTAGATAAACAAAATAAACTGTAGATGAACAAAAGTATGTAACTTAAAAAAAACAACAACCAGCTAGCTACAAACTACTGAAAGTAGATTTTATCAGTATACATTATACAAAATAACAAATTAAGTATAAAAGAAAACTAAATTCTAGCGAAAAATAAACAAAATAGCTAACATAATGGACGAGTTTACTTAAAAACATAAATTGTTGTATGATGCCTACAGTAGGTAATTGCTTACTTTACAACGTAATAGTTAAATTAATAGCATATTATTAAATAAACTTAAAACTATAGATAAACACACGCCTTTCAGATTTACACAAAAATCAATACCAAGGAATGCCTTTATATATCTACTACTTTAACTTTCTACGTGCATTAAAAATAGAAAATAAACACAATGCTATTAAATTATATAGCACATAGTTTATAATAAATATTCATCATTAAATGGTATTTGATAAAATATTTATAAAAACAGGAAATATAACATGAACATACAATGATATTAGATAAACAAAAACTGTAGTAGTAGTAGATGAACAAAAGTAGGTACCTTAAAAAACAACAAGCTAGCTACAAAGTACTGACAGTAGATTTCAGATCAGCATACTTCTTGTAAGCATTTATAATGCCTAGCGTAACGTACATGGAAATAATTCTCAATCATAAGTAAATCAAAAATTAAAAAATACCACACTTCGGAAAGCCCTTATAACAATAAGCAAAATTAGAACAATACACAGATTTTAGATTAAGTTTAACAATATAAACGAAAATGTACATTATAGAAAATAAGAAATTAAGTAAAAAAGATATCAAAATTCTAGCGTAAAATAAACAAAATATCTAACATAAAATACTAGATTTGAGAGTTTACTTTAAAAACCACAACAACAAATTTACCAACCTCAAAAAACAACACTGAAAGTCGATTTTATCAGTTTGCTTTTGGATACATTTACAATGCATTTGAAAGTTATCCTTATGATAAACAAACATTGAAAGTAATTAATTTTTTGAAAAACAGCAAGTTATTAAAGTACCTAAAACTAACAATTAATTCAATAACAACGAATTCTCTGGTACATTTGGTTTTTATTAGTAAAATTTAATATATTTTTTTCGTTTACAACATTTGGCTAGAAGTTTTTTAGCTTTAACTTGATAAACGTCTTCATAATCATTTATTTGTTTTTCCCATACATATTTATTTAAATTCTTACAATAATTAAATACCATAAACCTACCACAGACATTCATCAAGTAATTTATAAATTTTTGTTTGGGCATGTTGCATGTTATAAAGTCAAAATCTAATAATACTATTAAAGCTGTATTAACTATGTCTTTCAAGCATTTTCTTTCCAAATGGTGTTTCAAAATTATATTGATTACATCTTGAATATTTTTTTTCGCGTCGCGTGGGGCGTACAGTGCAGACGTGTCGCAAACTATTTCCTTTCATAACTCAATATTTAAATAAAAGTGGCCAGGAAGTGAAATTCATACTTATATTATCATAAACTGGCAAACATTTGATATATATGTGTGTTGTTACGGCGTTCTATCGGCATCTTAGCGAGGTAACAACAGAAAATTTAATATTATTGCAAGTAAACGTACCACAGAACTATGAACGTGTTACGCTCACCTACTGGAAGTGGCCGCATTACGATGCGCAGCGACTCGCAACCAAACTTATCAACTGCCGAGACGCCAGGAGAGTTTTTAGATGTGCCTAATGTTACCAATCGAAATAAACGGAAGCGAACTGATGACAGCGAACATATCAAAGTTGAACTGAACGAAATGAGCATACAAATCACCCAAATGATGAATATGATGAAATCTTTTGACTCCAACCAAAAAGAATTCATGGCAAAAATATCTGTTGATATTGCATCAATCAAGGAGCAAGTTAACGATATAAAAACAACGATCAACAACATCACAACCGAACAAAATACGATTAAATCTGATATAACAACATTACAAAAAAATGAAATAGTTTTACAGAGAACCGTTAAGGCCATGCAAACTGAAGTTACACAATTAAAGCAGACTCCTCCAGCAACTACTTCACTTTCTCTTGCTACTATCGAATCATCTGAAGCTATATTAACAGAAATTAAGGAGCGCGAAATACGAAGCAAGAATGTTGTATTAATTGGAGTACCTGAGTCAGTACTATCGAACAAAGAAACAAGAAAGGATCAGGAAAATAATGAAGTTAACAGGATAATAAAAAGTATCATCAGTGACTGCCCAGAACCCAACACTATCATTCGACTTGGAAAATATAATCGCAATAAAAACCGTCCCATAAAAGTATGTTTTGGATCCTCAGACGTTGCCAGGAACATATTGCGCAATAAAAAAGAATTAAACGATAAACACATCAAAATTTATTCCGATCAGACTAAACAACAGCAACAATACTTGAACGAGCTTAAAGAAGAACTGACGCGTCTGAACAAAAATGGAAATACCAACTCAACAATAAAATATGTTAAAGGAATACCCAAAATAATCGAAGTAAATACATTATCAAAAAACTAAGCGCTACCGACACTTCCATAAACAAAAAGAAACACCCTACATCTGGCAATGATGTCTCCTATCAAGTGGTTGACCAGCTCGACAAGATTATGACTAGTAAGAAATCAATAAGATTTTTATATTTAAATGTGCGCAGTATCGTAAAACCTCAGAAATTAGATGAACTCAAATGTATAGTGAAATCTTTCCATGAACCCCTACATGTGATAATTTTAACAGAAACCTGGATAAAAAATGAAGACGATGCTAAAATAGTACAAATTCCTGGTTATAAACACTACTACAACTTCCGAAATGATACAAGGGGAGGCGGAGTCTCAATATTCGCACTCAACGACCTACAGCATTACATAACTGAGGAACAGTATTTGAATGGCAACCACTATCTTTGGGTTCATTTGAAAAATTATTGTCTTGACATCGGAGCAATATATAGAAAACCAGAATGCACAAACTTTAAACCTTTTCTGGACACGTACAACCAGTATCTGAATAAAAGTAAAAGAGGTATAATATTTGGTGATTTTAACCTAAATTTATTATGTGATAATAGTACAACCGCCGCATATAAAGACATTCTATCAGAAAACGCATATAGAATTATGAACAAAATTGATGAATTCCATTGCACGCGAGAAACAACCACCTCTAAAACAATAATAGATCACGTGTGTTCTGACTTGATAGACAATGAATTCCACTTCGCTATAATTGAGACACCAATTTCAGATCATAAACAGATATACTTTGAAATTAAAAGGCACCAACCGCAACCCCCTAGGAAAATAAAATACGAAGCAATCGACTATGATAAGTTATACACCATCATGTTGGAAGATAAAAACAATAGCGAAGAGCACTCGTACCAACTACTGGAGGAAAAGCTAATATCTTGCATTAAAAAGAGTAAAATAACAAAGCACAAAGTACAGAACCTCCCCAGGCAGGATTGGATAAGCAAAGAAATCTTACAAGAAATAAATGAAAGGAATATACTATGGAGAAAATATAAGAGTAGTCCAAATCATTTAACAAACAAAGAAAAATTTATAGAGAAACGAAATAAAGTCACTGAAAAAATACAGGAAAGGAAATCACAATACTACCACGCAGCCTTCAATAAGTGCAAGAACAAACCCAAAAAAATGTGGGGTCTCATAAATAATCTATACAATAATAGAATAAAAGATGCTGCAACCCCTAGTAAACTTCTTACGCAAGCAGGGTACATTACAAACGAGGAAGAAATCTGTAATCACTTCAATGACTATTTCTCTAATATTGGCTCGACATTGGCTAATCAAATTCCCAGCCAATATCACAACAATTTCGTATATACTGGCTTGACTAAAGCAGGTGTATCTAGTGGCAATACTTACACACTTAAACAATTTACACCTACCAGCGAGAAAGAGATTGCGAAAATAATTAACCGCCTAGATAATAACACGAGCATGGGACTAGACGGCATAAATACTAAATCTCTTAAGTGCGTGGCCCCCCTAATACTAGTAAAACTAACTAACTGTATTAATACATGCTTAAAACGAGGAATCTTCCCCGATCACCTCAAATTGGCTAAAGTAACACCTATCTATAAAGCCGGAAGTAAAACTGACGCCAGTAATTACCGTCCGATCTCGGTTCTCCCAATTATATCCAAAGTCTTTGAAAGGGTGTTGTATCGTCGCATAGAAGTATTTCTAACTAAACAGAATTATCTTTATCCAAAGCAATATGGTTTTAGGCCCAAGTATGGTACTCTCTCGGCTGCGATTGATTTAGTAACTGCAATAAAAAATAATATTGATAATAAAAAAATTGCGTTAGGTATTTTCATAGATTTAAAAAAGGCGTTTGACACAATTAGTCATGATATCCTACTAAAAAAGCTTGAAAACATTGGTATCCAGGGTACTGCACATGCTATGTTGAGGTCTTACTTGTCCAATCGCCTTCAGGTTGTTAAATTGGGACAAACGCAAAGTAGCCAACGAACCGTCACCTTTGGAATACCACAAGGTTCAATACTTGGTCCCCTTTTATTCCTTATCTATATAAACAATGTACATACACTTGGACTGAAAGGTGACTTAACTTTGTATGCAGATGATACATCTTTATTCTATTTCGGCAACTCAGTTGACACAGTCATGGCAGATGCACAAAGTGACTTGGATCGATTGAATGTGTGGTTTCTATGTAACTTACTAACAATAAATGTATCCAAAACTAAATATATTATTTTCTCAGCTAAAAATAAAAGAATATCTCACATCCCAACCTTAGTAATAAATAATCAAACAATATCAAAAGTAGACGATGAAAAATATCTTGGACTAACTTTAGACAGCCACCTCACATGGAAACCTCACATCCAAAGAATAAAAAATAAGTTAACTTCCCTAACAAGCATATTGAAAGGTTTTGTTAAATTTATTCCGTGGCAAATACGATATGTTGTTTATAATTCCCTAGTTAAGCCACACATAGATTATCTAATAGAAATATGGGGGACAGCTGCTAAAACCAATTTAGATATTCTCCAAATAGCGCAAAACAAATTATTAAAAAAATTATTCCATCTAGATTTTCTTACACCTACACAAAATATTTACAAGAACACAAAACTAATGAGCGTTATACAGACGTACAAATATTATAATTGCGTACTAGTACAGAAAATATTAAATAAAGATATAAATACCCAGATTAAATTCACTAAAAATCATCAAATACATAAAATCCGTCTAAGAAACTCAAATAATATATGTTTACGCAAACCACGTACCAACTACGGAAAAAAATCTCTAATATACGAGGGTGCACAAATATATAATCAGTTACCAAAACCCATTAAAGAGACAAGAAATATAAAATTGTATAAAAAAATGCTAAAGCTTCACATACTTAACAACATGAACATACTAAATAAGTAGGCTCAAACTTGATATATACCGACACGAACCATAGCCACATCCAGGTACGCTTGCTCTGTGTTATTTTCTATCACAAATGGTCACAAGGAATGCAAGTCGAGACAATATTCACAACTACCCACAAATTTTATTTATTTTGGTTTTTTATTTATAATTGTATTGATGTTTTGCTGTGTTGTTTTTTGCTTTTTTTATTTTGTTTTCAAGTATTGTAATCGTCCCATATTGTTTTAGCCGTAGTTACATTACGTAACTTAGTTTTTAATTTCTCATATAAGCGAATGTAATTCTTTTGAGAAATAAAGTTATCTAACCTGAATATTAGAAATTAATTGTATTAATCCAAGACTAGGAGAACAAAGCCACCGTCTTCCGGCATATTCCCTGTACCTTATATATTCTAACTGATCATCACTCATGAAATCTTTTTTACATTCCGAACAGTTTTTAAATATTCGTGTTTTAGTCTTTTTTAAGAAATACCCGCTCACATACTGTAGTGGTGCTATAATGCGGGGGTCTTTTTCTTTCTCCTCAATAGAAGTAAACTGTGTTAAGAATGCTTTCAAAATCGAATTCTACTGAGCTGGTCTGGTCTGGCTGGTCTCCAATGAGGAGGGTGTGTAATGCATCACATAAATCATTCTCGCAATTTTTACCACGACCGTGTATACTTGTTACATTGTTAATTAATAATGTTGTAAAAGCCGACTCGAATTGTTCGCATGTTGGATTATTGTTACGGCATCCATGACTCCTAATTTCTCCCACGAAGTTTTCTAGGGTCTTGATTCATCCATCTGAGGTTCACCACAAAATCAACGCTTAGTTTCTTCAATAAAACTTTTACAGCTTCCAGTGTCCACAGCCAGTTATTCACTGTAGGAACAGGCTCGACTTTTCCAGCATCAAGAAAAATATTTTGATCAATGAAATTTATTAATTTCATTGATCAAAATATTTTTCTTCCTTCCATCCATATTTTATGGTGGCTTGAATTTGTTGTTACGGAATCGACTGGCGGCTTGGCTCTTGGCAATTTCATGAAGCTCCCATTCAACTAATCAAATATGTTGTCTAGGAATAGGAATAAATCAGTGGTCTCCTGGCATTCTGCTAGAAGAACTGCTTTTCCTGAAAATAAACACGACAGTTTTATTTTTAGAAACGGTAATCTTGATTCATAAATTGCGTAGATGCAAAAATAACCATTTTGGTCAGTAAATAAAAGCATATAATGATTATTTTCTAGAATTTAGTGGGTTATAAAAAATATTTAATACTAATTGAAATTAAAGTACGCTGATAGTAAAATTTCCTATCTACCGGTGAATTTTTCAAGTGTGGGTGCGTGGTTTGATAAGAAACTATAGAGAATATCGAAAAATGCTTAAACGAACCTCTAGACCCATTTTGATTAAACTAAAACAGCATCATTTGATTTTTATTTGATTATCTAGCCAGGAATTGAACCCGTTGATTAACAAAAAGAAACAACATTCTGTACTATTGCACCATCCGATTAGGATCAAGTTCTGTGAAGTAATGAAATACGAGAAACTAAACAAAGTATTTTTTTTTGTTAATACTGCTGTATTTTCATACATTTATTTAAATTAAACCTTTACGTTATCAATTGTTCAAATTGTCTTTGATTATGGTCTAACCGCGAAAAGATAATCTTACAAGAAATAAGAACGGTATAGTTTGCACGGTTTTTTATCAAAATATGTATCATAATTATATTAAAAGTTCTTTAGTTTGCGGTATTTCATTACTTCCCAAAACGTCAAACTTATTAGAGCCACCCGGCACCCAACCAGCTCCGCCTTGTCGTTCGGCGTCTACTCGTTGTCGACAGGAGGTTTACGGGCGCGCGGTCTACTCGGGACCCGATGGCAATGCGCGGTCAATGCAAGACGAGCGAACTTTATTAGCAACATTATCGGATGGTACAATAATACACCATATTGGTTTTTGTTTTCAAAATCAACAGGTGCATTTCATAGCTAAGGAAATTATTTTATATAAAACTAGCTGAGCCCGCGACTTCGCCCGCGTGGAATTTAACTTAACAATAAAGCCCGGTCCCGCGTTCTGAGCCCGCGCGACAGGACCCATTTTTTTATTTTGTTTTTCTAAAATAAAAGTAGCCTCAGTTACTGCTCATAACATCAGCTATCTAACAGTGAAAGTCCCGTCAAAATCGGTCCAGCCGTTTCGGATATACTCTTTGATTTCAAGTGTTTTATTTTTTACGCGGAACCCTAATTGTTTTTCTAAAATCAAAGTAGCCTAAGTTACCCGCTATAAGATCAGCTATCTGCCAGTGAAAGTCCCGTCGAAATCGGTCCAGCCGTTTCGGAGATTACCCGGAACAAACACACAGACAGACAGACAGACAGACAGACAGACAGACAGACAGACAAAAATTTTTTAATTCGCGTTTTTGCTATAGGTATCGTATGTACTTTCATATGCATTTAGTGAAAAGGTGTTATTTTGATATTACAAACAGACACTCCAATTTTATTTATTTGTATAGATATATAATAATAAATATCGCCAGACTGACACACCAACTGTATGGTCCCAAACTAAGCCTTGTACTATGGGTACCATACAATGGACTGGGGGCGATCCCAGTGACACCCAGACCTGGGCAAATTACGAAAAGGCTATTTCTGAAATTTGCCTGGTGGGAATCGAACTCGCTACCACCTGGTGCAGTGAGCCGAGCGGCCTACGCTCAAACCACTGCGCCAAGCGGTCGTCGAAATCTATATGCATATGTATTATTGTATTAATGTGTTGATAATATTATAGTAATAGTAATTATTTTATGTTTCATTCAGACCACATAAATGATCCATGCATATAAATAAATTTAATTTAAAATCACAGCTGTAATACTGCAACCCTAATAGTAGGTAACCATAGCCACATGCCACCAATATAAATATTATGAAGTAATGTGAGTGGACATTGTTTGTTGCAAAGAAACTTACTTTGATTTTGTTGAACATCTTTTGTAGAGATTGACGGGCTTGACGACTGACCTAGGTTGTTAGTTAGTGTCTGATTCTGGTATCACAGCCTCGAGCACTGGATCTGAAAATATATAATAATAATACAGGTTAAATGACATTTTGTGTTAGGGTTCCGTACCTCTAAAGGTAAAAATTGAACCCTTATAGGTTCACTTTGTTGTCCGTCGGCCGCCTGTCTGTCTGTCAAGACCGTTTTTCTATCCCGCAAATATTGTTTAGTGTATTTCACTACTTTGGTTATAGATACGATACATATTGGCTATTTAAATGGGTTCAGAAGCCTTCAATGTGCATGGCCAGATGTACACATGTCCAGTTTTTTAATAAACAACTTTCAACGCACCTTATTTCTTATACTGCTGCTGCCTGCAACTTCGGTTGTGTATCAAACAAATGTGTAAAATTGATAAATAGTTACCTACTGATGTTGATGGTTTTGTAAGAGCAATTTTAGTTTTAATTTGTTGCCCCAGTTCTCTTTGCTTGATATATTTCAGCGACAATGGATCTGAAATGCAATGGGAACATTATTGAAAAACTAAATCTAATATGATTTGGATTTTATTTGATAGACATTTTAAATTTCCTACTACTGGTTACAGGATTGTTTTATGCGAAAAAGATTCAGGACAAGGATTCAGGATTCAGTTTTTAAAAAATGCATAGTATAAATAACTTGTAAATACTAAGTAATTGATGGACATGGATGCAATATTTTTTTATAAAACTTGAGATAAATAAAATATTATGTACTTAATAATATTAATACAAACCTGGCATATATAATGTCGGGATCGCTTATCTTCTTATAGCGACAGAGATCTTCAAAGTGTCGTCGACGACAAACACAGCGATACTTATATATCAATTCATTTTTCAGCCCCACAATGGCACCACCAATTTGAAAAACCCACTTTGTTGAACCGTTCGCTATCTTTCTCTGGATATGGAAAAGAATGAAGAACTTTTTCTGTCCCTAAAATTAATAAAAAGTTGATATTATTATTAGTAGTTGATATTCCTTGGGCAATTTTACAACTTGAGCTTAGATAATGGGCACCACTGGCTACATAAATTACGTAAGTAATTAATGGGTTGGAGTGTAGCCTTAGGGGCGCTATGACTTAGGTTTAGGTTAGGTTAGGTTAGAACAGTGACCAAAACGCGGGAGCCGAGCGAGCGAACCGAGCGCGCCGCGGCAGCGGCCGGTGAAGCGCCAGAATCCGAATGTGTCATAAGGTTATGTTAGTTTCCAGTTAGGGGGGCTATGGTGCCAGGATTTAGACGAATTTTGGAAAAAAAATATTTTCGTTTTGGTCACTATTCTAACCTAACCTAAGTCATAGCGCCCACACAAGGCTACACACTGACCCTGAACACATTTTCGATACCGATGCCGATGCGAAGAATAACGACGGGACCAATTACGAGGACTCCTCTTGGTAACTAGGTAGATAGGTATTTGAAAAATATCAAACAAAGCACCGGAGGAACACAGCACAGACTTACCTTGTATAAATTAGATACGCACAGGCTCAACTCAACAGTAATTCACAGGGCAACAACGTAGGTTGGTCGTAAAATCCAAAGAAACAAAGTTAAAGAGTTGGAGGTACATAAAAAACAATTAAAATTACCGTTTCCAAAATATTACACGACCACCATTTTGATTTTGAGCTGTTTGGGGTTTTTTCTTTTAAAATGTTTTAATGTTGCCAATTTACAATGAAACGAAATACCAAATTCGTATTAAAATTTCTACATCCATAGACCATACTAATATAATAACAGCTTTTATTAATTAAATTATAAATAAAATAAGAAAAGAAATCTATAAGTATATTGAATATTGACACAAAACATTGGAATAACACAAAAAGAAACATACTAAAGTATGAGGCACTTACTTACCATATTAGGTATTAAACATATTATTCTCTAAACGTTTTCATGTCATTTGTTTACAGCGCCAGAAAGCGGGGAATGGTTTTTTAAGATTATTTAAATACTTTAAAAATATACTATTTTAGTAGATAGTATTTTCAACTGTGCCATAGGACCAAGAAGCTTAGAAAAGCACTGAAGTTCTTGCATAGGTATTACTTTGCGTGGAGCGACATCTTGTGAATCGATGAGTAAATAATTTGCAAAACTTATAAAAGTGCCATCTGTATTTTAAGTTTTTTTTAAATAATCCTAATAAATTAAAAAGCACCAACTATCCTTTTGCTGAAAAGATGCTGTGTGCATCGTAATTTAGTAGCATGACTTCCCTTACATTCCCTTAATTTTGTTCTAAGATTGAGGACCCTGCTCAAGATCACACTCAAACTTGAGATCGATTTATTAATTAATACGGGCCTAAATTACTAACATAATATGACTGGAGGGGGCATAACGCTTTTTCCTTATGTGACGTTTCTCCCGTTTACCTCCTAAAGCAAGCCGCGTTCAGTAACTTCTTTCCAAAACAAACTTGTTATATTTTCATTTCAAAATACAAACTATTTGATTGATGAAAGTGTCGCAGGGGAGACCGTCTCAATCTCCCCTACGCCCGCGATGTGTCATGTAGTCGATAAACTTACTTGTACTGTCCCCCGGAGTCTAGCAGCAGCATGTCGTCGGCTGTTATTACCCGCTGCGGCCCCTCCCGCAGCGGACTGTAGTGGATGATAGCCCCGTTCTCCCCGGCCCCCGCGATCGTGGAGAACGACGGACCCATAAAGTCTTCTTCCTCACTGTAATACCGTAATCCATTAAAAAAAGAATAAAAAAAAAACCTGGGTGCCTTAAAAAGCTAGGAATAATTTGTAATTTGTTTCATTTGGAGTCGGTGCCATTGTCTTTACATTACTTATTTTTAGGACAAATTCTTAAGTACCTACCCTGCTTACTTGAATTGACAACTCTGCTAACCACTGGCATCTTGATCGACTCGCCTTCGACTCTAAATACGTCAAACTTTACGTGTCGTGTATCTGAATACGTCAGTTTTGACCGATTTTCTATACGTAAACTGTCAAAACGCGAAACGTCAGTTTGGATGTACAGCGAGTCAAGTGCGAGTCGATGTCGCTTTGACAGTTTTCGTATAGAAAATCGGTCAAAACTGACGTATTTAGATACGGAACACGTCAATTTTGACGTATTGAAAGTCGAATGCTAGTCAATCGAGATGCCAGCGGTTAATAGTTGGACCCCAGGTTTTCTGAGGTCGCTATTTTTTTCCATAAAAATGTATGTACCTATTGAAGCGAAGCTTCTATACGGACGTTCGGGGATGCTCGCCGCGCGGCCACTATCCGTGCTTAGCGTCAGTAGCGTTACACGATATATACAGGTAACGGGTCTGTTTCGTCGATCACTTGTATATAGGTGGATACCGAAATGAAAGTCCCGTTCACTATTAAACACTGTAAATACTATAAATCTAGATTGCTATGTCTGTTTAACACTTATTGATATTAACTACAGAAGTAATAATAATAATCATCTCTTTTCGAACCTCAACCGTGTCTTGTCAGTCGATGACGTTGTCATCATGACACTGACATGTGTCACAAAAATGTGCGTACATAAACGCCACACAGGTATACAGAGTGCCAGCTGCGGCGCCCTACGCTTTATACTATAAAGCTTCGCTTCTTTCGGGCGTCCCTAAACAGCACTGTTATTTATTTATACAAGGTCTCACCCCCTCAGCTCCTCGAGCTTGTCGGACAAGTCCACCTCGGTGACATTGGTCCCGGCGGCGACCTGCTCGTGCACCCAGTGCAGCGCGCGCACCACCGCCACTCCGTCCTTCACGTGCGCAGACCGGAACCCCTGGGGACCGCACCCCACCACCAATGTCACCAGGGGGGTACTCACAGCTGACATAGTTTCCGATTTCAGAAAGACAGCTTCCATCTTTACAAATTACTTAAGTAGGTACCTATAGAGGAAGACTGGAAGCTGCTGTTTCCGACACGGAATCTTTCGGTCAATTGGGAATACCTCCAGATATAACTATATAATTTGAGGCCCGCGGATCCATAGAACGGGATCCCTTAATATAGCGGGCGCCAGGCCATGGGAGAAGGTTTTTTTATCTCTTCATGTGCCTAAGAAATGTTTTATAAATATCATCATCATCACCTTGCCCTTATCCCACACTAGGTGGGGTCGGCGCAGCACGTTCTCTTCTTCCATTCAAGCCTATCAAATGTTTAATAAATATATTTATTTACATGTAAAACAACTATTTGACGGTTTGGTGGTTAAACCGTTGTTTAAACGCTAAAATACCTGCAGTTCCACATCGTTCTTGATGACTTTCATCAGAGCGACCGGTGAGAGGGTTGACAAAGTACTGGCGAAGCCTTCCTGGAACCCGAAATGGAATGGCGTATGCATCATATTCAAAGTGTAATTCAAATTTATGTTATTTTTATTCATGTACTAGCGACCCGCCCCGGCTTTCACGGGTATTCTTTATCAGTTTCTCTAAATATATTATGCATGTATTATACATTAAACCTTCCTTAAATCGCTCTATCTATTAAAAAAACCCACATCAAAATCCGTTGCGTAGTTTTAAAGATCTATGCATACTTAGGGACAGACAGACAGCGGGCAGCGACTTTGTTTTATAGTTACTACTAGTTTATGCCCGCGACTTCGTCCGCGTAGTATTTAACTTAGCAAAAAGTTCGGGATTATTGGGATAAAAAATATCCTATGTGTAAATCCCGGTTATAAACTATCTGTGTTCCAAATTTCATCCAAATCCGTTCAGTAGTTTTTTGCGTGAAGGAGTAACAAACATACATCCACACTCACACACTTTCGCATTTATAATATTAGTAGGATGTAGTGAAGCCAACAAAGCACTTATGAACAGTCAGAATCTACCGCCGGCTCGGAATGCCGCTTCCACTGAGAAGAGCCGGCGAGAAACTCAATGGTTACTCTTTTCAATGAATAAAAGATGGTGTACATTATCTGGAAACAATGTAAGTGGTTAAAGTTACCTCAACTGCTAAGTATAAAGCGTGGCTGCCTTCATCTGAAAGCCATATCCGTCTGTCCATTGTCAACCCACTCTGCAAACCAAATACATTATTTGCGCTAGTGACCAACTGGTAGTATCTAAGGATATTACAGTAAAATCTCAAATCTGAGGGAGATTTTGAAGACATTTGACATATTATATAGTACCTGTTGGTACCTTTCTATGATCGCTCTCAGATTTGAGATCGATTTGTTAATAACGGCCTATGTTTTAATAACTTAAGTTTATAAGTAGTAAACCTAAGTTGATAATTAAATAAAACAATATTTAATGTGTTTGAGTCAAACTTAAGATGGCATCAATGTCAGACGGACATTACAAAAATACTGTGACATTATGCGAAATGCACTTAAAAACTATAACTTCTTCCACAGGCCAACCTGGGTTTAATTTGACGACCGCTTGGCGCAGTGGTTCGAGCGTAGGCTGCTCGAGTCACTGCACATGGTGGTTGCGGATTCGATTCCCGACGGGGCAAATTTCGGAAATGGCCTTTTCGTAATTTATCCAGGTCTGGGTGTCAATGGGATCGCCCCAGTCCATTGTACGGTACCCATAGTACAAGCGTTGCTTAGTTTGGGACCAAACAATTGATGTGTTGGTCTGGCGATAATAATAATCACTTAAATTCCTTTTGGGTAATCGGAACGCAGAAGAATCATACCGACAAGGTCCTAAGGTACTGGAAGATCTCGGAGTATGGCCTGGCCTGGACCTGGACTCCTTCTGAGGCCAAGTGCGCCGCGATATCCGAGGAGAGGACCCCGTCACCCCAGAATAATATTATGTTGTTCGGAGCAGTCTGAAAACACATTTGGAATTAGGTGTTCCGTTTTCATATTACTTTTAAATTCATAGAGATAGACGAATAGAGGAGGGAAGACAGCACTGAGAGTGTGGCCGTACTAGAAAGAGAGAGGAGATGAAAGCCGGTTACCTTTCTCTCACTACTGGCGCATGCGCAGTCGCGCGCTTTGACGAGTGGGAAGCATAAGGGATAAGAAATCTACAATTAAGAACACAGATGTTTCATAAATATCATTCTATATCATACATGTTTTTGTTTTTGATCAATAAGTACTTACTGATGGAAACTCCGAGCCCTATCAGATGGTATGGGCTGTTTTTTGCAAACGGCACAAGTTACCCTCATTTTGTACCATTTGAATCACAGTGAATAAAAAAATCAAATAGTATTCATAATAAAAAAACATTTCACTACCATAACCTTCTGAACTGTATGTACTATGTACCTATGTAAACAAGCTGTGCAAAACTAAGTAACACACGCTCTTCCCCTACTCTTGAAGGCATGAGACTGTGCATGCGTCAGTAGAGAGAGAATGTTAGCCGCTTTTCATTTCCTCTCTCTTTCTAGCGGTGTCACATTTCCACTTGTATGAGGGCCTGGGCTTGCCTACTCTATTCTTATATCTCTATGTTTAAATTTCGCGCCATTCTCCGTGAACTGCGTGTGACCGGCAACTGTGTGAGCGAGACGTATTAGATTTACGCGGGAGTGACAGAGACAGGTAATAACAGGTCATTGTACGAAATTCTTCGTGCTCAGCGCCCCTGCTTTAGGTCAGCTTGACCCGCGCGCGGTAATACCGGCGCGGTGGCGCTAAATATAGCTTGCACATCAAAAACTCAAACACAATACTTATCTGATGACTATTCCCAATTTTTATATGATTTATATACATACTAGCTGTGCCCGCGACTTCGTCCGCGTAGTATTTAACTTAACAACAATTTCGGGGTTATCAGGATAAAAAGTATCCTATGTGTTAATCCCGGTTATAAACTATCAGTGTTCTGTTCCAAATTTCATCCAAATCCGTTCAGTATTGCATTTATACTATTGGTAGGATTTACAAATAACATCTAAAATCAACAAGATAAAAACACGTAAACACGGACGAAACACTCACATAAATTTTCGCGTATTTCGGTCACCACACTCACATGTTTATAAATCAATACATTATCCGGCACGGGAATACCTAGTTGAAATATAATGCAAAATAATAAAGATGTACATACTATAAAAAAAAAAATTGTTTTGACGTCCCACTCCTGGGCACGGGCCTCCCCTCACTACGAGGGGGATTGAGGCCGTAATTGGCTGGCGGATAACACAAATGTCTTTCGAAAATTGGTAATATTTTCTAAGACAATCAGGTTTCCTCACGAGTTTTTCCTTCACCGTAAGCGAGTGATAATCATACTATGATCAGACTGGGTTTTTCGATAAGGGTTTGGTATATTATAGAAATTATGATTCGCAAATAGATTTCGAAAACCCAGAGGTGCGAACCGGGGTTTGAACCCAGGATGACGCGTGCGGGGTTTAACAAATCCGCTATCACTGCACAATATTCAAGAAAAAAGTCACTCCGAGAAAAGGATGACGCCTTCTTTTTTGTGTCTTGGCGGGAGCGCTGCCTTAGACACTCCTCGGATGATTATAAGTAAAAAACAGTGCTGTCTAGGGACGACCGAAAGAAGCGAAGCGTTATAGTATTAAGCGTAGGGCGCCACAGCTCTGACGTCATCGTGTAACGCTACGTCATCTGACGATTTGCAAGAATAGAGTGGCCGCGCGGTGGGCGCCCCGAACGTCCGTATAGAAGCTTCGCTTCAATACCTATATAATATAGATATGTGAACTCACCAAGTCTGCCCTGATGATGAGATACGCGAAGAACACAGGGTTGTACGGAATATCGGAGCCACGTAGATTCAACGTGTCTGTGAGATGAGTTTTCATAGTAAGGCCCGTATTAACAGATCGATTTCAAGTCTGAGACTGATCTTACGAACGCTTTACAATAAGAATTATATTTCCAAGATCGTTATGAGATTTGATATCGATTTATTAATACAGGGCTTACTCATTATACATAAGGCCACGAACTAAATAGCATTTTTGGTCGATATCTCAACCATTTACCTCGGTTGCAACGCAACTAGGCTGTTAATTAATACACCGATCTCGAATCTGAGAGCGATCTTGAATCCGCTTAATAACATGTGATTTTGGTTGACTATCATTTCCAAAGTTTGAGATCGATTTATGAATGCGAAATTATATGATAGCAACCTTAAAAATAACTCAAATCTAAGTGTTAACTTCTACTTCTACTTACAAGCAACATCATCAAGCGCGGTGAGGACCAGTGCGGTGGCTCCCCGCGATGTGATCTGACTCATCAGCTCTGATATCTTCTCTGAAGATGGCTTCCCTGAAAAATTAAAGTATATTTACCGACAGTCTATGTAGATAATAAATAAATAAATATCGCCAGACTGACACACCATCTGTATGGTCCCAAATTAAGCAACGCTTGTACTATGGATAGCGTACAATAGGCTGAGGGCGCTCCCGGTGGCAGCCAGACCGGGGGGGATTACGAAAAGGCCATTTACGAAATTTTCCCCATCGAGAATCGAACCCGCAACCACCCGGTGGGTGAGCCGAGCGGCCTACGCTTATAACCACTGCGACAAACCATCGTCTGTCAGTCAGTCACCTACCGATGAAGTCCACTTACCGATGAAGTCCACTTACCGGTGAAGTCCACCTACCGATGAAGTCCATTTACCGATGAAGTCCACTTGCCAGTGAAATCCACTTACCGATGAAGTCCACTTACCGGTGAAGTCCACCTACCGATGAAATCCACTTACCGATGAAATCCACTTACCGGTGAAGTCCACTTACCGCTGAAGTTCACTGACCAGTGAAGTCCACTTACCGGTGAAGTCCACTTACCGCTGAAGTTCACTGACCAGTGAAGTCCACTTACCGTTGCGGTCCACTTATCGGTGAAGTCCACTGACCAGTGAAGTCCACTGACCGGTGAAGTCCACTTACCGGTGAAGTTGACAGTCAACGGCAGCAGCGCATTGTTCGGCCTCGCCGGCGGGCCGTCGTTTATCGCAGCTCTCGCCATATCTATTAGGTTCTCAGATGTCGCTTGCAAAGACACGTTCACTTGGGCTAAAGCATTCTGGGGAACGAAATATTAAATCAATTCAAGCGTAGTGCTTGGAAAGATGTTCCAGAGGTTCCGTAGTTTTTATAGAAGAGGAACCTACTAAATAGTTACAGAATTTGTGTCCATAAATTATAATTTATCTTCCATAAGCTTAGCTCCTTCAGTAAGCTTCCCAATGAAATCCGAGATTTACCTATTTATAAGTTTAAAACTAGGTATAATTCAAAGTAAACTCTGCGCAAGGGGTTATAAAGTTTCGAATTATTTGGAAGATAAATCAGCTTGGGATTGAGCAGCTCAAACATCCACAGTCAAATTGATAACAATGACAAAGCGTAGCCTGTCTTGCCGTACTAAGTAGTCCGAATTATTGCATTTGATTCTTGGTAATCTCAAAAGGCAATACTTGTACTTGTGTTAAGCAAGGTATTGTGATCGAGTGATCTTAGCACAGATATATAGATTTACATAGATAACGCAAGTATCACGATTTGTATTGAAACCAAGCGTGCCAAATTTTTAACACCTCCTGTGACGTCACAGATGGCGGGCAATCCAAACCGATTCAAAGACACCGATGCCGCCGATGCCCCTCCGCCCGCTACCATTCTGTCGAGTGATTATCTCGCTCATACTCATATTTTTTATCTGTAGTCGCGAGGACTGTAAGTTATCGGCGACCAACCTTGACGCTTGGTCGAGGTTTTCGGACACGCTAAGTACATACACTTGCGTTATCTATGTAAATCTATATCTGTGGTTCTTAGCTATGTTTCATGAAAATCGGTTCAACCGTTTACAAATTATAAGCTCTATTGTGGTTAAAAATGTTTTAAAAATTTCCATTTTTAATGTTTATATACGCCTCACGCCTGTTCTTCGAAGTGGTTCGCAGAAGTATATTAAGTACTTGCCTGTAAGGGAGTCCATGAGTTTCTGGTGTAAGTGGTAGGGTCCACTCCCACTACTGAGAGGGCTGGCATATTCTCAACCAGCCACGCTTGTATCGATAGATCCGTGCCTGTGATTCAGTGAAATAGTATTTTGTTGACTATTAGGGTGACCGTCCATTTGGTTGGTGCTATGAAGCGCCCTTGCCTGCTAGACCAAGTCGACGGTCACCATTACTGTAATAACAGCAAAGATTTTTGCAATTCCTTGCATTCATAAATTATTTGGCTGAATTTATTTATTAATAAAATAAATTAAAATATTCTTATTAATAAAAATACTAAAATGGACATTAGGAAGTATAAAATTAATTTGTTGTCATTATAATAAGGAGCATCGTAACGAAAACTGAAATCATGGATTCATCTCAATATTCTGGACCAATAAAAGAATGAGTTGGAATTATCCGTCGATATTTTCATGAATTACTCACGCTCAAATTTTAAAGCATACTTCAATTGATTTTAGCATGAAATCATAATGCAAATCTATCCGAAGTGGTTTTAAGAAATAAATCAGTGATTACTATTTGAGACATAAACTGCAATGTATATTAAACCTTAAACCTCATGATACGCTCGCATTTCATACTAAAATTTTAGCGTAACTCATAAAAATATCGACGGTCACTGCCAACTCTGGACCCCTTATTAATAAAGGTGCTGTAATAATTTATCGGTTACCCTGTCTCATCAGCGTCCACAGCGTAGTATCGACCTCCACCTCGAACTGGGTGAAGTATCTGGCGTCGGTCCACACTAGGGCTTCTGTGGCAGTCACCAGGGCCGTGCCCGAGGAGCCGCGGAGCCCCGACACCCACTCGCGGCGCGCGTCCGCCGGCGATATGTATTGCGACTGGGGGTGACATAAATATACACATCGCTAAGTCACGGCGATGTTGCAGCGGAGTCGCGGCGGCGTCGCAGCCGAGTCGTGGTGGCGTTGCAGCGGAGTAGTGGCGGTGTCGCGGTATGATATTCTTTCTTCTGGACGGTTTTCGATGCTTGTTCTCGAAAAAAATGACAGCATGTCGGCGGCGTCAACACAATTTACGCTTCGCCGCGATGCCGCCGCGACGCCACCTTGTCTCTAGAGTTAGTGACCGAGGACCCTTAAGTTGTATTTTCTGCTTCTTTTTTTGAAGCTATTCATAATTTACCGACATATCAACATTTTAATCTTTTTTTATCGTTTTGAAGCGAAGCTTCTATACGGACGGTCGGGGCGCTCGCCGCGCGGCCACGCTATCCATGGCCGCGTGGCGAGCGCCGCAAAACGTCAGATGACGTAGCGTTACACGATGACGTCAGAGCTGTGGCGCCCTACGCTTTATACTATAAATTTGGCCTGTAGGTTAGAACTTATGTCACTAATTTCACTGATCAATAAAAAATAATTAAAAAATGATCTACTATAAAGCTTCGCTTCTTTCGGGCGTCCCTAGACGGTACAGCCCCTCTAGCCAAGTTGCTTCGTCTGCATTCGTTTCTACAAATCGCTACGCTTCATGTATGGAAATGACATAAGTCACGTGATCTACTTATCGACTTGTAATGTCATTTCCATACATTTAAGCGTAGCGTTTTGTAGAAACGCTTGTAGACGAAGACACTTGGCTAGGGGGGCTGTTATTTTTTTTCTCTTGCCCATCCCTATACTATGGTAGGCACTAACATTGTGTGCGTCTGCGGTGGGCACGATGTAGGCGTCCACCCCCCTCTCTGCGAGCACCCCGCGCACCGCCGCCAGCCGCTCCAGACTCGTCTGACGGCTCAGCCTGTTGGCACTAGACTGCATTGCTGAAAATTCCAATTCAAATCGTTAATTTTGTGTAGGATACTACTTACAAATTGTAAATTTTCAGAAACTCTTAGTCCGTTGACTATCTCTGTTGTAAGCCAGAATCGATAGTGATGCTATGTGTTGTTAGGTACTTACTGAAGATTGGCGCGTCCGGTTCCGCGGAGTTGTAGTAGCTCATTGGGATATGGCCAAAGGCCATATTTATCCCTAGACTGAAAGCCAAATGATAAAAACGTTACATTATTTTGGCCGCTGTCATTTGTGTCGAGCTATATCAAGAAAGTTTTAAGGCTAAATCGCCCATCTAGCCCGCAAAGTTCAAATTTTTTGAGGTTTTTTAGAATTATTTCAAAATCTGACAATAATAAAAGGCACATTTTGTAATTCGCGACAAAGACCGTGTGCAGTGCATTTATTAATATATCCAACTTACTCTAAAAAATTTCAAGAACGACACCTATCCAGATAATCTGGCAATTTTTGTACATTAAGTGATTTACTAGTATCATATCCACCGTGATAATATTTAGAGTAAAATAAATGTATTAATAAACGCACTGCATACTGTGTTTGTCGCAAATCACAAAATGTTGTCTTAAATGTTTTCAGATTTTGGATAAACTATAAAAATACTCGAAAATTTTGAATTTCGCGGGCTAGACAGGCGCCTTCACCTTAAACGAAATAAATTCTAACTGGATAAACTGAAGAATTGGTTTAGATCTGAAGTCATATAATTAAATTATTTTATACGTATGAAGTTGAAGGTTATATTTTCACGTCCATCAGAAAAAATGTAAGATGAGGCAGTATGTATGGTCATATTGACTTTAGCCTGCTCCACAAACGAGCGGAGAGTAAAAGAAATCAAGAAAGTTGTAGGTATAATACTTTCATGATCTTTATTAACAAAAAATAAATGGCCGTATCTTTTGATTTCGTTGACTTAGCCTCATTTTTTTACACCCCCAAGGGACCATAGCGTTTGATATTAATTTCAACTTAATAACTCTATCCGTTTCTGAGAAAAAGGGTCTTGACAGACGGACGGACAACAAAGTGATCTAAGGGTTCCGTTTTTTCCTTTTAAAGTACGGTACCCTAAAAAAAAACAAAAC
The DNA here is from genome assembly GCA_918843915.1 of Notodonta ziczac. Taxonomy (NCBI): domain Eukaryota; kingdom Metazoa; phylum Arthropoda; class Insecta; order Lepidoptera; family Notodontidae; genus Notodonta; species Notodonta ziczac. Next base: position 2,811,443 of record OU974064.1, read on the forward strand.
GGTAGATATATGAAAAATAATTGCTTAGGAGTGATGCCTTCCGTGCTAAATAAATGAAAAGAAAGTTAAAGAAAGAACAGGGGAGAGGATCAAAGTTTAATATCCCCCAGGAAACTAACTGTAGAAGCTACGGAGGGCACGGCAGCGTTTCCGCCAAGTCAAATCTATACAAATAAATAAAATTGGAGTGTCTGTTTGTAATATCAAAATAACAGCTTTTCACTAAATGCATATGAAAGTACATACGACACCTATAGCAAAAACGCGATTTTTTTTTTTTGTCTGTGTGTGTTTGTTCCGGGTAATCTCCGAAACGGCTGGACCGATTTTGACGGGACTTTCTCTGGCATATAACTGATGTTATAAGGAGTAACTTAGGCTACTTTAATTTTAGAAAAACAATTAGGGCACCGCGTAAAAAAATAAAAACATATGACATCAAAGAGTATCTCCGTAAGGGCTGGATCGATTTTGACGGGACTTTCATTGGCAGATAGCTGATGTGATAAGCAGTAACTTGGGCTACTTTGATTTTAGAAAATCAAAAAGAAAACAAATGGGTCCAGTGCGCGGGTTCAGAACGCGGGAGCGGGAGCGGTTAAGTTAAATTCCACGCGGACAAGGTCGCGGGCTCAGCTAGTAAGAAGTAAAACATAATTATAAATTGTTTACTTACACACAAAACATCAGCCACACTTTTCCGTCAGCCATCCTTGATACAATAACTCCAATATCAAGACACTTATATCGCTCATTACACTTATCAATAAGAACTTAAGATTAGATTATATTAATATTATAATAAAACTAATCTAACACGCGACATAACTGGACAATAAAACCGTAACTATATTGACGACCGCTTGGCGCAGTGGTTCGAGCGTAGGCCGCTCGGCTCACTGCACTTGGTGGTTGCGGCTTCGATTCCCGGCGGGGCAGATTTCGGAAATGGCCTTTTCGTTATTTGCCCAGGTCTGGGTGTAATTGGGATCGCCCCCAGTCCATTGTACGGTACCCATAGTACAAGCGTTGCTTAGTTTAGGACCATACAGTTGGTGTGTCAGTCTGGCGATATTTATTATTTTTTTATATTTCTTAAAATTCGGATTGCGTAAACAATCTGAGCATGTTTTTTTATGTAATTTGTCTTTCAGAATTATTTAAAAACTTTCTAATAATAATTTAACATGAGCATTATAACATTTTTCAACCTAACACCATTTGGAAAGCTAGTAATTATATATTATTATAAACAGATATTTAAAAATTAAACATTAAAAAGGCACTAAATCCGCATCCCAAGGAAAATACATTTTACCCCCGAACACTTCAACGAAACTCATATTTGAGATCTGCGCTTTCTCACGCCCCGTACTTACATAAATAGAGAAAAAGATAATAAAGGTAGTTAACACCTATTAATATTGGATTAAGTATAATTGTTATACACATTAACTCATATATTTTTTAAGTAACAAAGTCGGCAATCGGCGTCCTGCTTAATGTTAAGTAGTTACCGTACCCTATACATGCTTGAAATACCAATGGCATTGCTGTCACGTTGCCAACTTGCTTAATATCAAAAGGAAACACACTGCAGCTATTATATTTATATTCTACTACCCTTTGTAATTATTGAAAATAAGCACCTGGCGATTAAAAAAAAAATGACATGTAAAAGACAAGCCCGCTGAGTTTCTTGCCGGATCTTCTCAGTCGAGGCCGCGTTCCAATTCGGTTGTAGATATAAGGAAAAAAAAATGTAAATTGACAATTTGTAACTGCCCCCGTAGGCCTAAACAAAATAAACGATTTGAATTGAATTGAATTAATATCTACTACTCTTTGTAATTATTCACTATCCTAGGTGAAACAGAAAGGCTATACTATTTTTTTGCAACCTTTCTTTGGAAATCTAAAACTATCGGCTTTGTGGGACAGTTGAAGTACTAAAGGTTTTGTAGACTTGTGAAATCTGTCAACAGCTGTATCCCTGTAACACCTTTTGTTTTTCAAGTTTCCTCCAAAGCTGATGGTTTTAGAATTACAAAGTTAAGTTTGAAAAAAAAAGTATACCCTTTATGTGTCACCTTGTATAAGCAACTGGCGATAAAAAAACAAATGTAAAAAGACAAGCCGGCTGAGTTTCTTGCCCGGATCTTCTCGCCTTGGATCTTCTCAGCCGAGGTCGCGTTCCGATCCGGTTGTACAAATAAGATTTTTTTTGTAAAATTGTCAATTTGTAAGTGCCCCCGTAGGCCTAAACAAAATAAAATAAATGAATTAAAAAGTAGTGGGATAGAAAGGTGAAGAAGGTCGGGCATCCGCCTATCTCACTCGTATGTAAATCCTTCATAACAATTATCGTTTTGTTATCATTTATTTCGCTTAGTATCTATAATAATGTGTTGAGATTATCTTCATTTGTGTTATAAAAAATCATTATCAACTCAAGACGACCGCTTGGTGCAGTGGATCGAGTGTAGGCCGCTCGGCTCGTAGCGTTGAGCGAGCTGAATTGAACTTTATTACGTCGTGGAAAGAGTTGATATTTATTTAATTTCTGTTCGTATTCCATCTGTGTTATGATTACAGTAGATACATTCCTTGTATCATGAATTTTGCGTAGTCACTTTGAATAAATATCGCCAGACTGACACACCAACTGTATGGTCCCAAACTAAGCAACGCTTGTACTATGGGTACCGTACAATTGACTGGGGCGATCCCAGTTACACCCAGACCTGGGCAAATTACGAAAAGGCCATTCCGCAATTGCCCCGGCGGGAAACGAACCCGCAACCACTATGTGCAGTGAGCCGAGCGGCCTACGCTCGCACCACAGCGCCGAGCAGTCATCAAAAGGTGAGAAAGTCATCGTTTAATCCTCCTAGCGTTTAGGGGGTATACTACGCCTAGTCAAAGACCTTCATGTGTTCGATTCATAAATAAAACTCGGTAAATATTTTGATGTGGAACATCTATTGGCGCGCTTTAGCAGTAAAATCGACAAGTTTGCCGTCACGGCAAATGGCATGACGCTGTCGTGCCGTCACGCGCGCACGCCACTTTCCCTCGTTACTCCCTTTTGTGTGTGTGCGGGCTAACTATACATTAGAAATGTTTTATTTTACTTGACATTGGCTAAACGCGAAAGCCTCAGCCGCAGACGACCTCATTTTGTTTGCAGAAGATCCTATTACACTAAGAACAATGTTACAACAACTAACAGCTGAAAGTAAAAAGGCAGGTTTAACGATGAATATTAGTAAAACAAAATTGATAACAAACAAGACCGAAGTCAGCATTGAGGTAGACGAAGAAGAGATCGAATACGTGAAAGAATATATTTACCTGGGGCAAGTCATATCTGTGGAAGACTTATCAACTAAAGAAGTGGAAAGACGAGTAAATAATACCTGGCAAAGATACTGGTCCCTCAGGGAAATTATGAAAAACAAGTCTATACCAATCTCGGAAAAGAAAACAGTCTACAACACTTGTATACTTCCATGTCTCACCTACGGCTGCCAGACCTGGCCCCTAACACAGAAAATTGAGCACAAACTTGGTGTATGCCAAAGAGGAATGGAAAGAAGTATGTTGGGACTGAGGCTGAAAGACAAATGGAAAGCTACAACAATTAGGAGCATCACCAAAGTAGCAGATGTTAAAGTAAAAACACGAACCTTGAAATGGAAATGGACTGGCCACCTGATGAGATCAACAACAGGAAAGTGGTCAAAAAATTTACAGAATGGTATCCGCGGGACGGAAAAAGACGCAGAGGAAGGCAGAAAAAAGATGGGAGGACGATCTGCCCAAAGTATGGAGAAGGACAGCAACGGACAGGCAAAGGTGGAGGGAACTTGAGGAGGCCTATGTCGCAAGACAGCCTGACCTGGTAACTGATGTTTAAAACTAATTTATATACATATAGGAAATATAGAAATAAGTCTAGTTAGTATAGTATAGTTAAATATAGTTAGTATAGTTTATGTTTTATTACATTACAAATTGTGCAAAGGTCAGAGTAAATAAAGGCTATTTTTATGTTTATTTATTTTTTAAATGCGAAAGCGAAGCCCAAAGGAAAAAATAAAATAAACAACCGTAACTAATGTATCATTTATTAAAGTATACAGGTGTTATACAATGCTATTATTAAATAATATTTAATAATGATAACAAAATAACTTTTTAATTAAACATTCTTAGAATTTTCTCCACGGTTGGCGTTGCAGACATGATTTCAGCAACTGTAAAACAATAATCATAATTTATTACAAATATTTTTGAAATAAGTACCTACCTAAATTAGAAAATAAAACAGAGCCAGCCAATTTAATTAATGATGGCTCAGGTAAGGGAACACTCATGATTTGTTATTAAAAATAATAATAATTTTAGCCCTTTTGACGTCCCACTCCTGGGCACGGGCCTCCCCTCAACACGAGGGGGATTCAGGCCATAATCCGGCGTTATTAAATTATTAAAAAAAAAAAACAATTTTAGCCTATTGGTTAAGCACGCGTCTTGCGTCCTAACCAGGTCCTGGGTTCAAACCCCGGTTCACACCTCTGAGTTTTTAGAAATCTATGTGCGAATCATAATTTCTATATGATTATCACTTGCTTACGGTGAAGGACAACATCGTTAGGAAACCTGCATGTCTTAGATAATCTAACCAGTTTTAGAAAGACATGTGAAATCCGCCAACCCGCACTGGGCCAGCGTGGTGGATTACGGCCTGAATCCCCCTCGTAGTAAAAGGAGGCTTGTGCCCAAGAGTGGGACGTGAAATAGGGCAAAATTATTACATACATGTATATTTAAGGAATTTCTTAGCAAAATCATCATTGCAGTTTAAACTTGATGAATAAAATCATAGATTTCTTACCTTTATTTCCTGAAGATGGGTTCACACTCTTTCTGCAGCCACTTCAAGTCTTCCAGGAGTCCGCGCCGCTGCAGCAGCGGTCCCAACGTATCCAATACACGGTTGTGATAAGAATTAATGTACGACAACTGTAATACAGAGTACAATTAAACATAAACACAACATAAATCCTACTAATATTATAAATGCGACAGTTTGTGAGTGTGGATGTATGTTTGTTACTCCTTCACGCAAAAACTACTGAACGGATTTGGATGAAATTTGGAACACAGATAGTTTATAACCGGGATTAACATATAGGATACTTTTTATCCCGATAATCCCGAAAATTTTGTTACGTTATATACTACGCGGACGAAGTCGGGGGCACAGCTAGTTATATAATAAATGCAAAAGTTTGTGAGTGTGGATGTATGTTTGTTAGTCTTTCACGCAAAAACCACTGAACGGATTTGGATGAAATTTGGAACACAGATAGTTTATAACCTGGATTTACACATAGATACTTTACTTAAGTCTACGCTAACGAAGTCGCGGGCAGCAGCTAGTAAATAATAATTTAATCATTTTGACGTCCCACGTCAGGGGTGCTACTCTTAGCAACGATAATCGATATATCGTGACATTTGTCGTGTCTGATCCTAAATCGATCTCAAGTCTGAGACTGATCTTGAAAAAGTCATCCTTATGTCATACCAGTTCAAAATGACTTGTCAAAAGCCTACTTAAGATCATTCTCAGATTTGAGATCGATTAATTAATACCGGCTTAAATTACATCTTTTTTTTTTTTGATCTGGACTATATGTTGGTGGCCAGAGTGGCCATAACAACTTCACCCGGACAGAGGGCGAGCGCAAGTGCGCTCCAGCCAGAGGGGCAGGGGGGCAGCTAGCTCGCGGCGCCACAAGGGACACGACCTCGGCTTGGGCCGCTGCCAGGTGGCGAGGGTAAATCTACAACCGGATCGGAACGCGACCTCGACTGAGAAGATCCGGCAAGAAACTCAGCGGGCTTGCCGGGTGCCAAGGCGCGTCTAGGTAAGTAGACGCACCTTCTAGCGGAAGCGGTAAATTACATCGCTTTTTGCTATCGTATATCGTCTGAACGAACGATAATTTTTTTTCGTTCGTTCAGTAATCGCTGCGACGGCAAAAAATATGGACTTTAGAGTAGGATACGACACTACATATGTCACGATATCAATTATCGTTCCTAAGAGTAGCAGCATTGCTGGGCACAGCAACTGGCGATGAAAAAAAATGACATGTAAAAAGACAAGCCCGCTGAGTTTCTTGCCGGATCTTCTCAGTCGAGGTCGCGTTCCGATCCGGTTGTAGATATAAGGAAAAAAATATGAAAATTGACAATTTGTAAGTGCCCCCGTAGGCCTAAACAAAATAAATGATTTGAATTGAACAGTCATCCCCTCACTATGAGGGGGATTCAGTCCGTAATCCACCACGCTGGACTGGTGCGGGTTAGCTGATTACACATGTCTTTCGGAAATTGGTGAGATTTTCTAAGACATGTTGCAGTTTCCTCACGATGTTTCCTACACCGTAAGCGAGTGATAATCATATAGAAATTATGATTCGCACATAGATTTTGAAAAACCCAGAGGTGCGAGCCGTGGTTTGAACCTAGGACCAGGTGCCCGCAAAACGCGTGATTAACCAATCGGCTATCACCGCTCTATACACATATGTACCTATAGGTATAACAACTATTATGTTCACTTCAATCGATACGTACCTCAAAGTCGGTGAGTAGAGATACGTTGAGACACTCGCGTTGATTGGGCACTAGGGTCAAAGTGTGGAAGCCCAGCACACCGCGCCCGTCGTAGTCTCCGACCAGACCGCTCGCCTGGAAACAGTACGTCAAATCAAGATGCAGTCAACGAAACTGTATCATTCATAGGGCGTTATCTCAGTAAAGGGGTAAGCTGCATTATATCCACGGGTAAGATACGTTATCACCTTGGGTAAGTTACGTTATAGCCACGGGTAAGATACGTTATCACCTTGGGTAAGTTACGTTATAGTCACGGGTAAGATACGATATTGCCGCGGGTAAGTTACGTTATCGCCGCGGGTAAGATACGATATTGCCGCGGGTAAGTTACGTTATCGCCGCGGGTAAGATACGATATTGCCGCGGGTAAGTTACGTTATCGCCGCGGGTAAGATACGATATTGCCGCGGGTAAGTTACGTTATCGCCGCGGGTAAGATACGTTATCGCCGCGGGTAAGATACGTTATTGCCGCGGGTAAGATACGTTATTGCCGCGGGTAAGTTACGTTATAGCCGCGGGTAAGTTACGTTATTGCCACGGGTAAGTTACGTTATAGCCACGGGTAAGATACGTTATCACCTTGGGTAAGTTACGTTATAGCCACGGGTAAGATACGTTATTGCCGCGGGTAAGATACGTTATTGCCGCGGGTAAGATACGTTATTGCCGCGGGTAAGTTACGTTATTGCCGCGGGTAAGATACGTTATTGCCGCGGGTAAGTTACGTTATTGCCGCGGGTAAGATACGTTATTGCCGCGGGTAAGATACGTTATTGCCGCGGGTAAGATACGTTATTGCCGCGGGTAAGTTACGTTATTGCCGCGGGTAAGTTACGTTATTGCCGCGGGTAAGATACGTTATTGCCGCGGGTAAGTTACGTTATTGCCGCGGGTAAGTTACGTTATTGCCGCGGGTAAGATAGGTTATCGCCGCGGGTAAGATAGGTTATCGCCGCGGGTAAGATACTTTTTCACCACAGATAAATTATAATGTTTATATTTTAATAAAATAAACCGTAAGGCGTAATATAAACAGATTCTTGACAAACAGGCAACTGGACTATAGTTTTACTCACCTTAGGATGTTCAGAGTCTCTGGTGACGGCGATAATCTCTACTAAATCCTCGTGTCGGATACCGAATTCACCCACTTTGTAGTAGCCGGGCTCTGAAATAAAACACTTGAATTTAATTGACGATGTTTCATACAAACTTTCATCCCCTATTTTATCCCCTTGGGGGTAGAATTAATCAAAATGCTTTCTTAGCGGATGCCTACGTCATACATAAAGTTCGTCCTCACCGTTGCTGAGTATCTGTCCGGGCCGGAGCCCCGGGTCGTCGGGGTAGGGCCGCCAGGAGACCCCCGAGGGCCCCTCGTGCACGTTCAGGAAGTGGCCCACGCCGTGGCCCGTGCCGTGCGCGTAGTCCAGCCCCACCTCCCACAGGGAGTGGCGCGCGAAGCTGTCCAACACGTTGCCCTGGGAGGCGAGAAAACCATAATACCAAATATATATAACTCAAAGGTGACTGACTGACTGACATAGTGATCTATCAACGCACAGCCCAAACCACTGGACGGATCGGGCTGAAATTTGGCAATGCAGGTAGATGTTATGACGTGGGCATCCGCTAAAAAAGGATTTTGATTAATCCTACCCCCAAGGCGATAAAATAGGGGATGAATAATCCCGAAATTTTTGTTAAGTTAAATTACACGCGGACGATGTCGCGGGCACAGCTAGTATAGCATGCACCACTCACGGATATACCAGGTGAAACAGAAAGGGTATACAACTTTTTATTGCAACTTAACTTTGTAAATTTGAAACGATTCAAAATTATCGTTCATTCAGACTATATACGACGGCAAAAAGTATGGAATTTAGAGTAGATAAAAAAAAAAGGATTTTATTACGCGAGCGACGTCTCTTGTTTCTTACTTGTTTAATATGCATGCCAGGGCAACCTTTAAGTAAGTCAGCACGTTGGTAAGACACATATACATGTATTATACTTTTACAAACGCGTAGGAATTATATTTAAAAATAACACTAAAATACACCTATTTTAATATAATCACAAATTGAGAACATAAATAAATTATGACGGTAGAAATTATTAAATTCTTAAAGTGAAACACAACTCGGGACGTCTTAATTGCTTGCAGCCAGAGGGGCAGGGGGGCAGCTAGCTCAAGGAGGGGCAGGGGGGCAGCTAGCTCAAGGAGGGGCAGGGGGGCAGCTAGCTCAAGGAGGGGCAGGGGGGCAGCTAGCTCAAGGAGGGGCAGGGGGGCAGCTAGCTCAAGGAGGGGCAGGGGGGCAGCTAGCTCGCGGCGCCACAAGGGACACGACCTCGGCTTGGGCCGCTGCCAGGAGAGGTGGCGAGGGTCAATCTACCACCGGATCGGAACGCAGAGAGCGATAACGTCTGCGTTAGCTCTTTTATAGGCTCGCGCACCGCCGGTCGCCGGCCGGACGGTAACAATACTTATAATTTTATCGGTGTATGACTTGTTGGTTGTCTAAATAAATAAATAAATAAATAAAGATTACTAGCTATGTGTGGTCATTACATTACTAGTAATCCCTTTAGCCCCTCCAACTAAGCTAATGCTTGTGCTAGGAGTGGGCTCACGTCAATAGTTTATTGGCCAGGATGGGGATCGAACCCGGAACCTCTCAGCTACGAGGACGGCCCCTCTAACCACTAGGCTATTGACGCTTACGAACACACATACGCTTATTGACACAACATATAACACGACATATTGATTACTAGCTGTGCCCACCGACTTTGTCCGCGTAGTATTTAACTTAACAATAATTTCGGGATTGTCGGGATACAAAATATCGAAAAGTCACATAAAAGACTTACCTTTACTCCCATGGGGAACAGAGCGCTTCCAAGCATCATCTGACCCTTGAGAACCCTGGTGAAGGCATCCTTTTGTTCGGCAGTGGGCTTGCCCATATGCCTGGTGCGAGTTATGTCTGTTGTACCGTCCCTGTAATAAGAATACACTTTTTTACCTTCAAAGGGCTCATTTTGAACAACGACCGAGATTCTAATAGAGATGAATGATTTTGGATTATTATCTATTAATAAGCGCTTTCTGACCTCTTAATTACGAGGGGGATTGAGGCCTTAATCCACCACGCTGGCCCAGTGCCATTTGTCGGATTATACATGTCTTTTCTTTTTTATTTGACTTACTTGTACTGTCCACCGGAGTCTAGCAGGAACATGTCGTCTCTCTGTATGACAGTGTGGTTGCCGCGCGCCGGGCTGTAGTGAATGATAGCGCCATTGGCCCCCGCGCCGGGTATCGTTTGAAACGAGGGACCCATGAAGTCATTCTCGTCCCTACAATATCATTGATATTAACTCTAAAATGATCACTGTTTCTCTACTATATTATGCATGTATTATACATATAAACCTTCCCCTTGAATCACTCTATCTATTAAAAAAAAACAGCATCAAAATCCGTTGCGTAGTTTTAAAGATCTAAGCATACATAGGGACAGACAGACAGCGGGAAGCGACTGTTTTATACTATGTAGTGATAACCCATTTGCTTTTTCATTGCTAACCGACTTTTTAAAAAATAAGGAGGTTCTTCGGTTTTTTTATGTTTGTTTGTTACCTCAGAACTTCGTAATTTATGAACCTATTTGACAAGTTGTTTTTATTGGAAAGGATGTACTAAGAATGTCCCATTGAAGTTTCTTCAAAATTGGTTCAGTATTTTGAGAGATTTGAAAAAAAATATTTTTCATTACTCATACTCTGAAAGTAGGTCTGAAGTTGCCTGAGAAGCGGGTTGAAAGTAATACTTTTCAGGCCCGGGAGTTTTGCTTTCAACTGACAGCTGTCAAATTATAAAAAAAAAAACTAGTTCCATTTTCACATTTCTATGGAACCATGTTCAAACTTTTTCTACAGTCACTCAATTACAGCACGATGTAAAATTGAAATAACATAAAGTTAAGTATTAATTAAAGATTTTTTTTTTAAATGACTTAATTATAATTTAGTTTCAACAATTTCTTTAAAATAACATAGATTTGGGCAAAATATTTAAAGATGAAAATGAAAAATAATGGCTAAATAATGAAGTTGGCCGGCCAACGAAAAAAAAACAAAATAGGCGGCAATCCGATTTTTTTTTTTGAGTTGTAGAGTATTGTTTATACTTCCTTGTATAATTATTTATTTAGCCAATTCCTGTTTTTATTTTTATTTTCCTTGTATTCGTAATGAAAAGCACAGTGTTTACCTCGGGTGAAAGACTTATTTTGTCCCGAGACGGGGTTTGGCGCCCGAGCGTAGCGAGGGCGCTAATAGTTCGAGGGACAAAATAAGTCTTTCACCCGAGGTAACTTTCACCACTCATGTAACAATGTACTATTATTAAAAAAAATTAAGCAACTAAAAAGCTAGAAATAACTAGGGACCTTATAATGTCTTTCATTTGGGGTCAGTGCCAATTCAAGTAAATAGGAGTAGCTACGTAAGTAGTTGTACTAACGTTGTGTGAAGTTAGTAGCACCAACTCCAAAATGAAAAGACATTATAAAATAAATATTTTAATTTTTGTCAACTCTGTAATGGTCAACCAAATCTTTGATGAGGTCCTCAAAGATTTGGTTGATCATAATATACTGAGCCAGTGTGGACTATACTCTCAATTATTGATGACTATATAGCCAAAAATACATATTTTAATTTTAAATTATACTTTAAAAATGATCAGTGTTTACTTGCGAAACTCCAGAAGTTTGTCGGCCGCTTGCACCTCGGTGATAGTGGCTCCCGAGTTGATCTGATCGTGGAGCCATTTGAAGAACCTCACAACCGCCACGCCATCTCTCATATGACATTGGCGGAAACCCTGTATGAGAAACAACACTATATTTATAACAAAAAATAATATACATGTTGAAACAGAAAGGGTATACATTTTTTTTCAAAACATAACTTTGTAATTCTAAAACTATCAGCTTTGGAGGAAACTTGAAAAACAAAACGTGTTACAGGGATACAGCTGTTGACAGATTTCACAAGTCCACAAAACCTTTAGTACTTCGGCTGTCCCACAAAGCCGATAGTTTTAGATTTACCAAGTAAAGTTGCAAAAAAAATAGTTCCTACTTATACCCTTTCTGTTTCACCTAGTATATAATAGTCCTAGGCTGGGTGACACTTGGATCATTTCCCGTCCATTATAGTATGGTACTAGCGACGATTAGTATCGCATCGTACAGTTAGTAATTGATAAATCGATCTCAAGTCTGAGAGCGGTCTTGAGTATGCTTTTGACACGTCATATTGTGCCGGTTTGATTTAATACTGACATTTACAAGATCGCCCTCAGATTTGAGGTCGAAATACAACTAATATGGACGGAGTCTGTTAATCTGGCTATTATTATCTATTTATTTATTCATTATTTTAACCGTATTAATAGTACTTTAATAATTTACCTCAAGCTCTTTCTCGTTCTTTACGAGTTTCATGAGAGCGACCGGCGACACTTCCGATATAACGCTTAATGGGTTTTTTATCGCATCAACCTGAAACATTAAAACAATTAGTTCTGTGTATTTTCGTTTTGGGGTAAAAAATGGGTCTATACTTTCCTCTGTCTACGGTATGCGTATGTCTATGCATTTTACACACACCCACACACACCATACAATTTGAGGTTCATACAAACTGCTCCTGTGAGCGCTGCTAATTAGGACGATGTCTTACGGAGGCCTTTAACTATGCAACATTTTGGCCGGTAGTGTGAAAAATCATTTTAAATAAAATAGTTTTCATATATAGCAGCTGCTACTGACACAGTTAAAGACAGTTCAAAATCATTGCAATGAAATCACAAAGCATTCGTCAATACGGATATTGTACATCATCGAGGAGCTACTTCATAGATTCAACTGTTACAATGAAAATTCACTTTGGATAAACATATTGGGTATGAAAATTCACAGATGGAACGGCAATGAAAGTAATATTTTCTAACGAAAATAATTTCACGCAATGAAAATTTATTAAAAATATTTAAATAAAAAACTGAAAACCTGGATTTACAAAAAAAGGTAGAAATAACTAGATACCTTATAATTTATTTCATTTGGACGGCTCACAATTGACGTAGAAATTATTGAACATAACAAAAAGACAGACAAACATAGAACAAATCTCATTTTTTTAAGTCAGTTTAAAAGTAGCTTTACAATTTAGTACAAGGCGGTGCCAGCACTGTCCAGGGACAGGGCGCAGAAATGACTAGACCAGGGTCTAAGACCAAGTTTTCAAAGACTCAGTTATAGGAGCTCTCACCGGACGCATAAAAGCTTACTAACGGCCCTGACCATGTTGTGTACTCACCCCTGAGGCGGCTCTGTGTATCGCTTCACTTGCAACGCCAGATAGCCAGATTGTGTGTCTTCCGTTACCATCCTCTGACAGTTCTTTCTGTAATAAGTTTAAAAATATGAATCCAACGATACTTCCATGTTGAAAGTAGTTGATCTAATATCCATTAAACAGGTGGAAATCATTATTCAGGGTGGAAGGGGCATCATAACGAAAACTCATACCATGGACTCAACTCATGATTCTGGACCCCATAGAGTTGGAATTTTCTGTCCCTTTTTGACGTCCCACTCCTGGGCACGTGCATCCCCTCATTACGAGGGGGATTCAGGCCGTAATCCACCACGCTGGCCCAGTGCGGGTTGGCGGATTTCACATGTATTTCGAAAATTGGTTAGATTTTCCAAGACTTGCATGCAGGTTTCCTCACGATGTTTTCCTTCACCGTAAGCAAGCAAATCACAGTTTCTAAAATAATCGCACCATAAGCAAAATGGGTACAATTTGTTATTTATTTTCAAAAGAGTATCCATTGAGGTTACTGCCGGCTCATCTCAGTGGACGCAGCATCCGGAACCGCAGTTAGATCGACTATTATCTTCTATCTATATGGTATATAAAAATGAATGTTTGTCTGTATGTCCTTTATAGAATCGTGAACTATGCATTTGATCATGTCATGATCTTCAGCAAAGTGGTGTGCATGAGCCCACAAAGGTTTCCGAGTTGGTACGACCTATCTTTGACAGCGTAGCAACGCGCGCAGGGTACAGCTAGTTCATTAATAAAACATATCGATTGATTATAATCAAAGACCACGTACCGCCATATTCTGGAGATACTGTATCACGCAGTCATAGGGCTTCGCCTCGAGCCCCTCTAAACCTTCTTTATGAAAGTGTTCAGTAATAGAATCAGACAACTCTCCCGAGCCGTGGAACAGTACCACGGATGTGGGTCTTATGATGAGGTACGAGAAGAACACCGGGTTGTATTGGATATCACTGCCGCGGAGATTGAGTGTATCTAGGGACGTAATAAAACAGTTTTCAATGGAGTGTAGCGACCTCTATCACGCCACAGGTAGTTTGTAATATTTCTCATGTAGAATGTGAAAAATCATATTATATTGGTTTTTATTAGTAGCACCTGCTACCGACATAGCGAGATACTGATAAAAATAATTGCAATCATTGCAATGAAAACGCAAAACGTTCGTTACTGTCACGGTTTTTATGATAAATCATCGACATGACCGATCCTGTTTTCACCTCCTCGGGTCTCCAGTCCTAAGCGAATCTTTTGCTTCCTTCATTGAAGAAAATATACAAAATTTTAGTGCAATTTTTGACAGACTTGTCAAAATTAATATGCATTCGGCATTTACCATTATTAGATACTGTTTATTTGTACCTAAATTTACATATGTTCTCCGGTCTTCTCATCTCTGGCAATACCCAGCTCTTTTAGAAAAATTGGATAACACGATACTCCAAACTTTAATCAAAATTCTCAATATTCCTTTGGATGACCGAGCCTGGCTGCAAGCCTCTCTACCAATCCGGTTTGGTGGCCTCGGTATTCGCAAAATTTCTAGTGTCAGTTTACCTGCGTTCATCTCCTCGGTCTACAGCACTGAGGTTTTGACCAGGAAGATCTTAGCGCCTTCCATGGTTAATTACGTCATGCCGTATTTGTCCGATGCCGTGGACGCATGGAAATTAGCTTGCCCGAGCTCAGATTTGCCTAATACCCTATCCTCTCAGGGCCAGTGGGACGCGCCGCTCTGCACTTCCGCACGGAATGAACTCATTGACACGTGCAGGAATGCTGCAGAGCGTGCGCGCCTGCTGGCTGTGGGCGAGTGGGAGTCCGGTCTCTGGCTGCAGGCATTGCCTTCGCCTAACATCGGCACACTTCTAGATGACACGACGTTTCGTCTTGCCACCTCTCTCCGATTAGGTGCCTCATGTAATGCCCCACATCGCTGTCGGTGCGGTGAGGCGGTGGACAGCTTGGGCCACCATGGGTTATCCTGCGGCAGGAGCGCGGGCCGCTTGTCGCGTCATGCTAGCATCAATGACATAATTCGTCGGGCCCTTGTCTCCGCCGACGTTCCCGCCGTATTGGAACCTAATGGTTTGGCGCGCGACGATGGCAAGAGGCCCGATGGTATGTCCTTGGTGCCTTGGAGGATGGGACGGCCCCTGGTATGGGATGCAACTTGTGTTGATACCCTGGCGCCGTCACGTCTTCCAAGCACGTCTATGCGTTCTGGCGCTGCTGCTGCAGAGGCGGAAAACCTCAAGAGGCGCAAATATAGTAGCCTTCCTGGAGGCTATTTGTTTGAGCCTTTTGGGGTTGAAACATTAGGCTCATGGGGCCCTAACGCGCGTCTCCTCTACAAGGAGATAGCGGCGCGTCTGTTCGCCGCATCATGTGACCGGCGGGCTGGTCTGTTTTTCGCGCAAAGAATAAGCCTCGCTATTCAGCGCGGAAATGCGGCCAGCCTCCTGGGCACTTTTGGCATCGACGACGATGTGGAGGCACTTTTGTATATATAATTTTAATTATTATTTTGTTTTTGTTTTTATATATATTTACTGTAAGTTCGTTGATAAGTAGTTTTAATACTGTAAATAGTATGTACAATAGTATGAAATAAAAACTACATCATCAGGGTGAAATAACAGTGAAAGAAAAATATAATTTGACGTAGTGTAAATGAAGCAGTCGTTTCCTAACTACTGATAATAGATGGCGCTGAATACAACACTCAATATTTTTGACGAAGATTTCAATGGAAACTTGAAACACGATATCAATATTCTCGATACACATCTGTAGGTATATATACGAGATTTTCAACAACAACCTGTGGGGCGGAACGGCCGGGAATCCGGGATTACACATTAGGATCCGGGGTTACTACAGGGTGTTTCAAACTTCCAAAATATTAATTCAGGTACACATACGGTAGCTGATAAATAAATAAATAAATATCGCCAGACTGACACACCAACTGTACGGTTCCAAACTAAGCGACGCTTGTACTATGGGCACCGTACAATGGACTGGGGGCGATCCCGGTGACACCCAGACCTGGGCAAATTATGAAAAGGCCCGACGGGAATCGAACCCGCAACTACCCGGTGCAGTAAGCCGAGCGGCCTACGCTCAAACTGGTGCGACAAGCGGTCGTCAATAGGATATGCAGATGCTTAGTGAAGAGAGACTTTAAATAATACTATTCAGGGTATTTGATAGAATATTAGTTAATTATATAATGTATAGTTTTGCATTGTCCTCGATAGATGTCACTGTTGTAAAATTGTCTCTCGATATGGTTTCGTTACACTAATTTGCTTGGGACTAGTCCCACCACACACTCCCACCACTGTAACTCTTGTAATCCAGGATCGACAATGGTGACCAACAATGACGCCGAGGTTTGACCCTCGACGAGTCATGAAACCTGCACAAATTTAATCTAAAAAATAATAGGAGGAGTTGGAAGAAAAAAAATCCACTTCCCTCCAGTGCAAAGCAGGAGACAAAAATAGCTGGTATAGGCTGATTGAAGACCAGTTGTATTGTAAGGCACCACGGATCGTAACATGACTAATTGGACCTTAACTCGTGAGCTGATTATACTAATAAATACTAATTTGCTTATGTATTTTCGAGGCTTTCTGTTATGTGTGAGCACACAGTAAAATATACAAGTACTGTTGGAATTGGCTGTGTTATTTCATCACACCCGGATCTTTGACTTGTACACTTACAAGCGACCTCGTCCAGAGCAGTGATCACTAACGCAGAAGCCTTCTTCTCCACCATCTTCTCTCGTAGCATTGTAATCTTCTGACCGCACTTTACACCTGTTAATAAACATAATATCTATGATACACACATTATCTTAATCCAGATTCCCGGGGCCGAACTCTGCTAGCCACTGGCATATCGATCAACATGCATTCGACTCGCAATATGTAAACACTGACGTATTCAGATATGCGATACGTCAGTTTTGACGTATTGCGAGTAGATCGAGATGGAAGTAACCTTTTTTATATAATAAAAAATCATTGTATAATCTACTAGCGGCCCGCCCCGGCTTCGCACATTACGGTTACATTATTGGAGTTTTAGTAAGGATCTCTATTTTGTTTTTAAATATAATATTATAGCCTATGTCACCCGGGGATAGTGTAGCTTCCCAACAGTGAAAATATTTTTACAAATCGGTTCAGTACTTTCGGAGCCTATTCAATGCAAACAAACAATCAAATCTTTCCTCTAATAATATCTAAATATATATAACTCAAAGGTGACTGACTGACATAGAGATCTATCAACGCACAGCCCAAACCACTGGACGGATCGGGCTGAAATTTGGCATGCAGGTAGATGTTATGACGTAGGCATCCGCTAAGAAAGGATTTTGATTAATTCTACCCCCAAGGGGATAAAATAGGGGATGAATAATCCCGAAATTGTTGTTAAGTTAAATTACAGTTGCGGGCAGAGCTAGTAAAAATATAAATAGTATAGGTATATGTGTATCCTGGCTAATACTCACCAGTATATTGTACTGGGAGAGGCAGGACCGCATTCCTGGGCCTGTCCGGGGGCGCGTCTCCGAGCTGAAGCCGCGCCGCGTCCACCAGATTCCTCGGAACTGGTATCAGTTGCATATTGGTCTTCGTTAACGCTGTCTGCAGGAAAAAAAATGTCTACTTCATATACGGTTGAAACAGAAAGGTTTGAAACACAAAAGGTGTTACAGGGATACAGCTGTTGACAGATTTCATAAGTCTACAAAACCTTCAGTACTTCAACTGTCCCACAAAGCCGATAGTTTTAGATTTACAGAGTAAAGTTGCAAAAAAGGAGACCATTTCTGTTTCACCTATTATACCTACATACACGATACAAAGGATACCTATACAATTATTTAGAAACTGAATGTATATCACTTGCTTACGGTGCAGGAAAACATCGTGAGTAAACCTGCATGTCGTCTAGATCTAACCAATTATTGAAAGCCATGTGAAATCCGCCAACCCGCTCTGAGCCAGCATGGTGGATTACAGCCTGAATCCCACTCCTATTGAGGGTAGGCCCGTGCCCAGAAGAGGGGCGTTAAAAAGGGCGAAATTATTGATATTACAGGTATATTTTATTATGTAAATTTAGTAAATCTAAAACAATCGGTTTTGGGGGAAACCACAGATATAGATTTACACAGTGTGAGGGAAACTTCTGAGAATAAAAGGTGTCACGTTTATATAGTTGTAGCTGTCCCGCCTGATGTTAAGCAGTTACCATAGCCTAGACATGCTTGCATTACCAAAGACATTGCTCGCTCATTTCCCACCTAAAGGAGAGCGGGACAAGGGAAGCATATTGGATGTGAAGGGTAGGGCTTTTGGCTAACTCACTCATCGGACGAAACTCAGCTATAATAACTATTTCACGCCGTTCTTCTGTGAGAGAGTGGTACTGTCCCGCCGGGGCGTCTCGGAGCATTTCCCATGGACCCGGGGCGCCCCTCTGCATGGCGGAGGGTGGTACACCGTTGGTTTTTAATGGGTATACTGCGCCCTACAGGTGCAGGGACTCCCACAACCCCTCTCGTCTCCCGCGAGGCGTGATGGGACCCATAAAGGGTTTTCCAACGATAAAAAAAAAAAAAAGGTTGGTGCTGCCCCAGTCGATCAAGCCTGTGTGTGAGCTGCAGACAAATGTCTACATCTAGGATAGCTCACTCACAACCTGGCCCCTAACCACGCTAGCTACTCAAATCGTAATAGAAAAGGAAACGCTCACGATTGCGTTTCAAACGCTCCGCTTTTGACGTTTTGCTGACACCATACCATATCAATGTCTGTAGAAATCGTGAAGCTCGTGTCAGCAAAACGTCAAAAGTGGAGCGTTTGAAACGTAATCGCGAGCGTTTGCTTTTCTATTACGATTTGAGTAGCTAGCGTGGTTAGGGCTCTGTGCCTACGTCCCTGCATGAATACTCACTTGTATTAGATTCCACTCTTCTCTTGTGATGGTGTACGGGTCGACTCCGATCACAGCGCCTTCGAACAGATTGCTTGACAACCATTTCTCCATACTCGGCGTGTCTGGTAGGGCTGGAATGAGGAAACTTAATGAAATCTTCCGTCAATCCAAAATTCTCCTTACAAAAACCACATTCTCATATTATTATCAGGTCTTATTACATCATCTTGTGTGTGCAAGGCGCTATGAAAAATACCGAGCACTATTAAAATAAGACATACGTATATCAAAAGGTGTTTACACAAGGAGTTCATCCCAATAATATTCATGAGAATCTCAGTCTGTCAATCTTTATGACAATCACATGCTAGGAATCTCATTCTGTCAATCTTTATAATTTTTTTAATAATCACATGCTAAGAATCTAATTCCGTCAATCTTTACGACAATCTCATACCAGGAATCTCATGCCATCAATCTTTATGGCAATCACATGCTAAGAATCTCATTCCATCAATCTTTACGACAATCACATTGCAAGAATCTCATACCGATAAAATCTATTCACATGAGATCCTCCCAATGTCTAAATGGTAAACTCTACTCACATTGCTTCATAAGAGTCCAGAGCGAGAGATCAGCCTCCTTCTCGAACTGAGTGTAGTACCTGCCGTCCGTCCAGACCAGGGCCTGGGATGACGTCACCACGGCCGTGCCCGCGGACCCCGTGAACCCCGAGATCCATTCGCGACGCGCGTCCACCGGGGCAATGTACTCCGACTGAGGGCATTTCGGAAATTGGGTTTTTCTGAATTGGGCAGTTTCGTAATTGAAAAAATTCCAGAAAGCGTTTCATTCAAATTTAAATAGGCAGAATATTATGATCGTAATATATAATTCACAAAACAACTTTGTACAATATTCACACAAATAAATGGTTCTATTCTATTCTATTCTAAATTCAAATTGTTTATTTTGTTTAGGACTACAATTTTTCTTCCAACTCCTCCTATTATTTCTTTCGATTAAATTCGTGCGGGTTCCAAGACAATTTAACTTTCCCCGGGACTCGTCGAGGATCAAACCTCGACGTCATTATAGTCGATCCTGGCTTACAGGAGTTACAGTGGTGGGAGTGTGTGGCGGGACTAGTCCCATTTAAAAAAGGCCTACAATGGGGGCACTTACAAATTGTCAATTTTACATTTTTTTTTTCTTATATCTACAACTGGATCGGAACGCGACCGCGACTGAGAAGATCCGGCAAGAAACTCAGGGGGCTTGTGTTTTTACATTTTGTTATTTTTAATTTTTTCATAGTTTTTTTCGACAGTTGCTTAATTACGCTTAAATCACCAAAAAAAATATATAACTTGGGGGAGGGGACTCACAAATCGCCTCCCCTACGTATCCATGGTGTACTCACATTGTGCGCGTCAGCGGAGGGAACGATGTAAGCAGCCAGCGCAGTCGGCTGGCTCGCCATTAGCGCTCTGAGCGCTGTCAAACGCTGTAGCGACATCTCGTGGCGAGCTGAGTGAAACAATATCGATACACTGTATGAACCACAGAATATAGATAGATTTACATAGATAACGCAAGTATCACGATTTGTATTGAAACCAAGCGTGCCGAATTTTGAACACCTACTGTGACGTCATTAGTGACGGGAATTCCAAACAGATTCAAAGACACCGATGCCGCCGATGCCCTCCGCCCGCTACGATTCTCTGGAGTGATTATCTCGCTCATACTCATATTGTTTATATCTGTAGTCGCGCGGACTGTAAGTTAGCGGCGACCAACCTTGACGCTTGGTCGGGGTTTCGTACACGCGAAGTACATGCATTTGCGTTATCTATGTAAATCTATATCTGTGGATACACTGTATGAACGCACCTCACTACGGGAAATAGGTAGAGAGGATATAATAAGCGTGTTTTTGGAACACTTGATTTTTGGAATGAGGTTCCTTAATGCGGCTTGGGTTATGCCCTCTAGGCATCTGTTAGTAATTTAGTAAACTACTTTGTAACGTAAGTAGTGGATGATACATGGTTATTTTAAAAACCAACTAGATATTGTTATAAAACCAACTAGATATCAAGGAGTTATATACACACTCCTTGCTAACCTCTTACATATTTTATTTTCTAATATTCCTTTTGATTTTTATTTTAGTTATATTTTTATTTTCTATTATTTTCGCCATTGAGCAATTGTTTTGGCAATATATCTGGCCCTAGCGATACAGGCTATGCCTAGTTTAACGGTCACAAGTTAAGTATTCTTATATAATTTCTTTTTCTGTTTCTCAAGTCTACGGAGATTATTTGTAAACGAATTAAAAATATAACCTGCAAACATGTAGACTTCGAGATATATCTATTAAATATTTTTCATTTCCATTGTAGTGGATAGTGCGACATCTATTGAATATTTTGTGAACTAACATGGAGTTAAGAGTTTAATTAAATACTATAAACCATTTTTTATTAATAGCCTACAAAAATATGTGATCAATATATTTTTAAATTAGTAGGAATGCCGTTTATTTTCTTATTTTATATTGTATACCTACATAGGGTACCTAATTTTTGTAATAATAGTGAGTGAAGATAATAAGCACTTACCTTTCTTCACACTGAAATGTTCATGTGTCTTTGAATGCACTGCTGTTAAAAATCTGCAAAGAAAATATAGTTCTGTTTATCATCACACACCATCACGTATCTTCCCTAAAGAGGTATACAGAGGTAGGTACCTACATTTCGCGTACGGTATTATCTATACAAATAAATAAAATTGGAGTGTCTGTTTGTAATATCAAAATAATACCTTTTCACTAAATGCATATGGAAGTACATACGACACTTATCGCAAAAAAGCGATTTTTTTTTGTCTGTCTGTGTGTTTGTTCCGGGTAATCTCTGAAACAGCTGGACCGATTTTGACGGGACTTTCACTGGCAGATAGCTGATGTCATAAGGAGTAACTTAGGCTACTTTAATTTTAGAAAAACAATTAGGGTTCCGCGTAAAAAAATAAAACCACATGAAAT
This sequence comes from Notodonta ziczac, assembly GCA_918843915.1. NCBI lineage: Eukaryota > Metazoa > Arthropoda > Insecta > Lepidoptera > Notodontidae > Notodonta > Notodonta ziczac. Next base: position 2,833,604 of record OU974064.1, read on the forward strand.
CAAAGATTATCTCCGAAACGGCTGGACCGATTTTGACGGGACTTTGACTGGTAGATAGCTGATGTTATAAGCAGTAACTTAGGCTACATATATTTTAGAAAAACTAAATTAAAAAAAATGGGTCCTGTCGCGCGGGCTCAGAACGTGGGAGCGGGCTTTTTGTTATATTAAATTCCACGCGGACGAAGTCGCGGGCTCAGCTAGTTGTTATTAAATGTGTTTAAAATAAATAAATAGCGCCAAGCGGTCGTTGGTTGTTATTGCTATTTATTACTTGACACTGGCGAAATACCTATTACTTACACTGGATGGGCTATATTTATAAAAAAACCGGTCAAGTGCGAGTAGAACTCGCGCCCTGAGGGTTCGGTACAAAATTTTATTATGATTTTAGATAGTTTTTCCATTCCTGGATTCCAATATCGATACCGGCAAGATATTTTAATAATAAATAGCTCCCAAAAATGCTTAAACAAATTCGGGAACCGAAAACAAACTGCAACCAAACTGAATACAAACTACGATACAAACCCTTATTTTACACACTTAGGGGTGGAATTTTACAAAACGCTGAAATTAATATTTTTTATTTGTAATAAGTAGCCTCAATACTTATTTTCATGTCTCTACGTTCATTTAATTTTTTTACCCCATAAAACCTTTCACCCCCTATTTTATGCACTTAGGGGTGGAATTTTCCAAAATCCTTTCTTAGTGGATACTTGCGGTATATAAGGTACTTACTGTCAAAATTTCATGATTCTAACACCAGCGGTTTGGGCTGTGCGTTGATTCCTTTGTATTGATAAGTGAATTTGCGAAAAGTATCAAAATATGTGACATCAATCACCGTATCTTCTGATTGCGTTGACTTAGAAGCCTAATTTTTTTACACCCACAAGGGACCATAGCATTTGATATTTGGTATTAATTTCAACTTGATAACTCTACCCGTTTCTGAGAAAAAAGGTCTTGACAGACAGACAGACAGACGGACAACAAAGTGATCCTATACGGGTTCCGGTTTTACCTTGTAAGGTCCGGAACCCTAAAAAAGAAGAATATGTTTAATAAATACAAAATAATATATGAAGATGCGATGGACCGATCAGATTAAATCTGCCATGGGCGGTCCCTTGCACGAGTGCACCAGGATGACGTTCAATAGGGAGAGATGGCGAGGCATCGTGAGGCGAACAGCTCTGCCCCGGAAAACAATACATGACGACCACGACCCCTCTGTCAAGATTGTAACGACTTAAAAGGAAGGAAGGATATGAAGATACGTTCAATTTAGGTACCACAAATAAGGAAGCAAAGCCGAACTATACTGTAAGAGGCCATGGGCCCAATAAGTGATAGTCTCTTTTGGAAATAAGATTCACATATGAAATCAGAAATTAACAGATTGCGAATCGCGGTTTGAACCTACAACCCTTGCGTTCCAAAGCGTACCTACTTATACTTACATCAAAAACGCCACATATTTATTTCTAATCATTTTCTTTCACGTTAAACAACACTTTTAAATCATTCGAATCGATATCAGAAACGAAAACCGAAACTTTAACGTTAATATTTTACCAAATTCTAGGCTATTTTTGTCACTGTTAGAAATCAAATGATGTCTGACCATTGCGGACAGTGATATACATTTTAAAAATAACGGTAAACTATGCAAATTAAGGAAATTTCAAGTTTGCAATATCCATTAAAATAGTTCAAATTATTTTATTACCCAGCAGATCAAGTGTCTGCGCTGCACACTAGACCGGTCGGTCGCGGGTTCGATGACCAAGTGTTCGTTATAGGTATTTTGTTAAGTCCTCGTGTGGGTGTTACCAAAATATGAACCCATACTGCAATCCTACTAATATTATAAATGTGAAAGTTTGTGAGTGTGGATGTATGTTTGTTACTCTTTCACGCAAAAACTACTGAACGGATTCGGATGAAATTTGGAACACAAAGAGTTTATAACCTGGAATAACACATAGAATACTTTACTTAAGTCTACGTGGACGAAACGCGGGCATAAACTAGTCTTTAATAAATCGATCTCAACTGGCTGAAGAACTTACCTTTAGTAAGTATTAAGTCAACAAACTTGGCACGTCTTTTATAATATAATAATAATAATAATTTACCCCTTTTGACGTCCCACTCCTGGGGACGGGCCTCCCCTCAACACGAGGAGGATTCAGGCCATAATCCACCACGCTGGTCCAGTGCGGGTTAGCGGGTTTCACATGTTTTTCGAAAATTGGTTAGATCTTCTAAGACATGCAGGTTTCCTCACGATGTTTACCTTCACCGTAAGCAAGTGGTAATCATAAAGAAATTATGATTTGCACATAGTTTGGAAAAATCCAGAGGTGTGAGCCGGGGTTTGAACCAAGACTCGATCGGCTATCACTGCTTATTTAATGCTGCTTTTTTAATGTATTTTTTATAACACTTATTATTATATAATTAATAGATCCCCACGGGTTATTTAGTTAAAAAATGTTAACTTGTTGATAGATTATTTATTTATTTATTTAGAACGTCGTTTAATAGATTTCAACGGCAAACCATATTAAAAAGACCTGCCATGATTGTTTACTGAAGACAACAATAGTAAGGTAAAACCACTATTTATATATTACGTACTTACTACAGGATGACAAGTGTCCTAACATAATAAACTACAGAAATAATAGTCATATCTCTACCAACAACGATATCTAATCAATGTTCAAACACTAGGTAATTTACCTAGCAAGCGTTGCGAAATTTATTGCGAAACTAGCTGAGCCCGCGACTTCGTCCGCGTGGAATTTAACTTAAACGCTCCCGCTCCAGCGTTCTTGTTTTTCTAAAATAAAAGTAGCCTAAGTTATTCCTTATAACGTCAGCTATCTGCCAGTGAAAGTCCCGTCAAAATCGGTCCAGCCGTTTCGGAGATTACCCGGAACAAACATACAGACAGACAGACAGACAAAACATTTTGAAATCGCGTTATTGCTATGGGTGTCGTATGTACTTTCATATTATGCATTTAGTGAAAGGGTGTTATTTTGATATTACAAACAGTCACTCCAATTGTATTTATTTGTATTGTAGTATTGTATAGACTTCACAGTTAAACAGGTAATTTTAACGAAGGCCAATACTAACAATACCTACTGCCTAAAAACAATAATTAAAGTGCATATACAGCAAATTATACTACTTCATTATATGTGCTGTGATAGCCGATTGCTTAAAGCACGCGTCTTGACGGCACAAGGTCTTGGGTTCAAACCCCGGCTCGCACCTCTGGATTTTTCGAAATCAATGTGCTAATCATAATTTCTATATATTATCACTAGCTTACGGTGAAGGAAAAACATCGTGAGGAAACGTGCATGTCTTAGAAGATCTAACCAATTTTCGAAAGACAACCCGCACTGGGCCAGCGTTGTGGATTGTGACCTGAATCCCCCTCGTGTTGAGGGGAGGCCCGTGCCCAGGAGTGGGACGTCAGAAGGGATAAATTATTATTATTTTAATTATAATGTAGATGCCTAGAACAGACCAATAATACAAGATACTGCTGAGAACCACACTATTTTATGAAAAAGCTATCGTCATAAATTGGCGGAGTATCGGGGAAGTCGGCGAATTTTGATTGGTCCGTCCAAGGTCGTGCCGTGAATGTACGTCAAACAAAATGTCAGGTGCGGTCATGCAGTGGCAACTAGGGGGGAATTTTCACAATTGACGTAAAGCTTCCGATTTCGAAAAAGAGCTTCCATCCTTCTTATGCAAATGAATTAAAAGAAGGACGGAAACTGTCGTTGCCGAAACGGAAACTCTCCGTCAACAGTAAACGACCCCCTGGTTATACATTATTAAGTGGAGCGGGAGTGGTCAGCTATGCGCTGTCTATGGCATATTGGTCTATAATAGTATCTGTATACTTTATTTTTATTCTACGTTCTCATTGAAAAGTTATGCATACTTGTTATCTGCTGATTGTTTTCAATGATAAAATAGACATGCTTTCTATAAAGGCTGCGTGGTTTCGTTTAAAGCAAAGCGTGACTGCGCATGCGCCAATAGAGAGAAAGGGTACCTTTCATCTCCTCTCTCTTTCTACTACGGCCACACTCTCAGCGCCGTCTTCCCTCTGTTCTTATATCTCTATGGTAATTGAATATGTTTATCAGATGAGGCCATACACTTTAATTGGAATTGGAATATATTTAATAAATACAATAATATATGAAGATACGTTCAATTTAGTAACCACAAATAAGGAAGCAAAGCCGAACGAGTGATACCTAGTCTCTGTTGGAAATAAGATTCGCATATGAAATCAGAAATTCCCAACGTGCGAACCGCGGTTTAAACCTACAAACCTTGCGTTCCAAAGCGTACCTACCTATACTTACATCAAAAACGCCACATATTTATTTCTAAACATTTTATTTCACGTTAAACAAACTCAGACAACACACTTTAAAACAAAAAACAACATATCACACACTTCCAAAATCTTTCACGACACGCCCAGACTTCCAAATACTCGAGACGTTATAAAATTAAAAAAAAAAACAAAACACCATAGACGAACTTGAAAAATGTCTCATTCAGCCGAGTTTAGCTTGCTACATATCTCTAATCTGTGGCCGAGTTTGATCGAAGTTCTCACCAAAGAGAATACGGTACTCCGTGTCCTCACTCTATTTCAAATCCATAGCACGTACCTAACACTATTGTGTATTGTGATTTGTGAACAATTTAAAACACGAAATAGGTGGACAATGCAACCGCTTCACTTTCATAAGACGTGTCCATGACCGCGATTACTTTAGATCAGTGGTTCCCCATCTTATTCTGTACTAGCTGAGCCCGCGACTTCGTCCGCGTGGAATTTAACTTAACAAAAAAGCCCGCTCCCGCGTTCTGAGCCCGCGCGACAGGCACCCATTTTTTCTAAAATAAAAGTAGCATAAGTTACTGCTTATAATAACAGCTATCTACCAGTGAAAGTCCCGTCAAAATCGGTCCAGCCGTTTCCGAGATACTCTTTGATTTCATGTGTTTTTATTTTTTTACGCGGAACCCTAATTATTTTTCTAAAATTAAAGTAGCCTAAGTTACTCCTTAAAACATCAGCTATCTGCCAGTGAAACTCCCGTCCAAATCGGTCCAGCCGTTTCGGAGATTACCCGGAACAAACACACAGACAGAGAGACAGACATTTTTTTTTTAAATCGCGTTTTTGTTGTAGGTGTCGTATGTACTTTCATATGCATTTAGTGAAAATGTGTAATTTTGATATTACAAACAGACACTCCAATTTTATTTATTTGTATAGATACTGCTCACTTTGAGAATAAATTATTTTTAGCGCCCCCATTTTTCACCTAAATTAAATTAATTATTGTCAGCTACACAACGCCCCCATTTTTTTCTGGCTCTCTAACCGCCCGCGCCCCCCTTTAGACCTGCAGCGCCCCCAAAGGGGGCGTTATCACCCACTTTGGGAAAGGATGCTTTAAATCATCCAAATCGATATCGAAAACGGATACCGCAACTATAAACGTTTATATTTTTGCTGATTCAAGGCAATTTTTGTCACTGTTAGGGCCTGTGCGCACCACGTTATTTAAACGCGCCGTCGACGCGCGTTTGTAGCGATACAGACGCGATACGCACGCGAGTCAGACGCAGCCTGTAGACCTTTGTAGGATAAACGCGCGACGACGACGTATGTTTCTAAAACGCGCAGAAACACTGTCAGGATTCATTATTGTTATTATCCGGCCTCGTGCTTATCTACGACATGACAGACTCCAAGTACACCAACTTCGACTACGAGCTCTCGCAGAAGATACTCAAGGTCAGTAAGGCAATTTCCGAAATTTGCCCCGGTGAGAATTAAACCCGCAACCATCCGGTACAGTGAGCCAAGCGGCCTTCGCTCAAACCACTGCGCCAAGCGGTCGTCAACCGACGATGGTAGTAGAAGTAAAAGTACTTTAAAATACATTGTGCATTTAATATAGACCAATATGGCCCTTTACAGCATGTAATTTAAATGAATATCTTCGAAGATATCACAGATTTAAAATGCAGGGACATAGCGGTTGCAGCGGTACCGGCCGGCAACATTCTGTAGTAGGTATTTAGTATCAACATTGGACCCGTGCGAAGCCGGGGCGGGCCGCTAGTATATATATAAATGAATCTCTATTTCCTTGGTCAGCGCATCACGCGTGTCTTCCGATAGATTTCCTCAAGATGTTTACTTTATTGACCTACCGTTCAGCTAGTGATAATCTTTATTAGAAATAAAACAGAAAAGGTCAACGAACAATTATTACCTAATACCTATCCTTTTTAAATGTCAATCTTTTGAACTTCATTGGTTCTCAACCTTTGAAGGGCGTCGGGTTTAAAAGGGCTAACGGGTTTCATTATTTGAATTATCTTAGGCCCATAACTATTAATAAATCTGTCTCAAGTCTGAGCTATCTTGAGCTCGCTTTTGATTAGTCATTTTGTTATATGTCATCTTGTTACTTACTGTTATGACATAATAAATAACATTTACAAAGTCGCTCTCAGACACAGATAAAAGACAAAAATACATACAAAATTACAAACGATAGCTAAGAGCAGGATAAAATTGACAATTTAATTTTTTTTATTAATACTGGCCCTAAATAAATAAATTCCGCCAGACGAACACTCCAACTGTATGGTCCCTAACTAAGCAACGCTTGTACTATGGGTACCGTACAATGGACTGGGGGCATAGATTAACGAACCAATGGATAAGTGACGTACTTCATTTCACGAATCAAATTTTCTGTCATATTTTGGGGGAGACGAGGTAACCACTACAACGAAATGATGCACAATTACTAAAAAACTAATTGTGTCATTATGAATGCACACTTAAATAAATAATCAACACTAGTAACTTTTTACGCACACTAATCCGTCAAATACGTTAACATGTAAGAATTTACGTGTGTAAGACACTAAGTGCAATAGGGAGATACCAATATCGATATTTCTAATTAGATATATCGATAGTTTCACTTGCTCATCATCACAAAAATATTGAATAGACGTGTGCATTTCTTCATCTAATACAAAATATGAATTATTTTGTATTATTTATTTCATATATTGTATAAGAATACACGATGATTTATCGTTTATGCATTACTTTAAAAAAATCCCCTCGCTGTGGTAATGAAACATTTAAAATAAATAATATTTTACAACAATATACAAGGTGAAACTTCTACTATATAGTCTAGTCACAAATATTACCACACAAACACTTCACGTGTATATTTCAGTGAAGGTCAGTAGAGGTATAAATAAAATATTTACGGCATCAGCTAAAAAAAAAATATTGATACGGCATTATCTACTAATTTTCGTCGTTTATTAGATAAACATTGGAATTGTGACGAATCAAAGTGTACCGAACAAATAATACTTGTGCGAGTAGGTTCCCAACTCCTCTTTTTATTGCAAGATTTTTCCCATTTGGGTTTAATTGAGGGTCTTTGGGAAATCTGGAAAAATAGTGGAATAATGATAAGTTAAAAAAATAACAATAAGTAATTATATTTTACTATATATAATTTAAAGGAAATATATAATAAAAACTCTAAAAAATATAATTTTATCGATACCCGTCCGCGATCATAAATTATCACTGCCACAGCACTATTCAAAATGGCGAACTCGAAATATCATACTACACTTTTCAATTATTTCGTACTCGATTGTTTAATCGATAATGTTTTCGATTTTTATCACATTTTATATTTTAATTATTTTTATTAGAAAGAAGGGATTAATTACACCAAAAACACTTACATATGAAACGTTACTGCGTCTTTTTGTAGATTATAGGTGTTTGACCTTTTCTTGCACAGGTTAGCAGCACAGGTCGGCATTATTTACGGAGCTCCTTACACCGCGAAAACGATGTTGACTTTGATAAAATCGATTCCGTAAACAGTTTTTATAAACGTGTTAGACCTTCTTGGTCTTATACCTTGGCAGAGGGGAATGATCATGTAAAACTAGTCCATACTCTTTAAATGGTCTAAGACTGGGGGCGATCCCAGTGACACCCAGACCAAGGAAAATTACGAAAAAGCCATTTCCGAAATTTACCCTGACGGGAATCGAACCCACAACCACCCGATGCAGTGAGCCGAGTGGCCTACGCTCCAACCACTGCGCCAAGCTATCGTCGAAGCGAGGTTAGATGTAAAAAAAAAACTAAAATAATTTTGTTAGTTTATTATGAACCTTTATAACACAGTCATTGCGTCAATGGTGCAAATTCTGTTGTCGGGACAATAACAATATCGCTGTCCCGCTTACGCGTTCCTTATATGAGGAGGACAGCGATACTTTTAAGTTCGTTTAATGCTAATTTATGTAGATACCAACAGAACTAGCACCAATATTGCTGTTTAATTACAAAATACGCTAATTTGTCATTATTTACACAGTTCGTCGATATAGTCCATACATTTAGAATCTAAATTTTAAATAGTAATCACGATTTTACAGTTGTTTCAATTAGAGCGGGGGAGGACGGCGGCGGTGTATGACTGGTTGTAAAATAAACCGTATTACGGTGTAGGTAACAACTAAAATTGCACTACGCGACAGCGTGCTTGAATCCCGAGACAACGCACCAGTAGCGTGAGCGGGACTGGGATTATAGATTGTATTTTCGACGGCATACATATTATTTTTCATTGAATCGGGGCTGAAAATCCCAGTCATTAGTATTTCGCTGGCCGACCCGGCAGACGTTAGAACTCAGCCATATGGCCGTGTCCAAGAATCCTGTATTCTGTTTTCGTAACAAAACGGGTCATATTATAGGTGCCTACCTTTTTTTCGCTGTCAAAAATACAACAGTTTTCGATGTTATTGATATATCAATGGACCTGGCTAATTTACATGATTTGACAGCTGTCAGTTTAACACTGCTTAACAACCTTCCCATTTATATGACTATTATTATTAACGAACATGGGCCAGCCACACTCTAACAAACCGTCATATATGAAATAAATATTCCCAATGTAACTACTTACTTATTTTAATCAACATTATTTAATATCAGTACATTATAACACATTTCACATATCTTTCCAGACAGTGGTTCTCAATTTTTTTTTCGCCCATTTTTTGTAATCGACGCCCACTATTTGAAATTAAACCTATCGCACACTCGGGCTATACAATAACACGCTTTATATGCACGAAATAGAATATAAATTAGGTTGGCTGTTAGTCCATTGCCGTGCACCCAAAATTAGTTTTGATACCGTGTTTCAATAGATATGTTATGCGGCTTGGTCTGCACGAGTCAAAATAAGAAACAAAATATAATAAAAGTATACAAAAGGCTTTCCCTTGACACAGAAGGTACGTCCTATCTTTACATTGACAGCAACAGAATGATGCCTAACAAATAATTAAACAAATATTTTCACTTTTAAACAAAGTTCTGTCTTGCTTCTACATTATGAGCGTAACAAGGACGGCGATACAGTAAGTTTATTCAAGATCAAGTGTACTCCATCCAATATATTCAAAGAGGAATTGACAAGAGTTGGTACCACTCTTCTAGTGAATTAAAAAGCTAAACAGAATTCACTAAGGTCTGTGACAAAGCCACAAGTCTGTCCTGGGGCCATAGACAAGTGGATATACAAATTCGAAACGCTATTAAAAAATAATGATAAGTGTACGAGATTGACATAAGGGTCTGTTAATGTTATATAACTCTTATATCAATTGTTAAGGTTATGGAACCCTTATGACAATGGTTAAATTTGTGGAACCCTTATGTCAATAGTTTTTATTAATAGACAAAAATTATTTATTAAATTAGTAGACTTGGGACCCTGAAAGCAAGGATTCCAGATTCTATTATATAAACAAAACAGGGTTTGGGGCTGAACCTGTTACAACAGACGTGTCACTTCATTCAGTTTACACTATGCACTATTTCTAGTCACATCATTGATTGTCAAGCCATCATCTCACTTGGGATATTCACATTGATAACTAGTTTTTGGTAATCTGAAAAGAGAACAGACAAGTTGCATTAATTAAAAAAAAAAAATAATGTCACCAGAATCTTTCAATAGAAAAGTAAGTACAGAAGAAAGGAATGACACCACTACTTCTCTATTCCTTGAAGGGGTAGATGGGGGTGTACTACAGTTTTTTTTAATATTACCAAGTCAGCAAACAAACATACAACCCGCTTGACATTGAGTCGAGCGGCCTACACTCAAACCACGGCACCCAGTGGTTGTCCAACAATAAGTGAGAAAATTGGAAAACCGATTGCCTTCCCTCTGTCCCGTCCCCTTCTGGCAATGTGCAAGCCATGTCTTTGGTGTTGCAAGCATCTATAGGCAACTATTCATCATCAAGAAGGTTGTGTGACAGCATTGCAACTTTTTTCTAAAAAAAAACTTTCTTCAACACTTACCTCAGCACTCCATAGGGGCTATTGAGTTTGAGTTGTCACCGTACCCACTCAAGCTTCCCTGAAACTCAATACCACTGATTTGGCTGTCTGCATTAAATGATGCTCCGTAAGAGTCATTGCTAGGTGCGTGTGAAGTCTCCAGATTACCATCTCCCGAGTCTGCCGCCGCCGCAGCATCAGGCTCCGCCCAATTAATCTTAAATCTAGTCACACGAGGCTCAGAAGCGAGGATATTCCTCACAACTTTGTCGAATTGGGGCTTCGCTGGCGGGTTCTCCCGTAACTCTGGATCAGATTCGGAATATTCGTTATTTATAAAGTAACCCACTCTGACGAACTCCTGTCCGCGGTATGAACACGTTAATAACACTACGGTGACCCCCAGGGCGTCGTTTTCAGGTATGCGTGTGACGTCAGGCGGCGGGGCTTGAAACACAAACATGTGCCTTCCCTCAGGAATCGGGCCGACGTATATCGTGTCCAGCACTTGGTCATGCTCTTCCGTTTCAGCTGAGCCTACGTATATCATCTTCCATTCCAGGTCTTCTTTGAGCTCTTCTATGCACTCGAATGTTAGTTCGAATTGGAAAGGATTGAGGAACGGACTCGGATTGTCCAACACAACAACGTTTGTGATATGCACTTTAGCCATGGTGATTTGATGGTTTTTATAGTATTTCCGCGTTGAAACAAGTCCGCGGCACGTTAATAATGATCTAGTAAGGTTATAACAGCAAATTGAAAAGGAAATATTGTATTTTTTTTCGAAACCACAAATTGACAAATCCGTGGTCCGGCGGAAAAATGACAATTATTTTGGCGGTTGAACTGGTCACGTGATCAAAATAAGTCGCGATGCCATCGCCGCCGTGGCCATGACACGTACTAAAATTAAAAAGTTAACTTTTTGACAGTGAGGATGATAAGCGAAAATTTAAAGGGTTTTTGAGAAAATATTTTTACATAGTCAGTTATCTAATTATGTCAGATTCTAAAACCAATCATTAGCTATTAATTGAATATCTGTACTTACGTTTCAGGATGATATTCAATTTGTTTATCGTCTTATCAATACGAACTAGAAACGTCAATAAGACCATAGACTATGGAATTTACTGTTGCCAGCCCCAATTCAAAACATATGTTTAAAAAAATGTTTTTATCTATGGATTTGAAGGATTGGTTCTATGTTATAGTGCCGACCTGCCTATGCCTGATAAGCAAACATAAAGGGGCATTGTACTTCTTTATAGAAATAACAAACACTTTTTTTCACTACAGCAATCAAGAACATAAGTACTAAGTAGCAATCATAGAGGTCGATGGACGAATGACTGAAGTCATTTGTCAGTCATCACAATGGGATGTCAGTGGTAAGACATAAATAATAAATATGGCGTCCGTCATTACTGTGCTTTGTGTTCATTGTGCGTGTCCGTCAAATGTTTATCTCTGTGTTTAAAAACGACTGAATATAATAATATTTGTTTCACAACACCAACACAAATGATAAAACCCGACATTGTATACGACTATAGCTGGAAGGTCGACCATTAAAAGTACTTCAAAAGAGAAAGGTTAGTACTTTTACAAAAACTTAACTTTTTGCTGTTTATTTTCTACTTTGCACGCATAATTGTTATTCAATGCTGAGATAATACTCATGGTTACGTCTCACGGGTGTTCATTCCACCGTTTTGCTTGTATTGCGTGCGAAAAACAGCGATTTCTTTTGAGTCCTTATATATGATTGAAAGTGTCCATATTTGTATTATAGGATGTATTCGCATAGCTGAGCCTTGAGTCACCAGCTGCTCTGTCCCCACAGTTCCTTGTAATTAAATGCGAGCGTCAATTGTTGATCGCGACCTTAGATAAATACATGTCGCGCATTGTGGAACATTGATGTAAATAGTACCTATATCTCTGTATTTATAAATATACGTAACATTGAATTTATATTCTTTAGAACAATGGGGACATAGTTATAGAATTGTTTTAAAACACTATGCAGTAATACTGTGTATGTAACAGTAAATGTAACATGAATGTGGTATTTGGTTTGTATATAAGTTTACAGGTCCCTTATTGAGTCCTCCCTTTGAGTTGAAAATGTTTTGGGTGGCAGTTACTACTTACCAATAGTTGGACTGTCAGACAGTAATAAAATATTTTTTATTAAAAAATAAATAATATTAAACTGACTACAATAAACATTTTTTTTTTTTTTTTTTTATTTATTACTTTTCATTCAAGACAGTAGCTACCTAAGAAATTATCCTAACATAGTGTGAATATACTGGCACTGAATTGAATTACTGGTAACTGTCCATATCTCTCAAACTGCTGAACTGATTTTGATGAAATTTCCATAGAACTCTTTCACACAAATTTGGTCCCAGTTAACAGAGAAATTCATGAACAAACAGAAAAACATACAACTTCATCCCATTTTAAAGTCCGTTAAAAGAGACCATTGGTCCTTCATAATAATATTTACTAAATTTCCTATTCCAGCTACTGAATGACGTAAGTGAAGATGTCGAGTCGAGAGGAGGGCCCAGTGTACTATAGAGAAATACAGAAGCATGCGTATCTGACGAGAATAACCAATGAGGTCAGCGGAGGCAAGCTCCGGCCGCTCGGGAGCAAGGTGGGTTTGGATGAAGACACCATAATTATAATAATGTTAGCCCTTTTGACGTCCCACTCCTGGACACGGGCCTCCCCTCAACACGAGGGGGATTCAGGCCATAATCCACCACGCTGGCCCAGTGCGGGTTGGCAGATTTCACATGTCTTTCGAAAATTGGTTAAATCTTCTAAGACACGCAGGTTTCCTCACGATGTTTTCCTTCACCACAAGCATGTCATAATCATATAGAAATTATGATTCGCACATAGATTAGAGGTTCGAGCCGGGGTGAAGACACCAGCACTACGTTACCTACCTAACTCGCTATAAGTATATGTTTACGGTGGTATAGCCAATCTGTAGCCAGTTGACTACAGCTAGTTGACTACAGCCAGTTGACTACAGCTAGTTGACTACAGCCAGTTGACTACAGCTAGTTGACTACAGCCAGTTGACTACAGCTAGTTGACTACAGCTAGTTGACCACAGCCAGTTGACTACAGCCAGTTGACTACAGCTAGTTGACTACAGCTAGTTGACTACAGCCAGTTGACTACAGCTAGTTGACTACAGCTAGTTGACTACAGCCAGTTGACTACAGCTAGTTGACTACAGCTAGTTGACCACAGCCAGTTGACTACAGCCAGTTGACTACAGCTAGTTGACTACAGCTAGTTGACTACAGCCAGTTGACTACAGCTAGTTGACTACAGCTAGTTGACCACAGCTAGTTGACTACAGCTAGTTGACTACAGCCAGTTGACTACAGCCAGTTGACTACAGCTAGTTGACCACAGCTCATATACATGCTGGCTCTGGCTGGGGTAGTTCCACCCACTCACAGAAAATCGCCATTAAGTAGCTACCATAGCTGTGTTTCATACGTTGTGTGAAAAAACTGGATGCTCAATGCCCCCACTTCCCCTTATATATGTCGCAGCCAACTAGCTAAATTCGCCGTTCAATTAACAGCCCAGGCATTTTACTAAACAGCGCCGTTCAACTAGTGGCCTGAATGGTATTCAGCCATTTGATCACACAGCTAGGCAAATGACTTGGATCGATGACGTTTAATTACTTGCCTAGCCGTTTAATTTAACTTGCCTAGGCTGTTCATTTCAATTTAGTTCTACTTTCTACCACCTAGGGTCGAAACTCACCAAACTGTCAATATCTCTATTATATTGTTACGTACACGTACTAGGGTAGGTACAATTAATGCCGTTAAACGTGTAAAAAGGGTTTAATTCGCTCTCCACAAACTTGACAAATACACAGTACTACACTAGTTGACTATCACTAGTTACTCACAACAAACACTGTTCCGAATCACTTAGCAGTCACACAGTATTCCAATATAATCGCCTAGGTCACTGGTATATAACTCTTCGTTCGCTTGCTTAAGTTCCGTACACTGTCGCTTCCAAGAAGTAACTAACTCGCTGCCCGTCGTCGACTCCTTATATATCGAATAAAGATGCGAGCTGGTGTTTTCCTGAACATTCTCGGTAGGTATGTAGGTAATAATAATCGCAATCGAATGGTCTCGAGACCATTGTCGGCTTCCCTTTGTATTCGTTCGCCAGTAGGTAGTCGCGCCGCCGTCGCGCCGATAACGCAAGGGCGTTCACCTTATACCTACATACCTACGATTTCGAGCATTCAATTATCGAGATCTTTCACAACTTATTCGATGGAGTACATCTAGACTAACAATGTATTTTTGTCTAAAGCTGGTAAGATGTGGATTCTTCGAGATAATAGACGAAACAGTTTCAAGGTCGCAACAATATTCTCTTTGGTCAATATGGCGTCGGCAAAAAACAACTTTGATGGAATAATTTTATTAGGACTTAGATATTTTACGAAATTGTTTAGATCCACAGAATCTACTTGCCGGGTAGGATTTATGTGGGGTCATAAAAAAATAACCCTAACCTAAACCCATATGCGTCGCTCAGCTTGGTTAGTATTTTGAAAAAGTGTTGTAGTACTTAAATGTCAACCAGTTGCCTAAGCATTAGCCAGCCAGTTTATTAAATGTTGTAACAAGCGATACGGCTGAATATCATTTAGGCCGCTAGTTGAACTGCGCTGTTTAGTAAAGTGCTTAGGCTGTTAATTGAACGGCGAATTAAGCTAGTTGGCTGCGACATATACATACTTCAGTACGGCAACATGCGTACAATACATTTGGTTTTAGAACCATCTCTACCCATCGACCCCCATAGAAACAGGTAGTTTTAGAGTTTAAGGTGAAGGCGCCTGTCTATCCCGCGAAATTCAAAATTTTCTAGTATTTTTATAGTTTATCCAAAATCTGAAAACATTTAAGACAACATTTTGTGATTTGCGACAAACACAGTATGCAGTGCGTTTATTAATACATTTATTTTACTCTAAATATGATCACGGTGGATATGATACTAGTTAATCACTAAATATACAAAAATTGCCAGATTATCTGGATAGCTGTCGTTCTTGAAATGTTTTAGAGTAAGTTGGATATATTAATAAATGCACTGCACACGGTCTTTGTCGCGAATTACAAAATGTGCCTTTTATTATTGTCAGATTTTGAAAAAATTCTAAAAGACCTCAAAAAATTTGAACTTCACGGGCTAGATGGGCGCTTTAGCCTTTACTATTCGCCCACGATGCCATGTTGAGTAATAAGGGGGTTAGAGATTACAATTGCTGCTTAACATCAAGCCGGTGCGCGGTGGTAGGCTTGGTTGCCGACTTTGTTACTTAGTACCGTTTCATTGATAATAGTTTAGCAGCAAAAGGGAAGATCTTCCAGCCAGGCGCGTGTGATGCCTGGCGGGGCGGCCGCTATGCCCCGCTGGTTATTCTCGGGGTCTTGTATATATAGTCACGATGCTTGCGAGTCTTAATATCGTGATTCAGTTTTTCTATGAAGAATCCGTGCATTGTATTGAGGCGCCGCATTCAGCGCCATCTATCCGTTTCCGTCGGCGCCGTGAATGTGAGGTCACGACAATCCTACTAATATTATAAATGCGAAAGTTTGTGAGCGTAGATGTATGTTTGTTACTCTTTCACGCAAAAACTACTCAACGGATTTGGATTAAATTTGGAACACATATAGTTTATAACCTGGATTAACACATAGAATACTTTACTTAAGTCTACGCGGGCGAAGTCGCGGGCAGCAACTAGTAGCTTATATATTTTATTGTTCCAGAAAGTCCCAAACAAGCCCATGTGGACTCAATTCTGTGTGCACAACGGTCGGACTCCGTACCTGGAGCAGTACCCTGGCGAGGACTCCGGCGCGGCCCTGGCCCACAAGCCGGTGTGGCGAGCCTGCCTCCGGGGCGCCAGGCATGTCACGGCCAGTGTGAAGCCCCAGCACGGGGATCAGTACGACTTCCTGATTGACACTGACAACGGGGCTGTGAGGATGCTGGCGCCTGATTGGTGAGTTACTCTCGGCTAGTATTACTACTGCTGGGTGCCGGATAAAACAAAAATAGAATACGGTAGCGTGTGAAAAATCATATTGAGTACATAAGATTTCATATGCAGCACCTGCTACCGACTTAGGTGGAGACTGTTAAAATTGACTGTGGAAAATCATAGGTGAAATTGCATTGGAAAAAAAACAATTTTAATATTTCACGTAATGAAAATAAATTGGAAGTAGCAATCATTTCCATGTCTACTATCTAGATCTATAGAAGAGAGAAGAGAAGAGCATATTTATGCTACTAATATTATAAATGCGAAAGTTTGTGAGTGTGGATGTATGTTTGTTACTCTTTCACGCAAAAAATACTGACAGGATTTGGATCAAATTTGGAATACAGATAGTTTATAACCTGGATTAAAACATAGAATACTGTACTTAAGTCTACGCGAACGAAGTCGCGGGCAGCAACTAGTTATTTATACAGGTTGAAACAGAAAGGGTATACTTTATTTTCAAAACTTAACGTTTGAATTCTATAACTATCACTTTTGGAGGAAAAAAGCAAAACAAAAGGTGTTAAAAGCTGTCACAAGTCTACAAAACCTTTAGTACTTCAACTGTCCCACAAAGCCGATAGTTTTAGATCTACAAAGTAAAGTTGCAAAAAATAGTATACTCTTTCTGTTTCACCTGGTACTATCTAGATCTACTGCTTCTTTGATTTTATTGGCGGACTAGCTGTGCCCGCGACTTCGTCCGCGCGGAATTTAATTGACAAAGTTTTATACAAACTTTCATCCCCTATTTTATCCCCTTGGGGGTAGAATTAATCAAAATCCTTTCTTAGCGGATGCCTACGTCATAACATCTACCTGCATGCCAAATTTCAGCCCGATCCGTCCAGTGGTTTGGGCTGTGCGTTGATAGATCTCTATGTCAGTCAGTCACCTTTGAGTTATATGTATTTAGATGCACGAGAACCCTTCGACTGCCCCCAAAAGTATCAAGTTGTTTATATGGCGGTGACGTCACACGGGCGGTTCTGAGCCGCACGCGTCATCCCCCTCTCTCCCCCGGCAGGGAGTCGATGCAGGAGTGGGTGAGCACGCTGCGCAACACGCTGCACGAGCTGAAGATAGTGTCCCGCGGCGAGAACGTGTACTGCGCGGGCCCCGCGCCGCCGCCCCCCGCGCCGCCCCGCGCCGCCGCCCGCGACCCCACCTCCCCGCTGCCGCCCACCCCGCCCACGCCGCCCGACAGGTACCGTACCCTACACCATTTTTTTATTCATTTTTGATATATTTATTTTATTTTTATTACTCATACTCGGAAAGTAGGTCTGAAGTTGCCTGTGGAGCGGGTTGAAAGTAATGCTTTTCCGGCCCGGGAGAATCGCTTTCAACTGACAGCTGTCATATTATTAAAAAATAAATTGGTTCTATTTTCACATTTCTATGCAATTACAGCACGATGTAAAATTGAAATAACATAAAGTTAAATATCAATTAAAGAATATATATTTTTAAATGACTTAATTATAATTTAGTTTCAACAATTTCTTTAAAAGAACATATATTTGGTCAAAATATTTAAAGATTATAGAAAATTTAACGCATGCGCGTATCCATCATTTGACACGTGACTTATGGAACGACTTTAGTTCATACACAAATCTCATATAAAAATTGATAAAATATACATTTTTTCCAGAATTAGGGAAACTTTTCATATTTATAATATTGTAAAAAGCCAGTTTAAACTATTACGATCATTTAAAATATAATAAATCTAAATCCAATAATCTCAAATTTCGATTCGATTCGAGCCGTGGAAGTTGGTTTTGACCGTGAATGTGGCTTTTTAACTTACAAAAAAGCTGATGATCTTCAAACGGCTGAACCGATTTTCATGAAACATAGCTAAGAACACTCTCGATCAGAATACCTATCTAACAAGAGAAACACAATTGAAATCGGTTCATCAGCTTGGGCGCTACGTTGCCACAGACAGACACACAGATACACAGATACACATGTTAAACTTATAACACCCCTCTTTTTTCGTCAGGGGTTAAAAATGAAAAATAATGGCTGAATAATGAAGCTGGCCGGCCAACGAAAAAAAAAACAAAATAGGCGGCAATCGGATCGGCGGATCTTCATTTGTTTTTTCGAGTTGTAGAGTATTGTTCATACTTCCTTGTATTATTTCTTTAGCCAATTCCTGTTTTTATTTTTACTTTCCTTGTAGTCGTAATGAAAAGCACAGTGTTTACGTCCGTATAGAAACTTCGCTTCAAAAGGGTTGCCACAATGACAAAGAAAACATGTCACTGAGGGTTGCGTTCCATTTCAAATATACTCCCCTCTGTTTCAGAGTGCCCGGCATTGAGTTGACTCCAAACATTCGCACCGCACCGTCAGAAACCACAACACGTCCACAAGAGTCCACATCCCGACAGGAAACCACAACCAGACCACAAGAAACCACAAACGTGGAACCGGAAATCGATCAAACTCGCGAAGACGAAAACATCGATATCTCCAACTGGGAACCGTTCGCATCACTGCCCAGCACCAGCCAGAGTGCTAAACCGGAGCCGAATAAAAGTGTCGCCAAGATATGCGGACAGAACATATGTTTGGACGACTCGATATTTAAAAGGACTAGTGATGGGACCGACAGTGACGATGAATTCTTTGCGGATAAGGAACCGATTATCGACTTTGAGAGTGGTTTTAAACAGAGGTTGGTTGTGAGTGATGAGAAAACTGAGGCGGCAAATGAGGACAGTTTGAGGTATGTACTCAAAATATCGGTAAAACATTTGGACTCAATCAGAGCGACACTTTTAATATATGATTACAGTATGGTTTGGGGAAGCTTCTAATTACACCCTAGACAGTAAATTATAATAATAATTTTGCCCTTTCGATGTTCCATTCTTGGGCACGGGCCTCCCCTCACTACGAGGGGGATTCAGGCCACGCTGGCCCAGTGCGGTTTGGCGGATTTCACATATCTTCCGATAATTGGTTTGATAATCATAGTAGAAATTATGATTCTCTCATGGATTTCGAAAAACCCAGAGGTGCGAGCCGCGAGAGTGAGTCCAGGACGTTCAGCGGGCAAGATGCGTGTTTAACTAAAAACTTTGTATATTTATCAAAAAGGCCATTTCCGAAATCTCCCCTAATACGAATTGAACACACGAATCATAACCGTTTTGTCGATCGATTGGCGCAGTGGTTCGAGCATAGGCCGCTCGGCTCACTGCATCGGGTGGATGCGGGTTCGATTCCTGCCGTGTCAAATTACGGAAATGGCCTTTTCGTAATTCGCCCCGGTCTGGGTGTCACCGGGATCGCCCCCAGTCCATTGTACGGTACCCATAGTACAAGCGTCGCTTAGTTTGGGACCGTACAGTTGGTGTGTCAGTCTGGCGATATTGATTATTTATTTATTAATTAAAAATACCCTATTTTTTCAGAAACCAAGCAACCAACATAACTGTAATTCAAGTATCAAATAAAGAGCCCCCCCACACTGCCATCCCTATATTAGGGCCGGAAACTGACGTTTTCGATTTCGATTTCAAACAGAACCTCACCATAAACGACACAGCCGATCCGTCCTTCATAAATATAGTTAATACGGAACATAACGAATACGGCACTACTTTTAGTAAAGAATCCGATTACGGCCATCTTAGTCTGACTACGACCGTCAGTCTGAACGGGCCTACGACTCCGACTAATGAGGAGTTGTACGAGCGGCTGTGTTTGGCGTCTACCTCGAATGCTAAGCCGTCCCCATTAGCCGTAAAAAAAGTTAAAAGTGTGGATAAAAATCGTAAATCATCATTACCCAATCTGGATGTTAGCGAATCTACGTACGAATATTTGTTTTTGAGCAACAACAATTCCAATTTGACTAATTCGAGGGTTAATTCTGGTAATTTAACTAATAATTCGAGTAGTTTAGCTAACGCAGCTAACTCGGGTAATTTAAATAATTTAGGTGGCAACCAGAGTAGTTTAGTTAATTTGAGCAATCATTTCGGTGGGGCCAATAATATGAGCTTAAGTAACAGTCCGAGTTTAAGTAACCCAAGTAATTTATCCAACAATTCCAGTAATTTAGCGAACAATTCGAGAAATACGTCCAACAATACAAGCAATTTAGCAAATAGTTCCAGAAATTTACCCAACAATTCCAGTAATTTATCCAACAATTCTAATAATTTATCCAACAATTCCAGTAATTTATCCAACAATTCCAATAATTTATCCAACAATTCGAGTAATTTAGCAAACGAGGTCAATTCAAATGGTGATTCACATAGGGTCCAAATTAGTTCAACCAGTATAGATCCTATCAGTAGGGTGAGGTCAGTTGAGAGGTCTCGGAGTCAGAATGCATACGACGCGTCACCAAGAGCGAGGGAGAGAGAACATCTCATCAGAAGAGTACAGGATAACAGTCCAAAGAGGGATAATAAGAATGGTGAGTTTTTTTTTCTATAAAATAGGAATTTATGGAAGGAAAGTATCTACTTTAAATATTGTTGTTAGCATAAATTTCCTTAATTGAGGCATTATTTTAATTTTTAAATGTGAGTGCTACTGCTTTCAATGATTTTAATTAGGTTCCTTCTTTCACCTGGGTACCGAAACGCCCAAATTTGAAATCAAAGCATCCATGATTTTTTTCTCGCCGGCTCTCCCAGTGGAAGCGGCATTCCGAGCCGGCGGTAGATTCTGACTATTCATAAATGTATTGTTTTCATATATTTACGCGAATAAAGACACATTGGAAAAAAATAGAATCCATAAAATAGTTTTACTTCAATATTCATAAATGCTTTGTAGGCTTACATGAATAAAAGCAATTTTGAGTTTGCGTACGAGTTTTTGAATTATTATTTTGAAGTTTTGAAACACATTGTATATGATGACAGACAAAGACCAACCGCAACCGAAGCCGATATGGAGGAGGGGACTCACTGAGTTATCAATATTGACCAGGATAAGGTCTTTAGGGCAGCCCAGACGGCAGGAGAGCCCTTCGAGGCCTGACACCGACAACAATGACAGGTACATCACTACATAGTATAAAACAAACTCGCTTCCCGCTGTCTGTCTGACCCTATCATAGATATAGATTTACATAGATAACGCAAGTATCACGATTTGTATTGAAACCAAGCGTGCGGATTTTTTAACTCCTACTGTGATGTCATTAGTGACGGGAAATCCAAACCGATTCAAAGACACCGATGCCGCAGATGCCATCCGCCCGCTACGATTCTCTCGAGTGATTATCTCGCTCATACTCATATTTTTATAACAGTAGTCGCGAGGACTGTAAGTTATCGGCGACCAACCTCGACGCTTGGTCGGGGTTTTCGGACACGCTAAGTACATATATTTGCGTTATCTATGTAAATCTATATATGTGGTCCCTATGTATGGTTAGATCTTTAAAACTACGCAACGGATTTTGATGCGGTTTTTTGCAATACATAGAGTGATTCAAGAGGAAGGTTTATATGTATAATACATGCATAATATAGTAGAGAAACGATGATCATTTTAGAGCCGTGCGAAGCCGGGGCGGGTCGATAGTACACCAACTGTACGGTCCCAAACTAAGCGACGCTTGTACTATGGGTACCGTACAATGGACTGGGGGCGATCCCAGTGACACCCAGACCTGGGCAAATTAAATAATGGCCATTTCCGAAATTTACATCTACGGTACTCGAACCCAAAACCACATCAAGCCAAGCGGCCTACGCTCGAACCACTGCGCCAAGCGGTCGTCAAAGTCCCTAAGACTTGAACATTTTATTCTTCTTTTTATTGACTAGTAGGGGTAACAAAAAGGGTATACAATTTTGTATGCAACTTTACTTTGTAAATCTAAAACTATCGGCTTTGTTAGACAGTTGAAGTACTAAAGGTTTTGTAGACTTAAGAAATCTGTCAACAGCTGTATCCCTGTAACACCTTTTGTTTTTCAAGTTTCCTCCAAAGCTGATGGTTCAAGAATTACAAAGTCAAGTTTTGAAAAAAAATATACCCTATCTGTTTCAACCTGTATAAGATAAATATAATAATGTTGTTTGATAGGGGTCCGACAGTGACGTCACCAGTGAAAGTGGTCCATAGATCACGTCCCGAAGCCAGAGTGGACCCCTCTAGACGGCGAAGCAACTCACTCAGCAATGGTAAGTTTTAAACTGCCAACCGCAAAGCAATCGTAAATCGATCATATCCCTTAAACTACTAGACCGATTTTGATGAAATTGCCATGAGATCACCTGGAGAGTATACCCTTTCAAACAAAAAAAACGAAATAATTGTAGGAGTAATCGATGAGCATAAATAAAATAAAATACCATAGAGATTTGATACCAGGACATAGACTATCCTCCTTTTGTGAAAGTCGGTTAAAAACGAATAGATACAACTGTATATAGTTTCTCTAAGGCTCGTATTATTAAATTGATCTCAAGTCTTTGAGCGATCTTGGAAATGTCATTCTTATGTCATCCGAGTAAACAGACTTTTATCGTCATCAACTATTATTATTTTTTCATTAAGACCATTCCAATGAGCCCAAACGCGATTTTTCTGCTGTAAGTTGGTGAGGATTTGGGTACTCTGCAGATACCAGTTGACGCTGCAGCATCATGTCAAGGTTATCATGTCCTTGCCATATCATTGAAGTAACAGGATACCAAATTTCGAATCGATCACAACTGTGGAAGTTGCTCATATCCCTTCATTAACTAGAAAAGAGCTGGTAATCTTCGAACGGGTGAACAGATTATCTTGAATCATACCCAAGAAAAGTGTCGATCAAGAAGCCTATTATACAAAAAAAACTAAATTAAAATCAGTTCATCCAATTAATCAATACGATACCACAGACAGACACACATATACACATATTCGACTTATAACACCCCTCTTTCACCGTCGGGGGTTAAAAACACAAACACAACACAATGACCCCGAACAACGTGCGATAACACACGAATACTAAGTTTCGGGGCGGCCGAAAGTTTCGGCCGATTGTTGGCCGAAACCGAAACTGCAGCCGAAACTAGATTTTTCGGCCGAAACCGAAACCGAACCTTCATAGGTCTTTTTTTGTTTTTTTATAATAAGATTACTAGCAATGCGTGTTTCTCACATTACTAGTGTTCCCTTTAGCCCCTCCAACTAAGCTAATGCTCGTGCTAGGAGTGGGCTCACGTTAATAGTTTAATGGCCAGGATGGGGATCGAACCCGAAACCTCTCAGCTACGAGGACGGCCCCTCTAACCACTAGGCTATTGACGCTTTAATTGTTATGTTGTCTACATTGTGTGTAAACGCCCCCCCCCCCCCGCGGTGGCAGGCGCTCCCCCGCTCCCCTTGGCTCCCCCCCCGCCCCCCCTGCAGCCGCTGCGCGCGCGGCAGGCGGCCGAGCTGGTGGCGGAGCAGCGGCGCGGCGCGGCCCTGGTGGCGGAGGTGCCCGCCCGCCTGCCGCCGCCTGTCTTCGCTGATTACAACAAGCAAGTGTGGTCAGTGCCTAAATACATAATTAATGATGTCGAGGTTTGACCCTCGACTTGGTGGGACTCGTCGAGGGTCAAACCTCGTCGTCATTATTAGCCCCTTACACTAAAAAGTCTAGCCGATCCGACATGCGTTGTTGAATTCGATTTGTACCGCTCAACTTTCTTAATATTTTCTTTCATAAGAAAAGAACCTTCTCCTGACAGTAATAAATACAACAAAAATAGTATTAGCGAAATCGTTCCAAGGATATAGACATTCATTTTTATTTTCATACTATTTTTTTGCAACATTACTTTGTAAATCTAAAACCATCGGCTTTGTGGACACACTGTGTACAAGTACTAACACCTTTTGTTATTCAAGTTTCCTCCAAAGCTGATACTTTTAGAATTACAAAGGTAAGATTTGAAAAGAATTAAACCCTTTATGTTTCAACCTGTAGATAGATGAGTGTGTGTGTGTCAGGGTGTCCCGGTGGGGCGGGGGCGGGTCGCGCTGGGGCGGGCGGGCGGGGGACCGGGTCTGCGCGGTGCGCGGCGTGCCGCCCAAGGACGCCGCCCACGCCGCCCAGCTGCTGCAGGCGGCGCGCGGACCACACGTGAGTAGCTGGCTTCATATCAAACATTAAAGACAACATTTTGTGATTTGCGACAAACACAGTATGCAGTGCGTTTATTAATACATTTATTTTACTCTAAATATTATCACGGTGGATATGATACTAGTTAATCACTAAATATACAAAAATGACCAGATTATCTGGATAGCTGTCGTTCTTGAAATGTTTTAGAGTAAGTTGGATATATTAATAAATGCACTGCACACGGTCTTTGTCGCGAATTACAAAATGTGCCTTTTATTATTGTCAGATTTTAAACAATTTCTAAAAAACCTCAAAAAATTTGAACTTCGCGGGCTCCATGGGCGCTTTAGCCTTAACTCATATGTATCTTATCAAACAAAAAAAAACAAATATCGAAATTAACCTATTAAAATAATTTAAAAAAATGTATGGGTCCCGTACACCGGGTCCCGGACTGGGAGCGATCCCGGTGACACCCAGACCGGAACAAATTATGAAACGTGCTGAGACTCTTATGACCATGGCATACGGTTCAAGTTGCATTAAATCACACGCCTTCGTAAAATGAATCGACTGACTATAATTATAATTTATTTCACTATTTATTCATATTATTATTGTAATTGTTTTCAGGTCGACATATTGTTCCACAGAGTGCCGCTCGGGAACATTTACGTTATAAACAAGAGGGAACAAGACAGTTTGGGTGAGTTTTGTTCACAAAATGTGTGTTCCTAACTTCCTATTTTGTATAACAAAGTCGGCGAACAAACGTACGACTACGAACCTGACGTTAAGCAGTTACCGTGGCCTATAGATAGATACGCCACGGTAACCCACCATTCACATTCACCGTTGTCCCACTCGTTCACACACAATGTTGTGTGTGAATGAGTGGGACAAAGTTAGGGTAAAGGAATATGGGTGGTCGGGGTTGTTCTTACGGCTGTCTCAGCTCGCTACAATAGATACTTTCTGCCGATCTTTTGTGTGAGCGTGGTACTGCCCGGGGTATGAGCTGCAGCCAGGCGGCGTTGTTCTTTCGGCTTCCTCAGCTCGTTATAGTAGCTCCTTTATTCAGTAATCTTTTGTGTGAGCGTGGTACTGCTCGGGGTATGAGCTGCAGCCAGGCGGCGATGTTCTTTCGGCTTCCTCAGCTCGTTATAGAAGCTCCTTTATTCAGTAAATCTTTTGTGTGAGCGTGGTACTGCCCAGGGTATGAGCTGCAGCCAGGCGGCGTTGTTCTTTCGGCTTCCTCAGCTCGTTATAGTAGCTCCTTTATTCAGTAAATCTTTTGTGTGAGCGTGGTACTGCCCAGGGTATGAGCTGCAGCCAGGCGGCGTTGTTCTTTCGGCTTCCTCAGCTCGTTATAGTAGCTCCTTTATTCAGTAAATCTTCTGTGTGAGGACGGTACTACCTCAGTATATGAGCTGCAGTGTAGCGGCTGCGGTGTGCAGGTATAAAGCTGGACGGCGAGTGCAACATGGCCGGCGTGGCGCCGCAGTCGGCGGCGGGCCGCGCCGGCCTGCCGCCGCCGGGCCGCTGGGCGGTCACCGAGGTCAACAACAGGCCCCTCAACATACTCAAGGTAGGGGTCTTTACTAGAGATGCCACGAATATTCGGCTACTATTCAGTATTCGGCCGCATACTGCATGCTATTCGGCCGAATACCGAATACCGAATTATGGTAAAAAAGCACATAATTACTATTCAAAAAGATATATTATTTCAATCACAAACGGTTAATTTTCATACATAAAATAATACTTCAGTACTTAAAATCTATCAAAGGTAAGTTATGATGAATGAAAACATGGTTTTCAGCATTTGTAGATAGCAAACGATTGCGCCTTTCTTCATAAATAATACCGGCTTCTGAGAATAGTCTCTCACTATATTTATGTACACTACTGCCAGGAGACGATAGATAAATCTAAGCAAATTTTGTCAGAATTGGATACACTTTTGCGTTTGCTGACCACCACTTGTAAGGATTTTTTTTGACCACCACATTGCCGAACATTCGGCCGCAGAATATTAGTCGCTTCGGCCAAGTCCGTAGTCGAATATTCGGTATTCGGCCAAATCACTACTCGTGGCAAAAGACTAGTCTTTACATGCTCAAACTCTCAAATTAGTTTAATTACGATCCGTGGTGCCTTACAACTGGTCTTCAATCAGCTGTAACAGTCTTGTTTCTATGGCAATCAGCCCATACCAGCTATTTTTGTCTCCCGCTTTGCACCGGAGGGAAGTGGATTTTTTTTCTTCCAACTCCTATTATTTCTTTCGATTAAATTCGTGCGGGTTCCAAGACAATGTATCTTGTCCCCGGGACTCGTCGAGGGTCGAACCTCGACGTCATTACTGGTCACCATTGTCGATCCTGGTTTACAGGAGTTACAGTGGTGGGAGTGTGTGGCGGGAATCGTATAGTTTCCAGAAAAAAAAATTACTTAAATTGTTTGCAAAAATTTAAAATTCTGAATAATCATCCTACTAATATTATAAATGCGAAAGTTTGTGAGTGTGGATGTATGTATGTATGTATGTTTGTTACTCCTTCACGCAAAAACTACTGAACGGATTTGGATGAAATTTGGAACACAGATAGATTATAACCGGGATTAACATATAGGATACTTTTTAACCCAATAATCCAATCTGAAGACAGGGCGCTATGGTGCTCATTAGAGGAGGCCTATGTCCAGCAGTGGACAAGCATAGGCTGATGATGATGATGATGAATCCAATACTACGCGGATGAAGTCGCGGGGCACAGCTAGTTATGAATATTTAAGCCATTAAAGCACTTATGAACAATCAGAATCTACCGCTCGGAATGCCGCTTTCACTAAGAAGAGCCGGCAACAAATAACCGGGTCAGTTCATAAATTACCGGTTTTATCCATAATTTACCGATATTCTATCTAAGATTAACGGTTCCTATTAAAAATTAACCGGTTCTATGCATACTTTTACCATTTTTATCAATAATTTACGGTTTTTTGCAGGGCGGCGAAGAAGACATGAACAGACTGAGTATGCACGGATCTGAAGTGTCGATACTGATCCAACCGTCACCTCTAGTCAAGAAACTGCGCGCCGCGCTCAAAGCAAACAAGACTCTATTGGGGCTCAGATAAGATTCAATTTCATTTGAAACGTTTACATAATATTTTTTGGCTTCAA
Organism: Notodonta ziczac; assembly: GCA_918843915.1. Taxonomy (NCBI): domain Eukaryota; kingdom Metazoa; phylum Arthropoda; class Insecta; order Lepidoptera; family Notodontidae; genus Notodonta; species Notodonta ziczac. The sequence continues at coordinate 2,861,556 of OU974064.1, forward strand.
GGGAAACAGTACTTTATATGTACTGTATTATGGTCCAATTATCTTTAACAAGATTTTTTATCAAAATTATACACCTAAATTATTTTAAGAAATCGCGATTCGGAACAAACAATACTTCGTTGGGAATATAATAAGCATATCTTATAGTCAAGATATTTTATGCAATTTAGACTCTATTGGACAGAGATAAGGCACAATTTACTATATATATACACGTTTTTTTTTGTAAGGAGATTAAATAAGGTGGTAAAAAAAACTAGCTTGAGTAAGGTTTAAATATTGCGAATATTGTGAATAGCCGTGATAGCCGATTGGTTAAACACGCGTCTTGCTGGCATCAGGTCCTGGGTTCAAACCCCGGCTCGCACCTCTGGGTTTTTTGAAATCTATGTGCGAATCATAATTTATATATGATTATCTCTCTCCTGGGCATGGGCGTCCCCTCACTACGAGGGGGATTCAGGCCGTAATCCACCACGCTGGCGCAGTGCGGGTTGGAGGATTTCACATGTCTTCCGAAAATTGGTTAGATCTTCTAAGACATGCAGGTTTCCTCACGATGTTTTCCTTCACCGTAAGCGAGTGATAATCATATAGGAATTATGATTCGCACATAGATTACTAAAAAGTAAAAACCGAGAGGAGCGAGCCGGGGTTTGAACCCAAGACCTGGTGCCCGCAAGACGCGTGCTTAACCAATCGGCTATCACTGCTCGATCCATAGACGATGTTCGGCTAGTTTTCCGATATCATAGAAAAAATTATCACACATTATCAACTCTTGTTTTCTAATAAAATAAACCTTAAAAATATTGTTGCCTTGCTCTTACATCTTACGGATAAAGCGCCCATCTGGCCCGCGAAGTTCAAATTTTTTGAGGTTTTTTAGAAATTTTTCGAAATCTGTGAATAATAAAAGGCACATTTTGTAATTCGCGACAAAGACCGTGTGCAGCGCATTTATTAATATATCCAACTTACTCTAAAACATTTCAAGAACGACAGCTATCCAGATAATCTGGCAATTTTTGTATATTTAGTGATTAACTAGTATCATATCCACCGTGATAATATTTAGAGTAAAATAAATGTATTAATAAACGCAGTGCATACTGTGTTTGTCGCAAATCACAAAATGTTGTCTTAAATGTTTTCAGATTTTGGATAAACTATAAAAATACTCGAAAATTTTGAATTTCGCGGGACAGGCGCCTTCACCTTAACGAAGAGCAGGACGCCATTACAGGTTGAAACAGAAAGAGTATACTTTTTTTTTAAACTTAACTTTCTAAAACTACCAACTTTGGAGGAAACTTGAAAAACAAAAGGTGTTACAGGGATACAGCTGTTGTCAGATTTCACAAGTCTACAAAACCTTTAGTACTTCAACTGTCCCACAAAACTAATAGTTTGAGATTTACAAAGTTAAGTTGCAAAAAAATAGTATACCCTTTCTGTTTCACCTAGTATATTAAGTGAGGATTGTAGAATTGTGTGTAATAATAATAAAATAATAATTAGACTGAGTAGATTTTGATAAAACTTTTGCTAAATCAAGTATCATAATTATGAATGATGAATAATATTTTTAATGTGTCCGTATATTTTCTGCGATACATCTACATATATGTGATATTTCGCCTGCCTTTGTGCCAATACCGCCCTTATATCAACGCAGCTAATGGTCAAACTTGAGCAACTATATCAATAGAAACTTAACATATCCATTAAAATAAATAAATATAAATATATTACAAAATCGTCCAACAAAAGACGTGCGAGCGATGCCATTGGTATTACCAGCATAATATATAGATTACGGTTACTGCTTAACATTAAGCTGGACGAACGCATTTTTGCTGACTTGGTTATGAATAAATAAACAGACAGACGGATAACAAAGTGATCCTATAAGTGTTCCGTTTTTTTCCTTTTGAAGTACGGAACCCTAAATATCTGTAACATCGAACCTGGTATCTCCGCGGTGACGGCTCACCGACCCACTGAGCCATCGGGATGATTTGACGCTATTATAAGTTACATATTTCATAATATTAATATTGGAGCAATCTTTATGTGATAAATATAATAATTTTATTATATTTAGAGTAAGTATACAGTTGTTTCTTTATTATACAAGACTAGGGCCCGCCCCGACTTCACACGGCTTTTCTTAGCTATTTATAATATTTTATTGATCTTCCGTAAGAAATTCTCTAAATGACAGTGAAAATCGCATCAAAATCCGTTGTATAGTTTAGAAGAACTGAACGCACAAACAGACTGACACGATGTTTTGATACTACATAGATAAAGACATATAATTTTGTGAATTGTATATAAGTAGTCAGTTTATTTCAGGAAAACGCTTGAATTGCAACATGACCCTTAATAACAGTGCAATAAGGGTCACAATACGCGTTTTCTGAAATTTTTCCATGGAATAATGATGCCATGGGAATGTAATATTGCGTAAGGGACGGCAACAATAAAAGCCTGTACACATAAATCTCAATAAATTAATTAATTTATATACGCCCGCGTGCTCTTCGATACATACAATAATCCTTATAACATCAGCTATCTGCCAGTGAAAATCGGTCCAGCCGTTTCGGAGATGAGTCGAAAGAAACAGGCCAACCAAAATGTTAAAAATGATTTCTTTTATATGTACCTACCGTTTATACTTTAAATATGCATTTAGTTGTTATTTTGACATTACAAACAGACACTTCAATTTTATTAATTTGTTTTGATTCGAAGTCGCGGGAAATATAAATAGTAATGTCAAATGGATCTCTAAAGAATCTTATTTAAAAAAAAACGTATTTATTGTCAATAATGCTTATTACTCTTGTGTTTTAATTAAATGTATTGCCGTCCTTGTCGAGGTGGTAATCTATGTGCGAGACAGAAATAGTTTGTGTTACTTTCAGTCGAATCTTTATTTGACAAGACTATGAGCAACATCGGTATATTATTTAAATTAATTATACAATGTTCTAATAATCCTACTAATATTATAAATGTGAAAGTTTGTGAGTGTGGATGTATGTATGTATGTATGTTTGTTACTCCTTCACGCAAAAACTACTGAACGGATTTGGATGAAATTTGGAACACAGATAGTTTATAACCGGGATTAACATATAGGATACTTTTTATCCCGATAATCCCGAAATTTTTGTTACATTAAATACTACGCGGACGAAGTCCGTGGGCACAGCTAGTATTTTAATAAAAATATGAAACCTACTTCAACAGAACCTGGGTGCACTAAAAAGCTAGAACTAACTAGGGAATTTGTAATTTCTTTTATTTGGAGCCGTTGCCACTATCTTTACAATGTATTACGACTACTTGGCGCAGTGGTTCGAGCGTAGGCCGCTCGGCTCCCTGCACATGGTGGTTGCGGTTTCGATTCCCGCCGGGGCAAATTTCGGAAATGGCCTTTTCGTAATTTGCCCAGGTCTGGGTGTCACTGGGACTCACCCCCAGTCCATTGTACAGTACCCATAGTACAAGCATTGTTTAGTTTGGGACCATACAGTTGGTGTGTCAGTCTGGCGATATTTCTTTATTTATTTTTACTTTATAGATACCTACCTACCCTACTTACTTGAATTGGCCCCAACTGTAAACCACGACCAATGAGATGCATTACGAAATGGTCATATAATTCAAGTCGGTCACCGCCGCGCTCGCCGACATCGGGGCGGCAATTTTATAGCTTCATCGTTCAATAAAATAATCAATTCATTTGCGCATCGCTTCTCGTTGGCCGTGGCACAAACATGTTTTACAGTTAGTTCGTTATACGAATAGGCGTGCTGTGTCTCTTATGACACTGGTATATGTGTCAATTTGCAATAATTCTCGCGTCCTGTGTAATTTAGAGAATAAACATTTTAATAATCATGTTTTTTTGCAAGCAAAATGATTTTTAATATCAACCGATGGATACTGGAGCGATATTATGTCATACTGGTACAAAATGACAGTGTCAAAAGCGGACTCAAGATCGCTCTCAAACTCGAGATCGATTTATTAATACAGCCCCTTGAAGTATTTCAATTGTATCACTATTATTCTTATACTGTTTATGTAGGTATGTCTTGAAGTTGTTAATATTGTGATTTTAATTATAATTTTTATTTTACATACAATTGAACACATATCTTGTTGTGATCGACTTTAATTGTACGGAATAACAATACGTTTTTAAATGGAGTAATGTTATTTTATTTATAATCTGTTTGAACCCACCATACACGTTTTTGACAATCAAATTGCTGGAACACAAGATTTCTAGTATCTATATATATATATAACTCAAAGGTGGGTGACTGACTGACTGACATAGTGATCTATCAACGCACAGCCCAAACCACTGGACGGATCGGGCTGAAATTTGGCATGCAAGTAGATGTTATGACGTAGGCATCCGCTAAGAAAAGATTTTGATTAATTGTACCCCCAAGGGGATGAAAATTTGTATGAAACTTTGTCAATTAAATTCCACGCGGACGAAGTCGCGGGTACAGCTAGTTTTCAATAAATCCTATCAAATACACGACTCAACTGAGATTAGTTTTGATTATAGGATAATAGATGTCGCTAGTATTACTTGTTTAAGGTGTTCTCCTTCAATGTTATGCGAAACTGGTACATTTTTAGTAATTCTAATCAAATACACATGACCTAATCATCTCGTTATTATGATTATTTGCCCAAATGATACCGACATTTAATTTTATTAGATACTCTTTAAATCAATGGTAAATTAAAAAACGAAAAAGTTTATTAATTTGCAGGGAGATGTGAAACGCGAAAAATTTGATTGTTTTAGGGCGTTATTTTTGTAATTATGGTTCTCGGCTCCGACGTACCTTTCTCGGGATAAAGCTACGAGCTTGTATAATCTTATAATTTGATTTATTTGTAAATCGATCGTTTTATTCAAATATCCTTTTGTTTTAGCTATCGCCCGAAAGGGTTCTATACTGTCCCATTTCTAATAACAACAACTATTTAAAATATTCTTTAATACGATAGCGAATAGATAAGATACTTAATAACTTTTCTCATGGGTAGATAATATTCTATTCAGTAATACTGTGGGGAAGACTGCCTACACTACCAAGCCTGCGGTCGTTTTGATAATTACCAATAAAACACATATCTCGTACAAATAATACTATATTTACGAAATAACATACATTAAAAGTAATTAAGGCAGATTTGATTCCAATTACATTTTTTACATGGCACTGTCAATTGACAACTGTAAATTATTTGAACTGGCAACACATTAACACCATAGAAAAGGAATGCCATAGATGTGCAATTATGTGTACACCCCGTAAGAGACAACAGTACACAGAAAAACCCATTATAGTTTGGCTAACCATTTTTAATGACTATTATTATTATGCAAATAATATGCCAAGACCGCTGAAACAAAATGTTAAATGGCATCAAAAAATTGGTGTCTGTTGAACTAAAACTTCATACGCTGACCAAGATCAATACACTATGCATCCCGTTCACTCTTTTGCACATGTTTAAGTGTGTATCTCATTTCCCCATCTGTCAAAATGTTGACAGCGACTCTTAACGTTACCTCTATGACTTACACAAATATGTCTTACACACCTATGACACACAAATATGTCGTGTTGTCTCTTTTTTTGACAGCATTAAATTGACAACTCTATGATTTACTTTATGATTTGTGGTGTTATCTCTATTTTTTTGACAGCATAAAATTGAGACTACAGTGTACATTTTACAAAAGCTGTGTTAATGTGTTGTCAGTGTAGACACTGGCTAGATTAATAAATCGATCTCAAGTTTATAAGAGCGATCTTGGAAATGTCATTCTTATGTCATGCCATTACAAGATGACATGTCAAAAGCGTACTCAAGATTCATCTCAGAATTGAGATCGATTCATTAATGCGGCCCATAGCAAGCTTGCGTTCAGTTTTGAGCTCAATATAATCATAGCTTAACAACTAGAATTTAAAACGGAAGAATGTATACAATATAATTGTAGAAAAATCTTATTCTATTTTTTTTATTTAAGTACAAATGGTGTGACATAGTTTTAATGTTACAAATAAGTATTAGGTGTCTCTCAATATTCTGACTCTTTGACCCAAGTGCGAGAGTTTATAATCGTTTGGTTGAATCAAGAAACACACAAATATTTAGTTTATAACGTTAAAACTATCACACGGTTACAAAAGGATATAGCTCTGCAGAATAGACCAACTTAAATACAGGTTGAAACAGAAAGGGTATACTTTTTTTTTTCAAAACTTAACTTTGTCATTCTAAAACTATCAGCTTAAGAGGACACTTGATAAACAAAAGTTATAGGAATACAGCTGTTGACAGTTTTCACAAGTCTACAAAACCTTTAGTACTTCAACTGTCCCACAAAGCCGATAGTTTTAGATTTACAAAGTAAAGTTGCAAAAAAATAGTATACCCTTTTTGTTTCACCTGGTATAATCCTGCTAAGTAAAACCAACCTACAATCCTCCGCTGTAGAGTTGGTTTTGGCCTGCAGCAGTACACAAAGGTTAGTCCCATTCTGCAAAACATGTTCAACTCCCAGGATTCCCTGTATTTACGAAATAGAAAAAGTCGAGTCGACATTACAAAACTTTGTGCCAACAATTAATTTCAATAATAAATCATCCTTTACATATAACCATAATATTTTTAAACGGGCTGATTCCCGCGGCTCCGCCATCGCCTTCGATAAAATAAAAGTAAAGCCTAAGTTACTCCTTATAACATCAGCTATCTGCGAGTAGTAGTCCCGTCAAAATCGGTCCACCCGTTTCGAAGATTAGCCGAAACAAACAGACGGACATGTATTTACGTTCGGTTTATACATTCATGAAAAGCTCTCCCTTTGACATTACAAACAGACACTTCAATTGCATTTATTTGTATATAATATTATTAATGTAAATTAAAATTAAATGAAGCCATTTTGATCACATAATTAATGATTATAATTAATAAAAAATTATGAAGCTATAATAATTATTTTACAATAAAAGAGTGCATGCTTTGTGATGGTAAAGATTGTAGGTACAAATACTACCGTCTATTCGCATTTCACTCACACAGCGTATGCCTGAGTGAGACGCAAATACTAGACCCCCCCACTTTACATAAATATTAGAAATTATGAAGAGACTTATTTTCCAATCATAATTAAAATAATTCTAGGTACAATTTATTATCACAACTAATATACATACCCATCCCTATTAAGAATAACGAAGTTTTGTGAATGTGGTCAATACACAGATCAATGACACAAGACGCCGGTTACGTCCACTATTGTATGAGAATGCTATCGTCAAAAATTGTCGGGGTGTCGGGGAAGACGGCGAATTTTGATTGGTCCGAGAGCCGTGAATGGACCAATGTCAGGCAAGGCATTAGTTGGGCGAGCGCCCCGCTATGCGCCGTCTATGGCTTAATGGTCTGCGGGTCAATATTAATATTAATGGTAACACTCGTTGCGATAGAATTGGGAACTGTTCCATACTAATATCAGAAATCACTGATAATTTTTATACCTGTTACATTTTTAATTCGTGAAAGATAATACAAAAAGTTATTTACATCAAAAAGCTTGTTAGTTAAAGTATTAAAAAAAAAGATATAGTGTAGTGACCACATTTCAAAACTGATATATTGTGTTAATCAATATTTGTATTTAATATTTTTAGCAATTGAAACGCGGTATTCCGTCGCGAACGACTTGTCCCAATCAAATTTGTTTTGGTATAAGTGAAAATTAGAAAGAGAAAGCATTATCCAAACTGAAAACAGCTACTTTGGACAACACTTAATACTAAAAATAATATTAAATTGTATATGACAAATTAAGTAGATTTCCATATTCAAATAATATATAAGATGCTTCTTTATTAGTTATCGGTATACGCGTATAATTATCCACCTATGCATGATTGATTCACAATGAATATGGAAGCACCATATATAGGTAACTAAATTTAGAAAATACAATAAAATATATGGCTTACCTAGGTATATTGATTCTATAATTAAATTGATTCATTAAGACGTGGAAGTCCTCCATAATTTATCGTCTAGTTTATAAACATTTTTTTTATATTTATTTATGATATAACTTAAACAAAGAGGAGAGTCCAAAATTGAAAAAACTTTTGTAAAAATGCAACTATATGCGTTTGAAACAAAATTGATTTAAAATATGATAGACAACCGTATACATTGTTGTTGTTGCTGTGTATAAATTTATAATCAGCGTTGTTTAAAAACCGTTTTAAAATCGTTACATTTATTAATTATTATTCTGATAACCGTTTTTGCGTTTTGAAAAACCGTTTTAAAACCGTTTTTTTTTTCAATTCCGGTGCCAAAGCCCTGCGCAAACATTCGGAATATCGGTGGAAATGTAGCCATATTCAATTTTTCCCTTTCTCCGCCGATTATTGGCAAGGTAAAGATAGTTCACGTCTACTTTCCACAGATCCTAAGGCACGATGCCTGCATTTCTAGATTAAACGAAAGACTATGAACATTTTAATGTAGCGTGCGATAAGTAATAATATGTAGTTATATTTTATTCGAAACCAGAGATTCAAAATCATAATTATTTTCAAAATAAGTACGTCCGTGTGAGCATACGCGCGGAGTTTGATAGTTACGGAGATGTCCTGATGAGTTGGATCAACGTATCCAACATTTTTCATTGTTATACATATAAGATATGGGGTTCATAACCCCTTGTGCGATATTACGCTTTATCCAATCCCTTCTTGTTCTTTTCCACGATTTTCCTTCTTCTATGTATCAGTGGTACTAGGCCCCAAAGCGCCGCCCCCACTACCAATATTAACCCTAACGTCACAAACAGTGGTTTGTACGAACCGGAATACTCGTACCAGAAGCCGCAGATGGGCGGACCAATCAATTGCAGTATACCGTTCACAAATAAACTGATCCCGTAAGAAGACATCAGGCGTTCCGTGCCTAACATCTCTGTCATCACTAGTGCTGTGACACCCACGTTTATACCAGACGCGAGACCGAATATCGAGCATAGTGCGCTTACCGCCAAATAACTTTTGACCAACGGTATCATTGCCAAACTAATACCGGACAACAACAGGCCGAATATAAAAAAATACCGTTTCGGTGTCAATATCACGTCGGATAGAGCTGACCCCCCTATTCTGCCGACCAAATCGAGCGCAGATATTATCGACAGCAAGTACGCCCCTAGTGTTTTATTGAAACCGCACTCCTCCGCGTAGAAAGGCACAAGTATAATAAAATTTGTGTACGAAATCGCGCATGTGCAATTCGATATCAATATTACCAGGTATATCGGATCTTTCAATAACTGTATATCGAAATATTTGCTCGGCTCCTTTTTGGGGACGACCTTTTTCGACTTTTTTTTACGGCAACAGTCAGTGACCGGCCTCAAACTGCCCGAAACTGATTTCAAACTGAATTGCGACGCGAACTCAGTGGGCCTTTCGAACGCCGAGAGAGTTGACCCATGGAACGGCGTCGACATGTACTGGAAACTGGAAGCCGAAGGGCTGCGTTTAGGGGTCTTAGGGATGGTCAGCTTCTTACCGAACGTCTCTTGAGAGTTCACACGAGACCTCCTGCCTTCAGGGACGGACTCTAGCAGAGACGGATTGCTATGCAAGTGGTTCTTACTGGAGATATGATGCAGGCCGTGTCTGGAGGAGACGGGGGTGGATTTCCGGATTCTCTCGTCGCGAGCGGCGACCTGGGCGGCGCTGGCTGACCTGGTGAAGTCGGACAGGTTTGGTGACCTCTCCTCTAGGTGTGTGATGGATTTGTTCTTGAATATTGGCGGCGAACCGTTTGAGGTTTTATCTCCAATGGGCGTCGGCTCTTCAGAGGTGAATGTCAGTTTCGGATGGCTGCCTTCAATGTCACCTGCATCTTCTTCTATGAAAGGCTCCAACTGGAAATAGATAAATCACTACATAGTATCCTACTAATATTATAAATGCGAAAGTTTGTGAGTGTGGATGTATGTTTGTTACTCTTTCACGCAAAAACTACTGAACGGATTTAGATGAAATTTTGAACATAGATAGTTTATAACCTGGATTAACACATAGAATACTTTGCTTAAGTCTACGCGGACGAAGTCGCAGGCAGCAACTAGTAAATGTATAAAACTAAGTCGCTTCCCGCTGTCTGTACCTAGGTATGCTTATATCTTTACAACTACGCAATTGATTTTTAAATAGATAGAGTGATTCAAGAGGAAGGTTTATATGTATAATACATGCATAATATAGTAGAGAAACACTGATCATTTTAGAGCTGTACGAAGCCGGGGCGGGTCGATAGTATAATAATAATACTAATGTAGCCCTTTGGCGCCTCACCTCTAGGCACGGGCCTCCCCTCGATACGAGGGGGGGTCAGTACATAACCCACCAGGATGGAGGATTTCACACGTCTTTTGAACATTAGTTAGATTTTCTCGCGATGTTTTCCTTCGTTGTAAGCAAGTGAAAATCATACTAAAATGATGATACATAGATTACGAAAAACCCAGAGGTGCGGGCCGGGGTTTGAACCCACGACCTGGGCCCCAACCAGGCTAGCTACTCAAAAGTAATAGAAAAGCAAACGCTCGCGATTATGTTTCATACGCTCCGCTTTTGACGTTTTGCTGACACGACTTCTACTGACATTGATATGGTATGGTGTCGCAACGCAAAACGTCAAAAGCGGAGCGTTTGAAACGTAATCGCGAGCGTTTGCTTTTCTATTACGTTTTGAGTAGCTAGCGTGGTTAGGGCCCTGGTGCCCGCAGGAAACCTGCTAAACCAATCAGCTATCCGCTATTCATATTAAACATCGAAAACTATGAATATTTTTTTTACAATAAAGTTGACAAAAAAGCGTACAACTCGCCGGACGTTAAGCAGTCACCGTAGCTTGCAGATGCTTGTAATACCAGAGGCGTTGCTAGCACGTTGTCAACCTCTAAGGTAGGGGGCCAGAGGAAGGAAGGTTGAGGCAGGGTGCAGCTTCCAGTTAGTCAAGTTTAGTAACAACAAAATAGGCCTAGGGTCGGAGTTTTGTGTAGATAATTTCAGTACAATGTAAGTTACTGCACTGACGAGAATGTAAATTAAAACCCAATACGTTCAAGAGCGCATTGAGTTTTAATTTACTTAAGGTGAAGGCGCCTGTCTAGCCCGCGAAATTCAAATTTTTCGAGTATTTTTATAGTTTATCCAAAATCTGAAAACATTTAAGACAGCATTTTGTGATTTGCGACAAACATAGGATGCAGTGCGTTTATTCATACATTTATTTTACTCTAAATATTATCACGGTGGATATGATACTAGTTAATCACTAAATATACAAAAGTTGCCAGATTATCTGGATAGCTGTCGTTCTTGAAATGTTTTAGAGTATGTTGGATATATTAAGAAATGCACTGCACACGGTCTTTGTCGCGAATTACAAAATGTGCCTTTAATTATTGTCAGATTTTGAAAAAAAACTAAAAACCTCAAAAAATTTGAACTTATCGGGCTAGATGGGCGCTTTAGCCTTAATTATTCATTTATTTATGTAAAATCACGTTAAGATATATTTGTATAATGAAAACTAGCTGTGCCCCGCGACTCCGTCCGCGTGGAATGTGGACAACCCTTATCACTTAGGGGTATGAAAAGTAGATAGTAGCCGATTCTCCGAAGTACCCGATATGCACACAAAATTTCATGAAAATCGGTCGAGCCGTTTCGGAGGAGTAAGTATGGTATAACTAACATTGTGACACGAGAATTTTATATATAAGATATCGTTGGAAAATTCCAACTGTGGGTATCTGTTTTCGTTACGATGCCCCTTACACCCTGTACATGGAACCTTATGCAATATCAGCCAATGTCCGCTGGCTGTTATTGATACGTCACTTCCTTGCGGCAGCGGCTTCGCAGACGTAAATTTAATTTTCCGGACAACGCCAACTAACGGCACCAACTATAGGTAAGAACCAACCAGATGACACCATAAGTACAAAAAAATAGTTCATCAAAATCGGAGAAGCCGTTTAGGAGAAGAATTTTATGACAAACACACACACACTGGATGTTTATACCTATATAAAAAGTAGACTAATGTACTAATTATTTAAAATTAGAACATTTTTAAAGTAAGTGGATGTACTTTGAGAATGTTCTATATGTAATTTACGTACATTTTATATTTTTGAAAGTGAGATCTACCCTAAGGTCTATCTGTACCAAATTTCATCAACTTCTGTCAGAAACTGTAGAGGTTATGACCCTGTGACAGGCCAGGACGGACGGACTGGATGATCCTATAAGGGTTCCGCGTAGTGACTACGGAACCCTGAAAATCACACGAATGTACTAATTACCTGGGATAAGGACATTTCCAAAACGAGCATGCTTTGAGGAAAAAAATCTGGAATAATAAAACATTTTTTTTGAAAAAAATAATACATAATTTATTTTATCCATAAAAAATACACAATTAGGTACTCATTAGCTAATATTTGCTACTTACATTTACCGTGATACTAAACGTACATAATAACGCAACCGCGGCACAGGTGACAAGTGTTGACAAGTGTCAAGTTACAGACAAAAAATATGTTAGATTCTTTTTAAATTGAATTTCTTTAGTTAGTCTTTATATATATATTTTGTATTTATTTGTTATCGATATTGGTTGATTTGGTGATTTTGTCTACAAATAACGTATGAAACATTGACGTAAGAATTAATTTTCTAAATCAGTAACTAATGCTGATTGTGAATGTGTAATAACAACTAATTTAATTTGACAACTTGTACGCATACGCTAAGTAACATACCATTATAATTATTAACTTAATATTTTAATTACATAAAGACAGGAAAAAGAATTTGGCGATTATGAGGATGCCCAAAAATATATTACACAACGAAAGTATTAATTACTCATTTACTCTTTACGACAACAAGAGCAGAAGCAATAAAGTTAAGACAAGTTTAATTTATGTACTAACAAAATAAGCACCACCTCGACAGGTTGCGTCAAGGCATCACCAGTCAAATAACAGTAGAGACACAATTGACAACTTGTCACACTTGTCTTATCACCTTGTCGCCGTAGCCCATGCTAGGTGTTATTACAACGGAATGGATTTTGGAATGAAATACTAACTTTATCACAATGTATTGTATTGTATAAATTCATGTTTAGAAAATTATAATATTTAAAAGTAAAAGCGAATACAGTACAGGTCACGTAAAATGAGCGCACTGTGACAAGTGTGGGGACCGCTTCGCGCACCATGACAAAACTTGTCACGGATTATGACGCACGCAGTCGCTCTCTCTCTCATTCGTAGCACATAGAAAAGAGTGAGAAAAGATCGTAATTTCTCACATTTTGTCTTGTAATTGCGGGCCGTACTAAGCTATGTAGTCACCCTTCAAAAGCCACAAATACAAAATAGCATGACAAAGAAGGGAGGGATCTTATAACATATCTTTGTATACTATATGTATGGATTCTATGCTTATCTATATATATACTAAATACTTCGAAGTCTCAACCATGGATTCAGAATATCAACGCGCATGCGCAAAGCGATTCCTATTCTCTCGCCGAGTATTCAAGTTACGTGGCCGATACTGCACCATTATAAATTCATTTTTGGCAAGAAATTGTGGAAGAGATTGTTATTAAATTCGGACATTAAGAACCAGTGTTCCACACAATATAATAATGCTACCGCTACAAGTTGGCAGTGGCAAACATTGACATGACAAATTTTCGCCAGTATTCCTTTTACCACCAAAATAATATAAAAAGCAATTCATATCAAAATACTTTGCGTTTTACATATTACAAACGATATTTAAAAACAAAAAAAAGCATATGATTTCTTTCAACATTGACATTTATTTTATTAATTATTTTTCTTGAGGTTATTTCTCTATAGTGCCAAAAGATACGAAATATCATAATTTAGCACAAAAATACAGAAAACGTCAAACTATTTAACCCAGTAAGAATCAGTCGTATTGACATTATGTGTGTGAACACAGGCCTTCACATTGTCGTTGGTTTTGGTTAAATTCAATTCGAAATTATATTTTTTCAAAAAGTACTACAAATCACTTATGAACAGAGTCAGAATCTACCATCGGTTTCGGAATGCTGCCGCCACAGAGAAGGTGCGGCAAGAAACTCAATGGTTACTCTTATCTAAGGTCGTTATACAACGTGTAAATTAAATTGCGCAAAACCTGAAATTAGTTTGTTCAGAATTTTGAGTAGAATCTTTTCCACTTATAAAAAGCGCAGAGCGCCGCAGCTGCCACTATGTATACCTATATATATCGTGTAACGCTACTGACGCTTAGCACGGATAGAGTGGCCGCGCGGCGAGCGACCCGAACGTCCGTACAGAAGCTTCGCTTAATAAAAAGGGGTCATATAAAAAAAATAAACTATTTACTCCACTTTTTAAATTTACTTAACTCTATTTTCCTCTTATCAGAAGTGAATGTGCGTTGTTGTTAAGTGCGGGTGCTTGCGTCACGGGCGCATGTGTTTTGTTTTTTGGAATGCAATTGTGCAAACAAAACCAAACAAATATCTTCATAAATGCTCCGCGAAAATTTAATTTAATAATTTATGACTTTTATATTAAAAATAAGTTGGAATGTCTAAGGCTTCGCGTTATCTCATTTACACATTGTATATTACTAGCAAGATAAGTTGTTACACACCACCACTGCCAACTTGCAATTGCAAGACTGCAAACAGCGCTGAACATCATTACATACAACTTTGATATAGTTGCCAAATAATAAAGAATTAAACAATTATTTTCAATAATAAAATAACTACATCCAAAGCCTCTGTCGGTAACTTTATTTATAAAAAGAAAAAAACAAAAAAAGTTTGTCTATTCTTCATAAGTTCATTGCTAGGAAACATTTCATTTAAGTCGAAACTCACTAGTTCAATATTATAAAAAAATACATTTTAAAAAATTAGATTAAAAAATACACATTCATAATTATCAGCTTTTTTAATAAAAAGTGTTTATAAAAAGTACACAGCAAAAAAGAATATAAAATACCATTGATATCGAGCTTAGAACCGCTATTTAAAAAAAAATGCGTTCCAGCTTTGAAATAAAAATAACATTATTGCTCAATACTAGCAGCGCCATAGTCACAACTAAACTTTTTGAGTTTTCTCAGCTTCCAACTCGGCCTTCTTCCTCTTTTGTCTATTGATTATCGGCATAAACAACCATAGGGAGGAGCCGGCCACGAAGATTAGGCCGAAAGTTAGAAACATGGTTTTGTACGATTTGGTCCTGTCGAACCAAATGCCACAGATTGGCGGTCCGATCAGCTGCAATATTCCGTTAACAAAAAGACTTATCCCATAAGTCGACATAAGTCTGTCAACGCCCAAAATTTCCGCCATAACTAGTGTTGTGACACTGTTGTTAACACCCGACGCTAGACCGAATAGCGCGCAAAAAACGCTTACAGCAACGTACGACTCCAAAAACGATATTATCGATACCGTTATTCCCGACAAAAACAGTCCACCAACGAAATAAAATGTCTTTGGTATGATATCTAGATCGCATAGCGCGGAACCGCCTATGCGTCCGACCAGGTCCAAAGCTGAGAAGATACTGAGCAAATACGCTCCTCTCGCTTTATCGAAGCCCAATGTCTCAGCGTAAGAAGGCAACAGAATTATGAAGTTTGTGCACGAAATAGCCACAGTACTGCTGGATATGAGGATGATAAGGTATGTGGGGTCAGTAAGTAAGGACACGTCGAAAAATTTATTAGTTTCTCTTTTTTCTTTCTTCCGTTTGCAACGGAAACAGCAAATCGCCATGTCGGAGACGCCGTCCGTTATCGATTTCAACGAGAATTGCGACGCGAACTCGTTGGGTTGCTCGAAAGCTGACAACGTGGAACCATGGAAAGGTGTCGACACATGGGCAAAGCTGGACGTCGAGAAATTCCGTCTTGGACCGGCCGAGCTGAGTTTCCGTCCAAAACCTTCTTGGGACCCCAATTTCTTGAGAACCCCGTCGTTTATTGAGTTGGAGCTGTATGTGGACTTCGGTATAGGGCGGGTGTAGGAGAGCTTGCGTTTCGAAGGGTTGTGACGTAAGTTCTGCGATGACATCATAGTTTGTGCCGTGTGTGGTCTGTCCGGTGTGTGGCCGTTCTCTAGTTTCCCAATTATATGTTTATCAGTCGAAGGGGGTGTCAGTTCGTATGTTTCAACCGGTTCTTCCTCTTCGAACAGTATATCGTCCTGCAATAGAAATATGCGCGTTACAAATATCGGTCCTAGTAACGGTACCCAATAACGATATACCGTTATTAACAGTTGTGGAACGTTACTCTAGAAGCAATGCTGAGTAGTTCAGTTATAAATATTGCAACCACCTTGCTGACGCATGACGTCGCTACGTTTGTAATAACTATATACTAGGTGATACAAAAAGGGTATACTATTTTTTTTGCAACTTAACTTTGTAAATCTCAAACTATCGGCTTTTTGGGGCAGTTGAAGTACTAAAGGTTTTGTAGACTTGTGAAATCGGTCAACAGCTGTATCCCTGTAACACCTTTTGTTTTTCAAGTTCCCTCCAAAGCTGATGGTTTTAGAATTACAAAGTTAAGTTTTGAAAAAAAAGTATACCCATTATGTGTCACCTTGTATACAATACCGAATATTACGTTGAATAAACATTAATTCCGATTCTAGCTTCATGCAGAACTATGAACACCGTATTAATGCATCCGCGGTTTATAAAATCCATTGCCGTTACCAAATATGTACAATTCTAATTCTAATCTAACAAAAAAACGCATAATCACTTTCGTTATTTCGTTATTAAACTAAATAGCGTTAGCACGTCACCGTTACTATATATTACTCGTTGCGTATTTTTGAAAATGAAACTATACACTCAAGTTAATATGTTAAGGAAAGTGATTATTTGGTTATTTTATAAGTATGTAAGTCGTGTTATGTAAATAAAAAAATAGTGAGCGTTATAATAAATTACAAGAGAGATTGGAAATAATATATGATGATTATTATATTGTTATATATATATATATATACTATTATTATATTGTTGGTATATTGTGTTATCTTTTTTAAATAATATTGAAACGAACATATTACAAAAAGTATATAAATAAAATTATATTTAAAAAATACCACGTATTTATCGTGTTTTCGTTGAACCAGATATTTTTTGGCAACTGTCAAGTTTCAATAATTTCAATAACTTCATGGGGAGGAACGTATGTCGCATGATTAGAAAGAAATATATACAAAAATAACACTGATTTATGCCTCTTTATACTTGACTAGCTGTGCCCGCGACTTCGTCCGCGTGTAATTTAACTTAACAAAAAAGGGGATTATTCATCCCCTATTTTATCCCCTTGGGGGTAGAATTAATCAAAATCCTTTCTTAGCGGATGCCTACGTCATAACATCTACCTGCATGCCAAATTTCAGCCCGATCCGTCGAGTGGTTTGGGCTGTGCGTTGATAGATCACTATGTCAGTCAGCCACCTTTGAGTTATTTATATTTAGATATTGCGATATTGAATATTCTTTTTCAATCCACGAATTCTATTCACCCCCATTTATTATTTTAAAAACTAAACGATATCGCATCAACTAATCAAAATCCGAGATTAGTGTGTTAGCTCTTTATATCCCACTGGTGGACACAGGCGTCCCCTAATAGAAAGGGGGATTAAGGCCGTAGTCCACCACGCTGGGCCGATACCTTTCCAGATGATTTGTGTATGACTGTATGGGACGGAGGAAAGAATGGAAGATGAAAGCCAAGAATAAACTACAGCATGTTTCAAAGTCCCAAATAATATTTCAAATACATGAACGGATATGTAAATGTCAAGTGAATACATCATATACATACATACGTAGCTATTATCTTTTCAGAGTTACGGATCTTTGAATATTAATCACAGCTTTGGTGTGGCATCCTTAGAACAACGTATTCAATACCATAGAGAACAGTCATAATTGGTCTAACTTTACTTTATGCTTTTTGTTACTGTGTTATTTAGCTGTAAATTTGCGAAAAAGTTTTAAAAAATGGTGAAACAAAAAGGGTATACAAATTTTTTTGCAGCTCTACTTTGTAAATCTAAAACTATGGGCTTTGTGCGACAGCCGAAGTACTAAAGGTTTTGTAGACTTGTGAAATATGTCAACAGCTGTATTCCTATAACACCTTTTGCTTTTCAAGTTTCCTCCAAAGCTGATAGTTTTAGAATTACAAAGTTAAGTTTTGAAAAAAAATAGTATACCCTTTTTGTTTCACCTTGTATACTAATTTACTAGCAGCAACCACCAATATCCAAGAAGTAGTTTAACAAAATATCTCTCAGTACTCGAGATATATATATATATATATACTAGCTGTGCCCCCCGACTTCGTCCGCGTAGTATTTAACGTAACAAAAATTTCGGGATTATCGGGATAAAAAGTATCCTATATGTTAATCCCGGTTATAAACTATCTGTGTTCCATATTTCATCCAAATCCGTTCACTAGTTTTTGCGTGAAGGAGTAACAAACATACATGCATACATACATCCACACTCACAAACTTTCACATTTATAATATTAGTAGGATTTTTAAGTGGCATTTTTTTTTCCAATTCCGATCATATCTTAGCACATTTAATTTTATGCCCGTACCTCATCCAACTCACAATTATCATTTTTGAATTTTGAAACACCTTGTGTATTAACCAGATAGAAACCAAAGCGGCATAAGAGATGATGGAAGCGGGCACTAGACCGGTCAAGATGGTAGGGGTGATACCACACCAATCGATCGACAATCAATCGATCAAACATCTTTCTCTATGTTGAAACTGTCAATCGCCCATCAACTCGGTTCATTCTACAATGGGCCGTATTTTTGCAAAACCAACCCACACGCACTGCTGTAGACGAGAACCAACCATGTATTATTGGTTCTAGGGTGGTTTTAGTTTGTAGAAGTGTGTGTGGATTCGTTACATTTCGCAAATCTACGTCAATTTGATCTATAGATCAATTCGTCGGTTGATCAATCAGTGTGGTAGGTAAACACTTTTAAACTTTCATCGGCTACATGGGCAAGGCAAGATGTTGGCTTATGTTAAATAAGAAGCAACAGACATGTTCTAACAAACGGATAAGCTATTAAACAACAAGTCATAGCTTCCCAAGCCATTTTATTTAAATGTTTTTTGAAAAAAGATTCACCTCTTAAGGTGAAGGCGCATGTCTATCCCGCGAAATTCAAAATTTTCGAGTATTTTTATAGTTTATCCAAAATCTGAAAACATTTAAGACAGAATTTTGTGATTTGCGACAAACACAGTATGCAGTGCGTTTATTAATACATTTAT
Source organism: Notodonta ziczac (assembly GCA_918843915.1). Classification (NCBI taxonomy): domain Eukaryota; kingdom Metazoa; phylum Arthropoda; class Insecta; order Lepidoptera; family Notodontidae; genus Notodonta; species Notodonta ziczac. The sequence goes on from OU974064.1 coordinate 2,881,120, forward strand.
TTTACTCTATATATTATCACGGTGGATATGATACTAGTTAATCACTAAATATACAAAAATTGCCAGATTATCTGGATAGCTGTCGTTCTTGAAATGTTTTAGAGTAAGTTGGACATATTAATAAATGCACTGCACACGGTTATTGTCGCGAATTACAAAATATGCCTTTTATTATTGTCAGATTTTGAAAGATATCTAAAAAACCTCAAAAAATTTGAACTTCGCGGGCTCGATGGGCGCTTTAGCCTTAAAAGGCATTGCCCAAATTTTCTCATACTAATCATATATGATTTACCAGACATTGCGTCGAGCCACGGAAGGCATAGCAATTTTTTTTTTGCCTGCAGGACTTTCCCACTCCTGCGCAATGGCCTCCCCTTTTCCTTAATTTTAAGTAGAAGTTTTTAAGTGAATTCACTATTAAACATCTAGGTTATAGAACTTGGGTTCAGCTCAGAAGTGTCACCGCCATTAAAAGCACACGATTCTCAGTTTCCGTAAAGGCTAAAACCATCATGGATATAGCAAATTGAAAGCCGCTTGTTTAAAAGAAACAATATTTTTTTTTATCAAAATGTCACTTTTGTGAGGACATGATTGGGAAACTATGACTTATATAACGGACATAAACATACATATAACACATAATAAAATGGAGTTTGCTTACTTTATGCTTTTCGTGATGTCTCCCGGTATATAGGTAGTGATACATGAGCTCGTTTCATTTTCAAAAACACCTCTTTTAAACATATTTTTTTAACCAACACAAGACTTCCTTTAAAAGACCACCACAATGTCCCTCAATGACGTAAATATGACGCAAGTTGTGAATGTGTGAAGTCTATCTAATAAATTAATTGACATAAGTATTGCACGCAATTCCAAACTAAGGCCGTTTTAATAGATCGATCTCAAATCTGAGAACGATCTTGGAAATGTCATTCTTATCACATTCCGGTAAAAAATGACATTTCAAAAGCGTCCTCAAAATCGATCTCAGACTTAAGACCGAATTATTAATACGCACCTATATATTGCAATGCTTTATAGCTGTCACTGCCGAGAAAGAGTTGATCAACTATAATTTAAATTCATTTTTATGTCAGATATTATAATTCATTTTGTTAGCAACATTATATTTCGTTTTATAATATTTGTTTCTATAAAAACAGAAATTGCAATACTGTCTCTTATTTTTTACCGAAATAAATAAAAAGACCTTTGACTTTTTTGACAGACTCGAAATGTCATATGCTTTAACATATTGGATAGACTTTAATATTGAAAAATACCGTTTTTTTTTAAATATATAAGCACAATATACACGTCGCAAATGTATACAACGGCACGCGACGGTAAATTAATTTGTAATTGTGAAACCAATAAAACTAACTACAAATGGAATTTTTATGGCTGGTGTAAATGAAAAAAAAAATGTAAAATCCCAAATCTTTTACACGAACAAATAAAAGCATCAAAGACTGTGGAAAATGGTTGCCAACCTCCAAATGTTTAAACCCATTGAAGGCTAAAGCGCCCATCTATCCCGCGAAGTTCAAATTTTTTGAGGTTTTTTAGAAATGTTTCAAAATCTGACAATAATAAAAGGCACATTTTGTAATTCGCGACAAAGACCGTGTGCAGTGCATTTATTAATATATCCAACTTACTCTAAAACATTTCAAGAAATTTTTGTATATTTGGTGATTAACTATAGTGTCATATCCACCGTGATAATATTTACAATAAAATAAATGAATTAATAAACGCACTGCATACTGTGTTTGTCGCAAATCACAAAATATTGTCTTAAATGTTTTCTGATTTTGGATAAACTATAAAAATACTCGAAAATTTTGAATTACGCGGGCAGGCGCCTTCACCTTAACACAGATTGGCAAAAGCATTAAGCACCGATTTATTGAAAGTTTTTATGTATTTTCTGGAAACACGGCTAGCTTTTCAGTGTCCAATATAAACAATTACAATCAATTTGTTACGTCTGAAATACGCTGGAGTTTATTAAAAATATGCAACCCTTATGAATAAGATGTAGTCATGTCGGTTACAAAGCTGTTTATTTCTATCAAAATAATCGTGTTATGATAGATAATAAAACATAAATGCGGTAAATTTTAAATATCAGTTTCCTGCGCATATATTTTTTTAATACTGAACGCACCTGATACAATACAGTTAAGACGACAATTAACTTTAATTTAAAACGTTTTTATATATCGTATATCATATCATCAATATATCGTTTTTGTAACACTTTTGCCAATCTGTATTATAGATGCACAACAATATCGAAAGCACAGATATAGATTTACATAGATAACGCAAGTATCACGATTTGTATTGAAAACAAGCGTGCCGAATTTTGAACACCTACTGTGACGTCATAAGTGACAGGAAATCCAAACCGATTCAAAGACACCGATGCCGCCGATGCCCCTCCGCCCGCTACGATTCTCTCGAGTGATTATCTCGCTCATACTCATATTGTTTATATCTGTAGTCGCGCGGACTGTAAGTTAGCGGCGACCAACCTTGACGCTTGGTCGGGGTTTCGTACACGCGAAGTACATGCATTTGCGTTATCTATGTAAATCTATATCTGTGATCGAATGCTATATTTTTTTGTCGTTATCGTCGGACTTCAAACCTCTATCAACATAACCCGGCAAAATTAAAAATCCCCACATCTGATGGTCACTCACCTGGGGGCCGTCTTCGTCTTCCACGGGCTCCTTGTACTTCCTGACCATGTGTTCTTCCACCGGCCGGAAAAGAAGCGCCGCGGCCCACACGTTCAACATTGTACCGCCAAGAATCAGTACTGCACCTCTGGAACGGTTTAAATAAATAAATAAATATCGCCAGACGAACACACCAACTGTATGGTTCCAAACTAAGCGACGCTTGTACTATGGGTACCGTACCATGGACTGGGGGCGATCCCGGTAACACTCTGACCTGGGCGAATTACGAAAAGACAATTTCCGAAATCTTCCCCGGCGAGAATCGAACCCGCAACCACCATGGGCAGTAAACCGAGCGGCCTACGTTCGAACCACTGCGCCAAGCGGTCGTCAATATATAGATTACTAGTTTCTGCCCGCGACTTTGTCCCCGTAGACTTAAGTAAAGTATCCTATGTGCTAATCCAGGTTATAAACTATCTGTGTTCCAAGTTTCATCCAAATCCGTTCAGTAGTTTTTGCGTGAAAGAGTAACTAACATACATCCACACTCACAAACTTTCGCATTTATAATATTAGTAGGTTTATTATTAATTATTAGCTGAGCCCGCGTCTTCGTCCGCGTGGAATTTAACCTAGCAGATATGTAACTTAACATTTGCGAGTCGATGTTTCGTGTTTTATATACATACTATCGCAAAAGCCCGCTCGCGCGTTCTGAGCCCGCGCAACAGGCGGGTATTTGTTATGTTTTTCTAAAATAAGGTATCATCATCATCATCATCATCAGCCTATGCTTGTCCACTGCTGGACATAGGCCTCCTCTAATGAACGCCATAGCGCCCTGTCTTCAGCTTGCCGCATCCAGCATCTGCCTGCAGTCTTTCGCAGATCGTCATCCCACCTGGTCGGAGGGCGTCCTACACTACGCTTGCCGAGTCGAGGTCTCCACTCAAGAACACGTTTACCCCAGCGGTTGTAATAAGGTATGTTACTGCTTATAACATCAGCTATCTGCCAGTAAAAATCCCGCCAAAATCGGTCCAGCCGTTTCGGAGATTACCCGGAACAAACACACAGACAGAGAGACAGACAATTTTTATTTAAATCGCGTTTTTGTTATAAGTACCGTATGTACTTTCATATGTATTTAGTGAAAAGGTGTTATTTTGATATTACAAACAGACACTCCAATTTTATTTATATGTATAGATTATTTATAACTAGCAGTGATAACCGTTTGGTTAAGCACGCGTCAAGCGGGCTACCAGGTCTCGGGTTCAAACCCCGGCTCGAACCTCTGGAGTTTTCGAATTCTAATTCGAATTCGAAAATTTCTATATGATTATCACTTGCTTACGGTGAAGGAAAAACATCGTGTGGAAACCTGCATGTCTTAGAAGATTTAACCAATTTTCGAAAGACATGTGAAATCCGCCAACCCGCACTGGGCCAGCGTGGTGGATTACGGCCTGAATCCCCCTCGTGTTGAGGGGAGGCCCGTGCCCAGGAGTGAGTCGTCAAAAGGGCTAAATTATTCTATACTAGCTGTGCCCGCCGACTTCGTCCGCGTAGTATTTAACGTAACAAAAATTTCGGGATTATCGGGATAAAAAGTATCCTATATGTTAATCCCGGTTATAAACTATCTGTGTTCCAAATTTCATCCAAATCCGTTCAGTAGTTTTTGCGTGAAGGAGTAACAAACATACATACATCCACACTCACAAACTTTCGCATTTATAATATTAGTAGGATTATTTATAAGTAGCAGCACTCACTTGTAGCCGTACTCCTCGAGCAGGTACCTGAGCGCGGGCGGCAGGATGATGCTGCCGAAGGCGCTGCCGGACATGCAGATGCCGTTGGCGAGCCCGCGCAGCCGCACGAAGTACGACGTCACGATGTACACGGTGGGCGGGAACGCGAGCCCCGCGCCCGTGCCCACCATCGCGCCGAAACTGCGAGCGACGCAACGAAATAGTTCATTGTTACCCTAGGGGTGAAGGTAACTTATTTCGTCCCGAGACGTGGTTTAGTTCGAGGGACAAAATAAGTCTTTCACGCGAGGTAAATACTGTACTTTTCATTACGAATACATGGAAAGTAAAAATAAAAACAGGAATCAGCTAAAGATATAATACAAGGAAGTATGAACAATACTCTACAACTCGAAAAAACAAATCAAGATCGGATTGCCGCCTAATTTGTTTTTTTCCGTTGGCCGGCCTGGTTCAATAGAAATGTCAAAATAGAACTAGTTTATTTCTAATAATTTGACAGCTGTCACTTGAAAGCGATTCTCCCGGGCCGGAAAAGTATTACTTTCAACCCGCTCCTCAGGCAACTTCAGACCTACTTTCAGAGTATGAGTAATGAAAAAACTATTATTTTCTTTCTTTAATAAGATTACTAGAGCCGATTGGTTAAGCGCGCGTCTTGCGGGCACCAGGTCTTGGGTTCACTTGCTTACGGTGACGGAAAACATCGTGAGGAAACCTGCATGTCTAAGATCTAACCAATTGTCGAAAGACATGTGAAATCCGCCAACCCGCACTGGGCCAGCGTGGTGGATTACAGCCTGAATCCCCCTCGTTTTGAGGGGAGGCCCGTGCCCAGGAGTGGGACGTCAAAAGGGCTAAATTATTATTATTATTATACAAGTAATGTGATTTTATCACATCACTAGTATTCCTGTTAGCCCCTCCAGCGGAACTAATGCTTGTGCTAGGAGTGGGCTCACGTCAATAGTTTGAACGGCCAGGATGGGGATCGAACCCGAAACCTCTCAGCTACGAGGTGGGCCCCTCTAACAACTAGGCTATTGACGCCTTAGCTATATATATGTATACTATATATACAAGGTGTAAGGGGCATCGTAACGAAAACCGATGCCATGGATTCAACTCGTGATTCTTACCATCCCAGAGTAGAAATGTTCGTACATTTTTCATGAATTATGCTAAACTTTTTCAGTAATTTTGAATTGATTTACGCATGAAATGCGCGTTGGAGCGTATTGGGCCCGTATTAATAAAACAATCTCAAGACTGAGAGTGGTCTTGAGTCAGCTTTTGACGTGCCATTTTGTACTGGTATGACAAAAGAATGACATTTCCAAGATCGCTCTCAGATTTGAGCTTGATTTAATAATAAGGGCCTTAATTTACATTGCAGTTTATTTCTAAAATAGAATTCAATTATTTATGTAGGTATGTAAAATCATTAGATATACTAGATTTGCATAATGACATCATGCTAAAATCAATGCTAATGCTAAAATGCTCTAAATTAGATAAATAACCGAATTATTTCGTTATTTTGTCGTATGTTATTATAACGTTTTTACGGTATTTTTTTTCGTTACATTATACGCCGCGTACTCACCTAAAGTATAAATACGTGATGGAGTACGCATAGCTGCTGAAGATCATGCCGAACGCCGCGAAACTGCCGCCAATCAATGTCACCGTTCTATACGACCACTTCACTGATAGGATTGATGATAATGGACCTGAAAAGACAAAGCATTTGCAAGAAGTAACTAGAGAAGCCGACGCGTTTATTTTGTTTAGGCCTACGGGGCAACTTATAAATTATAATAAACTATACTAAACTATACAAATAAATAAAATTGGAGTGTCTGTTTGTAATATCAAAATAACACCTTTTCACTAAATGCATATGAAAGTACATACGATACCTATAGCAAAAACGCGAATTAAAAATTTTTTGTCTGTCTGTCTGTCTGTCTGTCTGTCTGTGTGTTTGTTCCAGGTAATCTCCGAAACGGCTGGACCGATTTCGACGGGACTTTCACTGGCAGATAGCTGATCTTATAGCGGGTAACTTAGGCTACTTTCATTTTAGAAAAACAATTAGGGTTCCGCGTAAAAAAATAAAAACACTTGAAATCAAAGAGTATCTCCGAAACGGCTGGACCGATTTTGACGGGACTTTCACTGTTAGATAGCTGATGTTATACGCAGTAAGTGAGGCGACTTTTATTTTAGAAAAACAAAATTAAAAAAATGGGTCCTGTCGCGCGGGCTCAGAACGCGGGCCCGGGCTTTATTGTTAAGTTAAATTCCACGCGGTCGAAGTCGCGGGCTCAGCTAGTAATAAATAATTACATATTTTTCTTAAATCTACCACCGGATCGGAACGCGATCTCGAACGAGAAGAATCGGCTAGAAACTCAGCGGCAACACCGCTTTTACATTTTGTATTTTTTATACCCATAGCAGTGTTAGCCAATTGGTTAAGCACGCGTCTTGCGGGCTACCAGGTCTCGGGTTCAAACCCCGGCTCGAACCTCTGGATTTTTCGAAATCTATGTGCGAATCATAATTTCTATATGATTATCACTTGCTTACGGTGAAGGAAAACATCGTGAGGAAACCTGCATGTCTTAGAAGATTTAACCAATTTTCGAAAGACATGTGAAATCCGCACTGGGCCAGCGTGGAGGATTATGGCCTGAATCCCCCTCGTGTTGAGGGGAGGCCCGTGCCCAGGAGTGGGACGTCAAAAAAGCGCAAATTTTTTTTGTTAAATTATTATTTTTTATATCGTGATATGCTTATACCTACTAGGAGAAGCAAAAAGGGTATACTATTTTGCAACTCTACTCAGTAAATCTAAAACTATCGGCTTTGTGGGACAGTTGAAGTAGGTACTAAAGGTTTTGTAGACTTGTGAAATCTGTAACAGCTGTATCCCTGTAACACCTTTTGCTTTCAAGTTTCCTCCAAAGCTGATAGTTTTAGAATTACAAAGTTAAGTTTTGAAAAAAGTATACCCTTTCTGTTTCAACCTGTATATAACTAGTAACTACATATATATTGCCACACCGCCCGAGCCAGCTGGCAGTTCTTCAGCTGGGAATAGCGAAGCAGTTAATCATGCAACTCACCCAAACTGCTGTACAGAAAGTAGCACAAAGCGACGATGCCCGATGTGGCGGACGCACTGGACTCGAAGACATTCTTGAACTCCACCAGCAGGACCCCGAACGACTTAATAGTCCCCGGTATTAAGATATTTACGAGGGTCGCTCCTGGAAAGTCAAGGTCATAAGTCAAAGGCCTACGGGGCACTTACAAATTGTCAATTTTTCTGGTTTTTTTCTTATATCTAACTGGAACGGAACGCGACCTCGACTGAGAAGATCCGGCAAGAAACTCAGGTTGTCTTTTTAGGTTTTGTTATAAGTAAGTAAATAATAAATAAATATCGCCAGACAAACACACCAACTGTACGGTCGCAAACTAAGCAACGCTTGTACTATGGGTACCGCACAATGGACTGGGGGCGAACCCGGTGATACCCAGACCAGGAAAAATTACGAGAAGGCTATTTTCGAAATTTACCCTGACGGGAATCGAACCCGCATCCACCCGGTGTAGAGAGTCGAGCGGCCTACGCTCGAACCACTGCACCATTTATATTTGATTTTATTTATTTATTGAGTGAGGTGTGTCGATATTTGATTGTGTGCTGTTAAAGCCATTCAATAATGGTTGACTTTGCTATTATTAGGTATTTTGTGCACCTCTATGGCATTATTTCTAAGTCATAAGTCTCTAAGTCATAAAATGTCAGTTTTTTTGACATAGCGGATGTGATCTGTCACTTCACTTCTGTCAATGTCACTATAAACTCAATAAGCTTTATACTGGCTCCATTTTGGGTTGGTTGGTTATTAATTGTGTTTGTTATTGCTATTCATTACTCGACATTGGCAGAATCATATTGGGCTTGACCCAATTGTAAGAGGCCATTCATATATATATATATATATAAAAGAAAGAAAGAAAAGCTTTATACTAAGCAGGAGGGATCACTGTAGCAATAAGGCTCATGGTGGCACTTTGTCCCCTTTCTACTCGGGGTGTCCTCGGACGACAGTAAGGGTATTTTGGCCCGGACCAATGCCCCCTTCAAATGGTTATGTGTAAAACCTGCAGTTACCTACGAGCACGCACCATCCCCACTTGCCGTCGGGGGGGACCATCTCCCAGTCGCGTTCTGGCGCCGGACCGATGGTGAACCGGCCGCCGCCGACCGCTGTGCCTTCATCCTCGGGTAACTTCACTGTGGACAAGAAGGCAATGGGTTAGTTATTTGTTGCTACTGTAGCGACCGCACATTCACGACGCCGACGGATAGATGGCGCTGAAAGCGGCGCGTGAATACAACTTGCAATTGCTCATGGTAAACCTGAATCACGGTATTAGAGTTCGCAAGCATCGTGACTATATACTGTGAACAAGAACGCAATAGATTAGTTGCTACAGTACCGACCGCACAGTCACTACGCCGACGGATAGATGGCGCTGAAAGCGGCGCGGCAATACAACATGCAATTGCTCACGGTAAACCTGAATCGCGGTATTAGAGTTCGCAAGCATCGTGACTATATATAGAAGGCCCCGACAACATCCATCAGGGCAATCTTCTCACTTGAGGTCGCGTTCCGATCCTGTGGTTTTACCCCCGCCGTCTCTCTTGGCAGCAGCCCAAGCCGAGGCCGTGCCCAATGTGGCGCCCTTGAGCTAGTTTCCCCCTTGCCCCTCTGCCTGAAGCACACTTTGCTTTCACCCTCTGTCCGGGTGAAGTTATTATGGCCATTCGGGCCAACAACATTTAGTTAAATTAAAAATCCTTAAGGTGAAGGCGCCTGTCTAGCCCGCGAAATTAAAAATTTTCGAGTATTTTTATAGTTCATCCAAAATCTGAAAACATTTAAGACAACATTTTGTGATTTGCGACAAACACAGTATGCAGTGCGTTTATTAATACATTTATTTTACTCTAAATATTATCACGGTGGATATGATACTAGTTAATCACTAAATATACAAAAACTGCCAGATTATCTGAAAAGCTGTCGTTCTTGAAATGTTTTAGAGTAAGTTGGATATATTAATAAATGCACTGCACACGGTCTTCGTCGCGAATTACAAAATGTGCCTTTTATTATTGTCAGATTTTGAAAAAATTCTAAAATACCTCGAAAAATTTGAATTCGCGGGCTGGATGGGCGCTTTAGCCTAAAGGGAATAGCGGCCGCTCCGACAGGTAGAGCACCTTAAAGATTTTCTGCCTTGTTAGTCTAATTACCATCCATGGTGCCTTCGAACTGGTCTCGAACACTTGCGCTGGATGCCCGGCTCCCACGTCCCACCCACTACGCTTCAAGTCAACGTGCAACCAATGACATAACTATTGCAAGCATCCATAGGCTACGGTAACTGCTTAATATCATGCAAGTCGTACGTTTGCTGACTTTGTTACATTTAGGTATACAGGTTGAAACAGAAAGGGTATTCTTTGTTTTTCAAAACTTAACTTGGTGATTCTCAATCTATCAGCTTTGGAGGTAACTTGAAAAACAAAAGGTGTTACAGGGATACAGCTGTTGACAGATTTCATCAGTCTACAAAACCTTTAGTGCTTCAACAGTCCCAGAAAGCCGATAGTTTTAGATTCACAAAGTAAAGTTGCAAAAACAATGAAAATGAAAAATTATTTATATCCAAAGTACGCAAGGCGTTACAAAGAAGAAGTAATAATAAAAAAAATCAGTGCCGTCTAGGGACGCCCGAAAGAAGCGAAGCTTTGCAGTAGATATTAGATATATTATATTAACGCGTTACGCGTTACGCTTTTCACCGTTTTAGTGCCCGGGTAGCGATGGCCCCGAACGTCCGTAAAGAAGCTTCGCTTCAAAAAGTTGTACTAAGTGGTAGTGTTACAATTAAACCATTGTATGTGGATCTCACACTAGACCTAGCCTGTATCGTGGGGTCCGAAAAAAAGGTTTACCAGCAGTTTTAGCGGTCGGCAGAAAAGTAATAGTATATCCTTTCTATTTCACCTAGTATATAAACAAAAAATGTTATGTGTTGAACGTAAACAAATACGTCTCTCGTTTCTCGATCATACCGTTTAAGGATATCTTGTGACCTCACGCAATCTCGGTCAATAGAACACCGACCAGGCTAGGTCAAGGTCCGACCGGATCAGATCGCAGATAACTATTGTGTAAATGCTCACGCAATTGAATTAATATTAATTTTTAACCTCCGACGAAAAAGGGGTGTTATAAGTTTAACATGTGTATCTGTGTGTATGTGTGTGGCATCGTAGCGCGCAAACGAATGAACCGGGTAACACCGGGATCGCTCCCAGTCGGACCATTGTAAGGTACCCATAGTACAAGCGTTGCTTAGTTTGGGACCGTACAGTTGGTGTGTCAGTCTGATTATATTTATTCATTACTAGCTGTGCCCGCGACTTCGTCCGCATGGACTTTCATATTTATTCACCTTTTAAACCTTCTCTCGACTTCCACAAATAATTCAAAACCAAAATTAGCCAAATCGGTCCAGCCGTTCTCGAGTTTTAACGAGACTAACGAACAGCAATTTATTTTTATATATATAGATTTATTTCCGCACAACTAAAACTGTTATTCATCGGAGCCCAGTGGTTTGTAGTCTCAAACAGCCCTCAAATTTGAGTAACGCGTCGGTATAACACTTACGCTCATAAGGCCTAGTGAAAACCTGCAATTACTCATCGCATGTCACGCGAGCGGCCGGGGGAAGGGGGGTTACAGATATATTTAGTATTTACACATCTCCGCTCGGCGCTTGGCCGCCGGCCAATTATGGAACTGGAGTGGTGTACTCACGGGAGGGGAATGCGTCGCACAAGTTGGACATACAAATGTTTTAGCGATAAGGATTTAAAAATTCTTTAAGAAGTCTCACTTAAACTTGAAAATAAATAAATAATAAGTATCACCAGACTGACACACTAAAGGTATGGTCCCAAACTGAGCAACGCTTGCAATATGGGTGCCGTACAATGGACTGGGGGCTTTCCCAGTGACACCCAGACCAGAGTAAATTGCAAAAAGGCCAATAACGAAAATTGGCCCGGCGGAAATCGACCCCGCAACCACCATGTGCAGTGAGCCGAGCGGCCTACGCTCGAACCACTGCGCCAAGGGTCGTCCAAAATGCCTAAAAAGATGCCTTTTGTAAATTTTTTAGTGTGTGTTTGAATGGGTCCCTTGATGGCTTAGATTAACAATTTAACGCGGTAGATGGCGCTCGAGTCGGGTTCTAGATAGCACACTAATAAACAATAAAAGAGCTGAATACGTCATGATTTTATTACCAAGAATAAAATGTCACGTTATGGCAGCTCGTAAAATCGTTTAATGGCGTAACAGTCATTACTATGTATTGAGGACTTTATCTACTCCAAACACTCTTTTCATCATAACATAACAAGAGAATTGAAATCTCATAATAATTAATGGGCCAGTGTCGTGGATTATACCCTAAATCCCTCTCGTATTGAGGAGGTTAACATCTTGACCGCCTCAAATCTTCCCAATAAGCAGTTCCGACAGATAAAGTAACTATGATCCGCATTGGAAACTATTAAAAAAATCTGTGTATAGATCATAAACCACTAAATTTGTTTTTTGCGTAGCCGGGTTTTTATTTCTTAATAAAAAAATGTATAATAATTTATATACTGATATTTAATTATGTGTCATCGAAATTTACTCAAGCGCTATGCTCTTTATACTTCGACCCTAAGGAAGAATTACTAACATAACAGTTAGACCATTTCTCCGTTCAGGATACTGACTATCCGTGATAAGGGTCATAAGACAAGACTCAGGAATGACAAGCGATACCATTCAGGTCAGATAAAAATAAATAAATAAATATATGTCCTTCGGTTCAACACACCACATTCCCGTATGTTTCCAACCGTAGTATTAGTATTATTTTCAGCTTGCAGTTAATGGTTTTGATTGGTCCGGTCTTTGTTAAACTCAGGCCAGACGAAAACACAACGATCGTAGTTGAAACTGTGTGTATTCAAGCACAATACGTCAAAACTGACGTATCGCGTATGTGAATACGTAATTTTTGACGTTTTCATATAGAAAACCTGTCATAACGGCCACAATATTCAGATATTTTCCTTTAGAAATTCCGCCACGGGACGCCCGAAAGGAGCGATATAGTATAAAGCGTAGGCCGCAGCTGCCACACTGCATATCAATATATATCGAGTAACGCTACTGACGTCTGACGCTTAGCACGGATAGAGTGGCCGCGCGGCGAGCGCCCCGAACGTCCGTATAGAAGCTTCGCATCAACGGTCAATCACTGACGTATTCAGATACGAGATACGTCAGTTTTGACGTATTGCGAGTCGGAGTGTGAGTCGCGACGAGTGTCGCCGGTTAACAGAACTGTTCAAAAGAGCATGACGTTGCAGTATAATTGTAACAGCTGTCTGTTGCGTAGCGGATATTGGACACACCCGTTCCGTACGTTGTGTCGGCACCACAGATCAATAAGGGAAGACACCGCTTACATCCACCATTGCATGAGAATTCAATCGTCAAATATTGGCGAATTTTGATTGGATCCTTCAAGTTCAAGCCGTGAATAATAAATAAATAGTAAATATCGCCAGACGAACACACCAACTGTATGGTCCCAAACTAAGCAACGCTTTCCTATAGGTACCGTACAATGGACTGGGGGCGATCCAGGTGACACCCAGACCTGGTCCAATAACGAAAAGGTCATTTCCGAAATTTTACCCGGCGGGAATGGAACCCGCAAACACCATGTGCTGTGAGCCGAGCGGCCTACGCTCGAACCACTGCGCCAAGCGGTCGTCAAATGGACCCATCAGAGTGTCAATACGGTCATATGTATGCAGTGGCATTGCGTATGTTAGACGAGCAGGGGTGGCCGCCTATGCAGCGTCTATGGCTTACTGGTCTGTGGTCATTATCGACACAGCGAGTCTTTGAACGTTGCCGTGTCATTGAACGCCCCGCGCTAAATAGATCGTCTGAATACATGAATTTGGATCAACGTCCACAGGTGGTCAAGAATATAATAATTCATGGAACTGGGCTATTTCAGGAATATTCTGAACACGGCAGTTAGACAGCCAAGTTATGAGAAACAAAGGCGTTGTTGATGCACACCTCACTAAACTAGCTTTCAAATTTAAATACCTAAATCTGAGTGAGATATGATTACTGTTTACTTATTTAGTGACAATGGTGTTGCCTGCTCACATTCTGTTGCTGTTCCTGAGAATGTACACCATATTTTATTTATTGAAAAGAGTAACCATTGGGTTTCTCGCCGCCTCTTCTCATTGGAAGCAGAATTCCGAACCGGTACATTCTGACTATTCATAAATGCTTTGTTGGCTTACAAGAATAAAAACAATTTTGAGTTTGAGTTTCGGCGTTGGGTAAATGCACTAGTTCAATCAACCGCACCGGACCAATCGAAATGCGCCGTCAATCCCGACACCCCGCGACTTTTTAAACGACTTCCAAAAAGGAGGTTACTATGTTCGTCAGTGTATTTTTTTTGTGTGTCTGTGTAAGTTCTTCGATATTTTCGCGGTTTGTGAAGCGATTTTTGAACCGATTGCATTTGCGGATTGTGAACCGATTGCATTCACTCTCATACAATATTGATCGTGAGCGGTGTCTAGTTTTATTGGTCTTTGACCGTATAGCAAACAATTACTTAATTGATATTTTAACAAAGCGCACTTAAGATCGCTCTCAGATTTGAGGTTGATTTACTAATACTGGCCTGAAATTCCGATTGCGACGAATGGGTTTTTCAAAGTGCTTTTAATTGGCCTGAATCAATTAAACAAAGGAACTACTAAATAACCACAAAAACTAAACTAAATTGTAAGTTATCATTGATTCAATTATTGAGACATCTAAATATATATAATTCAAAGGTGACTGACTGACTGACTGACTGACATAGTGATCTACCAACGCACAGCCAAAACCACTGGACGGATCGGGCTGAAATTTGGCATGCAGGTAGATGTTATGACGTAGGCATCCGCTAAGAAAGGATTTTGATTAATTCTACCCCCAAGGGGATAAAATAGGGGATGAAAGTTTGTATGAAACTTTGTCAATTTTAAACCGATCGGGCTGAGGCTTTGCATGCATAAAGCTACTACGACGTAAACATCCCCTAAGAAAGGATCAAAATTCCACGCGGACGAAGTCGCGGGCTCAGCTAGTACAGGTATAAAATTCCGGTGTGTTTCTCATTTTTCTCCGAAACGACTTGGCCTATTTTGATATTTTTGGTTGTGCTTATAGGTTCATTTGGACGGTACTTAGCCATAGTTGGACCCGGTAAGTGTTGTCGACATGAAAAAAATAAAATATAGATTTTATTTTGTATTGTCAAGATATTGGGGATATTTTAATATTATTTGTTTTTATATATTTCGGGTACTATTTAATGTAGTGACCACTATGTTGACGTTTCAAAATTACTTCCAAAATTGCCACTGTCAATTTATCCATTACTGTACTAACTCACTAAACAGCTCGTAAACGAGGCATAACAAGCGACTAACTACATACGGGCCGTCTATTTAACACTCACTTACTAATTGAGTACATGATAGGAACAAATAAACACACTTTCTTATTGGATATTCAACTTAAACACGTTGCAAATAGAGTTGAAATTGCTAAAGATTATGGTGGGGGCGTTTAAGTCGTTTGAGATTGGAGTGGCATTTAAGGTTATTTTGACAATAACACGAATAGTTTTGATGGCAAAGGAACGTTATCGTGTGTACCGTGGGAGACCGTGACGAAAGTTGGTCACAGATTATACAAATTCAAAGCGTTTAGTTTGTTTAGGCCTACGGGGGCACTTACAAATGTGTGGAGCGTTGGAGACCGAGACGAATGTTTGTCACAGATTATTCAAATTGAAATTAAAAGCGTTTATTTTGTTATCCCTACGGGGGCACATACAAATTGTCAATTGTTCATATTTTTCTTATATCCGGATCTTATAACCGGATCGGAACGCGACCTCGACTGAGAAGATCCGGCAAGAAACTCAGCGGGCTTGTCTTTTAACATTGTGGATGTTTGTTACTCTTTCAGGCAAAAACTACTGAACGGATTTGGATGAAATTTGGAACACATATAGTTTATAACCGGGATTAACACATAGGATACTTTTTATCCCGAAAATCCCGAAATTTTTGTTAAGTTAAATACTACGCGGACGAAGTCGGACACATCTAGTATTTAATAATTACAAAGGGTAGTAGATATTAATATAAATATAATAGCAGTGTGTTGCCATATTATATCACTGTCTCTCTCTATCTCACTGAATGTGAGCTAGACATAGATATTTCTCAGTTTATCTTGAGTATGGGTAGTAAGAGTAAGTAGAAGTTAACCGCACGCTTTGGAGCACAAGGTGCAGGTTCAAACCAGAGCTCGCACCTCTGGGACATGCAATCTCATTTCTGAATAAACATTATCACTTGCTGAACGGTAAAAAATGAAAATTTAGAAAACCCCCGATGCGACGACTTTTTAAACTGCAAAAGATCTTATAATTTTCAAACGGCTGCACCGATTTTCATGAAACATAGCTAAGAACACACTCGATCAGAATACCTATATAACAAAAAAAACTAAAACGAAATCGGTTCATCCGCTTGGGCGCCACGATGCCACAGACAGACACACAGACAGATACACATGTCTTCAAACTTATTACACCCCTCTTCTTTGTCGGGGGTTAATGGAAACATTGTGAGGAAACATACACTCTGACAGATGTGTGAAGTTCGCCAACCCATACCCCCTCACGTTAAGGGGGAATGTGCCCGATATAATGGCAACAGGCTCGCCCCCTATTACATCCTACTAATATTATAAATCCTACTAATATTATAAATGTGAAAGTTTGTGAGTGTGGACGTATGTTTGTTACTCCTTCACGCAAAAACTACTGAACGGATTTGGATGACATTTGGAACACAGATGGTTTATAACCGGGATTAACATATAGGATACTTTTTATCCCGATAATCCCGAAATCTTTCCAAGGGACATGTCATATTCATCGACCAAGAATACGTGTTATAATAATATAATAATTTAACCCTTTTAATGTACCACTCCTGAGCACGGGCCTCCCCTCAGTTCAAGGGGGATGCAGCACTTAATCCACCACCCTGGCCTAGTGCGGGTTGTTATTTTTATTTTTAACTAGCTGTCCCGGCAAACTTTGTTTCGCCATTGAGGTTATAAATGTGCTGATTTAAAAAATGTTTAATTAAATATTCATTTTAAAATACAAATAAAAATATTATTTATTGGCCATCTAATGTATTCAAATAAAACTATTATACTGATTTTATAGCGTTTATTTCCTTTTTTATTTTCCCGAAGTTTCGGTGGCTTTACAGCAGCCATGGTCACGGGGGACTGAGGTGTTAGACTTCCTGATGTCAAAGTTATTAACTTGGAACCCTCAAATTTAGTTGTTGGTTGTGGTTCTATGCGCAGAAATTGCTCACTGTGTCTGACAACATTGCTTGACATGATGTATTTCGTCAGCCAGGTGTTGCTGATCTCAGATCCCTTTTGCTCTCTGAAACAAAGATATACCCACTGTAGCTGTGTTGGATGGTGGTTAGATTTATCGTTTAAGTATATTCAGCATATTCCTCTGGCATGTTGTTCTCCTCTAGCTTATTTGATACTATTGTGATGCAGTCTGCTACAGGTAGACAGGTAAACACAGACTGAACATCAAAACTGACCATGGTTTAATTGTTAGCATGATGTATAAGTATGTTTAATCTCACTTACAAAATGTTATGAATCCTTTGTATGTGCTCTTGTGTGTCCTCTTAGTAGTGAGAGCACCTTCGCTACGTGCTGGGCCAGAATGGGACGCAGTGGGTCCTCGGGTTTGTGTATTTTAGGTAACAATATCTTTGCCATGTATTTTGGTGCTTCGTTTTCACTCTTCATTGAAGCACCTTGTGATAGACTACATTTTTCGTTTTATTATCAGGCGCAAGAACAAATAACGCTGATGGTCTTGCGACCCGTGAACATGCCACAATTAGTACTTGATAAATTTCTTCTTGTGCGTCGTTAGTTATCTAGTTCTTGATCTCTGAGGTTTGCTCGACGATTCCTCATTGCCAACCGAGCCGTTTTACGGGCTGCCTCTCTTTGCTCTTGTGATTGAGAAGCACGAATTCGAGCCATACTACCGCGGCGCTCTTCACTTCCAATTTCTTGTTCTTCAGTTCTTTCATTCGCAATGTTTCGAATCCTAGTTGCATTACGGCTTTGTCGCGAAAGATCAGATTGTCTTGGACGCGGCATCGTATTGCTAATGATAATATCCGTACAATAAGCTAATAGAAATTCGAAACTGACATATCAACTGTCAACTTCAAAATTTCAAATTATCAAATATTCAACCATATTTAACTATAGACGACATTTTAGCTGTTGGTTCTCCTTTTTTATACCATTTGTAAAGAATCAACGGCTAGACTTTTTTTTCATTCATATTTTTTTTTGCTGGCATTAGCTGTCATTTTCATTAATAACACGTTTTCACGTTTTATGTCAAGTTCCACTGGAACGGGATAAAAAGTATCCTATAACCTTCTCCTGGTTCTAAGCTACCGCCCCACCAATTTTCAGTCAAATCCGTTCAGCCGTTCTCGAGTTATAAATAGTGTAACTAACACGACTTTCTTTTATATATATAGATTTCACACTAGCTGAGCCCGCGACTTCGTCCGCGTGGAATTTAACTTAACAAAAACGCCCGCTCAGGCGTTCTGAGACCGCGCGACAGGACCCATTTTTTAAAATGTTGTTTTTCTAAAATAAAAGTAGCATAAGTTACTCCTTAAAACATCAGCTATCTGCCAGTGAAAGTCCCGTCCAAATCGGTCCAGCCGTTTCGGAGATTACCCGGAACAAACACACAGACAGACAGACAGACAGACAGACAGACAGATAGACAGACAAAAAAAAAAAACACGTTTTTGTTATAAGTACCGTATACGTACTTTCATATGCATTTAGTGAAAAGGTGTTATTTTGATATTACAAACAGACACTCAAATTTTATTTATTTGTATAGATATTCTTCAGAAATCGGTAAACATTCTAAGATATGCAGGTGTCCTCACGATGTTTTCCTTCACCGTAAGCAAAAGATAAATAAAGTTGACATTTAAAGTTATATTACACTAGCTGACCCGGCAAACGTTGTTTAGGCATATAAATGATTAAAGTGTGGACCACCCTTAACATTTAGGGGTATGAAAAATAGATAGTAGCCGATTCTCAGACCTACTGAATATGCATATAAAATTTCATGAAACTCGGTCAAGCCGTTTCGGAGGGGTATGGTAACTAACATTGTGACACGATAATTTTATATATAAGATATTCTTAGAATGGTGAAGAGCATATGCTGAAGAAGTGATAGCAACATTCCTACCTTTAAGCTTCTTGTATCTTGATTTACCCATTATCTTCTAGCACAGCACTAAAACGCGACAAACGTTCGAGGTATCACAAGAAATATTTTAAACTATACGGTAGTGCGAACGTCATAACTATATAAAAGTACCTTCAAGAAAAATTGTGGAATTTTTTTAGACTCGGATACGAGTATTTTGGTCAGATCCAAGGAATCCAAAATAAAATGTTGTAGATATTAACTTACCTATTAAGAAATAAGAACTTATATGTATATAGGGTGTTTAAGTCGGCAACGTAATTGTTATGGCGTAACGTAATTGTTCTGTAATTGTTAAGGCTAAAGCGCCCATCTAGCCCGCGAAGTTCAAATTTTTTGAGGTTTTTTAGACATTTTTCAAAATCTGACTATAATAAAAGGCACCGTTTGTAATTCGCGACAAAGACCGTGTGCAGTGCATTTATTAATATTTATTTATTTATTTTATTTTATTTAATAATAATAAATAATTAATTTAATTTATTTTATTTTATTTTCATATATCCAACTTACTCTAAAACATTTCATGAACGACAGCTATCCAGATAATCTGGGAATTTTTGTATATTTAGTGATTTACTAGTATCGTATCAACCGTGATAATATATAGAGTAAAATAAATGTATTAATAAACGCACTGCATACTGTGTTTGTCGCAAATCACAAAATTAAAAAAAAAAAAAAATGACATGTAAAAAGACAAGCCCGCTGAGTTTCTGGCCGGATCTTCTCAGTCGAGGTCGCGTTCCGATCCGGTTGTAGATATAAGGAAAAAAATATGTAAATTGACAATTTGTAAGTGCCCCCGTAGGCCTAAACAAAATAAATGATTTGAATTGAATTGAACTGATGACAGACAAAGTTCGGTGTGTAACTATTCGCCCGCTAATGCACGTTCATTAATAGTATAGGCTAAGGTTAATTACTTAACATCAGGCGGTACGCACGCTTGTCTGCCGACTTAGTTAAGTATAACTACTTATAAAAAAAAAGAAGGCAACAATTCCAAGCAACCTCACCTTTCTTCGAAGACTTCGCGGACACGAGTCCTCCGTCCTGATGCTGCACAGGCACTATCATCACCTGGTTCTCCTCCAGCAGCTTCTCCTGCGCCTCGTCCCCCGCCTCTTTCGCCTCCATCACCGACCTCGCCGGACTCGCCGCCATTTTGTTTGCAATCTACTTAAAATGGCCGCCAGAATTCATAATCTTTTTGTTTTGTTGTTTCCCAATGTCAGTGACGCATTGTTTTCTTGGAATGTTTCTTATATAATGTTCCGTCGTGTGAGTGTATAATGAACTACATAGTTTTATGTAGATCTGTCAGTCTTGTTTGTTTGGCTGGTTGTGTCTGGAACAATGGAAAAAAACATTTATATTGATAGGGTTGTATTTCATATAACTGCCGCGAAGATTAAATGTATCTAGGGACATTGCTGAGTACATCCGAGTGAAGAGCAATGTCTCATTGAGAGTTCAGCCGTTGGACTCTAATCACAACGCTGGTTTCAAGGCGTTTGTGGTTAGGGTCCCCTCGGACAGGCTGTCAACTTTCATGCAGGAAGACTACTGGCCGAAGGGTGTTGTGTTCAGGCGCTTTCGGGGGAGATTGCCGCTGTCACCACCCATGGTTTAGTTTAGTTAAGTGTTAATGTTAAAATATAAATATGTATGTTAGTTTATAAGGTATATATCTATGGGCCGCCGTTGCCTGAGTACAAATAAATAAATAAATAATAAAACAGATTATAAATGTATGTAGCGACCTCTATAACACTACATATAACATGACGACAAGGCCATTCCTGAAATATGCCCCGACGGGATCGAACCCGCAACCACCATGTGCAGTGAGCCGAGCGGCCTACGCTCGAACTACTGCGCCAAGCGGTCAACAACACAATGAAAATATGAATGTGAATCTATCACGTTACTAGTATTCCCGTTGCGTATCTGGATGCGTCAATTTTGACATAATGTCTATAGAAAAACTGACGTATTCAGATACGCGATACGTCAGTTTTGACGTATTGCGAGTCAATCGAGATGCCAGCGGTTAACGGAATTGAGCACCAGCAAAATATGCACAACATATATTCGACCTCTTCTCAGTATAAGTGAAGCATGTATCATTATCGTTATTTACATCCACAACGGAAGCCAACATGAGCCTACTATACACAGAATTTAATACAAATCGTTGACATATTTGTCTGTACACGTACACCTCTTTGTTTTAACTGTATGCTTTGTGAGGAGTGTACGATGAGCGAATTGCTGAATTTATAATGTTGATTACAATTAGCATTGTATGAATGATAGCGCGACTTCAAACCATGAGAATTACCACTATACCATCAGGCCAAGCGTATGCTGCAACACAGCTAAATAAATAAATATCGCCAGACGAACACACCAACTGTATGGTCGCAAAATAAGCATCGCTTGTAGTATAGGTACCGTACAATGGAATGGACTGGGGGCGATCGCAGTGACACCCAGACCAGGGCAAATTACGAAAAGGCCATTTCAGAAATTTACCCTGACGGGAATCGAACCCGCGACCAGCCGGTGTAATGAGCCGAGCGGCCTTCGCTCGAACCACTGCGCCAAGCGGTCGTATGTAACACAGATATAACTAGATGTTTCCAACTAGACAAATGTCAGTGTGACTTTTCATTAAAAAAGATGGCCGTCACGAGATACCCGGCATATGTCAAACATGTGTAGTGTTAGTATGCGCGCGCGCACACACAAGAGAGTCGAGCGGTGGCGTAGAGGAGGCGTGACGGCATGAGCGAGCGTCATGCCATTTGCCGTGACGGCAAACTGATCGATTCTACTGCCAAAGTGCGCCATAGATATTTCACATCGAAAAACTTGTTACAACCGTCACTACAAGCAAGCCGCAAAGAAGGACAGACATGTCTGCGTGTCACGCGCCTGCGTCACAGCGTACGCAGATCTGTGCTTGTTGAAACGTTCCAAACTCTTCTCTGCCCTGCGCTGCGTGGACTGCGTGTCAGCATACGCTCAAACTTAGCAGGCTACACTTATGAACGCTGACAGTACATGACCATATTATGAACAAAGAGTTTGGCAGAGGGATACTACGGAATACAAGTCCGTATTAATAAATCTATCTTAAGTCTTAGAGCGATCTTAAGTCTTTTAACCCCCGAAAAAGAGGGGTGTTATAAGTTTAACATGTGTATCTATGTGTCTGTCTGTGGCATCGTAGCGCCTAAGCGGATGAACCGATTTAATTTTTTCAATTCAATTTTATATTTTTGTTAGATAGGTATTCTGATCGAGAGCGTTCTTAGCTATGTTTCATGAAAATCGGTTCAGCCGTTTGATCAGATATTTTTTAGGATAAAAAGACGTAGCATCAGGGGTTTTCTAAATTTTAAATTTTTGGCTCGTCATTTTTTTACGGGTATGACATAAGAATGTCATTTCCAAGATCTGTCTCAGATTTGAGCTCGATTTATTAATACAGGCGTTTAGTAACGTCGAAAGCTTTAGAAAACAATATTAATCAAATCCGTAGTGAATGTTAAATCGATCCTGCACGGTGAACCGATAAGAGCTCCAAGACTGATCGCTCTACCGACCAATAATTAAAAATTGATTACGCTAACCGTTGCTTCCTTGTTCGATTTCTATTCTGGAAGCTTCGAAAGGAAAATTTTATTGACAGTAATATATAGTTACTACTCTTTGGTACTTAGTAGAAATTAATTGAGGGACTTTTATTTTACTTATTCAGTAATAATGACGTTCTAGAAGTCAACTTTATATTAATGACGTAAAATCCTACTATAATATTATAAATGTGAAAGTTTGTGAGTGTGGATGTATGTATGTATGTATGTATGTATGTTTGTTACTCCTTCACGCAAAAACTACTGAACGGATTTGGATGAAATTTGGAACACAGATAGTTTATAACCGGGATTAACATATAGGATACTTTTTATCCCGATATCCCGAAATTTTTGTTACGTTAAATACTACGCGGACGAAGTCCGTGGGCACAGCTAGTAACGTATAAATAAAAATATAGCCCTTTTAACGTCCCGCACTTGGGCACGGGCCTCCCCTCAACACGAGGGGGATTCAGACCACAATCCACCACGCTGGCCCAGTGCGGGTTGGCGGATTACACATGTCTTTCGAAAATAGTTAGATTTTCTAAGACACGCAGATTTCCTCACGATATTCTCCTTCACCGTAAGCGAATGATAACCCTACTAATATTATAAATGCGAAAGTTTGTGAGTGTGGATATTTGTTACTCTTTCAGGCAAAAACTACTGAACGGATTTGAATGAAATTTGGAACACAGATAGTTTATAACCGGGATTAACACATGTTAAATACTACGCGGACGAAGTCGCGGGCATAAACTAGTCTATTATTAAACCTCTTACACTCATTAAGTACCTAAGTAATACAATTAAATTAAACTTCACCGTAAATGCTCTGTGAATCTATAAAAGAACATTATGTTTTGTGTTGTTTTAAAATTAAAACATCGCAAATTTACTCCTAGGTCAATAACCTCAACACAAAAGATCGCTACCGCATCGATTACACCCTGTTGAAAACATCTGTTATCTGCAACTGTATAAGTAGCTGTATTTCTCGTTATTTTTATCTTGTTTCCATAATAGCGATTATATTTAATTTATTACTAGTCGAAGCCCGCGCGTCCGCCTGTGTGGTACTATGATAAAATAAAACTAGCCTAAATCGGTCCAGCCGTTTCGGAGATTAACCGGAACAGACAGATGACACACACCATTTTTTAAAATGTTTTTTTTGTTTGTTACAAGTACACGCAGCAAAATATAAATACATCACGGACTATGAGAAGCGATACGAAAAGTATAATATAAGAATAGTATAGTCCTACTAATATTATAAATGTAAAAGTTTGTGAGTGTGGATGTATGTATGTATGTTTGTTACTCCTTCACGCAAAAACTACTGAACGGATTTGGATGAAATTTGGAACACAGATAGTTTATAACCGGGATTAACATATAGGATACTTTTTATCCCGATAATCCCGAAATTTTCGTTACGTTAAATACTACGCGGACGAAGTCGGGGGGCACAGCTAGTATAAGATAATAAAATAAAATAAATACATTTTATTGAATGAAGTTTAAGAATGAAGTAGTTGTTTTTAACGTTTCACGTTCATCTATTTTTCCGACACAAAATGAACCGAGAATTTAAAAAAAAATCCTCCCGTATTTGGCGAGCCCGGCGGTGCCCGACTTGAACTTGGAACATTATTAACATTTCACATAGCCTCACGCATAATAAGAAACTCAATAGTTACTCAGTTATTTCATTAAGCACCTACACACTAAGTATTCATCGCTCAAGGATCTTTTATTGATGTAGTTTTATGAGAGCAATACGTTTGTGGCCTTATTTGATAAGCGTTCGAGAATGTAGGTTGGCCCTTAACTTGTTTACTAAACACTTGTTGAGATCGCTTCTTCATATAAGAGCCTATTTTTTTTATTTGAACTCTATATTATTTACAATAAGGGTCACTTTCGACAGTATTATTGACGTAATTAAGTATTTATTTTTAACTAGCCGAGCCCGCGATTTCGCTCGCGTGGAATTTAACTTAACAAAAACGCCCGCTCCCGCGTTCTGAGCCCGCGCGGCAGGACCCATTTTTTATATTTTATTTTTCTAAAATAAAAGTAGTCTAAGTTACTGCTTATAACATCAGCTATCTACCAGTGAAAGTCCCGTCAAAATCGGTCCAGCCGTTTCTGAAATACTCTTTGATTTCATGTGTTTTTATTTTTTTACGCGGAACCCTAATTGTATTTCTAAAATTAAAGTAGCCTAAGTTACTTCTTAAAACATCAGCTATCTGCCAGTGAAAGTCCCGTCAAAATCGGTCCAGCCGTTTCGGAGACTACCCGGAACAAACACAGACAGACAGACTGACAAAAAAAATTAAATCGCGTTTTTGTTATAGGTGTCGTATGTACTTTCATATGCATTTAGTGAAAAGGTGTTATTTTGATATTAAAAACAGACACTACAATTTTATTTATTTGTATAGATAGTGTTTAACCGCTAGCTCATTTGAAGGCACTCAATTGTACTACAATACGCCAAAGTTCAAATTCGCCGAAGCTGGAGTCACACGATTTTGCACCTTATTGTCGAGTAGCAAGCAGCTTTTATTTATTTGTGTGTTTTAAAGTGACCCTTCTGTACAGGATGAAATAGAATACGTATATATTTTATTTTTCAAAACTCTGTAATTTTAAAACTATCAGCTTTGGAGGAAACTTGAAAAACCAAAGGTGTTACAGGCATACAGCTGTTGACAGATTTCACAAGTCTACAAAACTTTGAGTACTTCAACTGTCCCACAAAGCCAAGTAAAGCAAAAAAAATATACCCTTTCTGTTACACCTAGTATATCGTGATACTAATCATTATGCATTCTGTGGCCTTTACTATGGATCAGCATTGAGCCGGTGACACTTGATTGATCATTAAACTGGCTATCATTTGTCAGGCTCGGATCACTGGGCCGTGGGCAGGTTGTCACGGCACGTGACAGTCTGTTTCACAGCGCAGGCAGAAAGCAGTAGAACAGACGCTCGACCACAGATAAGATTTACATAGATAACGCAAGTATCACGATTTGTATTGAAACCGAAAGAAAATCATTTATTTTGTTTAGGCCTACGGGGGCACTTACAAATTGCCAATTTACATATTTTTTCCTTATATCTACAACCGGATCGGAACGCGACCTCGACTGAGAAGATCCGGCAAGAAACTCAGCGGGCTTGTCTTTTTACATGTCATGTTTTTTTTTTTTTTATCGCCAGTTGCTTGTTTTCAATAATTACAAAGGGTAGTACTTAGATATTAATATAAATATTAAAATAGCTCCAGTGTGTTGCCTTTTGATGTTATCGAGAATTATACAAATAATTCGGACTAGTAGGGCAAGACACGCTACGCTTTGACATTATTATTGACTGTCGAGATTTGAGCTGCTTAGTCCCAAGCTGTTTTATCATCCAAATAATCCGAAAAACATTTAATTCATACTTGTTGCTGCCCGCGACTTCGTCCGCGTAGACTTAAGCAAAGTATTCTGTGTTAATCCAGGTAATAAACTATCTGTGTTCCAAATCTGTCCAGTAGTTTTTACGTGAAGGAGGAACAAACATACATCCACACTCACAAACTTTCACATTTATAATATTAGTAGGATAAATTGAAGGCTATTAAATCTACTGCTTCGAATTGACATTGAACTGACGAAGGTGTCAATAGGCTAGTGGTTAGAGGGAACGCCCTCGTAGCTGAGAGGTTCCGGGTTTGATCCCCATCCTGGCCTTTAAACTATTAACGTGAGCCTACTCCTAACACAAGCATTAGCTTAGCTGGAGGGGCTAAAGGGAATATTAATAAATCGATATCAAGTCTGAGAACGACCTTGGAAATGTCATTCTTATATCATCCTTACATAGTATAAAACGAAGTCGCTTCCCGCTGTCTGTATGTCACTATGTATGCTTAGATCTTTAAAACTACGCAACGAATTTTGATGCGGTTTTTTTAATACATAGAGTGATTCAAGAGGAAGGTTTATATGTATAATACATGCATAATATAGTGGAGAAACACTGATAACTTATTGAATCCGTGCGAAGCCGGGTCGGGTCGCTAGTAGATACCAGTATAAAATTACATGTCAAAAACATACTCATTACTCACAATCGATCTCAGACTTGAGATCGAATCATTAATACGAGCCTAGTGCTCGACAAACTTTCACAGAACTTTCAGAATTGCCCTACTGTTTATGCTGTACTGTGGCAATTGTAATCAGTGTTTAATTAGAAAATCTACGTTTCCTTGTCACGGTTTTGTTATTAATTAAACCATTGTTATTTACATAGTTGTTAAATTACAGTTTATGATAATGGAACTACGTCTAGCTGTGAACTTGTCGATGAAAAATTGTTTTCAAACTTTATCTACACAAGTACCAAATTACATTGAAATTCGATAACATACTAACCAGTAAATAAATAATTGGCTACTACCACAGATATAGATTTACATAGATAACGCAAGTATCACGATTTGTATTGAAACCAAGCGTGCCGAATTTTTAACACCTACTGTGACGTCATTAGTGACGGGAAATCCGAACCGCTTCAAAGACACCGATGCCGCCGATGCCCCTCCGTCCGCTACGATTATCTCGAGTGATTATGACGCTCATACTCATATTTTTATATTTGTAGTCGCGAGGACTGTAAGTTATCCGCGACCAACCTCGACGCTCGGTCGGGGTTTTCGGACACGTACATACATTTGCGTTATCTATGTAAATCTATATCTGTGGTTAATACGTTTTGCGATATAAAAAAATGTACTAGCTTCTTGGCTTAAGTAAAGCTACAGCAAGGCTTAAGTACCTATCCTATGTCCTTCTCCAAAGTCCAATATATATCATATCTCTACCTATACCAAAATTCGTCGAAATTGGTTCATCAGTTTGTCGTAAAAACACAACAGACAGGCAGACAACCAAAGTTTATTCGCATTTTCTTTGTCTGCCTGTATTAGTAAAGAATAAAGATACATCAGTTCTTATCTTTTCATTTACAAAGACAATTATTGAGTTTGAGTAAATACCCATTTAGCCCTCTTTCAATGACCTACTCCTGGATCCAGGCCTCCACTCATGCCAACATCCACCATGTGACTGGCCCAGTAAAGGGTTGGTGGACTTTACAAGACTTCTTCAAACTGTCTAGATATACAAAGACATGTTTTCCTTACGCTTTCCGGCGGCCGCTTGGCGCAGTGGTTCGAGCGTAGGCCGCTCGGCTCAGTGCACATACATGGTGGTTTTTTTTTGGGACTAGTCCCGCCACACACTCCCACCACTGTAACTCCTGTAAGCCAGGATCGACAATGCTGACCAATAATGACGTCGAGGTTTGATCCTCGACGAGTCCCGGGGAAAGTTAAATTGTCTTGGAACCCGCACGAATTTCATCGAAAGAAATAATAGGAGGAGTTGGAAGAAAACATTTCCACTTCCCTCCGGTGCAAAGCGGGAGACAAAAATAGCTGGTATGGGCTGATTGCCATAGAAACAAGACTGTTACAGCTGAATGAAAGCCAGTTGTAAGGCACCACGGATCGTAATATGACTAATTGGACCTATACTCGTGAGCTGATTATACTTGATTCCAATAATAGGTATGGCAAAAGCGCTTGAACGCACGGAAATTGTCCCTCACACGGTGGTTGCGGCACATGTAGTTCGATTCCCGCCGTGGCAAATTTCGTAGCCTTTTCGTAATTTTCCTTGGTCTGGGTGTTACTGGGATCGCCCCCAGTCCATTGTACGGTGCCCATAGTACAAGCGTTTCTTAGTTTGGGACCGTGCAGTTGGTGTGTCAGTCTGGCGATATTTATTTATTACTAGTTGTGCCCGCGACTTCGTCAGCGTGTAATTTAACTTAACAAAAATTTCGGGATTATTCATTCCCTATTTTATCCCCTTGGGGGTAGAATTAATCAAAATCCTTTCTTAGCGGATGCCTACGTCATAACATCTACCTGCATGCCAAATTTCAGCCCGATCCGTCCAGTTGTTTGGGCTGTGCGTTGATAGATCACTATGTCAGTCAGTCAGTCACCTTTGAGTTATATATATATTTAGATTTATTTAACCGTTAGGGAGGGATAACCATATGACGATTATGATAGGCACACACTATCAAACATTAACAAGTGGGTCGGTCAATATTGACACTGGTTTAACCACACGAGGAAAACCAGAGAGCATTGCTTCATTAGGGTTTTTTAAAATTTGATAATCACTAATTGTTGGCTGTAGTAGGTAGGTAGGTATTATGAATCATATATCCGTTGACACCAGATACAGACACTTTAATTAAATACAGGGTGTAGGGGGCGTCCATTAATTGCGTAAGGCGTTCAAGGGGGAGGGGATCACGCTAAATCTTTCCAAATCTCACTCCGGGGGAGGGGGGTCTATAGAATAAAATAGGTCCAAATCTGAGACAATAGTGTTTGTCGTGATCGTCCGAACCCCGCAGAGCGGCGAAGTAGCTCTCGATTGTTTAAGGAGAAGGCGCCTGTCTAGCCCGCGAAATTCAAAATTTTCGAGTATTTTTATAGTTTATCCATAATCAGAAAACATTTAAGACAACATTTTGTGATTTGCGACAAACACAGTATGCAGTGCGTTTATTAATACATTTATTTTTCTCTAAATATTATCACGGTGGATATGATACTAGTTAATCACTAAATATACAAAAATTGCCAGATTATCTGGATAGCTGTCGTTCTTGAAATGTTTTAGAGTAAGTTGGATATATTAATAAATGCACTGCACACGGTCTTCGCCGCGAATTACAAATTGTGCCTTTTATTATTGTCAGATTTTGAAAAATTTCGAAAAAACCTCAAAAAATTTGAACTTCGCGGGCCAGATGGGCGCTTTAGCCTTAAGCGCTATTAGTATTGCGGGTTTAAAATAAAAAAAAAAACTTTTTATTAAACTTCTATCTCACTTTTGAGCTCGAAGAGCTCAAAAACGTAATAAGTGAAATTTTGAGCGCTTAAGTATGGAATCAGCGGGAAGTTGCAAGGATGGCCTTTAGGGTCAAACGTTTTCCATTATTTTTTTCTCAATAATCAAACACGCTTACAGCCTAAAACATAAGTTTTGAAGAATCTCGCGTGAGATTAGGGGAGGGAGTTCAAGTAAATCTTACGATATCTCACCAAGGGGGGAGGGGGGTCGAAAACTTCTCAAAAATGACTCACGTTATTAATGTACGCCCCCTAAGGGGCGTCGTAATGAAAACTGATACCGTGGATTCAACTCATGATTCTGGACCCTCAGAGTTGGAATTTTCCGACGATATCTGTATCAAGTGATTTTAAATAAAACAATACTACTATTTGAGACACAAACTGCAATGTAAATTCAAACTCAATACGCCCGAGCGCGCATTTCATGCTAAAATCAATTCAATACTTGACAGTGACGTATTCAGATACGCAATACGTCAATTTTATAATAATATTTCTAAGGGTTCCTTATTTGACTACGGTACCCTAAAAAAGAATCGACCCATTTCGCGACGGACTTCCAAGCCACGATTGAACTCGAATCAAACATCAACAAGATACATCAGAGGATTTTAGTTGTGTGTTTTACCATTGCCCGATAGCATTGTTCGGCCTATCACTGAATGAGTCATTATCATTTCATTATAAGTACTTAATTACACTACACATAATAAAACGATGTCCCTGAAAATATGTTTGCTTAAACGAACACAATTAAAGGCGTGGCTTTTTGTGGAAAAACACGAGACGAGCGAGGGCATTGGTCTTGGGTATCACTATCTTTAGTTCTTTACACTATGTAAGGGGTAATTCTAGGTCGTACTAGTCCCGCCACACACTCCCACCACTGTAACTCCTGTAAGCCAGGATCGACAATGGTGAATGGCGATATAACTGGTATGGGCTGATTGCCATAGAAACAAGACTGTTACAGCTGATTGAAGACCAGTTGTAAGGCACCACGGATCGTAACATGACTAAGTGGACCTAAACTCATGAGCTGATTATACTTGATTCCAATAATAGGTATGGCAAAAGCGCTTGAACGCACGGAAATTGTCCCTGGTTTCCACAAGGTCTGTGTATAAACTGCCCCAGATGTCACTTGCAGGCTATTTAGCATAGTAGTCCGTTCGTTGTGCCAGAGACTGCACCTGACTGACTTCTTAGATACACCTAACCCTGCTTAATTGAATTGGCACCGACTCCAAATCAATGAAATTATGAGGTTGAGTTATTTCTAGCTTTTCAGTGCACCCAGGTGTTTTTAATGTCGGTGATAAATATATTGTTTTCTTATATTTACGCGAATACTACACATTGAAATAAAACAATTTTTACGGATTACTTATATCGCCTCAAGACCTCGAGACACAGTGAGCACTTTCTGCGTGGATCGGACCGCTAACACAAATTAAATTTTGAGGGTACCCAGTTTTTAACTATGACATCAGGACGTCTAACACCTCATTCCCCCCGTTGCTTTACAGCAACCGAAACGTCGGGAACATAAAAAGTAAATAAACGCGATATACTCCGTAAAAATAGTTTTATTTCAATCGATGATAATTATTTTACTAAAATATTTTCTATTCAATTTTGTAATGTTCATCACCATTTTCTAGTTATAAATTGAAATTTTGCTTCCGCATGGTTTTATGTGGCTACATTACCCACCAAATAAAATTAAATTAAAGATATGTAGGTTTATTTACAAATATGGTTTGTTCATAAACCTTCTATATCGCGTTTGATTTCACTATATATACAAATAAATAAAATTAAAGTTTCTGTTTGTTATGTCAAAATAACAGTTTTTTTACTCAATGCATATGAACATGTATAACAACAAACAAATAAAAACTTCTTAATTTATTTTGACTATCTGTCTGTTTGTGCCGAAACGGCTGGGCCGATTTTGACGGGACTTTCACTGGCAGATAGCTGATGTTATAACGCGTAACTTAGGCTACTTTTGTTTTATTGAAGTACCACACGGGCGGACCCGCAGGTACCAGCTAGTACATAATGCTTGAATACTGAACCCATATACATTTACGATCCCCGCTTGACCGTTATTTGGGCGCTTCAATATCATATCATCACGATATTAGTTATTTGCGTAATATTTGTTTTGTTATCGACGTGGCGTGTTACTGTTAATCTTGCATCAGCTTCGTGTTAAGTACATTAGTTATATCGTTTTAACTGTTATCTATGAGTTAAAAAATATTGTCTGTGGTGGTCACAAAACACGAAAAATATATACAAATCACAACGTAAAGGCCACCTTGAGCTAGGATGCGGAAGATAGAAAATTAGTTCAAAGATGGTGGCACCGACTACAAATGAAAGAAATCACAAGGTTACTAGTTATTTCTAGCATTTAACACCCAAGTTTTTTAAAATTCAGTTTGATATTTTAATTTGACGACCGCTTGGCGCAGTGGTTCGAGCGTAGGCCGCTCGCTCACTACACCGGATGGTTGCGGGTGCGATTCCCGTCGGGGTAAATTTCGGAAATGGCCTTTTCGGATATTGCCCTGGTCTGGGTGTCACTGGGATCGCCCCCAGTCCATTGTACGGTATCCATAATACAAGCGTTGCTTAGTTTGGGACCATACAGTTGGTGTGTTCGTCTGGCGATATGTATTATTTTTTTTTTTTTTTTGTATTTTTTTTTTTTTAATTCTAATACTATTTGATTACTATGCTTGTGGCTTATGATTAATTAGGCCTGTCGGTCGACCTTCGCTAGTTAAATAGCGCAAACATATTAATTGTGTCCATGAATTGGAATATAGCGATATACTAGGTGAAACAGAAAGGATATACTATTGTTTTTGCAACTTAACTTTGTAAATCTAAAACTATCGGGTTTGTGGGACAGTTGAAGTACTAAAGGTTTTGTAGACTAATGAAATCTGTCAACAACTGTATCCCTGTAACACCTTTTGTTTTTTTAAGTTTCCTCCAAAGCTGATAGATTTAGAATTACAAAGTTAAGTTGCAACAAAAATAGTATACCCTTTCTGTTTCAACCTGTATACAGATCTAGGATAGCGGTATTTATTGTCATTCCACATAGCGTCGGTTGTAGACACGGATATAGATTTACATAGATAACGCAAATGCATGTACTTCGCGTGTACGAAACCCCGACCAAGCGTCGAGGTTGGTCGCCGTTAACTTACAGTCCGCGCGACTACAGATATAAACAATATGAGTATGAGCGAGATGATCACTCGAGAGAATCGTAGCGCGCGGAGGGCATCGGCGGCATCGGTGTCTTTGAATCGGTTTGGATTTTCCCATCGCTAATGACGTCACAGGAGGTGTTAAAAATTCGGCACGCTTGGTTTCAATACAAATTGTGATACTTGCGTTATCTATGTAAATCTATATCTGTGGTTGTAGACCTAAGAATCAACGTAAAATAAATTAAGTAAATAATTTAACCCTTTTGCTATATTCCCGCCGGGGCAAATTTCGGAAATGGCCTTTTCGTAATTTGCCCTGGTCTGGGATCACTGGTGTCACTGGGATCGCTCCCAGTCCATTGTACGGGACCCATAGTGCAAGCGTTGCTTAGTTTGGGACCGTACAGTTGGTGTGTCAGTCTGGCTATATCTATTTATTTACTAGCTGACCCGACAGACGTTGTCCTGTCTTAACTATGAATATGGAATTCGAATGGTTTCGCTCAACTTTCTTCATTTTTTCTTTCAAAGAACCTTCTCCTGACAATAATAACACAACAAAAAAAGAATTAGCGAAATCGCTCCATCCGTTCACGTGTGATGCGATGACCAAGGAAATAAGAGATTCATTTTTTATTGTATACTAGCGGCCCGCCCCGGCTTCGCACGGGTACATTGCGGTTACATTATTCGTGTTTTACTAAGGATCCCTAATTTTTTTGAACATATAATATAGCCTATGTCACCTGGGGATAGTGTAGCTTCCCAACAGTGCAAGAATTTTTCAAATCGGTTCAGTAGTTTCGGAGCCTATTTATTACAATCAAACAAACAAAGTTTTCATCTTTATAATATTAGTATGATAGTTTTATTCTCAGCCACGAGAGCGGGGCCTTCTAACCGCTCGGCCAGAGTTTCTCAAAGAAGGGTACGCGAACCCCTAGTGGTTCGCCATTCGACGACAGGGGGTCGCGACAAGATTTACGTAATGGTGGCTCAACGACTGATTGTGACTCATACCAGGTCATGATAATAACTCAATACAGAAATCGATTTGATACCGACTCAGAATTAAGGTAAAAATTGACCAAAATTACTCCTAAAATTGACGCCATTTGCGACAAGTAATAAGCACACCCGTCACATTAACATTAAAAAGATATTTCTTTTAGCACTTTATTTGTTACCTTTCTGACCTTCTTCAACAGTCAATTTTATTATTTTCTTTGGGGAATTTAATTAGTAAGTTGACCCCTCAAGACCCCCTAGTCCGCTGGCACCTGGAAACTTTAACAGGGGTTAGTGTAGCGGAAAGTTTGAGAAACCCTGCCCTAGGCTATTGACGCCATAACTGTAGTTAAATTATGTGTAGTGTGCGCGTAAAAAATACAAACAACTAGTTTGAAAATACAAACAACTAGTCTTAGAATACGTGGAAGAATATATATACCTCGGCCACCTAATCTCATTTAACAAGGGAATGGAAAAAGAAATTCATAGAAGAGTTACAAATACGTGGAGAAATTACTGGAGGATGAAAGACATTTTTAAAAGCAAACTTCCCATACCGCTAAAAACAAAAGCCTTCGAAACATGTCTAGTCCCGTGTCTTACATACGCATGCCAAACTTGGAACATAACAAAAAAGCAGCTTAACAAAATAAGGACAACACAAAGAAGTATAGAAAGAAGCTATTTAAATATAAAACTCAAAGATAGAGTAAAAATATCAGACATTAGAAATACCACAAAAGCTAGAGATGTCACGAAGCTAATCTTAACATCAAAATGGAAATGGGCAGGTCATGTACAAAGACTAAAAGAGGACAGGTGGACCAAACTTATTACTAACTGGTACCCAATATCCAAGAAAAGGAACCGAGGAAGACCTCCAAAGCGATGGGATGATGACATAGCCAAAGTTGCAGGAAAAGTCTGGAGTAGAACGGCTCGAAATAGAGACGAATGGAAATCGTTGGAAGAGGCTTTTACCGCCTTAGGCGGTCCTTACACTCACAGTAAAATATGTAAATAACGAATAACCTATATTAACCAAATCTTACATTACCTATATTAACCTATATTAATTGCATTAAAAGTCAAAATTGTAAGGAATCAATAAAAGCTTATTATTATTATTATTATTATTATATAGTGCGCGCGTAAAACGTCGATTTGGTCGACGTGGAAGTAGATAACAATAACAAATTATCGCACGATTTGTCGGTGGGTGTGTATCGACGTGTTGATAAATTGATATGCCGTGTAGCGGGGCGGCGTTGTCGCTCCATGTAGGGACAACATTACTTTCTAGATTGAACAGACAGACAATAATTATAAGTAGGCACCTATATTCATTTATATTTAGTAAAGGGATTCATGGTTACGTTTAGGGTTGCCACATTTTTTATGTTTTTTTTTGTTGTTGTGTAACAAAGTCGAGAAACAAGCGTAAGACGGGCGTGATGTTAATTGTTTTAACAATAAGGGGGCGTCCATTAATTGCGTAAGGTGATCTAGGGGGGAGGGGATCGCGCTAAATCTTTCCAAATCTCACTCAGGGGGGAGGTGGGGTCTTGGCAAATATCACGTAATTATTTTTCTAGCAGAAAACGGTGTCAAATTGCGTTATAAATTATTTCTAGAATAAAATATGGCCAAATCTGAGACAATATTGTTTTTCGTGTTGCAAGTTGGCCTTTAGGGTCAACCGTTTTACTATATTTTCTTTCTCAATAATCCAACACGTTTACAGCCAAAACATAAATGTTGAAGAATCTCGCGTGAAATTAGTCAAAAAATCTCAAAAATTCCTCACGTAATTTATGGACACCCTAAGGAGAATTTATCAGACTAATTTGAGAATTTCTCACGCTCCTGAAAATATGGTGGTAACAACTGTTATATTTTTCCAACTACATATACGAATACGACATAGTAAGTGGTGGTTAGGGTTGCCAACCTAACTGTTAAAAACTGTTTCAATAGAAACATATTACCATCCCTAAATCAAGTTTAAATCTGGTTTTAAAACGCGTTTTTTCCTCCTAAATATTGCACATTTTCTTCCTCAGACCTACCTAATTAGTATTATTTCTGTACAAAAGGCTGGCAACCCTCGGTAACCATATCTCAGATTGACGTCACAATTGACCCTGTCTCCATATCATGATCAAAACAAATGACGTAACACAACGGCGCCTTTATTATTGAAGATAGTTTATTGACGATTACCTAGGTAGGTACTTGGGGAAATGAAGGACACCAATTAATTAACCGCAGATAAAATTATTGTACCTAGCACAGTACCTAGGCCACAGATATAGATATATATCGATAACGCATGTACTTCGCGTGTCCGAACCCCGACCGAGCGTCAACGTTTGGTCGCCGCTAACTTGTAAGCGAGCGGGACCACAGATATAAAAAAATATGAGTATGAGCGAGATAATCCCTCGAGAGAATCGTAGGGGGCGGAGGGGGATCGGCGGCATCGTTGTCTTTGAATCGGTTTGGATTTCCCGTCACTAAATTTCGGCTGTGACGTCACAGTAGGCGTTAATAATTCATTAATAATCGGCACGTTTGGTTTCAATACAAATCGTTATACTTGCGTTATCTATGTACGAGGGCGGGATGATAAGTAACTAGCCTAATAAGAAAACACTTAACTTTCCGTAATAAAATAAATTTTATTTTTCGACATAGTCAAGATAGAAATCATTGAGTATGAAAAATCACAGTGCAAGACAAATATAATTTCAAGGAATGAAAATGAATTGAAATTAGCAATCATTTCCATGCCTAGTAGGTACACAGACTAATAAGACAAGACGCCGCTTAAGTCCACTGTTGTATAAAAATACAATTGTCAAAAGTTCGCGAAGTATCGGGGAGAACGGCGAATTATGATTCGTCCGTTCAAGGTCTAGCCGTGCATGGAATTGAATTCAAAACCAATGGAAAACCATTGGTTTTGAATTTGTGAAATATTCGTAATATACATATAAATAGTAAATTCTTAGCGGTCGATCTTGGTAACCCTTAATCCAAGAAGTGGCAGGTCGGGGTCGAGAACGTCCAGGGTGTGGGCCCCGGACATTCCCTGACGACGACGACCCTGAGGAGGACGGCGGCGGGCGTGGCTCTCCGCCGCCGTGCACTGCGAGGGTGCAGGGGGAGCGACCATCTGCTCCCCCGGGGCGAGCTCCCGCGAGGGAGCGCGGCACATGAGGGGCACCGGCGAGTTCTTCGGGAGGGCCCGGAGTCCCTCTGACGTGCGGAAGGCGGCCACCGGGGAGGTTTTAGTGGGTAAGAATCCCACATACCCCAGGCCTTTCCCACAAGAGGCCTGGGAATCTTAGGAAGATTTCCTCCCCGTAAAAAAAAAAAAAAAAAAGGTGGCATGGCAACTAGGCATGGAAATGATTGATTCATTTTCATTACGTGTTTTTTTTCATTCACTGTTATTTCACTGTGATTTTTTACAGTCAATGATTTAATCATAGCGAATTCTCACTATGACATTGACACGTAATCCTATGAAGTCACTGGTCGATGAATTATCATAAAAACCGTGTTAGTACCGAACGCTTTGCAATTAATTAGCAATGATTTTTAACAGTTTCTACGTAAAACGGTAGCAAGTGCTACCTATGACAACCTATATGATATCATTTTTCACACGCTACCTGTGAAATGTTCCATTACTAATGGCAACCCTGACCAGTCGTCTTAAGTCTTAAAGCTCAAAAGGGCTTGTACCCAGGGCCGTTAAACTTACTATCATACTTATATATATCTAAATATATATAACTCAAAGGTGACTGACTGACTGACATAGTGATCTATCAACGCACAGCCCAAACAACTGGACGGATCGGGCTGAAATTTGGCATGCAGGTAGATGTTATGACGTAGGCATCCGCTAAGAAAGGATTTTGATTAATTCTACCCCCAAGGGGATAAAATAGGGGATGAAAGTTTGCATGAAACTTTGTCAATTAAATTCCACGCGGACGAAGTCGCGAATGAACGGATTGCGATGTAATTTGGAACACAAATAGTTTATAACCTGGATTAACACATAGAATACCTTACTTAAGTCTACGCGGACGAAGTCGCGGGCAGAAACTAGTATATACATAAAAGTATTGTCTTAATCTTTTTATTTGTTACACACGACTTAACATACCACAAACACTCGCGCATAAAGTACCCACATGTCAAGAGGACAATTGGATATAGTTTTGCAGAACGCAATCAACCCACACGCGTTGTTGTAGACCAAACCCAACCTTATGTAACTGGTTCTAGGTTAGTTTTAGTTTGCAGAAGTGTGTGGGTTGGTTCAATTTTGCAAAACTACTTCCAAATGCGTCCGTCACGGCGTCAATCAACGCGATTGATGCGCGCGCGCGGGCTCATTGTTCCGGCACGCTGGTGATACCAAAGTCCTTGTTTACAGTCGGTTACTAACAAAGAAATGAAGAACATACATCGGACGAGAGATAGGGTGTGGGGGATCTGAAACGATACAGGTTGAAACAGAAAGGGAAAACTTATTTTTTCAAAACTTAACTTTGTAATTCTAAAACTATCAGCCTTGGAGGAAACTTGGTAAACAAAAGGTGTATCAGGGATACAGCTGTTGACAGATTTCACAAGTCTACAAAACCTTTAGTACTTCAACTGTCCCACAAAGCCGATACTTTTAGATTTACGAAGTAAAGTTGCAAAAAATATTACATAGTTACCCTAGGGGTGAAGGTAACTCCCCTCGAAAGTAAAAATAAAAACTTTTTTTTTTTATATAGGCACCTGTGTATTTGACCACAATCTCACCTGATGGTAAGTGACGATGTGGTCTACGGTGGTGCATACTTACCTAGAAGGTACCTGTTCACTCTCGACTTGAAAACATCCAGGTTATAGTCAACCGGGAACAAAGACGCCGGCAAGGTGTTCCATTCCTTGGCAGTTCGCACAATAAAAGTGGAAGCGAAACGCTTGGTACGAACTGAAGGAATGTCCACATGAATTAAATAAAAATAATAATACAAGGAAGTATGAACAATACTCTACAACTCGAAAAAACACATAAAGATCGGATTGCCGTCTATTTTGTTTTTTCCCGATGGCCGGCCTGGTTAAATAGAAATGTCAAAATAGAACTGGTTTCTTTTTAATAATTTGACAGCTGTCACTTGAAAGCGATTCTCCCTAGGGCGGATAAGTGTTACTCTCAACCCGCTCCTCAGGCAACTTCAGACCTACTTTCCAAGTATGAGTAATGAAAAATAGGATAAACTTTCTGTTTCACCTGGTGTACGGTGGAATACTCAACGCAAAAGTTGATAGCCAAGCTGGAGCCGGTTGGCTACAGTTCATATACGGGCAAGCTCGACCTAGTAGTACCACCCACACACAGAAGATCGTCGTAAAGGTAACTATAATAGCTGGAAAGAGCCGGAAGACGAATTCTATTATAATACTAGCTGACCCGACAGACGTTGTCCTGTCTTTTAGGGGTATGAAAAATTGTTTTGTTTTTTTTATATGACTATAATATGTTGTTGGCCAGAGTGGCCATAACAACTTTACCCGGACAGAGGGCGAGCGCAAGTGGGCTCCAGCCAGAGGGGCAGGGGGCCAGCTAGCTTAAGGGCACCACAAGGGACACGACCTCGGCTTGGGCCGCTGCCAGGAGAGGTGGCGAGGGTAAATCTACCACCGGATCGGAACGCGACCTCGACTGAGAAGATCCGGCAAGAAACTCAGCGGGCTTGTCGGGTGCCAAGGTGCGTCTAGGTAAGTAGACGCACCTTCTAGCGGAAGCGGGGGTTCGTCGACCTCGCCGGCGAGGTCGGTGTCTGGTGGGGAGTGTGCGTGTGTCGTTCTCCTCGACATCTGATTCTCAGACCTATCCGATATGCACACTATTTCATGAAAATCGGTCAAGCCGTTTCGGCGGAGTATGGTAACTAACATGAGAATTTTATATATAAGAAGAAGATATAAATATCGCTAGACTGACACACCAACTGTATGGTCCCAAACTAAGCAAAGCTTGTACTATGGGTACCGTACACTGGACTGAGGGTGATCCCAGTGACACCCAGACCTGGGCAACTACGAAGAGGCCATTTCCGAAGTTTTCCCCGACGGGATTCGAACCCGCAACCACCCGGTGTATTGAGACGAGCGGTCTACGCTCAAACCACTGCGCCGAGCGGTCTTCATCATATTCCGATATCATTTTCAAATTTCATTTATAACAAAGATTATCACCTGTTGAATGGTGAAAGAAAACGTCTCGAGAAACCTTAGTGGGCTTTTCGATACTCGTATAAGAACGTTTGAAATTCGCCATCCCGCAATGGGCCGCTCAGTCATTAAAATCTGATGAGTAGTTTAGACGCTACAGTGGAACATACGTAAATATAAACATAAATACATAGACTGATGAAAACATAACCCCTCTTTTGGCCTTTGCCGGAGTCGGGTGAAAAGAACTCGTGTCCCTCAGTAGAGCATTGAAAATATGGATTTGGTTTCTTCAGTTTCAATATTAAATTTAGTACAAAATATATTATCCTAATAACTAATATCCTACTTATATTATAAATGTGAAAGTTTGTGAGTGTGGATGTATGTATGTATGTTTGTTACTCCTTCACGCAAAAACTACTGAACGGATTTGGATGAAATTTGGAACACAGATAGTTTATAACCGGGATTAACATATAGGATACTTTTTATCCCGATAGTCCCCAAATTTTTGTTACGTTAAATACTACGCGGACGAAGTCGGGGGGCACAGCAATGCCTTTGGTGTTGCAAGCATCTATCTATAGGCTGTGGTTACTGCTTAACATCAGATGGGTCGTACGCTTGTTTTTCGAATTTGTTGTATATAAACCATCTAAGGTACTGTAAGGTCCATGTCGGCGCACTGGCCACTGGCGATAGGCGTTCCTGGCCGACGAGGAAATAATAAATTTAAGAAAACATTATTGTTTTGAATTTGAAGGAACGGCGGTGCGCTGGCAGTGACAACCGGGGTACCGTTATGATAGGACGTGTATTTAAATATAAATAAATTTGTATAAAATAATAATAATTAACAATAATAAATATTACCAAGTAATATGATTTATTAATTAAAACCCGGTTGTTACAGTACGTATTAATAAATCTAACTCAAGTCTGAGTGCGGTTTTGAGTACGCTTTAGACAAGTTATATTGTATTGGAAATTGTGATATAAGAATGACATTTCCAAGATCGCTCACAGTTTTGGGATCGATATTATTAATACGGGCCTGTCATGACAGCAGTGATAGCCGATTGGTTAAGAACGCGTCTTGCACCAGGTCCTGGGTTCAAACCGTGGATCGCGCCTCTGGGTTTTTCGAAATCTATGTGCGAATGATAATTTCTTCATGATTAGGGAAACCTCGCGAGGAAACCTGCATATCGCTTGGAGTGTAGCCTTAGGGGCGCTATGACTTAGGTTTAGGTTAGGTTAGAACAGTGACCAAAACGCGCGAGCCGAGCGAGCGAAGTGAGCGTGCCGCGGCAGCGGCCGGCGAAGCGCCAGAATTCGAATGTGTCATTAGGTTATGTTAGTTCCCAGTTAGGGGGCTATGGAGCCAGGACTTAGATGAAGTTTCAGGATTTTTTTTTTGTTTTGATCACTGTTCTAACCTAACTTAACCTAAACCTAACCTAACCTAAGTCATAGCGCCCCTAAGGCTACACAATGACCCATAACCGGAGTATAAACCGATTTACGTTTAACTGTGGCGATGACGTATTAAGCAGAACGGCAAGATATAAGAACCTCCTTTGTTACAGAGCACAGAGGTAAATAAACTCGCATATAATGTTATAACTACGCTATAATGAACCTTATAAAACCCATCGTAAGGTATATTATCAGGCGGCGGTGGTCAAATAGTGTTTATGGAAACTCTAGATGACTTTACATTAGTGTTGTAACTTAGTCGACGAAATATTTTTTTTTATCGATAGTCTACGACTTACAAAATTGGATGCAGGTAATCAATGTGTTCACAGTATGTAAGTAGTTACATCACAATTGGATGCAAATACCTATTGAAAGAACTGATGAAATCGATTGGTGGATTGCAACGGGTTTTTGGAAAACAATGAATCATGTTGTTTATCGTTTGCGTGGGTAACTTCAAGGAAAATGTCGCCAGCAAATCACTACAAAAACCCTAATTACATCGGATCATTAGAAGTGGTCTTGAGTAGGTATGCTTTTGATATATCATTTTGTTTTGTTGTATTACATATCCAAGATCGCTCTCAGACTGGGGATCGATTTATGAATACTACAGATCAAATTCTCATTATAGAGATGCCGCCATGCAAATAAGTAATATAATATCATAAGACATAACTTTATTTTTACGAAGAAGGACACATAGCCATCTTAATAAATCTATGATGACTGATTGCTTAAATAATTGAAAATAGTATGTGAAAACATCAATTTCATATTTTTATTACTTGCTTGTGTATATAAAACCTGTCGGTTTTCTAACAAACATAAATAAATAACCAGTAGATGATATTTATGTATGTGCTTTACAAAAACAATTGAGGTGAGGTGTCAATAGTGGACGATAAGATATCGATAAAATCCCCGCCCATCACTAGAGGCGAAGTATCAACAGTATAAAAAAATATGTTGCAGAACCAGTACAGTGTTGGTTTTATTACCTACATACAAAGTTATGTGTATTCATAATATTTATTTATGTATATAAAAATGAATCTCTATTTCCTTGGTCATCCCATCGCATGTGAACGGATGGAACAATATTGCTAATTCTTTTTTGTTGTGTTTATTATTGTCAGGAGAAGGTTCTTATGAAAGAAAATATTTAAAAAGTTGAGCGGAACAATTCAATATTCAAAGTTAAGACAGGACAAC
Organism: Notodonta ziczac; assembly: GCA_918843915.1. Lineage (NCBI taxonomy): Eukaryota > Metazoa > Arthropoda > Insecta > Lepidoptera > Notodontidae > Notodonta > Notodonta ziczac. The sequence continues at coordinate 2,924,125 of OU974064.1, forward strand.
GTCTGTCGGGTCAGCTAGTTAATAACAAATATTGATGGAAAATCTTGTCTCAAAATCACAACTAAATTTAATTAGACATTATTGTTGATGGCAAAAGTGGCCAAAGTATTTTGAAAAGGAAATTTCCCTGAAGCTTACTGACCTAAATTTCCAAATATAAAAAATAGTGTTACACGCAATTGGCTTCCACATTTCGCTTTTACAAAACATTGGCAAGCCGCCATTGAAATGCCTCAGTCAGGACTTTCCTGGAATTTGTGTGATGTCAGACTTAAGGTCTTAATGTTGATTCAGAACAATGAGCCAGTCTCTGAACTGATCTTTCAATTGTGAATTGTGGAGAAGGAAATCATTCATGATGAAACCCAAACATCTTCTCAATGCCTTGTCACTTTCACCAACCCAACCTGGGCTAGAGTGGTGGTCTTTGCCCCAAATCCCCCTCGCATCGAGGGGTAATTTGCCTGATATAGTGGCAATAGGCCCACCATCTAAAATATTAGAACAGAAATCACTATTTACAAAATAAGGGTGTACTCTGCCTGACCCTTCCGGCAATACCTGTGTACCTGTGTATGGTATGTTTGTACAGACTATTCAATGTTTGTCAACAGTCAAATGCTCTCAAAGCTTCTTAGTTTAGTTAGCTAAGTCTCCACAAGACTTAGACCCTTATTAATAAATCGAACTCAAATCTGAGAGCAATCGTGGAAATGTAATTCTTATGTCATATTAGTACAAAAGATATGTCAAAATGGTAGGTACCCAAGACAACTTTTTTTTTTCGATATAGGCAAGTATTTGACCACAATCTCACCTGATGGTAAGTGACGATGTGGTCTACGGTGGTGCATACTTGCCTAGAAGGTACCTGTTCACTCTCGACTTGAAAACATCCAGGTTATAGTCAACCGTTACCGGTTATAACAACTCTCAGATTTGAGATCAATTTATTATAAGGTGCCTTAGTTTGATAACACTGAACACTAAAGTATTATTTTCTAACAGGTATTGTTATGATGGTGTTGCCAACCCACATTGCTGTTCTGTTCCTGAGAATGTACATCAACCAACTTTATTGTTTAGCTAAGAGTGACCATTGAGCTTATTGCTGGCTATTTTTAGTGGAAGCCAGCATTCTGAACTGGTGGTAGATTCTGACCAAAAAAAAAAAAAAAAAAAATTAAAACTTAAAAAAACCTGGGTGCACTAAAAAGATAGAAATAACTAGGGACCTTGTGATTTCTTTTGTTTGTAGTCGGTGCCACTATCTTTTCAATACGTTAGGATTACTTCTTAGGTAGGTAACTATACTCTGAAATTGCCCTGACTTTTAATACCTATTGAAGTTTTTTTTGCATCTGCTTGTAAATACACTATCATGAAACATAACACCAGGTCTACATATGGAGTATGGTCAATGTACAAATTACCAAGCTAGCCACCTAATTATAAAACAATAAAAGTATTATAAGTGTGCCCCTAAGTACCTAATTTAAGAATAAATTCTAAGATTTATAAATTGCTTGGATATTAGTAGGTATAACAAAACGTGAACCAAACTTTCCACAATGTTTACGATATTAAATTACGCTTTTAACGATATAAAGACAGTTATCCGTATAAAATTACATACCAATTTTTGCGAAGCAGCGGCCACAACAAAAATATCGTCGTAATAAAGTAAAAAAACACACACAAATTAAACACTGAACACGCACGCAAACTCACAATGTCTTGTTACAAATTAAAAGAAACTAAAATACTGTAACAAAATGGGTATTTTCGCGAAATTGCGAAACACATCCGTCATCTCCCATAATTTTACAACGAATGATATAAATAAAATGAATGAATGGCATTGAATTTGAAAGAAAAATGAATGAGGATCCATGGACTACAATCACTTGATTATTTTTTTGTCATTCATGGTTGTGTTCCAGTCGTATTTTTAAAATATTGAACATGACTTTCTTTCTCTGTCTACGATACCTATAACTTGTCTTTGTGTTCATAAATATTAAGGGTCAGCGCAGACGGGCGGAGTGGCGGTGATGCGACTAAATGTAATAACAATCTAAATTCTACTTTATTCTATTTATTTACATAGTTGCAGTCAAATAAAGCTACAAGTTAAGTTGAATTTAGATTGACTACATTTAGGCGCTTCGCCGCGCCACTCCGTCCGCTTGCGTTGACTCTATTTTCAATGGGTGATCCATAGAATTAAATATTAATTACTAAAATTAAGCGATTATATTGTTTGAATGCTCGCTTCTCGCGAGCATGCTAGCTAGTGCAACTAGCCAGATTAAAGTAAACGAGAGACCCTAACGCTTCACTACAGAACTAACTGGTAGGCACGCTGGCGAGAAAGTTCCTGATACTTGAAATTTCGGGAATTTAATTTTATATTACCTATTAATTTTCACTTACAATATATCATTAAGTATTTTGAGGCTCTATCGGTGTAAAATGAGCCCTATAAGTACCTCGCCTTCTTCCTCTTCTGCCTTATTTTGTTTCGTTATCATAATAAATTTATTCCAAGATGTAGGTAGGTAGGTAGGTACACAAGCTATGTAACCTATTGACATTTAAATATTCTGCCAATCTTCAGTCTCCCTTGCACACATAGGTACCTACTTACTAAAAGGGAGCATTAAATATTATTTCCTGCAAGTCTCGAATATCGATCATTATGTTATCAGTGGTTGAAACGGGCGGGCCAATAAAACTAGCACAGAATCAACTTGGCATTGTACCTCATTAGTGTTGTTTGAAAAACAACTCGCATTGTTTTATTTCTCAAACATATCACATGAAAAAGTCATTGTGTGCCGTAGAGAGAGGATTTACTAGAGTTTAAGTTGTAAACCTGACGTCGTAGGTCAGGTATTATTCCAAATGATATCTAATATCCGAGCGATATTCGTAATAAATATATTAGTGATGTGCCTTCCTTATCGAGATTTCCGCCACTTAGACATTCGACAACAATTTTTATATAGAAAAAAACTGAATAAAATAAGCCAAGCCAGAGAGAGTGTAATTGATAGTAAGAATGCTTTCAACGAAGAATTTTTAGATGGTGTCGTCCATTATAAAGTAAGCAGTAAAAGTAAACATACAAAATTGAAAAGGATACATGAAATCGAAAAGGATTTCAGAAGGCTGTTGGCAATGAAAGGGGTCACTTATAATTATAAAAGGGATGTCGCATGGCGGACATGGCGATATGTTCTTTATCCCACTGGAAACAAAAATATAATATGTTATAAGTGTAATGGCGAAACAATAAATCGCAAAAACTGTAATGGCGGAGTTTGGGTATGTTTTTTTAAAGTCCTACGTTTGATCAGATAATTATTTAAAAACTGGTTTGTTATTATTATTCTAGTTTTCTGTTAATTATTATTTAAATTCCCTTCCCATAGACAATAGAGGAGAAACCTCCGCCATGCCCGTATGAATTCTACTCACTCGTAGACGACGACGTATTATGTGGCGCTAATTACACACAATACAAGGACGTCAAAAGCTCCTGCCCCTCGCTGATAAAGTTTACAGACTTGACATCCACTTGCGACAACCCTATCGAGACCACGTGGCGGTTTACTAGGGTGTTCAACAATTCTAATAAGTATGAGAACGTGATATGCGGCGGACGAGATTACTGCGAGATTTTTACTATTTACGAGGCGAGCACTTACCTAAAGCAATAACAATTAAACCTTTCCTTACATGTAATAAGAGTACCTATGTGGTAGGTATTAGTTCAAATAACAGCTTAGAATGATAATTTATCTCAAAATTTGGGCCGCTAAACCGTCGTTCCGAGATAAAAAGGGGTGACCCTGAATAAAAACGTTTTATTTTTGATATTTCTACACGTTGGCTCAATTAAAAATACAATATACTTACTAAATATAATTTATTTTACAAAATTTTGTCCCAGCGTCATAGTGCCCCCAAGGATACACCCCAACCCAATGTCCCGTAAAATACTCAAGGTATTACCTACTTTTAACCCCAGACAAAAAAGAGAGGTGTACCTAAATATAAGTTTAACATTGAAAATTATCAGCTCTTTTATAGTTGTATAAGTTATCGCATAGGGGGTTTTTTAAATTTTCAAATTTAATTATGTAGCTTCTTAACGAAACTATACAATTTCATTTCAGATTTCCCCCGAACACGTAGTATTCAGAATAATCAACTCATCTAACGTCGTTACCTACTCAAGAATAATGAAACCAGGCAACATGAATTATATATGTGTCGAAGATTGCGGCACATACGACCCTATTGCAAAAAAAGTGATAAAAAATGAAAATCCTTTAAAATTAAACATGTTGTCTCCCTCTATTAAAACGAAAAGAGAGAACAAAAATAATGTTGTATTGAAACCAATGACAATGGAAAAAGAAATGTCAAATATTGACAGGAAACTACCCGCAAAAGTGAGAAGAAATGGAATCAATAAATTTAGGACATATTCTGAGAACAATGATTTAATGCTTCACGAGTTTCAAAGGGCCCATATAACAACGAATTGTAAGGAGGTTGGGAAGTTACCTAACTATGAAGATTTTTATGATGATTATTAGTTTTTAGAGAATAATAAATACTAAAAATTAAATACCAAGAGATGATCACAAAAAGTGGTAATCATTACTTTCTTATTTTTTGTTTTATTCATTACCAAACTTACACTGGTGCTTATTATGTTTTACACAAACTAAACTTGACTAAAGATATTAATCGCCGTCCTTCATCGTATATGGTCGTAATCTATAAGCCAGACAGCATTTATTATAGTTCAGTCAAACTTAGTTTAGTGTTTAACGACAACAGAATAGGCTCAATGTCTAACTGCACCACTATTTCAGTCAAAGACATTGAGCAAATTCAAATAAATATTATTTATCCTTAAATAAAAATACACGACCTGTACATCTTTGCAGGAAAACGTGGTTATAAAGTTAGAATTAGCACAAAATCTGGAGCAATGTAGGGACTAAGGAGGGAGAAAGGAGGCTTTTGCTCAGGATTGGAGCTATTATCGGGCTATTAAAAATAAAACTATTGTTATAACGAAATAGTTATAATGGCTTGAAATGCATTAATAATAAAGAGTACCCATCTATCTAAAGTCTGTTACTTCCACAAACCAATGAAGACCTCATTGTTTTGTGGTTTCTACAGCAGACGGGGAAAATAGTCAATCCGCTGTGCATTGCGGCATCGACCGACAGTGTTACCGAAAGCTCCGCTTGCCCGAAGTCTCGGGAGAGGCCATGGACTTTTATAGGAGCACGAACACATTATAATAATGTAAAATACGAAAATAAATTATAGTGCTACAAACTTTAATTAGACCGTAGCCAAGAGAGCAACAAGAATATTCAATAGAAAAATTGCATGACATTATTATGACAGTCATGTATCGACACTAATGACGCTCTCAAGTGCTAAAAGATCGTTGTAGCACTATATGTTTTATATTGGTGCCAATTCTGTTGGCACAAAACTAAGGTTGACTAAACAACTGTATTACCATCCTTTTCATAGTTAAATGTATGAGGAAGACAAATACATTTTGATGTGTCAAATTTAGTTTATCGTAATTTGTAACCTTACATTGTCTCTAAGGTTGTAACTATACAAAAGGACGAAGCCATAAAAAAAATAAAGGCATCATTGGTCGTCCCTATAGTGCGAACATTTCACAAAGACGCGTGCTGCTAATCTTATGACCTACCCCATAAGGGCCAATTTACAATAATTCACACGTCTTCGTGAAATTAACCGACTATACAACATCAAAACCGATACATAGTGGCTTGACTGTAGACAAACGAACTGGCGATATTTACGGTATAATTATGAAACATAATTATTATATTCTATAATACAAATTACCGATGCATGATAACATTTAAGGAACTTCACTACAATCTTGTTCCTTGTTTGTTGCTTACCCACCTACCTCGGTAGTGCGGTATCTTAACCTTTGAGAACGAAGGTCAGGAATAGTTCCCGGAACAGAGGAATATCATGTATATCCTTCATTGTCGACAAAAATAACGATATTTATTTTTTAAAAATTCTCGAACCGTCAGAACAGTGGAGAAAACTCGACTTCATAGCGGTCAAAATAGTCGCTGCATTGCAAACCGGTCAATTTTTTTTCTTAAATGGTATCCGTTGAATTAAAGTAGAAAATAATTGGCACACCATTGACATTTATACAAAAAACAGTGCAGTCTAGGGACGCCCGAAAGAAGCGAAGCTTTATAGTAAAAAACGTAGGGCGCGCAGCTGCCACTCTGTATACCTAAATATATCGTGTAACGCTACTGACGCTTAGCAGGGATTGAGTGGTCTCGCGGCGAGCGTCCCGAACGTCCGTATAGAAGTTTCGCTTAAAAACGCATGCTCTATGTTTGCAAAACCTCTTTGGTTCAAAGATACATTATACAACGTGTTATTGTATGGTATCGCGTTATCTAAACCTTAGAGGACAAAGGTCACAAATAGTTCCCGGAACAGAGGAATATTTTATTATTTCATCGTCGATAAAAATGACAATATTTATTTTAAAACACTTTCCGAGTGATCAGTACTTAATTGTATAAGACTGAGAAAAGGAGTTGTTGACCGGACTATATCTGACCGGGATCAATGACACGACTCTCTACGGGAACGGCAATGCAGTGTTCTTATATTGAAATCACATGCTGTATACAGGGTAACAAATGGTAAACTTAGACCACAGAACAATAAGCCATAGACGCCGTATAGCCGGACACCCCGCTCGCCTAATGTATACATTGCCAGTACACATCTGACATTGGACTTAATTAACAATAGGGCTAAGGCACTAATTTTAAATATCAAATAACATGCATTTGTTTACAAATATATCGAACTGATAGTAATACAAGTCTTAATTAGGCGCTTAAATGAAATTAAATGATGTACATTTTATTCTAAAAACTTTTAAAAGTAGTTTATTTGACCCCAAAACTGTCAACACGAACTGGGTCCGTTTAAAAATATGACAACAACAATGCAATAGTTATTGATTTTAGAAAATTACTACGATATTGCTAAGATTCAATGCGAGTCATAAAAAACGCGCCAAAATTATGCACCTAAATTGACACTTTTAAAAATAATGACATTCGATAGGAACGTGGCACATCACTATGCTTTCTCTTAAGGCACATAATAGTTGAATGAGAGTGAGATATCTATAGTCGCATCTCAACTGTCGAGAACAAAAAGTGAGAGACAGAGCTACACATAATTAATAATAGCTAGTACTGCATCTCGTTCCTTTGTGTAGCTCTGTGGACTCATTTATCTTAATACATTTATATCAATAATGATACCAATATATATAATAATAGTTTATGATAATATTAATACCTGTTGAGGAGACTATAGGTATTTTTTGTTCATGTTTAAAATTAAATGATATTACTTACCATTTGTTTCGTGATAAAACATAGATTAGTAGAATTGTGTCCATACAACAGTATACATAACTATAAAAGGCATTTCTTCAGTCTCAAGTCAATTTGTGCGACACTATAAATAAAGTAATCAGTAATAAGATGAGAGAAAGACTTATTAAACCTCCAGTGTTGCCAGAAACTTTGCTTTTAGGTAGGTACTAATTACATGCTAATTAATGCTCTTTTCAAAATCAGAGTTGGCAACACTGTCTCAGTTCCTCTCTATTGGCTAAAAACCTAGATTTTTTTCTTTTTTTCCTTTACATCTTTCCACAATTAATTTGGCGCCTCTTTTACAAGAAATATAAATAGACAACTTATCTCTAAGCATGCAGTTTCAACAATAATAAGTGGAAGACTTAAGTTACTATAGATTCTTCTTTTAATACTATGCTACTTATTTTGTCAAATAAATGTCTGGCCAAACAGTTTATCACTTTTGCAATTTGGGAAGAAGACACAATAGTTAAACATTGGCTTATCATAATTTGCTCCAGTCTGGGTGCAACTGTGATCACCCTTGTTCAGAACAGTTACCATAATTTATGCATTACTTTTATAGGACCACACCGTGGGTGTATTTGTATAGCAATATTGATTTAATAGATTTTGCCCGCTGCTTTGCTAGCAGAGATTTTATTTTATGGATGTTGGCAACAGCGCTACCCACCGGATCCAATTTGAGCTAAGATCCATCGAGGTGACACCAAAATATACAAAAAAAATTGATCAAAAATGGTCAAGCATATGAGTGGAATTTACAAATAAAATAATTAAGCACAAACCAGTAATAAGCCATAAACACCGCATATGCAGACAACCGTGCTCGCTTAACATATGCATTGCCACTGCATATCTGTGATCTGAGATTTTGATTGGCCAATTAACAGCTCAACTTTGAACAGACCAATCAAATGTCGCCATCACTGATACCCAGCCAGCTATTGAAGGTTACATTTTCATACAATAGTGTACGTAATTGGTGTCTTGTGTTATTGGTTTGTGTTATTAGGGTACCCTCATTTCCTCTCTCTTACTCTAAATTTACCGCAAACATGATTTACCAGCTGATAATGTCTTTTAAAGGTGGACTCGCAATCTTCACATTTAAACCTTCTGATTTTCAAATGTCGTTCTCTTATATGCGGCTGTAGACTTTTCTTCAACATTTCCTTATTACAATAATCGCACACAGCCTTGGAATATTGTGAGTTATCTTGGCTTGCAAACACGGAAGAGATGTAATCTTTGAATTTAGAACAATCTACATTCTTTTTCTGAGCTGTTTTCATTTCTATATTACTTTTTTTAATGTTAATAATATTATTGTTCAGTTTTGTAATTTCCACGCATATTTTAGACTCCATAACTCGTTCCACCCACGTTTCGTTCAACATTTTAGTGATGTGGCCAGGTTCTTTGTTCATTCCAGGTTTTTCATGCAAATTGAAATGTTGTTTTCTTATATGGTATTTGAGGAGCCTCTCTTCGCAATAGCTGATATCGCAAGCCATGCATTTGTACTGCGCGCGGTGGTACACATCGTCGTGGATTTTCAAGTGGCTTATCAGGTTCCTTTTGACGACGAATGAGCGATCGCAATGGTCGCATATGTGCGTTTTTTTTTCTCCAAGCCCCGTGTGCATAGACACGTGTTTTTCGTAAACATCCCGTCTGTAATATGCTTTTCCGCAATACGTACATTTGTGACGCGCGTTGACAGCGCTATGTTGATATAAATGAGAGCGTAGTTTGTACGTGCTTCCTAGAATTATTTTGTGACATATGTGACACTGGTGTTTCATTTTGGATGTTGGTGCTTCGCCTTTTGTCTTCATGGTGCCGTTAAAAGTTTGTTAAACACAAAATATTAAACAGTTTTGGAAACTAAAACGAAAGAAAAATAAAAGAAAACAAACAACTAAAAATTGTTTTAGGTTATGACATATGACAGCGTTGTTTCGTCGCTTTGATACGCGTCAACGTCAGCTGATTTTGTCATTTTTCTTGCTACGAGTGAGAGCAATAGCGCGATATAATTTTCACATGGATGAACAAGATGGATACACAGTTCGAATGAATGAATGAATGAAACATAGGCTTAAAATATTTGCCTACAGAATAGAAATCTGGAACGTGCTATTTCCATAACGCAAGCGATATATATTTTCAAATCAACCTTATTTGAATATCAGGCTTTTAGTATTTTGACATCATAGTATTACATACCTTACCAGCAATGGAATTAAACTTTCTTCCTTTAGGCTTAATAGTGTCGGGATTATAACTAACGCCAACTAGCAATACAATTTACTCATTTATTTAATTTATAATGGACCGAGTCACATTCTCTCAATTTCTCCGCCGCTTGCTCCGCAGTCAGATCTCGCTGGGACTGGGCCAGCATTTCATATCCAACCATGAATTTCTTGACGGAGGCTGACCGGAGTAGAGGGGGTAGGTAAAGGGCGTGGAGCAGCCAGTGGGGGGAGTCACCCGGGGTAGCTTTTGGCCCGGTGGGCGCGCCTGCAAGTATCAATTTAATATTAAAATGTAGATGCAGATTAAAATGTAAATGCAGATCTATAGTAGTAGAGACAATTTGTAGTTCATATCAGGACCTGGATTGAGGGACCGGGGGACTACCTTCCTTCACGAACAGTATATTCCAGATTGCCCCCTTAACCGAAAATCTCTGATCCCCCCCGCATGGCCCCAGACCAAGAACTGGGTACACTAGTGATGGAACAGTTCACAGGTTGCGTTTTCATTTCACAGACTTGACATTTATTAACTGACTGACTTTAGTGTTATAGTGAAAATTCACTGGCCGAATAATGAATCATTGACTATGAAAAATCACAGGTGAAATAACAGTGAAATAAAATCATAATTTCACGTAATTAAATTGAATTTAAAGTAGCTGTAATATCCATGCCTAAGTACACCCAGGCTTGGGGTACTGGTGGTATCATCTTACCATGAAATCCCATGCTATAAGGGAAGCTGCATTTGAACAAGTTATCATACTTCGTGGTCAGTCCTTTCATGATTTCCGCAAGACCTGTCTTCTGATCTTCGTTCAAGTCTGTCATACGCTGTGGACTACCGTTTATTGGCAGGAGCATAGTTTCATATGGCCATGTGGCCCAATATGGGACCAGAGCCAGCCATTCTGAGTTCTTCAGAACTATTCGCTCCTGAAATATAGGAAAAAATACTGTAGAAGTTTATTCATTATGAAACGTCGCTATTAATTTGTGTTTTATTTATTATTTATTGGATTTCATCCACATTAAATAAAAGTTACTAATACTCAAAAGAATGTGTTTATTTTTCTCCATCAAGCGCCCTAAGATAATAATATAAAGTCCACATTCAGACACGGACGAATAGGACGGATAGGACGGACGGACTAGATGATCTTCCAAAGGGTGCCTCGTAGGGACTACGGAACCCTAAAAGTCAAAATTTTTCAAAATCCATTGATCGAATTTTAGCGTTAATTAAAATCGACTTCTTCGAGTATTTTTCTCGATTCCTAATAGATTGCGATTATACTTGAGCTCGATTTAAAACATAACACCAATATTTACCTTCTTCTCTAACTCTTGTTCTAAATAGTCCACAAGTAGAGATTTTCCATATTTAACGAAATATTCTTTTTGACATCTGGAAATAAAAATAGTTGCATTTTATTACCTAAACATTTCATAATCCAATTTAATGAATACAACATAATAATGGTGGAATTGCCAAGCTATAGCTTCATCTACAGCGAGGCGCTGTCGTGGAGACATTAATTTAACACACAGGTAGCGCTAGTGGTCAATAATCCTAATAGTAATTTAAAAAAAGAAAAGTCCGTAAAAAGAAAAACTAAAATTTCGAACAAAATAAATCTATACAAATAAATAAAATTGGAGTGTCTGTTTGTAATATCAAAATAACACCTTTTCACTAAATGCATGTGAAAGTACATACGACACCTATAGCAAAAACGCGATTTAACTTTTTTTGTCTTCTGTCTGTCTGTCTGTGTGTGTGTTTGTTCCGGGTAATCTCCGAAAAGGCTGGACCGATTTTGACGGGACTTTCACTGGCAGATAGCTGATGTTATAAGGAGTAACTTAGGCTACTTTAATTTAAGAAAAACAATTAGGGTTCCGCGTAAAAAAAATAAAAACACTCGAAATCAAAGAGTATCTCCGAAACGGGTGGACCAATTTTGACGGGACTTTCACTGGTAGATAGCTGATGTTATAAGGATTAAGGACTTGGGATACTTTTATTTAAAAAAAAAACAAAATTGATTCAGCTACTCTTACGCTGTTACCTACAACTCGGAGCGGGGCGAGCTAATAGTATTACTATTATATCTAATAGTATTTAATTAATTGAAGAAATGTTTTTATCCGTGATTTCGGCGGTTGATTAATTCAATAAATAATGATGTTTAATAAAATTTAAATATCTCGAAAATCAGATAATGCGAAGCCTAATACATGTGTTAATTTAATGTCGCCATGGTAGCGCCAGGCTGTGTTTACGGGTTGACTCTGCTGTTGCTGATCCGATTGTAGATAATAAGAAAAAAAATGTAAAATTGACAATTTGTGAGTTCCCCCGTAGGCCTAAACAAAATAAACGCTTCGACTTTGATCGGAAATGTTCCTGTGAAAAGCCTCCCAGGTCAGAACAGACTCACCTGTCTTTAACCCTGGCCTCGTTGGGCAGGAAGCTGGACGCCCATATCTGGCAGTGAGGATGTGGGTTGGAGCACCCCATCACTGCGCCTTTGTTCTCAAAGATTTGCACCCAGGTGTAGCGGCGACCGAGCTCTGTTAGCTGGCTTATCCATCTGGGATTAGTCAATGATTATCTACAGTCGAGAGTCAATCTGTTCATGCAATAACCCTGCCTATTACGACCGCTTGGCGCAGCGGTTCTAGCCCAGGCCGCTCGGCTCACTGCACATGGTGGTTGCGGGTTCGATTCCCGTCAGGGTAAATGGCCTTTTCGTAATTTGCCCCGGTCTGGGTGTCACTGGGATCGCCCCCAGTCCATTGTAAGGTACCAGGGACAATTACGCAAAGGCCATTTCCGAAATTTACCCTGCCGGGAACCGAACCCTCCACCACCCAGTGCAGTGAGCCGAGCGGCCTACGCTCGAACCACTGCGTCAAGCGGTCGTCAGCGTCTTCTTAGCGAATATTATTGCGATGTGTTACTTGACAGTCGCGAAATACCTATTTATCTGGGTAGGCCATATTTTTAAGAAAGAAGAATACGTACTCTTGAACCACAGCAACGATTTCCTTCACGGACATTAGCGGAATCGTCGTCGTGGAGTCAGGATGGAAACACATTACTCTGTGAACAAGTATAACAATCGAATAATAATTATTTAAGGGTACCGATTGGAAAAAAAGCAGTGATAGCCGATTGGTTAAGAACGCGTCATGCGGGCACCAGGTCATGGATTCAGTACCGGATTAAGCAAGCGCGGGGCCCGTAGCAAATTATTTCAAAGAGCCCTTGATCTACTATGGGATCTTAAGTATAAAGTAGCAATAAAAAACAAATCAATAGTCTATACGTTTATTTGCCATTTATAGGTTACAATTTTGTGGGCATTTAGTAAATTACTATTGGCGCTGTTAGGCTCTGGACAAGTACAAAAATGCCAGAGATGAGATTTTGTGGCAATATAGAATAATTTTGATAAGAAACTAACATATGCGGGGCCCCCTTTCGCGCGGGGCCCGTAGCAATTGCTACTCTTGCTATATGGTTAATCCGGCACTGCATGGATTCAAACCCCGGCTCGCACCGCTGGGTTTCTCGAAATCTATGTGCAAATCATAATTACAATTATGATTATCACACGCTTACGGTGAAGGAAAACATCGTGAGGAAACCGGCATGTCTTAGAAAATCTAAACAATTTTCGAAAGGCTTTTGAAATCTGCCAACTCGCACTGGGCCAGCGTGGTGGATTACGGACCGAATCCGCCCCGCTTCCTCTTCAGTAAGCTAAACAGTCTTCGCTCGAACCACTACTAACACCGGTGGTAGTAATGATGATGATGTAGGTGCCTATTGTTTTCTTATATTTACGCGAATACTACACATTGAAATAACCTCTATTTGAGGTGTTAGACCTCAGTCCCCCCGTGACCATGGTTGCTGTAAAGCAGCCGAAACGTCGGGAACATAAAAATGGAAATAAACGCGATAAAATCCGTAAAATAGTTTTATTTCAATGATGTAGGTACCTGCAAGTCCCCTTAGCAGGCGCCATCTGGAACAGCGGGTGTTCCAGGGCGGGCGGCTCTGGGACCCTCTCCAATAGCGCGGGGAAATCGTTCGGGAACACATACGTGGATGTGTATCTTGGATTGCGCTGCAAGTAAACGTGCAACGAAATAGTTACCTTTACACTAGTGTTGCATAACTATTGATTGTCTATTGACCTTGAAACTAGACACAATATCGATATCCTACTAATATTATAAATGTGAAAGTTTGTGAGTGTGGATGTATGTATGTTTGTTACTCCTTCACGCAAAAACTACTGAACGGATTTGGATGAAATTTGGGACACAGATAGTTTATAACCGGGATTAACATATAGGATACTTTTTATCCCGATAATCCCGAAATTTTTGTTACGTTAAATACTACGCGGACGAAGTCGGGGGGCACAGCTAGTAAGTAATAAGTAGGTGTTGATGACGAACAATAATAAATAAATAAATATCGCCAGACTGACACACCAACTGTTTGGTCCCAAACTAAGCAACGCTTGTACTACGGGCATCGTACAATGGATTGGGAGCAATCCCAGTAGGCAACACCCAGAAATTTCCCCCATCAATGTGCAGTGAACCAAACGGCCTACGCTCGAACTACTGCGCCAAGCGGTCGTCAATAGTATCGATACTATTGAGTAGGTACTAATACTATCGATTGTATCGTGTCCTCCTTTCATAGAATTAATCCTAATTAAAAGGTTTCGAATGCCGGTTATTAATAAATACATCTCAAGTCTGAGAACGTCCTCGAGTACGCTTTTGACATGTAATTTTTTACTGATATGACATAAGAATGACATTTCCAAGTTCGCTCTCAGACTTGCGCTAAAAAACTAGCAACGGTGATTGCATCTTCAGCCTATTCCGTCGTGGAACCCATCGAGATGGTGTTTAAGTATCTGGGCAATTTCTAAATAAAATGACCGCTACGCTGGCGGAACATGTTATTTTTATAAAGAAGGAATTTTGATAAAATTAAAATAACCTGGTTGGTAGTATATTAAATAAATTATCTAATTATAATATATCTAGATAAATATGAATAAGATGAAAAAAATGTTTTTTCGGACTGTGCTCTGGAAATTGTCATCCATTTAATAACGCTGTTAATTTTGGTTAGTTAAAAATATTATTTTGCGAATTTCTTTCATTTGAATGATTCAATAAAACACAAGTCTTCGTATAGGTAAACAAAACTTATCATGAAACTTTTACAATACTTAGCGAGTATTTTCGCTTGTCAGCTCCATTACATAACTTTTGTGACATTGTGACCCAAAAAAAATAGTTTTAACACAATATCTGCAGAACATTTACCAAATTATGTATTAATCATGGAAACATAAAATTGCAAAAGAAGATAATTAATTATGTAAAAAGACAATCCCGCTGAGTTTCTTGCCGGATATTCTCAGTCGAGGTCGCGTTCCGATCCGGTTGTAGATATAAGAAAAGAAAATTAAAAGTTTATATTTTGTAAGTGGTCCCGTAGGATTAAACAAAATAATCGCTTTGACTTTGCTACGAAAAGTTCTTAAATCTCTCACCTGTCCATTGGACCGGACCGCTCCGGGTAATAATGGGTTATTGGGGTCCGGGGGCTGGTCCTCCGGCGCCTGCTCCGTCTGCCCGCTCCAGGGTCGCAGGCAGCGGTGCGGGGACACCAGGATCCATTCGTCTTTGAGGGGATTGTACCGCACGTGCTGATGTTCTAGATTATTAGACTAGATTATAATTTGTAGGTACTAAATTGGATATTTTTGTTCACTTCACTTTTAATGAGATAAAAACATGAGGTCAAACTCAAACTTTACATTGTTTTTATTAATGTAAGCCAACAAAGCATTTATGATTAGTCAGAATCTACCACCGGTTCGGAATGCTGCTTCCACTGAGAAGAGCCGACAAGAAACTCAATGGTTACTCTTTTAATGAATAAGAGATGGTGTATATTGTAGCAGGCAACACCATTGCCACTAAATAATTAGTAATCAAATCTTACTCAGATCAATCACAGTCAAAAATACCAAAGACCTGTGAAAAACCTGAAAGTGACAGTAACAGGGCACATAAATTACTTATAATTAAACCAAAGCTAATCATTTTTAAGATTTTTACAGCACGTCGATCTTAAACAAACTTCATTCTGGTTATTACCTATTATGTAAATAATCCACCATAACCACAGAAATTACCTCATTTTGTGTGGCCAGTTGAACTAAAACCCGACAGGCTGAACAAGCGGTGACTGAAGCGTTTATAGTCAAAATGCCCAAAAACAATATGTCGTCGCGATAATTAGTAGGAGGTATTTTATTTTAATTTATAGGTAGATATATAGTAAGTAGTCGCAATATTATAAATAATTGGTAGGTAACCTACCTTGTACATTATTTACACAGAACATCATGGCATGATATTCATTCAGACTTTGTTATTGGTCATGATATGAATTACGATGTATTACTGAGGCTTGTATTAATAAATCGATCTCAAATCTGAGAGCGATCTTGGAAATGTCATACTAAAACGTCATCCCAGTACAAAATGACATGTCAAACGCGTAAGTACCACTTAAGATCACTCCCAGACTTTAGATTGGTTTATTCATACGAGCGTAATAAAACTAAGTAAGAATAAGTAGTTTAACTCCAATCCTCCTTATCAATAACCGTTGATAGCAGCGCTGCATAGTAAGACCAAGCCAACGTACGACAAATGTCCGGTATCATTCGTCAAGCGACAAATCCGTTTGGAGTCGCTGGACGAATGGAACCGTAAGTACAAGACTGAAACCACTGCATCTACGACGAAAATGTTTTTCCCTGACCTGGTGGTGTCCTATAGGACAATTAGGAAGATTCATCCCACTGCCACGCTCACACAGGTTCTGACCGGGCACGGTGGGTTCTCAGAGTACTTGAACCGTTTCAAGTGCAAGGAGGACCCATCCTGCATCTGTGAACCGGGTGTGAGCGAGACAGTGGAGCATGTCTTACTGCATTGCCCTGTGTTTTCACGCCAAAGATTCAATGTACAGATGTCTTTAGACACAATTTTAGACTTACACAGTATTAGTGAACTTATCATGGACAGCGAGAAACGTGATACCTTTCTAAGCTATTGCACGGAGGTAGCGACCAGCGTGATTAATAGAAATAAGACCTAAGCAGAAAGAGGCCAGCTGTCCACTTATTATGTTAATAAGCCCCAACAGCAACTTAGACAACGCTGCGCTATTAATCACGCCGGCTGACATATTCGTGCAATAGAATGGGAGGGAATCCTGTTTATCTTATCACATTTATAACTATTGTTATTTATTCCGCTGTCCCATTTTTTGTGTATATTGATAAGTTTTTTATATTTACCTTTTGAGAAATATGTTTTTATTGGTACGTTTTACTCGCTTTTGAGAAAATGTCATTTTAATACTGTGTTTTTACTGCAATAAAAATGGCCTGAAAGTTTATTAATAATAGTGTTAATTAAGGACTCTGACCCCCATATCAGAGGTGAACGCGGACGGGCCATAGAGGCCCGGAAAAAAAAAATTACCGTTGATAACCGGGCGAATAGTTACATACTGAACGATATATTTATATCATCAGTAATTTGACATTGTAAAGAAGAAGTCTAAGCATGGTTTAACTATACAACCGCTAATCCACGTTGACTAATAAGGCGGTTATTGTTTCATTGATTTTAATGTTCAAATCGCAAAAGCAAAGGCTGATTGCAATAAAATATTTTTTTCCTTACCTGTTGGTTTGAATTCCTGCATTTTACTGCTAGTGACACGTTCGCTCTCGGCGGTGTCAAGGACACAACTGACTGAATTGGTCCGCGTTAACAACGCGGATTATTTATCATTGATAAAGTGTAATAAACTTTGGTCATAGAATAAAAGTGTAGATGTCAGGTTAGGTGCTCAGAGATCTTTTTTTTGCCCCGGTGAAAAAAGAGTGGTGTTATAAGTTTAACATGTGTATCCATGTGTCTGTCTGTGGCATCGTAGCGGCCAAGAGGATGAACCGATTTTCATTTAGTTTTTTTGGTTAGCAAGTATTCTGATCGAGAGTGTTCTTAGCTCCATTGCATGAAAATCGGTTCAGCCGTTTCAAATGTATCAGCTCTTTTGTAGTAAAAATGCGTTTCATTAAGATGCGTATGATACGTCTGATGCGCATACAATTTTGATTACTTAGTAGATTTCTGTGACCACGTATTTAATTGTTCTTTGTCCAACATCTCATTATAATTTTAATTACATTATAACATACAATAAACAAATTTTGTTATCGATACGGATATAGACGACGGCGCGGTAGCTGCACTCACTGAGTCGGGTGATTTCGGGTTCGATGCCCTGTCCATAGTTCAGTCCAAATTAAAGAAAAAAATAGGCAGGTAAATACAGAGTGTAAGGGGCATCGTAACGAAAACTGATGCCATGGATTCATCTCATGATTCTGGACCCCCAGAGTTGGAATTTACCGTCGACATTTTCCCCGCCTTGACTACTTACAATGTAAATAACAACTCGAGTTGTCTTCAATAGTAATTATTGATTTATTTATGTAGAATCACGTTAAGATAGATTTGTACAAGTTGAAACATAATGGGTATACTTAACTGTGTAATTCTAAAACTATCAGCTTTTGAGGAAATTTGATAAACAAAAGGTGTTATAGGAATACAGCTGTTGACAGATTTCACAAGTCTACAAAACCTTCAGTACTTCAACTGTCCCACAAAGCCGATAGTTTGAGAATTACAAAGTTAAGTTCCAAAAAAAATAGTATACCCTTTTTGTTTCACCTAGTATAATGATTTTATGCAAAAAAAAATTAAAAATTTGAGAATAATTCATAAAAATGTCGATGGAATATTCCGACTTTGGGGGTCCAGAATCATGAGTTGAATCCATGGTATCAGTTCTCGTTACGATGTCCGTTACACCCTGTTTAAAGGAATTTATTTATTTTAAATCTTAGTTACATTGTACATATATTATACATACTATCCTATTCTTTCTTTTGGTTAAATTCGTGCGGGTTCCAGGACAATCTATCTTGTCCTCGTGACTCGTCTCTGTCAAACCTCGATGTCATTATTGGTCACCATTGTCGATCCTGGTTTACAGGAGTTACAGTGGTGGGGTCTGTGGCGGTACTAGTCACAATGTCAAAGCGTTTATTTTGTTTAGGCCTACGGGGGCACTTACAAATTCTCATTTTTACATTAAAAATTGTACCCAAATCTAAACAATCAAAAAACCCGACTGCTACAAACTGAACTTTAAATACATACATACATAGGTGGTGAAACACATTACACTCCTCTGTCGCGCAGTCGGGTAAAAAAGGGTGTCAGTGTTTGCAGTTGCATTTGTAAAACTTCCCCTTAACTTTCTTAATCTTGAACTTTTTCTGAACATGTACAGTCAGATAGTGGTTTATAGCCTCATCGCAGATTTGATAACGCTTTTCACACTTTATACATTGGTATCTGAAAACAGAGGGTAATTTAAGAGTCCGAAATAATAGTTCGGGTGCTATATATACTGCTATAATCTATACTGGGGGAAACGAAAAGGGTATACTAATTTTTTTGCAACTTAACTTTGTAAATCTAAAACTATCGGCTTTGTGGGACAGTTGAAGTACTAAAGGTTTTGTAGACTTGTGAAATATGTCAACAGCTGTATTCCTATAAAACCATTTGTTTTTCAAATTTCCTCCAAAGCTGATAGTTTTAAAATTACAAAGTTAAGTTTTGAAAAAAAAAGTATACCCTTTATGTTTCACCTTGTATATAAATAAAATAAAATAAATATCGCCAGACTGACACACCAACTGTATGGTCCCAAACTAAGCAACGCTTGTACTATGGGTACCGTACTATGGACTGGGAGCGATCCCGGTGACACCCAGACCTGGGCAAATTACAAAAAGGCCACTTCTGAAATTTGCCCCGGCGGGAATCGAACCCGCAACCACCATGTGCAGTGAGCCGAGCGGCCTACGCTCGAACCACTGCGCCAAGCGGTTGTCAAATATAAATAAATATATATAAAAATTAATCTCCATTTCCTTGGTCATCGCATCACGCGTGAACGGATGGAAGGATTTCGCTAATTCTTTTTTTGTTGTGTTTATTATTGTCAGGAGAAGGTTCTTTTTATAAAAGAAAATATTAAGAAAGTTGAGCGGAACAATTCGAATTTACTATTCAAAGTTAAGACAGGACAACGTCTGTCGGGTCAGCTAGTCATATTATAATGTTGTGTCGTACAATCCAATACCTTTTGTAATGTCTCGATAGGTGAAGTTCATAATCACAATCCGTTGCAACGCGTTGCGAACAAACCTCGCATACGATGCTGCCGGAGTCCTGAAATATAAGCGCGTATTAATAAATCAATATAAAAAAACACGCCAGACTGTACGGTCCCAAACTAAGCAATGCTTGTACTATGGGTACCGTACGATGGACTGGGGGCGATCCCGGTGACACCAAGAACAAGGGTAATTACGAAAAGGCCATCTCCGAAATTTGCCCCGGCGGGAATCAAACCCGCAACCACCATGTGCAGTGAGCCGAGCGGCCTACGCTCGAACCACTGCGCCAAGCGGTCATCAAATCTGAGATCAGTCTTGAGTACGCTTTTGACATCTTATTTTCAACTGGTGTGACATAAGAATGACGTTTCCAAAATCTTTTCACGATTTATTAAAACGGCTCATAGAGTATTGGTCTTTTTAGTTGATAGATCAATTGGCTATACCGAATAAAAGTGAAAGAAATAATCTGCCCTGCTCACTCAATATATCTATCAGTATCTACCTACAAGGTACACTTATACTGTAATTTAATGTTTTGGAGATATCGATTTTTAGGGTATCATGAAAAAAGCGTCGCGGCGCAGCCATTACAA
Organism: Notodonta ziczac; assembly: GCA_918843915.1. Lineage (NCBI taxonomy): Eukaryota > Metazoa > Arthropoda > Insecta > Lepidoptera > Notodontidae > Notodonta > Notodonta ziczac. The sequence continues at coordinate 2,944,908 of OU974064.1, forward strand.
AATAAAAAAGGATTGCGACGCCTCTATAAAAAATAAGCATCACGACATCTCTACAAAAATTCAAATAAGCGACGGTACTATACATTTTATAAAAGCGTCGCTATAAAATTTATAAGAGCGTCGCGAGGTCTCTATCTAAATATATATAACTCAAAGGTGACTGACTGATCTATCAACGCACAGCCCAAACCACTGGACGGATCGGGCTGAAATTTGGCATGCAGGTAGATGTTATGACGTAGGCATCCGCTAAGAAGGGATTTTGATTAATTCTACCCCCAAGGGGATAAAATACGGGATGAAAGTTTGTATGAAACTTTGTCAATTAAATTCCACGCGGACGAAGTCAGCTAGTAAAAAAATAAGCGTCACGACACCACTATAAAAAATTCTAAGAGCGTCGCGACGCCTTTATAAAAAATTACAAGAGCGTCTAGACGCCTAAATAAAATTAATAACAGCGTCTCGACGCTGCTATAAAAATACAATCAATAAAAGCGTCGCGATACTACTGGGCAGACTTTATTTGTTTACCGAATACTCAGTCAATAGCGGACCGATTTTGAAAATTCTTCTTGACTCCCAAACTAAAGAAATTACATGGTCTCCAATTATTTCTAGCTTTTTAGTGCACCCAGGGTTTTTGTAGTCAGTTCAATTTTTGTAAGATTTTTTTTTACAATGTTAAAATATATTATAAGAAAAACAAAACAGTTAGCTAAAAATTTCTCACATATCTATGACTTACTTGTGTATGTTTTCTTTTTAAGTGATCATTGTAATTGTCTTGATATTGAAAACCAACTATGCAGGTTATACATTTATAATCGCATTTCAAGTAATTGTTTTCCTGCAAGAGTAGCTCCCTCTCTTGTTGCAATTCGGATTCAGTTATCCTTACCACCTTGATTTTGTCTCTATGCGATTTAGGCACTGTAACTTTCCTTTTGAAGATTTTATTTGATTGCGGTTGAAGTTCATTCGGATCTGATTGAAGTTCGTTTGAATCTGGTTGAAGTTCGTTTGAATCTGGTTGAAGTTTGTTTGAATCTGGTTGAAGTTTGTTTGAATCTGGTTGAAGTTTGTTTGAAGCTGGTTGAATTATGTTTGAATCCGGATGAAGTTGATTTTGTTCCAGTTTAATTAGAATTGATTCAGGTTGAAATACATTTTGACTAGACTGAAATTTGTTTGATTTATGTTTTACTATATTAGATTCTGATTGATTTTCATTAGAATCTATAATATCTTGGTGAACTTGATTTGATTCGGTTTGGTTTTCATGCTCAGATTCTAACTTAATCTTCTTCACTGGTACCTCATCATTTGATATTTCATTAAAAGACTTTAAAATATCTGTATTGAGCAAAGTATTTCTAAAGTTCAACAAAGTGTCAGTACTCAGAGCTGTGGCGGCTAACACACTCATACTATTATTATTTTTAATAATTTCTAAAGCAGTTTGTATGTTATCCATTTTTTTATTAGAACTTTTTAATGTCTCAGCTTTTGTAATCTGTGGTTGATCTTTTTTTAATGTGCTATGTGCTCCATAATTATCTGGTATTTCTATGTTTACAGCTTGATGTATTTCAAAATTGTGTTTTTTGTATAGTGTTTCTGTGTTTGAAACCTGTAAATAATTATAGGCATTATTAGAAAAATACAAATTTGTGTTCACAAAATTTATAGTGGTTTGATGTTACATAAGCAGAGTGAATATTCACCCTAAAAGGTACAGAGTAGATTGACCCTAATTGTTAGGATGAAGATTCACACAATATGGCTACTTATCTGGATGTTGATACTATTTATTTAGAGGCAAGAAAGCCGTCATGTTGCCCTTAAACCTTTGATAATTGAATCAGGGTTATATCCACAAAAAGTAGATTTGTGTTAAAAATTTCCTCACCTTGTCAGATATTATTTTAAAACTGTTTTGTACTTGTTGCTTGAATAATTGTATCTTTTTCAATATCCTATGGCAACACAGGCACACAACATGGGCGCCAGGTTTTAGCTGTAACAGTAATAATTAAATCGCTTTAACCGTCTAAAAGTTAAGAGACTGAAAGTGGTCCAGGTTGTTGATTAATTAATTAATTTTAGTTTATTATTCCAGCCAGCGGACATATGTAATTATTGGTTAATCATCAGGTTAGCGGCCGGCTAGCTAGGTTATGCTTATTAAGTATATTACCTCTGGCTTTGAAAAGTTATCCAAATATTCGGAGTGATTACAAGTGATCAAACTTATGAGTGGTAAATTTGTATCGAGGCAGCAGATACAAAATAGATTTTGGGCACATATAGCTGTCGTAGTGCTAATCATGTCTTGATGAAAGGGTTCTTCAGGGTTCAAGAATAGATGCGACATTTTTAATATTTAAAAACTTCGCAATATCTGAACAAATCACCATAAAACCACAACAATAATATTTTGTTCGGTAATTGACAGTTTCATAAACTTAATACGTTTCGTTTTTGGTGCACTTTTTGTATTATTTTTTAAACCTGACTTTGAATTTACATTTGGCGGTTGATATTTGTCATACATTATTATTTTGTTTTAAAAAGTTTGGTGCTTCACTTAATAGTGAGAGTTCGTTCGTATATTATATGATTTTTTTTGAAAAACTTATTTAATATAAATTATTAGCGTATATTGGAACGCTGTATTAGCGTTCTAGTTTTCTATATAATCCCCAGATAAGAATCATTTCAAGCATTTTATTGAATGAACTATTGATTGTACATCTCACTCTGAATGACCTAATATCACATTCAATCACAGATAAACATCTACAGATAACTAAATAAAAATCAAAATGTCAATGTCATTGTCAAATAAAAAAACTCATCGACGACGTCGTTGTGTTGTTGTAATTTTCTACAATATTTTGTTTATTTCACAAACTTTACGGGAACGGTGTGTTTAATACATGAAATAATTAAATGTTGCTCAATTTGACGACCACAATACACGGTGCTGCGACGATAATGTCGTTAATATGATACTGATAGTTGTATCGACGATCTAGCGGGTGGCATATTGTTAATAATATCGTGATTCACGCGGAGTGGAGTAAGTTATTGTGTTAATAATTGGCTCTGAAGGCTATTTTCTTCTATATATGTCGACAAAGTACTATATTATTATTATATATTGTTGTACCAATTATTTTTGTTTCTTGATTGCATCCTATTGATTTTGATGAATGTAATTTAAAATTGGATATAACTTACGAAACTTTTTATCTATATTTTGAATTCAATTACCTCGCTTCATTTCTAGAATAGTGATTAGTTTTAATAATAGCTTGTACTTTCTGTCAAAGTATGACTAGTATCTTATAATATTATAAATTTGAGTCTGCATAAATATGTTCGTAATTCTCCTCCTAAAGGGCTTGTCCGATTTTGATGATTTCCTTTTTGTACTTATCACCTGGATGGCGCTGAGTTGGACCCCCATAGGTGGCGCTGTCTACATCCATGATATAAAATATGTGCTAGGGAAGCTGCCGTTAAAAGATAATTATATGTATTAACTGTTCTACAATAAATCTAAACCTGTAAAATTAATTACGAGATGCATAAATTATTTAAATTATCCAGTTAAGAACAATACAAACATTCTTTGAACCACTTTCCAAAAGAAAGTGTTCATTAATCAAGATGTGTGATTCATTCATTTACGAGTAATTTCACACAAAATAATAAATCTCCTATGCATATACCTATGTGTGCGTATCTTATTAATTCTAATGTATGTAAATATTAATAAATTTATGGATGTATGTTATACACCAAAAGTGGTAGAATATAATGTTAGAATAGAATGAAACAAAGAATTAAGGCCCAGCGCACACCGCTGGAGGCGCGGCGGAGAGCAATTGAAGACAATTTTAATATAAACCTTAACTACCTTGACATACGGTATGTACGAGCAGTCGCGCGTATGCTCTTGTAGTAGCTTGAGGGCGCTCCGAGCACCGCGTGAGGATTTATTCAAGCGAGCGTATGTCAAGATAGTTAAGGTTTATATTAAACTAGCGACCTGCCCCGGCTTCGCACGGCTCTAAAATTATCAGTGATTCTCTACTATATTATGCATGTATTATACAGATAAACCTTCCTCTTGAATCACTCTACCTATTAAAAAAAAACCGCATCTAAATCTGTTGCGTAGTTTTAAAGATCTAAGCATACATAGGGACATACAGACAGCAGGAAGCAACTTTGTTTTATATTATGTAGTGATTGTTGTCTTCAATTGCTCTCCGCCGCGCCTCCAGCGGTGTGCGCTGGGCCTAAGGCTTGTTTAAAAATAATTCTCTTTATTCCCAGCACCAATCAAACAGTACAAAAATGGATATGGTACAAAAACAAGCCGGGAGCGACGAGATGAACAATGAGGTTTCCTCCACCTCGAGCGAGGAGGTCCACGACACAGTGAGACACTTCAACAAGTATTACAAGAACAGGTAATAACAGTTTTTCATATTTGACATAATAATAATAATAATAACCTTTTTCTCTTTCCATATTTGCAATAGGTCCTGCACCTGTTGGGGTCAAGTCGCTCTATATGTCCCATCATTTGCAGATGTTAACCTCAACATGTGCCTTACATGACAATAAACTTCTCACAAAGGGACCTCTACATGTTGGACCCATGTCCCTATGCAAGCCTTCCAAAGGACCGGGCAGAGCCCGTGATACAGGAAGACATAATAATAATATCGCCAGACTGACACACCAACTGTACGGTCTCAAACTAAGCACCACTTGTACTATGGGTACCGTACAATGGACTGGGGGCGATCCCGGTGACACTCAGACCTATGCAAATTAAGAAGAGGCCATTTCCGAAATTTGTCCCGGCGGGAATCGAACCCGCAACTACCATGTGCAGTGAGCCGAGTGGCCTACGCTCGAACCACTGCGCCAAGCGGTCGTCAAAAAAGCTAGCAAGGCTACTTACTGAGCTTAGAAAACCATGTATCTCGGGTTGGTTGTCTGCGTGATGTTTTGTATGGATTTTGAGGTGTACCAAGCAGTTTTCTATGATTTTTCAAAGAGATAGACGTTATGGAAGTTTGAGTAGCCAGAACTATGTCGTCGATTTAAAGACACAAGCAAAACTGCATTCGTAGATATTCAAATACACTGATAAACATATACCATGGCCAAGGAGAAGTGATACGATAATGAATAGAGATTGTGTGGATGTGAAACATCTATTGGCGCGCTTTGGCAGTGAAATTGATCAGTTTGCCGTCACGGCAAATGGCATGACGCTCTCTCATGCCGTCACGCCCCGGCTACGCCACTGCTCTCGACTCCCTTGAGTGTGCGCGCGCATACTATACACTACACGTACACGTGTTTCTGCCGGGACGTTCCTTTTGCCAGTATCCATACAAAAATGTTCGAAATCTATAGTTCATGTATTTCACGATGACGCGTGCTGTGACTCTTATGACACTGGGTATATGGGTTAATTTGCAATAATTCACGCGTTTTCATAAAATGAACTGACTACATACAGCTTGGAACAGAAAGGGTATACTTTTTTTTCAAAACTTTGTAATTCTGAAGCTATCAGCTTTGGAGGAAACTTGAAAACCAAAAGGTGTTACAGGAATACAGCTGTTGATAGATTTAATAAGTCTACAAAACCTTTAGTACTTCAACTGTCCCACAAAGCCGATAGTTTTAGATTTACAAAGTAAAGTTGAAAATAAAATAGTATACTCTTTTTGTTTCACCTAGTATAACCAACCGGGATCAATATATAAAAATTACAGGTACACATCATCATTTTCCGTCAACGAAGAACCCAGACCAAGGCCGAGACCGATGCACTTCAAGAGCATGAACAACATAAACGAGACTTACCGAGACTTTCGGAGTCTCCAGAACAGCATCAGCAACATAGACTTGAGTCTCCACGCGCATGAGATCAAAAAATTCGAGTCTCTTCAAATACCCATCGTTGGCTACGAGATCATGGAAGAACGAGCCAGATTCACTATTTACAAATTAAAGGTCGAAGATGACAAACGTGATCAATCCTGGCTTGTCTTTCGAAGGTACACAGATTTTGTGAGACTATTCTCTAGAATTAAGTCCGAACAGCCGACTTTAAGTCTTCCTTTGCCGGGGAAACGTTGGTTTAGGGATAATTTCGAGCCGGCATTCCTAGAAGACAGGGTTAGGGGACTTCAAATATTCGTGAACGCGGTATTAAGCAAGTTGCCGAATCATCCGGTGGTTAGGGAGTTCTTCTGTCTGGACGAGCCTCCGCAAGATTTTAGCTACCAGCCGGAAGTACAAGCGGTGTATGGGGCGTTAGAGGACTCGATAACCACGTTGAAAATGCAGTTGAAACAAAAAGATGCCACTATTATGCATTTGCAGAAGAGGGTAGCTCAGTTGGAGGGTCAAATGAACAATTGTGAAATTTGCGGTACAAATGATTAGGATATTATTATTTTTAGATATGAAATTAATAGTGAGAATATAGGATTTGCAAGCAGCTGTTAGGCAAAATTTGTCTCTAAGGTAACAAGATTGCCGTTGCGGTCACGAAAACGTTAAGGTGAAGGCGCCTGTCTAGCCCGCGAAATTCAAAATTTTCGAGTATTTTTATAGTTTATCCAAAATCTGAAAACATTTAAGACCACATTTTGTGATTTGCGACAAACACAGTATGCAGTGCGTTTATTAATACATTTATTATACTCTAAATATTATCACGGTGGATATGATACTAGTTAATCACTAAATATACAAAAATTGCGAGATTATCTGGATAGCTGTCGTTCTTGAAATGTTTTAGAGTAAGTTAAGGATATATTAATAAATGCACAGCACACGGTCTTTGTCGCGAATTACAAAATGTACTTTTATTATTGTCAGATTTTGAAGTAATTCTAAAAAACCTCAAAAAATTTGAACTTCACGGGCTAGAGGGGCGCTTTTAGACTTAATAAGTAAGCCGTGACCATTGTTTTTATTTTTATACTGATGTGAATTGTGAATTGACGTTTGAAGCTACGAGTACTGCTTTTTTCGTGAACCGCACTATAAATAAAAATAAAATATTATAAATTAATCACAAAGAAGTCAACTTGTGTCCGCGTGTTTTGGTGCGCGACAACCATTAACAATTTTTGTATAGAGGGTGAAATTATAATCCACGAAAAAAAATCTAACCACCGTCCGTCGATTTTATAATAAATTAGCCCAAAATATGAAATTAATAAAGATATCAACTAATAAAGAATTGATGAATCACATTTGTGTCGCAAATGATTGGTTTAATCGACATGGTATTCTTTAATTTTCATTATTTACACAAAATGTACAATTCTACAATATAAAAGTGATCAAACGGGACCTAAATATGAATTTAACAAAGCCAAAAATGTATATTCTCGATTGTATAATTATGCAATACAATATTCAGTATACAGGGCTTTTTTTAAAATAGTAACAACCTCTTACATGTAAGTTCTTTACATCATAATTTGGCAATATTAGTATTAAGATTTAAAATTATTTAAGTATTTTCATAAATAAATCTTCAAAAGCTTCGAAATGCTGCGAATGAAATTGCTCTAACAACTCTAAATTGAAAATAGAAAAAACCCCCGATGCGACGATTTTTAAACTACAAAAGAGCTGATAATTTTCAAACGGCTGAACCGATTTTGATGAAACATAGCTAATAACACTCTCGACGGGAATACCTATCTAACAAAACAAACAAAATTAAAATCGGTTCATCCGTTTGGGCGCTACGACGCCCCTGACAGACACACAGATACACATGTTAAGCTTAACACCCCTCTTTTTTCGTCAGGGGTTAAAAAGACAACAGCGTAAATTAATGCAAGTATTGCGTCAATGCAAACGCGGGATACGAGGTTATTCGTAAATTTAACCCTGTATGTGTTATTATTTTTAATTTGTATTCATAATAATATAAACATAGGTGCTAGTGGTCACTACATAATTAATTAGTTACGCATTTATTTTAAAAGCATTTTAAGGTACAAAAACTTGTGTTTATCTTAATTTTAAGATCTATTAATGCCAACTGTGTGTCGGTCGCAGATAGATTGTAAAATTAGCGGTTTTACAAAACCATTTATTAGGTAAAATATATTTTCGAAATGAGCCCCGACGGGAGTCGAACCCGCCACCACCCGGTGCAGTGGGCTGTCCTCGAACCACTGCACCGAGCTCTCAACGTATTTTTTATATTTATAATTTTTGGCATTGATGAATTAATTCATTCCTGAATATAATGGCGGTATTTTCTGATGGGGGCAGACATATTGTATTTGTACAACCACATTCATATAACATTTATCTCATAAAATGCATTATACCCTCTCCAGGCATCTGGTAGTAATTTAGTAATTACTTTGTAATTGTAACTTCCACTGTGAAAAAGTTCTACCAAAAATTTACTAGATGGCGCGAGTGTGTTATTCAGGTGAATGGATAGCGCGGCATCTATTGAACATTTTGTGAACTAATATGGAGTTAGGAGTTCCATTGAACACTTGAAATCACTTTGTTTAATATTTTTTTCATTGTAATAAAAAAATAACAGGTATATTTTTAATAATAAAACTTAAAAGCTTGTGAATGCAAAACAGTATAAACAGAGACAACTTTGTTCCTTACGGGGGACGCAAATATTTTTTTAATATTTTTTTTTATACTCACCATCGATTGATGATCGGTCGAACGTTGATGTATGTAGATACTGTCATTGCCATCGACTCGTCTCATTGTACAATCGATCAGACGTCGATAGCGGCGACGTCGGTAACAGCCTAAAAGACTGAATGTGGTGAAACAAATTGAAAATGTAACATCCGTTGTAAACACAAATATTACGCTAATAAAATAAACCTAGGTACATATTTCTGCTAACTAAAACCAACCTTAAATCACTTGTACTAAAGTTGGTTTTGGTATTTCATTTCATTTATTAATGATTGAATGAATTATATTAAATATTTATAATAAATGCATTATTAAAGTTGTTTGAGAGCAGGTAATTAATTTCTGTGATAAGAATGTTTGTTGAATTTAAAATAGTTTTAATAAGCAATAACAATGTGCCTTAAACGTATCGGCATAAGGACCATAACGGTTTGACCTCAACATTAACAGTTTTAAAATGTACCTACTAACATTAAATATTTATGTACATAGTATTACATTTGTAGTATTTGAAATTAGTTGTAAGAGAAACGCATGTTTTTATAAAAAAATGTAATTGTTTAAACTCAATAAAGTATTTACAAATAGATTTTCTTTTTCTTAATATACCAAGAGCCAGCGATAGCCAGACGTTCCATATTTTATAAAGGCTGTCAATTTCTCAGAGCATGCCCCCAACACAGGTAAGAACGATCATCGAGTATGGAGTTGGGATTGTGGTTACTTCGGCAGTTAACAGGTAGTAAAGGTGTATAAAATAGTACCTCAAATTCGTTATAGTATAAAGCTTAATTTTTATATATTTCCTTCGGAATAATATTAGAAATCACGCCATCCATTGACGGACACTTAGTGCGGTTTCAACCCCCTGCCAGACACCCCTAAACTTTAATAATTTATGAGTATACTTTCGTCATAGTATAAAAGCTGGGTTTTACATATGTTACTTGGGAACCCATAAAAAAATATTACTTCAACAGCCGGACAGTTTTAATGGTTTTAACATCTTGCCAGACACATTTAAATAGTTATTTAATCATCCAAGTATGAACGCAATAAAACTATTTTTCATTGGGTTTCTTGAACAATTTCGATACACTAAACTGCCTATCTTACTTACTGATAAGTCAATTTGCAAAATATCACCATAATATCTGACATAAATGGCCGTATCTTTTGATTGCGTTGAATATAAGCCTATTTTTTTACATCTACAAGGGATCATAGCATTTGATAATAGATATTAATGTTTACTCGATAACTTTATCCGTTTCCGAGAAAAAGGGTCTTGATAAACAGACAGACGGACAACAAAGTGATCTTATAAGGGTTCCGTGTTTTCCTTTTGAGGTGTAGAACCCTAAAACTATATCCTGTACTGCAACTACATCTTTTGGGAGTGCAGTCGCTGGCACAACGAACGGACTACTATGCTAAATAGCCTGTATTTCCTTCAGAATAACATTAGAAATCACGGCATCCATTGCCGGACACTTAGTGCGGTTTCAAACCCCTGTCAGACACCCCTAACTTTAATAAATTATAAGTATACTTTCGTCATAGTATAAAAGCTGGGTTTTACATATGTTACTTGGGGACCTCTAAAAAAATATTACTTCGTCAGCCGGATAGTTTTATGGCTTTTACATCTTGCCAGACACATTTAAAGTCTGTCTGTTAATAATAATAAAATAAATATCTATATATATAAAAGAAAGTCGTGTTAGTTACACTATTTATAACTCGAGAACGGCTGAACGGATTTGACTGAAAATTGGTGGGGCGGTAGCTTAGAACCAGGAGAAGGTTATAGGATACTTTTTATCCCGTTCCAGTGGAACTTGACATAAAACGTGAAAACGTGTTATTAATGAAAATGACAGCTAATGCCAGCAAAAAAAAATATGAATGAAAAAAAAGTCTAGCCGTTGATTATTTACAAATGGTATAAAAAAGGAGAACCAACAGCTAAATTGTCGTCTATAGTTAAATATGGTTGAATATTTGATCATTTGAAATTTTGAAGTTGACAGTTGATATGTCAGTTTCGAATTTCTATTAGCTTATTGTACGGATATTATGATTAGCAATACGATGCCGCGTCCAAGACAATCTGATCTTTCGCGACAAAGCCGTAATGCAACTAGGATTCGAAACATTGCGAATGAAAGAACTGAAGAACAAGAAATTGGTAGTGAAGAGCGCCGCGGTAGTATGGCTCGAATTCGTGCTTCTCAATCACAAGAGCAAAGAGAGGTAGCCCGTGAAACGGCTCGGTTGGCAATGTGGAATCGTCGAGCAAACCTCAGAGATCAAGAACTAGATAACTAACGACGCACAAGAATAAATTTATCAAGTACTGATTGTGGCATGTTCACGGGTCGGAAGACCATCAGCGTTATTTGTTCTTGCGCCTGATAATAAAACGAAAAATGTAGTCTATCACAAGGTGCTTCAATGAAGAGTGAAAACGAAGCACCAAAATACATGGCAAAGATATTGTTACCTAAAATACACAAACCCGAGGACCCACTGCGTCCCATTGTAAGCCAGATTGACACACCAACATACAGTCTGGCCCAGCACGTAGCGAAGGTGCTCTCACTACTAAGAGGACACACAACAGCACATACAAAGGATTCATAACATTTTGTAAGTGAGATTAAACATACTTATACATCATGCTAACAATTAAACCATGGTCAGTTTTGATGTTCAGTCTGTTTTTACCTGTCTACCTGTAGCAGACTGCATCACAATAGTATCAAAGAAGCTAGAGGAGAACAACATGCCAGAGGAATATGCTGAATATACTTAAACGGTAAATCTAACCCCCATCCAACACAGTTAGCTACAGTGGGTATATCTTTGTTTCAGAGAGCACAAGGGATCTGAGATGAGCAACACCTGGCTGACGAAATACATCATGTCAAGCAAATAGTTGTCAGACACTGTGAGCAATTTCTGCGTGGATAGGACCGCAACCAACAACTAAATATGAGGGAACCAAGTTAATAACTTTGACATCAGGAAGTCTAACACCTCAGTCCCCCGTGGCCATGGCTGCTGTAAAGCCACCGAAACTTCGGGAAAATAAAAAAGGAAATAAACGCGATAAAATCTGTATAATAGTTTTATTTGAATACATTAGATGGCCAATAAATAATCATGATATTTGTATTATAAAAAGAATATTTAATTAAGATTTTATTGTTTGTTTGTTTGCATTGAAAAGACTCCGAAACTAAAACACCGTAACTGAAAAATTATTTCACTGTTGGGAAGCTACACTATCCCCGGGCGACATAGGCTATTCTATATTTTTTTAAAAAAAAGGGATACTAAAACTCCAATAATGTAACCCACGGTGTAAAAAAATACCTAAAATAAAATAGAATACCCGTGCGAAGCCGGGGCGAGCCGCTAGTATATTATAAAAATACATTTTTTTTAATATATTATAATATAATATACTATTTTATTATATTGTACTAGCTGTCCCGGCAAACTTTGTTTCGCCATTGAGGTTATAAATGTGCTGATTTAAAAAATGATTAATTCAATATTCATTTTAAAATACAAATATAATGATTATTTATTGGCCATCTAATGTATTCAAATAAAACTATTATACAGATTTTATCTCGTTTATTTCCTTTTTTATTTTCCCGAAGTTTCGGTGCCTTTACAGCAGCCATGGTCACGGGGGACTGAGGTGTTAGACTTCCTGATGTCAAAGTTATTAACTTGGTTCCCTCATATTTAGTTGTTGGTTGCGGTCCTATCCACGCAGAAATTGCTCACAGTGTCTGACAACTATTTGCTTGACATGATGTATTTCGTCAGCCAGGTGTTGCTGATCTCAGATCCCTTGTGCTCTCTGAAACAAAGATATACCCACTGTAGCTAACTGTGTTGGATGGTGGTTAGATTTACCGTTTAAGTATATTCAGCATATTCCTCTGGCATGTTGTTCTCCTCTAGCTTCTTTGATACTATTGTGATGCAGTCTGCTACAGGTAGACAGGTAAACACAGACTGAACATCAAAACTGACCATGGTTTAATTGTTAGCATGATGTATAAGTATGTTTAATCTCACTTACAAAATGTTATGAATCCTTTGTATGTGCTCTTGTGTGTCCTCTTAGTAGCGAGAGCACCTTCGCTACGTGCTGGGCCAGACTGTATGTTGGTGTGTCAATCTGGCTTACAATGGGACGCAGTGGGTCCTCGGGTTTGTGTATTTTAGGTAACAATATCTTTGCCATGTATTTTGGTGCTTCGTTTGCACTCTTCATTGAAGCACCTTGTGATAGACATTTTTCGTTTTATTATCAGGCGCAAGAACAAATAACGCTGATGGTCTTCCGACCCGTGAACATGCCACAATCAGTACTTGATAAATTTCTTCTTGTGCGTCGTTAGTTATCTAGTTCTTTATCTCTGAGGTTTGCTCGACGATTCCTCATTGCCAACCGAGCCGTTTCACGGGCTACCTCTCTTTGCTCTTGTGATTGAGAAGCACGAATTCGAGCCATACTACCGCGGCGCTCTTCACTTCCAATTTCTTGTTCTTCAGTTCTTTCATTCGCAATGTTTCGAATCCTAGTTGCATTACGGCTTTGTAGCGAAAGATCAGATTGTCTTGGACGCGGCATCGTATTGCTAATGATAATATCCGTACAATAAGCTAATAGAAATTCGAAACTGACATATCAACTGTCAACTTCAAAATTTCAAATTATCAAATATTCAACCATATTTAACTATAGACGACATTTTAGCTGTTGGTTCTCCTTTTTTATACCATTTGTAAATAATCAACGGCTAGACTTTTCTTTCATTCATATTTTTTTTTGCTGGCATTAGCTGTCATTTTCATTAATAACACGTTTTCACGTTTTATGTCAAGTTCCACTGGAACGGGATAAAAAGTATCCTATAACCTTCTCCTGGTTCTAAGCTACCTCCCCACCAATTTTCAGTCAAAACCGTTCAGCCGTTCTCGAGTTATAAATAGTGTAACTAACACGACTTTCTTTTATATATATAGATTATAACATATTATTTATTATTATTATATTCCATTTATTTATATTTAGTAAAATGTATTATAATTTTATGAGCATGCGCCTAATAGCCAAATGCAATAATCCAAATTACCAAGCTTTCGATCGCAATTCAGTCGCTAGTGGAATACCAAACATTTGCCCAAGCGTTTGAAAGCTAATTAGCGTTCAATCGCTTGCATTTGCTTTTTTATTGCAATTGAAGTAGCTAACGTAATAAGGGCCCAGTTGTAAGGCACCACGGATCGTAATATGACTAATTGGACCCAACCTCCTGAGCTGATTATACTTGATTCCAATAATAGGTATGGCTAAAGCGCTTGAACGCACGGAAATTGTCCCTGGTTTCTACAAGGTCTGTGTAATAAACTGCTCCAGATGTCACTTGCAGGCTATTTAGCATAGTAGTCCGTTCGTTGTGCCAGCGACTGCACTCCCAAAGGATGTAGTTACAGTACAGGATATAGTTTTAGGGTTCTACACCTCAAAATGAAAACACGGAACCCTTATAAGATCACTTCGTTGTCCGTCTGTCTGTTTATCAATACCCTTTTTCTCGGAAACGGATAAAGTTATCAAGTAAAAATTAATATCAATTATCAAATGCTATGATCCCTTGGAGATGTAAAAAATAGGCTTCTATTCAACGCAATCAAAAGATACGGCCATTTATGTCAGATATTATGGTGATATTTTGCAAATTGACTTATCAGTAAGTAAGATAGGCAGTTTAATGTATCGAAATTGTTCAAGAAACCCAATGAAAAATAGTTTTATTGCGTTCATACTTGGATGATTAAATAACTATTTAAATGTGTCTGGCAAGATGTTAAAACCATTAAAACTGTCCGGCTGTTGAAGTAATATTTTTTTATGGGTTCCCAAGTAACATATGTAAAACCCAGCTTTTATACTATGACGAAAGTATACTCATAAATTATTAAAGTTTAGGGGTGTCTGGCAGGGGGTTGAAACCGCACTAAGTGTCCGTCAATGGATGGCGTGATTTCTAATATTATTCCGAAGGAAATATATAAAAATTAAGCTTTATACTATAACGAATTTGAGGTACTATTTTATACACCTTTACTACCTGTTAACTGCCGAAGTAACCACAATCCCAACTCCATACTCGATGATCGTTCTTACCTGTGTTGGGGGCATGCTCTGAGAAATTGACAGCCTTTATAAAATATGGAACGTCTGGCTATCGCTGGCTCTCCCTCTATAAGGATGTTTCTAAATAATAATTTAGGTAGGTTTGTAGCCGTTGTCTATGTGTCATAGAAAAAATGTTCAAGATTGTCTCTGAAAACATTTTGACAGCTGCGGAAGCGAGATACACGCATACACCTTTGCATTAGAGTGAATGGGATGCATAGATCATCTTTTGTCTTGCTCAGTGTATCGGATTTTAGGTCAACTGACACCAATTTTTGGTGCCAATCAAAATTATTTTCAGTGGTTGTGGCGAATGGTTTGCAAAATAAAAGAGTGAGATGTGTCCAAGGTCGATATTTGATTAATTGCTGTAAAATTAATTAGAAAATGGTTGACTATGCTTTAATTGGTATTTGTGTCTGTTGCTCTCCCTTACGATGGTTTTACGTATTATTGCATTTATATTGAAATTCTTGTTCAAGGTGTAAGTAAGAAAATAATAATGATCATTAAATTCTTTATTTGTAAATAAAATATACTTAATTATTATCATTAGTTCATTAATAATACAATATCGATAAGATGCACTTTTGTTAAATATAACGCCAGATCATTTAGGCTACTTTCTTCCCTATATTCACATGATTAAGGATTACATTCAAAAATACTTGGAGGATTGATGAAGATTTCATAATAAGCGAATTTGGCTTTTATATACACGCTATTTAATGTTCAATTCCCTTCATTCTTAGTGTCCATATACTCAACGACTCTCTTCGTCGGGAATACTTTATGTACCTTCTTTCTGTGTGTATATAAGGATGCTTTTTGTTTGAACGTCTGATGGCATATGTCGCAGGACAGCGGTCTTTCGCCGGAATGGATCACCTCGTGTTGAGTCAAAGCTTTTTTGTCCTGAAATAACAATAGGGATGTGAAAAAAGAGTAAAATCGATTTTATTATTACAAATAATCGTTTTTTTATCTGTATATCTGCCACGCTCCGACATTTTGGCGGTTATTTTGGAATTAATTGAAAAAAACGATTGTTTTTTATTAAAGAAATATCGATTATTGATAAAACGTTTTTTCATGCAAAAAAAATATCGATTGATTCATAATCGATTTTCTCTATGTACAATGTCACATCCCTAAATAACATTACGCTTATACTGTCTGAACGGGTATTCAGAGTACTGCAATCTTTATTATGGAACAAACCTCCTTACGGTAGGGTAAAATGGGACAAATCGTCACGGTAAAACAAGCGTTATACGAAACTTTGTAACGTCCAGTGTAAAAAGGTCTCTCAAAAATCAACGAGATGGCGTAAGTGAGCTATCGAAGGGACTGATCAAATATTTGTGTAAATGCAAAACGGTTATTATTTTTATCCGTGGCTGCGCTTTTCGCATTTAGCCAGTGTCAGGCATAATAATATTATCTAGTTTTATTATGCGCCAAGCGTAGGAAGGCCCTTGGCTGGGTCTCATCATCCCCCCCCAAACCTAATCAGTAAGGACATTTTGGGGAACCCGAGAAAAAAAGGCTCCATTATTTTTTACATATTGTAGAAAATCAAGTGCGTGATATAGAGTTCCATGGTATCTGTACCGCGGCCAACGAGAAGAGATACGAAATGGTAATCACGTTCGAGTTCTGCCACCGCCGGGGTCGCCAACATTAGGGCGGCCAATTTATAAGTCCGCGATTAAGTACATTCCGTGACGGAAACAGAAATATTAATAAAAATATTCTCTTCATTTTCGGATCGCTTCTCGTTGGCCGTGGTGCTGTTAAGTTGGTACATACTGTGAATGCTTTCTCGCACAGTTGGCAGACGTGGTTCCTCGGCTTGTCTTTCTTCTCCCTGTGGACTCGCATCATGTGTCTCTCTACATTAGCGCGAGATGCAATTGGCTGTTACACAAATAAATATTAAACCAAGTCTCGCATTAATAGATCGATCTTAAGTCTGAGAGAGTCTTGAGTACGCTTTTGGCATTTCATTCTGTACGGCTATGACATAATGATAGTGATAGAACATTTTACAGGTATGAAAAATCATATTATCTGTATATATATAACTCAAAGGTGACTGACTGACATAGTGATCTATCAATGCACAGCCCAAACCACTGGACGGATCGGGCTGAAATTTGGCATGCAGGTAGATGTTATCACGTAGGCATCCGCTAAGAAAGGATTTTGATTAATTCTACCCCCAAGGGTATAAAATAGGGGATGAATAATCCCGAAATTTTTGTCAAGTTAAATTACACGCGGACGAAGTCGCGGGCACAGCTAGTTATTGTATAAGATGTTATATGGGTCATCTGCTACTAACATAGGCAGACTCTTAAAAAAAATTGCAATGAAACAATGAAATTGCAAATCGTTCAGTACTTTTCGTGATAAATCTTTTTGAATTGCAGTGATTTTTAACAGTTTCTACCTATGTCGGTAGCCGGTATTTATGAAAACCTATGACATATGTTTTTTCACACGTTACATGTTCCATGAGTAGTCATGCCGACTTGCGCCAACATTTTGCGAGTGGGTCGTACTACCGCAACCGAACCAGCCCGCCCATGGGCTGTTGTCCAAAATGTATGTTTGTTTACACTATTTGCCACTAGATGGCGCGCTTTGGTTTCTATTATTTTCTGTATCGCAGTATGGTTTCGATACATTAATGGTCATAGGTTTTATGATTTTTTATGCTATGCAATAAATCACGGCGAAGCACTGGATACTTAATAAACCAGTTGTTACTGTACACGAGGTTTCATTTCTGGGAAACCCAAGGGGATCAGTCGTACACTGTAGTTAATTACTAGTTTGACTTACCTTCTCACATATAGGACACTTATGAGATGTCTTCCCCAAGTGCTGGTAATTGAAATGGTCCTGCATAGATTCCTTGGTCGGATAACCCTTGTTGCACATGGGACACGGAAACCTGATAATAAATAGAAATAAATAGGAATAAATATATAAATAATTGAACCCTTTTGACGTTGTACACCTGGGTACATGCCTCCCCTCACTACGAGGGGGATTCAGGCCGTAATCCACCACGTTGGCCCAGTGCGGGTTGGCGGATTCTTTCGTAAATTGCTTGCAGGTTTTCTAGCGATATTTTCCTTCACGTGTAACGTGTACGTAAGCAAGTAATAATAATATAGAAATTATGATTTGCACATAGATTTCGGAAAACCTAAAGTTGCGAGCCGGGGTTTGAACCCAGGACCTGGTGGGCAAGACACGTGTTTAACCAATCGGCTATCAAGACTTCCAAATCCTACTAATATTGTAAATGCGAAAGTTTGTGAGTGTGGATGTATGTTTGTTACTCTTTCACGCAAAAACTACTGAACGGATTTGGACTCAGACCGGGGAAAATTACGAAAAGACAATTTCCGAAATTTACCCTGACGGGAATCGAACCCGCAACCACCAGGTGCAGTCGGCCAGGCGCCAAGCGGTCATCTATCTGAACGAACGATAATTTTGAACGAGTTCAGTAATCGATCGTCCAAAACAAGATAGGCGATTCGGGCAAAAAAGTCGGCGATTCGAGCAAAAAGTCGGCGATTACACAAAAACACATATTTACACTCCCATAACACTTTTAAAGCTTATACACGTAATCGCCAATACTAAAAACAATATAGGCGATTCGAGCAAAGAGTCGGCGATGACGTACTTGAAGACATTGTCGCTGGCATGCGCGCGGCTGTATTTCAGATGAGCCTGGTAGGTGGCCAGGTGGGAGAAGGTCTTGTCACAGTCCGGGCACTGGTAGCGGCTTTTGTTCTGGTGACGCTGGATGTGGTATTTCAGCTGGATCACGCGCACCATCTTATGACAGATGTGGCACTCCTCGCGGGGCAAGGGGCCCTCGTGGAGCCTGCGACCAACATCAAAATACTTTGGTCCATATACTAGGTGAAACAGAAAGGGTATACTCATATTGTTGCACCGTTACTTTGTAAATCTAAAAGTGTCGGTTTCGAGGGACAGTTGAAGCACTACAGGTTTTGTAGACTTGATGTAATCTGTCAACAGCTGTATCCCTGTAACTCCTTTGTTTTTCAAGTTTCCTCCAAAGCTGATAGTTGTAGGATATAAGAGTTAAGATTTGTAAAAAATAGTATACCCTTTCTGTTTCAACCTGTCTATTTTTATTTTATATTAAAGAAAAAGATTAATAGCAATGTGAGTATATCACATTATTAGTATTCCTGTTAGGTCCAGCTACGTCAATAGTTTAATGGCCAGGACGGGGATCGAACCCGAAACCTCTCAGCTACGAGGGCGACCAATCTAACCAATAGGACAATATATCTATTAGTTGTAATGTGATAAACTCACATGGCTAGTAATATTTTCAAAATAGGTACAATAAAATAGCTTCATTCTAATCTGTTCTATCCAAATAATGATACTGCCAAGGAATGGAACACCTTGCCGGCGTCTTTGTTCCCGGCTGACCATAACCTGGATGTTTTCAAGTCGAGAGTGGACAGGTACCTTCTAGGCAAGTATGCACCACCGTAGACCACATCGTCACTTACCATCAGGTGAGATTGTGGTCAAACACTTGCCTATTTGAAAAAAAAAAAAAAATAACGTTTTGGCGTAATGCACGTCGAGTGAGATGTCAGCGATAAACAGTTTCGGGGATTATTATATTGTATTGTTATTAAATATTTGTATTTGGGGCACATTTCGGAAATGGCCTTTTTGTAATTTGCCCTGGTCGTCACTGGGTTCGCCCCCAGTCCATTGTACGGTATCCATAGCACAAGCGTTGCTTAGTTTGGGACCATACAGTTGGTGTGTCAGTCTGGCAATATTTATTTATTTAATTAACTTGGGTGGGCCATATTTTTAAAGAAAGAAGAAGAACAGGGTCGGACTCCAGGTGCGGTTGGTCTCCGGTGCGTACCTGAGGTGTGTAGCGAGGGTGGTCCTGTTGACGAACCGCTTCTGGCAGTGGTCGCACTGCAGTCCCTCCCTGTGGTATCGCGCCACGTGGTTCTTGCGGGCGCGAGAATTTCTATAACATACATATGAATTGCTGTTGGTCTCGCTCAAACTCGAGAACGGCTGGACCGATTTGGCTCATTTTGGTCTTGAATTATATTATGTGGAAGTCCAGAGAAGGTTTAAAAGGTGAATAAATATGAAAGTCAACGCGGGCGAATTCGCGGGCACAGCTACTTATTCTATATACGAAAGTGGATTGTGTAATTACTTATGTAATTCTTGGTAATCCCAAAAGGCAAGACAATGGATCTATTATATTAATATCTACTACCCTTTGCTATTATCCTACTAATATTATCAATGTGAAAGTTTGTGAGCGTGGATGTATGTTTGTTACTCTTTCACGCAAAGACGACTGAACCGATTTGGATGAAATTTGGAACACAGATAGTTTATAACCTGGATTAACACATAGGATACTTTACTTAAGTCTACGCGGACGAAGTCGCGGGCGGAAACTAGTTACCTATACAAGCAACTGGCGATTTAAAAAAAGTTAAAAGTCAAGTCCGGTGAGTTTCTTGCCGGATCTTCTCAGTCGAGGTAGCATTCCGATCCGGTTAAAATAATATAACCCTTTTGACATCCCACTCCTGGGCACGGGCCTCCCCTCACTACGAGGGGGAAGGCCGTAATCCACCACGCTGGCCCAATGCGGGTTGGCGCATTTCACATGTCTTTCGAAAATTGGATAAATCTTCTAAGACATGCAGGTTTCCTCACGATGTTTTCCTTCACGGTGAGCAAGTGATAATCATATAGAAATTATGATTCGCACATAGATTTCGAGAAATCCAGAGGTGCGAGCCGGGGTTTGAACCCAAGACCTGGTGCCCGCAAGACGCGTGCTTTAACCAATCGGCTATCTATGCTTCAGCTTGCCTCTACCTCATTTAATTATGACTAGCTGAGCCCGCGACTTCGTCCTCGTGGAATTTAACTTAACAAAAAAGCCCGCTCCCGCGTTATGAGCCCACGCGAGAGAACCCATTTTTTAAATTTAGTTTTTCTAAAATAAAAGTAGCCTAAGATACTGCTTATAACAACAGCTATCTACCAGTGAAAGTCCCGTCAAAATCGGTCCAGCCGTTTCAGAGATACTCTTTGATTTCATGTGATTTAATTTTTTTACGCGGAACCCTAATTGTTTTTCTAAAATTAAAGTTGTTAAATGTTTTAGGGAGTAACGTAGGCTACGTTACTCCCTAAAACATCAGCTATCTGCCAGTGAAAGTCCCGTCAAAATCAGTCCAGCCGTTTCGGAGATTACTCGGAACAAACACAAAGACAGACCGTCAGACAAAAAAAAATTAAATCGCGTTTTTGTTATAGGTGTCGTATGTCATATGCATTTAGTGAAAAGGTGTTATTTTGATATTACAAACAGACACTCCAATTTTATTTATTTGTATAGATAGTTTTATTATTTAAGTATGTACTTACTTGAAGAACATCTCACACTCTAAACATTGATAGCCTTCGATAGTGGTTTTGGACAGAAGCTTCCTCAGATCGCCGGGCTTCGGCGGCGCCTTCGGATTCTCCTTGTCTTTCTTCTTTTTGCCCTGTAAAGAGGACAGATACACGCTCGATACTTTCGTAGATGGTCAGTTTAACCGTATTATATGAGTATAAGGTGAGCCTTAATACCAAGTGGGGTCAACACATCACCCAACAACACTCAGTTTGCCAGTGGGATTAATATAAACGAATAAAATTCACCCAAATAGACCCCACTGGGACAAGGTGAATATGCAAGAGTCGCTCACCTTACTCACTAGCAAGGAGAGGGTATTGGGACCCACTGGTCAATTACCCTCACCTTTGCTAGTGGGTCTCATTACCCTCACCTTGCTAGTGGGTCCCATTACCCTCACCTTGCTACTGGGGTCCCATTACCCTGACCTTGCTAGTGGGTCCCATTACCCTCACGTTGCTAGTGGGTCCCATTACCCTCACCTTGCTACTGGTTCCAATTACCCTCACCTTGCTAGTGAGTCCCATTACCCTCACCTTGCTAGTGAGTCCTATTACCCTGACCTTGCTAGTGAGTCCTATTACCCTCACCTTGCCAGCGGCGGTGGGCGCCAGGTCTCCGATCTGTATGAGCGCGGCGGGTGGTGGCTTCGCGAGATGCGCGTGCGCGTGCAGCTGCGCGGCGCGCGCGCCGTACTCCACGTGCCCGCACAGCTTGCACGAGTAGCGGCGGTAGTGCGCGTCCACGTGCGCGCTCAGCGCAGCCGCGTCTACGTACACGTAGCACACCTTGCACGGCTCCTGGCCCGGTTTCTGACGTAATACCACGACGTTTAACACCTAATATGATCCGGCTCGAAGGACCGATGGCTAATTAGGTCGCTGATCGCTTTTTATGCTTTTTATGATTTAAATAGCTGTGCCCGCGACTACGTCCGCGTGGAATACAACTTAACACAAATTTTATTTAACAAAAAATGATCGTTCAGTTCGCAGAATTTACGAAAAGTTATTAAAGATATACCTATGCTAAGTTTAATCTCATGTATTCTTTAGATACCTATCGCAAAAGCCCGCTCCCACGTTCTGAGCCCGCGCGACAGAAACCATTTGTGAACTTTTATTTTTTTCTAACATAAAAGTAGCCTAAGTTACTGCTTATACCATGATCTATCTGCCATTGAAAATCCCGTCAAAATCAGTGCAGCCGTTTCGGAGATAATCTTGGATTTCATGTCATTTTATTTTTTTACGCGGAACACTAATTATTTTTCTAAAATTAAAGTACCCTAAGTTACTTCTTATAACATCAGCTGTCTGCCAGAAAAAGTCCCGTCAAAATAGGTCGAGCCATTTCGGAGATTACCCGGAACAAACATACAGACAGACAGACAATTTTTTTAAATTGCGTTTTGTTATATTTGCCGTATTTACTTTCATATGCACTTAGTGAAAAGTTGTTATTTTGATATTACAAAAAGATACTCAAATTTTATTTATTTGTATAGATTGTAAGATTTGAGTTAAACACAGCTTTTCTAGTTCACGTTTTCCCAAAGAGGAGTATTTATTTTGAAAACCATTGACAAAATATAAAAAAACAAACATTAAGAATGTTCACAGACATCTCAGTGAAGAATGTTATACATTTGCCACTTGTAAAACATTCACTTAAACCTTACATATTTCCATACAAACTTTCATCCCCTATTGTTATTTTACACCCATGAGGGTAAGACTTTTACGACCTTTGAATGTCATATTATTATGATTATCATTATTATTAAGATTCTAGCTCTAAAAATGACGATACTTCCATGCAACTTTTCATCCCCCCCTCAACCTCTTACAAACCTTTTTTCGCATTAAAAAGTAGCCTATGTCCTTTCTCTGGCTCTAGACCATCCTTTCCCAAAGTGGGTGATTACGCCCTCTTGTGGGCGCTGCAGGCCTAAAGGGGGGGCGGTAAGAGACCCAGAAAAAATTGGGGGCGTTGTGTAGCTCACAATCATCAATTAATTAAATTTGACGTTATGGTAGTTTTTAAGTAGGTGAAAAAATGGGGGCGCTCAAATAGAAGTTATTCTCAAAGTGGGCAGTATCTAAATATATATAACTCAAAGGTGACTGACTGACTGACTGACCGACTGACTGACTGACTGACTGACTGACTGACTGACATAGTGATCTATCAACGCACAGCCCAAACCACTGGACGGATCGGGCTGAAATTTGGCATGCAGGTAGATGTTATGACGTTGGCATCCGCTAAGAAAGGATTTTGATGAATTCTACCCCCAAGGGGATAAAATAGGGGATGAAACTTTGTATGAAACTTTATCAATTAAATTCCACGCGGACGAAGTTGCGGGCACAGCTAGTACAATATAAATTAGGGAACCATTGCTCTAGACTATCTGTGTACCACATTTCATTTAAATCGGCTCAGTAGTTTGGCCGTGAAAGCGCAACCGACAGGCAGACAGACAGAGTTAATTTCGCATTTATAATATTATTAGGGTTATAATCCACTCACAGCCCTGTGCGCGCTCACGAAGTGGTCCTCGACCTGCTGCTGCGTGTAGAACCCGATTATACACAACTCACATTTGTACACCGAGCTCGCGTATTGGATTTTCTGCTTCGCCGCTTCACTGCAACAAAACATTGCGGTGTCTGTGCGGAGAATGAAGCAGTCCCCAAACTAAACTAAAGTAAAACTAAACTAAACTATAAAGTAGCTTTTATATAGCTGTGTTTCGCGCGAGGAATGAGAGAACCTGTAACCCCAACGCCTCCCCTGCCCATTCTCATTACTATATTGTATTTTTCATTACTCATACTCGGAAAGTAGGTCTGAAGTTGCCTGAGGAGCTGGTTGAAAGTAATACTTTTCCGCCCTAGGGAGAATCGCTTTCAACTGACAGCTGTCAAATTATTAAAAATAAACTAGTTCTATTTTCACATTCCTATTGAACCAGGCCGGCCAACGGAAAATAAAACAAAATAGGCGGCAATCCGATCCTCATTTGTTTTTTCGAGTTGTAGAGTATTGTTCATACTTCCTTGTATTATTTCTTTGGCCAATTCCTGTTTTTATTTTTACTTTCCTTGTAGTCGTAATGAAAAGCACAGTGTTTACCTCGGGTGAAAGACTACGTTAGACTACGTAAAGAGAAGTTACATTCACCCCTTGTGTACTATTTTATTTTATTCATGTACTATTGCACTGTTAGTAATATAATATCTGTCTGACGATTAATAACAGTGAAATATAATTTCAATAGCGTTAAAATTGGTCTAAGAAGACTTTCGCTCAAGAAATGTTATAAAATAAATAATAAATATCGCCAGACTGACACACCAACTGTACGGTCCCAAACCAAGCGACGCTTGTACTGTGGGTACCATACAATGGACTGGGGGCGATCCCGGTGATACCCAGACCGGGGGGAATTACGAAAATGTATTTCCGAGTATTACCCCATCGGGAATCGAGCCATGTACACCATCTTTTATTCATTAGAATAGAATATTGTTTATTGAAACGACTAACCATTGTGTTTCTCGGCGGCTCTTCTCAGTGGAAGCGGCATTACGAGCCGGCGGTAGATTCTGACTGTTCATAAATGCTTTGTCGGCTTACATAAATAAAATCATTTCAGAGTTTGAGTTATTCACGTGAGAAATGATAACAAAATGATATATATTTACCGGCATCCCAGCATTTCTGGCTCTGTCATGTATTCTGTCACATAGCCGCATTTGCTTTCGTCCTGATCTGACCGAGGCTTGCCTTTCACTACCTCCAACTTCGATACGTTCAATAGAGGACTGGAACATAATAATAATAATAATAAGAGGCTCTCGTTAGGTAGCTGGATCAAGGGTCACATCCAGAAGGCAGTACTCCTGGAGACGGCTCGGATAGTGATGAAGATCCTCTCCCTGGAGCCTTGACCGCCGGTAACTAGGACCCTGTTCCCGAAACCGGTGGGGAACTACTTTTATATTTTAACATTTATTTAAATTAGTTGTTTTTTTATTAAGATTTAATAATATAAAATGATATAAAATAAATAAATGGAACAATAATAACATCGCCAGACTGACACACCAACTGTACGGTCCCAAACTAAGCGACGCTTGTACTATAGATTGGGGGCGATCCGGGTGTCCACCAGACCATGGCAAATTACGATAACGCCATTTCCGATATTTGCCCCGGAGGAATCGAACCCGCAACCACCATGCGCAGTGAGCCAATGGGCCTAAGCTCGAAACACGGAATCTTTCCGACGTTACCCTCCAGACTACCCAGAGACAGAGATTGTTGGAAAAGTCTAGAGGAGGGGTAAGCCCAAATATGGGCAACCCAATGAATGTTAAATAACATTAAATTCGTAATGAATTTTGCAAAATTGTTTTGTAATCTGTGCATGTTAAAAATGGGAAATAAAGACTTTGCCAGTATTATTATTGTTTGATTCAACCTGTAACTGCAACTTACCCAATTGTGAGGTGGGGCATGCCGCTGTCTACAGTTTGGGGTAAGTCGGCCGACGACACTAGTGCGTCGGTGCCGACAACTATTTGTGACATCACGCCATGGACCGAGCTCCCTAGCACGGATTCTGAAACAAGTGATCTTATATCAAGTAATATTTTTTATAAATACTAGATACAAATACAAGACAAGGCTTGGATAACATCATAGCTAGCTAGCACAGCTGACGATTCCGGAAACCGTTCAAAGACTGAAGTGGCCACATATCCTAGAAATGGATAACCATTTAAAACCTTATAGAGATATACAAGCGGCCATGCTGCTCTGACTGCAATACAGCACACAACACATCTGCTCGTCCGACTGACTGTTATAAAACCAGGGGAAGACGCAGGCCTCTCAAAGTTGGACTTACCCATCTATATATTAATACGTGAAGGAAAATCTTTTTACGAAAATTGCGCGGACTGAGTGGTATGAAATTTGGCACACTTATAGTTTATATAGAGAAGGAGCGCAGAATGCTAATATTTTTAAAAAAATATGCTCAAAAATACATTAAATCACTAAATAAAACATTACACACATTACCATACGTTTGACACACACACATTTGTAAGTTCCACTTGGTAACCGACTGACTGTCTGACTGACAGACGGTGACAGTTTTTTTTTTATTATTTCGGAGGGTGGGACTTCCATAGTGCATTCTGCGTGCCAGTATCAAATAGTCTTTGACAATAGAACCGTATTGACGTTTAACATTTAAAAAAATTGTGGTCGTATTTCGGCCACGGGCGACCACTAGCATATTTTAAAAATGGACTTACCCCCCATAACATGGTCTTCCAGGCCCAAGTTGACGTTATCCCTGACCGCCTGGGCCACGTCGAAGCCCTCGCTCTTGACATGCGTGTGTACACTACTGATGGCTATGAACTGTTGCTCCTCTGGCTCGTTTGAAAACTCAAAATAGATCTTATCATAGTCCGTTTTAGTCTCCGTTTGGAGTGATGAGAGCGATTGGGACATGTATGTGTGATCCATGCTCTGGAAATTAAAAGAATATACCATCAGAACTGTATTTCATTTTTTGTTAGGTTCCAATTCTAGTAAGTTGGGGGTAGATATCGACGGAAGAGAGCGGAATTGTCGTAACTTGAAAAACACAACTTTACACCAGAGCCAAAAAACTATTTCAAAAATTCATAACTAATATATATATTGAGATAGAAAGTTGAAAATTGGTATGTATTTATATTAATCTAAGGCCTATCTGATGCTTTTGTCTAAATTGTCGTAAAGTGTGTGTATCAAGGATTTTGCACAAGTTACGCCAATTCATGTTTCAATTTTAGGCTGCAAAAATGTTGTATCTATGAGATAAAATGTATGGACAACTTAGACAAAAATGTTTTTTTAGCTACGGATTTGCTGTATCTTATATATAAAACCTTCGATACACGTTTCATAAAGCTGTATGTCGTTTATTTTATGTATGGTATCGATAAAAAATTTAATGGTAGGAAAACGAGACCCAGACCTTTCGAAGCAGTATTTTTTTTATACTAGAATATGGTAAAAAGTGAATTAGCCCAAAATGCAAGTTACGAAATTTCTGCTTTCTTTTTTTTTTTTCTTTTTTTATATTTCGATATAGGCAAGTATTTGACCACAATCTCACCTGATGGTAAGTGACGATGTGGTCTACGGTGGTGCATACTTGCCTAGAAGGTACCTGTTCACTCTCGACTTGAAAACATCCAGGTTATAGTCAACCGGGAACAAAGACGCCGGCAAGGTGTTCCATTCCTTGGCAGTTCGCACAATAAAAGTGGAAGCGAAACGCTTGGTACGAACTGAAGGAATGTCCACGGTGTATGGATGCATTGTATGCGTGCGTCTTTCTCCCGTCGATATGTACCGAAGAAGTAGTCCTAACATAGTGTAAAGATAGTGGCACCGTCTCCAAATTAAAGAAATAACAAGGTCCCTAGTTATTTCTAGTAGTGATGGAAAATTTCACAGGTAGTGTATGAAAAATCTAAATATATATAACTCAAAGGTGACTGACTGACATAGTGATCTATCAACGCACAGCCCAACCCATTGGACGGATCGGGCTGAAATTTGGCATGCAGGTAGATGTTATGACGTAGGCATCCGCTAAGAAAGGATTTTGATTAATTTTACCCCCAAGGGGATAAAATAAGGGATGAAAGTTTGTCAATTTTAAACCGATCGGGCTGAGACTTTGCATTCATAAAGCTACTATGACGTAGACATCCCATAAGCAAGGATCCAAATTCCACTCGGACGAAGTCGCGGGCTCAGCTAGTCATATTATATAGGTTTTAATTATTATTATTTTCTGACCTCCTGACTCCGACTAAGGGCTATGACCCTCAGGTGCTCCTGGGCGCTGTGCACCTGCCACTTGAACTTGAGGAACCTCCTCATCAGCGCCAGACACTCCCAGCACACCAGCTGCTGTATATCAGGTACATTCTCACCAAACTGTAACAATATTATTAAGAAAGTTAAATAATCCTACAAATATTATAAATGTGAAAGTTTATGAGTGTGGATGTATGTTTGTTACTCCTTCACGCAAAAACTACTGAACGGATTTGGATGAAATTTGGAACACAGGTAGTTTATAACCGGGATTAACATATAGGATACTTTTTATCCCGATAGTCCCGAAATTTTTGTTACCTTAAATACTACGCGGACGAAGTCGGTGGGCACAGCTAGTAATAATAATTTAATATCGCCAGACGATAACACCAACTGTACGGTCCCAAACTGAGCAACGCTTGTACTATGGGTACCGTACAATGGACTGGGGGCGATCCCGGTGACACCCAGACCGAGGCAAATTACGAAAAGACAATTTCCGAAATTTACCCTGACGGGAATCGAACCCGCAACCACCCGGTGTAGTGAGCCGAGCGGCCTGCGCTCGAACCACTGCGCCAAGAGGCTGTCATAGTTTCCAGTTCTGAGTTAACTGAATTAATCAGCTTGGGTCTGAACAGGGTCTATAATCTATGGTCAATAATAATGTCAAAGAGCAGTGTCTAAATTACTTTACTTAATTCCTGGTTATTACGAAAGGCAACGCAACCCACTACAACTATTCTATTTACAACTAGCTGAGCCCGCGACTTCGTCCGCGTGGAATTTAACTTAACAAAAAATCCCGCTCCCGCGTTCAAAGCCCGCGCGACAGGACCCAATTTTTTTAAATTTAGTTTTTCTAAAATAAACGTAGCCTAAGTAACTGATTATAACATCAGCTATCTACCAGTGAAAGCCCCGTCAACATCGGTCCAGCCGTTTCGGAGATACTCTTTGTTTTGATGTGTTTTTATTTTTTTACGCGGAACCCTAAATGTTTTTCTAAAATTAAAGTAGCCTAAGTTACTCCTTTAAACATCAGCTATCTGCCAGTGAAGGTCCCGTCAAAATCGGTCCAGCCGTTTCGGAGATCACCCGGAACAAACACAGACAGACAACATTTTTTTAAATTGCGTTTTTGTTACTTTCATATGCATTTAGTAAAAAGGTGTTATTTTGATACAACAAACAGACACTCCAATTTTATTTATTTGTATAGATAATGCCTCAACTAATTACAGGCAGAATAGCTACATTGGCGACCGCTTGGCGCAGTGGTTCGAGCGTAGGCCGCTCGGCTCACTGCACATGGTGGTCGCGGGTTCGATTCCCGCCGGGGCAAATTTCGGAAATGGCCTTTTCGTAATTTACCCTGGTCTGGGTGTCACTGGGATCGCCCCCAGTCCATTGTACGGTACCCATAGCACAAGCTTTGCTTAGTTTGGGACCGTACAGTTGGTGTGTATGTCTGGCGATATTTATTTATTTATTGTGTGTGCTAGCAGAAATTTCTATAAACTTTGTTTCCAGTACAATATTGACCCTTTTGCCACCAGCGTGTCCTCAGGTGGAAGGTGCTTAAGCCTTAATTTCTTTAATTAACTTGGATTGACTTATAATGAAGTATAAGACAGTAGTGTAATACTATGTTAGCTACATAAGTATAAATAATGCCTTGTGGCTCACCCAGATCTGTACTCCTCACAATCCTAATTTTAATCCAGTCGCTAAAAGTGAAGACTTGTATTTAGCTTCCTATCGCTAAGTTATTGTTTATTTCTGTTTAGTCTACTTAGCTGTGAGTCTTCCATGTACCAAATTAAATAAATAAATAATACCTAGTTTCTACAGAGAATCGTTAATTATAAGCAACTGGTGATTTAAAAAACTACTTAATAAAATGTGATAAAAGACAAGTCTGCTAAGTGTTGTATCTTTTCAGATGAGGTTGCGTTTTGATCCAGTTGTAGATTTAAAATAATATAAATATACTTATAGTAATACACATACATAAAATTAAATATATAGGAATACACTTGAATTTACATCAACTCCGAATGAAAGAAATATGGTTTCTATATAGTTATTTCTAGCTTTTTAGTGCACTCAGGTTTTTTGAATTTGGTTGTAATTTTAATAAACATTAATAAGAACTTCTATGTGTACAATCATACAATGTAAGCAGAGGTACTAAGATTGCGTTTATCGCAATTATTAGTCCAAACAAGAGTATAGCAAAAACTTTTTTCACTCAGCTGGTTGACCTTACAACTTTTACGTAACTTCGACGGTTAATTACGGACAATTTCATTTATAAAATGTAAGTTAAAAAGTTTGAAAAACTCACCCTGTCGCCCGCGAAATCGTACATCAGCAATCGAAATATTTGAAACACTTGTGGTATGTTATTTATTGAAAATAAATCGCGAGAACTACTCAGACACGTACAGCAGACTGTCCCGAAACTAGTTTCCACGTCTTGCTCCATATTAATTAGCAAATATCATTAATAATTAGAGCCGAAAAAGGTAATAACTTGTTTTGATTACTTTTCGAATCACAACAAAAGTAATACTCCCATGTAAAATAGACGAATTTTGATGAAGAACGATCAAGTGCACTACGACACCACAAAATGGCTGCTTTACCTAGTGTTGCAATAAAAAAATACTGCGTCAATGCATCTATGGTTTTCTTATAAGTTGCAGGTTTCTGAAAAGTAAAAAGATCAAGGAAGGTATGACTTATGTTAATCATAAGATTCAGAACTAAATGTTTTAATAATAATTTCCAAATTAACATGTTTACCATCAATCAAAATAAGTTTTTAAATCATTAAAGAACCGTAAATTGTTTACACCTCTATTTTGACAGTTGAAGCCCGCCCCGTTCCCCATTCACGTCATCTTGTCATGTTACAAATCGCCGTGCTTGTTCCTCCGAGTGGTCTGCAGAGGTATTTTATCATACTAATATTATAAAGAGGAAAACTTTGTTTGTTTGATTGTAATGAATAGGCTCCGAAACTACTGAACCGATTTGAAAAATTCTTTCACTATTGAGAAGCTACACTATGCCCGGATGACATAGGCTATAATATATTTTAAAAAAAGTTAGGGATCCTTACTAAAACTCGAATAATGTAACCGCAATGTACCCGTGCGAAGCCGGGGCGGGCCGCTAGTCACAAATAATAATATCGTAAATATTAATATATTTTACAGTGTAATATATGTACTGAAATCATTCCGTACGTACATAGGAGTAGGTACACAACTAAATACCAACGCCAAGCTGAGGGTATTGTGGACAAATAATTTCAATATAATATCATTTTGATTTCTAAGATTTATTATAATATTTTTTTACAAAAAAACTCTTCTTTCAAGTATGCATTTAAATAATAGACGTACATTATACTTTTTTGTGCCGTTAAACACATTTTTACAACAGTTTCACTCCACTTCAGAAATCCCGCACTCTCTAAAACAGTAGCATGATGGTAATGCCACACTTTCTGCAACAGTTTCCCAACTATCCCGCCATTTCTACGACAGTTTCATGCGAATCCCAAACTTTCTACAAGCGTCCCACTAGACGGCGGTGGTTTTCTTCAACGACAATTTCCTGCGAATCCCAAACTTTCTACAAGAGTCCCACTAGACGGCGGTGGTTTTCTTCAACGACAGTTTCCTGCGAATCTCAAACTTTCTACAAGAGTCCCACTAGACGGCGGTGGTTTTCTTCAACGACAGTTTCATGCGAATCCCAAACTTTTTACAAGAGTCCCACTAGACGGCGGTGGTTTACTTCAACGACAGTTTCATGCGAATTCCAAAGTTTTTACAAGAGTCCCACTAGACGGCGGTGGTTTTCTTCAACGACAGTTTCATGCGAATCCCAAACTTTCCCACTAGATGGCGGTGGTTTTCTTCAAGTGTCCCTCCCACTAGAGGGCGGTGGTTTTCTTCAAGGGTCCCCCCCACTTTTTGCTATCCTGTTTTTGTGTCCCACTCCTGAGCAAAGGTCTCTCCCTTAATACTCCACACAATACAGTCTTGTGCTGTTTTTTCACGTGCTTCCCACTAGAGGGCGGTGGTTTTGTTCAAGAGTCCCTCCCACTAGAGGGCACTAGAGGGTGGTGTGTGGGTGCAGGCGGCGGCGGTGCGTGCGCAGCGCGGCGGCGTGCCGGAAGCTGGCGCCGCACAGCTGGCAGGCCAGCGGCCGCTCGCCCGTGTGGATCGTCGTGTGCTCGCGGAGAATCCTCTTGTGCTGCGATACAAATAATAATAGTAATAATCACTACATAGTATAAAACAAAGTTGCTTCCCGCTGTCTGTCTGTCCCTATGTATGCTTAGATCTTTAAACTACGC
Organism: Notodonta ziczac; assembly: GCA_918843915.1. Taxonomy (NCBI): domain Eukaryota; kingdom Metazoa; phylum Arthropoda; class Insecta; order Lepidoptera; family Notodontidae; genus Notodonta; species Notodonta ziczac. The sequence continues at coordinate 2,977,707 of OU974064.1, forward strand.
AACGGGTTTTTATGTGGTTTTTATTAAACAGAGTGATTCAAGAGGAAGGTTTATATGTATAATACATGCATAATATAGTAGAGAGACACCGATAATTTTAGAGGTTTCTAATGTGATGTCGTAAATAAAAAATAATTGTCATTACTTTCTAACTACATAAAAAAAATATGCGTTCAGGGGACTCCCGTCTGGAACAAAGTTCTCCATTAAGAGTTTTGCATGCACAACAATTTGATAGTTTCTCAGTGTCGCACTATCCAGTCACCTAATTGGCTCATTACGCCATCTAGTTAATTTTAGAGAGAACTTTTTCATAGTGGACATTACAAAGTTACGTATAACGCTTTTCAAGCGTGACCATTCCAGCCATTTAACTCCTACCACAAACGTAGAGGAACTTTGTTCCAATAAATATCGCCAGACGAACCACACCTATATAGTCCCCGAACTAAGCGACCCTTGTACAATAGGTACCGTACAATGGACTGGGGGCGATCCCGGTGACACACGGACTGGGGCAAATTATGGAGAAGACAAAACAGTGACCTTGAACGTTTTCCCGCAGTAGTCGCACACGTACTGCGCGGGCGCGGGCTGCCCGGCGCCGCGGTGCGCGCGCGCCACGTGCTGCAGCACGCAGCGCCGCGTCGCCAGCGCCTGCGCAACACACAACAATCATTACATTTTCATCCCCCTATCTCGGAAAGTGTATTTATGCTCTTCGATATCTGAGTGCAAAAGCCGTTTTTATCCTCTAGACGATAAAGTAAATTGAATTTAGAACATCGTGTGCACTAAGTTTGTGAATTCAAAACATCATTAACCCTATTTGCTTCGACCTCCATGGTGCCGAATTTATCACACAACCTTTTTTAATTTGTTAAAAACACAGACTCGGAACTTTCTTTGTGTATTTTTTTTAATTTGCTCTGCGCGCATTTTCTTTTCACGTCATATTGTTAAAACCTTAGGTTAAAAAAAAGAAACTTGAAAACAAATGAAAAACCACATGAGTGATTCTAGCGACGAGGAAGTTTATTTGACGCCATCAGAATTGACTGCAATTGTTAATAATGCGCAAATGTTTTTTTTGCTATTAGTTATTTCCTCGCTGCGGTGGGATGAAAAGTTAGGTGTTGCACTCGAGTGTAATGATTTTTCACTTCGTGCTCTTTTGATTCCCTCGCTAACGCTCAGGATTCTAATTTTTTAATCACTCGCTGCGCTCGTTATTCAATGTTAGAATCTCTCCCTTGCTCGGTCATAAAAATTAAGCACGCGGTTAAAAAGCAACTTTGCACTCTTGTATAACGAACAACAATTATCCCTCTCTATGGGGAAAGCTATCAGAAATCGAAATACTGCTTACCTTATCGCAGACGGGGCATTTGTGTGAGGTCTTGCCCAAATGCTGATAATTGAAGTGGTCCTGCATGATGACCTTCGACGAGTACCCCTTCTCACACATCGGACATCTGTACCTGTGCAAATACGACTTACATCACTGTTCAATTGACTTCAGCATGTTTACGACTTGTGTCACTGTTGAAATGGCTTCAGCATATCGAATACGACTTGCGTCACTGTTGAAGTGACTTTAGCACGTCAAATACAACTTGCATCACTGTTGAAATTACTCCAGCATGTCAAATACGACTTGCGTCACTGTTGAAATTACTTCAGCAAGTCGAATACGACTTGCGTCACTGTTGAAATTACTTCAGCAAGTCGAATACGACTTGCATCACTGTTGAAATTACTCCAGCATGTCAAATACGACTTGCATCACTGTTGAAATTACTCCAGCATGTCAAATACGACTTGCGTCACTGTTGAAATTACTTCAGCAAGTCGAATACCACTTGCGTCACTGTTATAATGAATTTAGCAAGTCGAATACGACTTGCGTTACTGTTGAAATGACTCCAGCAAGTCGAATACGACTTGCGTCACTGTTGACACTACTTCAGCATGTCAAAAACTATTTACGTCACCATTGTATCTATTAAAGGATGGAAATAAACTTATGTCACTGTAGAAACGACTTCAGCCAAAAAAAACGACTTGCATCACTGTCAAAAAAACTTACTTAAACTCTGTAGCGTGCGCTCTGGAGTATTTTAAATGACCCTTATAATTGGTGTAATCGCTGAACGTTTTATTGCACTCCTTGCATTCATAGTTCTTCTTGTTCTTATGCCGCCTAATATGCCCTTTGAGATACACCACACGCACCATCTTGTGGCAGATGGGACACTCCTCCTGAGGAGGCGGGTCGGGGTGAAGGCTGGAAGAGAGATCATAAAGAAATATACAGGTCTGCTACTAAATGAAGTCGATTCTTGGGATCCATGTGACTTTTACAATATTGATAAAGTTCAAAATGCCAGGTTATCTTCGCTATGGTACCGGGGATCACAATACAAAATGGGGGCGATGTACGGAAGACTAACATAAAGCTGTACTTACACAGGACAGAATAGCCTGAGATGTTCTATAAGCGTCGTCTTGTTGACAAACCGCCGCTTGCAGTTATCGCAAATAATGCCTTCTCTGTGGTGCCTGTCGATGTGCGTGCGGAGTTTTCGCGCCAGACTGAAATCAAGACACATTGTAGAAAATCAATAAATTGTGTGAAGTTTTACGGTTTTCGATGTCGCATTATACAGTCACCTGAATAATTCACTAGTGCCATCTAGTAGATTTTTAGATAACTTTTTCACAGTGGACGTTGCAAAGCTACATGTAAGCTTTTCAAGCGTGACGATTTCGGCAATTTGTTTCCTACCGCAAGCCGCATTAAGGAACTTCGTTCCGAAAATGTTAATTTCTGAATTAGATTTCATGTGGGGTACATTTTGGAAGTGGTGTTTTCGTATTTTGCTTGTGATGTGTTACTTATCTCATCCCTCGTCCATTTTTTAACCATAATACGAGCGTACAACCAGGATTGAGTGATTTAAATCACTCATGACACTTAAAAAATTAAATAAATTACGATAAAATATACAATAATAAAAAATCTGTGTAATTTAATTGAAATTTTAATAAAACATAACATTTTTCCTACCCTAAGCGCAACAACGCATGTGAGAGGCCTACGAAGAATAAGATACTGACTTGAAAACCACATCGCAATCTGGACACGGGTAAGAATCTCTGGTGCGTTTAGTGCCTGGTCCCGGAAACTCTTCAGACACATCTGAAGATACAGAACCTCTGCGTTTTATGTCACTCTGTAATATGAAAGGAAGTAAAAAATGACTAACTACTGATAGTAGTCAAAATTATCTTATATACTGTCATGTAACTTATTGTCGCTGTTCCAAATCGCTTCCTCACACTCAAAGCGTCACTATTACAATAACTTACAAGACTTTCATCACAATCAAAATTACTTTCATCCCTTCTGGAGTGACTTTCACCACTGTCAAAACAACTTATGTCGACGTCAAAACGAGTTTCGTCACTGTCAGAGCGACTCACATCACTGCCAAAAGACTTTCAAACGCATTATAAATTTCCAGTGCATACCTTAACTGACTTAACGCCCCGCCGGCTGTAGTTATGAGTTTTAACGTGCCGTCGTATTTCTTGCACACTGTACTCGACGTGGGCGCAATGCTTGCACATAAACCGAAGGTAATGTTCGTCTGTGTGCGCAGACAGCTGACTATTGCCCACGAACCGGTGACAGATCTGACAAGCTATGTGATCCGGTTTCTGTGAGGTAGATAAATTAGAGGCCATTTCGGTTTTCCAAAATGGACGGTCACATTTTTGTATTGTATTGGTATTCATTGTGTTTGTTATTGCTATGCATTACTCGACATTGGCAGAATTATATTGGGCTTGACCCAATTGTAAGAGGCCATTAATTGTAAAAAAAGATGTAAATTAATTAATAAGAAAAAATACCAAACAAAGCCCCGTATTAATAGATCGATATCAAGTCTGAGAGAGATCTTGGAAATGTCATTCTTATGTCATCTAAATATATATAACTTAAAGGTGACTGACTGACTAAATGACTGACATAGTGATCTATCAGCCCAAACCACTGGACGGATCGGGCTGAAATTTGGCATGCAGGTAGATGTTATGACGTACGCATACGCTAAGAAAGGATTTTGATTAATTCCACCCCCAAGGGGATAAAATAGGGGATTAATAATCCCGAAATTTTTGTTAAGTTAAATTACACGCAGACGAAGTCGCGGGCACAGCTAGTACCAGTACAAAATGACATGTGAAAAGCATACTCAAGACCGCTCACAGACTTGCGATAGATTTATACAGACCTAACACACCAACTTTATGGTTTCAAACTAAGCAACGTTTGAACTATGGTTACCGTATGAATCAACCACGATTTAAACTCCAGACTCTAGGAAAAATAAAATCCTAAACACATACTTTACACTAATCTTCTGTGAGAAGGTTGTAATACCCCTGTAGTTAATTGGCTTGGCTACAGCTTAGCCCTGCCACAGTAAAAAAAAAACTTACAGCACTATGTGAATTCAAAAAATGTTCTTCTAGTAGTTCTTGAGAGTTCAGTCCTATTACACACAGCATACATTTGAAAGGGGCGCAAAGGTATGGCGGCTGTTGTTTAGACAGCTCTCTGTAACAAACGTAAATATGAGAAAAATAATTCTTCCTCACCAATCATTCTCAAAGTGGCCGATGGCGCCCCCTTGTGGGCGCTAGAAGCCTACAGGGGGTGATAAAGGTATCTACTACCCTTTGCTATTATGGTTTAGAAGCAACTGGCGATAAAAAAAGACATGTCAAAAGACAAGCCCGCTGAGTTTCTTGCCGGATCTTCTCAGTCGAGGTCGGGTTCCGATCCGGTTGTAGATATAAGAAAAAATATGTTAAATTGACAATTTGTAAGTGCCCCAGTAGGCCTAAACAAAATAAATGATTTGAATTTGAATTTGAAAGGGCACAGATAAATTAGAGGTGCTTTTAAACGGTTAAGGGAGGCGATGGCTGATTTGTTATTTGCAAATTATGGTATTAAAGTAAAACGAAAAGTATCGATTATTACGTTCTTATTTTTCATTGCATTACTAAAGTTATTCAATTATTGATTGCGTTTTTTTATTGTTGTTAAATTACAAAACTTTAGGTGGCACTAGAAAATATTGATTCTAGAAGTGGGCGGAAGACGAAATATGTTTGAGAACCTTTGCTACACTCAGACCATTTAGACCCACATTAATAAATCGATCTCAAGTCTGAGAGCGATCTTGAGTACGCTTTTAAATTCAAATTCAAATCAGTTATTTTGTTTAGGCCTACGGGGGCACTTACAAATTGTCAATTTTCCATTTTTTATTAAATCTTTTGAAGTGTAAAAGTGTCATTTTGTACTAATATAACATTTCTAAGATCGCTCTCAGACTCGAGATCGACTTATTAATACAAGCCGTAACCAGGACCAATAGAATTCAGAATTCTTACCTAGATTTATACATGTCATCTTCAGTCATGTGTTCTACCACATAGTGCGTGTCTACTTTGTCCATGGTTGCTTTCAGTGTCTCATTTGAAGTCACTTTTTTATTAGTATTTGTGCTGTAATATTAAAATCATAAGTTTTTAAGTGTGCATAACGTAAGTGTGCACTGACGCCGTCAGTGACGTAAAATAAATAATCTTAGTTTTCAGTTTCATTGCGAAAAACGTCACATTACTTTAGAACCATTTAACCGTCACACAATTGGGCACGGGCCTCCCCTAAACACGAGGGGGATTCACAGTGCCCAGAGCGGGTTGGTGGATTGAGGGTTCGATTCCCGTCGCGGTAAAAGTCGGAAATTACCTTTTCTTAATTCACCCTAGTCTGGGTGTCACTGGGATCGCCCCCAGTCTATTGTATTGTACAGTACCCAGTAGTACAAGCGTTGCTTAGTTTAGGACCATACGGTTGGTGTGTTGGTCTGGCGACATTTATTCCGTTCACCATAAGCAAGTGATAATCATATTGATATTTAATATGTACATAGATTTGGAAATCTCAGTGATATGAGATAAGTTTCAAATTGTCTATCTGCAAGATGGGTGTTTAAGTCTTCAGCTATTACTGCTTCATTCAAATAATACTAACCCAGTTATTTTCTGCATGGTATTACTGTTAACTAGATATAATTTGGCATTTGAAACTCGAGGCTTAAGACTTTGTGATTCCATTTTGGTACCAATGACTATCTTCGATTTCCCCGTCGTTTTATCAGTACCAATGATTGTTTCTGGTTTAAAAGAAGTCGCTTTTGGTGCTGAAATTAAAATAAATTTTATTTTACCTAACTAGCTGTGCCCGCGACTTCGTCTGCGTGGAGTTTAACTTAACAAAAAAATAATTTAACATTTGCGAGTCGATGTTTCGTGTTTTATATACCTACTATCGCAGCCCGCCAAAGCCCGCTCGCGCGTTTTGACCCGCGTGACAGGCAGCATCTATGATCTTTTTTTTGTTTTTCTAAAATAAGGTAGCTTTACTGCTTATAACATCAGCTATATGCCAGAAAAAATTCGGTCAAAATCGTTCCAGCCATTTCGAAACTTACCCGGAAAAAACACACAGACAGACATAAAAAAATTCATCGATTTTTGATGTAAGTACCATATGTACTTTCATATGCATTTAATGAAAAGGTGTTATTTTGATATTAGAAACAGACACTCCAATTTCATTTATTTGTATAGATGATGTCTTGCTCAGATTAGGAAGCTTGTTCGCCCGCAGTCCATTAAACGCCAGCCATACTACAAGTATTGGTCAGTTTGGTATGATACAATTGGTGTGTAATTATAGATTAATTCAAGGATTATTTATGAACATACCAAGCGTAGGTTTCAATTCGACTGGAATTGGTTTTTTGGTACTAACAATTGATATTATCTTTTGGTCCTGTTTCATATCAGAGACATCAATATATGTTTTATCGTATTCCTTTCTATGCACAATCTCCAATGAGGAGAGACATTTTGTTGTGTAAGTGTGGTCTAGAGTCTGAAAAAAATATAATACTGTAAAGCAATGTCAAATTATAATTATTTTATCTGTAGGTATATCAGTGGCCAAAACACAAAAAAAGGTAAACATAAAACCTGAGTTATGACAGTATTTAACTTTTGGGTAATAACACCTACAGTGTTTATCTGTTTAACACACAAATGTTTTAAAGTAATAATAAGTTTGGTACAAATCATAGTCTGAACATATTCTTGACCAAACAATAAGAATCTCCTCACCTCAGTAATGACACCATCAGCTAATCCCTGAATATACTTCTGTGCACTGCGTACTTGCCATTTGAATTTGCAGAACCGTTCCAACAACGCCTGACACTCCCAGCAGACGTAAAGATCTTTATCATATGTATCTGATGCCTGAAAACGAATTTTAAGATTATACTGGACATGTTCAGACCATTAGATCATAGTCTGAACATAAGTTGCTATTTAAAATAGTATTTATGTTAGAAATAAAATAAGGTTTTATTTTAATTTCATATTTGATTTCTTTTTCTGGTTGTATTCTCTGTCAATTGTTTAAGAAGATCAATTGTCACTCTCTTGTAATTTTTCGTTCCTTTATGTGTCAAATAAATTTATTAACTAAATTTATTATATATATCATTTCCATCCCACTGAGCTCTGCAATAATTAGTCATGAAGAGATGCCATGACTAATAATTAAGTATAATTTGCCTGGCTGTCACTGGGAATACTCATCATAATAATTTATAACAATCTTAAACTATATAATAATTATATTGGATATACATCAATATTGTTTCACATATCCAATATGTCTAACTAAACCAATTATCTCAAACATACCTAAGATCATCTTACTAACATCAGCTATGAAACACCAACACCGCATTAAATTCAGCTCAGCCATAATAAAGATCTATATAGGTAACTTAAAAGCCATTTAAAATTGATGGCCTTATCCAATGATTCTGCTAAACCGCTAACAAAGTTAATAAGAAAACCGCTAACAAAATCTACTATATAAAAATAAGTCGGGTTTTCCTTCCTGACGCTATAACTCCAGAACGCACGAACCGATTTCCACGGTTTTGCATTTGTTGGAAAGGTCTCGGGCTCCGTGAGGTTTATAGCAAAGAAAATTCAGGAAAAATTTCAACAGAACGCGGACGGAGTCGCGGGGCACAGCTATTAATCTATATAATTACATGTTCCAGATATACAGCAGCGTGAAAACTGCATATTTATGAAAATACTCACGTTCTCTCCCACATAATCGTACATTAATAAGTGAAATGTTTCAATCAATTCTTTTAAAGTGTTTATGCAATAGAGATCTCGGTCGCTGCACAGGCAAGCGCTGCAAATTATGATACCAGGATCTACTGGATCGTTCGTATCGATAGTATATTCTTCTAAATATTCCTCCATTTGGAAGTGATTTAAATTTTTCTACACAATCGCTAACAATCGTCGTTCATTGATTGTATTGACTTGTGTGTGACATCTGTGACATAATAATGTTTATCAGTTTTGGCACTGACATTCACGATAGATCTTTGGATTTTTTGAAAACGTGCACGATATCTTGACAATTGTATGATACATAGCCTGCTTATAGTTTTCTTTCAATCATGTCGGTAGCATAGATCCATAGAAAAACCGTAAATATTAAAAAGTCTGCATCTCTTTGTCTCTCCTCTCTATTTTTAATAAATTGTGTTAGCCATAGAGTAGGAATTCAATCAATCAATTATATTCTCTTTGATCAATGGCGTTTTGTTGTTGTTGTACGTTTCTAAACAAAAATATGTTTTTAAATTATTTCATATATTTGGAATTTATATTGATTCACTACAATTATTGTCCTGAAATGTTAAATTAGTTATTAATTATTTTCTATATCCTATATAATTTTAATAAAACTACGCTCATTCTATCTAAAGTGAAAGTCGATAGTTTTTAAAGCTTTTTACGTGAAAACCAATATGGAAATCAAGAATGAATTTGATAATGTATCTCATAAACTTCTGTGTAATGCGTGTTTATGTGTTGGACGTACTCTGCACAAGATAACCGAGGAGAAGCACGACAAATACTATTCCAATATTTTGGACGAAGTTCCTGTGAGTATCATCACGCTTTAGCCCCTATAGGATTAACAGAGATGTATGAATCACACCAATAGTTTCTATACAAGTCTCTTAACTGTGTAGCTACAAATGAAGTAACGCTTGTATTATAAACACTGATAATTCGTCACCGTTTGGCGTACCGGCTCGAGAGTAAGCCGCTCGGCTGAATTCCCGCCGGGGAAAATTACCGAAATGGCCTTATCGACCTGGTCTGGGTGTCACCAAGATCGGCCCTAGTCTATTGTACAGTACCCAGTAGTAGAAATATTGCTCAGTTCAGGACCATGCAGTTGGTGGGTTTGTCTGACAAGATTTTGTTTATTAATTTAATTATGGTGTATGGGTACCCTAAAATGGACTGGGGAGATCAAAAGACATCAGCATAAATCACGAAAATACCTCTTTTAGAAGCCAAAGTACTTGCTACACCAAAAATAGATGTTGAGTTCCATTAATATTATAATATTTAGTAATATTATTTAGTATTATGAGTTTATCACATTACTAGTATTCGTGTTAGCCGTTCCAGCTAAGCTAATGCTTGTGTCAGTGGGCTCACATCAATAGTTTAATGGCCAGGATGTGGAACATATCCGGAACCTCCAAGCTACAAGGCCAATCTCTAACCACCAGGCTAATTTTAAAAGACATTTCACATCAATTAAAATCAATTCAAGTGATCATTCAATGAGGAAATGCAGCCAGCATTCTTGACACCGCTCCATGCTGGCAGGGATTATATTAATATCTTATTATTTTTATTTTAAAATTAAATATTTTAATCAATGTTAATATTAGGGCTTGGTGTGTACTTAAAAATAAAGAACTTTGCTTTATTTTACAGCTGGACAAGGTGATAAAAACGAACCCCGTCATCTGCTGGGACTGCAAAGCATTGCTGGAGAAATGTATTTCCTTCAGGGAGCAAGTGAAAGACTCCTACAGGATACTGCAGACGTTTGTAGAGGTGAACATTATCTTAAATAATGGGTGGAATCATAGACTACCAAACTGACCAGGGTTAGAGTGTAGCCTTAGGGGCGCTATGACTTAGGTTTAGGTTAGGTTAGGTTAGAACAGTGACCAAAACGCGCGAGCCGAGCGAGCGAAGCGAGCGTGCCGCGGCAGCGGCCGGCGAAGCGCCAGAATCCGAATGTGTCATTAGGCTATGTTAGTTCCCAGTTAGGGGGGCTATGGAGCCAGGACTTAGACGAATTTCCGAGATTTGTTTTTCTTTTTGATCATTTTTCTTACCTAACCTAACCTAAGCCATAGCGCCCCTAAGGCTACACAATGACCCTGACCAGAGGTGGGAGAGCCAAGTTGTGGCCAGTTGAATACAGCTAATATACTGGCTGGCCCGCTCGACCTGGGTAGTAGTCACAAAATATTGGCTTAACGTAAGCTATTAAAGCTGCATTTTGTACAATGAGAGATAGCTGGAAGCCTAACTTACACTCCCCTTTACATTGCAACGTATGAACAATGCCTCTTGTATTGAAAGCATCTATAAGCTACGGCAACTGCTTAACATCAGGCAGGATACATCCTGCTTGTTATTATGATTATGATTATTAATACTATGACCCCACTGGCTCAAGTGGTACAGCTCATGAGATCTTTATTAATAATAAATAAGTATCGCCAAACTGACACACCAACTGTACGGTCCCAAACTAAGCAGTGCTTGTACTATGGGCACCGTACAATGGACTGGGGGCGATCCCGGTGACACCCAGACCGGGGCGAATTACGAAAACGCCATTTCCTAAATATAATTTATATAATAACATAATTTTATATGGTCACATTTTTCAGAATCTCAATGACTGCTTACTATCAGAGGTCGCTCGGCCTCCACGGCTAAAAGTCCATAATGCAGACTCCGTCAACATACCGCCCGCAGACCAGGGCAGCCATGAAGACCTATACCAAGTGCCTCTGGTTTTAGTCAAAGATGAAATGAAACACGATTGGGAAGTTAGCAAAGGTGTGTTGATTGGAAAACTAAACTAAATTAGAACTAAACACTTTGATTAAATTATAACTCACCCACATGTTCGGGAAACACGTTGTTGTCTCTGTTTTATGACAACAAAAAATAGAAAGCAAACTGAACTGAAGTAAAGGAATTAATTATACTGTCGCCTGCTCACATTCTGTTGCTGTTTCTGAGAATGTACACCATCTTTTAGTCATTGAGAAGAGTAACCATTGAGTTTCTCGGCGGCTCTTCTCAGTGGAAGCGGCATTCCGAGCCTGCGGTAGATTCTGACTGTTCATAAATGCTTTGTTGGCGCACATGAATAAAAACAATTTTAAGTTTGAGTTTGCATAGGATAAGCATCATTGTCCTCTGTCTATTCCCCTTCAGGTCGTTGGTATTAAGCATCTAAAGACTATGATAACTGCTTAACATCAGGCAGAACCCAACACTTGTTTAAAAAATCATTGTGCGGTAGTGGGACCCCAGGCCAGAACGAAATTCTCTGTCAAGTATTTTGCATACACGAAATTTTAAGTATTTCAATGTAGCACTATTCAATCACTTGAACTCACTTACGCCATCTGGTTGATTTTCAGAGAACTTTTTCGCAGTGGACGTGTCTTTACAAAGTTACGTATAACGCTCTTCAAGTGTGACTATTTCGGCTATTTAACTCCCAATGCAAGCCGTGTAAAGGAGCTTTGTTCCAAAAAAAATATCGTTAAACTTTTATACTCCATTTATTTTATATTGAATTTCAGAAGAAACTACAGCACCAGAAGAGGCGCCTCCTATCTCAGAGTGTTCAGAGAACATTCAAGAGTTTGAAACGGAATTGCAAACGATTATAAACTCTATGGAGAGAGAGAAGAAGAGAAAGGGAGACAGCAAGAGTAAAGTGAAAAGAGCTAAGAAGATTGTTAAGAGGTTGAATGTGGAGAAAAAGGTATATCTCATTATTCTTTTTAAGGCTAAAGCGCCCATCTAGCGCGCGAAGTTCAAATTTTTTGAGGTTTTTTAGAAATTTTCAAAATCTTAAAATAATAAAAGGCACATTTTGTAATTCGCGACAAAGACCGTGTGCAGTGCATTTATTAATATATCCAACTTACTCTAAAACATTTCAAGAACGACAGCTATCCAGATAATCTGGCAATTTTTGTATATTTAGTGATTAACTAGTATCATATCCACCGTGATAATATTTAGAGTAAAATAAATGTATTAATAAACGCACTGCATACTGTGTTTGTCGCAAATCACAAAATGTTGTCTTAAATGTTTTCCGATTTTGTAGAAACTATAAAAATACTCGAACATTTTGAATTTCGCCGGCTAGACAGGCGCCTTCACCTTAAATCTATTTTCTTAATAATTTGATGAATGTTGAAGAACAATATGGTGAGGATACCTGCACGTCTACCCTCACACAGACGATCTGCGAAAAGCAGCTATTATAGGACATCATCATCATCATCATCATCAGCCTATGCTTGTCCACTGCTGGACATAGGCCTCCCCTAATGAGCGCCATAGCGCCATGTCTTCAGCTTGCCGCATCCAGCATCAAAGGCCATCAAAAGGGCGAAATTATTATTTTTATTATTACAGTACATCCGCGGTAATCCGACAAACGTTTTGCAGGCAGTGTCGGACTATCGAATTTGTCGGATTATAGAGTACTGCCTAAGGACCCCCTATAGTCCGGATTTTATTACAGAAGAGTACCTTGTAATCCGACAAATTACAAATCCAATATAAGATACTTCATTATGTATGTCGATTTATTTGAAACTAAGCAATCAGAATCAAAACAATACCTACGCGTCGAGTGCCATAGCGGTGGCGCGTACAAGTTGTAACCTGTTCAATCATGCATTATCTAAGTAAATTAGCGAAGATTGATAAAAAAATAAAATCGTCATCACCTTGCCCTTATCCCACACTAGGTGGGGTCGGCGTAGCACGTTCTCTTCTTCCATTCAAGCCTATCATCCGTCATCTCTGCACTCACTCCCTTTTCGCTCATACCCTCTTCCACGCAGTTCATCCACGTCTTTTTAGGTCGTCCCCTACCCCGACTACCGCTCACTCTCATACCCATCGTCCTTTTGACCGCATGATCATCCTCTGTTCGCATAACATGTCCATACCACGCTAACCTTCCGCTCTTTATTTTCTCTGTCACCGGCGCTACTTTCAGGCTTCCCCTTATATACTCATTTCTAATTTTATCCATCCTTGTTACACCACACATCCATCTCAACATTCGCAAAAAAATAAAATATTCAATAAAAATAGGCATGTCGGATTACCGGGGTCCACTGTATTATATTTTTTTTCCAGCCAAAGCGTAAAAAAGATGAAGACCAAAAGATTTTAACAATAGACCTATCATATGAAGAGATGCTTTTGGAACGAGAGAAGGAGACAACACGAGACACTTATGTCAATGCCGCGTTCAAATGTGAGAGCTGTCTCGTCGGGTTCCATTATAACAAGTCGTATCAAACACATTTGTCAGTTAAGCATTCACCGGTAAGAGAACTAATTAATATATACATATAAATATCGCCAGACCAGCACACCAACTGTATGGTCCCAAACTCAGCGACGCTTGTACTATGGGTACCGTACAATGGCCAGGCGGCGATCCCGGTGACACTCAGACCTGGAAAATTACGAAAAGACCATTTCCGAAATTTACCCTAACGGGAATCGAACCCGCCACCACCATGTGCAGTGAGCCGAGCGGCCTACGCTCCAACCACTGCGACAAGCGGTCGTCAAATGTCAGAAATGTTTCAAGTGTTCCAGGAAATGAAACAATCTTAAGTATCAACTAGCTGAGCCCGCGACTTCGTCCGCGTGGAATTTAACATAACAAAAAGCCCGCTCCTGCGCTCTGATCCCGCGCGACAGGATTAAAAAAAATATTAAAAATTGATTTCGAAAATAAGAGTAGCCTAAGTTACTGCTTATAACATAAGCTATCTATCAGTGAAAGTCCCGTTAAAATCGGTCCAGCCGTTTCGGAGATTACCCGGAACAAACACACAGACAGACAGACAATTTTTTTTTAAATCGCGTTTTTGTTATAGGTGTCGTATGTACTTTCATATGCATTTAGTGAAAAGGTGTTATTTTGATATTACAAACAGACAATCCAATTTTATTTATATGTATAGATAGGATTGCTTCATTGCCTCAGCTTCACTTGGCTTAGCTCAAGTTGATAGGAAATGAAGCGGTCTTAATCAGCGAAGCGGGCGGCCCCGCTTCATAGCGCAGGCAAATGGACGACCACCCGAATAGTATAGAAACCTCGGGGGTTCTCGAAATGTAACCTAACCAATTTATGAAAAGACTAGCAGTGCCCGCGACTTCGTCCGCGTGGAATTTAATTGACAAAGTTTCATACAAACTTTCATCCCCTATTTTATCCCCTTGGGAGTAGAATTAATCAAAATCCTTTCTTAGCGGATGCCTACGTCATAACATCTACCTGCATGCCAAATTCCAGCCCGATCCGTCCAGTGGTTTGGGCTGTGCGTTGATAGATCACTATGTCAGTCAGTCAGTCACCTTTGAGTTATATATATTTAGACAAGTGAAATCCGCCTACCCGCACTGGGCCAGCGTGGTGGATTACGGCCTGAATCCCCCTCGTAGTGAGGGGAGGCCTGTGCCCAGGAGTGAGACTTTAAAAGGGCTAAATTATTCATTTTAATTATTTTATTATTATGCAATTAAAGAATAGACGCGTTATTTGGACTGAATAATTTGTTTTCCAGCATTTGGGCGACTACAGTTGTCCTATATGCAAGACTATATTATCGACCGTGGAGTCCTTCACGGCGCATTACAAGAGACACATGAGGAGGTACGTAGACCATCATATCACGATAGCATAGCCAAGAACTTGTAGCCAATGAAATGAAATACAAAATTTTATTACCAAAAATTCCGTTTTGCGAGATTTTTATCTTATAAAGATATAATCAAAATATTCGTAACTAGCTGTGCCCGCGACTTCGTTCGCGTGGAAAAGTGTCTTTGGGTAGCATATTATTATTTCCATGCAAACTTTCATCCCCTATTCCCAATTGTTAAACTTAACAAACTTTGAATGTCATATTTATTTATATCGAATCAACAGCCTAAAAAATAAGTTTCAAGCTTCTAGGTCTAAAAACGACGATACTTCCATACAAATTGACATCCACCCTTTCACCCCCTTAGAACCCCTTTTCGCATACAAAAGTAGCCTATGTCCTTCCTCAGGCTCTAGACCATCTCAATACCAAATTTCATTTAAATCGGTTCAGTAGTTTTGCCGTGAAAGCGCGACAGACAGACAGACATAGTTACTTTCGCATTATTAATATTAGTAAGGATTAATTCCGCCGACACTTCTAACATTTTTATGATAATCGACCGAAACTAGTAAGCCAAAAATATAATTTAACTATGGAAATTACCACCGACGGAACCCTACATTGTGACACGCACTTGGCCAGTTTTTTGTTTTTTAAAAAAAACTCACCGGCCAGGTACGAGTGCGGCGCGTGCGGGCGGCGCGCCGCCGACTTGAAAGCGATGCAGCAGCATTGCTACTCCGCGCACAGCATCGCGCTCAAGCAGTACACTTGCGACCTCTGCGGGAACGTCGCCAAGTGAGTGAACTGAGGTCTGAGTGAGGTCGGGTTCCGATCCGGTTGTAGATATAAGAAAAAAAAAATGTAAAATTGACAATTTGTAAGTGCCCCCGTAGGCCTAAACAAAATAAACGATAAGAATTTTGAATTTTGAAACTCCTAGCCAAGCAACTTAGGCATCACGGACGGCCCCCTATCCATCCAAGGAATGGAACACCTTGCCGGCGTCCTTGTTCCCGGTTGACTATAACCTGGATGTTTTCAAGTCGAGAGTGAACAGGTACCTTCTAGGCAAGTATGCACCACCGAAGACCACATCGTCACTTACCATCAGGTGAGATTGTGGTCAAATACTTGCCTCTAACGAAAAAAAAAGAAAAAGCCTCCATGAAGGAGGAAGAAACAGCTGCTCACGTCCTGCTGGAATGCAGCGGAGTGGCCACATACCGGGCAAGCTACCTGGGCACACCAGGCAGCCTCCAGGAAGCCTTCAGCGACATTAAGAAGATGGGGAACTTCCTGGCTGAACTTGGATGGCTGGAATCACCGGCTCACCACCCTCCAACACACACAACAGGCGCAATATACGTCGATTTGTGGAAAACGCCCGCAGAAGAAGAAGTAGAGTGAGATCCCAGTCTTGGTGACGTCGGATCCCAGTCTTAGCGAAGTAGGATCCCAGTCTTAGCGACGTTGGATCCCAGTCCTAGCGAAGTAGGATCCTAGTCTTGGCGACGTTGGATCCTAGACCTGGCGACGTGGGATCACAGTTCTAGCGATGTGAGAGCGCAGTGCTAGCGACGTCGGATCCCTATACTGGCGTCTTTGGATCCCAGACCTGGCGACATCGGATCCCTATACTGGTGTCTTTGGATCCCAGCCCTGGCGACGTGGGATCACAGTTCTAGCGATGTGAGATCGCAATTCTGGCGACGTCGGATCCCAATCACGGCAAAGTTACATCTCAGTCCTGGTGATGTTGGATCCCAAACCGGGCGATGTCGGAATCCAACCCAGGTGACGTTGGATCCTAGTCATGGCTGTTGGATCCCAATCCTGGCGACGTTGCTTCCCAGTCCTCTCCAGAACAAACACTCGTTCTCCAATCTCTTATCTATAATTTGTGTGATAACTATTATCTTTATAGTATTTTGGCAGGAGAAAACCTGAATTCATAATTATTATCTATACATCTATACAAATAAATAAAATTGGAGTGTCTGTTTGTAATATCAAAATAACACCTTTTCACTAAATGCATATGAAAGTACATACGATACCTATAGCAAAAACGCGAATTAAAAATTTTTTGTCTGTCTGTCTGTCTGTCTGTCTGTCTGTCTGTGTGTTTGTTCCGGGTAATCTCCGAAACGGCTGGACCGATTTCGACGGGACTTTCACTGGCAGATAGCTGATCTTATAGCGGGTAACTTAGGCTACTTTAATTTTAGAAAAACAATTAGGGTTCCGCGTAAAAAAATAAAAACACTTGAAATCAAAGAGTATCTTCGAAACGGCTGGACCGATTTTGACGGGACTTTCACTGTTAGATAGCTGATGTTATAAGCAGTAACTGAGGATACTTTTATTTTAGAAAAACAAAATAAAAAATGGGTTCTGTCGCGCGGGCTCAGAACGCGGGACCGGGCTTTATTGTTAAGTTAAATTCCACGCGGGCGAAGTCGCGGGCTCAGCTAGTTTTAAAATATGTCTTGCTATCTAAGTCTCCCTCTCGCGCAGCTCGATCGACACGCACCGCTACCACAAGGACACGCACAAGGCGCGGGTTCAGTGCCCCGACTGCGACAAGACGTTCCGACACCGCGCCGGCCTCATGAACCACCGCCTGTGAGTATACTGTACATAATAACCTAGCACACATCGCACACCAACAAACCCCATACTCTAGCACACAATACACACACACATACCCTATGGGAATGCTCTAACACACACAACACACACAAACATACCCCATACCCTATCACACAACACACACCAACACACCTTATATCTAGCACACAATACACACAAACATACCCTATGGGGTATGCTCTAGCACACAACACACACAAACATACCCCATACTCTAGCACACAACACAAACCAACACACCATATACTCTAGCACACAATACACAAACTCAACTCAAACTCAAACTCAAAATTGTTTTTATTCATGTAAGCCAACAAAGCATTTATGAATAGTCAGAATCTACCACCGGTTCGGAATGCTGCTTCCACTGAGAAGATCCGGCAAGAAACTCAATGGTTACTCTTTTCAATGAATTACAGATGGTGTACATTCTCAGGAACAGCATAAAATAATAATATGAGCAGGCAACACCACTATCACTAAATAACTAATAGTAAATAATAATCAAATCTCCCTCAGATTTAGGTATGTACACATCAACACACCTTATACTATAGCACACAACACACATCAACACACTTTATACTCTAGCGCACAACACTCATTAACACACCTTATACTCTAGCGCACAACACTCATTAACACACCTTATACTCTAGCGCACAACACTCATTAACACACCTTATACTCTAGCGCACAACACTCATTAACACACCTTATACTCTAGCACACAACACACATCAACACACCTTATACTATAGCACACAACACAAATCAACACACTTTATACTCTAGCGCACAACACTCATTAACACACCTTATACTCTAGCGCACAACACTCATTAACACACCTTATACTCTAGCACACAACACACATCAACACACCTTATACTATAGCACACAATACACCCTATACTTCAGCACACAATCAACGATTTCACTTTGACTTTGACTTTACAGAGCAGTGCATGAATTCCACAACGAGTTCCCTTGCACAGTGTGTGATAAGGTGTTCCGATGGAAGACGAGCCTCAAGAGACACCTGGAGAAACACGACCTTAAGGTACCTTTACAGACTAATAAGCCATAGACGCCGCATAGCTAGGCACTCCCGCACCCACATGCCTACCATATTGACGTTGATGTTAATGACCGCTTGGCGCAGTGGTTAGAATGTAGGCCGCTCGGCTCACTGCAAATGGTGGTTGCGGGTTCGCTTCCCGCCGGGGAAAATTTCGGAATTGACCTTTTTGTAATTTGCCCAGGTCTGGGTGTCACTGGGATCGCTCCCAGTCCATTGTACAGGATCCATAGTACAAGCGTTGCTTAGTTTGGGACCGTACAGTTGGTGTGTTCGTCTGGCGATGTTATTATTATTAATTTGTAAGTGCCCCCGTAGGCCTGAACAATATAATAGCTTTGACTTCGTATCTAGGGCAAGTCGTCGCCGGCGGCGGCGTACTGTGCGACGTGTGGTGTGAGCTTCGCGTCCGTGTGTTCATACCAACGGCACCTCAAGAACAGCCTGAAACACGTCACCCAGGACCAGCTTAAGTTAGTATTATTATTTAACTAGCGACCCGCCCCGGCTTCGCACGGCTCTAAAATTATAAGTGTTTCTCTACTATATTATGCACTAGCGGCCCGCCCCGGCTTCGCACGGGTACATTGCGGTTACATTATTCGAGTTCTAGTAAGGATCCCTAATTTTTTTGAAAATATATTATAGCCTATGTCACCCGGGGATAGTGTAGCTTCCCAATAGTGAAAGAATTTTTCAAATCGGTTCAGTAGTTTCGGAGCCTATTCATTACAATCAAACAAACAAAGTTTTCCTCTTTATAATATTAGTATGATTAAAATAACAAACATGATCCATTCATATAATAAAAAAAAAACAGTGCCGTCTAGGGACGCCCGAAAGAAGCGAATCTTCACTACATAGTATAAAACAAAGTCGCTTCCCGCTGTCTGTCCCAATGTTTGCTTAGATCTTTAAAACTACGCCACGGTTTTGATGCGGTTTTGTTTAATAGATAAAGTTATTCAAGAGGTAGGTTTATATGTATACAAGGTGACACATAATGGGTATACTTTTTTTTTCAAAACTTAACTTTGTAATTCTAAAACCATCAGCTTTGGAGGGAACTTGAAAAACAAACGGTGTTATAGGAATACAGCTGTTGACCGATTTCACAAGTCTACAAAACCTTTAGTACTACAACTGTCCCACAAAGCCGATAGTTTGAGATTTACAAAGTTAAGTTGCAAAAAAAATAGTATACCCTTTTTGTATCACCTAGTAACTAGCTGAGCCCGCAACTTCGTCCGCGTAGTATTTAACTTAACAAAAAAGCCCGCTCCCGCGTTCTCAGCCCGCGCGACAGGACTCTTTTTTAATTTTGTTTTTCTAAAATAAAAGTAGCCTAAGTTACTCCTTAAAACATCAGCTATCTATCACTGAAAGTCCCGTCAATATCGGTCCAGCCGTTTCGGAGATTACCCGGAACAAACACAGACAGACAGACAAAAAAAAATTAAATCGCGTTTTTGTTATAGGTGTCGTATGTACTTTCATATTATGCATTTAGTGAAAAGGTGTTATTTTGATATTACAAACAGACACTCCAACTTTATTTATTTGTATAGATACATGCATAATATAGTAGAGAAACACTGATCATTTTAGGGCCGTGCGAAGCGGGGCGGGGCGCTATAATATAAAGCGTAGGAACTAAGCGCGCCGGAGATGCCACTCGCTATACCTATATGGGTAATTGGGTATATGTCGTGTAACGCTACTGACGCTTAGCAATGATAGACTAGCCGAACGTCCGTATATAAAATAAAATAATAGTTTAGCCCGTTTGACGTCCCACTCCTGGGCACTGGCCTCCCCTCACTACGAGGCCGTAATCCACCACGCTGGCCCAGTGCGGGTTGGCGGATTTCACATGTCTCTCTAAAATTGTTAAGTATTTCTAAGACATGCAGGTTTCCTCACGATGTTTTCTTCGTATTGAAAGGAGGCCCGTGCCGTAATTATGGGCCGAAAAAAGGCCTATAATTATAGTTTACTAGCTGTGCCCACGGACTTCGTCCGCGTAGTATTTAACGTAACAAAAATTTCGGGATTATCGGGATAAAAAGTATCCTATATGTTAATCCCGGTTATAAACTATCTGTGTTCCAAATTTCATTCAAATCCGTTCAGTAGTTTTTGCGTGAAGGAGTAACAAACATACATACATACATCCACACTCACAAACTTTCACATTTATAATATTAGTAGGATAATTGTAATTTTAAAACAATATGAATGATTATAAGTCTTGGATTTAAAGTTGTTAATTGAAATGTCAAAAAAGTTACATTCAAGAGGTTATTTTTTAAAGAGTTTTTTCACATTACTAGTATTCCCGTTAGCCCCTCCAGCTAAGCTAATGCTTGTGCTAGGAGTGGGCTCACGTCAATATTTTAACGGCCAGGATGGGAATCGAACCCGGAACCTCTCAGCTACGAGAGCGGCCCCTCTATCCACTAGACTATTGACGCCTTCAGTATAATTAGTATTTTTTAAATTGACCCTGTAATACAAGCGGTCCAGATGCTGGGTGTAATCTCAAGTACATTTTCAGGTTCATATGTGACCACTGTAACAGAAGATTCGCGGACAAAACCAAACTTCGGGACCATATCGAAGAGAAACACTTGCATAAAACGTACCAGTGTCATATATGTCTCAAGGTGAGTTTATTTTTAACCGACTGCCAAAAAAGGAGATTCTATGTTCGTCTGTTTAGTGTAATTTTCATTAAGATTCGGATTTTGTTAACAATCGGAGCATGTATTTTGAATGTTCTATTGAAATACGACTAGCGGCGCTATGGCGCTCATTAGGGGAGGCCTATGTCCAGCAGTGGACAAGCATAGGCTGATGATGATGATGATTGAAATACGTTCTAATAATAATTTAACGTAAGTTTTAACATTTTTAGGGTTCCGTAGTCACTACGAGGAACCCTTATAAGATCATCTAGTCCGTCCGTCCGTCCGTCCCGGCCTGTCACAGGGTCAACTACTACAGTTTCAGACAGAAGTTGATGCAATTTGGTACATAATATAGATTCATATAGTATTTTCATAATATATTTAATTACGAAAATTTTGATGAAATCTTTAAAAGTTAAAAATCTCGCAATCGGAATTTCTGATACTAAAATGTTGTATGGAAACACCATTTCATTTTAAAAAGCCTTTTCAAAGACACCTCACATGATGGAGTAACTAAAAAAAAAAATCCCCTCTTTCGATGTTCGGGGAGGTACCTCAAAAAATGTCATATTCCTACATTTCATATTTTTGAAAGTGAGATCTATTCTAAAGGTATATCTGTACCAAATTTCGTCAATTACCGGCAAACACTGTAGAAGTTATGGTACTTCGATAGACTGGGACGGACGGACGGACGGACTGGATGATCTTATAAGGGTTCCTCGTAGGGACTAGTCCCGCCACACACTCCCACCACTGTAACTCATGTAAGCCAGAATCGACAATGGTGACCAATAATGACGTCGAGGTTTGACCCTCGACGAGTCCCGGGGACAAGTTTAATCCTCGTAGGGACTACGGAACCCTAAAATTCTGATTTATCTGTGCAGCCGTCTAAGAACCGCGTCGGGTTGGACCAGCACGTGCGTAACGTTCACCGCGGCAGACCCAACAATAAGATGTGCCATCACTGCGGGAAAGGCTTCCCGGTAAGTCCCCCTCATGTAGCTTCATATTGACCAGCCCACAGATATATATTTAGACTAGCTGTGCCCGCGACTTCGTCCGCGTGGAATTTAATTGACAAAGTTTCATACATACTCTCATCCCCTATTTTATCCCCTTGGGTGTAGAATTAATCAAAATCCTTTCTTAGCGGATGCCTACGTCATAAGATCTACCTGCATGCCAAATTTCAGGCCGATCCGTCCAGTGGTCTGGGCTGTGCGTTGATAGATCACTATGTCAGTTAGTCAGTCAGTCACCTTTGAGTTATATATATTTAGATAGATAACGCAAGTATCACGATTTGTATTGAAAACAAGCGTGCCAAATTTATAACACCTCCTGTGACGTCATTAGTGACGGGAGATCCAAACCGATTCAAAGACACCGATGCCGCCGATGCCCTCCGCCCGCTACGATTCCCTCGAGTGATTATCTCGCTCATACTCAATGTTTATATCTGTAGTCGCGCGGACTGTAAGTTAGCGGCGATCAACCTTGACGCTTGGTCGGGGTTTCGTACACGCGAAGTACATGCATTTGCGTTATCTATGTAAATCTATATCTGTGGACCAGCCACATACCAATAAGCTATACTAGGTGAAACAGAAAGGGTATATATATTTTTTTTGAAACTTTACTTTGTAAATCTAAAACTATCGGCTTTGTGGGACAGTTGAAGGACTGAAGGTGTTGTAGACTTGTGAAAACTGTCAACAGCTGTATCCCTGTAACACCTTTTGTTTTTCAAGTTTCCTCCAAAGCTGATAGTTTTAGAATTACGAAGTTGAGTTTTGAAAAAAAAGTATACCCTTTCTGTTTTAACCTGTAGATGCCGCAAACCTGGACTGATTTTAACAGGACTATTTTGACGACCGCTTCGCGCAGTGGTTCGAGCGTAGGTTGCTCAGCTCACTGCACATGGTGGTTACGGGTTCGATTCCCGTCGCCTCAATTTTCGGAAATGGCCTTTTCGTATTTGCCTTGGTCTGGGTGTCGCTGGGATCGGTCCCAGTCCATTGTATGGTACCCATAGTACAAGCGTTGCTTAGTTTGGGACCATACAGTTGGTGTGTCTATACTTCCATACAACTTTTCATCCCCCCTTTCAACCCCTTACAACCATTTTTCGCATTAAGAAGTAAACTATGTCCTGTCTCAGGCTCTAGACTATCTGTGTACCAAATTTCATTTAAATCGTGTCAGTAGTTTTGGCGTGAAAGCGTAACAGACTAGAGTTACTTTCGCATTTATAATATTAGTAAGGTTTGTGTACATGTAACTACTATTTTATAATAAATTTATTCTTATTCTTATACTAGACCAAGGTCCAACTGGAGTCTCATATACGGACCCACACAGGAGAAAGGCCGTTCATCTGTGAATTCTGCCCCACCACATTCTCGCAGCAATCCAATCTGTACAAGCACAACAGACAGGTGCATCTGAATATCAAGTCCAAACGCTACCCTTTATGCAAGAAGAGGCAAGACAAGGACCTTTGTGACCCCGCGCCGGTTGACCCCACCCAGGGTCAAGCCCCTAGTGACCCCTACAGACCGGTCGCGATATTCCACTATTCACCCGAAAGGGGATTGATAAATAATTATTGAGTAATTTTTAAATATAAGTAGATGTATTTTGAATCCGCCAACCCGCACTGCGCCAGCGTGGTGGATTACGGCCTGAATCCCCCTCGTAGTGGGGGAGGCCCGTGCCCAGGAGTGGGACGTCAAAAGGGTTAAATTATTGCATGGGAGTTCGAGGTCGTCACATTGTGTTGTGGCAGGGGTTACCAACCTTTGTCACCCCCTTTTTAAATAGCCCCAATTGTCCCATTTGTTAGTGAAACTTATAACCACATTTGCATTTCAGTTATTCAGTTAAGATAGATCAGTATTGTGTACTTAATTATTTATATGAATTGAGATTATGTAATTATTATTATTTTAAGTTGTAAATTTAAATATATTATACTAAAGCGACTGACTTTTTTTGTAATGTGCAATAAATTAAACAATATTTAAACTTTATATTTTATTTTTGTTCTAAAACGTTTCGGTGTCACATATTAAAGTTATCACAATTCTTATAGTTCCGTTAGCTGTTCCAGCTAAGCTTAATGCTAATGCTTGGAGCGGGGTCTCGGGTCAATAGTTTGAAGGCCAGGGTGGGGATAGAACTCCGAAGCTCTAGTTACGAGAGAGAAAGCAGTCTAAACACTAGACCACCAAAATCACATCAATATTGATAGTATTGCGGGAAAAAACATCGAATCAGGCGCAGTTACACAATTTTGTTAAGGTGAAGGCGCCTGTCTAGCCCGCGAAATTCAAAATTTTCGAATATTTTTATAGTTTATCCAAAATCTGAAAACATTTAAGACAACATTTTGTGATTTGCGACAAACACAGTATGCAGTGCGTTTATTTATACATTTATTTTACTCTAAACATTATCACGGTGGATATGATACTAGTTAATCACTAAATACACAAAAATTGCCAGATTATCTGGATAGCTGTCGTTCTTGAAATGTTTTGGAGTAAGTTGGATATATTAATAAATGCACTGCACACGGTCTTTGTCGCGAATTACAAAATGCGCCTTTTATTATTGTCAGATTTTGGAAAATTTCCAAAAAACCTCAAAAAATGTGAACTTCGCGGGCTAGATGGGCGCGTTAGCCTTAATGTATGTGCTTGGGGGAGGGGGAATTTTGACATTTCACAGAAAATCCGTTGTAAACAAAAATATATATATTTTTTTAATGCAAAGAGTTCTAACTAAAGTGCCCCATTGTGGCCCTCATGTGTGAGCACTAGTGCACCCGTCACTGTTGGTCCTGTCAGTGTGCGTCGGCGCGTGCGTGTGTGGGGCGCGCGGCGCGGGCGTGCAGCAGGCGCGTGTGCGTGTACAGCGCGCCGGAGTGCGCGAAGCTGGCGCCACACGCGCCGCAGCGCAGCGGCCGCTCGCCCGTGTGCGTGCGAATGTGCCCGCGCAGGATCGACGCGCTCTGCGGGAGTGCGACGCTGTCACTACACGCTTTATTAATTACTAGCTGTGCCCACGGACTTCGTCCGCGTAGTATTTAACGTAACAAAAATTTCGGGATTATCGGGATAAAAAGTATCCTATGTGTTAATCCCGGTTATAAACTATCTGTGTTCCAAATTTCATCCAAATCCGTTCAGTAGTTTTTGCGTGAAGGAGTAACAAACATACATACATACATACATCCACACTCACAAACTTTCACATTTATAATATTAGTAGGATTTGTGTAATTCTTGGTAACATCAAAAGGCAACACACTGGAGCTATTTTAATATTTATATTAATATCTACTACCCTTTGTAATTATTGAAAATAAGCAAGTGGCGATAAAAAAAAAAATTACATGTAAAATGACAAGCCCGCTGAGTTTCTTGCCGGATCTTCTCAGTGGAGGTCGCGTTCCGATCCGGTTGTAGATATAAGGAAAAAAATATGTAAATTGACAATTTGTAAGTGCCCCCGTAGGCCTAAACAAAAAATAAACAAAATGATTTACCAGGGATCCCAATAGCGTTGCCCAACTAATGATAGTTGACCTCCAAGCCAGTCATTATATCGACAGCGGTCTTTATATAAGGTGCGATCGCGGAGCAGAAAGAATTTCGTACATTAACCTGTTATTACTTGTCTCTGTCATTCCCGCGTAAATCTAATACGTCTCGGTCACACAGTTGCCGTGACCGCCGTCCTCGGGGATTGTAAACCTTTTACCTGAGTGCTAGCTATAAGCTAGTATATTTTTTTCCACTTGAAATATTTCATATAAACCGCACTTGCGGCTAAAATGTTTGTGACCACTGTCAGTAGGCAAACAGTCATTGTACGAAATTCTTCCTGCTTCGCGACCGCACTTTAGTTTTCGAGGTCCAATAGTATTGCAATACTATCGATGGATGGATCGATTTTATTTGATAGGATTTTATAGGCTTGCACCTCTGCCTGCCCTTTTGGGGAACACAAGCGGGATGGTGGGCGTTTTAAGTGATAAGACATACCGTGAAACATCTGCCGCAGTAATCGCAAATCTTGTTTTTCGGCGGCCGCTTCTTCTCGTGGACAAATGCCACGTGTTTCTTGAGCAGCCCCGAGCTTGCGAATAGCTGTGAGGACGAATAAAGAAACTGGGGTCAATAGGGTCAAAACTAAACATCAAAGAAATTTGACAAAAGCGAGTCTGTCTTAATTATACACTTCTACATAAGGTAAAACTTGTATTAAGTATGTGTAGTGTATTATTCCTTAAGATTCGGATTTAATAAACAATCTTAGCATGTTTTTTAAATGTTATTTGTCTTTCAAAATTATTTAAAAACGTTCTAATCATAATTTAACGTAAGTAATTCAAATTTTAAACCTAATATCATTTGGGAAACTAGTAATTATATATTATAAATATATATGTATATATATATATATAAATGAAACATTAAAAATAAAAAGGCATGCCAATATTGATTGCTAAATCCGCATCCTAAGGAAAAATACAATTTACATATACATAGTTTTAGTGTTTCTTCAGTATCAAATGACAAACTTGATATAATTATTATTTTACCTTACCAACAAAGATAAAATCATTATTTCCACGATATCCAGGTGCCAGTGGGCCTATAAATCATATAGGCAACTGAACAATTATGGAAATAACTGAATACATATAAGTATTGTTTCTTCGGGCAACACTCGCTCAAATACGAGCGAACGATGTCGATTAGGACCACATCATACATTTTATATGGTGTCAAATATACCTATTACTAGTAATAATTATTTATAAATAAACTTGAGAGGTGTCAAGGTACACCCGGATGGAACGAAGTTGCAATATCCGGAACTTGTGCAGAAACACTGTCAGGATTCATTATTGTTATTATTTTTTATTATTTATTATGTACAAAAAACCTGTATACACTCAACAAAAATAATCGTCGCGACACCACACTGTTCAATGCGAAATAGAAAGACGAAACGAAAATAACTGGCTTGCTTTATATAAGAGAGAGAGACAGAGAAACACGCGCACGCCGCACATATAGCAAAAAAGTGTCGTTACGACTTATTGGTCTTAATTTTTTCCGTCCAGCCCCCTTTCGCAACGCGCGATAAGGAACTTCGTTCCAACATATAATGGTAGATATCTAGAGACTTGCCTTAGAGCAGATGTCGCAGCGATACTTGTCATTGTTCATGTGTGCCCAGTCGATGTGAACCCTTAGCAAATACTTCTGCAAGAAGCGCATGCCGCATTCATCACAAACAAACCTGTGAATTAAACTCATGTTGTATTAAACTGATGATAAATCCATGTATTTAAGACAAATACCTTATATGCTGAATTAATTTGCTTTGACTTGGGTGTAACTGGGATATAACCTTGTTTATTTTACCGATGCTTAGTTTGGGAACATAAAGTTCACCCCTCGTGGGGTCTACGAAATATTCTAAGAAAAATTATACATACTTAATGCCAGTTGTTTTATTTCATACTAGCTGTGCCCGCGACTTCGTCCGCGTGTAATTGAACTTAACAAAAATTTCGGGATTATTCATCCCCTATTTTATCCCCTTGGGGGTATAATTAATCAAAATCCTTTCTTAGCGGATGCCTACATCATAACATCTACCTGCATGCCAAATTTCAGCCCGATCCGTCCAGTAGTTTGGGCTGTGCGTTGATAGATCACTATGTCAGTCAGTCAGTCAGTCAGTCACCTTTGAGTTATATATATTTAGATTGTGACAATAAATTATCATAATTTAAATAAGCAGTGGTCGTCAATTTATAATTAATTTTGAATGTTAAATTTAATTTTAATTCTCGTCAGCTTCCGTAAAATGCAGGTAATTTCAGAATGATGATCCAACTTCAACTCTTTTTGGGGTCTATTTTTTACTTAAAGGTGTTAAAAATTTACCTTTGTTGGGGTCATTTTTTATACTTCTTATAAAAATATACCTTTACTGGGGTCATCACTCACTTCTTATCGTTCTCGGTAATATGACTGGAATGTGTTTTGATGTGGTGTTTCAGTGCTTTCTCGCTCTTGTACAGCGTGTTACACAGCTCGCAGTAGGCGGCCGGCCCAGACGCGTGCGCGGACCGCTTATGTGTGAACAGGCCCGACTTGGCGCTGTACGATTTGTCGCACTCATTGCATTTGTAACTGCGCGCCTTTTGTTTGTGCATGTTGCTGGAGACATTCGTTAAAGTTAGTGACAATCGAAAAGGTGCTAATGATGATGGTGACGATCGATAAGGTGCTAATGATGAAAGTGTCGGTCGAAAAGGTGCCAATTGATGATGGTGACGATCGATAAGGTGCTAATGATGAAAGTGTCGGTCGAAAAGGTGCCAATTGATGATGGTGACGATCGATAAGGTGCTAATGATGAAGGTTTCGGTCGAAAAGGTGCTAATGATGAAGGTATCGGTCGAAAAGGTGCTAATGATGAAGGTAACGGTCGAAAAGGTGCTAATGATGATGGTAACGGTCGAAAAGGCCTAACACGGCATCTCGATATTTCAGTAATTACTCACAGCATATGTACTCGAAGCGTGCTGGCGTTCACGAACGCGTTGCCGCAGAGCTTGCATTCCGGCCTTTGCTTGTGTTTTTCCATATGGTGACGGTACACGCGGTTAGATCTGCGAAATAATAGAAAATGTATCATCACACAACATTTTCCGATGTGGTCAAAGCGTTTATTTTGTTTAGGCCTACAGGGGCGCTTACAAATTGACATTTTTATATCCACAACCGGACGGAAAATTCCATCTCTGGGCGGTCCAGAATCATGAGTTGAATCCATGGCATCAGTTTTCGTTACGACGCCCCTTCACCTTGTATAATGAATACTAACTTGGTATCGAATCCGCACACCTTGCACTTGTACATAGATTGTATTGACGCGTCGGGCGGCGCGTGCGTGTCGTCGTAGTGCTGTATCGCCGAACGCAAGTGGTGGAACAATCTGCTGCATAGCATACATTTGTGCCTGGCAACATATAAGTAATAATGATTATAATAATTGTAGCCCTTTTGACGTCCCACTCCTGGGCACGGGCCTCCCCTCACTACGAGGGGGATTCAGGCCATAATCCACCACGCTGGCCCAGTGCGGGTTGGCGGATTTCGCATGTCTTTCGAAAATTGGTTAAATCTTCTAAGACATGCAGGTTTCCTCACGATGTTTTCCTTCACCGTAAGCAAGTGATAATCATATAGAAATTATGATTCGCACATAGATTTTGAAAAATCCAGAGGTTCAAACCGGGGTTTGAACCTAAGACCTGGTAGCCCGCAAGACGCGTGCTTAACCAATCGGCTATCACTGCTTTTTACAGCAAAAGCAGTGATAGCCTTCTTTTTAAAAAGCAGTGACATATCCTACTAATATTATAAATGTGAAAGTTTGTGAGTGAGGATGTATGTATGTATGTATGTTTGTTACTCCTTCACGCAAAAACTACTGAACGGATTTGGATGAAATTTGGAACACAGATAGTTTATAACCGGGATTAACATATAGGATACTTTTTATCCCAATAGTCCCGAAATTTTTGTTACGTTATATACTACGCGGACGAAATCCGTGGGCACAGCTAGTAAGTAAATAAATAAATATCACCACCCTAGGGCCAATATTAAGTTATTAATAAAACGATTTAGAGTCTCAGAGCGATCTGGTGTAAGTACGCTTTCGACAAGTATTTGTGTACTGGAATGACATAAGAATGACAATTCCAAGATCGCTCTCAGACTTGAGATCGATTTATTAATATGGGCCTATGAAATCAACTCAAAAGTTTATGGTACCAAAAGAAGCAACCTTTGTACTATGAGAACCGTACAAATAGCGTTGCTAACGTTATTAAGTAAAATAAAGTATTAATAATATACTTTTTTTAATATTTCATAGTATTGCCCTGAAGAGAGTAGTGAGAAATAGAAAAAAGGAGGCCTTAGCCCAGGAGTGGGACAAGATAAACAGTAGTATTCTCAGAATATAGCAAGGAAACCAACCCTACACCCCAGTCTGCTCTAAAACATGAGCAAATCATTAAACAAAACATTGAAAATATTGAAATTACCTTCGTCTTGCGGGCAAGAGGTCCTGGGTTCAAAACCTAGCACGCACTTCTGGGTTTTTTGAAATATATGTGCTATTCATAATTTCTATATGCTTATCATGCTTAAGACGGTGGAAAACATCTTGAGGAAACCTGCATGTCTTAGAAAATCTAATCAATTTTTGAAAGACATGTGAAATCCGCCAACCGCATTGGGCCAGCGTGGTGGATTACGGCCAGAATCCCCCTCGTAATGAGGGGAAGCCTGTGCGCACGAATGGGACGTCAAAAGGGCTAAATGATTATTATTATTTTTACCTTCTAAAATGTCTCCTTACATGCTCTTTGTATGAGCTGTTGGAAACCAGCACTGAATTACATATGATACATGTAAAACCATTATCACTCTGAAAAAGTATAAGAAACACAATATAAATGTCGTCTGTTGGGACCTGACGGAAAGGGACGGCGATAGAGCAGTCCAGTACACAGAAATATAAATAAACAAAAATTGGTCAAATGCATGTCAGGCCATGCACAATGAAGGGTTCCGTAGCAATTTAGGAAATTATTTTATGTATTGTTGGCTAGCTAGGTTTTGTTGGTTATCAGAAAAAACAAACCCAAACAACATAACTAGGTACCTACCTACATACTTGAGTTGTTCTGTGAGGCCTGGATATTTGGGTATCTAAATCGCCTATAGATTGCTTTGGCTGGCTATTCTTTCTGAGTGAATATAAAAAAGAACTCTGACTTAAACTACCTAGATTGGTATTTACTTATTTGGCTTATTGATCCTTGGCTTGGACATATTGTACATACCTTGTAATGCCTGCTCTTCATATGCCTTGCCAAAGTTCCTTCATGGTCAAACCCGAGGATACAACTCTCGCATTTGAAAGGCAATTTCAAGTACCCCACACTATTTCTCAGCTTCTCTCTTTCATCCTCCAAATCTTTCTCACTCAACGACATAAGGGTTATTTTGCCTTTGTACCTGGAAGAACACCATTACAACTGTATTCATCTCATACGTAATATTCCGAAAGTGTTTAAGACCCGTATTAAGTAATAAATCAATCTTAAGATGAGACTGGTCTTGAGTACGCTTTTTGAAATGACATTTTGTACTGGTATGACGTAATAATGACATTTCCAAGATCATTCTCAGAATTGAGATTGATTTATTAATACGGGATTTAGTATTTATGTAATAGGGGGAGAGCCTACTGCCTTTATACCCAGTCCTAACGCACTCAGAACTTTAGATATGAAGCTACAAGTACTTCGGAGGCTTCGCCTTGGTGGAATCACTCGATGCATTGCCGCACGTTAGAAAAGATAAGAGCTACGCGATAGAAAGGAATGAAAAGACAAGAGCTACGCAATAGAAAGAGAGACCCTTGTAGGTAAATATAATTATAGACACGTAGCGCGGTGATCATGCTGAATTGCACTTTGTTGTCACAGTCCAGACTAGCCCAGTTGGGGTTTGCGAAATTCACACGTAATTCGAAAGACGTGCAGGATTCATCAGGATGTTTAACTTCACCGTTCATTAAGTGAGAATTTTGATTAATATTACGATTCGCACACCACTTACACAAGGTCATACGAGGGAGTGAACGAATCTTATATATTCTATGCATACCTCTCTTCTTCCGTTTCTCCACTTATTTTATTATCAATCAATGGCATGTCGTCGTCGCAGTCAGTTGCGCTTTCATGTTCTATTTTCATTTCTGTGATAATTTCCGTTTTAATAACCGGTATTTCCGTGCATATTATCGGTTTTATTTCAACGTCATGCATTTCCGGTTCTGTGCTGTCCAATATTACTACTTTGGTGAGTTGCAGATCGTGGAGTTTTGTTATTTTTAAGACTTGTCCCTGGAAAATTAAAATTATTTACAAGTTAGGTAGGTAGGTATTTAACACTAGTAGTCCCGTGAGCTTCTTAACTAAGCTGAATGGTTTTGCAAGGATTGGGCCCACACTCAGTACGCACGTTTTCGTTCGAAAATCCATAAGGTATGACATGATTTAAACTTTAATGCCAGGGGTCTACCAAAATGTTGATGCTAGGGGGTCAATAAGGTTCCAAACCCTACAGACCCCCTGTCGTCAACTTACCTATATTGGGTGTGAGGTCTCAAGAAAGTAAAGGCCCAAAATACCTGGTTGGTAAGTAGAGCAACACTGTCTTCAACTTGTTGCTTGAATTGTTCTATCTTCTTCAATATGTGATGGCAAATGATACAGATATGCATTTTTTCTGGATCCAGCTGAAATATTAGGTAAGTGCTTACTTTCTCATATACTTGTTATATTGTTTAAAAGCTGGGCAACGTTTTGCCCATTGTTGGGCAAAATATTTCCTCGCTGTAAAATTCCAACATTTGTGTATTGTACAACGAAGGAACCCTAATAATAAGTAAAGATTATTTACTTATTGGCAAAAATAAGCTGGGCAAAGTTTGTCCACAAGAGGGAAAAAATTGCCCAGTTGTAAATTTTGCATATTTTGGTTCAGTGGCAATTTCTGTGACGGTGGGTGTGTGTGTCAGACTGGGATTATTTAAACGCTCTAATCCTAAAAATAGGTAGGTATGTGTTTTTGTAGACCGCCATGTTGGTTATGAATACGCCAATTCGCAGCGTGACTTCTATAGTATATGGTCAAACAAATCCGTATTACATTCACTTCTTTCATTTAATACGTTTGAATTTTCAAAATAATATTACCATATTCTAAATTAGTTATTAAATTACCTTTAATTTCGTAAAGTTCTCCAGAATTGTTGTGTGTGTACAAGTCATAATATTCACTAAACAGCCGTTTTGTGACGAACAGCAGATGCACACTCCATTTATTTTGGGTTTGTTATCGAAACAGGACGTTATTGGGTCTTCCATTATAGAAATATTAGTTTTTCATTACAATGAAAATAAACAATCCAATTTTCTATATGCACACTGCACTCACCGGTCTCTCTCAAACCAAATGACGTTTCTTTAGACGTAATTTAAAACAGTACATTAAGTGTTAATTTACGACTAACTTTATTGTAAATATAATTATCTTGAGACAATCTTGTTTATATACATACTCATAATTTGTATTACTAGTATTTAAAAGTCTAAGGTATTCATTCATAAACAGCACATTTTGAATTGAAATCAGTCAAAGTTAAATATTTTGTGTAGATAGTGAATTACGAACCGGAACGATTCCATTAGAACAAAACTTTTACGTTTTGTTAACATTGTTTGAAATTTTCTTTTGCCATTTTACAGTTATATTTGATTATACTGGTGATAAAAATGTAAATTGTAAACTTATGTATAAATGTCGGAAATAAATTAAAATTATCATCTCCATATATTTAGAATTTGGGACTGTAAATACGATAACAAAACGCAGTTGACTGCTGTTTATTTCTTGTAAAATGGCGTCGATAGCTTTCGTTTAGAGCAAAACAAATATTTATTCCTGTATTTAATTACATTTTCTGACTGGAAGTTGTATAAATAAGTACTTAATCTTATTTTTAAGTTAAAATGGATTCTAAAAATACTATAATTTGTTGTGGCTGCCTTAGTTATGGTCGAAGAATGCATTTAATTGATGAGTATTGGAAAAAGCAATGTTTTCTACAAATTATCAGCGAAATACCTGTGAGTTAATTATTTCAAACGCTGTTTTTCAATATTTTCAGGTTCTTAGGTTATTTGTTAAAGGTTTAGATTATTTAGTAATATTCTAAGGCCTTTATGTAGTTGTGTACGATGCAAGCTTTCACTTGTTAGACATTGACGAAAGATTCATACATATTGCTTTCTCTATAAAGTTTTGGTTTGTGTACAGCTGTGCATTAATGTTGCTTAGTTTATTTGATCAGTAACATTATTACTAAATGAGATAGGAGTATAGGTTGTTGATTTGACAAAGATGCATGCTGCGACTCTTATAACACTGGCATATGTGTTAATTTGCTATCATTCATGTGTCTTCGTGAAATTAACTGATTATATCAACTTCTAAAGAGTTGCTAGCTATTTTACT
The DNA here is from genome assembly GCA_918843915.1 of Notodonta ziczac. NCBI lineage: Eukaryota > Metazoa > Arthropoda > Insecta > Lepidoptera > Notodontidae > Notodonta > Notodonta ziczac. Next base: position 3,012,349 of record OU974064.1, read on the forward strand.
TTGTTAAATTTCATCAAAATCATCCAGCAATTTAGTGTTAACTAAGCCAGGAAGACAAAAAACAAAAAAAAATATACCAAATCATTTCAGATGTCCCAACCGGAGACTGAACCAGTGTCCCTGTGTTGGGAGTGCGAGGTACAGCTCAGAAACTTCACGAGATTCAAGCAAAAAGTCAAACACTCTTACAAAACTTACAACAAATATTTAAAACAGGTATCATTCCTTTTAATAGTTAATTCCTGGGGCTTACAACAAGTTTTGAAAGTTCCACATCCTGATGAAGGGTCTTGGGTCCCTACCAATCGGGAATGTCAGTAGGCAAGCTGGGCCCCCCATCTCATATATACCCTGATCGATCCTACTACCAATTGAACATAACCTATATTGTCCCATCTTCGGGGGTATTCACATAAATGACAGAAAGCTTCCGATCTCGGAAATGACAGCTTCCATCCTTCTTTTAAATAATGAATTAGAAGAAGAATGAAAGCTGTCATATCCGACTCACCATCGATTGCGTGCAAATACCTCGCCTGGAGGAGGCTACTTTAGCCTGTTGGGGCTTCGATGGCTTGTTGATGGAGCGGTAATAAAACTAGTGGACTGTATACTATAAATTATAATGCAAGGAGATTGAAACAATAGTAGTCGCGTTTACGGTTAGATAAAAAACATAAAACGGTAAATTAAATTGATATGCGCGAGCGCGTGTTTACGTCCAGGTTCGTAACAGCTGACTGCCTTATATGGCGCGGGCGGCCGTCTTCGACCGGTCGCCCGCTGCCTGCGTCGCACTCCTCTTGGTCCCCCGCATCTGTCGTCCTGGTGAGTGGATGACTCAACAAGCCCGTAACACCGAGATAATAATAATCGAACAAATTATTTCACAGAATAAAAGAAACCTCACAGAGATTAACACAAAACCAAGATTTACAGCGCACACTTTAATAAATATATCACTGTTAAACACCGCAGAGCACACCGAAACAGAATACCAAATTATTAAACCAGAAGAATGTTCACTAGATGACTATGACCATCCATTTGGTGACACAAACTCTAACGAAGAGAAACCATTAAAGATGACGACAACAAAATCTTTGAATATCGAAATGAAGAAGCTTAACAGTGAAGTGTGGTTGCGTGAAGAAGATAAGTTACATGATGAAGAAACCGTGCAAGCTTGTACAGAATTCGCTGACACAAATGAAATGAACAAACTTGTGTGTGTGAAAAAGGAGAAGAAAGTAAAAGTGGTAATTAACGGTGAAGTTAAGAGGAAAAAAAGAAAATCGAAGGGAACAGTGAACGTATATACAGAAGTAGAGTTGAGTAGAGAAGAATTGGAAGAAGAGAGAAGACTGGCGGTACTGAAAGAAGAGTATGTTAATGCAATGTTCAAGTGTGCAAGATGTATTGTGTGTTTTGCAAATGCTGAAGATTTGAAAGACCATATACATTTGAAACATGAATTGGTAAGAACTCAAAATCATACAAATAAATAAAGTGTCTTTTTGTAATGTCAAAATAACATTTTTCCCTAAATGCAAATTAAAGTTTATACGCTACATATTATGACAAAGGAAAAAAATATTTCAATATTTTTATTAGTCTGTTTGTTTGTTCCTGCTAATCTCCGAAACGGCTGGACCGATTTTGACGGGACTTTCACTGGCCGATAGCTCATTTTATAAGGAGTAACTTGAGGTACTTTTATTTTATCGAAGTACCACGCGGACGGAGCCGCGCGCAACAGCCAGTACTTTTGTACTTCTTCTCCTACTAAACTGCTTGACCGATTTTGATGGTTTTTTCATTACAGAACTCTTCTAAACACAAATGTCATATATGCGAGTGTTCATTCGCCAGCGAGGTCTCGTACAATTATCACGCGAGCAAACACGCGAAGCGGTACGAATGCATCGCGTGTACAACGCGAAGCGGCAGCAAGCGAGCCGCCGCGAAACACTTCGAGCAACACCACTGCCACGGGTGAGACACTTTGAACCTTATAACAAGACATCTTGCGTCGACTTTACAGTAGCGGTTAATTCTCTAAATAAATAAATATCGCCAGGCTGACACACCAACTGTATGGTCCCAGACTAAGCAACGCTTGTACTATGGGTGCCGTACAATGGACTGGGGGCGATCCCGGTGACACCCAGACGAGGGCAAATTACGAAAAGGCGATTTCCGAAATTTACCCTGACGGGAATCGAACCCGTAACCAACCAGTGTAGTGAGCCGAGCGGTCTCCGCTCGCAGCACTGCGCCAAGCGGTCGTCTAGACCAGTAAAGTTGATATTAATATTATTTTCAGTACTTGATATTCAACATAAGGCGTCAATAGTCTAGTGGTTAGAGGGGCCGCCCTCGTAGCTGAGAGGTTCCGGGTTCGATCCCCATCCTGGCCATTAAACTATTGACGTGAGCCCACTCCTAACACAAGCATCAGCTGGAGAGGCTAACAGGAACAGTAGTAATGTGATAAACACACATAGATAAAAATTAATTGTTTAAAAAATAAAAATAAACTTTAATGCAGAGCATTAAAGTCGATTTTTGAATGACAGCTGCAGTACAATACAGTACGTACAATGAGAGTACTGCAAAATTAAATCTAAGTAATACATTTAAATCTGTAGTTAAAGGCTTTAAAGTCGATTTAAGAAATAGGGTTCACTCATGATTAAAGTATGCAAACTGAAACCGACCTACCCACATTCGCATTAAAGTTGGTTTTGGTTTGCAGGATTATGCGCAGATTGGTATATTTTTTTTTATAAATGTAGGGTTGTTTGATAGTGAATTTTATTCGAATACCACTAAAGTCTAGTCTTCAGTGGCAATAATTACACAATGTGTAGCAAACCGTCCAAGAACTAAATAAGCTTTTGTTCACAGAACAGTTTTGGAATATAAAATACAAGATACCAATTGGCATAATGGACGAAGCGCGGACAAGTCCGCTGAAGGCGAAGATAAAAAGTAAGTCGTGTTTATAGTAATCATCAGTGTTGCCAGACTGTACAATAATGATGTACGATAGCGGAAAACAAAATTTATGTTAAACGTCCGATCATTTTAAACAGAACCAAAATACCTTTAAACGGACTGGAAGTCATAGTTTTGAAACAGTTTTGCTCCATTTCATTTTTCTTTACCAATATTTTTGTAGTGAACCTTCAATACGGACGCTTAGGGGGCTCGTCGCGCGGCCACTCTATCCGTGCTAAGCGTCAGTAGCGTTACACAGTATATATAGTTATACTAGGTGAAACAGAAAGGGTATACTATTTTCTTTGCAACTCAACGTTGTAAATCTAAAACTATCGGCTTTGTGGGACAGTTGAAGTACTAAAGGTTTTGTAGACTTGTGAAATCTGTCAACAGCTGTATCCCTGTAACACGTTTTGTTTTTCAAGTTTCCTCCAAAGCAGATAGATTTAGAATTACAAAGTTATTTTTTTTTAAAGTCTACCCTTTCTGTTTCAACCTGTATATAAATATATTAATATAATAGAATAAAATCACTATTTATTGTACCTACCAATGTATACTATTGTTTTTTTTATGTTATCTGATATATTCCGAACTTGAGTGTGCAATAAAGAGTTATTCTATTCTACACCAGAGTTCGAATTGGACTTTAAATCCTACTAATATTATAAATGCGAAAGTTTGTGAGTGTGGATGTATGTTTGTTACTCCTTCACGCAAAAACTACTGAACGGTTTTGGATGAAATTTGAAACACAGATAGTTTATAACCGGGATTAACACATAGGGTACTTTTTATATCGATAATCCCCAAATTTTTGTTAAGTTAAATACTACGCGGACGAAGTCGGTGGGCACAGCTAGTAACAAAATAATACAGTAATGTACATTTGGCGGTCTTATCGCAGGCTGCGATCTCTTCCAGACAACCTTTTGCACCTTTAGAGTCTGTTGATTTTTCGAAGACGCGCGAATTATTGCAATTTGATCCATATGCCATTGTCATAAGAGTCACAGCACGCGTCTTTGTGAAGACCGAAGTGTCGGCTCGCGTCTATTATACTACCCTCATGTACTATTGTTCCGTAGTACGAAACAGTCGAGCCCGTTCCCCTGCGCGCTGTGCGACAAGTCCTTCAAATGGAAGACGTCTCTGAGGAAGCATGTTGAGACCCATCGCATCGAGACCGGACAGAAGAGAAAGCCTTACTGCGAGCCTTGCCGGTACGATAGTCTGTACTATTCATATTTATTTCTTTAAAAAATGGCCCGCACGATTTAATAGGCTTTTCGCCAGAGTCAAGTAAGAAATAGCAATAACAAACACCTTTAATAGCAATACAATACAAATATTACCCCCTCGACCCGCTCACCGCTCTCCTAGACTCAGATGTCGAGGAGAACGACACACGCACACTCCCCGCCAGACACCGACCTCGCCGGCGAGGTCGACGAACCCCCGCTTCCGCTAGAAGGTGCGTCTACTTACCTAGACGCACCTTGGCACCCGACAAGCCCGCTGAGTTTCTTGCCGGATCTTCTCAGTCGAGGTCGCGTTCCGATCCGGTGGTAGATTTACCCTCGCCACCTCTCCTGGCAGCGGCCCAAGCCGAGGTCGTGTCCCTTGTGGCGCCCTTAAGCTAGCTGCCCCCCTGCCCCTCTGGCTGGAGCGCACTTGCGCTCGCCCTCTGTCCGGGTGAAGTTGGTATGGCCACTCTGGCTAACAACATATAGTCCAGATCAAAAAAAAAAAAAAAAAACTATACAAATATGTGACCGTCCATTTTGAACTTCTTAGAAATTCAGGTTTCCTCACGATGTTTTCCTTCATCGTAAGCAACTGATAATCATATATAAATTATGATTCGGACATAGATTTCGAAAGACCCAGAGGTGCGAGCCGGGGTTTGAACCCAGGATCTTTTGACCGCAGGCAAGACGCGTGCCGAAGCTATCACTGCTTCCAAATAAATTATATTCTAATTATTTTTATTATTTTCAGATTATCATTCACAACGACTTCGAATCTTCAGAAGCATGTGAAGACAAGTTCAAAACATCAAATACAATTAAAACTTAGGTAAGAACCTATAGTCGTCATATTTATAAATCAATCTCAAGTCTTCTTCATTATCTAAATATATATAACTCAAAGGTGACTGACTGACTGACATAGTGATCTATCAACGCACAGCCCAAACCACTGGACGGATCGGGCTGAAATTTGGCATGCAGGTAGATGTTATGACGTAGGCATCCGCTAAGAAAGAATTTTGATTAATTCTACCCCCAAGGGGATAAAATAGGGGATGAATAATCCCGAAATTTTTGTTAAGTTAAATTACACGCGGACGGTGTCGCGGGCACAGCTAGTTTAAAAATATGTCCCACCCATGTTAATAGGTATTCCGCCAGTGTCGAGTAACGAATAGCAATAACAGACACATTTAATAACAATACAATACAAAAATGTGACCGTCCGTTGGAAAACCAAAATGGAGGCCGATCTCAAGTTTGAGAGTGATCTTGAGTATGCTTTTGAAATGACATTCTGTACTGGTATGACATACCAATGACATTTACAAGATCGCTCTCAGCAGACTTGAGATCGCTTTATTAATACGAGACAAAATTTATTTATTACTAGCTGTGCCCCCCGACTTCGCCCGCGTAGTATTTAACGTAAAAGTATCCTATATGTTAATCCCGGTTATAAACTATCTGTGTTCCGAATTTCATCCAAATCCGTTCAGTAGTTTTTGCGTGAAGGAGTAACAAACATACATCCACACTCACAAACTTTCACATTTATAATACTAGCTGTGCCCACGGACTTCGTCCGCGTAGTATTTAACGTAACAAAAATTTCGGGATTATCGCGATAAAAAGTATCCTATATGTTAATCCCGGTTATAAACTATCTGTGTTCCAAATTTCATCCAAATCCGTCCAGTAGTTTTTGCGTGAAGGAGTAACAAACATACATACATACATCCACACTCACAAACTTTCACATTTATAATATTAGTAGGACTTCTCACCATCAAACTCAAACCCCATTGGTTAAAAGGTTGTATAGTTACACCGTGCTTTGTCTTCTTCTTTCGAATGTAAAATTACTGACGACAGGAAGAGATAATTTCGGTGTGTAAGTAGATATTCGCCCGCTGTTTATTAATAAGGGGAAATACATAGTTCATTTTGTTTATGCCTACTAGGGCACTTACAAATTGACATTTTTACACTATTTTCCCTCAATGCCTCGACGACCGCTTGGCGCAGTGGTTCGAGCGTAGGCCGCTCTGCACATGGTGGTTGCGGGTTCGATTCCCGCCGGGCCAAATTTCGGAAATGGTATCTTTGTAATTTGCCCCGGCGAGAATAGAACTTCCAACTATAGACTAGTCTTATTTATTTGACCGTAGAGTAATTTAATATTCTTTTACATATCATACGTAGACAAATAAGGTATGCTTTTAGCTAGATAACTAATAAAAAATATGTAAAACAGGAAGCTAAAGGAATCCCTCCCCGAGGAGGCTGCGAGCCCGGAGAAGGAACAAGCTCGGATAGAGGAGATAAAATGTTCCGTGAACAGCGCGCGGCAGGTGTTCCCGTGTCCGCAGTGCGACAAGAGGTTCCAGTGGCGAGGGAACATGCTGCGGCACGTGCAGAGCCACGCGGCCAGGTGAGATGGCACTAAGTATTACTGGCCACGTTCAGTTATAGACCTCTGTCAGTATCTAGCCACGTTCAGTATTTAGCCACGTTCAGTTATAGACCTCTGTCAGTATCTAGCCACGTTCAGTATTTAGCCACGTTCAGTTATAGACCTCTGTCAGTATCTAGCCACGTTCAGTAATTGGCCACTTTCAGTATTTAGCCACGTTCAGTTATAGACCTCTGTCAGTATCTAGCCACGTTCAGTAATTGGCCACTTTCAGTATTTAGCCACGTTCAGTTATAGACCTCTGTCAGTATCTAGCCACGTTCAGTAATTGGCCACTTTCAGTATTTAGCCACGTTCAGTTATAGACCTCTGTCAGTATCTAGCCACGTTCAGTAATTGGCCACTTTCAGTATTTAGCCACGTTCAGTTATAGACCTCTGTCAGTATCTAGCCATATTTATTTAGTAATAAGCCCCTTTCAGTATATAGCCACGTTCAGTAATGGGCCACTTTCAGTATCTAGCTATGTTTAGTAATTTGCCAGTTTCAGAGTCTAGCCATATTCAGTAATTGGCCACTTTCAGTATTTAGCCACGTTCAGTAATTGGCCACTTTTAGTATCTAGCCACGTTCAGTAACTTGCCAGTTTTAGGGTCTAGCCATATTTATTTAGTAATTTGCCACTTTCAGTATCTAGCCATGTTTACAGTAATTGACTTTTCAGTATCTAGCCATGTTCAGTAATTTACCTTTTTCAGTATCTACCCATGTTCGGTATATGGCCACTTTCAATATCTAGCCACGTTCAGTAATTGGCCTCTTTCCATATCTAGCCATATTTAGTAATTGTCTATTATCAGTGTCTAGCCACGTTTAGTAACTGGCCCTATTTCACCCCTTTAAGAATTATTATCCCGACAATAGGTAGACTATGTCCTTCGCCAACGCCCAAACTATCTCTGTACCAAAATTAATCGACATTCATTCAGCGGTTTAGGCGTGCAAACGTAACAAAAATACAGACACACACAGAGTCACTTTCGCACTTATAATATACTAGCGACTCGCCCCGGCTTCGCACGGGTGGAGAGTATTTAGGGTGTGCTGGTTACTTGACTTGTGCCGGGCCCTGGGGTTAAATTATAGTCTGTAGTGCGTTATAAACAATTATATTTAATAAGTATAAAAATGATCGAACGTGCTACACACAATAGAAGAGATGAACGAACAGGAGGGAAACGGAAGTAATAAAACAGACACATATTGCCAAGTACAATAAACTGGCGACATCTATGGTAGGAAAACATCATACCTATATGTTATCTATAATAATATAATTATAAACCAATAGATGGCGCTATAATATTGACCAACGGGTGCAATATATTATGATCAGTGTTTCTCTACTATATTATGCATGTATTATACATATAAACCTTCCTCTTGAATCACTCTATCTATTAAATAAACCGCATCAAAATCCAAAGCATACATAGGGACAGACAGACAGCGGGAAGCGACTTTGTTTTATACTATGTAGTGAAGATTATGAGTTTTTGCAGGGTGAAAGGCGAGCTAGTTTGTGGACCCTGCAACAGGACCTTCTCCTCAATCGCCACCTACAAACAACACATGAAGATAAGCAAGAGGCACGTCTCCGAGAACGATTTCAAGTGAGTTTTGATGCGTATATCCGTGCTAAGCGTCAGTAGCGTTACACAATATATACCAGGTGAAACAGAAAGGGAATACCTACTATTTTTTTGCAACTTTACTTTGTAAAAAAAAAAACTAAAATCTGGGCTTTGTGGGACAGTTGAAAGACTAAAGGTTTTGTAGACTTGTGAAATCTGTCAACAGCTGTATCCCTGTAACACCTTTTGTTTTTCAAGTTTCCTCCAAAGTAGACAATTTTAGAAGTACAAAGTTATTTTTTGAAAAAACATATATAACCTTTCCGTTTCAAACTATATAACTTAAGTGTATTTAACAATAGGTACTCTATCTGGTTAATAATAAGCAGCCCTTTTGTTTTCAAGCAATCTTAAACTTAAGTAACTGTTCATTTAGTTCGAAGAAAACGTTACCCTTAAAAAATTAAGTCTAATTAACTTAGGAAGTTGCGTTTATGAATCAGCAAAATATATCAGAGACAGTGTTCTAAGACGATCAGTCCTATGCAAAAATCATAAGTCAAAAGCACAGCACTCCGAAATTAAACCGCTGTCGTCGTTGCGAGCTGCCAATGCGTCGCGATTCCGACTCTCACACATCGTACGGAACTTAGCAACATGTGCTGGCCGATCTTCTGTGTGAGGGTGGTGCTACTCCGGTCGATGGCTTCAGCTCAACTCTTCCACCTTGATATTACGACCGCAATTTTATCTCAGGTACATGTGCAGCGACTGCGGCAAGAGGTTCGCCAATAAAACCCGACTAAAGGACCATATCAACTGGGAGCACCTCAAGAACTATGTGCACACATGCTCGGTGTGTCAGAAGGTAACCTCTGTCTGCTGAATCACGGAGCTATTAACCCCCACTCTTGTCCTTTGTAAATTAAAAGTCAATACGCTTGCGAATTTCATGCTAAAATCAATTTAACAATCCTGAAAATTTTGAGCATCATTCATGAGAATATCGACGGAAAAATCCAACTCTGCGGGGTCCAGAATCATGAGTTTAATCCATGGTATCAGTTTTCGTTACGATGCCCCTTACACCCTTTATACATACATGTGTATATATTATATTAACTAGCTGATCCGACAGACGTTGTCCTGTCTTAACTTTGAATATTGAATTCGAATTGTTCCGCTCAACTTTCTTAATTTTTTCTTTCATAAGAACCTTCTTCTGACAATAATAAACACTACAAAAATATAATTAGCGAAATCGTTCCATCCGTTCACACGTGATGCGATGACCAAGAAATAGAGATTCATTTATATATATATATATACAATAGTTAATTCTCGCTATATTATGATGTCAACAAACTTATTCAGTTAGTTACTTATTTTGAATATGTCATTAATTTCTAAAAGAAACATCACAATTATTAAGTAAAATTTCACAGATATATCCCTGCAAGACTGCCGTATATTGTTCGTTACAGGTGTTCAAAAGCCACACGTCGTTGTACTTACACAAGCAGGTAGTACACATGAAAGACAAGACTGAACATTTGTGTCATCACTGCGGGAAACCGTTCCCTGTGAGTATATTGATTTATTTATTATATCCTACTAATATTATAAATGTGAAAGTTTGTGAGTGTGGATGTATGTATTTATGTTTGTTACTCCTTCACGCAAAAACTACTGAACGGATTTGGTTGAAATTTGGAACACAGATAGTTTATAACCGGGATTAACATATAGGATACTTTTTAACCCGATAATCCCGAAATTTTTGTTACGTTAAATACTACGCGGACAAAGTCCGTGGGCACAGCTAGTATATAATTTATAATATCGCGAGACGAACCCAACAACTGTATGGTCCAAAACTAAGCGATGCTTGTACTGTGGGTACCGTACAATGGACTGGGGGCGATCCCGGTGACACCCAGACCGGGGCAAATTACGAAAAGTTAGTTTCCAAAATGTACCCTGACGGGAATCGTACCGGCGACCATCATGTGCAGTGAGTCGAGCGGCCTATGCTGGAACCACTGCGCCGAGCGGTCGTCAAATTATATTAATTGTATTTCAATTGTGGACCACTTTTGAAAATGATTTCAACCAAACTAATTCAAATGAAAGAAACCACAAGGTCCCTAGTTTTTTATAGTTTTTTAGTGCACCCAGGGTTTTTTAAAGTTGATGGTTGGTTTTATTGAAGAGGGTTTTTTGAAACTAGACGGCACTGTTTTTTTCTCATAATTTATTTCTATACAGCGTGTTTCAAAACTAATAATACATATCGACGGTGGAAAGGAAAAACAAATGAAACGCCATTTTGGTCGAAAAAAATGAGTTTTACAGTTACATCGATAGCGAATCGAAAACACTATCGAACTGTATAAAAAACTCATTTTTATTACTCATACTCGGAAAGTAGGTCTGAAGTTGCCTGAGGAGCGGGTTGAAAGTAATACTTTTCCGCCCTAGCGAAAATAACTTTCAACTGACAGCTGTCAAATTATTAAAAAAAAAACTAGTTCCATTTTCACCTTTCTATGGAACCATGTTCCAACCTTTTCTACAGTCACTCAATTACAGCGCGATGTAAAATTGTAATAATATAAAGTTAAGTATTAATTAAAGAATATAATATTTTTAAATGACTTTATTATAATTTAGTTTCAACAATTTCTTTAAAATAACATAGATTTGGGCTTTGGGAATATTTAAATATGAAAATGAAAAATAATGGCTAAATAATGAAGTTGGCCGGCCAACGAAAAATTAAAACAAAATAGGCGGCAATCCGATCAACATTTGTTTTTTCGAGTTGTTGAGTACTGTTCATGCTTCCTTGTATTATTTATTTAGCCAATTCCTGTTATTATTTTTACTTTCCTTGTATTCGTAATGAAAAGCACATTGTTTACCACGGGTGAAATTCTTGCATTCACCCCTTGTGTAGCAATGTACTATTTCGACCAAAGCTTCTTTTTTTTTTTCCTTTCCACTATCGTATTATTAAAAGTTAGTATGTCCGAAACAAAATAACATCACCTATGCGTGTGTGTATGTGTGTCGTAGAACCAGGCGAAGCTGCGCGTGCACGTGCGCGCCGTGCACGCGGGGGGTGTCGGGGCGGGCGCGGGCGCGGGCGTGTCGTGCGGCGCGTGCGGCGCGCGCTTCTCGCGGCTCTCGTGCTTGTCGCGGCACGCGCGCCGCGCGCACGCGCCGGGGAACACGTGACTCTACATATTATTCATCCCACCCAAAGATATAGATTTACAAATGCATGTACTTCGCGTGTACGAAACCCCGACCAAGCGTCGAGGTTGGTCGCCGCTAACTTACATTCCGCGCGACTACAGATATAAACAATACGAGTAAGAGCGAGATAATCACCCGAGAGAATCGCAGCGGGCGGAGGGGCATCGGCGGCATCGGTGTCTTTGAATCGGTTTGGATTCCCCGTCGCTAATGACGTCACAGGAGATGTTAGAAATTCGGCACGCTCGGTTTCAATACAAATCGTGATACTTGCGTTATCTATGTAAATCTATATGTGTAATCTACCACTGTACTGGGGTGGTTTACATACTTCACTACATAGTATAAAACAAAGTCGCTTCCCGCGGTCTGTCTGTCCATACGTATGCTTAGATCTTTAATACGCAACGGATTTTGATGCGGTGTTTTTAATGGATTGAGTGAGTCAAGAGGAAGGTTTATAATATGTATAATACATGCATAATATAGTAGAGAAACACTTTAGTATCAGCATTGCACCCGTGCGAAGCCGGGGCGGGTCCCTAGTTAATTAATTAATAAATATCGCCAGACGAACACACCAACTGTACGGTCCCAAACTAAGCAACGCTTGTACTATGGGTACCGTACAATGGACTGGGGGCGATCCCAGTGACACCCAGACCAGGGAAAATTACGAAAAGGCCTACTAATTAAACGAAAATCTCAATACGCTCGAGCGCGCAATTCATACTATACCTACATATAATGTGAGTGATGTATTTTGATACTCAAATAGAATATTGTGATGTGATTGGTATTTTTATTCTTGAACCCCAATGCCTGTACCCTAAAAACGGCTGAGCCGAAATATTTATTATTTTTATAAATATAAAAGTCGTAATATATTCAATATGATTATCATTCGCTTACGGTGAAGAGAAACATCGCTAGTAAACCTGCATGTCTTAGAAAATATAACCAATTTTCGAAAGACATGTGAAATCCGCCAACCCGCACTGGGCCAGAGTGCCCAGGAGTAGGTCGTCAAAATGGCTAAATCTAAATATATATAACTCAAAGGTGACTGACTGACATAGTGATCTATCAACGCACAGCCCAAACCACTGGACGGATCGGACTGAAATTTGGCATGCAGGTAGATGTTGTGACGTAGGCATCCGCTAAGAAAGGATTTTGATTAATTCTACCCCCAAGGGGATGAAAGTTTGTATGAAACTTTGTAAATTTAATTCCACGCGGACGAAGTCGCGGGCACAGCTAGTTATCTATATAAATAAAAATGAATGTCTGTATGTCCTTTATAGAATCGTAAACTATGCATTTGATCATGTCATGATCTTCAGCAAAGTGTCGTGCATGAGCCCACAAAGGTTTCTGAGTTGGTACGACCAATCTTTGACAGCGTAGCAACGCGCGCAAGTTACAGCTAGTTATACTAGGTGAAACAAAACGGGTATACTATTTTTTTGCAACTTAATTTCGTAAATTTCAACCTACCGGCTTTGTGGCCAGTTGAAGTACTAAAGGTTTTGCAGACTTGTGAAATATGTCAACTGCTGTATCCCTATGACACCTTTTGTCCTTCAAGTTTCCTCCAAAACTCATAGTTTTAGAATTACAAAGTTAAGTTTTGATAATAAAGTATTCGCTTTCTGTTTCAACCTGTATAACATTCTGCAAACACGCGTACAATCCGCCTAGTGTTAAGCAGTTACCGTGCGAAATTCAGGACAAAAAGTATGTAAAAACATATAGAAATGCAATGCTGTGTAAAAATTTCAAGTAAATCCATCGACTTCTTTACGAGTTTAGCGGACACATACATATAGAAGCTGATTTATTATAATATAAAAGATTACATATATACAATTGAAGTGTCTGTTTGTTATGTGAAATAACAGCTTTTTACTAAATGTTAATGTAAGTATGTGCGGTACTTATAACGGAAAAATATTTTTAAATATTTGTTTGTCTAATGTTCCGGCTAATCTCCGAAACGGCTGGACCGATTTTGACGGGACTCTCATTGGTAGAGAGCTGATGATATTAGAAGTTAATTTTATTGTATTTAAATACCACGCGAGCGGAACCGCGGGCAACAACCAGCATATAATATGAAATTTTATTTTATTAGTATATCGATAACATAGTATTTTATGTGCAATAGGTACATGTGTGACAAAATGTAAAGTTTCTGAAACATATTCGCGAAAATATGATAATATTTTTACTTTCTACACTATTTATTGGTTTTCACGAATGCAGTGAGTTTTTTTCATACTAATATTATAAAGAGGAAAACTTTGTTTGTTTGATTGTAATGAATAGGCTCCGAAACTACTGAACCGATTTGAAAAATTCTTTCACTGTTGGGAAGCTACACTATCCCCGGGTGACATAGGCTATAATATATTTTCAAAAAAATTAGGGATCCTTGCTAAAACTCGAATAATGTAACCGCAATGTACCCGTGCGAAGCCGGGGCGGGCCGCTAGTTTTGTATAATTTTATAAATAGTGTGTTGCAAAACAGACTTAACTACCGTATATTTTAATGACCAACCGATTAATAATACAATGCTAATATGTAAATTCCCCCCAGTATTGAGGGGAGGTCCGTGCCCATTATTGGAACATTAGAAGAGCTGAATTGTACATTATTATTAATTCAACTTTTCCGTGTGTGCAATCATAGCTCCAAAATTGATAAACCTATTCCAACGCAAGGCTGAAGTAATATATTTAATTCTTGGTTATCTTGAAAGACACATTGGAGCTATCTTATATACCAAAATACCTACCTCTCTGTACCTATTTAATATAAGTATATTGTATATTGTGTGAATAGAATCAAGCCCGCTGAGTTTCTTGTCGGATCTTCTCAGTCGAGTTCCCCTTATAGGTGTCGCCTGTATTTAGCAAAATAGTTAAGTATTTTTAGAGCTTTTTTGATGTGATACATCTATTGGCGCACTTCTTTTTATGTGACACATCTATTGGCGCACTTCTTTTGATGCGACACATCTATTGGCGCACTTATTTTGATGTGACACATCTATTGGCGCACTTCTTTTTATGTGACACATCTATTGGCGCACTTCTTTTGATGTGACACATCTATTGGCGCACTTCTTTTTATGTGACACATCTATTGGCGCACTTCTTTTGATGTGACACATCTATTGGCGCACTCTGACAGTGAAATCAACCAGTTTGCCGTCACGGCAACACGGCATGACGCTCTCTCATGCCATCACGCACCCTCTACGCCACCGCTCTCGACTCTCTTGTCACTACACCGGTTTCACATCTGCCACAGGTCCTGTGACGTACAACTTTTTTTTATTTTTCAGCTTCAACAGTCTCACTGAACCCGCAAAGCGTGAACCTAGCATTAGAAACATCAATATTCTTCGAACCTAACGATGCTAAAAACAATCACGTCTTCATTAAAAACCTGCAAAAAATGCTGTCACAAATCCAAAATTTGGTATTACCCAACCCCGGGCCCGACCTGGCAATGAGAACCGTAGACACGAAAAACATACTAACCAAATTCCTAATCGATTTGGGTATCGTATTAGCGAGCCATAACGATACCGATTTGAAAAACATATCGATATTATTCAACCGTATCGTGGACGATTTATATTTCAAAGAATCGTTGTTCCACGAAATATTCATCGAGTCGAGGCTCAAAAACTTCATACGATCCGTGACTAAAGAGTGGAAGGATACGAACGCGAGTGTTCTGAGATCCGCAATAAAAAAATGCTTAACCCACAATAGCACTGTTATCGGTAAGTTTGTGAGGAAACTCAATAAATATTACGACGAGGACGACGGTAAGAGAATGAAGAAAATCGTCAAACGATTAAGAAAGTATCCGAGAAAGAAAAGAGATTTGACCAAAGTCATAACCGATGGGATAAAATATTTAATCTTCGACCATTACAACGCTCTGAACTACAGTTCTAAACTTAAACTCGCCACACAGCTGCAAAAGTTAACGTACTATTTGACGGATAATTTTAAGAATAAAACTTTGGATCCAGACCTGGCGGTTGATTTCAGGAGGAATACAAAACTAGATTCAGGTTTGTCCAATTTGATTGAAACCAGTTCTAAAGTTGGCAACACTTTAATAAAGAAAAAGGAATTGGTTTTCGATAAAAATGTTCACATTTACATAACGGGAGATACGAAAAAATATAATGACACTTATATTCTAGAGTAAATGATTGAATAAAAACGCAATAATACATTTGACGCAACATATTTTTTATTTGTTACACATTTAGGTATTTCGACACAGGAACAGGCCGGACGTTTCTGATATTTTTTAATGCTGATATGCTGACAGCGAGCCATGTGAAAGTAAGTATGATGGATACTTAAGAATCTACGTCATTTAATGAATCTACCTTATTAAAAAGAAAAATATATTCCATCTGCACAGTTTAAGTAGAACAAAACGTTATACAAACCAGTTGGTTCAACCAAAATAGTTACCCAAACTAGATGGTTCAATACTGTTGAACCAGCTATTCGGAATAGCTGGTTCAACACGACTAGCTAGTTCAACCGATTTGGTTGGTTCATCTAAGCTAGCTAGTTCAATGGAACTAGCTGGTTCAACACGACACAACTAGCTGGTTCATCCAAACTAGCTGGTTCAACACGACACAACTAGCTGGTTCATCCAAACTAGCTGGTTCATCCAAACTAGCTGGTGCATCCAAACTAGCTGGTTCAACACGACACAACTAGCTGGTTCATCCAAACTAGCTGGTTCAACCGAACTAGCTGGTTCAACCGAACTGGCTGGTTCAACCGCTCAAAATGACATGTCAAATACGTACTCATATCGCTAGGGCGGTTCGGGGGGGGCAGTAGGAGACGCGGGGGGGCGCGGCGCGCAGGCGGTGCACGCGGCGGCGGTGCGTGTACAGAGACGCACTCTGCCGGAAGGTGGCGCCGCACAGCTCGCACGCCAGCGGCCGCTCGCCGCTGTGGATCGCCTCGTGCTCGCGGAGACCCTTCTTGTCCTGATTACATTAAAGGCGGTGGTGGAATAGCGTCGACATAGTTCTGCCCTGGCAAATGCAGTAATCGCAAAATTACAGTTTCGAGAAAAACACGTTTTTTTGAAATCTCTACATTAACTGCAATCAATATTTAGCAAGCAACCCTCAAACCATTATTCATATTGGCACATTGGCACATGGTGGTTGCGGATTCGATTCTCGCCGGGGCAAATTTCGGAAATGGCCCAGGTCTGGGTGTCACCGGGATCGCCCCCAGTCCATTGTACGGTACCCATAGTACAAGCGTCGCTTAGTTTGGGACCGTACAGTTGGTGTGTTCGTCTGGAAATCCTACTAATATTATAAATGCGAAAGTTTGTTAGTATGGATGTATGTTTGTTACTATTTCACGCAAAAACTACAGAACGGATTTGAATAAAATTTGGAACACAGATAGTTTATAACCTGGATTAACACATAGAATACTTTACTTATGTCTACACGGACGAAGTCGCGGGCAGAAACTAGTATAATAATATAATAATCTAACTCACCCTAAAGGCTTTCCCACACTGTTGGCACATCTTGTCTCTCGCACTCTCCTTGACTCCGTCGTGAGCGCGGCGGACGTGTCTTGTGATGCAACGACGAGTCGCCAAAGCCTAAATCAAAATTAAACCAAACTTCAAAAAAAGATAATTAAATTGAAAATTTAAAAAACTCCCGATGCGGCGACTTTTTAAACTACAAAAGAGCTGATAATTGTCAAACGGCTGAACCGATTTTCATGAAACACAGCTTAGAACAGTATTGATCAGAATACCTTACTTACAAAGAAAACAAAATTATTACATACACGACCTTTTGGCGCAGTGGTTTAAGCTTAGACCGCTCGGGTCACTGAATCGGGTGGTTGCGGGTTCGATTTCCGTGGCGTGGGGGCAAATTACGGAAATGGCATTTTCATAATTTGTCCAGGTCTGGGTGTCACTGGGATCGCCCCCAGTCCATTGTACGGTACCCATAGTACACGTGTTGCTTAGTTTGGGACCGTACAGTTGGTGTGTCAGTCTGGCGATGTTTATTTATTTACACAGACGAACATAAACATCCTCCCTTTTTGAAAGTCGGCTAAAAAGTAGATAAACACCTAAATATCGCCAGACTAACACACCAACTGTATAGGTCCAAACGAAGCCTTGCCTAGATTCCCCTTTGCATTGAGGAGAGATTCGGCTTCTACCAGGCATGCCTTTTAAGTTCTGTCGTTTCCATATTTCCCGGCAATTTTGAATTTGGAACTGTTCTATATTCGAATGTGTTTAAATTTCGAATCTCAAAACAATTGAAAGTTTTTGGATTAATGCTATTGTTTAGTCACAGCGTCGATTAGAATCTGTCAGGTTACGTACGAAAATGAATCTTCCTAAGGAAAATGTTCGTGCAATAATTTTCTACAACTTTAGAAGAGGCCTGACACGGCGTCAGTGTTTTGAAGAGCTAACATCTGTGTTCAGTGATGAAGCCCCATGTCTGCGGACTGTCGAACGCTGGTATTTATAATTCCAGCGTAAACATACTATTCTTAGTGACAAATCTCGCGAAGGACGGCCAAAATCCGCCTTCACTGAAGATAACATCATTGCTGTGAGACAACAAATTCTCGAAGATCGTCATGTGACGTATCAAGAGATAGAGGTTCTATTAGGCATCTCAGGGACAACCATTCAGAAAATCTTGCATGAAGCGCTTGGTGTAAGAAAGCTAGTTTGCCGTTGGATACCGCATCTGCTTTCCGACGATCACAAGGCGGCCCGCGTCAGATGGTGTAAGAAAACTCTGCAAAGGTTCAACCAAGGAGAGTCAAATCACGTCTACAACATCATCAGTGGTGACGAATCTTGGATCTATGCCTACGATCCTGATTCCAAACAACAATCTACAATCTGGGTCTTTCAAGACAAGCCAAAACCGACTAAAGTTGTTCGTTCTCGAAGCACTTCAAAGAAGGTGGTGGCCACGTTCATTGGAAAAACCGGCCATATTGCGACTATTGCACTTGAAGATCGTAGAACGGTTAATGGAGAGTGGTATACCACAGTTTGTTTACCATAAGTCATCGCCAACTTCGAAAATCTAACTCAAAGCGACGCATCATCCTGCACCACGACAACGCAATCTCACACAGCGCTCGTCAAACGATTGAGTATTTGAAGCAGGAAAAAGTAGAAATTCTTGACCATCCTCCATACAGTCCTGACCTAAGCCCTAACGATTTATTTACATTTCCTAAAATTAAGAAAAGTCTTCGTGGTTAAAGGTTCCAGTCCGGTGAAAAAGCAGTCGACGCTTTCAAGTCAGCCATTTTGAACACCCCCACTTTAGAGTGGTATAAATGTTATAATAACTGGTTTGAGCGAATGGAAAAGTGTATTAAGCTACGTGGTGAATACTTTGAAAAACAATAAAAAGTACTATAAGGTTCTAGTTGTGTTTTTTTCTTCAAACGACAAAACTTAAAAGGCATCCCTCGTATACCTACCTTCCCGCAAATGGGACATTTGTGTTGAGTCTTCCCCACGTGTTGATAGTTGACGTGGTCTCTGAGCTCGCCGCGCGATCTGTAGCCTTTCTCGCACGTGGGACACTTGTATCTGAGATGAAATGACCATATCGCACATGGATTGCTCAACTAGCTATTTTACGCCCGTATTAATAAATCGATCTTAAGTCTGAGAGCGACCTTGGAAATGTCATCCTTACGTCATCCCAGTACACAATGACATGTCAAACGCGAACTCAAGATCACTCTCAGACTTGAGATCGATTGATTAAGGGGCTTACATACCCGCTAAGTGTTTTAGAAAACATCAGAATTATGTGGGAGTTGATTGTCATTGCGCTATGTTACTAATCTTTTAGAAATCATACCCAAGCAGAGCAAGTAAACCTTACCTAAACCTACCTAGGTTAGGGTTTTTTCTGACAAGTAATGATAGAACATTGGACAGGTAGCGTGTGAAAAATCATATTATTACGATTTCATACGTAGCACCTGCTACCGACATAAGGAGACTGTTAAAAATAATTACAATGAATACGCAAATCGTTCGATACTGTTACAGTCTTCGTGATAAATCATTGACAGGTAAAATCATTGACTGTGAAAAATCACAGGTGAATAAAGGTGAAAGAAAAACATAATTTCAAGTAATGAAAATGAATTGAAAGTAGCAATCATTTCGATGCCTAATGACAAGCCACAAACCGCAGTAACCTAACTGAACGTTGTTCAGCTATTATACATAACGGAGCTATTTTGTAAAACAGCTAGCGGTTATGTAAAATAACCGTGAGTTCACAGGAAACATATTGTTGTCTCTATTTTTTATTTAAGAAAATAGAGATAACAATAAATTTCGTGAACATGTTTCGTCCATTGCGAACTCACGGTAAGAATAACTAACTAAGCAATCCTGATAATATATAAAATAGAAAAGATGGATATCTGCAACTGCTATATCAGTATCCAACATAAAAGTCACCACACAGACACACACACACACACACGCACACACATACCAATTAGAGCAGACCTCACCCAAGGCTTAAAATTGTATAACCCTTACTCAAATTTACTTGACTTTGAACGACTTACTTCAATATATCCCCCGCGGCATGCGCTTGAGTGTATTTCAGATGGTGTTCATAGGAGGCGCGACTGACGAAGCATTTGTCACAAGCCGCGCACGCAAACTTCTCCCTCGCTGAGTGAATTCTTGAGTGTATCTTGAGTAGATCCACGCGGATCATCTTGTGACACGTGGGACACTCCTCGCGGGGAGGGGGTGCGTTGTGGAGCCTGAAATACATACTGACACTTTGACTGGAATTCATAAATCGATCTCAAGTCTGAGAGCGTTCTTGGAAGTGTCATTCTTATTTATTTATTTTCTCAATACATACAAATATCTTTACAGGCTAGACCCAATGCGATATTGTTGCAAACTTAAAAATCTAAATAATTTAACTGTTTTTATTTAACATAGGAAATTCTATATGTAGCTGTTCTTGTAAATTCACCCAAAGTGCAACAGAATAAGTCCAAGTCCTCAGCAATGAGGTTGAGAGTGCGCTCGTGAGCGGCGCCTTGCGATTATGTCATGCTAGTACAAGATGGCATGTCAAAAGCTTACGGGATGCCCGTTACGATACGATATATCGGAATATCGATACAGCACTATACGATATAGCGTTATTTGATGCGATATTTTGACCATACGATACGCTTCGATATATCGCATTCTTATAAAAATATCGCATTACCGTATCGTATCAAACTATGTCGGTCACTATTATCAGTTGTCGCAACTTCAGTTCCTTCTGAACGCCTGTTTTCTTTAGCTGGACACACACTTTCCGAAAGCCGTAATAGGTTAAATCCACAGCGCTTATCAAAATTATTATTTTTGCGTTGTTTAAGTACTGATCAATGGCAATTGTGATTTTTTTTGTTGAGTAAAACTATTTTAAATACATATAATTATTTGTTTCTTTTTAAAAAATAAAAGAATATAGTAGGACTACTAAAAAGATAACCCTTTGCACGATATATACTCATTATATCGCATATTAATTGAAAGGCATGCGATACGGTTACGATACGATATATCGATACAAAGCAAATCGATAATATCGCGTATCGATACAACCAAGTTCGATACAGTTACGATGCGATATATACACTTTTTTGGGCATCCCTAACTCAAGACCGCTCTCAGACTTGAGATCGATTTATAAATACGGGCCTAAACATAGAAATTCATAGATTACAGAAGAACGGCGTAAAGAAGCTATTATAGCTGTGTTTCGTACGATAACTAAAAGAGCCGAAAGCCCAGCTTTTATTTCCTTTTTTTTCACTGTGGTAACCACAGATATAGATTTACATAGATAACGCAAATGCATGTACTTCGCGTGTACGAAACCCCGACCAAGCGTCAAGGTTGGTCGCCGCTAACTTACAGTCCGCGCGACTACAGATATAAAAAAAATATGAGTATGAGCGAGATAATCACTCGAGAGGATCGTAGCGGGCGGAGGCGCATCGGCGGCATCGGTGTCTTTGAATCGGTTTAGATTTCCCGTCACTAATGCCGTCACAGTAGGTGTTAAAAATTCGGCACGCTTGGTTTCAATAGAAATCGTGATACTTGCGTTATGTTTGTAAATCTATATCTTTGGTGGTAACTGTTTTAACCTAACCTTAACTTTGCATTGACCTACATTTGAGGCGTCACTAGGCTAGAGGGGCCGCTCTCGTAATTGAGAGGTTA
The DNA here is from genome assembly GCA_918843915.1 of Notodonta ziczac. Classification (NCBI taxonomy): domain Eukaryota; kingdom Metazoa; phylum Arthropoda; class Insecta; order Lepidoptera; family Notodontidae; genus Notodonta; species Notodonta ziczac. The sequence continues at coordinate 3,034,284 of OU974064.1, forward strand.
CGCGTTCGATTCCAATTCTGGCCATTAAACTATTGACGTGGGCCCACTCCTAACACAAGCATTAGCTTAGCTGGAGGGGCTAACGGGAATACTAGTAATGTGATAAACTCACATTGCTAAGATCTATATTAAAAAACAAATTGCCGCTAAACCGTTTATCCAGAAACAGGTACCCTGAATAAAAATCTTTCATTTTTGCTATTTTTTTACATTAGTTTTATAGAAAAGACAATAAGAATTATTTTTTTGCAAAAAAACGTCAAATACAATCAAAAATCAACTCACTGTTCATGTCTGGAGAGGTTGTTTTTGAACGCGAATCTCTTGCCACACGTTGAACATTTGTATCCTTCCCTGTGATTACGCTGGACATGCTTCCATCTTTGATTTTTATTGCTATAAACACAGACAAATAAGCCTCATAGTCACCACTTAGTGCCCGTATTAATAAATCGATCTTAAGTCTGAGAGCGGTCTTGAGTTCGCTTTTGACATGTCATTTTGTATTGGGATGACCACAGATATAGATTTGCATAGATAACGCAAGTATCACGATTTGTATTGAAACCGAGCGTGCCGAATTTTTAACACCTACTGTGACGTCATTAGTGACGGGAAATTCAAACCGATTCAAAGACACCGATGCCGCCGAAGCCCCTCGGCCCGCTACGATTCTCTCGAGTGATTATCTCGCTCATACTCATTTTTTTTTTATATCTGTAGTCGCGCAGACTGTAAATTAGCGACGACCAACCTTGACGCTTAGTCGGGGTTCCGTACTCGCGAAGTACCATCACAAAGTTGACGCTTGATCAATTTTTAACACTTTTCCCTTGCAGGCAGTAATCATAGGAAGCCTCGTCCATTATGTTGTTGTCCAATGAGACGAAAAGCGTCCGATGAGACAAAAGCTCTTTTTTAGGGAGTCATTTGTTTTAATTGTTTTTATGACCATGCTAGTCGCATGCGGCTGCTGGTCACTGCATACAAAATGCAACCTTAAGGTGATCAAGCGTCGAGTTTGTTGATTGTACATGCATTTGCGTTATCTTTATAAGTCTATATCTGTGGGTATGACATAAGAATGACATTTACAAGATCGCTCTCAAACTTGAGATCGGTTTATTAATATTAGTCCATTTATTGCATTTTAATAATAATATAATTTTAGCCCTTTTGACGTCCCACTCCTGGGCACGGGCCTCCCCTCAACACGAGGGGGATTCAGGCCATAATCCACCACGCTGGCCCAGTGCGGGTTGGCGGATTGCATTTTACTACAGGTTATATAAGGGCTGGTTCAAGCGGGTAGTACGAGCCTCACACAGAAGATCAGCGTAAAGTACATCTTATAGCTGCGTGGCATACGATGAAAGAGACAGCCGGATATTCAAGCACCTCTCTTTCCCTCCCTACCGTCCCCTGTGCCACTCCTGTTTAGGTCGGCAATGGCGTACAATGCCTTTTGTATTTGGCAAGCACCTATAGGAGCCTATAGGCTGAGGGAACTGCTTAACATCAGGTGGGTTGGACGCTTGTTTGCTGACATTACACGAGGGTGATACTTGACAGCGGTATTTTTATTTTATTTGAATTGACATCGGAAATGTATTGGAAAGTTTTAAGCGTCTGTATTTTAAACAACTTCAAAATGTTATTTTGTAAATTAGTTCACTGTTAGTAATAGGCAACACAGTGGAGCCCCGGTAATCCAACAAATTGCAGATCCAATGCTAAGATTCTATACTCCGAAGTACAAATCGTACTACATTATGCAAGTCGAATTTGTTCAAACTAAGCTATCAGAATCAAAACAATACCTACGCGTCAAGTACAATGGTGGTGGCGCGTACAAGTTGTAACCTGTTCAATCATGCATTACCTATCTACATTAGTGAAGATTGACAAAAAATATTCAATAATAATAGACCCGTCGGATTAGACAGGGGCCAGATTACCGGGGGGCCACTGTAATTATAAAAAACCGAAATAGCCAGACTAGAGAAACGGATGCTATATTCCTATCTTAAATTAAGCAACGCTTGTTATAGGGATACGTACTCGAAAATTTTATCGCATTCAGTACATAAATAGCCTAATGGGGTTTTCTTATCCATCGTAGACTGGTTCCTTCGAGACTTTGAGCCTGTCTTCGGAAGTTCTGAAGCATCCTTATGATCCTGGTAAATATTACATAACAAACATTACTGAAATTTGTTTATACAGGGTGTAAGGGGCATCATAACGAAAACTGATACCATTGATTCAACTCATGATTCTGGACCCCCAGAGTTGGAATTTTCCGTCGATATTTTCATGAATGACATATTTTTCAGCATTTTAATATTGATTTTAGCATGAAATCATTAAACCAGTCGCTCGAGCGCACATGGAGTTTAAATCTACATTGCAGTTTTAAGTCTTCAATAGTAATTATTGATTTATTTATGTAAAATCTCGTTTCAAGATAGATTTGAAGATGATATAATGATGAAGAAGAAGATAAAAATCATGAGTTGAATCAATGGTATCAGTTTTCTTTACGATGCCCCTTACACCCTGTATGTGTGTGTGGGAGTGTGTTAGGATGGAGGTGTATTTATGTGCGGGGTGTGTGGGAGTGTGTTAGGATGGGAGCGTGTTTTTGTGTGGTGGGCCAAAATAATATAATAAGTACATACCTTTTTCCTTTTCCCTGTAATCCGTATTCCATGCTCTATTTTCAAATGTAGTAACATATTGTCTATGGTATACGCTATATGTTCACATAGCTTGCATGTGTGCTTGTCATAATGTGTTAATCTATGGTCTTGGATATTTGTGTGGTTCAAGTATATTAGGCATATATCACACTGTATATTATGATCTTCTTTCTGGAAATAAAATGTCAGACAACATCATATGAAACTCTTTAGATAAAATACTACGACCAACGAAAATCGATAGAAAATTGAATAGATTATTTTATATGTAGGTATCGCTTCTCGTTGGCCGGGGATACTGTTTTTTTTTATATTTATAAAAAGATAAATACAACTCAACTCACCTCCACATGCAAGGATGAATTATGACAATCCAATTCTACCCTACTTTCAAAGACCTGTATACAACTAACGCATTTATTCACCGCGTCAACAAATTCCACCTCCGTTCTCCTATTCACCCGACTTTCAATCAATTCACCCACACCCACCGCGACCGTTAAGAAATACTTTTTAAATTTCGTTCCAATTTTAAATTTAGATTTTTTATGGTGAGCACTTTTTTTAGTTTTTTTAGTAATAGTATGTATATGACCTAAGTTTAAATTAGTGTTTTTCTTTATACTAGGGTCATACAGATTCTGTATATTAGTCCCTAATTGTATATTGCTGTCATTTACACCTTCTAACTCACTTTCTAAACACATGTTAGTATTATGTAACTGTTTATTAGTAACCATAGACTCAGTACTATTGTTTTCTGTTCCTCGTTCAGTCATAAATTTAGATAGGGGTATGTCATCATCGCTTTCAGTCTTGATATCAATGGCTGGTCCACAATCTATGAAATTGTCTATGGTCTCTGATGGGACTTCATATTTCATTGATTTGTATGTTGTATTGTGAGATCTTGTTAACCGAGAAAGACTCTTGTTCAGGGAATTTATCTGCAAAAGAAAAAACAATTTGTTTTTCCTCGTAGTGAATTGTATAATAAGATCTTATTTTAATAATGTACAATATTCTGCATCGCATCTTTAAGTAAATGCTAAAGTATATGTGTCTACCACAGAAACAATAATCTGATGGGTTTCTTTCTAACATCTGATCTTCGATTATGGTAACACGTGAGGTACCAACCAACAAATGAGATTTTGACCATTAAGTTATTAATTCCACATGCCTTAGAGCACATTCTACAGCCTAAAAAACTGCGTAATTTTTTTTTACAGGTAGACCAATATTAAAAATAACTTTAGTCAAAATGTAGCATAGTAGGTATGTAGGCATGGAAGTTTTTGGTACTTCCAATAAATTGTCATTACGTGAAATTTTGTTTTCCTTTCACTGTTATTTCACCTGTGATTTTTCACGGACAAATTCACAGTCAAATTTCACTAGAACACTTAATCCCATGAAGTCACTTGTCAATGATTTATCACGAACACCGGGACAGAACCAAATGATCTGCTATTTCATTACAATTATTTTTAACAGTCTCCACCTATTATGGTAGCAGTTGCTACATATGACATCTTATATCATATGATTTTTCACACGCTACTTGTGATAATGGAACATTAGTACTTGAGTTAGGTAATGATATTCTTTTTATTGTTGTGATTTCTATTTTTAAGTGTTCGGATTATTGTCAAATTGTTATACCATCCCGACCCAAGTGAACACCCTGTATATTAGACATACTAACATTGATACGTCCTTCAGCGATGTCTGTCAAGTGTTTCTGAGCTATGCATGCTTGCAGCCTGAATCTGCTGATTTTCTTCACAATAGCATTACACTCCCAGCAGATGTATAGGTTTGCTGTGTCCTTATAGAAGCCCTCCTGAAATATATAGAGACTCATTTCAGTGGATTTTTTTGTTTTTTTTTTAAAAGGTTTTACTACCAATGTGAGTTTATCACATTACTAGTATTCCCGTTAGCCCCTCCAGCTAAGCTAATGCTTGTATTTGGAGTGGGCACAGTTTAATGGACAGGATGGGTATCAAACCTCGAACCTCTCAGCTACGAGTGCGGCCTCTAACCACTAGGCTACTGACGCCTTTTTGGACAAAATATATTAATTTGCCTCTAACCACTAGGCTACTGACGCCTTTTTGGACAAAATATATTAATTTGCCTCTAACCACTAGGCTACTGACGCCTTTTTGGACAAAATCTATTAATTTGCCTCTAACCACTAGGCTACTGACGCCTTTTTGGACAAAATATATTAATTTTGCCATTTAGCTAAATGGGTATGATTCCAATTATTTCGAATCCTATTACCATAGGTGTAATATGGTTGTAGCTATGCACCTCAGCCGATCCCATCACGGAATACAGAAGTTTAATAAGAAAAAGGTTATATAGAAAATGTTAAAAATAATTAGGTAATTAATGAAGGCTGTGGAAAGATTTTTTATGTGACTGAAAATATTTATGATTTACCCTGTAAGCTTCCGTGTCGTAGGACAGCAGTAAATACAAGTTATTAACTCCGTCGTTGATGCGGCATAATTGCGATAATTCCCGATCCTTGCTTAGGCAGGTGCAACACAACTTCTTTAGCAGATTTTCAGAGTAGTCAGCCATATTCCATAATATTTGAATTTGTAGTGCGATTAGTATTTTTTAAATAAGTGTTTACGTTTTTTGTATTTATTTATTTTTAATCAATAGAGTTTTGTTTGTTTATTTCGGATCATGAATGACAGCTAAGTTTAGAGTTACCATTCCCTTTATTACAAGTTCCATAGTGAGATAAGTGCCGCGTAACAAACGCGTAAAATGAAAATCAAATCGGTATACTCTGTATATTATAAAATACTAGTAATAAATGTGTTTTTTATTAATTATAATAATAATATTTTAATCATGACAAGAGTGATATAAATGAAGCTATGAATTGGGAAAATATTTCAATTAGGCAACTGTATCAATGCTAACGTCAAAATCTTTAACAATTAGTCTATGGTAATGGTGGGTTGTCATTAAATAAATAACTGCCTTGATAAATGGTAAATATGTATGTATATTTTAATTTAAAAAATCAGCTTGACGATAGTAGGCATTGATATCATCTCCTGGATTTACATCATTATTTGACATATTTTTTTTGAGACATTTATAGATAACACTGATAAAATATTACACTTATTTATAATTATTTTGTGCAGTCAAAAATGGCTACAACAACATCGATTGATGTAAATATTTCGTTAGTGTAAGCAGTGGCGTATTTACCAGCAGGCCGAGTAGGCTGGAGCCTAGGGCGGCAAATTTGGGGACCGAATTTTGTTGGTTTATTTACTACCTCATAGAAATCCAGCTCAATATATATTATTTGTTCACGTTTACCGAATGTACATTATTGTGTAAGTAGCATATATTACCCCGCCTTTATGAATCGTAGATGATTGAGCTTTGATTAGCTCAAAAATAAACCCAAAAAATATATTACGTGCAATTTCAACGAAATTTTTGGATTGTAAAAATAATTTAGGACATGACAATTGTAGAGGCAAGGGCGGCAAAAATTTTCCCGCCTATATCTTGGAAATTTGTAAATCCGCCACTGAGTGCAAGCCTAAGAGGAAGGAGAAGAAGCTGAAGAAAGAGACTCTGTGGTGCAAGCAAATTCACTATAATTATACCACAGATTATACGCCCTTGCAACACCCCGTTAAGTTTTTTTCTAGTCTATGACAAAAATAAATTGAGCTATGGCTACCGCTTTCCATAATAATTTTCTTTTGTGTAATAAACGTAAATAAACATAAAATTAACCGTATCTAAGACAGTAATAGTGAAGTACATAATCGCATTAATGAAGAACACAAGTAAAAAGCACACCAGACCACTAAATTGCTTATAACGAAGATGAATATCAACGTCAATGTGTACGAAGTTCCTCTTGGGAGTGCGGTTATCATGCAGCAACAGCCGCAGCAGCCAGCCCCTGACCCTCAGAATCATCTCGTAGAGTTAGTGAACCCTCCCGAACCCCCACCGCCCCCTCCGGACGAGCGAAAACCCAAAATCGAGAAGGTTGAGAAGAAAAAGAAGGAAGCTATCGACGGCCAAGCTCGCGAAATAATATATAAGGTAATCAAGTTCTTTGAGAGCGAAAAACAGAACAGAGGTTACGCTTTTCCGGTTGAGAATGTTGTTAAACGTGCCTGCGCGGCGACGGGGCTTTCGGAGAGCACTATAAAACGTATTAAAAGGGACGGACTGAGGGCCGAGGCTACGCACACGAAAATGGCTGGACCCAAGAAGAAACGCGTAAGGAAAACCAAAGTGCAACTGGACTATTTTCAATTGTGCGCTCTGAGAGGCATTGTGAACAGTTATTCTATGAGAAAAGAGGTGCCGACGTTAGGGAAAATTTTAGCGGCCGCGAAATTGGAATTGAATTATCAAGGCGGGAAGGAATCGTTAAGGCTAATATTGTTAAACAAACTCGGTATTAAGTTTAAGAAGTGTGAGAAGAAGACGAAGAAGCCTCCGGAAGTGGCTCCGAACCCGCCCCACCCACCTCCACCACAGATGCCTAACTTAATGCCTCATCCGCAGATGCAGCAGATGCAGAAGCCCATAGACAATCAGTGTGTGTACACAAACATGATGCCACACGTACCACCAGTGTCATATTGATGTAGGGGATGGACTTTTAAATTGATAATTAGGATTGTGTCTACTGGAAGTCCTTGCCCTAATGCAAGACTGAGGATAATAACATCTAGCAGTTGATGTTGCCTCAAATGTAAATTGTTAATATTGATCAATAGTCGAGCAGTCAATACAAACCCATAGTACAAGGACTCCTGATAGACCACAAATTATACAGAGGATACTATGTATCTTTTTAATTAAATTTAAAATGAATAGAGGTGAGCAATTATGAAATTAAATTTGTCACGGGTTGAGCTAAGAAACTTCTGAACGAGCAGTATATTGTATTCACAGTCTATGGAAATTTTCAGCGTTGGAAAGTTTCCATTCTTCTTCTAATTCATTTGTATACGAAGGATGGAAGCTGTCCCATACAGATAGAATCAAATCCATATTGTGTGAATTTAGAAAAATGTGGGTGTACATATTGTACCGCTCTGGGACGCAAGATGAAGAGTCTGCTAGTCAGGCAAGAGAGCGGGAGTAAAGTGAGGACATAATATTCCGTACCCCTTTATTAATAACCATGGATTAGCGGGCGAATAGTTACACATCAAACTATCTCTTTCAGTCAACAGTAATTTGACTTTCGAAAGAAAAAGACAAAGTATGGTGTAACCACACAACCGCTAATCCGCTTATTAATAAGTGGGTACGAGTTCAATGTTACAAATGTCTTCAAAGACATCAAGTAAATTCGACAACTCTTGCGACTTTTTCAATCTACATTATAAATTCGTGATGTTTGTAGAAATGTGCGTGGCGCAGTGCTTTGAGCGCAGGCCGCTCAGCTCACTGCACGGGGTGGTTGCGGGTTCGATTGCCATTGGGGCATAATTCACAAATGGCCTTTTCGTTCTTCTTCTGCGGGCAGTTTATTCATTACTTGTTTCAATTCAACCTTTGTTTACCACAATGGGTACATCTGAGTGACGACCAACTTAGACCGGCTTGCCGGAACTGGCTTCCATTGAGGCGACTGGCTATTTGCGACCGGTATCCACAAATAGACGTCAATTGCGCCTGTTTTGTGTGATGGAGGGTGGTGACTTGGTCATTCCACCCATCAAGTTCGGCCAGGACGTACCCCTTCTTCAATTCAATTGAATTCAAATCGTTTATTTTGTTTAGGCCTACGGGGGCGCTTACAAATTGACAATTCATGTCGCTGGCCTTTTCGTTATTTGCCCCCATTTGGGTGTCACCGGGATCGCCCCCAGTCCATTGTACGATACCCATAGTACAAGCGTTGCTTAGTTTGGGATCATACAGATGGTGTGTTACTTAGTCTGGCGATATTTATTAGTCTGAAGACATGCGCCTCGGTATATTTGTCCCCTTGTGAATGGATTTAATTTCGTCCGCCAATGGAAAATGTTTACATACCACTGCTAACTCCTCAACGATCCTCGTACTACTGTGAACATGCCACTATAACAAGAATTTTTACATAAACAGGTTGTATCAAATGTCCGAAATAATTTGGTGCGTTTACGGTACCTGATACGCAATCTGCGTATCAGGTACGCCATCTGCGTATCAGGTACGCTATCTGCGTGCCTAGGGAAGACTATCGTATTTTCTGAGTAATAAGGGCGAGGGCGTTTGAATATCACAACTTCGTATTGCCATCTTGGTACACATCCAATGGCCTAGAAAACTGTGATAACTGCATTCATGTGTAACAGCCAGCAATATCCAAGAAAAAGTTTTTTACAAATTTTGAATAGAGTAACGCCCAGTCAATAAATCGATCTAAGTCTGCGGGCGATGTTGGAAATGTCATCCCAGTACAAAATGACATGTCAAAAGTATACTCAAGACCGCTCTGACTTGAGATTGATTTATTAATATGGGCCTAAGTATACAAGGTGAAACATAATGGGTATACTTTTTTTTTCAAAACTTAACTGTGTAATTCTAAAACCATCAGCTTTGGAGGGAACTTGAAAAACAAAAGGTGTTATAGGAATACAGCTGTTGACCGATTTCACAAGTCTACAAAACCTTTAGTACTTCAACTGTCCCACAAAGCCGATAGTTTGAGATTTACAAAGTTAAGTTGCAAAAAAAATAGTATACCCTTTTTGTTTCACCTAGTATAAGTCGTGGGAAAAAAATATCGAACTTTAAGTAAGTATGCCATTTCAAAAAGTACCATTTATAATGTACCAATCGCGACTTGGGTATACTATGATAGTTATTCGTTATGTTATGTCCTAAAAAAATTAATTATATGCCCCAATATGCGATACTGACCCAAACCTCCCCAAATATTATTTCGGACCTTTGAAACACCCAGTTTATTATACAAGTACCTGTAATATATTTGTTTTAATACTGACATGAGATAACTTTTATACACAAAATGAATGATTTGTGAGATGTCAGTTCTTTACACAAAGGCGCGTGTGTTATTGCAAATTGGCCCTTATACAAGGGTCATAAGAGTCACAGTACGCGTCTTTGTAAATGAACGAATAGTTAGTATTTTCTTGTGATATAACTGTGTTGGTTGCTACGACTACACTCATTCAAGATTCGATTCCCGCGTCACACTCGCCGGCGAGCAACAAGAACTTGCCTGAATCCCTGCATCAAGAGGAGGCTTGTCTAATTTTGTGACGTTATGCTATAACGCAGTCATATTTCAAGAATATACATAAAAGTTTGTATAGTACACTATTCATTATATTAATGATAATTTTAATTTAGTTGTAAATTGCAATTGTAATAATTATAAGGCTGAGTATTACAGTAGGTAAGTATAATGTATTTTTATTCGAATAAAAGTATTGATTAAGTTTTCAAAAATGTTTTATTTACATTTTAATATCACCAGACCGCCATTTTGAGGGAAATCTTGGAAATATACTGAGCTTCTGTCGTCTGAGTTTCCTAGCTAGCCAGTTCTAAGATCATCGCGTTCTGTCGTCCTAGTTTCCTAACTAGCTAGTTCTTACTTCATCATGTTCTGTCGTCCTAGTTTCCTAACTAGCTAGTTCTTACTTCATCATGTTCTGTCGTCCTAGTTTCTTAGCTAGCTAGTTCTAACTTCATCATGTTCTGTCGTACTTGTTTCCTAGCTACCTAGTTCTAACTTCATCACGTTCTGTCGTGCTAGTTTCTTAGCTAGATAGTTCTAACTTCATCACGTTCTGTCGTGCTAGTTTCTTAGCTAGATAGTTCTAACTTCATCATGTTCTGTCGTCCTAGTTTCCTAGCTAGCTAGTTCTAACTTCATCATGTTCTGTCGTCCTTGTTTCCTAGCTACCTAGTTCTAAGTTCTTTATGTTCTGTCGTCCTAGTTTCCTAGCTAGCTAGTTCTAACTTCATCACATTCTGTCATCCTAGTTTCTTAGCTAGTTAGTTCTAACTTCATCATGTTCTGTCGTACTTGTTTCCTAGCTACCTAGTTCTAACTTCATCATGTTCTGTCGTCCTAGTTTCCTAGCTAGCTAGTTCTAACTTCATCATGTCCTGTCGTCCTAGTTTCCTAGCTAGCTAGTTCTAACTTCATCATGTTCTGTCGTCCTAGTTACTTAGCTAGCTAGTTCTAACTTCATCACGTTCTGTCGTCCTAGTTACTTAGCTAGCTAGTTCGAACTTCATCACGTTCTGTCGTCCTAGTTTCTTAGCTAGCTAGTTCTAACTTCATCATGTTCTGTCATCCTAGTTTCCTAGCTAGCTAGTTCTAACTTCATCATGTTCTGTCATCCTAGTTTCCTAGCTAGGTAGTTCCAAGTTTACATGTAGTGTCGTCCTAGTTTCCTAGCGAGCTAGTTCTAATTGCATCACGTTCTGTCGTCCTAGTTTCCTAGCTAGCTAGTTCCAAGTTCATCATGTTCTTATGCTGTGTCTTCTGGTGCGTGTTCATTGCAGTCTTCTGAGCGAACGTGGCCGGACAGTATTCGCACTTATAGGGCCGCTCCCCGGTGTGGGTCCTTCTGTGGTTCGCCAGGATCCTGTTGGTCTGAAGAATAGACAAAGGGGTTGGTGACTAATATTGAATTAAGTATATTTTTTTAAATATAATATTACGGCCTGTTACAGTTATGTATATTGTCGAGAATTAAAGGGCTAGTACTCAAACATAATTAAGCACCGCACTAATGTCAACGTCAATTTGACAATGACGTTAATATGACAGCGACGTTTCCAATCGCCATCTTTTTTAATTCCGCTGCTGTCAGCTGTCGTTTCCGATACGGAAACTTTACATTGACTGTGAATAGAGGTCCCTCCCCCTCAAGTCCTTTAAAGGCTGGCACCTTATCTGCTCCTGGGGACCAAGTCTGCTACCACTGACGTATTCATATACGCGATAGGCCAGTTTTCCTATAGGAAATCTTTCAAACCGACGTATTCAGATACGCCATACGTCAGTTTTCCTCTAGGAAATCTATCTAAGCTCGGCAGCTTGGAAAGATACGTCAAAATTTACTTATGTCGTATCTGAATGCTATTCAGATACGACATAAGTAAATTTTGACGTATTGCGAGTCTATCGAGATGCCAGCGGTTAACAGAGTTGGCATAAAGGTTTTGGTAAACGATAATATTTATGAAAAATGGTTTTCCTATGGAATAGTCACTAGGGCCCATATAATGAATTTATCTCAAGTCTGATAGGGATCATGAGTACGCTTTCGACATGTCATTCTGCACTGGTAAGGCACAGAAATGACATTTCCAAGATCGCTCTCAGATTTGAGATCAATTGATTAATACGGCCTAAGAAATTAACACATGAACAGACGAACTAAAGTGATTGTATACTCACGCTGAACCCTCGTCCGCACAAGTCGCAAATCTTGTCTTTGGGCAGCGGTACTTTTTGATGCACGTGTTGTGTGTGCTTTCGTAACGCGTAGCCCGTCACGAAGAACTGAAGACAAAATAAATACCTAAATAAACATCTCCAGACTGTCACACCGACTGTACGGTCCCAAACTAAGCGACGCTTGTACTATGGGCACCGTACAATGGCCTGGGGGCGATCCCGGTGACACCCAGACCGGAGCAATTTAGTAAAAGGTCACTGTAAAAAAGTACAGGCGTCCCCTTATTGCGAGGAGGATTCAGGTTACTTATGATGTGAACTATTGCAGAGATCACTGATTGGTTAAGCCCACCTCCAGCATGTCCAAGGTCCTGGGTTCAAGCCCCGGCTCGCATTTCGGGGTTTTTCAAAATCTATTCGCGAATCATTATCTAAATATATATAACTCAAAGGTTACTGACTGACTGACATAGTGATCTATCAACGCACAGCCCAAACCACTGGACGGATCGGGCTGAAATTTGGCATGCAGGTAGATGTTATGACGTAGGCATCCGCTAGAAAGGATTTTGATTAATTCTACCCCCAAGGGGATAAAATAGGGGATGAAAGTTTGTATGAAACTATGTCAATTAAATTCCACGCGGATGAAGTCGCGGGCACAGCTAGTTACAATATAATTATGGTGAAGGAAAACATCGTGAGGAAACCTGCATGCGCCGACACTGCATGTCTCAAGTCTGAGAGCGATCTTGGAAATGTCATTCTTATGTCATACCAGTACAAAATGACATGTCAAAAGCGTACTCAAGATCGCTCTCAGACTTGAGATCGATGTATTGATACGGCCCTTTGTTTAAATATACGTTTTGCGAAAAAAGAGTATGAATGCGGACATGCTTTTTATCTTTAATACTTTCATATTTTAATATTAATTTTTTCATAATTATTGTAATTTTTTACATTTTATTTGGTTACTGGCCGTGCTAATTATTTACACAAATAAACAAATGTGTTATTAGATTATTACCTTATTGCAAGACGCGCAGAAATAATTCGTGCTTTTCATATGAAATAACTTGTAATGATTGTTCATATAATTAGTTCTTGTGAATACTTTATTGCAGTCTGGACAAGGCACCCTGGAACGAAAACGGAACATAATACATTTCTTCTAATATCACTAGCAATGCACATCACTAGTAGTCCCGTTAGGCCCCTTTCAGATTCACAAACATTACTATGAGGTCTCATAGTGCACACGAACGCATAGCCCATTGGGAAATGTCAAACTTTATATTGTGTCGGCTCAACAGAACATTCACCCTTTGACGACTGCTTGGCGCAGAGGTTCGAGCGTAGGCCGCTCGGCTCACTACACATGGTGGTTGCTGGTTCGATTCCCGCCGGGGCAAATTTCGGAAATCACCTTTTCGTAATTTGTCCTGGTCTGGGTGTCACTGGGATCGTCCCCAGTCCATTGTAAGGTACCCGTACCCATAGTACAAGCATTGCTTAGTTTGGGACCATAAGTTGTTGTGTCAGTCTGGCGATATTTATTATTTATTTATTTGGACACCGTACTATAGGGTAAAAGTTTCGGAAACACATAAGCTTGATAAGATGTATAAGATCTACGGTCGACCAATCACAATCCATTAGTATTTTATCTTTACCCGGAACTTTTTCGGAATTATTTTAATGCAATTTATTATGTTAGTTAGTATAAAGCAGTGATAGTCGATTGGTTAAGCACGCGTCTTACGATCACAAGGTCCTATAGGTTCAACCCCGACTTCCACTTCAGGTTTTCAAAACCTTCGAAATCACTCGCTTACGGTGAAGGAAAACATCGTGAGGAAACCTGCATGTCTTATAAAATCTAACCAATTTTCGAAAGACATGAGAAATCTGCCAACCCGCACTAGTTCAGCGTGGCGGCTTATGGCCTGAATCCCCATCGTATTGAGGGGAGGCCCGTGCCCAAGAGTGGGACGTTAAAAGGGCTAAAATTATTGTAGCGTAAGTGGATTAATTTTATACAAAACGCCAATCTACTTTCTCAAAATGGTATTTTTATTTTATTTTTTAATTAGAATCATTTGTATCATCAATTTAGTGTCCACTCGTCTGTCTAAGTTCCTTTGCTCTCTCGTTCATATCCTCTTACCTTTCATTCCTTCATTCGTTCCTCGTTCCTAACTTTCCACCAATCCATACTGTTCAAATTAGATATGGAAATGATTGCTACTTTCAATTCATTTTCATTATGTGAAATTACATTTTTATTTCATGCTTGAATGACAATGAATTTTCACTATGACACGTGATCCCATGAAGTCACTGGTCAACGATTTATCATAATAAAAACCGTGATAGCTCCGAACGCTTTGCGATTTAATTGCAATGATTTTTAACAGTTTCTACTTGTCGGTAGCAGATGCTACTTATGAAAATCTAAATAATATTTTTCCAACGCTACTGTGAAATGTTCCATCGCTAGTTCAAATACACCTTTCCCTTTCCCAAACCCCGCATTATTCTATTCTCGAGATGAATTCACATTTCACACTAACCTGAGGATCTTCTTGGGAGCGTGCTTCGCGGACTGCCTCAGATGCTTCTTGTAGTGGTCCACGCTAAGGAACTGCTTGTCGCACTCCACACAGTACGCCAACTCCTTGCGGTTGTCGCAGGAGCGCAGCAGATGGGGGTGGACCATGCGTGTGTGGGTCTCCAGGACGTGGTAAGAGGAGTAGCCCCGCTTACACTCGCCGCAGTAGGGAGGGAGGTGGTTCCGTCTATTAAAAACCCACCGTCTGACTCGTCAATCGAGCTGTCCATCACGGGACGGCAGATTCTGATGTGAAACATGTGTAGTGTATAGTATGCGCTTGCGTATGAGAGCGGTGGCGTAGAGGCGGCGTGACGGCATGAGAGCGCGTCATGCCATTGGCCGTGATGGCAAACTGGTTCATTTTACTGCCAAAGTGTGCTTGATGTTTCACATCAAAAAACTACCCACTGACTCGTTACGATGTCTTCGAGTCCTGGGTAGTGGTGGGGGAGGGGGTTTCACAATTGACAGATTCAGTTTCCGATGGCGAAACGACAGGCTCCATCCTTCTTTTACAAATGAATTAAAAGAAGGATGGAAGCTGTCGCTTCCGAAATGGAAACTATCGCTTGTGACTATCTCCGCCGGGGGTGTGTAGGACCTTTTGGTATCGAATCGAATTGTTTAAAATAAACCCCCAGGTCAGCAACGGGAGAGCAATCTGACTAATTAACATCAGGGGGGCAGGGTGTAAGGGGCATCGTAACGAAAACTGATACCAGATTCAACTCATGATCCTGGACCCCCAGAAGTGGAATTTTCCGACAATATTTTCATGAATTACCCTCAATTTTTTCAGCATTTTAGCATTAAATCAAAACCCTAATCTATCTTATCTAAATATATATAACTCAAAGGTGACTGACTGACTGACATAGTGATCTATCAACGCACAGCCCAAACCACTGGACGGATCGGGCTGAAATTTGGCATGCAGGTAGATGTTATGACGTAGGCATCCGCTAAGAAAGGATTTTGATTTATTCTACCCCCAAGGGGATAAAATAGGGGATGAAAATTTGTATGAAACTTTGTCAATTAAATTCCACGCAGACGAAGTCGCGGGGACAGCTAGTATAAAATAAAACTCAATACGCTTGAGCGCGCAAATTTTAGCATAATTCATGAAAATATATACGGAAAATTCCAACTCTTGGGAAATTTTAAACAATCCATGGTATCAGTTTTCGTTACGATATTCCTTACACCCTGTATGGAACAAAAAGCGTAGGGCGCCGCAGCTCTGACGTCATCGGAAAACGCTACGTCACTGCTGACGGTTTGCACGGATTTAGTGCCCGCGCGGCGAGCGAGCCGAATGCCCCGAACGTCCGTATAGAAGCTTAGCTTCAAAATGTGTGGAGGGAAATCTTTTCCTAGCTGTAGGATGATGGTGGGTAGCAAGACCTACCTAATATGATTCTCCAGCGTCAGTTTCTTCCTGACGCGCCGCCCACAGTAATCACACGTGAACTGACCGTGCATCCCGCTGTAGTGGACATTGAACTCCCTTAGTGTGCTGACAATATGAAATTGACAAATTTTAATGAAAATCACTACCATTTTCACAGAGAATCGATGACGTAGTTGGGTCCAATTATAGCTAAGAACTATCCAGATGGCGCTATAGGTTAAAAAAATACAACAAAATCTGTCAAGCCGTTTAGGAGGCCACGAATGGCGAAGTAACGCAATATTGAATTTTATATGCCTATAAAAAATACAGACTATTCACAAATGCTTTGTTAGCCTGCATGAAGTTTCAAAATGTCTTTGGTATTGCAAGTATTTATAGGTTACTAGCGACCCGCCCCGGCTTCGCACGGCTTTCTCTACTATTTGCAAATTGAATTAGAATGTATTATACATATAAACTGTCCTCTCGAATCACTCTATCTATTAAAAAAAACCGCATCAAAATCCGTTGCGTAGTTTTAAAGATCTAAGCATACATAGGGGCATACAGACAGCGAAAAGCGACTTTGTTTTATAATATGTATTGACAAGAACTCACCAGAACCTCGCATCGCACACATTACATATGAACACTTTAGTGTGGTACTTCCTCAGATGTTTGGTCATCTCTCGATTGGACCTGCAGATGTCGGAGCAAAGTGTGCATCGCATCAACACTGTATGCTCTGCGCTCCAGTGGGCGATGAGATCCGACTCCGATTGAAACATAGCGGCACACGCCTGACAGACATATGGTGGGAGGGACTGTAAATATAAAAAATACTCTTAGGTATTTTCTGAAGGGTGCGCAGAAGGAAACTGGTGCGCCAAATCTCGCATGGTATCTTGGTTTTAATTAGCGTTGCCTAACTATCGATTGTCTATCGAGAGGTTGCCAATACTATTGATGAGTACTGATAATATATACTCGATACTAATGCCCGTCATCAATAGTATCGATTATGATTGACACTATCGATATTATAGAGTACTGATACTATCGATAGTATCAGAAAAGCATTAGTACTCAAAAGTGTCGATGCTAATGCTCGTCAGCAATAGTATCAATGATCATGATTATCGACAGATACGGTACTATCGATAGTCTTGTCATATGTCAATAATATCGATAGGCCTATCGATATTACGATTATCGTTCGAGGCCAACTATCGATACATCAACTATCGGTATTTAGGCAACGCTAATTCCAATGTAATAAAGGGTGGGCCTATTACTATTACACCAGACCCACCAACGTGATAGAGATTCAGGCCAGTCCACCACTCTGGCCTCGCGCGGGTTGCTAAATATACCAAACATGAATTTAACAAGCCTAATAAAGTGAACATTTTAAAAACCCCCGATGTGAAGACTTTTTAAACTACAAAAAGAGCTGATAATTTTCAAACGTCTGAACCACTTTTCATGAAACATAGCTAAGAACAGTTTCGATCAGAATACTTTTCTAACAAAAAAAAAACAAAATTAATATCGGTTCATCCGCTTGAGCGCTACACATGTTAAGCTTATAACACTCCTCTTTTTTCGTCGGGGGTTAATAAGACGTGCAGGTTTCCTCATTATGTTTTGCCTTCACTGTTCAACAAGTGATATCTTTCTTAGAAATGAAATTCACAAAATTTCCGAGGTTTCTTCCTGTATCTTCTCAGTCAAGCGAGGTAGTTTGTAAGTGCCCTTGTAGGCTTAATAATAACCAATAAATAGGCCTTAACAATAGGACATTGTTACCCTAGGGGTGAAGGTAACTTATTTAGTCCCGAGACGGGGTTTCGTGGGACAAAATAAGTATTTCACCCGAGGTAACCACTGTGCTTTTCATTACGAATACAAGGAAAGTAAAAATATAAACAGGAATTAGCTAAAGAAAAAATGCAAGGAAGTATGAACAATACTCTACAACTCGAAAAAACAAATGAAGATCGGATTGCAGCCTATTTTTTTTTCCGGTGGCGGGCCTGGTTCAATAGAAATAGTTAAATAGAACTAGTTTATTTTTAATAATTTGACAGCTGTCAGTTGAAAGCGATTCTCCCTAGGGCTGAAAAGCATTACTTTCAACCCGCTCCTCATGCAACTTCAGACCTACTTTCCGAGTATTAGTAATGAAGAATACATTATTTGACTTTGACTAGGGGCGACATCGCCCCTGTTGGGAACCACTGTCCAACCATAAAAAATGCACTTACATCGGTATGTTGGAATGTTTGATGCCTTAACACGTCTATTTTTCTCAAATATCTTGCACCACACTCTTTACATTTGTGTCTCATCTTCTTGGCGGCCCATTTCTTCCTCTCCCTTTTATCTATCACGTCTTCTATCTCCTTC
This sequence comes from Notodonta ziczac, assembly GCA_918843915.1. NCBI lineage: Eukaryota > Metazoa > Arthropoda > Insecta > Lepidoptera > Notodontidae > Notodonta > Notodonta ziczac. The sequence continues at coordinate 3,052,871 of OU974064.1, forward strand.
TCACTCAAGCACACCTTCTCGAAGTATTTATTCGTGTCTGTGCAGTCTACATTTTGAAGTTTATGCACTGTCATATATTTTGCTATGGATGTATAGGACGTTTTGGTTTTCTTCAACGTTTTAACAGATCTTACTTTATATTTATAATCTGTATCGTAATAGTCTACTTCTGTGTTGTCTATGTAGGGCTCTTCTTCTTTTATATTGTCTATTATACTTTCTTCTTTTGTGGTGACGTTGACAGTATGATTTACATTGTCATGTGTTAATGGCAATTGAAAGTGATTTGTCTGTTGTTCTTCGTTTATTTTGAGATCATATTCATTTGATTTGTGTGTCTGCAGTGTTGATAATGGTTTTGGTGGGTCCTGCGGGATCAAATAAATATCCTTAGAGCTAAGTTATGTGTTACATGGGTCTTTCCTGATATTGAATTAACGGTTTACTTATTTCATTCAGTTCCTCTCATCTTGAGGTTGGCAACGCGTGTTTGCCTACATTTTTTTAAAATTTAGAAGATAGTTTGATAATAGCATTATCTAGCAATATTTGGTTTAACGCTCGTATTAATAAATCGATCTCAAATCTGAGGGCCATCTTGGAAATGTCATTCTTATGTCACACCAGTACAAAATGACCTGTCAAAAGCGTACTCGAGACCGCTTTCAGGCTTGATATAGATTCAAAACGTTTTTATCTGACAAATCTCAGGTATTTTATGCTTTGGTTGGTAGCTGACCGCGTCCGGGACCGGTGATAGTGCAGTAATCCTGGGTGACTGCCCTTTGAGAGTGCAATAGGTACTGCAGATAAGGCAGTAGGTACCTAGGTAATCTAGGTATATAGCCGCGAGCTTGCGCACTGAACTTTACTACGTCAGCAGCCAGCGCACGGCACGCGGACAGGACTCTAGCAACCGGTAAGTTCGCAATTTTAACAGACTTTGAAAAAAATAAGGAGATTCTCTATCAGTTTTTTTATGTTATCAAGTACCTCTGCACTCCTTCATTTACCGATAAACCGATATGAAAACAATATTTTATAACATTTTTAAAAATTTTGAATACATGTCCTTTTATATCGGTCCAATAGAAATGCCATTAAAATCGGTTCATCAGTTAGAGAGATTTGGACTATTTAGGGTTACCATCAATTCAGTACGTAGATTACCACAAAAAATCATGAAAAAAAATACTTTATAAAACAATTGAACCGCCTTCAAAAAACCTGAGTGCATTGAATAGCTAGAAATAACTAACGACCATAATATAATTTCTTCCTACAATATTTATTTTTTATATTACTTCTTTTGTTAGCTGTAAAATCTTACCTACCGACCAAGTATCCCATCAAACATTGACTACGCAATGAAAGCCTACCTATTTATTTATCCTACTTTAATATTATAAATGTGAAAGTTTGTGAGTGTGGATGTATGTATGTATGTATGTATGTTTGTTACTCCTTCACGCAAAAACTACTGCACGGATTTGGATGAAATTTGGAACACAGATAGTTTATAACCGGGATTAACATATAGGATACTTTTTATCCCGATAATCCCGAAATTTTTGTTACGTTAAATACTACGCGGACGAAGTCGGGGGGCACAGCTAGTATTCTATACTAATATTATAAAGAGGACAGATTTGATTGTATGGTTGTTTGCATTAAATAGGCTCCGAAACTACTGAACCGATTTGAAAAAATATTTCACTGTTGGGAAGCTACACTCCGGGTGACATAGGCTATATTATATTTTCAAAAAATATAGGGTTCTTTACTAAATCTCCAACAATAGTACCGTAATGCACCGTGTGTAGTTTATTTATATTCCTAAAGTTTATAACGACCGCTTGGCGCAGTGGTTCGCGGGTAGGCCGCTCGGCTCACTGCACATGGTGGCTGCGGGTTCGATTCCCGCCGTGGTAAATTTCGGGAATTGCCCTTTCGTAATTTTCCCGGGTCTGGGTGTCACTGGGATCGCCCCCAGTCCATTGTACGGTACCCATAGTACTAGCTTTGCTTAGTTTGGGACCGTGCAGTTGGTGTGTCAGTCTGGCGATATTTATTATGTATTTATTTATAATATAGAACATAATTGTTGCGTTTCAGTTGTAAGATGGGAATTTATCTCGTGCTATGCGTCGCGGCGGCTCTTATCGGCGTGGGCCGCGCGGAGTGCGACGCCTGTCTAGACGGCCTCTGTTATCGGAAACACCTCTTGCCCGTTTCCTCTGCGCATACGCTCGTAGACATCAACAGACACACGAACACATTATATCTTAGTAATAACCGCATTCTCGGACAGTATCAATTGGACACTGGCGTGTTCAAGAATCTGACAATCACACAGGAGTTACTCAGGCTGGTTGTCGACCAAGCTACTGGCGATATTTACGGTTCAATACTCCATGAAAGGGACTATAGTCTCTTCAAACTGGATCTCGTTAAGAACGAAAAGGAACTCCTCGTTCGGGGCGGAGTGGATGACTTAGTATTCAAAGACAAACTTTACTACTCAGCATTGAGCATGGGCATCTACACGTATGAGGGCGGAAAATCCCGTAAAATTGCTGGAACCGAAGATTATTACGTATTTGATTTTGTTGTCGACAAAAATGATGATATCTATTTCAATACCGTTGTTAATTATGTGCAATTTACGAAATGGCTGAGTAAAACATCAATATTTGATGTGTCTGTAGATTTGGTCGGACATAGTTACTTTAGAACAGACAAGGACGGTAATATCGTGTGTTTCCATCCAAGAACGCGCGGTGTGTATAGACTTGCTGATGGTGAAGCGACCGCGATAGGCGCCACCAAGGATTCAATAAGTTTGAGCCAGCCTCTGTATGACAGAGACAACAATATAATTTGTGGAACTGCTGACGGTTATTACCATTTGAAGCGTGACGAAAAAGGTGTACATTGCACGTTTTCAATTTTAGAAAATAATACAATTATTACGGAGACTGTCGTGAACACGGAAAAAGTCAATGTTGTAAGCTCAACTACACCAGTACATTAGTACTGAGGGGACAAAGAGAAATTCACCAGATAGAAATACTGAAGACCATTGCTCGTTTTAATCTTAATTTTCATGGGAACAACACCAAAAATATTTCTTTTTTTTATTAATATATGCGGCACCGAACCAGCTGCTGACAGTTAAAATAAACACATAAATGAACTTATTGGAGATATAAGAACCATTTTGTGTTTATTCTTATAACCGAATTCTAAGTTTATTATGTTATAATAATGCAATGTTAAAAGATTTAAGAGTTCAACTGTGCCTACTTTTCGCTTATTAATTGTAAGAAAAAAAATACCCTTTCTTCATATTTTGCTTCAATTATTTAATGTTTATTGATGTAACAATGTATTATTATAAAAGCAATAAAGTTAACTATAATATAATAATTATTATTAATGTTTGATTCGCCATCTCGTCCCATTACGATGAGTTAAAGATTGGGTCATGGTAATTAACTACCTAATTTATTTGCATCACTAGTCTCATTAATGTGCAAGTAAGAGTGCAAGAGAGACAAAGGTATTTAAAAACAGTTCGGCCCACGGCACAGGGTGGTTGCGGGTTTGATTCGCATCGCACAGATTGTGCCAGGCATTAATATGGAGCCATTTTTTAAAGAAAAATGTTTCAGTAAAGTTAATTATTATGATTGAAAGAGAAAGAGAGCGTCTTAAAGGTACCTTGTGCAGGCTGAATTGCACTTTATCCCTTTGCCGCAAGATTCACTGTTATATTTATTAAATTGTTTTTACTGAGTGTCATCTCTTCATGAAACTATTATTTGTTATTGATTAATTAAGCTCTGCATTATTAAATAGATCTTAAGTCTGAGAATGATCTTGGAAATGTCATCCTAACGTCATTCCAGTACAAAATGACATGTCAAACATTTACTCAAGATCACTCTCAGACTTGAGTTCAATATACTATTACGGGCCTTGGTGGCATCTTTTAGACTAATTTATCCGCAATATTAAATAATTAGTGCATACCTCTTGTGAGAACGATTGTAAATATCCAATGAGTAAAAACTGTGCATTTTGTATGCGTCTCTGAAATAATTGCAGCTTTTGCAGCAGAGCCCTGCATTCCCAGCATAGCAGGATGTCCCTTGAGTTCTGAAAAAAATTGAGAAATAATTGATGTAACTTGCATACTAAAACCAACCTAATACTACTTGCGATAGGTTTGGTTTTAGTCTGCAGGAGTATGTGTGGGTTGATATAAATATGCATAACTGCATCCAACCATCTAAGATTGTTGAAAGCATGTGATTAAAACAGTAACAATACAAAATCATTGATGACTGCTTAGCGTTATGGTTCAGGTTTGGTTGGAGCATATCCTTGGGGGCGTTATGGCGCCGGGACTTAGATGTTTATAAGGAAAAAATTGTTACTGTGGCAATATTATTTATTATCACTTCATGAGCTGGGAATATGGAACACAGGACCACATAATTCATTAACCCGGTTTGCGACTACTGGACTGATATAGATTATTTCAAAACAATGCGTTTACTTACGTTAAAATTATGTTTTTGATCACCAATTAGATCGAAGAAAAGTGACCTGGACAGACCCGCTATGTGGACAACTGTGCGCTCAGAACTGAGGCACCCTTGACATAATGTAAGTTTACGATCTAGCTCAGTTTTTATGATATCCATTTTCACAATTTTTGTTATTATTCAGCAAAACATCATCACAAAAATCACCTCATCACACTCAAATAAATTACAATATACGAGAAAAAACAAGGAAGTTGGTTCAAGAATACTTCACACTATTGACATTGACACTTGACAGTGCATTGACAATGTCTTCATAGATATCAAAAACAAAGTTATACACAGTAGAGGTGTAATGTCTGTGCAGTTATGAGTGTTTTACGATGTTTAGGCCTAGGTTTCCGTCCGTCAAGAAAATTTAGTGGTTCCGTATATAGGTACTCTCATGTTTTATTGACAGGACAATGCATGTTCTGTGGTTTGTCAGGTTTCTTCGTATGGTTTTTTGGATGTTAAACGGTACGGAAACACCGCATTTACATAAATAAAACAATTACTTTATTTCTAACAAAATGTGCAACTTCATTGCATCTTTATTTCGAAGCGTTTATTTGCATTTCAAATAGGAATCCGAAGCACTAGCTCGTTCCGGTGTTCTAAGCGAAATGAAGTTTATTTCTATAATTCATCATCTGCCTTACCTTTTCCCATTATCTGGGGTCGGCGCAGTATGTCTTTTCCTTCCATACATCGCGCTTTCCCGTCATACTCACATCCACTCCAACCTCGTTCATATCCTTCTTAATACAATCCATCCATCTTTTCTTGGGCCTTCCTCTCGCACTGTATCCATCCACATTCATATTCATCACTCGTTTAGTCACATGCTTCTCATCCCTTCTCATCACGTGTCCAAACCATTCCAGCCTCCTACCTCTCACTTTATCTGTTATTGGCGCTACCCTGACACTACCTACTAGTTTATTTCTATAATTGTAATTCCTAAATAACACAAGTATCTATTTATGCAGTCAGGTTTATATGTTTATTATTTACTTTTCTTATTTATTTTTTACATGATAATTCTGCCCAAGAAGATTATTTATGTTGATTAATATTAAATCTTCTTGGTGACTTAAGTTAGCAATAACAAAATCTAATATATGGCATGTCTATGCTGAGCATTGGGAATAGGATAATTCCATGGTTCTATGAATGAAATGTTATGAGTGGTTACGGTTATATTATTATCCATTGCCATTTACTTTAATTAAATGTATATATCAAGAGCATGGATTTCTCATGGATGAAACCATGATGAAACAATTATTATAAAAGATAAAAGAGACAGACGAAAGTACGCTTTGGTGGCGCCATCTATTAGGGAGTAGCTATAACAATTAATCATTCGTTCGCTTGTCTATGGAATCCATTGCCAAGCCAGCCAATAGAATATTTTCTCCTATTCATTCATTCTTTTTGTTCTATATCATTCAATCATCTTACCAAAATAATGGAGGTACACGTCACACCATTTGACTCACTTTGGGCCGGGGAAAGGGTTGGATCTGCGTCTGCATTATATGCGGATGGAGTTTTACTTTTAATAAGTTAATGGAGCTCAGTGTTTGTTCTCTTGAGAGATTGTTCTGGTTTTGTTCGATTGTGTTTGGTTTGGTTCTGCGATTCTTTTGAAACAAGTCTGCAATTTAATGTCATTTTGTCTTTTCGTCGTCGCTATAATTTGGAGGTTAATATAACATTGTTATTGCATATAAAATTTTACGTTACAGGAATTATCGTACCGTTTTCAATAAAGAACGTTATAGAGTTGTTATCGTGGAAGTTTGTAATTGTCGAATGTCTACCTTTATGGTGTCCGGTGACGCCTTCATGGTGGTCCAGTATTGCTTGTCTGTCGTTGAATTATTCTTGCGTTGCATCGGTGGTCATAAATCAATTTTTAACGCCGTCAAAAACGTGGTATTATTCAAATATGGGTGAGGACAAAAATGTATCAAAGGATGGCTATGGTAACTGTAATTCGATGAATATTGTTCGTATTTTGAGGTTTATTTTACTGGAAGAGTAAAGGTATTCGGTTTTACTCAAATTTTGACCTTGGTTCTGTCCATTGGTCACACAAATTCATGATATAATTGTAAGCCGTTAGTAATATGCTGTTCTCAGAAAATTTAAAAATGGAAACTGACAATCCGCAAATAATTTAGTTGAGTGTAGCCTTAGGGGCGCTATGGAGCCAGGACTTGGACGAATTTTCGAGAAATTTTTTTTTCGTTGTATCGTCTTTTTTATTAAACCGTCCTATAGAACGGCCAAAAATAAAAGGTTTTTACTCAGGGTAGGTTTTATCTCCGACCGACGATTCAGCGGCCAGCGCGGTTCAAATGTTTCCAGGACTGACAAATTTTGGATGAAAATTTTTTTTCACGAATTTATTTCTTTTTACTTCTTTATCGTGTACAACGGTCAAAAACAAAAGGTTTTTACTCAGGGTAGGTTTTATCTCCGACCGACGGTTCAGCGGCCAGCGCGGTTCAATTAATGTTTCCAGGACTCTGACAAATTTTGGATGATATTTTTTTTTCATGAATTTATAATTTAATATTTATATTGCAATATCTCGACATGTTTGGTTAGGTTAGAACAGTGACCATAACGCGCGAGCGTGCCGCGGCAGCGGCCGGCGAAGCGCCAGAACTAAATAGTACCTATTTTTCGGTCATCGCGGACAATGTGGAGTGCACCTACAATGTATTATCCGAATACCGCGTCTATTATGTCCAGGGTACACGGTAAATTTGGCGGCATCTGACGGTAATTCCTTTAATATATTTTGGCGGTACATATACTCCCCCGTGTACCACTTGAGTCTATTTTGGCTCCTGCATGTGCGGCAATGGCGTTTTAATTCTAGCCATTGCCGCTCAATGGTATTGGTATGTATTTGGCATTGAATTAGATTGCTGCCCTGAATAGGAGTGCCAAGACTGGGGTGCACTGGCAGATCGATCGCAACAAATTGCTGTTGATGATTTACACTTGCGTGACCACGCATTCCCAGTCTTAAATGAACGCCGATGTAGGCCCTGTGTTTATCTGACATTATAAAACTGTCGGTTCTGACATTCCCAGCAATAATGGGGTCCAACGTTGCTCTACTCTTATCGGGGATTAATTCTACATGTATTTTCTTTGTTTTCCGGCTTAAACAACCGAATGCCCACGTCTGACGCTGTAGGAGACGCCCCCTGTGATACTTATTTGTATAGAGGTGAGTCTCGTCAACCTCTACAATGTCGTCGTCTCCACCGATCATGGTCCGATCGTGAGCTTCTGCCACCTCGCACACCTCCCTTAAATAATGATACACTTGTATCGCGGTTTTGCGAGTCACTCCAACATCATGTGCCTCTTGGGTAACTGTGTCCCGTCTATAAAAATGCAGCAAAAGTCGCATTACGTTTAATACGCTTACATTACTATTTTCAAAAATGTGTTTTTCAATGGATTTAATTTGAAATCATGCCCCTGTCTCCTGCAGCGCCACCGGAATTGTCCGATCTTAATGGTCTTGATCTAAATTCTATAGATGATTCACACAATTTCTTGGTATGTAGATAGGATTGTTTTGGTGCTAAGTTATTGATTGTTGACGTTCCAGTTCTGGGTAAGTTTGCTGGTGGCAAAATGGCGCCCAGAGCAGTGAAGACAGGAGGCTTCCACCTCAGGAACCTCACAACTATCTCCAGAGTGCTCCTGGGAACAGCGAAAGCACCTAGGGTTTGACCTACACTGAACTTTTAGGTGCGTTTAGGCGGCGGTCTGTGCAGTTATCAGTGTTTTACGATTTTTAGGGTTCCGTCAAGAAATTCATAGTAGTTCCGTATATACTCTCTTGTTTCACTGACAGGACAATACATATAGTTTTAATTAAAATATTGAACGATAGAAGAATAATGCGGATTTTATTATTTGAAGATTATATCATCCCAATGTTTTCCATCGAGATGCACACGCTGCAGTAAACTAGGTTCAATTGTGCTGATTTCACGACGAATATTTTCTTTTAGGTTTACAAGAATTCGGGGATTGATAATTTAATTTAAACTCTGTCTTTAAGGTAGTCTCATAAAAAAGTCCATTGGGGTTTAGTCCAGTGACCTCGGTGGCCATGGGATGTCCCCAAAGCGACTAATCAGTGTTTGAGGGAAAGCTTCCGAGAAAGATGGGTGAGCTCGCAGGTTCGGCAGAAAGAAATGGTGTCAAAAGTAAAGGCCCATGATACCCGTGGCCCGGCTAGGGCAAGCCATGCTTGCTGTAACACTGTCCATCGATGTAAGCGTCGCAGTCCGCGCTGACAGCCCTAATGAACGTTATAATGCACAGACTGAATTTTTTTAGTAAATTTTATATTCTCACTATTGACATTTCTCACCTGGGCCCGAGCATTTTCGAAAAAATAATGATCCAAGTATTTCATTCGTGCATAAGGAGCACCAAACAGTTCCCTGGGGCAATGCAAAGGTTTTTGGATTTTCAGTCGAGGGTTATGGATTCTTGGAGTCCAGTAACGGTAGTTTTGCTTGTTGACGTGCCCGTTTAACTGGAAATGAGCCTCGTCGCTCCAAAAATGCGATTCACAGTTCGAAAACGCTCCAATTTGAATTTTAAATGGATGGAATTTTAGATCCTTTTTCAAAATTTCATGAACAATTTCACTTTCATTGATGCGCTGATAATACTTCTTGCCAAGCAGCTTTCTTCTTAATACTGTACCTTTATTTCAAGTACATTTACTTTCTCTGTAATTTGCTGTGTTAGCAATCTCTGCAACAAAACAGTAAGAAAACTTTATTATCTACCTACGGTACCTATTTTTATTTGTTCACTAAATAAAACAACATTGCTTTTCTTCTTCGTCTCATCTAGCAGATCGCAGCATTTTTTTGGGTAGAGTTTATAATATGTAAGAAGAGTAGAGTAGAGTTGGGTAGAGTTTATATGTGTAACAGCATTATGTTGCAGTCCTGTACTTATGGTTTAGACCACGTTTCTTTTCTGTTGTCAGGCTAAAGCATTATCTTTATTTTATCTAATGCAGGTTAGTAGACGCGGCGTATTGGTAAACTGCCCTGAGGTCGGTTCTTTGACATTTTATCTTTAACCTAAATACGTTACTTTTGTCTTGTGTCGTTGTTGGTTAATAGAGATTTGAATTTCATGGCTTGTTTTTGATAGATACCGTGTTAGGTTTTTATTAAATAATTACCAATCGATCAATCAAAATTTATATTGTGGAATGATTATAATTTTATTGTATTTTGCGTACACTGAATATAAAGGATTATCTAAATCACAAATATAATTATTTTTTGACAATTTCTTACAGCTATTCATACTTTCTAAGGTAGTATAATTAATTTTATTTTGAGAAATTAATTCTGATGCCGTTCTACCGGATTCTCGGAAGCCCAGATCTGCAATTTTGTTTATTCACGTGACCGTTGATGTGAAAATTCGATTCGCCGGAGAACCAGATGCTATTGAAACTCCTACAACGGTTTTTCATTGTCCTGCAGCATTCGACTCGTTTATCAGGATCATCAGGCTTCATTTCTTAAACAATAACAATTTTCTAGGGGTGACAATGTAAGATTTTCGAAATATTGCGATGAACCGTAGATTTGTTCAAGTTAAGAGAAGCTGCGCGCAATCTCAACGACTCTCGTGGGTCGTCCATAACAGACTGGCGAACGCGTTCGACGTGCATGCTCGTTCTTGATGTCCTTTTGCGCCCAGACGATTTGTCCGGCATTGTATTCCCTGTCTCTTTCAAACTTGCACACCCAATGTTTAATTAAATTGGGACTTGGCGCAGGTTTTAAGCTTGTTAAATTAAAATGTGTCCTGTAGAGCCGACGAACAATAGTGTAGGAGTCGTTGTTTTTATAAAACGCTCGCACGCAAAACGCGCGCTGCGGTCCCGTGAATCAATTAAGACTTGAAACGTTTGAGACTACTCCCCTCCCCCTGCTACCTGCGGTTGGCGCGTATTGGTAAATTCAAAAACGAAAAACATTCTGAGACACCCTTTATTATACGGAGTTCTTGGGGCACATCATCACCATTTATATTCATTTCTCTCAGGCGATCTCCTGTCACCCATCGGGCATCACAACCTTGCACTCATCTGCCTTCTTCTCCCCCTTTCCCCCCATTCCCCCTCGTCTCGCGGCCACCACCATGTTAACCTTGCAGCGGCCGCGGTCTTGCACCAGGATAGGCCGCCTATGCTTATCTGCAAGGTGATACCCGTCCTCTACCATGGCGATGTCTTCTGATGTATCTCCTCCACTTCGACGCGGATTACATCATCACGCCTATGGGGGCAAATATGTGTAAACTTAGAACAAATATAAAAACAATATTATGAAAGCTGACAGATTCTTGACGTGGTGGTGTGTGTTGTATGATGTGAAGAGTAAAGGCCCATGATGCCCGTGGCCGGGCTCTAGGGCAAGCCAAGCTTGCTGTAACACTGTCCATCGATGTAAGCGTCGCAGTCCGCGCTGACAGCGATAATAGAACGGCATAATGCAGACTGATATTTTTTTTTAATTGACATTTTTTTAATCGGTGTAGGGCAAATGCCCATGAAGTCTCCCGTGGCCCTGACACGGTAAGCAATGCTTGCGGTAGCATCTCCCTTCTATGCAAGCGTCGCAGTCCGCGCAGGTTTCGCCAACGAACGTCATAATGCAAAGCCTGACATATATTTTAAAATTTGACTTTTTTTAATAGAGAGAGGGCAAATGCTTATGAACCCTCCCGTGGCCCTGACACGGTAAGCAATGCTTGCGGTAGCATCTCCCTTCTATGCAAGCGTCGCAGTCTGCGCAGACGGCGCTAATGAACGCCACGTACTGGCCAATTTTCTTTTTTTTCAAACTTGACATTGGTGTTAGACAGAGGGCGAATGCCCATGAACCCTCCCGTGGCCCATGGCAAATAGCTATGAACCCTCCCGTGACCCGGGCACGGGTGTTAAGTCAATCAATCAATCAAAAAAAAATATTGTGGAATACACAGGTATTTATAAGATGTTACAATTAAATAGAGATTCCGCTATGTCCCGCCGTAGTAGGCATACAATATTAACATGCTATTATAAAATACAATGTCCAGACTTAATTAAAATTAAATTACAATTATGGTTTAAGTGATTCTCGCTTCAGGCAAGCAGCACTATTGAATGCAGGTGCCGTCAGCGTCTGCGCGCCAGGCAGTGTTTATGTGAAATGCTGCATGTTTAAATCAGGACAGGGTCAGTCAGTACAATAGACATCGTCAGAAGGGCAACCGCTTTTAGTAGACTGCTTAATTTTGGTTAATTATGTTGTATAGCGAGTCCTTATCGTCTTAATTTTATGTTTAATATCTTCTTCAGTAACCTCCAAGTTCAAATCACTAATTAGAGATTTTATAGAGTTAGCCCGCAATGTTCGGTCTTTGTATTCATTAATTTTGTGGTTCCAAAGGCATTGATAGTTTTTAAAGTTCTCCAAAAAAAGCAATGCGTTGATGCAAAGTGAAGGATGCAAAATGATAAACGAAGATGAACAAAAAATGACCCCTCTGATATCACCTTAAACATCTGCCTCACTTTCTCGGGATAATGCAAGACCAGCGAAGCAATAAATGATGGTGGGGGTGTTTTAGGTTAGGTTTGGTTAGAACCTTTCCGGGTGCAATTACTTTTCTTCTTTTCAAATTGTTGCTGGTAGGGATGTGTGAGGTTAGACTTAATGTTCATTGAACCCTCTCGTGACCCGGGACATAAAGGGAAAGTTACGGCTAGTGTCCACGAACCCTTCAGTCGTCCGGACACGAGTAAACTGTGCTTCCTGTAGCATTTTCTCTCTATGCAAGCGCCGCAGCCCACGCAGACAGCGCGATGCTCGCCGGCATAATGCACAGCGCGACGTTTTTCTTTTAATTATTCCTTTTGTTTAAAGGGAGAGGGCCAGTGCCACCCGTGGCTCGGATACGGGTAAGCAGTGCTTCTGGTAACAGGTTCCGTCTAAGCAAGCGTCGCAGTCCGCGCACGCAGTGCCGACGAACGCAGTCACAAACGAAGCATGAGATTGAGGATAATCCGTCAAATTGTCTTCTTACCAACAATATTGGATCATTTTTTAAAGTGAAAAATTTTTTGGTTTTAAAATAACTTCTACCTATCCCTCTCGCGGCCGGACACGCGTAAGGGTGTGACTTCCGGTACCATTTTCCGTTGATGCCGGTATCACACTCCGCGCACACAGCGCCCTCGAACGTAGTCTCAAACGAAGAGATGCGAGATATCCGTCAAACAAATGATATTGGTAGCGTTTCTTTAACGATAATGTTTTTAAATTCTTACTTCCATCAATTAACCTTCCCGTGGTACGGATGCGGGTAATTGGTGCTTACTGTAGCACTGCCCGTCGATGCAGGCGTCGCACTCAGCGCGCGCATCGCCGTCGAACGTAAATGAAAGATAAGATGATGAGATGAACAAATTTTCTCCAAGTTAAATGTTTCGTATGTCGTATGTGTGTAAATATGAAACTTTACCCATAGACCGGATGCGGGAAGTGGTGCTTTCTGTAGCACTGCCCGTCGATGCAGGCGTCACACTCGGCGCGCGCATCGCCGTCGAACGTAAATTAAAGGTTAGATGGAGAAACATTTCATATGCCTTATGTGTGTAAATATGAAACTTTACCCATAGACCGGATGCGGGAAGTGGTGCTTTCTGTAGCACTGCCCGTCGATGCAGGCGTCACACTCGGCGCGCGCATCGCCGTCGAACGTAAATTAAAGGTTAGATGGAGAAACATTTCGTATGTCGTATGTGTGTAAATATCAAACTTTACCCATAGACCGGATGCGGGAAGTAGTGCTTTCTGTAACACTGCCCGTCGATGCAGGCGTCACACTCGGCGCGCGCATCGCCGTCGAACGTAAATGAAAGGTTAGATGGAGAAACATTTCGTATGTCGTATGTGTGTAAATATGAAACTTTACCCATAGACCGGATGCGGGAAGTGGTGCTTTCTGTAGCAGTGCCCGTCGATGCAGGCGTCACACTCAGCGCGCGCATCGCCGTCGAACGTAGATGGAAGATAAGATGAACAAATTTTCTCAAAGTTAGTAATTTCGTATGTGTGTAAATATCAAACTTTACCCATAAACCGTCCCTTAGTCCGGATGCGGGTAAGTAGTGCTTACTGTATCACTGCTCGTCAATGCAGGCTTCGCACTCGGCGCGCGCATTGCCGTCGAACGTAGATAGAAGATAAGATAAACAAATTTTCTCAAAGTTAAATATTTCGTATGTGTGTAAATATGAAACTTTACCCATAAACCGTCCCGTGGTCCGGATGCGAGAAAGTGGTGCTTTCTGCAACACTGCCCGTCGATGCAGGCGTCGCAATCAGCGCGCGCATCGCCGTCGAACGTAGATGGAAGATAAGATGAACAAGTTTTCTCAAAGTTAAATATTTCGTATGTGTGTAAATATCAAACTTTACCCATAAACCGTCCCTTAGTCCGGATGCGGGTAAGTAGTGCTTACTGTATCACTGCTCGTCGATGCAGGCGTCGCACTCAGCGCGCTTAGATGGAAGATAAGGTTAACAATACAATTTCTGGGTCAACACCGCCTTGTTCTTCTGTTGCCTCTGTATGTAACAGAGATTGCAAAAAAAATGAATGTATGTGATATATTATCTAAATAACAAACACTGTTCAATTACAAATTGGTCTATACTCACATTAAAGTATTAGAATTGGAAATTTCTGGTACAGATTCTGTAACCGACGATTTTTGTCGTTACAAAACAATACAAGATTTGGTGTACATACACAACCCGGGTTACCCTTGATTGTATATGTACAACAAAATTTGAACCTAAAGAAGGTAATTGGTTGTGAATTAAATAAAAGTCAACAATACAGTATTTAAAGTTAAATGGCCATGAGTTTATTTTATTTTTATCACACAGGGAAAGTACAATGTTGCTCAGTCGATACCCCTATCGTCACATGGATTCTGGTGTTTGGTTATCTTAACCATTAAAATAATAATTCTACTTATATTAAATTAACCCTAGCGTACAGGGACATGACCACAAACATGAGAAACTGTCATGAAATATAAAATTTACTAGTTATACCACCAAAAATAAAATTATCATGTTATAACGGACTCAGCGCATCATTATTAAATGTGGAGTAGGTACCTGGCTGGTTACACCTTACATTAAGTGTTGGAGTTTGGATACAGGGCCATTATTAAAGGATCAGCACCAATCTGCTGAAACGTGGACCTCAGCTCCCATCCCGATGATCACACCTCACCGGAGAATCTCAAATAGTTACTCACAAATCGTTAATTGTAAATCGTAAAAACGTAAAAATATGAATCTAAATATCTAAATTGTAAAACGTAAAAATGTAAATATCGTAAAATCCCATTGCTGAAACAATAGAAAAAGAATGATGTTAGTTAACATGAAAGAAGGTAGGTATGGAAAAAAACAAAAGATATAATCCACTTTACGTTAGATTTTGATGAACTTACCATGAAGCCGCGTTCTGGTTTGCCTAACACGAACTCCAGCGTCCCGCCCTCGACCAAAAGGTGTAAAATTATTGTCTGAAATAAGGATACCACCATATAAGTATAGCTCACACCGCCTATGGCGAAAACAACAAAATTCACCTAGCAACTCTTTAGTACTTACTTGGACATGTTGGTTGTGGTTAGTAAGCCTGGTTTTACCAGGAGTTAGGCCATCAGGGCCTAATATTTGGCAGCTATTTCACTGTAATCTAATATGCGTCTACACGCCAGCTGATTTAGAAGTCAAAGACCTCCATCGGACAGATAGTGTTGCCAGCATCAGGCTACATGAAATTCCCAACCTCCGTTCCAAAACTACTACAAAGGAATAACGAAGACTGCAATTCGACTAGAAACCAACTGTCTTGTAATATATATATTTATACCTTAATTAACAATAACCAGAAGAGTCACTATCAAGAAATTTAAACTAACGATGACCGAAAATAATTTAACCCGTACAAATTTCTACCCTAAAATTCTCCACTAAGCATACCATAATGTCTTCGTAATGGCATCTTCTACTAATACAATTAGCTATGATTGATCAAACCTAGTAGCTCAGCACAGCTTGCTATTGGACGAAATTTAGGATGATTAATCGGTATTTTTGGACAATCTACATAAAGAAACACCTTTATGAAAGTAGCATACAGCTTTCATAAGGTTTTAACAACTTTTTACCCAAAATCACAATAAAACAAAACGTATTTGCAAAGATAATTTGATAATTTAGTCACGTTTTGTTCATAGTTGCATATATTCGCCACTAGAGGGCCCTACTAGTCACCATAAACGAGCGGGATAGAAATTAAGTCCTTACCACGCGAATTTAAAAATTTTACCAAATCCACAACGTTACAATTCTTGCCGGACCGGCAACGGTTCAAACTTATCGGGACCTATAATAGCGCAGAGTCGTTCTTCTAGCTCAGACAGTGGTGGAGCATCAGTAGGTCCACCACCAGTCTGCCGCTGGGTTTACGCTATTCTTCGGACCTTATTTTTGATCCGTGTCACATGAATAACCAAGGTCTTTCATATGACCCCAGACGTAAGTCTAACGGTGTCAGACCAGGGCTTCGTGCTGGCCACGGAATCTGCCCACCGCGCCCTATCCCGGTTCGGATAATTTTCATCCAGCTATTGTCGAATTGTGATTCGGAGGTGGACTGGACATCCGTCATGTTGATAGATCATGTTTGCTCTTCTTTCTTCCGGGTACATCCGCCAGCAGTGCTGCTAAATGATTTCTTAGGAAATCTTCATAAAGTTCCCCATTTAGTTTTCGGGGTCAAAAATGTGGGCCCACTTAATTTGTCGCGCGTTGGTACCCATCCAAACATTAAGCGAAAACCCACGCTGGGATGTGGTTGGTTTAAATGTTTTAAGGTTTCCATCTGCCTTTGGTGACCAGTAATGTAAGTTATGGTAATTGGTGACACCATCACGGTCAAAACATGACTCATCGGTCCACAAAAGGTTGTTTTTTAAGGTTTCGTCTTCGGCTGACTAGATTCAGTGAAGTGAGTCGGTTCCGCAACGAGCTGTGCGAGACCAAAACAGGATATGAAAGCATAAAGTTTGTTTGCTATTGCATCATCATTACGAAAAAGATTGATATTGAAATCTCCTGATATAATTAAATTGTCATATTTTGGAATAGAGCTAATTGAATCAGATAATTAGGTCAAAATACAGGTCCATATCCAACCACGGCGGCCGGTACGCCGTGGCCGTGTAACTTCTTCCCGCCCAGGGTCACCGTGAGCCACATTTGTTCAACTGACCTGTGCATGGGATCCACTGGATGAGGCCAGGTACGCAAACTACCATTGCGCTTGGTGTAAAAGACAATGCCACCTCCACGCGAGCGCACTCCAGCCGGCCGCGGGATGAAATGAATAATAAAATGAAACAACAGACTTTAAAAAATGAGGTTTTAAATTCATACATTTGAAGTACGTAAATTGAAAATACATATCTTCCGCAGAGCGGGCGGAGAGGGAACAAGGAACTTATCAACTTATAGCCAATACTGAGTCTGTATGAAGGCCATTCTTCAACAAAGTCTTGTATCGTAGTAAGTTTGTGTGAATGTAAATCTTGTAATCGACGCTCCGATGTCTTGTCCCACTTGTCAAGAATTTCATAAAATTAAAATAAAAAAGCCCGTTATTCCACAACTATGATATAAATTTCCTTGGTGTTAGTATTGTAACGTGTTTTCTTACCTTCACACAGTTACACACCAGCAGCTCAGTCAGCAGTTTGCATGTGTTCAGGGAATATACTTGAGATACTACAAAACAAACTGCAGGGTTCCCGAGTCCAAGTATTTATTATATTTGTTGGAGTATAGCTTCCGCTAGTGCGGCCACATCATCATCGTGATTACACTTAGGTACGATCTTCAAAAACCTTCAGGGTCACTTCGTATGCATCAGCGCCAGCTGCGCATATTGCCAATATGAACGCTGTGTTTGTATGTCCTGTTTGGTTAAGTACCTGTCTGATATGCGTCACATGGTATGCCTGGTGAACTCGGGTTTTTACATCATTTTATATTATTTGTATGCTTAAGTTTCTATTTTAAGTTTTTATGTATACTATTATAAGTATATCCAACGACCCCTGTTAACAAAGAAATAAATTTTCATTAAAGACCGCGTGGATGTTTTATTTGACAATACTAAAATTTGATTTAATTTGAATTACTGTACTCACATTCTAGATGGGTCGGGAGGCCGTAACAACTTCATTTTACTATAATTTATCTAGATTATTTGGCTAGATATGATTGTGCACGTCCTTCCTCCACGTCGCACAATCCAAAAGAAAGAACGTTAGTTAGTTGCCACAGTCTAACTATGAAAATGACGTTAAGAAACCACAGTCTAGCGAAGATGTGCATCTATTATTTATATATATGTCTTTTATATTTTTTGATGTATGATAAGTTATATTAAATATAATATACTGTAGTTCTTAATATGTTTTTATTTAACGATTTAATGAGTAAATATAATCTCAAATTCTACATTAATATACTGCCATCTAGTTATCCATACTTGAACTCTTTACGAAATCCAATTATTTTTATGTCTCTGAGTACTAGTACATGAGGTATTAGTTCCTAAAATATATTCCAGAGGGAGCTTTTATCAATTAATTTATACACATATTTATTTATCACTAACTTGTCAAATTTATTTGTTACAGCATTACTCAATTAACAAGAAAACAAAATAATAATAAAAGTGAAGAATTAAAAAAAGTGATACATTTTTCCCAGCGATATGGACTCCTTACTGCGTAAAGGCCTCCTCCAGTCTCTTCCATTGGACTCTGTCCTTTGCTATATCCATGCATTTTCCTGCCGTGGCTGTTATATCGTCCGCCCATCGTTTCCTAGGTCTACTTACGTTTCTCTTTCCGATAGGTTCGATTCTGTAGTTTTAATTCATAAAGCGGTTGTTTATTGAATTTCAGCAAAATTTTAAGTTCTTTAATATCTTTATTAGACGCTGCAATTATCAGAAATATATTAGTAAGGTACAGAACAGGAGTAACAAATGTTAACCTGTTTATAATTACAGTAAACTCATTATAAACAATTATCAGTTTCAGTTTCACTTGCTTCGTGTTGCCCAGTGACTGTTGCAGGCAATGTCTCAGTTTTATAATTAGGTTTATCCTGTTAATTAGCCACACACCCCGTAACAATCTTCTCTGATTATTATACTTGTCGACTAATTTCCCACGTACAGGAAAGTACTGCTATGAACTATCCTACTTGAAAATTTCCAGTTGCAAAAAATCTTAACACGATGAGCACCTGAACTATCGGCTATACAATATAAGTGGTAACAATACATTCAACACTGTTTCTTTCCTAAAACGAGTTCCGACGAGTTCCGACGGTTTTCGGCATCTCGCAAGTAACGTCGTTCGGGATAATCATACAGATTGTCATAAAGATAGTTCAACCACCGTTGGAAATCCATTTCAATCACTTTATAAAATAATTATCAATAAAAATAATGAGCTTCAGTAATTGCCTCTAGTCTTCCTTAAGGTTAGTCCCGACGTGATAGTGTCGCGGTATTTAGTTTCAAGGTTTTTTCACCAAAATCACGGAATTCATAGTGATAAGTGAGATGCTAATTTCTGAAGGTCGTCCTGGCACTGCAAGAATACGTGAATTTATTTCCTCCTCGTCATAGAGATGAGAAGCTATCTGCGGCTTTTTTACTAGGAAGATGGATTTGAATAATAATTTAGTGGTGACTTGAGCTTTCAAGTCACCACCTAAATACAGTATTTTGGCCGCTGCATGCTCTATTGTAATGAGACTCTACCGGTACATATGAATTGACGTGGGCACAAACCGACTTTACATTTCATCGTCAACAATCAATCAAAGTGCTTCTGCCATATATATCCCAAGCTGTCCGAACTAACCTTTCACTAATCGAATATGTATTACAACCCTCTATTTTTGATGAGTCCGGCTCAACCAATTATACACAATTTATGGCAACATAGTTAGTTGTAAGGAAAATACGCGCGAATTTAAAAGGAGAAAGGAGAAGAGAAAATAGAAAAAAATAGTATTGAGAAGCGTGGTATAACCTGAACCAGTATACCACACACAGGGGACTTCACAAGTGGAGCAATGGTAGGTGGTAATTCGACGGACATGTTCTTCACTGCAATAGCAGCAACGTTTTGACCGTCAACCATTGGATTCTAGTGTAGGATTTAGGATAGGGGCGTAGTTAGATCTGGAAGTCATAAACCCACCAGATGTGGGATGATTTTGTTATTGATGGGAAAGTGGTTACGGAATATTCTGGATGTGTTTTCAAGGATTAGGCCGACGAGATCTAAACGAAAAACAATATGCTCCTTGAAAGATGCGTAAGGCAATCTTTCTGGTCGGTTTCCTGCCCGCCGTAAAACCATGCGAATCGCTTGCAAACTGCAGTCAAATTCGTTGGCAAACACTCGCGTAGGAGTAAATGACTCCTGTTCGTATGTGTTTATTTTCAATTTTTAAAGTTTGTTTTCAAGCATTGTTATTCGTAACACATCTTTGCAATTGATTATTAAATGATTTCATTGTCATTAGCCACATGAGACCCACAATCGCCGCACACGTCAATCCGTATAAAGTGGGTAGGGCTGTCCCATGGCCACGCTGCTTCTCCAGCGGCTATCAGCCACTGAACTTCAAAGTTTTTAAGGCGGGGCAAATAATTAAGAATGCCGCCCCGCCCACTTATATATATTTTTCTTTTATTACCTTAATAATTACAGCTATCAGATGTCCACTATTTGATTGGCATTTGGACAGGCCGTCCGGAAATTATGCATCCAACGCTGTTTTTTCTGTGTCAAGTTTATTTATTTACAGATATAAAGACATGAAAGTGTATATATATTTTATATTATACACAGTACAGGGTAGGATTTAAAAATAAAAATGTGTAATAAAAATATAAATCAAATATATTATTGGATTTGCGAATTGAAATTACAATTTTACTCTTCGAGAATTTTGCTCAGCAAATAAATATGTGGCTTTGTCATAATTTAACTTGTGTGCAATTCGATTTTCTATCGCTAAGATTGCAATACTCGATAAGCGTTCCTGGATATCAACAACTACAACCATTTCTACTTTTGCAATACATGCACTAACCACGGAACAGAGAATAACTGACAACAGACTGAAGAGAACTAACGATTAGCTTCAATTATATCCAAAATTGTTAACATTTTAACTGTCGGGGATATGGAGCTCTCCAGGACCACATGTAATGTAGTCTACCACTGCCGGATTTACTGTTCCGAAATTCCGAACTACAATTATTTAGCTCGTAGCGCGTATTGTTCACACACCCTAAATGCCGACGACTGACCTGCCTGGGAAAATATGGCGTGGGAAAAATCTAAATCCAGCCGCTTTGTGGGCATCTGACAATGAAATTTTTCTGACCGGTTTCCTATGTCGAATGCCTGCCCGACGACGCTTGCAAACTGCAGACGAATTCGTTCGCAAACACTCGCGTAGGAGTAAATGGCTCCTGTTCATATGTGTTTATTATGCGCTCGTGAGTGATGACATGTGGTCGTGGTTTTTGATTTTATTTTAATACTTTGCGGCGGCGCCGGCACTTCGTCGTCACGGCATCTAATCTTTTTTTCTTTTTTATGCATCTTCCGACGAATACTATTTGGCAATGGATCCGAAGGCAAAAGAAGATGTAAAATATCTTCATTTGTTGCAATATTACTGCACTTTCGTGTGTGTTCCGACCTAAATTTTCTGAGGTCTTTATTCCTGGCCCCTGATGCTTCTTCAGATAAAAATCCGATTGGAAGTATAGAAAAAAATTCTACTACTTCAGGTCCATGAATGACAAACTTGTTGAGACTGGAAGGCATATAGTACCACGGATACAACTCTACGTATAGGTTTGCTGTCGCATGGCAGTACTCCCTAAACTTGTTTATGACGATTTGCTGTCCTGAAGAGATACATTGCAATATAACAGCAATACTTCTAATCAGTCTAACGTCTAGACCTGTAATACGAGCCGTTGTAACGCTCAGGTTACCAACTTGGTTACCTCCTGGCTGCGTCTCGTGTCACAGCAAGGAGATCCACAAGCGGCCCCCTTCACCTTAACCAGAATATATTCAAAACGCCAAGAAAAGTATGGTTGCTACGAGCCCAAAAGAAAACAGTGGAAAAAAGAAAAGGAAAATAAACTCAGGCGCCTGGATCGCAACTAAACAAGAAGAATGCACACGGATAATCAGCCAATAGGCTCCGGATTTTAATCTCAAGAGCAGGGAGAGTACTTTGAGTGATATGACCTTTTTTTTTGTTTACGCTGGGAAATGCTTTTTCGCATACGGCCCAAGACCGGGGGGAACCCTGGCGGTTATGTGGGGCTCCTGAACTGTTGTCCAGACTACCCACTAAAACCCAGCGGTCTGCCCTCGCCGCCTTTAATATGGAGCGCCACAGGATCGGTATGCACTGTGACGCCCCGGCGCCAATGCCAGGCCGCAGACTTCAAGGTGGGACTAGGTCCCCCCTCTGGGGATTAATTTGAGCAGGAGGTCCCACAACATAGTAGTTAATAACATTTTTTTTATGATGTTTATGTTTTTTACAGTAATTAACTGCTGCTATTTTTACTTCATCAATCCCTTCATAACTTATTTTACCGGCTAAAATCCGATTTATCGATCTGCACCAGCTGTATATAATTAAATTAACAGTTTGCTCGACAAAATATTTTATCAACTGTTCCTTGTGTGTCGGGCAACTGAATGGATACTCAACTAAAACATTAGAAACCATAATTATGATTTGCCTTATATTTAGTTTTTTAACATTCTTCTCTAGAAATGTTTGAGTTATATTTTGCAAGTCTTGGAAGCAAATTTCAAGTGCTTTTGACGGATAACATAACCATTTTAGTTTAAGGAGTTTGTGAATAAATAAATAAATAATTTTTTTTATTGTATTCTTTAGCTTTTATAAAATCATTATTGGTATTTTTATCTTCTGCATCGAGTAAAGTTGTTCGGCAATTTTGACAAGATTTACAAATATTCTTTAAACATCTGGTCAAGACCCAGCCACATACATAATTCCTTTGCCCTGCATCGCTTCCTTCGTTGTAAATAAATATATTTTCGTGTATGTTAATTTCGTTTTCGTTGGGAACATCAGAAGCAGTGGAAATGGAAGATTCTTTCAAGAAAAAGTCTTAAGTTTTCTAAGCAGTCATACCTATCCTCTTCGCAATTTGCCATTTTTGAATGAGGGGCACTATAATTATTCAATAATAACGCTTTAAATGCCCCTTCAAATCCTATTGTATTAGGAGAATTATTTCTTGATCCATAGCTTCTGATATTCCCAAAAAAGTTTTCAACTGGGTCTTGGTTGAAATTTCTTGTCAACATTGCGTCGTAACGATACTTTCGTGACAGCACTGTCTAAATTGCCTCCATTCCCTGAATTGTCTTTATAAGGTTTGTCACAGAAGGAACATTTGATTCTATAAATCGGATTTTATTGCCTTTACATTCTTTTTTTATAAATTTTATTGTATTTAATACAGTTATTGCTTCCCTCCATAATTCATGATGAGGAGACTTACTTTTAATAGGTCCTTTATATCTTTTCCCATTTGGGACATATAGTGTGCTTACATTTAAAGAATCAAATAGATTATCTAAAAGTAGTGTTGCATCAATTAATTGTTTGCATTCTACTGGGAGATCTCCCCTACCAGTTAAATGTTCTGTAACAACAGCGACACTATGGTAAAAAATTTGTGTTGAGACTTAACTTTCATTTTGTTAATTTTTTCTAGATTAACATGCTCCTCCGTTATTTTGTGCAACAATCTTAATTCACCGTACGACTTGTCTACCGCATAAACCCTTTGGTAATATTCCCATTTTACCGTTTTTTCGTGACTGTTTGTAGTATATTGCATATCTTTAGTTAGTAAATTATTTCGAATACCCTTAATAAGGTGTGGTGTATCGTAGAGGGGAATAATTTTGCGGCCATTTATACAAAACATATTATACCGCCACTCCTTTCCTTGTCGTAAATGTTTCGACCTTGACTCTTCAACTAAACTGCTTATGGCTCCAACATTCACCGTGCATTGGTCACACACCGTGTTTAAAATAATCAGACCAGAATTTTGAGCGTGGGTAAATAACACTGATTATCAATTGCTTCAATTCCAATTTGGTAAGCCTGCTTGTAAAGTAATAGGCAATAGGTTGCTTGAAACTTTGTTTAACCCCTTTCACCATAAATACCAGCACGTGGTCTGCGAACCGAGATTCATTATTTGTTGCAAATCCTTCGAGAGTATCTTTTTTAGCATTGTAATGAATTTGTGTTGCTAAGGACATCTCATCAAATGACAAACTACACAGTCTCTCGGGAATGTCTTTTTCAAGAATGGTCTTCTTTATTTTTTCGAAAATGATGAGATTAATACCCGGACTTAATTTAATTTGGCTAAGTAAAGTCTTCATAGCTTTCACAGATGGGAGAACAAAATATTTTTGGATTAACGGATAGCACTTAGGGCTTTTTTTATATAGTGACAGCGACAAAATCTTCTCTTCTAGAGTAAATCTTCTCACCTTGGGTTTTTTTATTTTTGCAGATGCATGTGTACGAGTAACTGTGCAGGTTTGGTCATATTATGTTGTACAACTTGCTGGAATGTTGTATTATCTAAGAATTTTGAAGCATTACCAAGTCTTGTCTTGAATGTACCAGATTTTCATTGCAAACGGGAAACTTCACTTCGCAAGTATTTTATTTTCGAACGCAAATAACTTATTTGTACGTGATTAAATCCAGGCGTCATCTTCATTACACAACCTGTAAGTAGAGTAAAAACGAACATGATTTTTATGTGATAACACGCTTCCATAAATATATAGGTAGGATCATGTTAACATGAAATTGATGGATCATACATTCCGAAACTAATTATTATTTATTAGAACCAGCACTCACCAACACGGCAGCACGGTAAAGGATTAAAGAAAATAATAAATAGGTACGACATAGCTAAAAATAGAAATTAAATATCATTGTTTTGAAATAAACTAATGTCTATCATGAGTTCACTAAACAACAATAATCGAATATGTATCTACTTAAAAACATGGTTTTACAACCCTCTATTTTTGATGAGTCCGGCTCAACCAATTATACACAATTTATGGCAACATAGTTGTAAGGAAAATACGCGCGAAATGGAAAAGGAGAAAGGAGAAGAGGAAATAGAAAAAAATAGTATTGAGAAGCGTGGTATAACCTGAACCAGTATACCACACACAGGGGACTTCACAAGTGGAGCAATGGTAGGTGGTGATTCGGCGGACATGTTGTTCACTGCAATAGTAGCATCGATTTTGCCGTTCCCTTATGGACTGATGACCTTCCAAGGAGTTCCTTTGTTGATTGAAATGTCGACAACATCAGCATCAATCCGCGGAAGATTTTCTTAATGCAAAGTCAGAATCGTGTAAATCTTGAACGATTTGAATTTTATACAGATGGAACTAAGTTTTATTTGGCATTATAACCTTGTAAGGTTGATTTTGTAATTCCCAATATTGATGTACGTGTACGAAGTGATAACGGGAATTCACATTTACAGAAACTATAACACGTTCAACGTTTCTAGCCCCTTTGTTGACATCTGACAATGCAATTTTTCTGGCCGGTTTCCTATGTCGAATGCCTGCCCGACGACGCCTGCAAACTGCAGTCGAATTCGTTGGCAAACACTCGCGTAGGAGTAAATGACTCCTGTTCGTATGTGTTAACTATCCGCTTCAAATGCTCTTGAGTGATGACACGTGGTCACGACAGACGTGCTATAGTATCGACGTGTTTCTCTTTAAAAATAAATGAGAGAGTGATTTCATCAGCATAAAAAAGTGTTGTAAGTAAAAAGGCTTTTAATTCTTACCGACATATAAAGCTATTGAGCTATTTAGCCTATAATTGCCCCTTCATCTCTCAGGTGGATAATGTTGGTGCTTTTCAATTTATTAAAGTTTTTACGCGAAATCATGGCTAGCAACAGATAAACACAGATCACTCAGATAAAAACGTTGGATGATGCGCAAGCTTATAATTGCCCTTTCATCTCTTAGGGGTATAGTGTTAGTGATTTCCTATTTATTAAGGTTGCGGTCGATCGAACTGCTGGAAGATCTGCGATCAGAGCATACGGCCTCCTCCTTCCAAGCTGAACTTAGTAACCTCCCCGAGCTTCTTTCGCTCATAGATTGCGATCTTCCGCCTGCGCTCCCCGTAGAGCTGCTAGCCAGCATAATTCTTAAACTTACCCTTATTTAGGCAGACCCGACGTCGTCGATACAAAACCTACACTCATCTGGCGGATGGATAATGGTCATATAAGCACCGACCACACGTGCACCAGAAAAAGTTTGTTTAAAAACATTGCTATTCGTAACACGTCATCGCAATTGATACGATATGGTTTGTATTGCCATCAGCAGCGTTAAACCACCAATAGCTACAGTCTACACACATCAATAGTCCACTCCAGCGGCTATCAGCCCCGTATATTCAATTTCTTTTAGGCGGGGCAAAAACTAAAAATTGCCACCCCCGCCCACTTGTACTTATTTTTACATCATTTCAGCTATCAGATCTCCACTAATTGATTGACATTTGGACAATAGGCCTTCCGGAAATAATGCATCTATCGCTGTTCTCTCTGTGTTAAGCCTATTTATTTACAGATATATAGACATGAACGTGTAGGATATATTTATACACAGCACAGGGTAGGATTTCAAATAAAAATGTGTAATAAAATTTGAAATTAAAATTTTACTCTTCGAGCATTTTGTTCAGCAAATAAATCTATGGCATTGTCATAATTTAACTTGTGTGCAATTCGATTGTCTATCGCTAAGATTGCAAGACTCGATAAGCGTTCCTGGATATCAACAACTACAACCATTTTTACTTTTGCAATACATGCACTAACCACGGAACAGAGAATAACTGACAACAGACTGAAGAGGACTAACGATTAGCTTGATTTATATCCAGAAATGGTTAACTTTTAAATTGTCGGGGATATGGAGCTCCCCAGGCTCACATGTAGTCCACCGCTGCCGGACTTACTATTCGGATCTACATTCTTTGGCTCGTAGCGCGTATTGTTCACACACCCTAAATGCTGACGACTGACCTGCCTGGGAAAACATGGCGTGTGAAAAATCGAAATCCAGGAGCTTTGTTGCCATCTGACAATGCAATTTTTCTGGCCGGTTTCCTATGTCGAATGCCTGCCCGACGACGCTTGCAAACTGTAGTCAAATTCGTTCGCAAACCCTCGCGTAGGAGTAAATGGCTCCTGTTCGTATGTGTTTACTATCCGCTTCAAGCGCTCTTGTGTCGCTCAAGCGCTCAAGTGATGACATGTTGTCGTGGTTTTTGATAATCATTTATTTTAATACTTTGCGGCGGCGCCTGCCCTTCGTCACCGCATTGTCGCGGATGAGGCGCTGTTCTCTTCGAGCGAGCTCATAGGCCTCGGCCTCGTAGGCCTCCTCCGCCTTCTCCGCCCCCTCTTCCCCGTCGGCCACCATTGGCACCGGAACTGGAGCCACAGTGTACCTACAAAAAAAATTGAATTATGTACTGTGTAATGTACAATTATCTTTGCAATTAATTCAGAATATGTTTAGGAATCGCAAGACAAACCTCCATTCCACATATTATAACCTATTAACCGTCACACATGATGGTGTATGGGTAGGTACCTAATAATTTTTGGATTATTATGCTCGCATAGAGCACCCATGTCGGCTACTTCGCATGCGTTGCTGCAGGCCACCCGGCCTCCCAAAGGCGGCGTCTGCAGCTGCGCGTAGCTCCTGTAGCTCGTCCGAGTTCATGACACGGCGGCGCCGGCGTTCCGCTTCCGCATCATTGCGGAGGTGTTGGCGGTATAGCCTCACCGCCGCGTCCTGGAGCAGACGCTCCTCCGGGATGTAGGCTCCACCCCCTCTTCCACCCCTTCGGCCATCACAGGGGCCACAGCGCGCCGGCGCTCCGCCTCCGCATCATTGCGGCGGTGTTGGCGGTACAGCCTCACCGCCGCGTCCTGGAGCAGATGCTCCTCCAGGATGTAGGCTCCACCCCCTCTTCCACTCCTTCGGCCACCACAGGGGCGACAGCGCGCCGACGCTCCGCCTCCGCATCATTGAGAAGGTGTTGGCGGTACAGCCGCACCTTCGCGTCCCTGACTAGTCGCCGCTCTCTTAGGGCGAGCGCGTAGACCCCGTCGTGGGCCAACGCTTCTGGTACCACTTCGGCCCCCACTTCCACAGGGGCCTCAGCGCCCCTACAAAAAACACTCAGTTGCTCTTCTGATCCAATATAACCATTTAGTAATCTTGTATGTAATGTGAAGTAAAATAATCTTTGCAATTCCCATTGAATGAGCGACGCACTGTGCCAACTTTTTATCACTTCTGGTGAGAATTTGCTTAAATGTTGTACGATTAGAGCCGGAAGTAATGTACTCAAGCAAGCACTGAATACATGCAATTTGAGAACACTTGTGCTCTTTGGATCTAATAGTTTTCCCAAGCTTACTGTTATACCCCCATTTGTTGCGGTGGAGATGTAAATGATGTGGTAATGCGTACGTCGCGTGCCTGTATGTCTAGCGATGACTATCCAAGGAGTTGATTTATTTCTTGATGTGTTACATTGTCTTTCGTCAATTGAGCAATCCATAAACTCGTCTAGTCGAGTCTATACCATAAAATAATGACTTTATATATTTCAAATGTATGAAAATGGAATTAGTTTTCCTCAACTTTTTTTTCTGTCATAGATTGTAAAGCTGAAACTTGTATGTACTGTTGTCGAGCCTATAGAAAAGCCACCTGACCTCTGATCTTGACCCAGAACTTCCCCGTTCAAAAGATTAAAAATTAAAAATGATTAAAAATGCATATTTGAACGATGTTTTAACACGCGGTAATGTACCCCATAAATAAGTTATTTTTTATTGTTTTTTACACAAAAAACCTAAATAACCATCGATCTTGACGAAAAGCGTACTTATTCATAACGTTTGAATAAATAAATAATTGAATTTACACAACAAATAAGATATGAACAATTCATTATATTTATTTGCAAGAATATAGGTAGGTAACATAAGTTCTAAAATCTATGGGTTTCACGGTTTGTACGGCTGAAATGCCGAATATAATGAACTGGCATTTCAGCCGTAAAAATATTCAGGTTTTACATCGTGGTTATTTTAGCATGCAGTACACATTTAGTAATTAGCGAAAACATAACAATAGTATTAATAATTTCAAATATGAAATCAATATATGAGTATGAGTTGAGTTGTATGAGTATGAAATCAATGATTCAGGAGAAAAACCCATCACAATTAAATTAGTAAATGTCACAGTCAGACAGTCTATAATTCTATATCTGAACTAGAAGGTCATAACAATAACATTTTGGCTTCATCTGATAGAGGTTTGGTACAAAGTTGCCTTATCTTAGGTCTGAAACTAGAAAGATATGGGTCTGAAGATATCAGTAAATTATGGATAGTAAATTTTGTAGACGATTGGGCAGTATCATCGTTCCATGCTTTTTTAACAGTGTGATTGGCATTCAAACAGGTTTCATCTAAAATCATAACTTTTTTCCAATCGGTAATATTTTTGGCTATTCTTAAGAAATCACATCGTTTGAGGGCAATGTCAATTCAATTTAAATTCAATGTAAAATCAAAGATTGAAATTCAGTATTTTCCACGTCTACAATAGGTTCAACGACAGTCTCATGGTTTTCTCGGGCTGCTTCACGTTCGCGTTCTTGGCGCGCTCGTTCCTCAATCTGAGCGTAAAGAGCATAAAGCTCAGCTCGGCCGTTGGCGTCTAGGCCTGGGAACATCCGTTCTTCACGTTTCGCATCCATCTCCGCAATAAATCTTGCATTTTGCTTATCCCTCCAGGTTTGGGCACGCGCTTTAGCACGTTCCTTACCAGTAAGGACGGTAGATTCTGACATCTCAGGTAACGATTCCTTAGACGAACTCATGTTCGATCTTTAGGTGCAGGCAGAAGTTCTCCGTTAGGTGTTACGGGAATGTGCACTTCAGGTGTGAATGAGGTGCTTTTGAGTAGTATTGAAGGGCTTCATGGGGCTTCTGCGATATGGACCTACCTTGCGATTTACCCGAGGTAAGGCTCTGCTCGGCTCTCTCCAGCAACCTGGTGTGTAAAAGCTTAAATCCGCTTGAGTTTGTGTTCAAGCGCTTGCATAATTATTCAAACATACACAAAATGGTCAGGGTTTTGCTTATATATTAAGATTTTTACACAATTTAAATAATAAAAACATTAAATTACACGCACACTATTTAACCACATCTGAGCTTAATAATTCACTACTGTTGATAATTAAATATAAACAAAGTACACACATTCAATCCGAACAGGAAGCTTTAAGCAAAAATACCAACGTGAAAGAGAATTTAGCTAGTTCGCATCCCTTTATTGATGATCAAGGGCTTTTACGTGTAGGTGGCAGGCTTCATCATGCTGAAATAAGTTATAATAAGAAACACCCTGTCATACTTCCCAAAGGCTCTTATGTTACTAGCTTGCTCATTAAGAATGAACATGAAAGGTTACTGCACGCGGGACCTAGGCTCTTCTATTGCCATTACATATTCTTCGGTTATATCCCCTTTTAATATTTTATTAATTATATTGCACCAATGGTGCACTTGCACTCTGAGAATAGTTTCTGCGAAAATATTTTTAAATATTATGTATGTGTGCTTATAATTGCTAGTAAAATAAATAAAATTTTATTATGACATACCTGAGGGTATGTCATAATTAAATTTACATAACACAGTGACGTCTCAACGTTACAACTTGAAGTACTTACACTACATTGAACTCATGGTAGTATTTTGTAGGTCAGCAATATGTCGCATTATTTGCTCCATTGCCTCGCTGGTTCTCACAGCAGCGTCCGCGCGCGCGTTTGTGAGGACCGGACGAGGGCACGTCTAGCAGCCTCCTGCGACATATGCGGCTGGCGCCTTTGACCCCGGCGTCGTGGAGAGCGCGCTGCTGAGTTGCAGGATGTGGGAAGCAGTTCTATTGGGGGAGCGAGCTGGTGTCACGTGAATGATAGGTTCCTGGGAAGGATTTACAGGTGGGTCTTGAATGATTTCAATTTCCACAGACTGAATTCGGATTGGACTAGGAATTATTGGTGTATCTAGGATGTGAACATGTTGTAGAATTGATTCAGAGGCTGGGGATTCCTGCAACTCCACACCCATCGAAACAGCGCCACTCTCTGGAGGCTAAAAATATAACATAACAAGTTATTAACTAGGAAGTTTCTGCTAAATTTTAAATTATAGCTTATTATTTTGTCTTACTGCACATGGTTCCACCCAAACACCGGACAAGCCTTGGCTGAGACTGTCCTAATATTTGTAGGAATTTCTCTTCTGTCTCGGCCAAGGACTTCTCCGTAGAAGGCCCACCTCCAGTTCGCACATGGGACAACCGTAATGCTGCAACATTTGTTTTCAGTTTTGCCTTATAATCTACCCATCAATAAAATACAAACATAATTGTTTAAATTAATACATTCAAAAGGGTTTTATTGAACGTTTAAAAATAAAAATGAATACTTTAGACCAACCTTTCCATTCCTTGTGTATTCCATCGTCTTGCGAGTTTAAGATGTCCGCAAACTCTCTTCACTTTCTTTGGGATTACTCCTTCGCTTGTAGGGAGCGATTTTAGGCGGTAGCGATGTCTCTGTTGGAATTTAAAAATTCCCAAATCATCTCCACCTGCCTCCCGTGTGTCAGGGTCAACTCTTCGGCTGCAAGATGAATTTACACAAAACTTGAACCACAAACCATTTAACAGCTAAGTAACTGTACACTAATTGGTTTTAAAAATCTTCGTTCACCGAATAATTTGGTAACCTATTTATTATTTTAAATTACCTTGACATCAATCAGTACTAGGAAGATATTCAAGAATTCTGTTCACTGTTAAGTCTAATAAGGCTTGTAATGCAATCTTAGCTGAGGAATCCGTTGCAGTCACAAATGTCTTCGGAGAGTACTGCTGCTTAGCTTTTTGTACTTTGTTGTAAGACGGATATATATCCTTTAAACCTTCTCGAATTGTCGTTTCCCGTAATGTATTGCCCACTTCGATAATTTAATGAAAGTAGCAAACCTAGTGCTTTCTCTGGTGAAAATATGGTTGAATAAAATGGCTTGTTAATCATTTCAGCAATATTGGCTAACAGGTGCAATATCCTACGGCCACAGAACGAATATTAGTCAGATAACCTGGCACTCTTACCTTGAGTTCCAGGGAAATCTCCTCAATTCCTTTAGGGCTGGTTTTATGTCGAAGTTCTCGACAAAGTGCTTGGAAGTCGCTTTGTTTAATCCAAAGTGCTGGACAGACAAAGGTTCCGACATTTCGGTTATTGTCTCCATACACTGACGATATAAGTCTCTTTTCTGGCGTCTAAGCCATGTCTCTTCTTTATGAACGACATGGCATAGTCTCTTCTTTGCAAGAAATCTTTAAAAAAAAAAAAATTAAGAAAGCCGCTCACAAGGAACAGATGATCCCATGACTCACATACATCATGGCTAGTGAGTGAACATGATTATAAATAGCTTTTTGTTCTTGCCAGTATAGTATAGCATCATACTTCAGGTGCACAATGCCTGCGATAAATAGTGTTTAAATTCTTCGTTTAAGCCTGGACTTTTCAGTGCAAGTTCATTTTATATTCGGAGAGTTGATTTTTCACAAGCAACTTTAGTAAATCCCAAATTCCATATCAGTCCCTTCTATTGCGTCGACTTTTTCACTATTATTTTGCGGAAGTTGTTGCTGTGATTTAATATTTAAAATTAAAGTATTTAGTCCATTCATATATTCCATTCCAGTAGGGTTTTTTTAAATCTAGGATTTAAAATTGTCGCAGCAGCTACCAAATGCACTTGTTCGATACTTCCAAATTTTTTTTAAGCCATCCACAATGAAAGTTAATGGAAATCAAATGTGAAATATCCATTCACTGATTCGATGTCACTCATCGATTTACTGAATTGTTGCGTACCGGCGTCTCGCTGCGACACACACTGCGCATTTGCGCGAGCTCAGCAGACCACCAATACACTCGGCGTTTGGGAGGAAGGTTTCTGGCCCGGGACATGGACCCGTCGCAAACCTGCGTCATCGCCTCCCGGAACCATTCGGCCTCTACCTCCACCTCCGGACTGCTAGGCGCGGACACCCATGACTGGACGATAGCCGCTTCCTTAGCCAGCTCAATGTCGAGGCTTCCCAGGCGCCACCATGGGCCGTCCCCGTCGTGAGCGGGCCTGGGCCGCTTAAGGTATCCGGAAGGGCGAAGACATCAAATCGGATGTACCAATGATCGGAAAGAGTCTCCTCGCCCTCAACGACCTTCCAACCCCGAACACGCCGCGCCAAGGCAGGGCTGGCGAACTAGACGTCCACTATGGACTCGCCCTGGAAACGCACGCACGTGCTCACCGACCCGCGATTAAGGACTGTCAACCCGACCTCGAGGAGCCAGTCCTCCACCACCACGCCACGGGCATCAGCCGCGGGGTATCCCCACGCCGGAGACTTAGCGTTGAGATTCCCGGCGACCAGCACCGGACGAGGGCAGAACTGACCCCAGCTGATCCAGGTAGCTCTTGAAGTCGGCCAACGATCTGTTCAGGGTCATTTGATCCTCCTCCCCCCTCCCGGCCTCACTGGTCTTTGGGCGGGATAGCTGTGACTGAGCCATAGCTTCAGCACTAACCCTCCTTCGTCTCCTGCGTTGAGGCTTCGATGCGCTGCAGGCCTTGCCCCCCAGCATGTGGGCAGTGGGCTTGTTTGCCGCCGCGCTCACCAAACAATAGGGTGCTGCGGAGCATTCGCTGGACTTGTGGCCCAGTTGCCCGCACCTGTAGCTGGCATTGCCGCGGTCCGCGTCCGCTGTGCATTGCACACGGACGTGTCCCAACTCCAAATATCGGAAACACCTTAGCGGCCGCAGCTGAAGCAGCTTGACCTGCACCGGATGACCAGCCGATAAGGTTGCGGCCGGCTTTGATCACTTTACTGGCAGCAGCGACAGGCAGCTTACAAAGATCGTGTCAAGGCCGCAGATCATTAATGAAGATGCTGAGATGATCACAGTTCTTGTACATGTTGTGCACAAGCCTCGACTCTCCTGCGTAGCTCAACGGGTATTCATTGCATTTCTTCCATGGGTACGGCATCCTCAATATCTTCCAGACCCAATCGTGCTCGGTTACAAATGTTGTGTAAGACACGGCAAGCATTTATAATTTTAGCAGCTGTGTAATACTTATAGCTGTATGATAATTACGAACTCTATGAGCCAGAAGACATTTCTATCTATTTTTTAAAACCCCCATAGTACGCTCACCGGTATTGCGAGCCACGCAATGCAGATTGGTATAGTACTCTTCAGCTGAGCCTGGCGGTGCATCCACTATTGGCGTCATCATATATTTCTTTTGAGGGTAGCCGGAATCACCTAAAAAAAACATCATTATAATAGGTATACTTTAAATATTGCAAATATAATGAAAATTAAAGCTAATTTTGAACAAGAAATGCTTACCTAGTAAAAAATCTCTTTCGTCAGCATTTATCAAAGTTGATATGAGTGTCTTAACAGGATGTTGATTCCAAACAAAAGTGTCATGTGTAGCTCCACCAAATGAGGAATCCATGCTCAGTATATTGAGATCTGCATCAGAAATCTGAAAATAAAACATACTCTGAGAAAATGCTAAAATATATCCCTGATAGTTAGATGAGATAAATAATAACCTAACTTACAATTGAAACATTACTTGAATTTTCTGACCTTTCAGACCTTTTCTGTTATAAAACCGTTCTTCATTCTGTGATTGTCGTAATATAGCCACATGAGTGACATCAATACATCCTGTGACAACAGGAATTTTAATTTTTTCAAATAATATGAAATTATTTTATGATTAGTATAATAATCCTGACAATAAAGTTGAAATAGCGTATTGAATGATGGATGGTAAAAATAAGTAAGTAGGCAGGCACCTTTGTTTAATAAAATCTCGTTGTGGGCGAGTCTGTGTGTCGTATCTTAAGCCATTTATTCAAAATATTATTTGAATTAAGGGCATTTGTAACTTCCCTTATGGCTCTTGAAACAGACTGTTGGGACGTCATTGTGCCTTGTGTCCTACCCACTAATCTTTGGTAGCTGCCAGTGGCGTAGAATGAGAGAACAACTAAAACCTAAAGAATATGTGAAAACCTGAATAGTCACTTAGGTAACCTAAGTTATTGGTGGTTTACAAACCTTGTATTTTATTGGTATATCGCTACGGCGATTAGGCTGAGACAGCAAAGGTTCCAAATCCTTGTATACCTCTTCAAAAAGCTCGTTATCTACGGTATGTTTCCTAAATTCACCGTTCGTCATGCAAAGGCATTGTTTGCATAACGCGCCATTCTTCTCAAATTCCGCCTTTGTCTCATATCTAACTTATGCGCATTGTCCAAAATATCAATTATAAACGTGCCATTATTCACAATTAAAACTTCACAAATCGTAGAACTTGCATCCTAAACACGAACTCAAACTCTATATTATGTCAACGTCAAAATCTTGTTGGTCAAGAGTACCGAAAAAGTGCATTCATTTGAGTAGTAGGTACCTACTTTGAAGTTATATTTTATGTCAGTCTAATAAGTTCTTTCTCAGAGGAAAATAGTTTAAGTTTATTTTTGTTCCTGTGAGATTTTCCTACTTATAATATTATAGTAGTGTAAGGTTATTTTTTTTTGTTGGGCTTGCCTTTAGTTCTACTATTTGCCTTTCAGAGGTTATTTATCCATTCTTTCCTGGGCACTCGGTATATTATATTCTCTTCCTCTCATTAGATGATGAACCACGGTCCTCATTCCTATTTGGCGCCAATGGCGGCATAGGATATATGCAGTACAGCAGTTGCTACTATGATGGGCTGGACTCTCTCTAGGTCAGTTCTTATTTTCATAGACAGCAGGAAATCTTATTTATCAAAGTCCAACCACCTGTTCTATCACATTTCTCGTACGGATTTGACTTTCCATTATTATAATTTCTGACTATCAGTAACTTAATAAATAAATAAATGTTTGTTGTTTTGCTGCCAGGCCCACGAGCAACAATATTTTATTATTTGAAATGCATGTTCTTTGTCTCCAAGCCTTGGTGCGATCGGTGGGCCTTCTGGCGCCACGTCCACGGGTTTCCCTGGGTCTTCGGACTTTATAGTTGCGTCCATTTCCTCGGGAGCGTTGGTCGTCGATAGATGGATTAGTGACCATTGGACAGGAATCAACGGCACTCATCGCGAGAAACAATTTACTCTTGCATTCAGAGCCGCACGTAAGGCATGTGAGCTAAAAATCGCTATGTTAGTAATACTAAGTATTAACAATTACCCTATGGTACTGGGCTCTCCTTGCGCTTGATGCGATCGGAGAACCCGCCGTGTCCTGTCAACACTTGTGTCATCACTGGGTCAATCTCCATCTTCCTCACAATACTGTAAGCGTCTATCGCATCGGGGAAGAAAACTTTAGTTACCGACGCTGTTTCTCCTGTCTTGTAGCGACTGTTCCATTCGTCAAGCGACTCCAGTCGGGTTTGTCGCTTGACGAATGAGACAGGACAGCGGTTGTAATCTGGCCTTCTCTTTAGTTTCAAGGCGGCTTCTTTGGCTAGCTGGTCTGCCCTCTCGTTCCCAGTTAGTCCTGCGTGGGCCTTGATCCAGAATAGGGAGACACTTTTGTTTTGGAGCTCGCAGCGTCTTGTGGTGTCTCGCGCTTCTACGGCTAAGGGATGGGAGGAACGAGGGTCGACTATGGTCTGTAGAGCCGCCATGGAGACGCTGTAGATGCCAAAGTTTGATTTCGGATGCTTTTAGGCTTCGACGGTTGCCTTGTTGAGTGCCAGGAGTTCTGCCTGGTAGACGGTACAGAATGATGGTAGCGCAAGCTTGAGGGCCCTGATTTCTGCGACGCTGTTCCATATCGACAGCGCCGCACCAACCCCGCCCTCAATCTTGCTACCATCGGTGAAAATGCGCACAGCGAAATTGCTGTGGTTGTTAAATTGTTCCTCGTCAACCAGGGTTTTGAACTCTAGGCCAGTCTCTGCAGGGTGTTGGGCCTCCATAGCTGAGGTAATTCGCTCTACCTCCCGGTTTCCAAGCGCCCGATGGGACGACCCCCTCTTGATCCCGTACAGCGAGGCCACTTCGCGAATTCGAAGGTCGAGTGGGAGTATCCCAGCAAGCACCAGCCGAGTTTAGTGAAACTGTGCGGTAGTACGCTCTACAGAGTTTTTGGGCAAATCCTCTTTGTATTACAGCTAGTTGTTACTGGACTCCTAGTTTGTTTGCAG
The DNA here is from genome assembly GCA_918843915.1 of Notodonta ziczac. Taxonomy (NCBI): domain Eukaryota; kingdom Metazoa; phylum Arthropoda; class Insecta; order Lepidoptera; family Notodontidae; genus Notodonta; species Notodonta ziczac. Next base: position 3,090,267 of record OU974064.1, read on the forward strand.
CCAGCGACCATGCGCTAGCTGCATACAACACGATCGGTTCGACTGCTGCTGTGTATATTGTTCTAATTACCTCCGGATGTAATCCCCAGCTTACGCGCGCCGTTCTAGCTAATTGCTTGTAAATATTTAACTAATGGGCTTTTGAAGGTCAATTTCGCATCTATTACAAGTCTAGGATCTTGATTTCTCGGGACATGTCAATGTCGAACCCGCCCATGCTTAGACGTGGTGTAACATAATTTACCCGCCGTGTTATTACCATCGCACAGATTTTGTGCGGGGCGTATGTGAGTTTATTTCTGATACCCCACGCCCGGACGTGCGCGAGGGCGGCATTCGCCTGTCTTTCAATGCCCCATGCCGACTCGCCGTCGAAGACCATGACAACATCGTCTCCAAAGGCCTGACAGTAGTATCCTCTGGTTTCTAGCTCCTTTAGAAGTGGGTCCAGCAGAAGATTCCAGAGTATGGGACCTCCTATGGAACCTTGTACGCATCCCTTACTGGTGCTCCTTTCGTATTCCTCCCCTGCGTATCTCGCTTAACTACTCTATAATGCTTAGGCAACTGATTGACATTTAAGTACTACAAAACTTTTTCAAAATACTACCCAAGCAGAGGGACCTGGGTGGTTTAGGTTAGGGTTATTTTTTATGACCCCATAGAAATCCCACTCGGCAAGTAGGTTCGGTGGATCTTAACAATTTCGTAAAATACCTGAGTAGGCACCTAATAAAATTATTCCATCAAAGTTGTTCATTGCCGACGCCATATTGACAGTTTGGTCAGTTTCGGCGCTAGGTGGCAGAAATTGGAACTAAATTGAAATGAACAGGCTAGGCAAGTAATTACACGTCATCGATCCAAGTAATTTGCCTAGCTGTTTGATCAAATGGCTGAATATCATTCAGGCCACTAGTTGAACGGCTCTGTTTAGTAAAGTGGCTAGGCTGTTAATTGGACGGCGAATTAAGCTAGTTGGCTGCGACATATACAAGTCGCAAAAGTTGAAGTTACTCGCGTTGGTTCACAAAAGACGTGCGGTAAGTTAAACGCTTTGAAAAGGCCTAATAGTCTAGCAGTATAGCTAGTTTCTTCCAAAATATTGATATTAAAGTCACCACAAACTATAATTGACTTGTCGCTTAAAAATATTTTTTAACACATCTTACATTACTGATTCAAAGTTCAAACATACCAAAATGCTGAATATTTGGGATTCTGTATACACATACTACAATGTGCTTATCCAGCTAAACACAGGAAATCTCTATAATATGTTCCACCGAAAGTCCTACTATATCTTTTCTTTCTTTAGACTTAATAATTTTACTAAGTAATATTAATGTACCACCATGAAGCCTGGATTTGCGGTTATAACATATAACGACTTTAACTGTGGTAATCTCGTAATTTATTAACATTTCATGCTCTTCAAGCCAATGCTCGGAAATACAAACAATATCATATTGAGTTTTTTCTAAATATAATTCAATTTCTAACATTTTTGAATAAAATCCTTGTATATTTTGATTAAATAATCTTAACGTGCCCGGTTTCTCTTCCTTCCTATAGTCTGCACACGTATGTGATACGCCAGGGATACTAGAATGCATCTCTATTGTCGGCCTCGGGAGTTTAAATAATCTATCACAGCATTATTCGAATAACTAAATAACACTGATTCGTCTTCTAAACTAGATTTTGTTGAATTATCTTCAACAAAGTTAATATTATACGCTATTAATGTAGAAATCATTTGTTTATATCTCTTAGGAAGAAACATATTTTCCCGAGTCAGTTTAAAGCCGTAAATAAATTTATTTGTATCAAATAATAATATGATATCATTATGCCATGATAAAGTATATTATATAATGTCCTTCTTATTAAGTCCAAAGCTATTGCCTAGCAGTAGAACTACACTATTAATGATTTTATTGAAAGACATGCCATCGATTGGACGAAGTGCGTTGGTATATCCACTGATGTTGCAAAGGCCATGACATCATCGTCATACATAGCCATATGTCCATCATTAGATGACGGTATAATTGTTCTCAGCCAGTCTGTAGTATCACCCAAACCAGGTGGTCGGTGGTCCTCCTCCAGTGCGGTGCATTTCTTGGCGTTCTTTGCAAACTACCTCTTGACATTGAAATTAAAATTGGGTAGGCATTGACTATGTAAATGAAATTGATAAAATGGTTTTCAATAAAACTTCGTTTTACAGCAGACTCGAGAGATTTTCATTATTATAATGTCTCTCCATCAGTAACAGGATCACGCAGAGGTGTTTGCAAATATGATTTTACTGCATACCCTTTGTCACCAACCAACCAGAATACTTTAAATTCACCATCTTCCAGTCAGCCCTAAAAAAATAACAGCAGCTTTTAAAATTCTGGTTTGTAGTAATGGTATGTTATGTTTTAAATAAATAAATAAATGTTTGTTCCTTGATGTGGCTGGAATTGAAAATATGTCTTGGCTGTTGCCAGGCCCACGAGCTACAATATTTGTTATGTACATTTTTGCATCACAGATTGCTTGTACTGTTGCTTATTTTTTACCAAAGATTCCAAGTTCGCGGTAAATGACGAAAGTTCTAGCTTAAGGTCGGGTTCCAATCCAAGTCTGATTCCATATTTATTTTTAAGGTAAACTAGTGTTGAACACCCAGCTTCACATTTTTAAGTTGTGACAAAAGGCATTACAAAATGTATTGCTTGATGAGCTAATTCTGTGTATTCTTGACGACAAAATAACCAAAAAACTATCGGTCTTGTGTCAAATATATCCTTGAGTGCTGTTTCAGTTGATAGTTCAATTAACGAGTCGACATCTGAAACTGTCAAATTAGTTTCGAAAGTACTGATGACGGTCTCAGCTGTGGTCAAATTTCTGTTAAATTGGCTACAATACTAGCCAAACGATTTAAAACTTCGGTTCGATTTTCCTCCATTGTTATTCTTCGGGATTCTAATCGAAGCTATCTATGATGACGTACGTCGCGCTCTCCTTCGAGTTGTAATCGGCATTACTCGGTGGCCACAAACCGACTTGTGGCTCGTTCAAACGGAGTTTGTCATTCGTTTCCTCGATGTATGTACCACATCGATCGAGTCACTCGATTCGAACGATTCGATTCGACTTCGAACTCTCAGCCACGTTTTCGTTGACGCGCAGTCCCGATGCATAAGTATATCTCGCTCCACAGTTTTCACAACCGATTGATATTTTCTTATTCAATCCGGCTTAAATAGGTCCATGTTCGGGCAGGTATAATGTTCAATAAAATTTGTAATAATTCAACACATCGTTTATTAAAGTCAATGACCGAAGAGAAGAAACATAGAGAGCAAAAATACTATTAAAAAAGTAGGCACTGTTTTTTTTTTAAATACAATTTACTAAGAGTAGTAGATATATATATATATATATATATATATATACAAATTATATTAAATAAAATTAAAATTAAATTAAAAACTACCCCTAATCAAAAAAATCCCGCCCGCGTGGGATGGTAGCAAGAATTACTGGCTGCATTTCCTCGCTGTATTGTCAAGCAAATTTTTTGAGCGAGGAAAGAGCGAGCCCTCTTGTCACCTGTGGCGGTAACCGGTCTGGGGGTGATTTTGTTGAATAGCACTTTAGCACTATGACTCCGTGGGCCAAGCGTCTCCACGGCAAACGGCACGAACACATAATTGCTATTACTGGAACTAAATTATTATGCCAGTAGATATATCTTCAACACACCAACTGCTTTAGAAATTCTACAACCCCTATTTTACTTTTATTATTCTCACAGAACATCACCCAAGTCATCAGTTGATACAGTATACCCTAAATTTAGTAGTTCATCACACATACCCATGACCGCATTAGTAGGAGATCATCATCACCTTGCCCTTATCTCACACTAGGTGGGGTCGGCGCAGAACGTTCTCTTCTTCCATTCAAGCCTATCATCCGTCATCTCTGCACTCATACCCTCTTCCACGCAGTTCATCCGAAAACAAAATTTACGTAGTCGAGCCTCTGACCAGCATCCTGAAGCTGTAATTCTTGCACCAACTGAATTTTGTACGGGTGCAGTTTAAATCTGCACAAAGCGGCATGATGCCGATCGGTCCCGTTTTAAAGGTTTCTGCCCACTATCCCGTAGCATACCATGACCATGCTAAGAACGTGTCGGGCACGGAAAGCAATCCGGTACGCTGTAATTCGCCCACTGAAGCGGGTCGACAGCGTTCTGAACCCGTTTGCAACCCGTATGTAACCCGTATTTTGCACGTATGTAATCAGTATGATGCCCGTTACAATATGCTCGTGCAGCACCAGTCCATTCTCTTAAAACACTCAGTGTTGCGTAGACGCGTTATAGCGGTGAAATATTGAAATAGTCATGGCTATAAGAACACTAACGGTTGAACAACTGGCAATGATTGCTATTATTTTGCATGAAGAGGAAGAGGAATGCCAAAAAAACTCCCGACGCTACTGGATTCACAATTCTAGAAAAAAAACGTAAAACCGAAGGAGAATATTGGACATCATTCAGGCACTTAGTTGATGACGAAGATTTTTCAATACTTCCGAATGTGTACGTTCCAATTTAAAGATTTGCTGAAAAAAATGAAAATGCCATTCTTTGCCATGGCTTGTAAGTAAGGAGAAAACTTCATTACTGTATCTGATGTGTGCAAAAAAACGGTCTAGTTCATCGTGTTCTCGTGTAGATTTATTTTGCGCTTCTAACAATTTCGACGTTAAAACAGCGGATGCTGATTGCGGTGGTTGAATTTTAGCTCTCTTTATTGTCTTGTACTATTTTGCTTGACTGAGTGATGGTTGTGATGATTTGTTACTGACAATAATGTCATCTTCATTCAAATTCAATTTTTTTTTAAATAGGCCTGATTAACCGGCACTTTTAAAAGTCAAGAGCTAGGTGCATGTTCCAAAACAAAATCCTATGGAGAAGAACATGCAAGAAACTCGATGAATATATTCCTCTTTTTAAAATTATGTTTGCGTTTACAGTAGGTATAATTAGAGGTGTGAGGACAATGTAGGTTAATGCATAAGGCATCACAAATAATGCAGTAATAGGCCCAGAATATTGCCATGTCATAAACTTATTTCTACTAGGCAGCTATGCTATATTAATGCATCATTGCTTACATGGTGCTCACATTTTAACATTTTGTCATTATTGTTACTATATTATTTTGATGTCTATAATTTGATTAGGTATCTACTTTTAATTTATACAATTCAAGTATACCACAATTGAAAATGATTTGATTCGGAATAACATTTGCTAGATATAAATGTCAGCGAGGAAGTAGAAGTGTCTATCCCTAATCAAAATCATAAGATTTCAAATTGTAATGCCAGTGGGTTGCTGTGTGCAGAGAGGTAGTGTATGTCAAGCGTCTTTTATCATCAATATAATCCTAAATGCTATAATATGCTTTGGACATTAACGTGCGTTTAATTACGTGTTTGAATTTTGTATCTGGTAGGTCTGTGACGCTAGATGGGATTTTATTGTAAAACCGAACACTATTGCCCATAAACGTTTTGCTGGTTCTACTAAGCCTGTATCCTGGGACTGCAAGCTTGTGCTTATTTCTAGTGTTAATACTGTGGATGTCACTATTTTTATCATAGAAGGAGATATTTTTACGTGTGTACATGATATTCGTGAGAATATATAACGAGGGTAAAGTAAGTATATTTATCTCCTTGAAAAGCTCACGAAGGGAATCGCGGCTGCCTAGGCAGTAAATAGCGCGAATAGCTCTTTTTTGTAAAATAAAGATAGTATTAACATCAGCAGCAGACCCAGCAGAGAGCAATATGCCATAGGCCATGATGCTGTGAAAATATGCAAATACACTAGCCTAGCTGTAGCTATATCAGTCATATGTCTTATTCTCCTGACGGCATAAGCAGCAGAACTGAGTTTTTTTGCGAGAGTTTCTATATGAGGACCCCATTGCAGTTTAGAGTCTACTGTTATTCCTAGGAAGACAGTTGAGGGTACCGGATCTAGCACTTTTCCGTCGAGTTTAACATTGGAATCAACTTTGTTTACGTTTGGGGTAGTGAATCTAATACATTTTGTTTTGCCAGCATTTAAAAGTAAATTGTTTGCAGAAAACCAATTTGAAATCATAGTTAGTGTTTTATTGGGTTCTACAAGATCCCTATCTTTCCTATTCACTTTAAATATAAGTGATGTGTCATCAGCAAATAGGACTATATTAGCCATTGACTCTTTTATTGTGTGTGGAAGGTCATTTAAGTATATTAAAAATAAGAACGGACCCAGAATTGATCCTTGGGGAACTCCCATCTTAACTTGAGAGCCTGAGGAAGTAACATTATCAATTGCAACCTTTTGTTCCCTATTTGATAGGTATGAGTTTACAAGATCTAAGGATTTACCATGAATTCCATAAAATTTTAGTTTTAGTATGAGCGTATGGTGGTCTACGCAATCAAATGCCTTGGAAAGGTCACAAAACACACCTATCGCATCCTTCGCCTCTTCCCAAGCCCCTAAGACTGTTTTAATTAGGGTGGATCCAGCATCTTGTGTAGATCGACCTTTTGTAAACCCGAATTGTTTTCCATGTAGGATACCGTTTTCGTTGAAGTATGTTGACATTTGGTTAAGTATAATTTTTTCAAATATCTTGCTTAATGCTGGTAGCACAGATATCGGCCTATAATTAGATGGATTACTTTGACAGCCCGATTTAAATATGGGTACGACTTTGCTATGTTTCATGAGATCAGGAAAGACACCTTCTGCGATGCAAGAATTAAAAATCGACGCCATAATTGGCGCGATGTTGATTATTATTGATTGAACGGCATTTACTGACAGTCCCCATAGATCCTCTGTTTTTTTAACGGATAATGTTTTAAAAGCCTTTAATATATCTAGAGGTGTGATGGAATGAAATTCAAACAAATGAGCGTTATTTAAAGGCATAACACTTTTTCTTAAAATATTCTCAGCCGCAGCTGGGGACGATAGAAGATGTTTAGTGGTTTCTACCGGAATATTAGTGAAAAAAATTTCGAGAAACTTAGCGACTTCAGCCTTGTCGGACAGTATTAGATTACTGTCATCTATTTTTAGGTTAATATCGCATTTACTTGATGAACTGTTTTTACCCGTTTCAGTATTTATTATCTTCCAAGTGGTTTTTATTTTATTATCTGCTTGTTTTATTTGTTTACTAATATATGCCGATTTAGCTTGCATGCAGACCTTCTTTACCTGGTCTTTGAAAATGTGTAAGGAAGGAGCGTTTCTGATAGAGACCGGTAAAGAATTCCAGAGGCGGACAGCTTCGACAGTGAAGGAACCATCATAGAAGGAACTGGCGTGGGAAGGCATAACAAGAGAGAGGTTATCGCTAGATCTTAAGGAATACAGATGTGAGGTGTGAAGGAATTGAAAGCGTTCCTTGAGATAGCGTGGGGAAGAAGGATTAAACAGTATGGTGTACAGAAGGGATAGGATGTGAGCGTTACGGCGAAGACGAATAGGAAGCCATTTAAGCTTAGTCCGAAAGTGAGACACATGATCATATTTACGCAACCCAAATATAAATCTAATACAAAGATTTCGGAGGCGCTCAAGCTTATTAAGCTGCTCCTCCGTGAGGTCAAGATAACAGACATCAGCGTAGTCCAAAATGGGAAGCAACAAAGATTGTGCTAGCGCAATTTTAGTGGTAGTAGGGAGAAAATTGCGTAACCTCTTTAACGAGGCTGCTGCAGCATATAGTTTGCGACTGGTGACTTGTAGCTGAGGAGCCCAGCTCAAGCACTGATCCACAACCACACCCAAATTTCTTACGGAATCACTGTAAGGGATCGACACTCCATCAAAAATAATTCGAGGGAGTGAGGACCAATCAATTCTTGTCATTAAGCGTGAGCTTCCAACGATCACAGCCTGTGTCTTAGTGGGATTAACTTTCAAGCCAAAATTATCGCTCCACACTGTGATACGAATCAGATTGGTATTAATCTCGTTCACACAGTCTGACAATCTGTCCAGTGAAGCCTGTGAATAGATTTGAAGGTCGTCTGCATAAAGATGATACGAACAAGTGAGAGATTGTGAAATGGAGTTTATAAAAATTGCAAAAAGGAGAGGGGATAGGACACCACCTTGTGGAACACCGGCAGACGTATCACACCAAGATGAGAAATTCTCATCAAGGCGAACCCGCTGCCGACGTCCGTACAGATAACTGCGAAACCAGTTAACTACCATTGGCGATAAATTATTAGAGCGTAGTAAGGCTAACAGGATATCGAAGTCAACAGTGTTAAAAGCATTACTGAAGTCCAACAGAGTGAGTACAGTCAGCTTTCCGTCTTCCATGGAGAAGCGAATGTCGTCAGTGATCTTAACGAGTGTGGTAACTGTGCTATGACCAGGGCGGAAACCAGACTGAAAGGGGTTGAGGAGACTATGATTTGAAAGGAACTTACTGATTTGGTTGTAGACAAGGCGCTCAAAGACCTTGGACAAAAAGGGTAGAATGGAAATGGGACGGTATTCGGAGAACAATTTTGGATTGGGTTTTTTAGGTAGAGGAATTATTTGAGCGTCTTTCCACACTGAAGGAAATGCACTACTGGAAATGGAGTTATTAAAGAGGAGACAGAGGACAGGGAGGACAATATCAAGAATAGGCACAAGCATATTGCGACTAATACCATCACTAGCTACAGCATTAGAGGTGATTGAGAGTATACACTTCCTAACATCAGAAGTGGAAACATCATTTAGGACAAAAGGAGCGCAGTCTGGAATTGGCAACCCTGAAAGATATTGAATAGTATTAATTTTATTAGAATCATTAATATGAGAAGAAGAAGAGAAATGGAGATTAAGAGAATCAATATTAATATCTGAAGGAATAGAATCTTGACGCGGTTTACCAATCCCAATAGACCTGAGAAATTTCCATACCTTAGCCGGATCCTCGTTTTCAACTGAAGCATGGACATGGCGGCGTAAGGCATCCCTACAAGCAACATTGCAACGATTTCGAGATCTCACATATTTGCCTTTAGTTTGATCGTTGGGTCGACACTTGTACTTATATTTGGCACTAGATTTTTTGCGCATCAACAGTCTAATATCATCAGTGATCCAAGGTGCTGGAAGGTGCTTCAGCTTAATAGCTCGAAAAGGGGCATGTTTGTCATAAAGCTGCGTGATAATAGAGTTAAAGATCGCCACCTGGTTATCCACTGACAGAGAATCTGTAACTGGAGACCAATCAATGTTACGTGCATCACCAAGAAATTCATCGTAGTTCATACCACTAAAATTGCGCTGAAGAATTATTTTGGGTTTAGGTTTAGGAGGACGAACTTTGTAGGACAGGAAAATCAAATCATGATACGAAAAAGCATCGGCTGAGCATTGACCGTGTTTTGCAACATGCTGTGGAGAAGATAATAATAACAAGTCAAGAAGCGAGGGAGTAGAGTTAGGAAAGTGATGTGTAGCACTAAGAGGGAGAATATGCATGTTGCTAGATTTTATTAAGGATTCGAGCGATGATGTACGATAGTCTTGTTTAAGGAGACAGGTGTTAAAATCGCCCGCGATAATAGTGTGGTCATATAAGAGAATGAGATCTTCTAAAATCTTTTCAAAAGAGGAGAAATAGTTAACGCGAAGAGAAGGGCTATAGTAAACTCCGAGTAAGATCTTTGTATGAGAAAGTAGTACCTCCACAAAGAGATGTTCACCGGCGTTCATAGGAGGTGGCTGTACTGAGGTGCTAACAACGGAAAAGGGAATGTGATCACGAAGGTACGATCATTGCGTATTAGGTGAAAACCAGGCAGAGAGTAAGAAGAAGAAGGAAGACAAGGTTTTAACCAAGACTCTGAGACTAAAATAGCGTGAATATTATTATGAGTCAAAGACACCTGCATATCTGAGAAATGAGCAGGAATACTTTGCGCATTTATGTGAACAATATTAAGGTTTTTCGCCGCATCAGAAAAATGGGATTCAAGAGTTTCTGACAGTGAAGGAATGCTAGCAAAACTATCGTCACTACTACTATGAGAATCGGAAGAAAGAGACAAGAATTGTTCACTGTCGCTACTGCTATTCATTGCTAAGCGCGAGAAAATGATATTAAAAATTACTTATAGTAGATAAGTATAGTGATATAAATAATAATAAAAAATTGTTTAAAACTAACAAAATTTAAACAATATATCTACTCCACCTGCCGGTTGTGTTATTATAAAGATCCACATAAATACAAACTTTACTAAAGTATCACACAATAATAATTTAAAATCTAGGTACAAGAAGAAAAATAAAAAAAAACAAATTACATATTCAAACATTGTGAAATTATTTAGTGCACTTCTAAGGAAAAATACCACTATTCTGCGAGAAACGAAACGCAGCTGTAAAATATTATTATATATCTATGGTTTCAACATTGAAGATGACACATCAAGTTAAAGTGACATATCAAGTTATACTGACATTTGACATTACTTGTCAATGAGACTAAAATAGATATTTTGACTACCTAACATATAAAAAGTGAGAAAAGAAAAAATAATTTACCTACGTATTAACAATAATCGAATAAAGTACTCACAGTTTTAGGAACAAAATACAATTAGGTAGGTACTCAGCGTAACAGTGCTAGACGTGAAGATATAATTGACTTACCTACCTACACTGCGATGAAAATAAAGAACAAAATGCACTACATAAAACAAATACATAATAGAAGGAGATATGCAAACAACCGTACAGCTAAGAACTAAAAGAAAACTATCACTTCTTGTTGGCGGCACAGGCACGTCTACCTTTAGGGGCAGTCACGGGGTCTTTTGGTGCTGTTGGCGCTGGCGTCGGCACATCTGCCACAGCGATCTTCTCGAGCTCAGCAAGTGAGCTGACGCGGTGACGGTCTCCATCAGCTCCCACAACGAACACGAAGCCCTTCCGCGTCCAGCATTTAGTGACGCCGAACCTCTGACGAGCTGCCATGAATGTATCATGCCGAGACTTGGTTAAAAATTCGGATATAGTGACTTTAGATCCCTTCAGGCTTGTCTTAGCGTACCAAATCTTATTTCTAAGTGCAATGTCATGCACTTTAAACAAAATTGGCCTGAGTTTATCAGGAGTAGACATGCGGCCCATCCGATGGCAACGACTGATATCACCAATGGTAAACTCAGTTAATTTCAATTGGCCGACCACAACTTTGACAATTGCCGCAGCGGTGTCTACATTATTGGATTCAGGGAGACCATGTAGCAATAATATCTTGCGACGAGTCCGCATCTCCATGTTGTAACACTGCTGCATCAACATGCCTACCTGATCCTGTAGGCACTGAAGGGCAGTCATGATAAAGGTACGGAATTCAGCGAAATCAGCTGTCAAATTGGCCACATTGGATGACGGAGCAGCAGCTTTCAGCTCACCTTGATACGCCGTATCGAAGTATATAAACCTCCTTGCGTCCTATATTTCAACACCCTCCTCTGGACGCAATCCCATTGCCTTGGTGAAGGCCTTCTTTATAAATTTGGCATAATACATCACCATACCTATAACAGCTCTTAACTCTGATATATTTGATGGGGCCGGTGTTTTCTTAATAGCTCTAACCTTGTCTGGGCAAGTGTGCACACCTTCCTTACTAATTACATGTCCCAAATACACTACAGACTTTTGAAAAAAAGAGTATTTATCTCGCTTTACACGTAATCCAGACTGTTGTAACCGGTTAAATACTTCATTTAAATCCTGTTATGATCACATCGTCTAAGAATATTCCTACCTGGGGTAAATCTGCAAATAACTGTTCTAAATGTCTTTGAAATATAGCCGGACTAGAGGCTAATCCGTACACCAACCTATTATACCTAAATAGGCCCTTGTGCGTGTTAATTACTGTATATTTTCTTGACTCATCTAATTCAAATTGTGCATAGGCCTGGGATAGGTCATGTTTACTATATAGCTCACCCCCATTCATGTGGCCCAAAACATCCTCCACCCTAGGCAAAGGATAACGGTCGACTTCTATTACCTTATTCAATGTTAACTTATAATCAGCACATATCCTGATACTTCCATCTTTCTTAACCACGGGTACTATGGGTGTCGCCCAATCCGACCGCTCGACTGGAGTGAGAATGCCGTCCCGCACCAGCTGCTCCAGAGTGTGTTCCACCGGTTCTCGCAGAGCATACGCCAGTGGGCGCGCGCGCATGAATATTGGCCGCGCCCCCTCCCGTACATGTATGGTCACGTCGCCGCCGGTGAACCGACCCAGACTGTCATCAAACACCTTATCATATCTGGAACTAAAATGATTGACATCAAAATTTGTTTCCTCCACTGAGCTATTGTTTACATAATTATAATCTACTACTGGCAAATGAATTTTGAGTGATGCCATCTATTGTCTACCTAATAAAACTATTTTGCCATTCTGAACTACATACAAATCTAGCCGTATCATCTTTGCCGACTAATGGTTTAATACTCGTAACTCCCAATGGTCTCATACATTCACCTGCGTAGTACCTAAGAATTAGAATAGTTCTTTCCATTTTTAAGTCAGCAAATTCTTTCCTATACGTGTGTTCATTAAAACAAGATGCGCGCTACCCGTATCACATTCAAAATTCATTAACCTACCTTGAACTTCCAATGCCACCAAAACTGGCTTACATTGAGTTACTGATAAATCATTTACACCTATTTCTATTACCTCGTCACTATATTCACTGTCGTTATCATCTTCCTCCTCCGCCTCAACGGTATAATGATTTTGAGTTAAACGCGGACACATCCGTTGCAGGTGCCCAGGTCGATTGCACACTTTGCAGACATATTGCACAAACTTGCATCCCGCTGCCTCGACCCCGGTGCTGCTCGCCTGGAGCTATATGCCGTGTTCCACGTGTCTTCACGGCGCGGCGCCCTTCCCGCTGTACGGTTCCTCGCCGCCGCCGTCACACCTCGCCTCGTGTTCGTGATTGCCTGACAATCCACAACACCTCCCGGTGGCCTGGACTGCCCCTCAACTGCAGCCGCATCTTTTTCCGCCGCCTCTATGCTTACATGTTGTATGCTTTCGTGAAGTCTAATTTGGCCTCTGCGAACAGTCTCTGCGTAATAGTTTCACTACTTATTCCGCAAACCAAATGGTCCCTCAAACTTTCTTCCAGCCAGACCCCAAACTCGCAGGATTTAGATTTAAAAAAAAAAATAGCAACATACTCCGCTATGTGTTCCCCTTGTGCCTGCTTTCACTGACTTATAGCGCTCTGCCAGCTCGCTTGGCTTTGGTTGCAAATGCTTTTCTAATATGGCCGTTACTACATCAAAAATTATGTATTTTGGCTTGTCCGGAGTACATAAATTTAACAGGAGCTCATAGCCTTCCGCACTCATCAATGTGATTAGCGTCGGTACTTGCAACTCTGAGGCTATTTTGTTGATAACAAAGTACTGTTCCAACCGCTCCACGTACAACCGCCAATCGTCGTTACCAACCTTAAATTCCGCTATCTTACAGATGGACATGCTTCTTAAATTTGCTATTAATATTATTCAAAAACGCCTGAGTTCAATCTAGTCGTCACTACTGAACAATCTTGAAGGTTCGGGTCACTAGCTCAACTCTTACAGGACTTGAAAATAACACAACGCGGATACTTAGACGGTATTATATTTCTGACTACCATAAGCGGCAAAACCGAAGAGAATCAGATCGCTGACATTTACAATAACAAGAATGTTAGATAGTGAAGTCTATGAGACTATGAATACACCACTCTTATCAGACTGAAGATGAAGAGTCATAAGTCTAATTGCCATAACAAAAATGAATAGGAAAAAACCTAACTATGACCTATTGGGTTACGGATGTGACTAAAATATAACTAATATAAACTATATAATTACATAGCAAGCAGGTATGGAATTTACTAGGTTGAATACAGTTAAAACAGGCTTGGTAATCTAAAACGCGATTAGCTATTTATTTAATAAAATAAAAAAAAAAACTATTGAAATGAGATATTCTTGGTTATTCGGTAGTTTACAAGGGGAAGTGTTTGTTATGCAATATAACCTCAAAAAGTAAGAAATTAAGTAGGTAAGGATGATGAAGTAGGTAAGTGGATTAGTTACTAAGTGTAATAAGTAAAGATACAATTGAACACTATTTAGATTATAATAATGTTATTTGTGCAGATTTACTGCCGTGTTTTATGTCTGTGGCGAATGTTTTCTCATCTATTTTGTTTCCACTATATGTCAGGAAACTATATATAAACTATATGTCAGGAAACAAAAGGAGACAAACGATGCCAATGAGTATATTGGACGAAACTCACGGATGTGAGTCGTGTTGATATGTTGTGAAGTTGTAATTGTACAGACGTTAAAGTAATTAGAAACAATACTCCCCGGGATTATAGGAACAAAATCTCCTCAGGTTGACAGCTGGTGTAGTTTTATCTATATTTGTTGATATTTTGTTGGATCTTCCAACATTTTTTAATGTATTTAATGTATTTTTTGTAGTGTATTTTGTGTTTTCCTATCCAGCTACCTATGGCAAACATTTACATAAATTTAATGAACTACAGTCAATCGAACATGGTCCTTCGCATAAATGGGACTCGCGAGTTTTCGACATTGTGTTGAGCAGTGCCCGCGAGCCTGACCAAGTGTGGAAACGCCAACATACATTTTATGCCGCGTGTGTTACATCTATAGATTGCCGTATTAAAATTGGTGGAAGTATTATTGGAACTTTATAAAGCCAATATTATGGACATATATTCCATATGGACATATATGGACATTTACTCTACCATGCAAAATCAATTGCGGTGCATACAGAAGTTCTAGAACGCCAGCTACTAGTTCAGCAAGTCGACGCCACGCAGATACGCAGCGCTGTTGCGCTTGTGAAGTTGATATCAGCTTATCGCTGCTTGGAGCGCTGGGGTGCCCTCATCATAGGCGCTCGTCCATTGGCGCGTTTAAGTCCCGCGCCCTTACGGGTAGTGTTCCAACCGATGTCCGGAGCGCTGGTGTGCTTTGCATATCCATGCAATCGCGCCCGCCCATTGGCGCGATCAGACGCTCAGTACCGCCACCCGCCGCTTGGCGCGCTGATCCGTGCAATCGTGCCCAGCTATTGGTGCGATAAAACGTTCGACACTGCTACTCGCTGCCTGGGCGCCGCTGAGCCCTGTTTCATTGGTCAACAAACTTCACTTCGGCTATCCGATACTGTCGCCACTTTCGTCGTCGGGATCCTAGAGGAAGATCGAAGTAATCGAAGACATCCGCCATTTTATTGGTCCTTGTTGTTTATAAACAATTGTTCTTTAGTATAAGGATTTTTAAGTGTTTGTGTGTAACGATGTAAGTTATATGACCTTATATCAACAATCGCTACTTATAAAAGAAGAACGTCTAAGGGCGAACCTTGAAAGATTTGATAATTTAAATTTAGAGATATGTGCCTTAGAACCTTCCGCCATCGACTCTGATGCCGTCGAAGAAAAGTATTTGCAAACTTTGTCGAAAACTAAAACCCTTCTTTTAAATGAAAAGGTACCATCAGTCAGTAAAATCGCGCCATTTTCACCGCAGTTTGTTTCCAAACCACACAAGCTGCCGGACATTACAACACCCATATTTACAGGTAAATATTCTGATTATAAGCCGTTTATCGATCTGTTCGAAGCACTAATACATAAAAATTCAAATTTGGAAGATGTTCAAAAGTTAGTCTATTGACGTAATTTCTTACAAGGTGAGGCTTTAGGCCTCTTGTCCACGTCACGGTTGTTCAACCGTACGGCGTTCAGTTTCAGTTTATTTTTAACAGCAGGTATTTGATGTACTAATATGGCTATTTTCACGCGCATCTCAGTCGCCATCGGTAGTACTGTTATCAGAATCCGTTTCATAATTGGGATCAACTACGGAATCGTCGCTATTTTGCTCTGTTTCAATTAACATGTTAAATATTTCAGTAGTTACAGGCGACATTTCAAGCACAGGGGACGATAATGGAGAAGCATCTTCGATGTCAGTTCTGTTTCAGTAGCATAAAAGTATGCGAGCGGCAGATATAAAAAATCGGATCATTCAACACTTCTTTCGGCTATTACTAACTGAGACGCTTGCTTAGGGGATAATTGTAAAATATATCAAATCGAACGAATTATCCTATTACCTTAATTTTAGAATTTCACCGCAGCCTATAGGAGCCGAGATATTATCCTTAATATCATCAATAGACCATTCAGCTGGAACACCACGCACTAAACCCATTCTTGTAACATTAAATGAAGGTATAAAAGCTTTAAAATTATTTCTTTGAAGGCTATTATGTGAAATAAAAGTATTAGCATCTGTGAAATTAATAAAAGCAAGTGAAACTCTGTTTCTACCAATTTTTTTGACACTACCATTAACTATATTGAGGTATTTTTCTTTAAAAACTTTCCAAATGTAACTGGATGCAGGTGAGTACCATCATTTTCTTCGGTAAGATTTTTTGTAATGGACAATGTATGGACCAGAGTCAGACGAAGAATAAATCTTACGACCTACTTGAGGCGGCTGAGAGGAATTCAAAGTAGGTGTTTCTGGGGATTTACGGGAAGCAATAACTGATTCCCCCAAAGACCCAGTAAGAGTAATTTTTTCTATGTTATGATGTGTATTATTTATATAAACACGTTCACTATGAACACAAATATAATCTGAAGTAAAGAAACAATGTTATAAATATAAGAAAAGAAAAGATAAGAAAAGAAAGAATACAAACAGAAAAGAAAAGAGCCCAAACAAATAAATAAAAAAATAGAAAAGGGCCTGGATCATGTCCGGGGAAAAGCGGCGGCACAGAGTGTGCACAGTCAAAAAAAAAAAAAAAATAATCTGAAATACTCGAAGGTCTCTGAGGATGGTGGCATTTCTAACGTATCGCGGCGCTCCCGCTATGGTGCGTATTATGCGGGTTTGCTGCTGTTCGAGCCGCTTCCGGTTGGAAGCGCTCAGAAGTGGCATCCATGCGGGCGCATCATCATCATCCTCCGCATCCTGGCCTCCTTCCAGGATGTTCGGGTCCGCGAACTCTCCCATCTGCATTAAAGGCTTTTATGGACTCTTCTGAAGTTAAGCCGCGTTCACCTTCATTAACGAGACTTTGTAGCCATAACGGATCATTCGTTAAAGGTGTAGGTGTATTGGATAGATGTTTTGGCTTTGGTAAACTCTGAAATAAAACTATGTTTACGGATTATATCGCTTTTATTTTTACTTTTTATGTTCCCGACGTTTCGGTTGCTTTACAGCAACCGTGGTAACGGGGGGACTGAGGTGTTAGACGTCCTGATGTCATAGTAAAAAACTGGGTACCCTCAAAATTTAGTTGGTGTTTGCGGACCGATCTGGTGCTGTCCTGTACATGTTCACAGATTGCAGACTTCGTGGAGCGCCGGTGTTTCACGTCAGCTATGTGTTCTTTTACACGGGTTTTTACTGATCTTTTAGTTTCCCCTATGTAGGAGAGCCCACATTCACAATCGAGTTTGTATACCCCTGCTTCTTGTAGAGGAATGTGACACTTGACAGGTGGTAAGAACTGACTAATCTTCTTGGGTGGCTTGAAGTAAGTTTTGATTGAAGCCCGATTCAAGATGTAGCCAATCTTGTCTGTGACACCTCTTATGTATGGTAGTACAGCAGGTAGACGCTCGACTGTGGCTGGTTTCACTCGGTCACTGTGATGGCGGCGCGGGACCCGAAGCTTGTTGTCATGCAATACTTGCTTGACATGATGGATCTCGGCAGCCAGGTGTTGCTCATCACAGATCCCTTGTGCTCGCACATCACAGATGGTGGTGAGATTCACCGTTTAAGTACCTATCGGTATGGGTCTTTTTCCTATACACGGTGTGGCCTAAAGTGTTATCAGGATTACGGATCACTAAAACATCTAAGAATGCTAGAGTGTTGTTGGCCTCTAACTCCATTGTAAATTTGATTTTAGAGTGTATGGAGTTAAGATGGTCTAGAAATGCTGTTATTTTGTCAGATGGTAATATTGTGAAAGTATCGTCTACGTACCGCTTGTAGAATCTTGGGGTCACAGGTGAAGTGCGAAGGGCTGTCTCCTCAAAGTCTTCCATGAATATATCGGCGACAACGGGAGAAACAGGGGAGCCCATCGCTACACCATCTACTTGCTTGTAGAACTGTTCATTCCACAACAGATACCCAGATGTAAGGCAATGTCTTAAGAGTTCAGCATATTCCTCCGGCATGTTGTTCTCTGCTAGCTTCTTTGATAGTATTGTGATGCAGTCTGCTACAGGTATACAGGTAAACAAAGACTGAACATCAAAACTGACCATAGTTTCATTGTCTGCAAAATGTAGATGTTTAATCTCACTGACAAAATGATATGAATCCTTTGTATGTGCTCTTGTGTGTCCTCTTAGTAGTGAGAGCACCTTCGCTACGTGCTGGGCCAGACTGTATGTTGGTGTGTCAATCTGGCTTACAATGGGACGCAGCGGGACCTCGGGCTTGTGTATTTTAGGTAACCCATACAGCTTAGGTGGTTTTGCGCACGAAGGTATCAATGATTTGACGTCTAGATTCAATGCGTCGGAGTGTTTCTTTAATAGATCGGTAGTTGTTTTTAACACGTTTGTAGTTGAGTCTGTTTTGACCTTTTATATGTTATTTCATCCGATAGAAGTTCTATAATTTTTGCATTGTAATCTGACGTATCCATTATTACCGTCGCATTTCCCGTATCCGCGCGGAGAATAGTAATATCTGTCCTAGTACGTAAGTTCTTCACCGCTAAATACTGATTCTTAAAAAGATTTTGTTTGGGCACTGAACTACGGCGTAACAACGATGATACGTCCTGTCTTATTGCCTCGGAATCTTCCTTTTTAAAATTATTTTTGGCTAGAACATCCTCGACGCTACAGATAATGTCTTCATAAGGGACCCTGCGAGGCGGCACAGCGAAATTTAGTCTGCAAAACTTGCACGATGTTTTCATCCAAACTTTGTTTTGACAGATTGACAACTGCGCGTGAGTTAATATTGTCTGTGGTGCACGGGTGCGTTCCGTTACCATGTTTTGAAGGATTGTTGACATTTGATTTGGTAATTAATTTCTCATATTTTATAATGTGTTTATTTTTGCATTCATTGTATTTAGATGTTTCGCGCTTATTTAAAGTATCTATGCATTTATTAAAATCAAATGTCGTCAATACTGTCTTAATTTCGTTGGATGAAATCTCAGTTTGCCGGCTGATGTTATATAGATCGGAACGCGTTTGATGAATCATCACCCGTAGTAACTTTTTACTCGCCTGGTTTAGGATCTTCCAGTTTTTAACTATGACATCAGGACGTCTAACACCTCAGTCCCCCGCAACCGAGCCCAAGCAACCGAAACGTCGGGAACATAAAAAGTAAAAATAAACGCGATATAATCCGTAAAAATAGTTTTATTTCGATGTGTAGTATTCGCGTAAATATAAGAAATCAATTTGGTAAACTCTGTTCAGTGATCTTCGGTTTTTCGCGCTGCATTGGCATCTTAGGTCGTGCATGCTGTGGTTTGTGGCCGGTGGTGGATTTTTCATCACTTGCGTTATCGGGTTGCGATGTCGACATGCCTAAACGCCTTATCTTATTCAGGTGAATTAAAAAGGGATGTGCCGCGCGTACGCCTTATATGCGATCGACTGCCATCCCCACTACACCTGATCAATTGAGCTACTTTGATATTGAAATGAAAACAAATTAAGTGAAGGGGACGCGTCAAAACTAATTTGTTCGTTCAACAACGTGGCCCTACTCTGCCTAACAATTTCTAAACGCTCCAACACACACAACCTAAGACCCTTATTACATATGTGGACTACATGAAAACTATGGCTATTATTCAAGCCAATCAATTATTTCTAATAATGTTTTGTATTAAAAATCATACTACTCCATGATATTATTAAAATATTCTTAAAGGACCCCACCCAGTTTTAATCAAAAAGCTAATTTAAATAAGTACCTGGTTATTATGTTGCATTTTATTATAAAAGGGTAGCTGACGTACAGTCCGGCTGAAAAGCTTTGCAAGTATATTTTTAAATATAAAGAAAATAATGAATAAAAGACTATATTATACAACTAGCTGAGCCCGCGACTTCGTCCGCGTGGAATTTAACTTAACAAAAAAGCCCGCTCCCGCGTTCTGAGCCCGCGGGGCAGGACCCATTTTTTTTCTAAAATAAAAGTAGCCTTAGTTACTCCTTAAAACACCAGCTATCTGCCAGTGAAAGTCCCGTCAAAATCGGTCCAGCCGTTTCGGAGATTACCCGGAACAAACACACAGACAGACAAAAAAAAATTTATGCGCGTTTTTGCTATAGGTGTCCTATGTACTTTCACACTCTAATTTTATTTATTTGTATAGACAATCGATATTTATTAATTATAAAATACAATTAAAAATATTCAGAAATCAACTGACGAAATTAAATAGGCGGAGCTCTGGATTCAGAAGTCTAAAAAGTTAAAAAAAATGAAAAACAATGATATTTGGCAATTAAGTCTAACATAAAAGGTTTAAAAAATTAACAATAATCATTTGAAAATATACGAAACATATGTTAATATCGTTTTAAAAAGTAGAATCCGTTTATTATGACATCGAAAGGAATTGAAAACACGTCATAATAAGCGGACGTCATACAAAGCGTTTAGTGAAAAAAAAAACCTTTTTTATGTAAATATGTACTTAAGGCTAAAGCGCCCATCTAGCCCGCGAAGTTTAAATATTTTCAAAGTCTGACAATAATAAAAGGCACATTTTGTAATTCGCGACAAATACCTTGTGCAGTGTCATTTAAAAAGACAAGCCCGCTGAGTTTCTTGCCGGATCTTCTCAGTCGAGGTCGCGTTCCGATCCGGTTGTAGATATAAGAAAAAAATATGTAAAATTGACAATTTGTAAGTGCCCCCGTAGGCCTAAACAAAATAAACGATTTGAATTGAATTGAAGTGCATTTATTAAATATATCCAACATACCCTAAAACAGAGCTATCCAGATAATCTGGCAATGTTTGCATATTTAGTGATTTACTAGTATCATATCCACCGTGATAATATTTAGAGTAAAATCAATGTATTAATAAACGCACTGCATACTGTGTTTGTCGCAAATCACAAAATGTTGTCTTAAATGTTTTCAGATTTTGGATAAACTATAAAAATACGCCCTATACGTGTAGGACGCCCTCCGACCAGGTGGGATGACGATCTGCGAAAGACTGCAGGCAGATGCTGGATGCGGCAAGCTGAAGACAGGGCGCTATGGCGCTCAATAGAGGAGGCCTATGTCCAGCAGTGGACAAGCATAGGCTGATGATGATGATGATGATAAAAATACTCGAAAATTTGGAATTTCGCGGGCTAGACAGGCGCCTTCACCTTAAGTATTTTAATAGAGAAACATAGTATGTATACGTACATATTAAATCAAAAGAAAAATTGCACGTAATGCAGTACATACATATTTTTTAATGTAGGTAGTCTGTAATTTTTGTCTGCTTTTGTTTTTCATTTTATTGTAAAAACAGTCACTAATACTATTGTGTATAGAAGACATCGCCATCTTGTTTTTAAAAATCATTGAGATTCTCGAATGACCCACGCCAACTTTGTACTTAAAAATCTAAAAGTCAGACTATTTTTATAAACAAAAATTTGTTAGTGAGACGTTACTAAAGTCAGTGCTTCGATGGTTCATAAAAAAAGCAAATGCTAATATAATTATAGTAATAGCTAACACTAATGACTAAATGGACAGGTCCGGGAAGAAAAAGACAAAGGGGCAGACCAAAAGCCCGCTGGGTAGACGACATACTTCAAGCGGCAGGAAGAGACTGGATGAAAACAGCTAACGACAGGGAAAAATGGGGGCAACTGGAGGAGGCCTATACCCGAAAGGGGCCACGATATGAAATACCTACATACTAAACATATTTTTTTTTCATTTTTATATATATATATATATATTTTAATGTCATGGAAATAAAAAGGCTTATTATTATTATTATAATAGCTAACACTTATTAAAATGTATTCTATTACAGGTTGTGCAGTTGTTTAAAGTGGGAGGAGGAGGCTGGCAGTTATGCTATCACAGCTCAGTTGGCAGCTATGCTAGCAGCTCGGATGGCAGCTATGCTAGCAGCTCGGATGGCAGCTATGCTAGCAGCTCGGATGGCAGCTATGCTAGCAGCTTGGCTGGCAGTACCAAGAGCAGTTCGGACGGCCGCTATGCCCGCAACTCAGCGGGAAGCTTAGGCAGAAACTCATGGGGTTTACCAGCTTCTGTAAATTAACAGTAAATGAATAGGTGTTTGTAAAAGAATAAAAATACTTATTTGTTAATTCGTAGTCTAGTTAATTATTGGACGTTTGTAATTAAATATTATATTAGTACAAACAAAATTTTGATTTATTATTTCGTAAAAAAAGGCCCGTTAAATTTGGTAAAACAAATTATTTTATGCTTTCCCATTAATAGGGACGTTCGTAAGCAGTTCAATAAGATAAAAGCAACATCTGGCAACCATAAGAATATTGTATTATGAGACAAACTTAACGTTTTTTTCTTTGCAAGAAATCTGACACAGACAACGCAAGTAAGACAATACTTTATGAGCCATCGGGTCCAATAAGTTAAAAACATCTGGCAACCATAAGAATATTGTTTTATGAGACAAACTCTTTTTTTTGCAAGAAACCGGACACCGACAAGGCTAGTAAAATACTTTATGGCCATCAGAATCCGGTTCAACATTGGAAACGTGTTCAATTTGCAGTTTTTTTAGAATTGATCCCTTTATGTCGAGTCCCTGTACGTCCAGTCTGAGAGTCTATTGTTCTTGAAAATATTGCAATTTTACGCTTTGTGTGAATACCGTTATGTCGAGTTTGGTTAATAGGTACAGTCAGGATATAAATTAAAAGCCAGTATCATTAAAATATTGTTTAAATCATAGTTAATCGTCTAGTATTCGTGTAAATCAGCATATAGTTTTACAGTAGTTAGATTTTTTTTTTCTAAAAACTTAATTTTCTTAATCTATATAAATCACAGTCTAATCTTCACAATTAGAGTATAAGTAATTCAGCATAAAGTTTTACACTAAATATTCTTTTAAAAAGTAACTTTTTTAATTTAAATAAATCACAGTCTAATTATTACTATTAGTGTCCATATAAATCAGCATAAAGTATTAGAGTATATAATTCTTCTAGAAAAATACTTTCAATATCTTTTAAATATACTTGCTTTGTCAAAATTTGCGTTGTTATTTTACATTATTCATATATTGATGGATCAACCAAGCTAATAAATATTTTAAATAATGATTATGAAAATGATATAAACAATTCACTTAAAACCATAATTCAGTGGCTAAACAATAATAATCTACTTATATATATTCAAAAAACGAATATAATGCATTTTTACCAAAGAATACAAACCGAAGATTTAAACGACTGTAAATGTTACAAAATTCTTAGGTATTTTAATAGATAGTCAATTGACATGGAAGGCTCAAGCAGTAGATATCTGCAAAAGATTAAGCGCTTCTGCGTATGCACTTTATAATCGGACAAAAAAGTAAATATTAATACAGTTAAAGTTGCCTATCATGGCCTAGTAGTTTCCGTTTTAAGATTTGGAATTATATTTTGGGGCAACTGTAGCGAAAAAGAAAGCATATTCAAGGCCCAAAAACGCTGTATAAGAGCAATGTTCAATTTAAAAACAAGAGAAAGTTGTGTACCCATTTTCAGGGCTCAGGGGTTGTTGACATTTCCATGTCTTTATATTTTAGAAGCAGCTATATTTGTCAAGGGTAATCCGCATCTTTTCACTGCACTAAGTGAGGTGCGGCTCAGAGCTGTGTCTATGAGATCCCAGTACCAGGTGTTGGCAACAACATAATATTATTTATGTGTTGGCAACCCCAACGGCGCTCTCGTTCTCTTCCTGCTTCACCTGGCCTACGAACTGGTCGATATTTCGTGTCTCTAATTAATAACTTGATTACAATTTAAGTACTGTGTTGTGTACAAGATAATATAAGTGCTAACTCTTTATAAGTGCTTTTATTGAAGACCTCTAACTACACACACAATCCAAATTATATGTGTCCGTCCGACACACCAGGGTTTGTTACATATAGAACATGGTGGATATAGAACAGCTTTATTAAAAAAAGTGTAATTTGTATGGCACCTTCTATTTATAATAAAATTCCGAATTCTATTAAAGAACAACCAATAAGAATTTTAAAAAAACAACCGACTTCTTTACTATTGGAAAGGTGATATTACTCAGTATTAGACTTTCTTAATGATACTTGTTTTTAGTGTTTAGCTTTAAGTAGTATATAAGCATTAATGTTTGCATGCCCTTAGTGGCAGAGTGTACAGGGATTCATTATATATTGTCAACACATTTTATAAAACCACCTACATTCTGAGCAAATAAATGAGCAATTATTATTATTATTAAAAAAAATGACAATTATGAAATCTTACAGACGACAGTCGTTTGAGACAAATCACTAAATCAATTTTTTTACTTATAAAATCTTCAGCTATTTTATTGATTCGCATATCAGTAGCCAATCATTTTTATTCCTTCGTTTCTGACTATCGTCGTTATAGACGTTTGCCTGTTCTATCTTAAATCTGGCTTCTTTGGCCTCATCTCAGAGAGTGCTGATAAGAGTATATAGTGAAGGTATTTTATTAAGCTTCTTATTTAATTTGTTATGCCGTCCCTCTACTGGGTTTGTTGTCCTATGATGTTCCTTGTAGCAAAACAAAACAAATTAATATTTTGGTGCATCCACTGCGACGTTACATAGTCAATAAACAATTTTGCCTCATTGCCTTCAGGTGCATTTTGTAATAGAGACGCCCATGCTTCTGGAACTACATGTTTGGAGATGTGCTGTGGCTGCACACATAGCAATATATTTTTTTCCACCGGGAACATTTACTATTCCGGTCTGATTTCCTTTTTTCCACAATGCTCTATGAAAATTGAAAAAACATCCGCTAATATCTGCCAATGGAAAAACTTCTTTAATAGCATTAATAATAATAATAATAATAATTTTAGCCCTTTTGACGTCCCACTCCTGGGCACGGGCCTCCCCTCAACACGAGGGGGATTCAGGCCATAATCCACCACGCTGGCCCAGTGCGGGTTGGCGGATTACACATGTCTTTCGAAAATTGGTTAAATCTTCTAAGACATGCAGGTTTCCTCACGATGTTTTCCTTCACCGTAAGCAAGTGATAATCATATAGAAATTATGATTCGCACATAGATTTCGAAAAATCCAGAGGTTCGAGCCGGGGTTTGAACCTGAGACCTGGTAGCTCGCAAGACGCGTGCTTAACCAATCGGCTATCACTGCTGTAATAGCAATAATTGCTGCAATTTCAAAATCAATCTTAAATTTTATTGGATGGAAATCAGGAATGTTATCTTTTATCATTTGAAACATTTTTGTATAGGTCGATTGGGATTTATCAGGTAACGACGCGAAAATAATCGGCACTATTATAGTTTTGACTGCGTTACTACCAATGTCTGCATGTATAGAATACAACTGATAGAAAGGTGGGGAAATTGAAAAAAATGTCCCATCGACACAGAGCAGATTCATAGACTGCAATATACTTTTGGAATGATTTAGCATAAAGATCAAAATCTTATTTTGCTCTCCACTCTCTACAGCCAGACAATCTTTTCCGATCACTGGTGAAACTTCGACGTCCTCCAAATTCTTGAAGGTAGTCTTTCTAACATTTAAAAACTTATTTCGCGAACGGTAGAGTGCATTTTTCACACTTTGAAAGCTTCGAACATGGTCAGCGTAATCATTGTCTTTTAAACTCTCCATGGACATTGCATACATAGTGGGTATTCGTTTCAAGTCGGTCCGTACATCATTTTTACATTGGTTAAACAACCTAATGTTTAACAAACTTTTAGATTCGAATACAATAACACTTAAAATATTTGAACCTTACTGTACTTTAAAATATGATATTATTAAACTCGACGTATAGGTAGTAAAAGCGGGGTAAAGAAACTCGAAGGGAATAGAAACGAGACAGAAATCAGGGACTCGCCATAAAGGGATCATACCTTTTTTATAATATTATTATTTTTTTTAAAATTTCCAGTACAAAAGTTTACATACAAAGTTCTTGCAAGTTCGTTATAAGTTCTTATAAACGAAATAATAGGAAATGAACAATGCATAATTATAATTACTCATGGCATCCACAGTGTCGTGGCAAATCAGTGAGAATGACCGCGGCTTGTGTTCCGAAAGAAATGGGTTCATATCACGGTAGACATAAAAATAATATTGCAACTTGATGATCATAAGTTTATTTACTATAGTCATTGCTTCCATGGTTCATAAAAAACAAATCCTTATATCATTACCGTAATGGCTATCGCTTATTAAAAATGTTATTCTATTACAGGCTCAGCTGTTGTTTAAACAGGGAGGAGAGGAGGTTGGCAGCACTGCTAGCTTCTCGGCTGGCAGCCATGGTGGCAGCTATGCTAGCAGCTTGTGTGGCAGCAGTAACAGCAGTTCGGCCGGCCGCTCTGACGCAACTCATGGGTTTTACCAGCTCCGCCGCCGTCCCCAGCTTCTGAAAATGAGAATGCATAGGTGTTAGTTATATTTAGTTAATAAGTTTGGTATTGTTTTAATGTTAAGTATTAAATACTTATTTGTTAATTAGTTGTTTAGTTTTTGGAATTTTGTACTTGAATATTTTATTAGAATAAACAATATTTTCATTTATTATTTAGTTAAAAAAGGCTCGTTCATTTTTGTACCACAACATATTTTATGCTTTCCCATAATAAGAGAAATATCGTAACGGGTTCATTAAGTTAAAAGCAACATCTGGCAACCATAAGAATATTGTATTATTATGAGATAAAACCTACATTAGGAAAACGCACAAAGACAAGGCAAGTAAAAAAATATTTTATGGGCCATCAGATGCCGCTTCAACATGAGAAATGTATCCAAATTGTTATGCAGGTTTTAGTTGCATATTATACAATAGATTATTTGAGCCCCTTGGTTTTATGACAAGTAAAAAAAGAGTCAACTTACCCTTACTTAGGCAGACAGAACCAACACTCATCTGGCGGATAATGGTCGTATAAGCACCGACAGCACGTGCACCAGACAAAGTTTATGCTTAAAGAGCATTGTTATCCGTAACACATTTTGGCAATTGATGATTAAATGGTTTTCATTGCCATTAGCCACATGAAACCCACAATCGCTACACACGTCAATCCATAATCCATAAAGTGGGTGACGCTGTCCCATGGCCACACTGCTCCTCCAGCAGCTATTACATGGTAATCTTCTTTATATAATATTCTGTTTATATGGATAACAACAACCATGATTACCTATATTATAACGCACTGACGAATAACTGACAACTGAAGATAACTGACGATAATCTTCTTTTATATTCAGAAAAGGTTATTTTATTAAAAAATTGAGTACTCTTATATCGATAACAACAACCATTTTTACTATTAAAACGCATTCGACGAATAGCTGACAACAGACTGAAAAGAACTGACGACTAACTTCATTTATATTGAGCTCCCTTTTTTCTTTCGGCTCTCGTGTCCCATCTGTGCACCATATTACCCCTTCTTTTGTCTATTGGGTTAAGGTCCGGATATCGAGAGGGCCACGGAACCGCGCGCAAATTAGGTTGCTGCTGGATCCAATTATCTACCAAATGACAGCGGTGTATCGGGCAATTATCTTGTATAAAAACTATTTCTGGTACTTCCGCCTCCCGATACACCACTCACTGTCGGTACCATCATGAACTGAGCATCATGAGAGGTTGTTGCTGTGATTTTATATCTAAAATTGATGTAAATAATAACGCACTGTAATTTATTAAGATTCAAAGGAGCATGGCGTGTTTCAAGATTTATGTTTCTGTTTCGGACTATCGACTTAGTTATGTTAGAGCACCACCCTTCGCCCTTAGATTAGACGATGACTTAGTACTTTTAACGGACCTTTTTTAATTTAATAAAAAAATAATATTTCGTTTATACTAATAAAATATTTAATTACAAACACCCAGCAGACAGTAAATAGGTATTATTTTATTACATTACAGTGAAATCCGAGGTAAACACATAGATTACTCGACCTTTTCAATATCACTTAATCTGTTAAGTCAGCACTTTTACCTATAAATATGGCTCACTGACTTGGAGACGTCATTCTTGAAGCATCTCCGAATCGATTCACAAGTCTCGCGACTAAACTATCGTAGCGCCTCCAAATCGGTGCGCAGTTTCTCGGCTAAATTATTTAATTAATATTCAAATGCGAATATTTGTCTTAAATAAATAATTGTTTAGTAGTTGTTTAACGCATTCCCAAATTTGACTACTTATTAAGCTAAAACTGTTGTAATTGTAAATAATATCGAGTAACACCATTTACTTATTATAAACGTTAGGCGGCGTTTTAGATAAAAAAGAGACAAAGCACTTTGTTTTTGAATTCTCGTGGTCCACATTCTGTTCATTCGTATTTTAAGGTTCAGTGGTGCAGCGGGAGAAAATATTTTGTGGTGAGTACTCTAATTTAACAATAGTTGTTGCCTATAACAAATTCTATTTAGAATCAAGTTATAACAATGAATGTTCATCTGTTATTTCGAGAAAATTTATGTGACAAAATCGTGACTATATGATTGGCATTTTTTTATATGGAATCACAACAACTTAATACTACAATACTGATTCATAGGCCTAGATAAATAGACGTTACTAAGCCGAGGCTTAGCCAAAGTAAGTGCTTAGCCGCCTCAGTTCACATAAATAGACAGTACTTAGCACGTTACTTTCGATGAAAGCCAACCTAATACTTAGCCAATGCTTTCCTTAGCTATAGTATAGATTTTCAATGACTTAGCAAGTGCTTAGTACGAGTTTGACACATAAAAAACACGATTCGCTGTCGCGCGGTATAATTAAAAACTAATTATGGACTTTGGATCCGAAGATATAATTGTTTTGTTGAAGAAATCGAAAATTTATCTACGGATATCGTTTAACCAATGTTTACTTCAATGACTATTCCACATATTCCAAGGTTTACAAAGTAAAAATATTAGATAGTAGCAAGATGGCCCGGAAGCGCTTACGACAGCCGAATATTTCTAAATTCAAGAGTTCATTTCCAACTAGTGACCAGATAATTAGACGGCATAGGTTGTTGGTGATAGTGATTGGTGATTGGTAATTGGTAATAGAGATTAGATATAGTGACTTGTTGGCGATAGTGGTTAAGTAAATAAAAAAAATTTCTCAATCAGCTTTATTTTATTTTATAAAATATATATTTTTAGTGTAATTTCTACTTCATATTATTATAAACATCCTGAATTCCCTGTGTACCTATTCTTCAGCTATTCATGGCCAGGCTGCTCGTAATACTGTTGCCCGATGCCCCATCGGTCTTTTTATTTTCAATAACAGCAGTGTGCTGCTGTGTGAGGCTTATGAGGACACAGCTCACGAACTCCGTTTCTTTCTTCCTTCCATTTCTCTGATGTACGTTTTGTTTGCCCGGGTCGAATTTAAAGTTATCGTCGTCGGTGACCAGATTGATTACAAAGCGGAGTTGCGTTTGTCCAGTAACTAAAGCCAGCTCGTCGAATATGATCAATCAAAATTAACATCCAAAACAGAAGATAATATTATTATAAACTCACGCACTAATAAGTAACAAATAATGAAAACGATAGGTTAGAAATCCAGACAACATCAAACGTCAACCAAAGAGAATACAATTGATGTCAACGTCCATTGTCTAACAAAAATCAAACTGGATGCGTTCAATTTAAATAATTCACTTTTATTATTACTAGTCCAATGCACTTTTTAAAAATGATGTAACGGCAAATATATACATATCTAATGATATAATCCTACTTAAGCTATAATTGTGCCGAATAGGACATTACATTAGCTAAAAAAAATGGTATGCAATAGTTTATTAATTTAGTTTATTGTGAACGCTTCTGAACCATTCAATCGTAGTCTCGTACTCAGGCTTAGCTCGTACTTGGCTAAGCATAGTCGATAGAAACGTTTATTTATGGCACTTTTGGGTACTTGGCTTAGCAAAGTCAAAGTAGTGCTTTGCGAAGTTATACTTTTAACTAGTGCTTAGCAACGTCTATTTATCTGGGCCATAGTGTCGTGGCGACTCAGTGAGAATGGCCACGGCTCGTGTTCCGAAAGAAGTGGGTTCAAATCGCGGTTAACATTTAATATTTATTTATTTATTTTCTCAATACAAACAAACATCTTTACAGGCTAGACCCAATGCGATATTGTTGCAAACTTAAAAATAAAAAATAATATAACTGTTTTTATTTAACATAGCAAATTCTAAATGTAGCTGTTCTTGTAAATTCACCCAAAGTGCAACAGAATAAGTCCAAGTCCTCAGCAATGAGGTTGAGATATAACAACTTGTTGATCTTAAGTTAATTTTATTTATACGGTTACTATAGTCAGTGAGTTTATGGTTTATAAAAAACAAATCCTAATTCCATCCAATTGCTTACGATTATTAAAAATGTATTATATTACAGGCTCTGCTGTTGTTTAAAGAGGCAGGAGGAGGCTGGCAGCACCGCTAGCATCTCGGTCGACAGCTATGCTGGCAGCTCCAGCTCCGTTGGCAGCAGTAACAGCAGCTCGGCTGGCAGCACCGCTAGCATCTCGGTCGACAGCTATGCTGGCAGCTCCAGCTCCGTTGGCAGCAGTAACAGCAGCTCGGCTGGCAGCACCGCTAGCATCTCGGTCGACGGCTATGCTGGCAGCTCCAGCTCCGTTGGCAGCAGTAACAGCAGCTCGGCTGGCAGCACCGCTAGCATCTCGGTCGACAGCTATGCTGGCAGCTCCAGCTCCGTTGGCAGCAGTAACAGCAGCTCGGCTGGCAGCACCGCTAGCATCTCGGTCGACGGCTATGCTGGCAGCTCCAGCTCCGTTGGCAGCAGTAACAGCAGTTCGGCTGGCAGCACTGCAAGTGGCTCGGCTGGCAGCACTATAAATAGCTCGGCTGGTAGCACCGCTAGCATCTCGGTCGACAGCTATGCTGGCAGCTCCAGCTCCGTTGGCAGCAGTAACAGCAGTTCGGCTGGCAGCACTGCAAGTAGCTCGGCTGGCAGCACTATAAATAGCTCGGCTGGCAGCACCGCTAGCATCTCCGTCGACAGCTATGCTGGCAGCTCCAGCTCCGTTGGCAGCAGTAACAGCAGTTCGGCTGGCAGCACTGCAAGTAGCTCGGCTGGCAGCACTATAAATAGCTCGGCTGGCAGCACCGCTAGCATCTCCGTCGGCAGCTATGCTGGCAGCTCCAGCTCCGTTGGCAGCAGTAACAGCAGTTCGGCTGGCAGCACTGCAATTGGCTCGGCTGGCAGCACGACAAATAGCTCGGCTGGCAGCACCGCTAGCATCTCAGTCGACAGCTATGCTGGCAGCTCCAGCATCTCCGTCGGTAGCAGTAACAGCAGTTCGGCTGGCAGCACTGCAATTGGCTCGGCTGGCAGCACTACAAATAGCTCGGCTGGCAGCACCGCTAGCATCTCAGTTGACATCTATGCTGGCAGGTACAGCATCTCCGTCGGCAGCAGTAACAGCAGTTCGGCTGGCAGCACTGCAAGTGGCTCGGCTGGCAGCACCGCTAGCATCTCAGTCGACAGCTATGCTAGCACCTCCAGCATCTCCGTCGACAGCTATGCTGGCACCTACAGTATCTCCCTCAACAGCTATGCTGGCACCTTCAGCATCTCCGTCGACAGCTATACTGGCACCTCCAGCATCTCCGTCGGCAGCAGTTCGGCCGGCCGCTCTGCCCACAACTCGTGGGGTTTAACAGCTCCGCCGCCGTCACCAGCTTCTGGAATTGAGTAGATATAAATATAAGTATGTAGATATAAACTTATTTGTTAATTCATGGTATGGTGGTAATTCATGGTTTTAGGATGTTAGTAATTAAATATTTTATTAGTATAAACATTTTATTATTATTTAGTTAACCCCGTAAACCAAAATATTTTAAACATTCCCATTCTTAGAGATCGTAACGGGTTCAATAAGTTAAAACAACATCTGGCAACCATAAGAATATTGTATTATGAGTCAAATTTACATTTTTTGCAAGGAAACGGACACAGACAAGGCAAGTAAAACAATGCTTTATGGGCCATCGGGTTCAATAAGTTAAAAGCAACATCTGGCAACCATAAGAATAGAGAATTGTATTAAGGGACACATTTACTTTCTTTTGCAAGAAAACGGAAAATACGGCTACGTGTAATATATGTAAATGTAAATTAAGAAACAAATCCTCTACATTAAAAAAATATGACCAACGTGAACACCCCACAATGCAATTTGTGTCTATAAACCTACTTCCTCTATTTCAAACCCGGATCCACCTACATCGATTACCGTTTCTGATGGTGATATGCAGCTGTCGAATATGCCATCAACGTCTTACTCCCATTCCGATAAAGTAATTGCAACCCCAGAAACATCAACGATACTAATGAAAACAAACTCGGACTTGATGAATCAACAAACAATATACATAAAAAGAAAACGACGCAAAGCGAGACAAAAAAAATATAGATAATTTATTAATATAGCTATTGATTTTCGACTATCAGCCTTTCACGATAGTACAGGACAGACGATTTAAAGCATTTGTAAGAGAGAGACTTAAATACCTCATATAATTTGCCAGATAGGAAACTTCTATCGAATAACTATTTACCGGCATTATATGAAACGTGTCGGGAACAACTAAAGCCCGAGATAAATAATCAATCCTGATCAAATTTTTGCCATCTAAGATCGATGTTCCAGTCCATATTTCGGGAAATCCTCGCCAGAAACCTATCTGATTGTAAGAAAGTAATCGTTGAGAGAAATTACGATTTGGTACAAGTTATGGCATTTTCAAGTGATAGTGATATCAAGGTCCTTGCTCTGTTATCCGACTGGGACACCGACAGCGACGCTGATGATAGACAACGTGCTGATTCACGAAGACTGAAAAGGGTAAACTACATGCAAAGTCTTGATGATGCTGAATTCACCTTTAGATTTAGGTCATCTAAAACTGCAGTGAATTCTAGAGATGGGTCGTATTAGGTAAATCAGGTATTAAGTACACCTGTTCCTAGTCTTCATAAATACCTAATCCAAATACCTATTCCACCTAATCTCAATGATCTAATACACATACCGTTACTTGGTGATCTTACAATCCGCCTATTATGTATCAAATCCTGATATTGAATATTAAATTGTTTCGTTGGTTAAGTACCTGTACAGTTATAATTAATTACACTTTTAAGAAAATTTTAGTGACAATCAAAGAGTATTTTATTTTTACTAGCTATGCATCTGCACGAAATTGGTTAAATAAAATAATACTTGTTTTCTATTTTATCATTTAATGATATTAGTGATGATTTGGTATCATCCCTTCATACTTTTTACAGGCCTAGGACTGTCACCTTACGAATGTATAGAATAGCACTTGTTTCATGGAAAGGACCACCTTACTTATTATAAGATAACTAGTTAAATACTGATTAATAAAAAATACTTAAAATGATCTACTATAAAGCTTAGCTTCTTTCGGGTGTCCCTAGACAGCATTGTTTTTTTATTCTTTTCGCCTTTTTGTATTTTTTTAAATTTGTGTATACATTACAAATAAAATTACTATTTTAGTAATTGTTTTTGTAGAAGTTTATTTAAGAATAAAGAATTGTCTTGATATAAATCTAGCAAGCAGAGTTTTGCTTTAAAAACATTAATTGTTGCACTTTTCTGTAGCCTAAACGTGTTCTCCTATCATTGAGTAGAATTCCACACGCAGAAAATATTCTTTCGCAAGGCACACTCGTCGCCATAACATTCAGTTTTCTGATTGCTAGAATATATAAATTGGGGTATGCATTTTTTTGTTGCGTCCACCAGTCAAGGGTTGATATATTCTCATCTGGCGTCACGATTGCGTCTTATAAATATCTTTGCACTTCTAATATAGCGCGCGATTGAGCAGTGCCTTTTGGTTGAAGAGTCCTCATTTTTTCTGTGTAGTGGCGCCATAGAGAAGACTGTGTGGAAGATTGAGTTGGCATTATTGTAGGAACTGGCTGCTCTTCATTAGATGACCGAGCGTCATTTTCTTTGTTAATAAGGCCAGTTACAAGCTGTATCACATGTTGCTTGGTGTTGTCTGCCACATCCTGATTCTCAAAATATAATTTAAATCTCGGATCTAAAAACATACACAGTGCGAATGTTCTGCTTTTATCTATATTGCCAAATCTTTTATTTAATGCACCTAATAAATCCTGTTGAAGTGCCATGAGTCCCGTTGTTATGGGAATAACAATACTCCCAGTGACATATTTTTGACCGGAGACTTCTCTCGTGACTTCTTCACACGGTTTTAGAATCTTACACAAACTCTCGCATAACTTCCAATCCATCACAATTAGTGACATGGCATTTAAATTGGAAAGCGAACTATTTACTTCCTCTCTTAGCTCCACAAATCTCTGCATCATATAAAACGTGGAATTCCACCTTGTGCTAACATTTTGCAAAGGCCTTTAGACCGTCTTGCCGGCTTGCACTTGAAATTTCTTCAATTTTTCCCACGCATGAGCAGATCTTTTAAAATATGCAACTGCAGTTTTTACTTTATTAATCAGCTCTGTGATCGTTTCTGAGTTATCAATTGCCTCTTGTACAGCCAAATTTAATGTGTGAGCATAACAGCCAAAATGCTTCCACCCAAGATCTTTTTCGACAGCTTTTTTAATATTGGCGCCATTATCAGTGACTGTCAATATGATTTTGTCAGTGATTTTCCACTCATCTGTGACTCGCAACATTTCAGATGCTAAATTCACACCAGTGTGTGAGCCCTCAAGGAGTACACATTCTAACAAAATGGACTTAAGTGTACATTCCTTTCTATCGATGTAATGCCCAGTAATTGCCATATATGAGTCGTTAGTGCTTGACGTCCATACATCAGATGTTATGCAAATTGACTCTACTTCACTTTCAATTTCTTGCATTTTTAGGGCGCGTAAACTCTCATAACGGCTGGGGCGTATTTTTATTTTTTTGTACCATGCCTTTTTTAACCTGTCACCTCACTTGTGCTATTTTTCTTTTGGTGATCATTATCAATATTCATGATGTAAATTATAAAAAAATAAGTGTTTATTTTTGTTTTAAAATATGATTTTTATTTTGAGGTTTTCTTTAAATTGATTTTTTTATGATTTTCTGAAAGTACTCGTATGTATGAAAATGTGATGTAACTCACTAAGTACAGTGGTTTAATCTTTACATAACATCACTGTTTGCCGCCAAAACTTTGAATTTTAACAGCCTCCAAGGGCAGTTGTATATTACTGAACGTTCAAAATGCCTTACACGGAAATATCAACCGTAATTAATGCATTATAAGATTTTATTTCTCGTAACTCAAAATGGATCTAAGTGGAAAGTTCCTACTGAGTTACGTTAATTTAAACCATATTTTTTATTTTTTACCGGTTGTAAATATATTTTTCAATTTGCCAACAAGAACTCAAAGCGTCATAACTGTCAGCCATTTTGCAAACCGTGCCGAGACGCTAATAAGTGCGGATGTTAGTTTGGGGCAGTTGAGATTTTCCACTGATTAACGGGAATATTCAAGGCAAAATCAAGGAAAGAATAATTACTTAAGTGTTTTTGTGCTATATTTTAGAAAGCTCAAGGTTTAAACTCTAAATATATCATAAAGTTTATGCAAAGGCACAAATAATAACCTGTGAAATAATGTTTATAATATCACTGACATAGATTGAGTTACGTCGGCTGAGAAACATTTCACTCATTGGAATGAATTTGTAACTCAGTGGAAGATAAAGGCGTGTTCAAATTGTAAATTGACTAGCGACCCACCCCGGCTTCGCACGGGAGCAATTCGGAGTTGTAATTTTATATTGAAACAAAAAAATTATATGTTAGTTACATAGACGTAGTGTAAGGCTGTAAGCCCACATAGCGGACATTCCCCGTTTTTCTTATTTTAAGCATTTTATACCCGTCGTAACTTCTTAACGAAAGGTCCGATTTGGATAATTTAAAACAAAATGTACATATTATGTACTTACATGATCATCCTTGACTGTGATTTTATGTAAGTATAACCAGTAGTTTTTGCAGCGCACGTCAAACAATTATTTTTTAAAGTAATATTTTGATACCTTTATATACCTAATAAGTAATTAGCCTACGCTACTCGCTAAAAATTTTGTCTTTTTATATATATGTAAGAATTAATTAAATTAGTTTACATAATTAAAACAAACAGATAAATAATCAGATCTTAGACTAGTTGCATAGCATATTAGTTCAGATTTTAGACTAGTAACATTCATAAATTACTACTTGGTAGGTTTTTTATTTTTCACATCTGTTTAGTTTTCAAGCGATTTTAATAAAACCAAAGGAGAGGTTTATAAATAACAATTTTTTTATTAAAAATCACTATACAAAATAATAAAGAATTAAATAGTACTAGTAAAATAAAATTACAGTAAAACTGTTATAAAAATAAATTTAAATGTTTGAGGCGATTTAAACCAATTTCACCCAACCGCATAGCAGAAAATTTTGATATTTGGAAATGGTGAAGGAAGGTTTTTGCCCAGATGTCTGATAGGCGAGTGTAGAAGCTTCGGGAGGTTGTTAGGTAGGTTATTTTTATTATTTTACTTGCTTTTGCCCGTGGCTTCGCACGCGTTAAATTATACATAAAACCTTCCTTTTGAATTACTCTATCTATTAAAAAAAACCGCATCAAAATCCGTTGCGTAGTTTTAAAGATCTAAGCATACATACATAGGGACATACGCGGGAAACGACTTTGCTTTATACTATGTAGTGATACGTCAATATTAAAATACTATTTTGTTTTAGGATACTTAAAGTACAATATAAAAAATGCCTTTGACATCGGCGGAACGTATGAGGAAATATAGGGAAAAATTAAAAAAAAAAACATGCAGAATATGTTAAGTCCAAAAATAAGAAAGTAAGTGAATTATCGGATGAAGAGAAAGAAAGAAAACGAAAAGTATGGAGAGAACAACAACGCCATCAAAAACACCAAAAAAAGGATTTTCGTGCAGAAGAGACTGTAAATGAAGAATTAACAACACGCAGTAAAGTAGAAACTTCGACAAAGAAACGCTGTAATAACGCTGTAGTTAAGAAGTACAATGCGGCGGTGAAACGGATACGTGCATTGACAAAGATAGTGAACAGATATAAACAAAAACTGCACAGGCAAAAGAAAGAGACCGTAGAAAAGATTTATAAATTAGAAAATAGTTTAGAAATAGTCAAAGCAAGAAACGAATTCATGGAAAGTACCATAAAGACCACTTACGCCAAATGTCAATGACAAATGGAGAAGAAAATTTTCAAAGAGATGGTAGTCAGCGATGAAGTACAAGCAGCTAGAAAGAAAACTTACGTGGCTAATATATTGGGACTTGAGGGGAAAATGAGATTAACTCAGAGGAAGCAAAAAGATTAAAAAAGAAATTGAGAGATTTTATGTCAGAGATGATATAACTCGAATAACAGCAGGGAAAAGAGAATGTCGGATACTTGGCAAAACTACAAAACAAATACGCTATCTAACTGATACGTTACTGAATTTATTTAACATATACAGATAAGAAGGAGGATAACGGAGTTTTTCTACATTTTACAAATACAAACCCTTTTATGTTGTGACCCCAAATATTCAAAACAGAGAAACCTGTTTATGCATAAAGCATAACAACACTGAAATGATGTTGTATGCATTAAAGAAAAACAAAGTCTTTTTTTATCCAAGTATGAACGACATCTTGAAAGAATTGTGCTGTGATTTAAAATCAGAAAAATGTATGATGGGTAATTGTCCAAAGTGTTTAAATAAAATAAAATAAAAATAAAAAATAAAAAAGCCTTTTATTATTTCCCAATTTCTTACAAAAACATTTAGAAAAAAAATAATAATATAAAATTGATTTACGTAAGATTAACATGCATATTTATAAGTATACTAGCTGTCCCGGCAAACTTTGTTTCGCCATTGAGGTTATAAATGTGCTGATTTAAAAAATGATTAATTAAATATTCATTTTAAAATACAAATATAAAGATTATTAATTGGCCATCTAATGTATTCAAATAAAACTATTATACAGATTTTATCGCGTTTAATTATTTTTTTATTTTCCCGAAGTTTCGGTAGCTTTACAGCAGCCATGGTCACGGGGGACTGAGGTGTTAGACTTCCTGATGTCAAAGTTATTAACTTGGTACCCTCATATTTAGTTGTTGGTTGCGGTCCTATCCACGCAGAAATTGCTCACAATGTCTGACAACTATTTGCTTGACATGATGTATTTCGTCAGCCAGGTGTTGCTGATCTCAGATCCCTTGTGCTCTCTGAAACAAATATATACCCACTGTAGCTAACTGTGTTGGATGGTGGTTAGATTTACCGTTTAAGTATATTCAGCATATTCCTCTGGCATGTTGTTCTCCTCTAGCCTCTTTGATACTATTGTGATGCAGTCTGCTACAGGTAGACAGGTAAACAAAGACTGAACATCAAAACTGACCATGGTTTAATTGTTAGCATGATGTATATGTTAATTCTCACTTACAAAATGTTATGAATCCTTTGTATGTGCTCTTGTGTGTCCTCTTAGTAGTGAGAGCACCTTCGCTACGTGCTGGGCCAGACTGTATGTTGGTGTGTCAATCTGGCTTACAATGGGACGCAGCGGGTCCTCTGGTTTGTGTATTTTAGGTAACAATATCTTTGCCATGTATTTTGGTGCTTTGTTTGCACTCTTCATTGAAGCACCTTGTGATAGACTACATTTTTCGTTTTATTATCAGGCGCAAGAACAAATAACGCTGATGGTCTTCCGACCCGTGAACATGCCACAATCAGTACTTGATAAATTTCTTCTTGTGCGTCGTTAGTTATCTAGTTCTTGATATCTGAGGTTTGCTCGACGATTCCTCATTGCCAACCGAGCCGTTTAACGGGCTACCTCTCTTTGCTCTTCTGATTGAGAAGCACGAATTCGAGCCATACTACCGCGGCGCTCTTCACTTCCAATTTCTTGTTCTTCAGTTCTTTCATTCGCAATGTTTCGAATCCTAGTTGCATTACGGCTTTGTCGCGAAAGATCAGATTGTCTTGGACGCGGCATCGTATTGCTAATGATAATATCCGTACAATAAGCTAATAGAAATTCGAAACTGACAGATCAACTGTCAACTTCAAAATTTCAAAGTATCAAATATTCAACCATATTTAACTATAGACGACATTTTAGCTGTTGGTTCTCCTTTTTTATACCATTTGTAAATAATCAACGGCTAGACTTTTTTTTAATTCATATTTTTTTTGCTGTCATTGGCTGTCATTTGCATTAATAACACGTTTTCACGTTTTATGTCAAGTTCCACTGGAACGGGATAAAAAGTATCCTATAACCTTCTCCTGGTTCTAAGCTACCTCCCCACCAATTTTCTGCCAAATCCGTTCAGCCGTTCTCGAGTTATAAATGGTGTAACTAACACGACTTTCTTTTATATATATAGATTTCCATTGTATCCTAAGTATTTCTATTATTATTCACTTATTTATGACAGATTATAATATTTTTCAATTGTTAATACTCGTATTATACCTATATATAAAAGGATATAACTGTAAATTAATTATTGTTTATATCATTTTAATGCATGCATTATTGAGAACCCCCCTTGAGGGTAAAGGCCTCCTCCTTTTCGGTCCATTTTTGTCTGTCTTTTGCTATGGTGTGCCATTGGTGTCCAGCTATATCTTTGATGTCGTCGGCCCATCTTCTGAAATGTAATGGATGTAAATTGAACTACAGTTTAGAGCCAGGTAAAGCAGAGTGGTATCAATGGGAGAGAGTGAACCACGAATACCAGAAAACTGAAAAAGGTATAAAAAAAACTTTTGTAACCAAAAAGACTGTAAAATTGATAAAGAGCGCGACCGTAGCTGATCTTATAGATATGTTCGAGAAAAATATTCCTGTTTTTAAGAAACATTATTTCATTTGGCTACATCAACATAGACAATATCAAATCTGCATACAGAACTTAAAACCGAACGAAATATTAATTGTTTGCGATTTTTCGGAAAATTATCTTTGTAAGCTCTCCGAAGAAATTCAGGCAACACATTTTGGAGCGTCGAAGAATCAAATAACCCTTCACACTGGAATGGTTTACATGGGGAACAAAGAAGCAAGGTCTTTTTGTACTATTTCCGCTAATAACTCTCATGAGCCTCCGGCAATTTGGGCTCATTTAATACCGGTGCTGAGATATGTAAAAGAAATGATGTCTGAGACGAAAGTAGTCCATGTATATTCCGATGGACCCACGTCTCAGTACAGACAAAAAAAGAACTTTTTTCTTTTGAATTTACTTACTAAACGGATGGGATTTGAATATTCTACCTGGTCTTTCACTGAAGCGGGTCACGGAAAAGGGGTGGCAGACGGAATTGGTGGATCTACAAAAAGAGCATTCGATCGTCAAGTGAGTTTTGGTAAAGACGTAACAAACGGCTCAGAAGCTTATGATATACTGAATAACTGTATGGAATCTGTGAAATGCTGGCTGATATCAAATTCTGATATTGAAAATATAACTAAAAGTGTTCCTGACAATCTGACTCCCTTAGTTGGTACTATGCAAATACACCAAATAATTTCCAGTTCTGCAGGACAAATTCAGTACAGGAATTTGTCTTGCTTTTGCGGAGTCAAAAGAGGACTCTGCAATTGTTACTCCATGAAAACCCACATCTTTAAAGAAAAGGTTGGGAAAAATATTAAGGCAAATAGGACAGACGAAGTTGATTTAAACGTAACGAACGAATATAATTCTGCAATTGTGATTCCATTCAACGAAGACGAATTGAAACTACTGACTGATCTACAAAACATTCAAGATGAGCTTCAACAACAAAAAGTGACTTATAATTTACCAGATACTCAAGATGCAAAACAATTTTTTCATGAACTTAAAATAGTTATTTTATCTAATATATAACATTTTCACTCAGTCATCATTAGTATACTCAGCGAGTGAATAATCTTAGTTGAAGAGTAAATTCGCACATTAGGTAAATCTTAAAATTCCTAGAGTGCTTGTTTTTTGAAATCAATTAAAATAATAATAGGCTTTAACATCAAACCAATTTAAAATTATGTCAATTTCAGTTCATGGAGATGAGAGGGTGCTGTGCTGGGCCTACGTCATTGAGATACTTACGGCACATTGCTGCTGAAGAGCAACATGCAGCTGCATGAGGAACTGTGATGGAGCTTACATAATAATACTTCTAGTAGCATTCATCTTAAAAGCTGTATATGTATTTTAAAGTATTATTGTCTTTTTAATATGAA
The DNA here is from genome assembly GCA_918843915.1 of Notodonta ziczac. Lineage (NCBI taxonomy): Eukaryota > Metazoa > Arthropoda > Insecta > Lepidoptera > Notodontidae > Notodonta > Notodonta ziczac. The sequence continues at coordinate 3,132,158 of OU974064.1, forward strand.
ACATGTAATTTGTGTACATGTAATTTAGGTATGTAATAAATGTTAAAACAATATCAGTATTACTAAGCCCGATGATTATGGAATGCATTATCAATACATAGTATAAAATAAAGTCGCTTCCCGCTGTCTGTATGTCCCTATGTAAGCTTAGATATTTATAACTACGCAACGGATTTTGATGCGGGTTTTTTTAATAGATAGAGTGATTCGAGAGGAAGGTTTATAATGTATAATACATTCTAATTAAATTTGCAAATAGTAGAGAAAGCCGTGCGAAGCCGGGGCGGGTCGCTAGTATAATTATAAATGATTATCTCGAAACATTCCATAATTTTTGGACTGTTATATCCCTAAAGTTATCTGGATTTTCGATGATTCTTGCCACCACACTCTGAAGACTTAGTTCTGACAACGTCACTCTGAGTCTCTGCATTGGAACATTCAATGAATTGGCAATGTTTTGTAAAACAGCACAGGGCTTCACCTCATTGACTGCTGTAATTGGGTCATAGTGTTGTACCCTGTGTGTTAACAAGCACTGCCAACATGTTGTCAGTGCTCCAATACACTCTGGTGAACCCGGAGCTGCACCTAAGTTAGATGTCAACATCCAAGGGGTGCTGTGCATATTCAGAATCACCTAAAAATAATAATATTTTTCATATTTGTTTCAATTATTTATTGATTGAAGATTAGAAATATTTATTAACACATTTACATTAATTGAGCTCATCATTATCAATAACCAGCCGAAATAATATGTCTTATCAAATAGCCAGCGTTCTTCATTCCTTCCAAGTGTCTCTAAAATACATTTTATGGGGTATTGATTCCACATAGGTATGAATCATGTACAGCATCACAAATCTGAAACAAGAAATTTATTTACCTTAGCTGTTAAACATATTATGTAGATGTACTTATCATTTTAGTAGGTATAGTTATTACTTACATACTATTAAAACATTTAAAGATTGGCAATTTTTTCAATTAAAATATGCGTCCTCATGGTCATGGTCGGATTAAGGCCACATATGCTATCGGAGTGCTGTTGGCGGCTGTGTAAAGCGGACATGTGATAACGCAGTTGCCAATGGAAAAGACATATCCAACATTGATAGTTTAATCAATTGCTTGAAAGTTGATTGCAATAGCATTGAAGTTATTCCCATAGATGATACCCATGTAACTGGTATACAAAAAAATGCAGATGTAAATAAAATGCGCCCTTTCAGAGGGACCTTTCTAATCCACCAGGTTTCTTGGAACATGATCGAACCACGAACCAAACATACTTCATGTCAGAAGACTGAGCTATGTCACATGTGCCGCTGATGTTACATGTCCTCATTTTGAAGTTGGACAAATTCAGGTTCAATGTAACTCAGATCCTATAGGTCTGTAACTCACGATTCAGAAAATACTTTACCACGGAACTTAGAGCTTCTGATTCGAGAAACGTACAACTGGTTGTCGCACTTGACAAAGCGCCAATTTGAGTATAAGAGCAATTGTGGTGAAGCACCTCTGAAAGTTTTGAGGGCCTGTGACACGCGGTGGCTTTCGATTGAACCGGCAATTGTCAGGATTTTATCTCAATAGGACGAGCTAAAATTACATGTTTTTACGACCAAGGACCGTTGTTATACAGCAGAAATGCTATATTCTATGTATTCTGACAAATAAAATCGACTCTACATGTACTTTTTGAAAAGCATTTTGGGTGAAGTACAACAAACAATAAAAATATTTGAAAGCGAAAAAGCCAACTCAGTAAAGCTGGTAAGTTACTGAGTTGGCTGAGAGTTATACAAACACAAAAAGTCTTGTGCGAGAAGAGCAACCATCAACTTCAAGTTCTACCTGTGAAGTCGCTTCTACGTCAAAATCTTCTGTTGCAACTTCAACAATAAATTTCAGTCCAAGAAAACCTTTTGTTGAGCTAAGCCCAGCACAAAAGAGAAGAAGAGTTGAACAGCTTCTCAGTTACGAGTAAGAAGCTCTCGTACATGCGATTGGAATTAGCTCTAGCAATAATGAAGTGGCAAATCTACTTAAGTTTATAACAGAAAATCCTGAAAAGGTAACGGAAATTAATGACTTTTTGAAGCACAAGAAACTTGCTCCTAAGTTTTGAGCGGAGAAAGCTTTAGCAATATTTGTGTCTCTAAAGCCATCGACGTGGCAATATTGTACACTTAGAGCTTGTGCCAAAGAAGAAAATGAGGAATTGTACCCTTCATATTCTTTATTTCTTGAAGCTAAAAAAGAATATTATCCCCCAAAAGACACGATAGAAGTTACTGAGCGAGGAGTAAAAGTTAAGCTACAGGCCATTTTAGATAAAACGGTATCACGGCTGGGAAAAGTGATTACCGTTAACTCTGATAGCATCAAGGAGCTAACGCTTGTTTGCAAATGGGGCTTTGATGGAGATTCAGGCCAGAGCACCTACAAACAAGCTCAGTCGCAGTCCAACTTTCCTGAGGATGTCTCGTTCAGAGGCGAAACACGTGTCGAATTTTAGTTTTAATTTGCTTTGTTCCGCGGAAAATTGCACATTATTAGGGTCCGTGACACACATGACTGACACGTTTGTCGAGTCCCTACTCGACAGACGGAGTTAGGTTTTGTTAACCTCTTCCACTATCGATCAACCTATTTGATTTATAATTTTGGAGGTTCACAAGCCAAGGGTGAGTGGTGGGTCCTTCTACTAAATTGTTTTATAAAGGATTTCCGCAAAGTAACGCCTGAGTCAATCAATTACACAAACAAGCCATGGATGGTGAAGATGACTCAAGTGTTTATATGTGCTCGTTTGTGCCTTTGCGATTGACCTGTGAAGATCAGATATTCTGGGAGAATCTAAATAAAGCCTTCCTCAACACTATTGTGCATTTTTTTTATTCGCTCATGAAAATAAGCTGGATTTCAAAGAAGAGAAGGCAAATATTGACGCTGAAATAGAAACACTAGAACCATCGTTTATGGGAAATAACATTCGCGTAAAGCATTCGATGCTTATGCCCATGATAGATGGTAAAATAGCATCACAGCAGTGGCGTGCATAGGGTTTTGAAACAGGGTAGGCAGAGTTTACCATAAAAATAAATTAAAATTAGGCATTGATATAGGTACCTATATAGATTTTAAGACAAGTCCCTGAATCGGACCCTCGATGTTAGTTAAGTACCTAGATCTATTCATGCAGTTATTCACAAGGACAGATACATAGATAGACTAATAAAAGTACCTACCTAGGTACCCAAACTAAATAAAATTATCAAACTTGTTTACTAATTTATAAATGAAATCTAACCGCATAAACCATTTTAAATAAGAATTGAATATCTTTTTACAATATTGTAATCGTATATCGTAAAATCCCGTTCGTTTTAAATCCTTAAGTACCTAAGTTGTTTTTAAGGCGCTCGCTCTGTTGTCGTTTATCTACCTACGTAGTCAACGTACCTATGTTGGTATACGCTTTAGCGCTGAAAAAGATCCCAGTATCCTCTCATCCAAGGAAATGATTCATAAAATTTAGCATTACTTGTCTCGTGATATTACCTACCTTTCTTCTGGGGCAAATCCAAGTTCTTTACGCATCGACAGTTTAAAATAAAGTTCACTTTTTCTGCATAGGGCAATGAGAAAACACTTTTATTTATAATTTAAGTTCCTGCTTATCACACACGTCACAAATTTCATAAGCTCATAATATTTATCCATAACAACGAGAATTTAATAATTATTCAAATTATTTAGCACGCATGTAAACAAACACAGAACATCTACTAACAATAATGGCGTCTAAAAAAATCACAATCAAATTTAATACTAAATACTAAGTAACAAAAACGCATTGTTAACTTTAAACAAACAAATTACATTGCGATTCAACCTATTAGACTTCGTCGGATTACCAAACCAGGCAGTGCCTCTAGCCCGAACATTTTAATTCGTGATTTGTGCGTATTTCATTCAAGGAATCAACGTTTCTTGTACGAAGAATGAGGCGTCTCCACATGACAGCATTATGCGCGCGCTTTTTCAAATATCTAATTAAAATGATTATTTACTTTTGAATATTTTTTCTGTTTGATTTTATTAATTATTATAATTTTACCATAAAATCTCAGGGTAGGCAGTGCCTTTATGCCTCTATGGAGTGCACGCCACTGCATCACAGTTATCTGGAACGTCAACGCAAAAATGTGTCATTCGGGCTAAAGCGCCCATCTAGCCCGCGAAATTCAATTTTTTTGAGGTTTTTTAGAATTTTTTCAAAATCTGACATTATTAAAAGGCACATTTTGTAATTCGCGACAAAGACCGTGTGCAGTGCATTTATTAATATAACCAACTTACTCTAAAACATTTCAAGAACGACAGCTATCCAGATAATCTGGCAATTTTTATATACTTAGTGATTAACTAGTATCATATCCACCGTGATAATATTTAGAGTAAAATAAATGTATTAATAAACGCAGTGCATACTGTGTTGGTCGCAAATCACAAAATGTGGTCTTAAATGTTTTCAGATTTTGGATAAACTATAAAAATACTCGAAAATTTGGAATTTCGCGGGCTAGACAGGCGCCTTCACCGTAACACAAAAATAAACCACAGTATTAAGTAATTGGTAAACTATTTAGTAATATAAAGTAGATGGGCCGCTTCAGCCTTAATCCTCACTAATATTGTAATACGAAAGTAACTCTGTCTGTCTGTCGCGCTTTCACGCCAAAACTACTCATAGGTTACTTTTTAATGCGAAAAAGGGCTTGTAAGGGGGTGAAAAGTTGTATGGAAGTATCGCCATTTTTAGAGCTATAAGCTTGAAACTTATTTTTTATGCCGTCAATTCGATATAAATAAATATGCCATTCAAAGTTTGTAAAAGTTTTACCCTCAAGGGTGTAAAATAACAATAGGGTATAGGGGTTGAAAGTTTATATGGAAATAAAACTCTTTGCAGTGAAACACAGCAAATAGCTCATAAAAGTATCTATACGTATGTGTCATATTTGTAAAATAATTAGCCTACATAATTAACCCAAAATGCTTCCCAAAGACACTATTACACGCGGGCGAAGTCGCGGGCACAGCTAGTATTGTATAATTACACACTACACTGTGTATTTGAATCTGTCCAGGATATTAATTGCATAATATGTATATTCTTGCAAATAATTTCAACTATTGTGAAAGCTGTGGCCTCGAAACAAATAGGCAAATACAGACAAATATATTATATAGATTTTTTCTTTCAAACTACTACCTAAATAGAGAAAATAATATAGAGAAATTGTGAAGCAGTGGATCCCTGTTCCTATCGTACGGACCGATTCCTACTTGCTTTCAGCTTGGATTATAATATGTTCTTTACCTATCTGTAAATTTTAATAATTATTCTTTTTTACATTGATTACAAATGCCGGATCAAAAATAAGGTCCAAAGAATGGCGCAGAGTACTGATGCTCTATAACTACTGTCTGAGCTGGAAGAACGACTCTGCGCTATTATAGGGCCCGATAAATTTGAGCCATTGCCGGTCCGGCGAGAATCTGTTCCAGAAAGTGCCAATCCTAATATTTAAATGTGAGTATAGACCAATTTGTGTTTGAACAGTGTTTGTTATTCAGATATCATATAATATGACATACATTGAATTATTTGTTTATTATTTTACAGATCTCTGTTACACACAGAGGCAGGACAAGGTGGTTTTGACCCAGAAAATGAAGATAATTTTGAGGTGACTCAAATTCAAAATGTGCAAGTATAATTAAATAATATCAGTAACTATGTACATACTATTAATATTAAAACAATACGATCAAAAAATAAGATAATTGAGTGACCTTGTTTCATATCAAGATATTTCAATAATACTTAATTTTATAGTGAGGAGCAAATAGCACACGAATGTCAAGCAAATATTGAGATTATTGAAGATGAACTTACAACAGCGTAAGTAGAATAGTAGAACTATATTTATTTAATTTCTTAATCAAAAATTGTATCTGTTTGCACATTTATACCTATATCTGAATGGTGTGTATTTTCAGTGATCCTTTAACAACAATGTACCAATGCAGTTAACAAATAAAATAGCTAAGGAGCCTACAGGTACTAGCCTACAGGCCTACCACATTTATATTTTTAAATAAAAAATATTTTATTTAGTGTGTCAGCAGAAAATGAAGTAGAAAAAGCCAAAACTGTTTTGGCTGATATAGAGAGGGCTCGAATAGAGGTTTCTCGTAGCCAAGTGCAAGCTCAACTAGCCAGAAATGACATTGAGAAAAGCAAAGTTGAGGCATTAAATAATCCGGCCATGCCAGCTTGGGCCCTAGTAGAACCAGACTCTGGCGGGAGCGACGATGAGGATATGGCACCTTACAATAACTTCCCAAGGGCGCAGAGAAGAGCCTGGGAGACGCCACTAGACATTGATGATGCCGACGATCAGCCTGCAACCGAGGTACCTGCTCCTACTCCCGCCGTTGTGCCCACGGACGCCAGCACCAGCATCCTGGTTGTTCCCCCAAGCGTGACGGACCAGCCTTGGGGTCTCTATGAATTTGATTGGAAACCGTTTCCGAATGTTCCGATTCTACCTGAATCGAGACGGGAAATGTTTTCGCACAACGATGTTGGTCGTGTTGTGTCGACATGGAGCTGTCGAACCATGGGTCGACACCCATATTACATTTTCCTTGGTATATGGGATCGGTAATTTATGGAGTACGTTGCCTCCGAGACAAATAGATATGCTCAGCAGGTGGCGCCAGTATGTTCAAAGCCAACAACCTCCATCCCAATAGCCGGTTATGTAAATGGCGGGAAACGAATGCGGACTTTTAATTTTGTACAACGGCAACATTGCGGAATGTCATTGATTTGTCTGAGGAAGATTAGGAACAATTGAAGCTGTTTTGTCAAACTTATATTTGCAACTTGCGAGTCAAATAGACGAAATGTAATCGTACTGCTCATACTTTTATACAAAATAATTATGAGACTTGGCTGCAAGAGGAAATAAATTGGCCGGAGTTATTCAAACACAAATTGGAATGTGTAAGTCGTGTGCGAGAAGAGCAACCATCAACTTCAAGTTCTACCTGTGAAGTCGCTTCTACGTCAAAATGTTCTGTTGCAACTTCAACAATAAATTTCAGTCTAAGAAAACCTTTTGTTGAGCTAAGCCCAGCACAAAAGAGAAGAAGAGTTGAACAGCTTCTCAGTTACGAGAAAGAAGCTCTCGTACATGCGATTGGAATAAGCTCTAGCAATAATGAAGTGGCAAATCTACTAAAGTTTATAACAGAACATCCTGAAAAGGTAACAGAAATTAATGACTTTTTAAGTTTTCAGCAGAAAAAGCTTTAGCAATATTTGTGTCTCTAAAGCCATCGACGTGGCAATATTGTACACTTAGAGCTTGTGCCAAAGAAGAAAATGAGGAATTGTACCCTTCATATTCTTTATTTCTTGAAGCTTAAAAAGAATATTATCCCCCAAAAGACACGATAGAAGTTACTGAGCGAGGAGTAAAAGTTAAGCTACAGGCCATTTTAGATAAAACGGTATCACGGCTGGGAAAAGTGATTACCGTTAACTCTGATAGCATCAAGGAGCTAACGCTTGTTTGCAAATGTAATAATAATAAGTATTTATTTGTCTTTTCATCTAGATCATAATGATAAAACTTTTTTTATTTCAGACTTATAATACTATACGATGGCACCTTCCAAGAAAAGTGATGTATGGAGGTTTTACGATAAAACTGATGGAAACAATAACACTGCAAAATGTAGACTTTGTCAGAAACCTATAAAATCTTGTGGCAATACAACCAACTTAATTAGTCACATAAAAAACATACATAAGGCTGCATTTCAGGAGTTCAATAATGAAAGTTCAAAAAATTCCAGTATTGAGAGCAATATAATTAAGAAAAAGAAACAATTAGTCCCAAATGTTTCTGATTCACTACCGTCTACAGGCTCTGCTGCTGACGTAGTGGAATTGACTAAAGATGCTGTTAAAAAATCTGACTCTTCAAAAGACGATATATACGTTTCTATTCCTCCAGCTCCAAAACGTCAATAGTCTTGTGTCAAGTTTTGAAGAAATTTACTCATTTTCAGAAAGAGGTGATAAAACATTAAGAATAAATAATGCCCTAATATATATGATTTGCAAAGATAATCAACCATTTACAGTAGTAGAAAACGAAGGCTTTAGAAATTTGGTCAAAGTGATTGCACCACATTATAAACTTCCCAGTAAGACGACATTGACTCGATGGGTTGATGATAAATATGAAGCATTATCAACAGTTTTTAAAAATAAGGTATCAAATATAGACAACATAACTCTCACTACGGTCATGTGGACTGAGACAATGAGCATGAGAAGTTTTTTAGGCATAACAGCACACTTCGGTGAAGGAAATAATCTAATTTCAATTACTCTTGGCGTGTATGAATCTAATGAACGCCATACTTCAGAACACATCGCTGAAATCCTGCTAAAATCTTGTACTGAATGGGGTATAGATAGTGACAAAGTTTCGGCTGTAGTGACAGATAACGCAGCTAACAAGGTAAAAGCAGTTGATTTAGCTTTTGGAAAAAAGCATATTCCTTGTTTTGCACACACTTTAAATTTGGTTGCACAAAATTCTGTAAGTCAGTGTACCGAGCTGCAAAACTTGATAACGAAAGTGAAAGCGATTGTAACTTGGTTTAAACAAAGCAATGTAGCCAGTAATGAATTACGTAAAGCAACCCAGAAGGAAACGAAATTGATACAAGAGGTCCCAACGAGATGGAATAGCACATATTACATGATTGAACGATTTTTGAAGCTTTCCACCGTCATTAATAATATAATCATTGGTCATAAAAATGCACCACCGATGCTTACTGCGTCAGAACTATCTATTCTTTCTTCGGTTTTACAAGTTCTGCGACCGATCGAAGCTGTAACCAAGGAAGTGTCAGGTGATAAGTACTGCACTAGCAGCAAAGTAATACCACTAATCCATTGTCTTGTTCTGAAAATTAAACCTCTTAAACTTGAAGAGTCTCTTGCCAAAGAGTTGCAGTCGCTGATCCTAAAAGAGATTGATAAGAGAATGGGTGTTATAGAGAGAGTAACTCTTCTCTCTATAGCCACAATCTTGGACCCGAGGTTCAAAAAAATGCATTTTACGGACCCAATCGCTTGCTCTGCAGCTGTCATCAAAATCAAAGAAATTATGAAAACTAAAGTACAAAATGAGACAGTCGAATCTGATTCTTCAGATCATTCTGGCAAACTGGAAGATGAATTTTCTCTGTGGGAAGATCACCACAAATTAGTGCACAAGAGCTGGAAAACGGCGAAGTCTGACCATGTTATTTCTGATGAGCTATCTATTTACCTGCGTAGCCCAGTAGGCAGATTAAATGAAAACCCATTAGAAATTTGGAACGATCTCAAGACTCAGCTTCCTAAACTTTATACAGTGGCTTACAAATACTTAACCATGGTAGGAACGTTTGTTTTCCAAAGCGGCACAAACCATAAACCAACAACGAAATAGACTCAAAGGAAAGCGTTTAAATAAACTTTTGTTCTTGCAAAGTCTGTCAGAAGAACACTGGAAATAAAACATTAACCACTCCGGGCGTTTAAAGTTGTAGATGATTTTTAATTCATTTGTACTTTTTGTAATAATAATACTATAATAAATATTGTTCTCATACATGATTTTTTTTCAATAAACAATATATGAATAAGCTATGGTTTCCATTTGTACGGGTCTTCCAGGACTAATTTGTCTGATAGGGGTTGGGCTGAATAAAACATGATATAGCTGATAAAAGTTGTTATATTATAAAACTGACATTAAAATAATGATTTTAGCCCTTTTGACGTCCCACTCCTGGGCACGGGCCTCCCCTCAACACGAGGGCGATTCAGGCCATAATCCACCACGCTGGCCCAGTGAGGGTTGGCGGATTTCACATGTCTTTCGAAAATTGGTTAAATCTTCTAAAACATGCAGGTTTCATCACGATGTTTTTCCTTCACCGTAAGCAAGTGATAATCATATAGAAATTCTGATTCGCACATAGATTTCGAAAAATCCAGAGGTTCGAGCCGGGGTTTGAACCCGAGACCTGGTAGCCCGCAAGACGCGTGCTTTATCAATCGGCTATCACTGCCACTGCCACTGTAAACTGACATTAAACGTAAGTAATAGGAGTGAATTTAATGAGGGGTGAGAACGTGCGGTTGGCTTGATGGCCGATCACAAACTGATTTTGGTTGCATGCAATACATTTTGCGTAAATTTGGGTCAAAGTGTGATTGCTGTTTCGGCAAATGTACGTGCATGGTCGTACACCATGAAAAGTTGTATTTTCTTAGATATATAAATTTCTTGAACATTCAGCATCCTTGAACACACGCGATAAATGTGCAGACATGGACAGGGCTGGTGTAGCAGTAGTACAAAGAGAATACAATACCACCAGTAGTATATCATTATAAATTGACCCTTGCATGGAGTGTCGGAGGGCTGACTAGATGAGAGCTTGCTTTGTGTTGTGATCTAATGTTAGAAAAAGTACTCGATATTCAGTAAACATCGATGTTTTTAACCGATATATCGGAAGACATTGATACACACTTCCGATATATCGCATCGAAAAAAACATCGATGTTTTTTCAAAGTGGACACCCCTAATCGTTTCGATTGACGGATGTGAATACGAAAACGGTTTCAACGATTAAGTCGCGGCGACATCGCTACGGTCTTGATTACGGTGTATGACATTCCCGGTGCTGTATCTCAAGACTCGGTGCGCAGTTGAGGTGGCTCCGCCGGTCGCAAACTTGAATCTCCCAGGCGACTAAGGCCCAGCGCACACCGCTGGAGGCGCGACGGAGAGCAATTGAAGTCAACAATTTAATATAAACCTTAACTACCTTTACATACGGTCGCTTGAATAATTTCGCACTGTTATATCCTCGAATTGTAATGATTATTGATGAATAGGCGCCTAATCAGCACCTTTAATTCTAGACCATCATTCGCTAGGATTTCAAGCTCAGTTCGGGTCAGACCGCGAATCAGTGAGCACTTGCTGAATTTCTCAAATATAATAATTATTCAAGTTTTATATTCCAATTTATTCTAGTGTTGAATAAATAACCTTTTTTAAAAGATCAGAGTTTTTTTCGCGATAACAGCACGCAGTGCTCGGAGCGCCCTCAAGCTACTGCAAGAGCATACGCGCGACTGCTCATACATACCGTATGTCAAGGTGGTTAAGGTTTATATTACATTGTTGTCTTCAATTGCTCTCCGCGCGCCTCCAGCGGTGTGCGCTGGGCCTAAGGGTTATTTTTAATTTTATTGTACATTCCTCTCGTGTCGCCTGCTGTAGGTATTTATGTGTGTAACATAAGATCATCGCATTACCATTTCTGTAAGTTTATTTTATTACTAAATATATACATATTATACATATATGTTTGTAAAATGCATGCATTTTTATTTGGATCTTTCGTACGAAAAATGACGCAATTTTGACTGAAATCGGGTCGATTAAGTCGACAAATATCGCATAGGGTTAGGTTGGGTATAGGTTGGCTTGGGTTGGGTCGTCGTTACCCCATGGAGGACGGCGGCGTGGTGTGGCCCACGCCACCGTGAGGAGGAGGTGTCCGTTCGCGCGGGCAACCGCTGATAGGGTCACAGATGTATGCGAAAGCTTGCCTGCGGCCCTATCGCAAGGCGGGAGTAAGTCCACGTGGGGTTTTAGCCGGTAGGAGTCCGGCATAACCCGCACGTCTCTCCCGGGGCGTGCGGGTATCCATGAGGATTTCCCCACAATAAAAAAAAAAAGGGTTGGGTCGTCGCTACTACTAGCGGCTTCTACGGGTTAAACGTACCTAGTGCGTAGACCTACACACCTACAAACCCTTTCTGACGGTGAGAAGGTCACGGGAATAAAACAAAAACAAAGGACCGGCAGGTGGTGTTGGGTATAAAAACATGCGTCGGGACTAGCGACGACCATTCCGACGTGTACTGTCTATACCACATCATCACGTCCGTAATCATCGAAGCTCTCATCGAATCAAACAGCGGCCTCGGTGAAACTTAAGTAACAACCATGGATCCACTCTCTATCGAATTCTTGGACGACGAGACCCTATTGCCAGTATCGCAGGAATCACCGGTATCAGAGGAACACCTACTGGACGACGTGGACAAGTCGCACTCGTCGGATCAAGTCTTCACTCCCAACCGCGAAGTAGAGGCGAAACACCCAAAACTAGAAACGTATACACAAGCGAGACAGCAGAATCAACGAGCCACTTGTATGTTGACGACTCCGGAGAAGACGAGTCTATGGATTGCTCAATTGACGGAAGACAATGTGACAAGTCAAGAAATAAATCATCTCCTTGGAAAGTCATCGCTGGACATACAGGCACGCGACGAACGCATCACCACATCATTTACATCTCCACCGCAAAAAACTGGGGGTATAATAGCAAACTTGGGAAAACTATTAGATCCCAAGAGCACAAGTGTTCTCAAATTGCATGTATTCAGTGCTTGCTTGAGTACATTACTTCCGGCTCTAATCGTACAACATTTAAACAAATTCTCACCAGAAGTGAAAAGAAGTTGGCACAGTGCATCGCTCATTCAATGGGTATTGCAGTTCAACAGGGATCGAGTCATGGTGCAGGTACCTAAGGGGGAGATAATCCACTTCAGCATGAAGGCGCAACACGAAACGCAATTTCAAGACGACTGGTTTTCATCGCTTTTGTATCCGATCAAGGCATACGTGCAGATGAGGGAGGTGATGAACAACAGTCTATTCAGCGTGCAAATATCAACGATGACTCTAGAGATCAACCGAGCTCAATTCACAAGCAGATACCCCTCTCTGACACAAGACGTGCTCAACATGTCAAAGAAAATTAACAACTTGTGCTTTATCTATGTTAAAACAAGGCTTTTGACGGAGGGGAAGCTACAAGAGTACTATGCGGAACGCCTGATGGGATTACGATGCAATTCAACAGACACTTCGGAGATAGAGTTAAAACAGCATTATGTATCGCCAAAACACTGGTATTTCAAGCTTCTACAAAACAGAGATTCGAAGTACAAAAACAAGACTCAGACGAACAGAAAACCGTCGCAGAGGGCATACAAAATTTGGAAATAATGCTCGATCAAAAGAACATCAACCCGTACACGTTCGCGCGAATGAAAACACTGTATTTTTACAGAAACACGAGAAAACGCAACAACATGATCTTTCACGGGCCACTGAAAACAGACAAAACCATGTCAATGGAGAAGAACCTCATAAAGATGCATTTCTACTATTGTCGTCTCACCGGACTAACACCAAATAGTCAATTCAAATTCTGTTAGACAACCAGTTTGAACAATGGAAATTATTGGCCGGAGGACAATTTATGTCGATAGATGTCAAATATACAAATAGACACGACATTATCAATTGCATACTGTACACGGTCAAGGAGGAATGGAAATTAACAGACAACCAGTTCGAACAATGGAAATTATTGGCCGGAGGACAATTAATGTCGATAGATGTCAAATATACAAATAAATAGACACGACATTATCAATTGCATACCGTACACGGCTAGCAATTAACGCATACCTGACGGTGCAAGATGCACAATTCGTATTTCGCGCACCGGCCTAACATTTCACCTTGAACTCGTTTATATGGAAAACTTTTTGTGAGATATATGCAGATGCATCGGGCGACATACTAGACTTTGAAGACAGGATTACATTTAACGACATTACATTTTACGATAGGTTATGCTTATTTTTTATATCATTAAAAATATTCAGCCCGGTGAAGGGTACTTATAGTTAAGAATGCTTATGTTAATTAGGTAATAATTTATTCAATAAAAAACTGACATATGCACCGACACAAGTTCATTATTATTTGACCTTTAACGCGAAAACATTACGGTTCAAAAAAATGTTCAACTTTCACATATAATGTAGCCTGTGTATCTATAGCAAGGACGAACCGAGCGCAACGAACGCAAATGGGAAAATTACTATTAAAACATTCATACACACACTGCCGTGGCATAAATTACTACTTAGTTGTGTTTGTTAAGTAAACGCCATCTATCGTCTGATGCGCGTGGCGCGTGGTTTTCATCAATAACACCGGGTGGCGCTGCCACTGCACGCCATTCTTCACTTCGGCTATAATTTTTACCACGACAGACGACACGAAACTGTATAATTTTATATTTTGTACTTTACGATCTCTATTATATTCTCTTTGCTTTACGATTATATTTTGTACACGTGATACAGTTTTTTTATTACGAAAGAACACGAATACAACGTTAGACAGTGTTAAATATTGCCATTCCTTTCAAATTATATTTTGTTATTGAATCTTTTTGACTCGGTCATCTTGCCAATGGGTTGCGAGAAATGATCGACCGACACAGCTCTACATAAAACGTAAACACGCCCTGTTCTGCTTTCATTTCCAAATCATCAAATACATTCCTTGCAATATTGTACTAAGGTTGTCCTATGTTCTATGTCTTCCAGTGAGGACCGAATCAATTCTTCAATTACACTTATCCCTCGTTCTGGGCGATTGCGGTTCTGACCGGCACAATTATCAGACCAGAGTGGCTTGCAAATTAGCTTGCACCCTGTTCATGCATTTTTTGTATAAAATGAGAGAGCCAGGATAGTGATAGGGACACTCCCTGAACCAATTATCGACCTACCTATTAAAAAGCCTAGGCTTTAAATAGGAAATGTCTGAAGGGTCTCTGGAGAGCTGAGTTACGGCATAGAGTTTCAATTAATATTGTATTAAACTCTTCATATGTGGTGAAACTTTCGAGGGCTATAATGTTACATCTCCGGAGTGAAGAAGTAAGTAAGATATTTTCGCAGTGTATTTAACTGCAATTATAATATAGGTTTTGGATCACAGATAACAGACGTTCGCTCTACGTGTCTGGACTTAACAGAAAAAACGAGTCCATAAATTCCGAAGTAAGACTTTCTTTTTTTAAAAAAATTAATGTAGGTACCCGATGGAACCAAATTGATATCATATGGTTGTCAAAAAAATTGCCGCTTCCGAAGCTGCCGGATCAAAACTCTTATTACGACATTTGATCTTTCAAATTCAAAGTCTATTACAAGAGACAGTGTTTTTGCCTATTATTGCATTGAAAATGAATATAATAAGGACTCGAATTTAGTTGCCTCTTTGGTATTCCACCGCCTGTCTAATACTGATATGACTGGTATAAAATATGTACCTCTGGCGGCAGATGGCTGCGGGGGCAATACAAAAATTGTATTTTGATTTGAGCTTGCTTGAAGTGGCTGCTTTCAAACATAAACATCGAAAGTATCGAATGAATAAATCCCGTCACCGACCATCCTTTTGTAGCGGTAGATAGACAGTACGGTATAATGAATAAAATATTAAAAAAGCACGAAGTATTCCTGCACCCGACGATATAATAAACGCCTGTGGCAACACTGGGGCTAACAGCTAATTTCATTTTGTCCCTTGTATTTTACTGTTTTTCTATAGTATTTTGGCCCTTTGGATTACATTGGTAATTAAGTATTCATGGCGTTTTAGTATCATAAGTGCTTAATTTAATGTTATTAGTGCATAACAACAACAATAAATTGCTAAGTGTCAGTGACAGTTCTGTTCGTAACCGGTGTTTCGTGAAAACTTTATTAGACACATTGTATGGATGCCTCAGATGCCCGGGACAGGGTCTAGCTTGTTGTGGACGGGTTCAGTGACTGTAGTTTGGAGTACGTAAAAGCCCTAGCTCGAATCCATTCATTAGAACACCAGCTACAGGAAGCGTACACTCAAATAAATCAGGTAGAAACATCAAAATTAAATGTAACCGCTTCGCTGAACCAAAGTCTGTTTGACGAGTTTGGTGGGCAGTGCCCCGGACATGGTTTCTGCTGCAGTTAAACCAAAACCTCTGGTCACTATTGACCTCAGTAATGATAGTGTAGTATCACCTGGACCTTGACCAAAAACAATCACCTTGACAAAAAAGATTAACTACAGCAAAACCTAATTTTAAAAATATATAAAAATGAGTAGGAAAAACATTAAAAAACTTGTAAAACTAAATAAAGAACGTTTCAATCTATTAGAAAGCTTAGATATGTATGTATGCCTCTAAATTGTATAGTAACACTTTGAAATACAAAAATTACATAACTAACTTACAGTGTGAGATTGGCTATTTGGACGATAGATTAAAATCAATGACAATTAAATATGAGCACTCTGAAAAACAATTAAAGGAGTATAGTCACTACCTGTCTTGAAAGAATGACCTACGCCTTGTCCACATACCGATCCGACCCTGGCGCCGAAATGAACAGCTACTGGTGGTCGGCCTGCAGTGTATACTAAACACACTGTGTTAGAGAAAAGAGTCCTAAATGTTATTGGCACACAGGCGGCAACGGGTTTGGAAGTGGTTGAAGCAGGATTCTCACAGGTTTGGGTTTGGCACATTTTCAATAAGTATAGAACAATTATTCATTTCTTTTACATTTAATTTTACATTATATTTATTTCAGGATATTGGTTCTGTACCAAGTGTGCCGGAGGTGCCTGATGAACAATTTACTCAGAAAAGCCATAGCTATCCGATTGATGAATGTAAGTCATTTGGTATAGGTAAATATTATTTTTTAGCGGAAAAGGGAAGATCTTCCAACCAGGCGGGTGTTATGCCTGGCGGGGCGGCCGCTATGCCCCGCTGGTTATTCTCGGGGTCTTGTATATATAGTCACAATGCTTGCGATTCTTAATATCGTGATTCAGTTTTTCTATGAAGAATCCGTACTGAGGCGCTGCATTTAGCGCCATCTGTCCGTTTCTGTAGGCGACGTGAATGTGAGGTCGCCACAAGACTCCCCTCCAAGACCGGAGGTCGATAGTCTTTGTAAATTGCTGCGTCTGCTCGAGGTGCGTTTGCTTGCAAGGTGGAATGCTCGAATATGCTCGTAGTCTACGGTGAGTCGAGACCAATGAGTGCGAGTGCCCGTGCAACGAAGCCAGAAAGTTCGTGTGGTCTGCGGTGAGTCGAAACTGATGAGCGTGTGTCGAACCAACCTGGCACGGTGAGTCGGCTGTGGTGTAGTCCTAGGTGACATTTGCTGGCGTGCTGTGTGCGTTGCAGAACTGGCAGCGCGGTGAGTCGGCTGTAGTAGTCCTGGGTGGCACTGGATTGTTTGTGTGAGCGTGACTGCAGGTGCTGACCATCGAATGTAGGGCGGTGATGTGATGTCCGTGCTTGAGTTGTCTTCTTCAGAGGGTAGATTCGTTGTCGGGGTCACCAGTTTAGCGGAAAAGGGAAGATCTTCCAACCAGGCGGGTCTTATGCCTGGCGGGGCGGCCGCTATGCCCCGCTGGTTATTCTCGGGGTCTTGTATATATAGTCACAATACTCGCGATTCTTAATATGTATCGTGATTCAGTTTTTCTATGAAGAATCCGTACTGAGGCGCTGCATTTAACGCCATCTGTCCGTTTCTGTAGGCGACGTGAATGTGAGGTCGCCACAATTTCATAAATAAATAGGATGGGAGTGAATTTATTTTTTTAGGTATTGAGCTATTGGCAAACAACACCACGTCGTAGCGTGAGGTCTTCACGAAAAGATTATCACCTTTATACATGGGAGGCTGACCCAAAGGGAGCAGGCAGCACGTCATTTTGTAAATTCTGATTTTGAATTGAAAGCATTCAGAACGCAGCAACATAGAGATTATATGGAGATGAAAAGGGAGTATTTAACACGTTCACTGCGTTATGCGTCGGAAGATGCATAAAAAAGAAAAATATTTTATTTAGCGAAGTCCGAGATTTGCTCGTGTCTGTTGAGCATGAAATAGAATTTATTTATGTCTCCATACCCGAAGAAGATTCTGACAATAGTGATGACGACTCTGATTATGACGAATCAGGCGAATACGACGAGACTGAAAATTAACATATTTATCTATATTTACATAGTAACATTTTAGTATATTTTGATTTCATTATGTATTGTATTATTACTCTGGGCATTCCGTGGATTTCGACGAGGACGGCGATCGACAAGTGCTGACTACCACCGCTACTATCGGGATGCCTTCAAGACCGGTTTACCCTCCGACTCGCGGGCGCGGTCGTACTTTCGAAGGTCTCAGGCGTCTGTAAATGTTTTTTTTCATTCCTCGCATGACATTTGCTGGCGTGTGTGTGTGTAATAATATTGTTATTCAATATAATTTATGTAAGTTTTTTTATTTTTATTACTCAATATATATACAAATGTGCTATGGCTACCTCTACTTTTTCGGTGATCGGTTCCGGTTCGCGCTCTATCAGGCTACTGACGATTGACGTTATCGGCTAGTATCAAATTGCATGTATTCAGTGCTTGCTTGAGTACATCACTGCCGGCCCTAATCGTACAACACTCGCGCCGCAAGTAATAAAAAAATGGCACAATGCGTCGCTCATTCAATGGGTCTTACAATTCAACCGGGTCCGAGTCACGGTGGAGGTACCGAAGGTGAGATCATCTACTTCTGTATGAAAGCGCAGCAAGAAACACAGTTCCAAGACGACTGGATTACGGCAATGCTGTATCCGATACGGATGTACGTGCAGATGAAAGAAGTACTGAACAACAGTCTCTTCAGCGTGCAAACGTCGACGATAACATTGGAGATGAACAGAGCACAGTTTCTGAGCAGAGAGGGGTCGTCGCTAACACACGACGTTCTCAACTTATCAAGGAAAAAAGCAACTGGTGCTTTACTCGTATTTTTGTCAAAACACGGCTTTTGATGAAGGGGAAGCAACACGAGTATTATGCGAAACGCCTGAAGGGATTAAGATGCAATTCGACAGACACTTCGGAGATAGACTTAAAACAGCACTTAGTATTGCCAAAACATTGGTATTTCAAAAATCTTCAAAACAGAGACTCGAACCACAAAAACAATACAAACAACTTCAAGATCCGACAGCAAACGAACTGAGGACGGTGGCAGAGGGCATTCAAAATTTTGAAATCATACTCGACCAAAACAATATCAATATCCGTACACGTTCGCACGAAGGACAAGATTACATTTCTACAAAAAACCACAAAAACGCAACAACCTATTCTTTCCCGGCCACCGAGCACGGGGAAAACAATGGAGAGTCTGATAAAATGCACTTTAACTATTGTCGACTCGCCGGACTAAGCCCGAGCAGTCCCTTCAATTTCGCGAGTCTATTACAGACGAACGCGTGTTTGATGGACGAGTGCAAACTGGCAGACAATCAATTCGAACAGTGGAAATTATTAGCAAGAGGACAACCCATGTCAGATATACAATACAAAAACAGACATGACATCACAATACGCGGCGAGTAATTACCCAATTAACGCAAACCTTACGGTACAAGAGGCGGTGGAAGCAGTGGAAACGAGGACAATTCAGTTTGCATTTCGTCAACCGGTCCAACACTTTACGATGAACTCATTCATTTGGGAGGCATTTTGGGAAAAGTATGCAGACACAAAAGACGACGGACTTGACTTTGACAACCGACATTATATTAGGTCCGTCGAGCGTAGCTCAGAAAATCCAAGTTAAAAGTAAACGATGGGAAGACGCAAGCCATAGTTACAGGCAGGAAGCGCCCACCAAAACCGTTGAAGCTATACGATCAGCAAATCCCATGGCAGCCCACAGAAGTCATACATATGTTAGGCTCTATGCATGCATATGCCCTCAAGTGTGCATAAATTACATGCATGGTGCCGACTTAATTAAATACAACAACTTTATTCCAACCGGTGAACTTTCTGAAGAGGCATCGGAAGCTCGAAATAAAGATTTTAAAAAATCAGCCCCTTCCAATCGCGGAAAACTAGCAGAATTGCAACAAATGAGGATATTATCCTTAATTTACTGGTATCTTCAGACCCATATCTCACTAGTTTCAGACCTAAGATAAGGCAACTTTGTACAAAACCTCTATTAGATGAAGCCAAAATGTTATTGTTATTACCTAATAGTTCAGATAAAGAAAATATAGACTTTGTAGACATAGGCAACCTGTCTGACATTGACTAATTTAATTGTGATAGGTTCTTCTCCTGAAGAACCCTAATAATCTGGAACGCACCAGCATTATTCTCCTGAGAGATGAAGGAGCAAATATAAGCCAAATAGCTCAAGAGTTGAATATGTCGGTAAGTGATGTTCAATACAAGAATCATAGCATTATATCTAATATTATACCTAGTTACCACATATCTTGAATTGTTAATTCTATAATGAACGAGTAATCCTAATGAAGAGCCTTTTTACTTCTTTTTAACAGAGAAATAATTTCCGGCTGTGTCATAACCGCTTCGACAGCGAGGGGCACGTAGATACTAGAGCACATCTGACGCGACCACGTGTCATCACTCAAGAGCGCTTGGAGCGGATAGTTAACACCTACCGAACAGGAGCGATTTACTCCTACGCGGGTGTTTGCTAACGAATTTGACTGTAGTTTGCAAGCGATTCGCATGGCTTAAGGCGGGCAGGAATTCGACATAGGAAACCGGCCAGAAAAATTGCATTGTCAGATGCCTACAAAGCGGCTAGAGTTCGTTTTGCTCGAGAATTTAAGGATTCCGATTTTTCACACGCCATAATTTCCGACGAAAAGACTTAAGTCTAGCCAGATCGATCGACGGTATTTATGGCGTGTGAACAATACGCGCTACGAGCCGAAGAATGTATTCCCGAACAGTGAGTCCGGCAGAGTGGTGGTCACCATGTGGGCCTGGATGAGTGAAGGTGGGCCTGGAGAGCTCGCCTATATCCCCGATAGGGCAAACGGCGCAAGTTATTTGGAATTATACAGGATGTTATGGTACCGACAGTGAGAGTGGTGTATCCGGAGGCGGAAGTTCCGGAAATAGTTTTCATTCAAGATAATTGTCCGATACAGCGCTACCACTTGGTAGATAATTGGAACCAGCAGCAACCAAATTTGCGCACGGTTCCGTGGCCCTCGATCTCCGGACCTTAACCCAATAGAAAATTTGTGGGCTATAATGGTCCACAGACGGGATTAAAGGGAACTCTTGTCGCACATGTTGACCAAGTGTGGGATACACTACGGGGTTGCAATCTTTGCGAAATCCTAGTAAGATTGATGCGTAGCGGTTGTGACGCCGTCAATAGACACGGGTGGGGCTCTGACAAAATATTAAGGACAATAATATGTACAATTAGTGATACTGCAGTTTTATATTATATCAGTTGTTATTATTTAGTTGCAGCGTAGTTTTTACTACCCATTGTTTGTGTTTGTTTAAGAATTCGTTTCCATTTTTTACATTGTAAAGTGTGGTTGTCGAACTGTTACATCCCTTAAATGTCGGTTAAAGTGCTGACCGAGATGCTGATGCAGCATCCCGGTCCGTCGGGTTCGTGACGCGGTCCTGGGTGGACATCTACCTAAGTTCGCAATTAACAGTGCGTGATAAAATAAATCATTTCCATAAGTGTATAATTAAATAAGAACTTCTTTTTAAAAAGGATTTTATTATCCTCGTCGTAACAGAACGAAAGTTATCATTGAAAAATGAATCTGTCGTTCCAATACTGAACTTTTATTCCCCCTCATGCATTCTAATACCACTTACTGCAGTAAATCAGCACATTTCGGCAACTGAGATTTTGATAGTTTTGAAATAGTTGATATTTAACTTAATTTATATATTTTTGGTTAATGGCATTGTAAAAGTCCGTAAGTCCGTAGATTTATTTGGGAGTAACTTTTATGTATATATGAGTAAAATCCGAGATATCATCAAGGACTCATAATTGCATTACATTTAGTTTAGTTCCTAAACATACATTTAAGTACCTACCTACTTACATCAAATGTTTGTCACCAAAAATAGTTTTAAAATAATTTTAAGAAAATTTTGTTGTTGTATTTTTGTTAACACGTTCACTGCCAACGCGGTCAATGTTGTGCGACGCTTATATACGGTGTCAAGCCATGTAAAAATCCTATTTTTTATCAATTTTCAGACATAGTTTTTATTCACTATTTAGCATCATATATACTTAAATAACGTGTTTTAATTAACACACAATGATGTTGATCCTTTATTATTAATTATAACGCATCGCACAACATTGACCCCCATGGCCTCAGCGGACGAAATATCGTAAAACCGTTTAACAGGGCCGCGCGGTCGTGTTGTCGCCCACCCCGCCCGCGACTCACGCCCGCGCCCCGTGCATTCGCCGCTCGTCTCGTTGCGCTCGCGCTCGCAGTCGTGATTTCCGATTAGTGACGTGCATATGACGTTGTATATTGGAATTGTTTACGAAGTTTTTTATGTTAATTGCTGAGGACAACATGGATAGTTTTGACGACTTTGATATAACGCAAGAAGATATAACACAGATCGAAAATATCGAGTTCGATTTGCTGAATAGAAGTCTCCATTTAAGTTCTGACGAAGAAAATAATATTCAGCCTACTTATTCAAAGCGACGTCGAATCATACCATCTGATAGCGAAGACAGTGATGCTGAAACCAACCGTGCCATCCAAGACCTAGACAGAAATTCGCCGCCTTCAACATGGACTGATCCTAAAGGTAATCAGCGCACAGTTATTGCTTTTACTGAGTATCCTGGAATGCAGCTTAACTTACGCATGGCCATGACAAACAAATGCCCAACAGATTTTTTTGCGCTTATGGTGACGGACGAGATCTTAAATAAAATGTAAATAGAATAACAATGTCTAACGATGCTTCGCAAGCAGCGCGTATTCGTAGCTGGGTCCCTACTAACCTAACTGAAATGAAAAAAATATTTGGACTGATTTTATACATGGGTATAGTAAGGCTTCCGAAAATAGCTGATTACTGGACCACAGATACAATCATTGGACAGCAATTTCCGCGTACCATTATGTCCCGCAATAGATTTGAGCTTCTACTCGCAATGCTTCATTTTTCACAAGAAGATGAAGAGAATACGACCGATCGCTTACACCGCGTCAGAGACTTGGTGGAAGTAATGAATGCAAATTTTAAAAAAAAATACACGCCTGGCGAAGATTTATGTATTGATGAAAGTGTAGTTCCTTTTCGCGGGCGATTATTATTTCGGCAATACAATAAGCAAAAACGCCATAAGTATGGGATTAAGTTGTTCAAACTATGTACCTTGCCTGGGTACACATACAAAATTAGTATTTATGGTGGAAAGCAGAACGATAACGTTAATACTACCCCTACCAAGGTTGTTATGGCGCTATGCGATGATTTATTAAACAAAGGACATACACTATATACCGACAATTGGTACACAAGCGTTGGATTAGCTAGAGAACTTTTGGAGAACGAGACGCATTTGGTTGGCACTTTGAGAAAGAATCGCAAGCATTTTCCCAAAGAAGTAGTGTCAAAAAAATTGAAAAGAGGGCAATATATAGCAAAAGAGAGTAATGATGGAATCACTGTATTGAGATGGAGGGATAAGCGAGATGTATTGGTTCTCTCAACAAAACATTCTGTGCGTTTTCAAACTGTCATCAAACATCGCAAACAAATATCTAAGCCTAAAATTGTCCTTGATTATAATAAAGCTAAGGGTGCAGTTGATTTATCCGACCAAATGACAGCATATCAAACACCTCTGAGGAAGAGCATCAAATGGTACAAAAAAATAGGCATAGATTTACTTTTAAATACAGCTATGGTAAATGCTTTAATTCTTTATCAGAGCGTGGCCAAGAAGAAGATATCAGTACTTGAGTTTAGAAAAGAAATTATGAAGAGTTTTGTAGGATTCGATACTGATGATACTTCATCAAATCAAAGAACGAGAAGAGTAAAGCACCGATTGAAGAAAAAGGAAGGACCTTCAAGTAAAACCCGCCGTGCGTGCCAACAATGCTATAAGAATATGGTGACTTCCCAAGGACGCTTAATCGCTAAAAACAAAACTAAAAAGGTTAACACCTTTTGTGCCAACTGTCCTGATGAACCCTATCTTTGTGTTGAATGTTTCACAAAAGTCCATTAGCAGAAAATAATGATGTAGGTACCTAATTTCTTGCCTGCGTTATCGTTTTTTGAAGTTTTTTTTTGTATAAGTTCAGTTTAATTGCTTTGAGAGGCTCTATTGATACGGATATGTTTTTAATTATTTTAATAAACAGTTACATTATTAAAAAAACGTTTTTTATTTTATTATAATCTCAAAATACATTATTAGTGATTTACATTTTTCAAGAGTGGAGCGTTTCAAAAATCAAGACTAAATCCCCTTGTAATAAAAACCAAGCTATGTAGGATAAACCAGAGGGCCGCGCGGGTCACATTATAAGCGAATTTTCTCGATACTGCTGTCCGTTGGCGCAATAGAGAGTTTTGAACATAGGCCTGTCGCGCGGTCAACATTGTCCGACGTGGCTTGAATGGAAAGCTTCAGTGTCGCTCAACATTGTCCCCCATGGCCTGAACGGAAAATGTGCACTTTTTACATGGCAGTTAACGTGTTAAGTATAGTATTAGGTTATTATTACATTTACATACACTTAGTTAATTATATTGTCTAACTCGTACCGTCGATTTTGTTAACTTTACGTAACACAAGCTTTTGGGTTATAATAATATTTAAGCTCTAGAATTGTAAAAATTTATATGCTAACATGATTGTAACCTGTTTTGTGTTCAATAAAATAAATAAAAAAAAGTATTTAGTAGGTAGTAATAATTCCCTTTTATTTATTATTATTATTAAGTATTTCTTTATATCTTAGGGTTCATAGTATTTTTTTGTTTTTTTTTTTCTTAATAATATTTTTCACATTGCATTGAGTTGATTATAATAATGATTATTAGTTATGGATATAAATAGTTTATAATATTGATTTATTTCAAATAAATATATTATAATTGAAAGATTAAACTTGCGTTGTTTCCAAGCCGAGTTTTTATTCCCTCATTCTACTTACTGACTGAACCACTTGTTTTATCTTCAGATATCGGTTATTCGCCAGTGCGTTATAACAGTAGATGAACATGGTGGTTGTTATCGACATAAACAGAATATTGTATAAAGAAGATTACCAAGTAATAGCTGCTGGAGAGAGGCACTGTGGAACCGTTTATATCCTTTTGCCCCTACCTAATGTATTCATAGCTCAACGTTATTCAAAATATATTTAATTTAAATAAAACAAAAGTTGCATTTACATCATTTGGGCTGGAAGTGAATCTATTAGTTTTCATTTACGAGTATGTGTGTTAAGTTTATAATTTAAATGAGCAAAAGCGTCCAATTCCATTAATTCAGTTTGCCCCACCCCTATTTCCACATTGCACATCTGTCAGTCAATGTGTAAAACCGTGGCGAAGAAACCTAACAATCAAGAGTGACAAAAACCCGTGAAAACTCATGATAAAGGACTCGCGCGCATCACCAACACAAACAATAACGCCGGCCGGCTTAATTAATCGAAAAATTCAGCGCGAGTGTTGTGAAAAGAAAACAAACAGTTACAAACAAGAACTCTACCAACAATAAGCCGGTGAGTTCAGTTTATCCCATTCCATCCAATCTTTCTAATCATAAATTACCCCTTTTACAGTCCACTTCTATGCTCACCCATTCAAAACATTATCAATGTCGTTTATCCTGTTAGTAAAATTAGGGCCATTTGGGTGTAAGCACAGGAAATGGTGTTAGGAGGCTGATTTGTATTTAACTAATGATGCCATTTTGTAGAGCAATAATTAAAAGCCACATGTGTACATTTTCACGCTTTCGGAAGCTATATTAAAATTTATATGATATTCCTTCGTTTTTTAACTTTAAACCTCTCTCCTGTAAAGTTTGTAAAGTGTCGGTTATACCTTTTTGGCCGGAAGGAATCGATATGACTGTCACAAAAAATGCTACTTCCGAAGCCGCCGGATCAAATGTCTAATTTAACTGATATCAAGTCTTGACTACAGGACAGTACGGTTTTGACCAAGAGAACAGTCGGGGTTCTGGTTTCAGGACGGTCGGGCCCTTATTACGCTAGCTACTTCAATTGCAATAGAAAAGCAAACGCTCGTCAAACGCTCCGCTTTTGACGTTTTTCCGTATTCTACTAACCACCGGCTGACACGAGCTTCACAATTTCTTCTGACATTGATTTGGTATTACGTTAGCGTTTCTTAGCTTTTGACCTTGCGACTGAAAAAGTAGCTCTTTGCACTTCGATACGATGTAAAAACCACATCACGCTAGGACGCAATAACTATTTTAGGGTCGCCGTCATCGAAATCGATTAGGAGGACTATATATTATATTGTATTACTATATCATATTATTTATTATATTATATTTATTTATTTTTAGTAAAATGTATTATAATTTTATGAGTATTCGCCTAATAGCCAAATGCAATAATCCAAATTACCAAGCGTTCGATCGCAATTCAGTCGCTGGTGGAATACCAAATATTTGCACAAGCGTTTGAAAGCGAATTAGCGTTCAATCGCTCGCGTTTGCTTTTCTATTCCAATTGAAGTAGCTAGCGTAATAAGGGCCCTGGTTGGATTCTCGGGAGTGATCCTTTGAGACGTGTACGATTGCGCGAACCGTGAATATTTTAATTTTACTTCTGATTTATTTACAAGTGGTGTTTTAGAGTAATTAAAGATAATTTTCCGGAGCGTATAAACTGAGTGTTGTAGGTAAAAATATTATAAGGTATTTAGTAGTATATTTTTGTACCATGTTGTCCAAAATTGTCGATATATCTGCTATTTTGTCTTACTTTCGTTGTGTTGTAAGGAGAGTCCGTTCATTCATTCATTTCCAGGGAAAGCTGAAGATGACGGTGTAGTATTTGAAATGTTTGGAGATGGATGTGAGCGAATACCGACAGAATTATAATTGTCTTATGCAATCACAGGATTGCGTTTTTAAAATTTAACTAAATTAGGGCTAAATCACACTCTTCGGTATTCCACCGCCTGTCTAATACTGGTATCGAGTCCTCGGTCCTCGGAAAACATTTTGAAACCAATTTGATTTTTTTCTACTGCTACGTGATTGCATGGCGGATTCACACATACATGTTGTAATAACCTTATATATTTTGTCTATCAGATTTACATGATTTTGGTTCTTACATGGCAGATCCGCGCAGCACAAAACACTAAAATTGGGCAGGTCTGTATTTTGCAAATATTTGGTACACAGTGCATTATATTTAGATATATGTTCCTGGTTTCTATAACCCCAAACTATACCTGTATTAACTGTACTAATGACACTATGAATCACAACTGACAATTGAAACCAATTTTGAAATAATGTTTAAATATTCTGATAGCCAAGCCTATTTTTTAAACTTGTATAAAGTAATTTTATTTTTCGGGATTCACAGAAAGAGTTTTATCTTTGATGAATAGATAATGGCAAGACGAAAGAAACAAAGCGACTCTGAATTTGATAAAAAATGAATTACTTATTTACTTTTATTTAAATATAGACTGTAAAGATGCTGTGCGATTGTTTACTACTAATACAGATACTAATTTGATACAAACTGCAAAAAGCAAATATGTTTTTAAACATAACAATAAATAAAAATAAATTGTACTTTATTTTGGTAAAGGTGGCAACCCTAAGTGTGAACGTAATTTAGAGAATGTAAAGTAATTCTTCTTTATCCGAAGAGGGAGGGGGTAAAGTAGAAGACACTGGCAGCCAAGCAGAGAGTGAGCTGCGGGGACCAGCAGGCCAGCTGCCATCACTCCTTGTTCACGAACCTGGGGCTCATCAAAGTTGGTCCAGCCGAGTCCCTATTTGTATAGTTTTTTTTAACACCACATTTTGACCCTACTTGTTTTGAGTATTAATGATGGAAGGAACGCAACCTCACCGTAATGAGTACAACACTGTGCTTAGTGACTTTCTAAATTATTTATGTAATTCGCAGCACTATTAGTTCTCTGCTGCCATCTTTGTTCTCGTCTAATGTCATCGGTGTTATATTTAATTAAATACACACTCTAAATTCTTCAATTAATACACAAGCCATGCGCCTATTTATAGAAAACACCTATGAGCAAAGTTGGATTCGGAATTTGGAGAGACACCAATACCGATGAACTAAGTTTATTTTTGGGGATACTTTTACACATAGGTAACATTAAATTAAACAGGATTAACGATTACTGGAGAACCGGTAATTTTAATACTTCACCTTTTAAAATTTCATGTCCCGCGATAGATTTTTCATTATTTTGCGTATTTTTTGTTATTCGGATAATATTGTTTACAAATACAAATAACCTTTGTCGATTTGTCAAACCGATAATGATTTTTTTTCAACAATTTGATGGAGGCATTGGTCGTCTCTCCTAAAAATTCAACTATAGATGAAAGTGTTGTTTAATGGCGCGGTCGTTTAAAAATTCGGCAAAACATTCAAGGTAAAAGGCGAGTATGAGTAAAAGTGAGTGTGGTGTTTAATTGTATGTGCTCACAGATACATCTGGTATAACGGAAAAGAGGCATATGTATTGCGGAACACATGAATCTGACCTTCGGGGAAGAAGCCATGAAGTCTATATCATTGTAGGCCATTCCTTGTACATGGATAACTTTAAAACAGCGTGTCAGTGTCTCTCGCCGAAAAGATGTTGTCTAAAAAGACACACGGTACAGGTACTCATGACTAAACAGATTTCGAAATCCCGCCATTACTAAATTGAAATAAAAAAGGGGAATAATAGATATAATTTTCGCGGAGGAAAAATACTAAAATGGAAGTATCTTCAACAATTGTATGCGGCTGATCAATCTTTTGATGAGCTCGGTTGTTTCCAAAAACTTACAGAGGCAAGTATAAAAAAAATTAGGCTCCAATATTCATAATAGCCATCACAAGTTTACCCAAAGAGTTCCGGGATCTTATCCAAATTACTTTGTTATTGGATAATTTATTTGACAGCTTAAATTGTAATTCTTTAAAATCCCGAATGGAAAAGTCTACAAGGGACCTGTAAGCATGAATACACATCACCATCAGCTGCGGATAAAGCCATAACAAATCTAAAAAGTATAAAATTCCAAACTTGCAAGAAAGTAGGTATTAAAATGCAGATATGCTAAACAATTACATCAACATCAAATATGACTTACATGTCATCGACTTCAACGATGGCGACAAAAACACCTCGAAAACCTTTCGAAGATCTAGGTAAAAAGCAGAAAAAGAGACGATCTGAAGAATGTTCTTCATATATGTATATGTAATTGAAAATCCTATTGAATCAGCATATTCAGCAGCAATGCTTCTGAAACGAGATGGTCGTGGGGATATGGGATCTGTTATTGAATATATGCTTAAATACCCAGAAGCAGCAGAAAAAATTAAGGAAATTAACAAACCATTTTCTTCGGCCATATTTGCACCAGAGAAAGCACTAGGTTTGCTACTTTCATTAAAATTATCGAAATGGCAATACATGGCTTTGCGGGAAATGACAATTCGAGAAGGTTTAAATGATATTATACCTACATAGGAAAGTAGATATATACCTACATTTATTACTTTGTTGTAAAAGTGTAAAGCCATAGAATAGAGATTCCATCCCTAATGCCTTATATTACATTCATAATAAGGTACCGTGGTGAAACCCTCACAAAATTATTAGTTGGCATTCCATATTTTTTTATATTACATTCATCAAAAATAAATACATATTAGGTTTAGAATTTCCTAACAAGCCACCATTTTTAATGGGAAATACCGGAAACGGATATGATATCATAAGTACCCATAATCTAATATAATAGCATATATTTATTCATATATTTTTAAAGCCATAGTCACGACAAAAAACAATAAGTGCACAATTTGACCTATTCCAGAAAGATAGATTCACAGACAGCGATAATGACAAGAACAGATAATAATAATTTATCATGGTAATCGATTAAATTATCAATCGATTGCTAACATGAGGCTTTCTCATGCCGCGTTTATTTTTCGTTTACTTGAAGGGATTCTTTTTCTCGCGTAAATAAATAAATCTTTGTGTTCATCATGGAATTTGCCCAATCAAGATACTTATTAATGACTTTTATTATAAATTGATCGTAATCAATCTGATAACGATACTTGAAACAATCAAACGGTACGCCACCAACAAGTTTATGGCACTTCAGGGCCGGGAGCCCTACAAACTGTAAAAAGCAAAGAGAATATAAGCAAAAAGTTTAGAAGGTAAGTGTTATAACTTTCTTTATTTTTACAACAAACAATGTAATGTGCTTGCGCGCATAACGAAATGCGTTTTTATCGAGAGCCGTGAAGCCGAGATGTACTTACACTCATGCCAAATGTCCCTGGGGGCCAATTCCACTAATTTTAATATGACTTATTGCAATTGCATCGCAGCTTTTAACCATTTTCGCATTCTCCTAATCAACAACGGTGCAGCTGCGATCCAATTGCGGTCAAAGTTTAGCTGCGAGTAACGAGCAATCGAATGTGTAAAAAATCGTATTCCGCTATTTCGATCGAATAAGAACGTAATAGAGAAAGAGCCAGCGATGGCCAGACGTTCGTTATTTTATAAAAGCTGAAAATTTATCAGAGCATATCCCCAACACAGGTAAAAACGATAGCTCACAATTTCAAAGATATCTAGTGTTTGAAGATATTTAGTATTTTAGGATAAACATACTTAATCTAAACAAAACTTGTTTCAGGTGGGAAATGGGAAATCTAATCAAGTAAGTTACTGATTCAACTGTTTCTAGGTATAGTTTATTAGATAACAACTATCATTGTTAACTAACCTTCGCTAAATGGTGAAAGGGAATTTTTCAAGCTCACCAACTGGCTCACTAACTCACAATGCTGGGTCCGCTTGGTGGACTATGACCTGACGCTCACTAACAATGAAGTTTTGTTGCCAGCAGATCGCTCAGTGAATGTCATCTACAAATGTTTTATTCCCATTCAATGATAACTGGTAAAGCAGAGTTTGTTGCTATACCGACAGACATGATTTGTGGCTATAAATGTTTGACAAATGTATCCATACGAACAAACTAATGCCTGTCTTACAATATGTAAAACACTAATCCATTCCGCTAAGGAGACCTACTTTTGAAGTACTAATATTGTATAAGTCATACAGTTTTATAGTAACTTTCGTGGAGGTCTGATACTCTCTAATCTAATAGCCATTCGGTTATTAAGTGCCTATACTAATTAATTTACAACATATTGCTTTATATCAATTGCCTGTTTTTATTACTTTTAGGAAAACCAGCAGAGACGGGGCGGAGGACCAAGCACCACTTTTGTAAGTATAAAAATTACACAAATTTTAACTTGTCTTTGCTGTACATATACCTACTCCACCTACAGCATAGAATGGGAGTTTGTATTGCAATTCCTAAAATAATTCTGAATGAATTGTAAATATTCACATTACATACAAGATTACTAAATGGTTATATTGGATCAGAAGAGCAACTGAGTGTTCTTTTTTTGTAGGGAGGCTGAGTCCCCTGTGGTGGCCGAAGGGGTTGAAGAGGGGGTGGAGGCATATGAAGTGGAGCGGCGTCTGCTCCAAGACGCGGCGGTGCGGCTATACCGCCAACACCTCCGCAACGATGCGCCGGCGCCGGCGCCGCCTCGTCATGTACGCGGACGAGCTGCAGGAGCTGCGCGCAGCTTGGCGCGCAGCTGTGGCTGCCGCTCAGAAGCGGGAGGATGGCCCGCCGCAGCCACGCCGGCGTATCATAACCCGGCGAGGGAGGTCTATGCGAACACAATAATTGATGTATTATGCATATAGCTCCACCAAATATCTTCCAATGAACTGTAAGGCAGTCTCAAATGAGGGTGTATTAAGTATCACCCACCCTCAATCCCTCATTTGAGACTGCTCATATATATAGGTGATTTATTTTATTATATTTCATTATTTATTTTATTATTCAGTAATATTGTACTTGTGCAGCATTTGATTGAAGGGGCTAGTTATTTAGGCTTGGTTTAGTGTATTTGTAATTTATCAAATGAGGGTTGGCATGAATCCAAATCCAAAATCTGAATCCCATAGCAATAAACAAACACCGCTACAGTGAAAACCAAACCAGACAGCTGGGTATTCTCAATATGAAGGGGTTTTAGGTGATTACCCAAGTACGCGTTCTTGTTTTGAGTATCAATACTCACGTCGCGTCGTCTGGGAGGACAGCCATGAGGAGGTAGGATTCGCAATTGGAGGGACACCAATGTCGTTGAACTACGTATATTTTTTCACATGGGTCACATTAAATTAAATAGGATTAACAATTACTGGAGTACATATAATTAGCCTTTTAAATATTTTATGTCTCGCCATAGATTTTTGATTATTTTGCGTATTTTTTGTTATTCAGATAACATTGTTTACAAAACAAATGACCGTAATCGATTTGCCAAACCGAAAATGATTTTTTTCAACAATTTGATGGAGGCATTGGTCGTCACTCCTAAAAAATTAACTAAAGATGAAAGTGTTGTTTTATGGCGCAGACGTTTGAAAATTCGGGAATACTTTCGAGGTAACAAGCATAAGTATGGTGTTAAATTATATGTGCTCACGGATACAAATGGTATAACGCAAAAGATGCACATGTATTGCGGAACACATGACTCTCACCTTCAGGGAAGAGGCCATGCTGATAAAGTTGTTGTGATGTTGATGGAAGATTATCTCAATGTAGGTCATTCGTTGTACATGGATAATTTTTATAATTAAGTGACACTTGCTGATCCCGCCATAACTAAATTTAAATTAAAAAAGGGGGAAATACCGTCTAGATACAATTCTCGCGGAGTAGGGGAGGGACGGGCAGTCGGGAGACATGGGCACTCCCTTTTTATTCTGACCCGGTCACTGATTTTATTTACGGTGGATTTTGTCTCTTTTTAAGGTGGCAACAATGGCCACCGGTCGTATCCCGAAACGAACTTTTCTAAATTAATTATTAATATAGATTCAAGCTTTTAAGGTGTATTTACAATCAGTTACGTGTTTTTTACGATAACAAGTGTTAGTGACGTGTTTTGTTGTGGAAATATCAACAAATATTGATAAACTACGACCAGCTGTCAACCTGAGGAAGTCAACGGACTGGATTAGATTTTTTTTCATATAACCTTGTCTCCTTTTAAAAAAGTTTGTCTCCTTTTGTTTGACTGACATATAGTGGAAACAAAATTGATGACAAAACATTCACCACAGATATAAAACACGACAATAACACTGCACAAATAACATTATTTTAATCTACATAGTGTTCATTGTATCTTTGCTTGTTACACTGAGTTACTAATCCAACTACAACTCGCGACATGGAGGATAAGCTGAGGGCAACTCTTAAAGAGCTGCAGTCCTCGCAAGAACTTGTGTCAGCAACTGCTGCAGGAGAGAGATGACAGCGAGGTGGAAGTGAAGAAAATTATAGATAAAAACACCGAGCTTAAGAATGAGTTGGCTGAGTTACATATCCAAAATATGGATGTACTCGATCAATACCAGCAAGTCCGGGATATTGTACCAAATTTTGATCTGTGTAAGATGCACATGAGCTGGCTCTAAAACGTATTGTGGAAATCGAGTCTCAGCTGAGTGAAGCCCATGAGGTTGTAACCAACTTGCAATCCACTCAAATTGATAAGCAGGTTATTTCCACCCAGAGCCTGTATGATGAGTTGGTGGTATGGTGAATCCAGCTCAGTGAGTGACTTGCCGTCTGTCACAATTGACTTAACTAGTGTAGACACCAATACCAACATTCGTCCTCACTTTAGAAGTGTTAATAAAATTAAAAAAATACCTAAAAATTAATAACTTTATTAAGAAACAAATTAGAGTAATGTAGGTACACACGATCTAGAATAGTAGAATACATAGGTTTATCTATGATGTTCATACACAGCGTTTTCGGGATGAGTTGTTACTCAGAGAAATTTCAATTAATGATATGTTAACAAGTATGAAGCTGCTCAAACACAAATGAGCGAGCGTATACGCGAGGATCTGGTGCGGTACAATGCTGAGAGGTACGAGTCTTGACAAATAATCCCTCATTCAACTGCGTCCTCTCATCGTCTGTTCCTGAACCTCAAAAATAGAAATGGATGAGCAACAAGCGAGACAGCAGAATCAACGAGCTACTTGTATGTTGACGAGTCTATGGATTGCTCAATTGACGGAAGACAATGTAACAAGTCATGAAATAAATCATCTCCTTGGAAAGTCATCGCTGGACATACAGGCACGTGACGAACGTATCACCACATCATTAACATCTCCACCGCAAAAAACTGAGGTTATAATAGCAAGCTTGGGAAATCTATTACAACCAAAGAGCACAAGTGTTCTCAAATTGCATATATTCAGTGCTTGCTTGAGCACATTACTTCCGGCCCTAATCGTCCAACATTTAAGCCAATTCTCCGTCAATTCGTCACTCCGTAACTGACTCCTAATTAGATTGTCACCTCGAAGACATAGGAAGCTGACCCAAACGGAGCAGGCAGCACGTCATTTTATAAATTCTGATTTTGAATGGCGAATATTCAGAATGCAGCAACATAGAGATTATATGGAGATGAAAAGGGAGCATTTAAATGATTATATCTATCAGCGTTTGTAATAAAAACGATATTGCATGTGTAATTCAATATTGCTGAAATATCCAGAAGCAGCCTCAAAAATTAAGTAAATGATTATCAAACTATTTTCTTCAGCTATATTTTCACCAGAAAAAGCACTAGGTTTGCTACTTTCATTCAATTATCGAAATGGCAATACATTACAGGAAACCACCATTCGAGAAGGTTTAAAGGATATATATCCGTCTTACAACAAAGTACAAAAAGCTAAGTTGCAGTACCCTCCGAAAACATTTGTGACTGAAACGTATTCCTTAGCTAAGATTGCATTACAAGCCTTATTAGATTGAACAGTGAACAGAATTATTGATAGTCTTCCTAGTACTGAGCTCATACAAGGCAAACAATTGATATCAACATCAAAGTGGGGATTTGTCGGTGCAACCAACCAGAGTAGATATTAACAAAAAAATATTAGTGAGCAAGATGATTCTAGCATATTTATGACCTCTTTATGAAGGAGATAGATACCATATGGACGAATCCGAAACCTTGTTCAAGTCCTGTCAAGTATGTATTGTTCTGTTCAACTACGTATTGCCGTCCAGTGCCGTTCAGATATTTAAAGGAAAACAAAAAAGTTGTCTTGTATGAAAAAACTAGAATGGATGATGAAATCCTGGCTTTGCTTCCTTCAAAATACCAAGGAAATGAGGCTAGTCATAAATTAATGATGACAATGATTAACGGCAAATTTGTTCGTATCTTTCTGAAGCCAAATCAAATGTAGCCTGCTACCTATGTTTGGCCAAGACTACGGAAATGAACAACTTAAATACTAAAACCGTTTCTCCTGGTGTGTATGAGTTTGGGTAATCATCACTACATGCCCGCATCAATGTGATGGAATTTTACAGATTTTTATCGTCTTGATTTCAAGAAATGGTCTGCGAGAGGAGAAAATCCAGACAAGGAAGAAACTTATCCAAGATATATTTAAAAATGATCGCAATCTTTTGATTGACATCGTTAAGCAAGGATCAGGCATTACTAACGATGGAAACACAGCAAGGTTTTTTGAGTTTTCTGTCAAAACTGCAGCGATCACTGGATTACATGAAGACGGGATCAACAGGTTTGCTGTGATTCTGCAGGCTATCACATCGGGAGAGGTTATAGATGTTGTGCCTCAATTTAAGGAATAAACCAAATTAACCGAGGAAAAAAAAACTAAATAGAACTATAAAATTGGTATTATATGTCGTCGACCGTGCACAAGTTACGTATTCATGGAGGCGATATAATAGCAGAAAATGCCGTAGGGCAAATTTGGAGCTTTTCGGAAGAAGCCTCAGAGGCCTGAAATTTAAGGAGGTTTAGAGAACACAATTCGAGGAAGAGCAGGCAAGCATAAACTTACAATCAAAACTAGATACCCATAAGAGCCAGATATACTTCAAAGAAAGGGTCAGGAACCTTCCATAGAGTTCTTAGATGTAATGTCTATTGTAGAACCTGATTCCGAAGTACAATAATCTAATAGTGATATAAGTGTAGATAACTTTTATTATTGTTCATATACGGTAGATCTGTAAATGTTATCTTTCGGTAATTGTAATTTTATTTGTAACTATCAATATTAATTTACTTTTGGTTTAATTGTTTTGAATCATTTGTTACAATTTGTGTAATTTAATTATGGATTATTTTTATGAATAAGAACATGATGTTTTTTTTGTATAATATTTGAGGATATAACGGCCAACCTTGCGATTCCAGAGATATCCTCATATCATCTCATCCTCACCTATATATCATGTCATCTCCTTAAATTTTACATCCATTTGTCTCATATTAATTTTGTAGTATAGTATTGTTCAACTGAATCCATTTCAAGCCAAAAAGTAACCTATCATAATTTAAGTCTCTATGTCTTCGAAACCAGATTCTCAGCCCACAGTTGGGCGTCTCGAACGAGTACAAAGGAAAGCCGACAATGTGTTTCGGGACCGTTCGATTCGGATCCGCCTTCACCGACAATATTCAGGTAACAACTAGCCTACCTCTTTAATCGTTATATAAGGCGTCGACGACAGGCACCGAGACAGTTACATCGTTGAAGCGACAGTGATCGGATCCCAAGTAAGCGAACGAAGATAAATATACCAGCGACCGAAGGGATAATGCGGGAGTACTGTGCGACTGCTAAGTGATTCGGAACACAGCGTGTTGTGTGTAACTAGTGTAAGTAAAAGAGCTTGTGTGTATTTGTCAAGTTTGTGGATAGCGTAAATAAACCTTTTTTCACGTTAACGGCATTTAGTTTGCCCGTGTCCGTAACGCTTTTTTATATTTTGAGAGTAACTTAGGTAGTTGTGTCTAATACCTATGTCGCAATTGCCACGTGTAACTTTTTCATAATGCATGTCTTTTTTTCTGTGTGCTAGTGGCACTTGTTGTGCATATAGGACAGTCATTTGCGATCTCCCGAACTAGTCACAAGTGTTAAGCAATATCGTTGTGCAAATAGTTAGATTCTAAATTACCTAGTTTTCATCTAGAATTGTGTTTTAAAGTGTGTGAATAATTATAAATATTAATTTAGTGCCTTGGTGTTTAAAGGGGTTTTATATTTTATTTATGAATTATTTCATAAGTGCAACTCAGTGAATAGTGTTAATTTTCTTGTGAAATTTAAAGTTTGAACAATACAAATATTCAAATGTAAATGTGACACGCGTTCTATAGTTTTGCTAGGTTTCACACAATTATCGAATTTAGTTAGGTATTTTGCCTAGGTGTTAGTGTTCAGGGATTAGGATAGATTTAGGTGAACTTATTTCATTAAGGCGAGGAATTTGTTAGGATTTTTATTTATTAATTTTAAAATGTGAGACGTGAATTTTTTACTCGTCAAGTGGGTGTGCAGTCAAGTGCTTTAGTTATCGGCGAGCGACATTCCAAATTCAATTGGACTAGTTTGTAAAAAAGGAACACATTTTAATAATACATTTTGGAAGTGAGTGACGTCCTATTTACTAGATTTATTTATATACTTCTGCTTCTGCCATCGTACTCCGTATGACTGTGCAATTAGAGTGTTCTATGTGTATCGCGCATAATAAACTTTAGTGGGTAACAAAAAAAAACAGTGGTTTAATTCTAATATATTTATATCAATAATACACGTAAGTTACACACCAGTATACGACCCCTAAAGTTATTTAAAATAATAAATAGGTTACCAAATTATTTTGAGAATGAAGATTCAAAACCAATAAGTGTACCTACTTAGCTGTTATATGTTTTGTGGTTCATGTTTTGTGTAAATTCATCTTGCAGCCGAAGAGTTCACCGTGTGTCCGGGAGGCAGGTAGAGATGCTTTGGGAATTTATAAATTCCAACAGATACATCGCTACTGCCTACTATCGCTCTCTAAAAGCGAAGGAGTAGTCCCAAAGAAAGTGGGGAAAAATTGCAGACATCCTAAACTCGCAAGGCGATGGAAAGGCTGGTCTAGTAACTATTAATTTTTAGTTTTACACGTTGTATTAATTTAAACATATTTTTGTATTTTAGTACTGGATTGATTATAAGGCAAAGCTAAAAACAAAAGTTGCAGCTTTACTGTTGTCTCATGTGCAGACTGTAGGTGGGCCTTCTACGAAGAAGTCCTTGACCGAGATAGAAGAGAAATTCCTTCAAATATTAGGACATGATTTCGGCCAAGGCTTATCCGGTGTTCGGGTGGAACCATTTGCAGTAAGAAAAATTAATAAGCTATAATTTAAAATCAATTATTTAGCAGAAACATCCTAGTTAATAACTTGTTATGTTATATTTTTTAGCCTCCAGAGAGTGGCGCTGTTTCTATGGGTTTGGAGTTGCAGGATTCCCCAGCCTCTGAATACATTCTACAACATGCTCACATCCTAGATACACCAATAATTCCTAGTCTAATCCGAACTCAGTCTGTGGAAATTGAAATAATTCAAGACCCACTACCTGTAAATCTTTCCCAGGAACCTATCATTCACGACACACAAGCTCCCTCTTCCCATAGAACTCCTTCCCACATCCTGGAACTCAGCAGCACGCTCTCCGAGACGCCGGCGTCAAAGGCGCCAGCCGCATATGTCGCAGGAGGCTGCTAAACGTGCCCTCGTCCGGTCCTCACAAATGTGCGCGGCGGCTGCTGTGAGGACCAGCGAGACAATGGCACAAATGGTGCGACATAATGCTGACCTACAAAAAATACTATCATGAGAAAAGAAAGGTAAATAATTTAAATATCAATCTTATTCAAATGCACAAGTTCAATTTAGTGTAAGTACTAAAAGTATTTAAACGAAGAAGACGAAAAGTCAAGTTAAGGCCCCAAGTCCATTAAAATTATCATTATTCCTATAAACTTTGATAAAAGACACCATCTTGATACCAACGTTGATCGTTCTTACAGGAGGAGTAGGCCAACAGAACAGCACCTGGCAGACTCTCGTAGATTTCCTAGTACAAAACCCTGGAACGGCCAAGGGCCTTTTGCGCACTGCTCATGCTAAGTAGGAGACTAAAAGGAAGTGGGAAGAGGTTACAGTGTCCGAAGAGGCTGGACTAAGGTACATTTGAACACCTTGGTATTTTTGTACTGTTATGAAATCGATAATAATTACTTTAATGACTTGTTTATTACGTCAGGTGGACCTGCTCGCCATTTTTGACGAGAACAGCATGGAGCCGTTGCCGTGATTATAAAAAAGGTACGAGTATGGTGCGGAGGTTTGTGGAACTTAGAGAGGAAATAAATAGTTCGCTTTCCAATTTCAATGCAACAGCCATGTCGCTAACTGTGATGGATTGGGTATTATGCGAAAGTTTAAGATCCTAAACCTTGTTAAGAAGTCTCCGCTCAAAAATATGTTACTGGGAGTATTGTTATACCCATAGCAACGGGACTCGTAGCACCTGTACAGGATATAGATACACAAAATGATTTCCCTGATATTCAAGCTCTACAACAGGATTAATTAGGTGCATTAAAAAAGATTTGGAAACTTAGATAAAAGTAGAACATTTTAACTTTGTATGAATTAAGATCCAAGATTTATAGTAACCACAGAGAGTCCTCCTGGACAAGCGCCCACCTTCAACCCAATGTTTATTAATATTATAATTATTCAAGCATTTTCTTTTTTTTTAGGATTTATTGTTGAATAATTCACTGATTTTTTAGATTACTTTTTGTTATGTTATTACATAATATGTGTAACAATGAACATCTTCCATTTGTCGGATCAAGACCCACCTCGGCCAGCGACTCAACACCACTACCGCCACCACGCGAAGTGTCCGTCCACTCCATGTAAAGTTATATTGTTTTTCATATTTGTTCGGGGTTTTGCCGTATCTGCTTATTTTTGACAATACGCATGTACTTTTAGTAATTGTATGTCCCCCTAGGTGTGAGGACGACATCGGCTTCGAAGAGGACGGATACACCTAGCAGACGAGCGAGCATGTCCTGTACCAGGCGGCCAGTTCTGGTTGCAGGACCGCAGCCGCTGCAAGGTCCACGTGGTGGTGGCGCCGCGAGACGGCAACTGGCAAGGGGGGCGAGGACGGCAGATGAGTGGAAGGTTGGATGATGCACGATGAGTTAGAGGTCGCCTCAAAGAATTACATGTGAATGACGATAACGTGCCAGAAGAATTACGTGTGATGGTGTCAAGAGTGATGTTATTTATATAACTTTTATTTATAAGAGAACAACAGAGTCCTAGGGGACCAGTGTGCCACCAATACAGGTCGTTTGATCAAGGACTATGTTGGACCAAGACCGGGAGAGATTTGTAACAATAGAGAGGCTGAGGGTTGAAGCATAAACTGTCACAGCGATATGAGAAGGCTCTCAAACTGTGGCAATTGCTCTTAATAACATTGCCGATGCCCTCAGACAAAATATATAGTAACTATATTAATATTATTTTAAGATCCTTTAGGATTTTTACTAACTTTAGGATGTTAAGAAGGCTTAAGTAGGTACTTAAAATTGACAAGCAACATTGTATCATTTATGATTGTTTAGAAACTTTATAGCCTATGCTTCTATTATTTTATTTTTATAAATACATAGATTTAAAATGCTTGCATTTATGTGAATACAAATAAAAACTATAATTGTAACAAAAACATGAAGTTTAACTGCTGACTTGCAATCCATTCAAATTAGTAGTAAATTTATTTGTACATGTAACAACTCTGTTTCGAAATTGTAAAGTTGATAAGAAAATCTGGGATGGAGGCCTGGTGGCCTGAAATACAGGCTAACGCCCAGTCTCCCACAATAATTTAAGTTATAAAAAAAAGTAAGCAGGTTAATTCTAACCTGCTTACTAATGATGAGTTAGTGGTATGGTGAATTTGGGCCTATCAAACCCTAGTTGGACTGAGTGCTTTTCACAATATTTCACAGCAATCTGTGTCAAAGTCTGTATGACAAGTGCCGGAGGCACTCAATAGAATATACCAAAACCACTTCAATTGGCCAATGCTACGCGATGAAAGGAACATGGTGACTTCTAAGTGAGTTAGTTATAATAGTTTATTAATATTTAGGTATTAACAGTCTTATTCATAAAAAGGCTTATAGACAATTTTACGGACTAAAATCATATTTTATTTTCTATAGTCCATATTAACCGTATGTGTCAATACTCTCAATAGCAAGCGTACACTGTAGGAAACATATTTTTTAAATAAACAAGTATCTTTAGTAGAAAATGGAATCACATTCAAAGACTTTAAAAGGCAGAGAAATGAAAACTGGTTGGAGGAAGATAAGGTTTGTACTATTACATCTAAAATTGGATCGTATCTCGCGCCCACTCATTGGTCTGTGCTCGCGCCAGGCGAGCCGAACTCGTCCGACATCAACCGAGCCCGAGCCGAAAGCAAGAGAGCCGCCCGCCCGCCATTTAAGTTTTGTCATCGTCAAACTGTCTGATCCCGGTATTGTCTGTAGATAATCCCGAAATCCCGGGATTAGAAAAATGGGCCGGGATCGAATCCTCTAGTCGCTACGCACCGCCTCGCTTAAACTTTTGAATCCGCGCTGGTGCTATATGCTTGTATTTCTTTCTATTCGCTCTCATAAACGTTAGGGTATTGGTTACACCGTGTTTGATTTCTCGGTAAGCCCGTCGGGCTTACAGACACAAGAAGAAAAAGAAATCTCATCAGGGAGATGAAGTTTCTCTATATTTATCAAATCCAGTAGTTTCTCTTAAACGCAACCCATTTGCAGAATGGGATGACATGAAGTTTGTATTTCCTTGTTTGCACAAGTATGCACAGCAATATTTAAGATATTGCGACTCAACACCATTCATCATTAATTGATGTTGCAACATCAGTTCCTAGCGAGTGCCTTTTTTCCAAAGCCGGTGCAACAATGTCTCAAACAAGGAACAGATGGTCTCCAAAATACCTCGAACAGTTACTGTTTTTGGGCAATCTTGATATTAAAGAGAATTTTGTTTAAAGTATAGGTAATTAACGTGGGGCAAAACGTTTATAATAAGTTTTTTTCCTTCTCAATTTTGTTTTAATTATTGTCCTTCAACGTTCATTGTTTTTACGTTAGTAACCTCAAAATAAAAAATAAAATAAAAAAGTGCTAAAAGTATCGAGACTTTAGGAGTATTTGTTGAAGTAGTATCGAAAAAAGATTTGAGTACTATCGAAATGAGTATATAAATACTTTGATGGTATCGGAACATCTCTGTCCGGACTTACAGTAGAAGAAAATTATTTTCTTGTAGAAGGAAGAAAATTTTATATCATATACGAAGTGCCACATTTGTTCAAAAACATTCGTAATACGTGTAACAACTTCATTAACACAACAATAGATCAGGCAGAACTTGATAAGAAGACTAATGTAGTTCTACTGCTAGGTAATAGCTTTGGACTGCAAAAACGCTGGTCTGCTGAACCCCCCCCCCCCCCCCCAAACAGAAAACCAGGTGCCTCGCCCGTCCTCTCCAGGAAAGCACGCTCGGCTCCAAGAATCCAGCACCAGAGGCGGCCGCGAGTGGGCCACTATAACCTCTTTATCCCACGCGGAGTGCTGAGGCTAAGGCCAGCCAAAATAGAGCAAAGCACCTCAGCAACTCAAGGAACCTCAAGTCTGAGATAAAAACGGAGGTCACGGCGGCCATAGACCGTCTTTACCAGCTCGTGACAGAGGCAGAAAGAGAGAGGAGGGAGAATGAGGGCCGCAACCGGGGGGGGGGGGTGACAAGGAGCGACGAGTAGCGACGGAGGGAAAAGGAGACCCTGGCGTCCGGCCGCTGGCGGCTGGGAGGGAGTCGGTGGAGCGCCGCGGAGCGCAGGCATCGGCGAATCGGTACACATACCGGGTGCTATCTGTGGACGAGGTCCGACTGGCGGTCCAGGAGGCCCTAACCACCACGCCTCGCCCGGCAGCTGGACTGGACGCACTACTGAAAGAAAACAAAAAACTACTAGGCAAACTACTATAGGCTACGAGGCAGGAAAACACCGCAGAAAGAAGAAAAATGAGATAGTGGAGGTAAAAAAGATCAGTGAAGTAGTCAGCGGAAAAATCGACGATAAAGAGGCGGCGTGGGAAGACGGGAAACACCCACAAAACGGGGGCCCTGTAAAAGAGCGTCATGAGGAGATCATGACAAGAGCGGCCACTGAAGCCGTCAGTGAACGTATCGCCAACATAGTGGCAGCCACCCCTAAAAATGCCCCGACGTACGCTGAGACGCTCGCCGCGTCCGCCCCCCCACACGACCCGTCACCCCACCGAGCCATCACTCGATTATCGTGTCCTCCTCCGAGGAGACGGACTCGAGCTGGGAGGTGTTCAGTAAGGTCCGCACGGCCCTGGACGCGAGGACTAGCGGGTTTCGACTCCAGCGCGCCAAAAATGGGTGAACCAAGACCGGGACCCTCATTTCTATGTTCACCCCCCAAGAAACGACCTAAGTCAACATTATTAACAGCAAATGAGAAAACTATTGCTATTAACGTGTGTTATATACCAACTCGAGCTAGGTATGTACGCGCGACTGGTGCATAATATTACACGCTTATTTAACTCGTCTAGAAGCGTACCATGTCCCTGTGCCTTGGCCTTGCGCCGAGATCGTAGCGATAAGGTTCGCACGGCGGCTGAGTGACGCGCGCTCGCGCGGGCGGTATGTCCTTCGAAAAAAGCTGTCACGAACGACGCACGCGCTAATTGGGAGTGAATTTTGGGTGCATTGATACGTAGATGTGAATTTTGGGGACAAAGACTTGGACAGTTATGTTTGTATTGTTGTCGCGATAGTATTGCCGCGAATCAATGTAACTTAATGATAATTGGACCATTTAATTGTGTATTTCTCAACTCGATCGTGTTGAAGCCCACACGCGTATACTAGCGTCATAGTGTTGGTGCATGACCGAGGTTGTGAACATTTCGGCTAGCGTAGCCCAGTTGTTTCTTGTTTTATACTAACTGCCTTGGAGGCCAATTGTTGAGTAAACTATCACGGCGTAAGGACTG
The DNA here is from genome assembly GCA_918843915.1 of Notodonta ziczac. Classification (NCBI taxonomy): domain Eukaryota; kingdom Metazoa; phylum Arthropoda; class Insecta; order Lepidoptera; family Notodontidae; genus Notodonta; species Notodonta ziczac. The sequence continues at coordinate 3,176,590 of OU974064.1, forward strand.
TAAGCGTTAGTATTAAGCCACCTACTCTAGACAAATAGCGCCGCGCAACCGCGGCCCAAATGTTGTTTAGGCCATTATTGCCATACGGGCAAAATTTCCACTGCGCCCAACTCACACGGTATACGGTCAACAACAACGTGTATAAACATGTTGAGAAAACAATGGCAACATACCCCTATAAAACAGAGATCGTGAAAAAAGCCGCTGAAATTATGGTCGTTTCTATTAGTACCATTTATAGTATTTTAAAGGAATATAAAAAATCTGGAACAGTTGTGTCGCCACCAGAACATAGACCACCACACCGAAATATAATAAATAGATTGGATGATTTTACAATATCTGCAATAAGAAGAAAAGTGGTGTCGCATGAACTCTTTCGACATGTCGAAAAGAGGACGTACCATTATAGCCAATCGCGCGAAATGATTGTGAAGTTGTACGAATACTTCGAACGTGAATCGGTTAATGGTGGACCTCTATTGCCAGTTACACAAGTACAGGATCGTGTCGCAGATGCACGGTCTGTACGGACTGTCATGAAGGAAAAATATGGGCCTTCCGGTAGTGAAGAAAATGTATTACGCACGCCTAAAAAGAGGACGAAAAGCGAGTCTGTAACAGGTGTTGACACATTTGATGCAGTCGCTATTCGCATCCATCTTTATTGGTATTCATTATACCAGACACGAATACCCTACTGTGAGTAAATTATTAATACTACTGCAAGAATGTGGATTGTCTACTGGCAGTTCTTGGCCACTAACAAAATTTTGAAACAAAGTGGTTTTCAATATAAGAAGACCGACAAAAGGAAGATTTTGATGGAAAGACATGATTTGATTTTGCAAAGAGTATCGTTTTTAAGAGAAATGCATAAAATCACCAATTGGGATAACGTCATATTCATTGACGAGACATGATTAAACAGTAATCATACTGTACCGCAGTCCTGGACCGACAATACGAAGGCATCCTGCTCAAAAGTGCCAATATGGAAAGGTGGACGCCTAATCATTTGCCATGCTGGATCAGCCGGGGGAGGTTTCGTGAACAATTGACTACTTGCATTCGAATCGAAAAGTACGAAAGAATATCACTAAGAAATGAACGCTAATAAATTTAAAGAATGGTTTACATCTCTTTACTTCCGAACCTCCCCGAATAATGCATAATAATTATGGACAATGCACCACACCACTCGGTAAAAATTGATAAAGCGCCTACTCAGGCAAATAAAAATGCTGACCTTGTGGCATGGCTGCAAAGGTATGGTACCGAAGCTGATATGAAGTTATTGAAAGCGGAATTACTGAAATTAGTAAAAGAAAATAAACCTATAAAACCTCGATATAAAATTGACGAATTGGCACATGAGCATGGACATACAATTATTAGGACACCGCCATACCATTGTCAATACAACGCTATTGAGTTGATTTGGGCGCAAGTAAAAGGTTGGTATTCCAATAATACTATTTTTTTTTTATTGATTTGATTGTATAATTATTTTGTACCCACTGATCTTATTTTAGTATAACTTTGTTCAATGTAGATATAGGAGATGTACCTAATTTGTTTTACTAATATCAGTGAAGGAAGATTGCTTTACTTAACATTATTATTATTTTTTACAGGCTACGCAGGACGCAAAAATACCCAGCCACCATTCTCTACAAAGAAAATGGTGACATTATTGAAGGAAGCTTGTGATAACGTCAAAAAGGAAGACTGGACAAAAGTAGTGCAAAAAACTCGAAATACAATAAACGAAGATTATGACAGAGACGTCAATATTGATAATTTAATAGAAAATGAAATAATTATTTATACAGGCGACGACGATAGCTCAACTGGCGATTTTGGCTTGTCGTCTTGTGAAAGTGAATAAACATTATAATTATGAACCCACCTGGTGAAGGGGAGTTCACTCCCGAGGGGTGGTGGAACACCTCGACCAGGAGTCCGATGAGGAGTTCCGCCGAGTCGTACTGCAAAATATAGTTGCTTTTTTTCGTACCATAATCGTTTTCTAAGCTATAACCTACTGTTTTTTTTTATTTCAGACCCATTCAACGAGATTGCTGGGCATGTACGACGAAGATGGAATGGAGCTGCCATGTGATTGACTGTGAGTAAAAAAATATCAAGAGTGTTATGGAGCTGAGTTGTTTTGTAATTTTATTTTGAAAATACGCATGTACTTACCATAATGTCATGGCCGTCCGCCGGGGCGTCTCGGAGCATTTCCCTTGTACCCGGGGCGCCCCTCTGCATGGCGGAGGGTGGTACACCGTTGGTTTTTAGTGGGTATACTGCGCCCTTCAGGCGCAGGGACTCCCACATACCCCTCTCGTCTCCCCCGAGGCGTGAGGGGACCCATAAAGGGTTTTCCAACGTAAAAAAATGTCTTTCTTAACAAACTTCAGTCGTTGAAGCGGAGTTTAATCTACTAAAGCGCACAGAAACCCTCATTGACAAGCATCATAAATTAATTACTCACAAATTGAACGTCCTCGAAAATACGGTTAATAAAATAAAGACCGAAATGCAGAACGCCTCTATTATTGGCGATTATTTGACTACAGCAATGATTACAAACAATCTCATACTCAACCTGAAAACTATTCAACAGACCTTATTAGACGCAGTGACCAACATATACAATGGAAAATTTGACTTCCATATTCTTTCTCCTGTACAATTAAGACATGAACTGGGAATCATATCAGGAGAGCTTCCCAAAGAGTTGTCTTTACCTATCAAGAAAACCGACAGTTTATCAGACATATACAATCTGCTACAAGTCCGGGCAAGAGCGACTGTCAGATTTATAATATTGGAGATTAAGGGACCACTCATTAGCGAAGATGTGTATGAAATTCTTAAACTGATCCCAATACCCCAGCCAGCTGACAACCGCTACGAGGCAGCAGTAGTACCTGTAGCTAAATATGTTGCCGTCAACCTCAAACAGGAGACATTAATCAAATTAGGCGAAAATGATTTAACGTCTTGCTTTCAAAGAAGCTTGGACTTAAGTTTATGTCATGTCAAGTGGCCTATCTATTTAATCAAGGATGATCAGAGTTTCTGTGAAACATTGCCCAATCCAAGAAGGTGTCGAACTTCCATGACATTATGCAATAACAGATGGATGGAATTGTCTAAATTCAACACATATTTCTATTTCTGCTGCGAGCAATGCCAGGTGAAGCTCGTATGCAATGATCAAATTACACCAGTGCAAATGTCTAATTCCGGATTCTTTCATGTCGAGCAAGGATGTGCAATTAAATCAGCTGATTCCTTCGTATACTCGCATAGACATGAAGTCAGCAGGATAAACGTGAGCTCAAGTATCCCGTTGCCAAAAATGTCGCAGATCAATCATCTAATAAACATCTCGCTACCGGACATATCTCACCATAAAAATTAAAATCTGTATATGTTCAATCAAACAGTTCAGCTCCAAGAGATCGAAAGGAAATTACAGATGATGAAGCAGAATGAACCCCTCCTAGAAGGAACCACGACGTCCATCACTATGCGACGATATACATCTTGTTCGCGCTAGTAGGTGTCGGAGCAACAGTGTGGGCGTGGAAACGCATCAGGAGGAGACAGGCGGTCGGAGCCCCGACAGTGGGCGCCTCCGCCGCGCCCCCGCAGCCGACGCTGCGCCCGGAGGCAGCAGCGGCTCAAACTACGAGTGATCAGTGCAGTGAACTAAACGAATTACCTAACAAAAGTGCGCGTGTCTCAATTCGTAATAAGTATCATTTTCGAAAGTAGGACACAGTGCGCGAGTATCAGTGAAAGAAACGGGGTCGTCCCCTATTGTGTTGAGATCAGGATTCATCTCCGGACGAATCGATAGACACATCTTAATGTATAAACTTAGATTTAAAACAGAAATGCCAACCATCTTGTAATAATTATCAATACTAATCAATGGGTTTAGTAATTTAAGTCAAACTGTTGATCACCTTGAATCTCAGTTACAGCATCTCATCACCACTACTAACCCCATCTTTCTCGCCCGGGAATATGTACGAGCATGCACGTACATTTGCTGAAGCAATCACACTTTGACCCAAATGTTTACATTTACGCAAATTATATTGCAATCAAAATCAGTTCGTCATCGGTCATCAAGCAAACCGCACGTTCTCACCCCTCATTAAATTCACTCTCATTACTTACGTTAAATATCAGTTTTATAATATAACCACTATTATCAGCTATATCAGTGTTTCTATCAGTCCAACCCCTATCAGACAACTTAGTACGGGCATCCCCGTACATTGGTCCTAACAAGGGGGATTTTGACCACTGTCAACAATGCTGATTTGCTGTTGGTTGGCAGGCCACATATATTTTAAGCACTGGTTAGGTTCCATTCAGACCAGCGTTGCCATTTACACGGCAATTGCCGTGTTACACGGCAATTTGGGTCTATTCACCAATAAAACACGGTACACGGCAATATGTTCATTGCCGTGTTCTAAAACACGGCAATCCAATGGTTACCAACTTTTTCCGATAATTTTATCGATAGTCGATAAGTCGTACATCGTTGGACTACACTAGACGTAGCCATGACTATGAGCGGGGAAATCCCGACGCGCATTCGAGGAAGATTCGCGCACACTTTATTGTTTATAGTACTCATTTCATTCATTCATTCATTTTGTGTAAAGTACATTATAAAGATATTCTGCTGCTTAACATTTATTTACTTTCTTTAGTGTGGTGTGTGAATAAAGTATTAACATGGATAGTGAGGAAGGAGGGCCATGTACTCCAAAAAAGGTAAAGAAACGAACACATTTACCCCAAAAATACCGATCTCAATGGGAGCAAGATAATAATTTTAAAGATTGGATTCAACCCGTGGATAACGACGTATATAAAGCAAAATGTAAATTATGTGACGTAAAATTGAGCTGCGAATTGTCAACTTTGAAGCGACACAACGAAAACAAACAACATCAGAAACATAAATCAAGTTTAAGCAATTCTAAATCAATTCAATCATATTTTAAAGGTGCCTCAACCTCTAAGGATTCTGACACAATGGTAACGGAAGCAGAAATTAAATTATGCGCATTTGTTGCTGAACATAACATTTCGTTTCTCGCTATGGATCACCTTAGCGAACTCATGCGATCCTGTTTTCCGGACTCAAAAATAGCAGCTGAAATAAAATTAAAAAGAACCAAATGTACGGCTACAGTTACAAATGTCATCGGCAAACAACATAAAGACGCCCTCGCACTAAAGCTTCAAAAAACAAGATTCAGTGTTTTAGTAGATGAATCTACAGATATTGCCTGCTCCAAAACCATGTGTATTGTGGTCAAATTTTACGATACTACTTCTTCAAAAATTGAAACATGTTTATGGGAATTAGTCCCACTGTTTAGACACGGCGATTTTGACAAAAATGTAGAAGGCTGCACTGCAAATGTAATATATGAAGCAATTATTAAAAGTTTTTCTGATCAGGATGTACCTCTAACAAATATAATTGGATTTGCATCAGATGGGTGTAACGTTATGATGGGTGCGCACAATTCTGTTAGCAGTAAATTGAAAAATAATTTTCCGGGCATCAAAATATTCAAATGTATATGTCATTCCATGCACCTATGTGCCAGTGCGGCCTGCAAAGAATTACCGCGGCGCTGTGAGGATCTTGCGAGAAATATATACAGCTTTTTTAAAAATAGCTCGAAAAGGCAAGCCGAATACACAGAATTTCAGATTTTTACAAACACTAAGATACACAAAATTCTCCATCCATCTCAAACACGATGGTTGTCATTATTAGCAGTTGTTAACAGAATACTTGAGCAATGGGTCAGTTTACAATTATTTTTTTCGAAAAAATGGCTCGATGAGCGTATCTTTGCCACTGAAATAATTTACCACGACCTAAATGATCCTTTTGTCAAATTGTACTTTCTATTCCTGCAATGGGTGCTGCCAAAGTTCGTAAAACTTAATGAATATTTCCAGAGTAGTGAACCGAAATTGGTAGAATTGGATGAGAGGATGAGGATGACATTCAAAGAATTGTTATATTGCTTTCTTTCTCGAGACTATGTCAATAAAACAGATTTTGCAGAAATTAATCCGGATAACTGCGATAATCATATCCCTACGTTATATCTAGGTGTGAAAATCTTAAATGAACTTAAAAAACCGGATATTATAAATAAACCAGATCATTTGAAAGAATTCCAAACCAGAGTTAAGAAATTCTTAATTACTGGTTGTAAGGAGATCCAAAAAAGATACGATTTTTCCGATCCCTTATTACCTTTATTAAAATATTTAATGCCAGAAGAAGCAATCAGTGAGAAAATCCGGGAAACATTTCCCACATTAATGCCTATAGTCGAAAGACTGCTTATAATTACAAGAGACGAAGATCTTCATCAGAAAATAGATGACGAGTGGCGAATGCTCCCGTCTGTAATTAAGTATTCCAAATTAGAAGTATCGCAAATGAAGACAGATAACTTTTGGTCAAAAGTTTTAGCGCAACGTGAACTCGGTAGCGAAAATTTAGCCGGTTTTGTCCTTAGCGTATTATCCCTCCCACACGCCAATGCAGACTGTGAAAGGATTTTCAGTGAGGTCAATTTGATAAAAACAAAAACAAGAAATAAAATTATTACTTCTACTATAAGTGGAACTTTACTAGCTAAGCACTTTATCCGATCCCAAGGAAATTGTGTAAATTTCAAACCGACAAAACAAATGATAGACAATATGAAAGAAAAAAATAAATATAAAATGAACAAAGATGAAGAAGAAATTTTGGATACCATAAGAAATTTGTATGATAACTGTGAAGAATAATGTTTTTATGTCATGTTTAATCTTATGTGTTAATTTAAAATAAAAAAATGTACACGGCAATTTTGTATTTTTTATTCCAAAACACGGCAATCCAGATCCTAAAACACGGCAACTTAAAATTTCGAAATGGTAACCCTGATTCAGACTTGTGGGTTTCCTCATGATTGTTTTGATGATGATGATGACGCGATTCTTAGCGTTTGACCTTGAGCTTAGGACTGACTTCATTTTTTTTAAGTAAATTTTAGGCCCTGTTTATAATGCCGTTTTTTTTGCGTCGACGTTCTTTTGAGAACGTCTATGTTAATAATCTATAAATATCTTTCTTCGAAAGTGCAAAATGTCCTCACTTCTTCGGTGGCGTATATTGGAGATGGCAAACGTTGTAGACGAGCGTCAGCGACGACTCATGGAGCGCAGAAATCGCACTCCAGCCCGTCAATTATTGAGGCTTAAGTTCGACCCGTTTCATGTTCTGCATGACCATGAATTCTGCAAAATTTTTCTTCCCAGCAAAGACACCGTGCGGGCTCTAGCTGAGGAACTCACCCCATATATGCCCAGGGAGCGTCATCGTGATGGCATTACTATCATCAAAAGGGTAAGACAACCTCGCTTTTACTCTAAATATAACTCAAGAGTAGTTTCTTGTAATTATAATTCATAAAAGTTTTGTTATTTTATGTCAGAAAAATAAGCCCTTCAGGTTAGATTACCTTACCTTGCCCTATAGTTGATGTATGTGACGTTGACACTCTTCATTGTTCGAAAAAAAGGAAATACCTACACAGCTACTGCCTTTACATACATTCCGTTGCTTACAGATATTAGCCGCGCTAGCATTTTATGCCTCAGGGTCCTATCAAACCCTAGTTGGACTGAGTGCTTTTCACAATATTCCACAGCAATCTGTGTGAAAGTCTGTGAGACAAGTGACGGAGGCACTGAACAGAATATACCAAAACCACTTAAATTGGCCAATGCTACGCGAAGAAAGGACCATGGTGAATTCTAAGTGAGTTAGTTATAATAGTTTATTCATATTTAGATATTAACAGTCTTATTCATAAAAAAAGCTTATAGAACGTTTAAAACGTTCATTAGTTAAAACGCTCCAAAGAAAATTGACTATTCATAAACGTTCTATAAACCTACTATAACTAAATATAGTTATATCAAATATGTTGCCAATGTTACGAAGCGCCCGCAGATATTATGCGTCCACTTACTTAATATGGCTGCGAATAGACAATATTACGGACTAAAATCATATTTTATTGTCTATAGTCCATCTAACCGTATGTGTCAATACTATCTCTAATAGCGAGCGTACATTATAGGAAACATATTTTTTTAAATAAATAAGTATCTTTAGTTGAAAATGGAATCACATTCAAAGACTGTGAAAAAGGCAAAGAAGTGAAAACTGTTTGGAGGGAGATAAGGTTTGTACCAGGGCCATCATTACATAAAAAATTGGAACAAAGTTTTGTTTTGTAAACATTGGTAACACCTCTTGTACTTACTGTTGCTTTTGCTTTTATTCGTTAGATGATTTTGAAAGAATTGGTCAGGGAGCGGGTGTCTATAATAATAGACAATAAAAATACTGATGCAAACACAAACGCAAAAAGGTGGCGGCTTGGAATGATTTACGTACCGGGTACATATTTGATATATTTAAAAGAAATAAAACGAGATATGTTCTGTAGGCAAACATTTTAACACGCAATTGATATTTCAGTTTTAACACTATGGCCAACACCCCGAGAACACAAATAAAATCTCAATGGGGCATAATAAAAATGTCTGCAAAAAGCCAAGTTCCTGGAACGGAAACAAAGATTCCAGACGGGCGGTGGGCCATCACCTCCAACAGGACCACCAACCAGCCATACTGCAATATCATCATTGCAGTATGGCTTCCTCATGAGTTCACGATAGACTCAAATGAGTTTGATTCAGATAACCAGGTACATATAAAAAATACACTTATTCAATCATTATTTCATCCTGAGTAAAGTAACATGTAATTTTATTGTTTATTGTCTTGCAGATTTTAACAGAACATAAAGTAGAAGAAAAAATATCAGAGTAAAAAATCATAGAAAGTGATCCAATAGTCACGCAACCACGACTTCCCTGTGATAATATTCTGAACCAGAGATAACAGACATGGTATGTGTATTTAAGTTATTTATAATCAAGCAGTATTACCCAAATTCTATCATATTTCTTATAATATATTTGGTTTTCATTGGAACTGGCTCTGGGCTGGATGAATCGCTCAATGGAGGGGCGCAGCTTAGCCAAACGACATTGGGGGGAAGTCGCAAAGATTTTAAACAGTATAAGCACAGATTGCCCCCAGAAATCTCCGGATGGGTGGAGAGATAAATGTCTTTCATTCTATTTATCTTGTTGTTATTATTATCATCGCAAATAACTATCTAATTAAGTTTTTTGTTTGTAGTTTTATTATGATTTAAAGTCAAAAATCATGAAGAAAATAAAGGCCATGAAGTCTGCATGCATGGAACAGGTAAGTTGTTTTGTTTAATGTAATAGTTACTCATTGAGTTCTACTAACATGTACTAATATATTTTTTCCTTAGGTGGCCAGGCCAAAGCAATGGCGTTAACCCATATGCAAGAGAGATTATTCAATCTGATATGATTGTTTTCCTTCACAATTCAATGTAATTTTGTTTACATTTACATAATATGTAAATCATGGCTAAAAGTAGCTGGTAAGGAAGGGCTGGTATATTTGCCAATAGAAAAATAGCACACACTGAAACATGTATGTATAAAACATTTAAAAAAAGACATATACAGAAATGGGTATCTCCTTAAAAACAGGCTGAACTTCTCTCTGATAGTCAAATAAATTTACTCGGATTTCCCCAACACATCAAGAACGGTAACATGTTTATTTTTTATTAAATAGGTACTTTTGAAAGTTTGAATTACAAAAGACTATTCTTATTTCAAATATTTATATTATTTATACAAACTACATGAAACCAATTTTACATAAATTTATTTTCAAATCTTTTCTAGGTGTGTTAGTCTAATGCTATTTCATAGAAGTAAAACTAATTAATAAGTTCATATTTCAGCAGCAGTTCCTTTGCATAATATTGTGTCAAACAATGAGCAAAACCAAGACAAATCTTCTGCGATCCAACAAACTACAGATCTTATTGACTTATTTTCTGAAGTGCCTGGTAAATATTGATTATTAAATAGTGTATTAATTTATTTTTAAATCTTTTCTAGGTGTGTTAGTCTAATGCTATTTCATAGAAGTAAAACAAATTAATTAATAAGTTCATATTTCAGCAGCAGTTCCTTTGCATAATATTGTGTCAAACAATGAGCAAAACCAAGACAAACCTTCTGCGATCCAACAAACTACAAATCTTATTGACTTATTTTCTGAAGTGCCTGGTAAATATTGATTATTAAATAGTGTATTATAATACACTATCTGAAATGGCAAGGCATAGGCAAGCTGTAGTGCACTCACATTTCGCCTTGTGCCACAATTGCACATTTAAAGTGCCAACTCCGAAACTATTGCGCATAATCAAGTGGGTTGAGTTGTAGTAGGTAGGTATGTGTGTTAAGTTTAAATATTGCAAGCCCTTAAATGCATAAAGTAGTAAAACTGCAACATACCATTCAAACGACCATAAAATTATTAGTATGAGTTCAATGCATGCTGTTGCAGGATTATTACTATCATGGTGATATATTTAATCGAGTGGCAACACACTTTTTTTCTTCACGACTGTCAAATTCAAATTGATTTTGACAAATCAAAGCCGATCGTAATTTTGGAGCGGATGAAAATTGTGTATTTGCTTTGCAGTGTAATTATTTGGTTTTCGAAGGTACGTTCAAACAAAATTAGTTATTTTACGTAATAATTCATCTTCTTTTCAGTACAATTTATAAGTTATAAAAAAAACTTTTGGTGTGTTCGGAAATTTTGTTTATTTTGTTGTTGTAAATCTGCAACAATATGCATTTACTAGAAAATGTCCCTGTTTAGTTACTAACTATCACTTTTATTGGTTTTCAGATGCCATACTTGAATCAAAAGCAAATAGAAGAGTATTTAGCTCTAATAAATGATGGAGAGATTTCGGAAGATGATCTTGAGGACTCGGATATAGAAGGTAATGAGAATTTTTATGAAAATAGAGACGATTTGCTTCACGATCTTGAGAGTCCATTAGAAGAGGAAAATGATGACCCCGATAATGATCCATTCATGGCAGGAGACCCGCCATTGATAAATGAAGCTACAGCAAATGATCAAGTGCCACAGGTTCCATTCCCCTCAACAAGTCAAGCTAGTCGCCGAGCAACTATGAGAGGACTCGTATGGAAGGTAAAAAAAATTGTTTTGAATTCTGACCAGACAGCTTTTCATGGAGACACTACATACCCACCTGAACTGAAGGATGAGGCTACTACTGGTACTCCCTATAGTATTTTTTCACATTTTATTACATCAGAAATAGTTCAAAGGATTGTGGAAGAGTCTAATTTGTATTCCGTTCAAAAAAATGTGACTAAACCATTAAATTTATCTGAAACTGAGCTAAGAAAGTTTATGGCGATACTGATATACATGTCTGTTATAAAATATCCCAATGTACGGCTATACTGGTCAAATACTGTAGGTTTTCAACCAATCAAGGACATAATGACTGTCAACCGATTTGAGACTATTCGTAGATTTCTACATTTCAACAATAACGAGAAACATTTACCCAAGGAACACCCACAACATGATAGGCTCCATAAGATAAGGCCTATAATTAGCCATCTAAATGAGAAATTTGCTTTAGTTCCTATGGAGCAAAAACTCTCAATTGATGAACAGATGTGTGCCACAAAAGTGGCACACTTCATGAAGCAGTATTTACCTAATAAGCCCCATAAGTGGGGGTTTAAATTATATGTGATGTGCAGCGTGAAAGGTTATGCTCATAAATTTGAAATATATACTGGCCAAGAGAATGAACGGCTTCCAGATGAACCAGATTTTGGGCCAGTGGGAAATGTTGTAGTCCGGCTTGCTAGAGGTGTCCCAAGGCATATAAATCATATAATTTATTTTGATAATTTTTACACCTCTGTACCTTTAGTTACCTATCTTGCCAAACAAGGAATCTATAGCCTAGGTACTGTGCAATCTAACAGGCTAGTGAACTGCAAACTGCCGGACAAAAAAACAATGATGAAGAAATCTGTTCCTCGTGGAACTTATGAAGAGCAGATGACTGAATTTGACGGTATTGATTTGACAGCAGTTACTTGGAAGGACAATAAAGTTGTAACTTTTCTATCTTCATATGTTGGAGCTGAACCTGTGGGCCAAGTAGAAAGATTTGACAAGGCAAATAAGACTAGAATTAAAATTTCATGCCCACATATAATAAAGGAATATAATGCCCATATGGGCGGAGTGGACCTAATGGATAGCTTTATTGGGAGGTACCGAATTGCAATGAGAAGCCGAAAGTGGTATCTTCGTATCTTTTACCACTTATTGGACATGACGGTAATAAATTCTTGGCTTGTGTATAAAAATTTAAAAACAACTGAAGCCAATTCATCAGTTCTAAACCTATGTAACTATAGACTGGAACTAGCTGAGGTATTAGCCAAAGTAAATAACTCATTTGAACTCTGCAACAAAAGAGGAAGGCCAAGTACCAGCAACAGTGTTGAAATGGAAATACAAGCAAAAAAAAGGAGAGGACCAGCTCAACATATTCCTCCTAAGGACATAAGGACTGATAATGTTGGTCACTGGCCTGGCAATTGTGTTCGCAGCAGATGCAAAATGCCTGGATGCAAGGGATACACGCAAAACAGGTGTGAGAAGTGTGGAGTAGCTCTTTGTCTTACCACAACCAAAAATTGTTTTAAAAATTTTCATATGTAGTTATTGTCTAGTGAGTGCATAGTGTTGTAGTTCTGCAACAAATGGTTTTTAATAAAAATAGCTATGAAAATAAAAAAAAAATATTTTTTTTATTATTTTTCCCTAAATCAGCATATTCATGGCTCCAAAATATATTTTTTCTCGGTCTTTAAATAAAATCATGCATAAAATCATGCATTTAAGGGTTAAGATTTGAACCACTTCCCGATGTCTGATTGAGCTGAAATTTTTATACCTGTGTAACTTCGGTGATAATGCAATAATAAGATATAACCTGACGCTGTGGGTTTGGGTTTTTTAATTATACCTCCTGATACCTTTATCGCATTTGTTGAATTGCTCGAGCAAAAGTTTCGCGAATATTTCGTTCTTGAAATAAATATTGTCAATGTTGGCAACGTAATACTTAAACGAATTAAGGATTGTAAATTTGATATGCCATGTGAGTGTTTCCCGTTAGATTACTTGAAAAAACTATATGTTCCATTCAGAATTTACCACACTATTATAGGAAACAATAAATTATTAAAAAACAAAAATAATAAAAAGAAATTTACCAGCCTGCTGTATTGACGACGAAAAAAAACACCAGAAAGCTTATGCAACCGGAACGTTTGATTATTGCTCCTACTAAAAAGCTCTTGTTATTGCTACAGGCCAATCTTATTGTCGATTTAATTAAGTATATCCTATTTTACCACACCAATTCAAATGCATCAGAAACATGTTTACCGAGCGGGAGAAATAAAATATGGTAACAAATCAGGAAGGTGGCGTCACCTTATAGAAACAGAAGAATAAATAATATAGGATTATTTAAATTTCTTTAAATTAAACCGGACAAGGGTAAACCCCACATACAAGATTAAGATGAGAGTCGAAACATGTCGCCGCACATGTACTACTAAGTAAAAGAAAAAGAAAAATAAATACATGAAACTGCTTAAATCATACCAGGAGCTGGATCAATTGTTTGATGCTACAAATGGGACATCGTCTCACAACTAAGTGAATATGGGAATCTTTGATGATGTCTTTAATCAATCTAATCATGTGGAGAAATGGAACAACTGTTTAAAGGAAAATGGATTCTATGAAATTTATAAAATCGGATCCCCAGCTGTAGCTTAGGCATGTGAGATGCATTAATGGCTTTAAAATATCACTTAACTCCTAACACTTAACGCACAAAACAAGCCGAGTGTAATCTTAGATTACAACTTTGGCCTGGGCGGCGTGGACCGTAAGGACCGAATGTTGCCTAATCTTTGTAGCGTGTTGTTTTTGTTTCCCGCTACGATAATTGGTTCGTAACAATTTTGGAGGCTATCGACCGACTCATATTGTTGGTATCCTGTTTTCCCTTTTCCTTTAAGGAAGGAACACCCTTGGAAGGTGGATAAACTTTTTTGAATAAAGTAATGTGAGTATATTACATTTAATGAGACTTTTGTTAAATAGTTATATTGGATCAGAAATGCACCTGAGTGATTTTTTTTTTGTAGGGATGCGGGGCTGAGCACCGCCTACAAGCGCGCCGCTGCGGAAGCCGCCTATAGGCAGCAGGGTGACCCCTACACCGCGGCCTTGCTTGCTACATTTTTTTGACGGGACAAAGTTTCCCATGCGGCACGTGATGATGGGGTGACTCGCAAAACGGCGATACATAATTTACCATTATTGAAGGGAAGTGTGCGAGGTGGCACAAGCTCACGACCGAACCATGATCGGTGGAGACGATGACATTGTAGAGGTTGACGAGGAAGAAGCTGGGGACCTTCCTGGCTGAACTTGGATGGCTGGAATGACCGGCTCACAACCCACCCTCCAACACACAAAACAGGCGGAATAGACGTCGATTTGTGGAAAACGCCCGCAGAAGAAGAAGAAGAAGAATCAAATGAGGGTAAAATCCAAATCCAAAATAGGTATCCCATAGCAATAAACAAACACCGCTACAGTGACACACCAAACTAGATAGCTGGGTATTCTCAATATAACAATTAAGTATTATTTACTATCATTATGGATGACTTCGAAGATCTTGAGATTACTCAAGACATCTTAACTGAGATCGAAAACATAGAAATCAATCCTCTCGACTAAACTTTAAACCTAAGTTCTGATAATGATGAACAAAAGATTCAACCCTCCAATCAAGTAACAGGTGCCTGCGGATCCGTCATAAAGTAAAGGTATGCTGAAATTGGACGCGCTATCCAAGATTTAGAAAGAAGTGCATCATCTAAGTGGGACAGACCCTAAAGGTAATCAGCTATGTTATTCCTTTCACTGAATGTTGTAGCATGCCAGTTTCTCTCCGCAAGTCAATGACTAACAAATCTCCAGCAGATTTTTATGAACTTTTAGTGACAGATGGTCTTTTACAACATATTGTTGAATGTACTAATGCTTTTGGACTAGCACGGGAGATGCTTCAAAAAAGCAAGAATTCGCTCATAGTCTGAAACTAACCTCGCCGAGATGAAAAATTTTGTCTGCTTGATTTTGTACATGGGTTTGGTGAAGATATCAAAAATTACTGATTTATTAGTCCAAGGATGAGACACTCGCAAAATTAAAATATTGAAAAAAGATAAGCGGCGACCATAAATATACTCGACAGTTCAGGCGTTGTTACCGCAAGCTAAACCAATCCGAGAAGAACATTGCCGTTGGATACTAAGTAAAACAGCTGATGACCCTGAATTTATCTAAAATGCAGTGGACAGATGAAAGCACATTTAGGCGTAATGGAATCTGGAACAGACAAACTCCCCGCTTTTGGAGCCAAGAAAATCCACATTTGTTTTGAGAATCTTCTTACCAATACCGTTTTTCCCTGAGCATGGGTTGGAATTCATCAAAATCAAATAAATGGTTCGGTGTTTATTGAGGGTAACCTCACAACGACAAGTTTCTGGATCTCCTCCATGGTCCCATATCGGAATACACCGACGAATTATCTCTGGATATCCATCAAAAGGGTCATCATTGATAATTTATTTGACTGCTAAACCATTTTATAACATTTCATATATGTGCGTTGATGGCTTAGGGGACGAAAAAATTATAAGGCTGAAATAGAGACAGTGCATTAAGTAATACGATAATATTTTACTGGTGCCTACGTACCTAGGATTTTTATAGTTCTGGCAAACACGCTTATGGCCCGCTTGGTGCTCAGCAGTTACCGGCCTGAAGGAGAGCGGAAAGGAAGGAGGGTAGGGGAAGGGGTTTGAGCTTGCGACTTTTTTGTTAATGTGACAAATATTCACTGTGATCACAACGAATTCATATTTGTTGCGAATGTTGATTCACATCTCTTAGTTTAACTACATTTGCAAGTTCCTAAATCGACGCTGCACAAATCCTCCCATCCAAAACCAGCCGGCTGCATCGAAACAGAGAAAAGTAAGAAAAGGGATCTTCAGCAGAACTAGAAGACCGAACACGGTGTGAAGAACGGTTAGTGGAATTCCAGAAGACTGCACAAGACATTGTTTCCATTGAAATGGCTACTATAGGGCAACATGACAATGATTTATATGCCACGCACAGGGGTGACCATGCACTGCAAGTCAATTTGGAATGGTAATTGCGGCAGATTTATTCAGTGATTTTTGTCTGTTCAATAAAAAAGTGCTTAGAAGAAAATCCTGTATATGGGTTTTTCTGATGCTTCATATTTATTCTGTATACATATTTTGTATTTTACATACAAGTCTGTAAACGCCGTAATACCACAGATGTCACACACATGTGAAGGAGATTCTTTACATGAAGAACATTTGTACCAAGACATGGTATATGGGAAGCAAAACGAGACTGTTGCAAGGAGTATATTCATGCAAAAATATAATAGAAATCTTCTTCCGGTATATTTATTGATGAAAAATTTTGATTTTTAGCTTTAAGCTCAGATGGTATGTAATTTTCAGTTTTCTTCCAAAATTAAAGCGACAAAAGGTTGGATGAAGTACAATAAATCCAAGTATGAATCTTTGTTGAGCAAAAACGAAATTTATGATACAAATAATGATATTGTTTTCCGCAGCGCTACTTATGTGGTAACCTGCAAAATTGTCATTGCATCTTTCATGTTTCCAAAGACAATAGCCGCTACGATAATTGAACAACAACGGCGTTGATTTGACGGCCGGCACCAATCCGACTGATCCCTATTGATGATTAGCAAATAAAAACACATTTTACGTAAATTCCTAACTCACTCAAGTACACGGATCTCCAGTTCAACTCCATAGTCTACATTCAAGACCTATCTGCGCCGTGTCGACTTATCGTTGCGTCGTGAGGACTACGAGAGCGTCGCCACCGCGGCATGCACTTGACAGTTTTTTATTCGGAATCAGTGCATTATAAAAAAAAAACACTACGTTACAATACAACTCAACACTTGAAAATAAAACCACTTCAAGTAAAAATAATGACCAACCCTAAAACATCAACGGTATTACTAAGTATGCAAAAGAAATATACTTAAAACAGAAAAATAAATAAGTGTTGCAGACAAAAAATACCGGTTATCTTTTTTTTATAAATCCCCTACTCACACATGTGTTCTTCCTCTGACGCGAGGGGTAGTGTTAATACTGATCTCAAAATTAAAATCTAGTATCATAGTTAACCGCTTTAGAGCTCCACAATCCAATGGAATTCTCAAATAAAACAGATAAATAATAATTTGTAATATTTTAAAGCTATTATGTTCAGTTTTATGCAATCGGAACGCATTGTCTGACATGTAAACCTTTCAGTTTTATGCAATTGGAACGCATTGTCTGACATGTAAACCATCTCATTGGCTAGAAAGAAATGTTACATCACCATTATTAAAAAAAAACCCAATTGACATTGCTTCATTATTCAACAAAACTTTGACATTGCTTCTATTAAAAACATAAGACCTATTTACAGATGACAGAACTATTTGGACACAATCTACGGACCAAGCTCCACAAATATCAGACAAATTAAGGAATTCAAAGGTGCTTTTACTGAACCTATTAGTTGATATGTATTGACACCTTTATTGTTAACAAAATATTGGCCATTGTTTTGAATACAATGTTATATTTAAGTCCTTATAATAAATTAATTTATATGAGACAATTCACGGTCCACAAATTCAGACTTACTAAGGAGTTTGATTATTATTATCCTTGATATAAAGCTGGGATTGAAGACTATTCTAGATACCACTTATATACTTTTACTTACATTGAGTTAGACCAGTTGAACAAAGAAACAAGAAATAAATAAGATTATGAAATATTGTCAAGGACACCATCATTTCAGTTTGAAACTGAATTTAAGACAAAATTTAAAACAAATACTTTGATTATTTACCCAGTATTATTTATTGTACAAGGTAAATGATAAAAGTATGTAATTAACAATTTAAATATTGTTTTCCTCAAAGGAAAACGTATTTTTAGATGTAAAGTACACGTCATTGGAATAATAACCGCGTGGTGGTGGTTATAAGTAATTATTGAGACCAGACAACAATCAACAACGCAGAACAAGAACAAAACACAACGACTTTGAACCAAACCAGCGACATCACCTCGAACAATTTCGAAAGCAAATTTGACTTACGACACCACAAAACGATAGATTATTAGCGTTGAGGTACTAATTATATTGTTTTGTAGAAATTATCAATATTTAGACCATTACAACCACGAGCGACCAACGTTCAATCAAAAAGTAGAAAATTCGACAGCGAACCTCACGAACAAACCCTTCATTGTGTAAATAATTTACCTACATCACAACGATGAACAGTTTAGACTTGTTATGATTACGCCAGTCAAGGTTAAACAACGAGGGGCAACACTTGAAATTCATTTTTTCCCTACAAAAACCAAAGGACTCAAAGTTTTACGGGCAAGCTGGCCGACCGACACGACGCCATTTCAAAATATACGAAATAAGACTACGCTCAAGAACTAAGCCATTTAACCGCCATTTTCTTTTATTTTTTTACATAAATACCACAGACAAATACCAAAAACAAAATTATTTCTACCGACTGTTGTCTATGCTTCTTATGTTCATTCATTCAGGTCGCCTTTGTAATGTCTATGGTTTTTGTTTCGCTACTCACCAATAGATGGCAGAAGTTTATATTTATGTTATAGTAAATTTTTGCAAATGGACCCTATTAGTTTCCCCCGCCTCCATCAAAATCAGCATCATCAAGATACCGGCTAGATTTAGGAAATAAAACACAAAAATACTAATAACTCGAGTATTCGTTTTCGTTACAATATCAACTTAAATATTAACGTTATAACATAATAAAAAATCTTAAGTAACAGTAATTTGTAAGTCGAAAATGCTGCTCCGAGATTCGTAGAACGCGCATAAATAATAGTATAAACAAATACGGAAAATATTGTTTGCATATCGCTTACACGCGAAATGTGTAAGCAAGTTACGAAACAAAACGTGGAATAGGAACGATGCGTTCAAATCTCGTAGATCCTGTGGGGTTAATACCAGTTTTGACATCATCGACAACTATGTTCGAAATCTATTCTTAGCCAACATTTCACCATACAAAAATGACCGTCCATTTTGGAAAACTTGGGTGGGTGAGCCATATTTTTAAAGGAAGTCTCCTCTACTACGTCGACATTGGCAGAATCACATTGGGCCTGACCCAATGGAAAGAGGCCATTAATATATAAAAATATACTTATAACATTTCACCAACAGCGCCTCTAGCCGAATAGTGAAGCTTTACAGGAAATATTCAAATGAAAGATATCGAATATGATATTGGACGTAATCAATACTTGGACTAAGCCCACAGAATAATATGAGATTAAACAATAAATCACATCGAACCAAACCCAGCGGTATACATTTACATTACGGTAAAGAAGATTAAACTGTCTTTATAGTATTTTAAAGTTAATATTTGCGATGACAGCGGCAGCGACGTCCGTCGCCACGCATTTATTCATGGAAATATAAACTTTAAACCACTATAAATATACTTTAATTTCCTTTACCACATTGTAAAAGCCTCCGCTAGCCTCCGCATGATGTGAACAATATTTAATTATTTATTAGATCTTAATTATTATTGTGTAAAATGTTCACATCTGTTGTCTGAACATGGCGGTGATTTCTTCAACAGTCTTATTTTTAGTTTCAGGTACTTTCAGGGATATGAATACGATGAATATCAGTTGAAACACCGCAAATATTATGAACACCTTCGCGCCCAGAGCGAGCTGTGAACAAAAGACATAGATCATTATTTAGTTGAAATCTATATTTACATACAAATTAATAAAATTGCAAGAGTCTGTTCATAATTTCACTGGGATGTCAATGGGTGTCACCGGGATCGCCCCCAGTCCATTGTACGGTACCCATAGTACAAGCGTCGCTTAGTTTGGGACCATACAGTTGATGTGTTCGTCTGGCGATATTTATTTATTATAGTGACGTGCCGAAAATATTGTGTCACGTGCCATTGGTCCGTCATCCCTGGGCTAGGCTGTTGATTGAACGCCTAATTAAGCTAGCTGGCTGCGACATTTTGATTATTGTTGCTAAGTGTAGCCCGGGCAGGTTCTAAATCTATCCTGTGACACCCCCATTAACAATGAATCATATTTTAGTTTTTTAACAAGTGTAATTTTAGTTAAAATAACATGTTTTGTTTTATTTTTTGGCGCAGGCTGTGGCCCCCTGTCATGAAGGTAACTTTTATAATGTGTATTATGTTATATTGTATACCCAGTTGGGAATGAGTAAAAATCTAAATATATATAACTCAAAGGTGACTGACTGACTGGTTGACATAGTGATCTATCAACGCACAGCCCAAACCACTGGACGGATCGGGCTGAAATTTGGCATGCAGGCAGATGTTATGACGGAGGCATCCGCCAAGAAAGGATTTTGATTAATTCTACCCCCAAGGGGATAAAATAGGGGATGAAAGTTTGTATGAAACTTTGTCAATTTTAAACCGATCGGGCTGAGACTTTGCATGCATACAGCTACTATGACGTAGACATCCCCTAGGAAAGGATCAAAATTCCACGCGGACGAAGTCGCGGGCTCAGTTATGTAAGCCTACTTTGTAACTATGCAGGTCTTATTTTAATTGTCACAGTAACACTACTAGTATCATTTTTATGTATCACATTATTCGATCGTTCTATTGATTTAAGTCAAAATAGCGACATTAAGATGTGTGATCTTTCAAGATTATATGATTAATTTGATATCTATTAATACACCATTAATATTATTGACAATTGTAATAATTATTAAAATAGATAAAATGTTCGATTAAAAATAATAATTGTAAACGTTGACGGAACTAGACGGTGTATTGATCACAAGTATTGAATAATGTAATGTTTCTTGTGGGGAGAGCGTTTGGCAAAAGGGCAGTGTTTGGACGATAATCATTGAAGTAAGACGTATTGTGAAAAGTGCAAATAAATATATAAATAGTCAGTGATGTTTATTTCGTTCGCCTATATCCCTGAGGCTATCTCTATAGTCCTACTAATATTATAAATGTGAAAGTTTGTGAGTGTGGATGTATGTATGTATGTATGTTTGTTACTCCTTCACGCAAAAACTACTGAACGGATTTGGATGAAATTTGGAACACAGATAGTTTATAGCCGGGATTAACATATAGGATACATTTTATCCCGATAATCCCGAAAATTTTGTTACGTTAAATACTACGCGGACGAAGTCCGTGGGCACAGCTAGTTAGTAAATAAGTGAAGTAGTACTCACGGAGAGCGGCAGGAAGCTGAGCCCCACGATGAAGTTGGCCGCCCAGTTGACGGTGACGGCCACGGACGCGGCGGCCGGCCGCGCCTGCTGGTTGAACAGCTCTGCGGACCAACGAGGACCATCAGTACATACTCCTTGGTACTCCCTTTCAACTCCCCGGGACTCGTCGGGGGTCAAACCTCGACCTCATTATACAGTGGACCCCCGGTAATCCGACATGTCTATTATTAGGGGGCGGCGTCCATTAATTACGCGAGAATTTTGCTGACCCCATCTTGGTGAGACTCTTCAAAATTTATGTTTTGGCTGTAAACAACAGACTACCAATAACTTCACAACTTTTGAAAATATTTTATTCTTGAAATATTTTTCACGCAATTTTACACCGTTTTATGTTAGAAAAATAATTACGTGATATTTGCCAAGACCCCCCCTCCCCTCTGAGTGGGATTTGGAAAGATTTAGCGTGACCCCCTCCCCCCTAGAACACTTTGCCGGCGTCTTTGTTCCCGGTTGACTATAACCTGGATGTTTTCAAGTCGAGAGTGAACAGGTACCTTCTAGGCAAGTATGCACCACCGTAGACCACATCGTCACTTACCATCAGGTGAGATTGTGGTCAAATACTTGCCTATATCTAAATAATAAAAAAAAAAAAACCAAACCTTACGCCTTTACTGGACGCCCCTTATTCAATATTTTATTTTTGTCAATCTTCGCTAATGTACTTAGATAATGCATGATTGAACAGGTTACAACTTGTACGCGCCACCACTATGGCACTCGACGCGTAGGTATTGTTTTGATTCTGATTGCTTAGTTTAAAAAAAATCGACATACATAATGAAATATCATATATTGGATCTGTAGTTTGTGTAAAAAAATCCGGACTATAAGGGGGTCTTAGGCAGTACTCTATAATCCGACAAATTTGATAGTTTGACACAGCAAAACGTTTGTCGGATTACCGCGGGTCCACTATAAATAAATGATAAATATCGCCAGACTGACACACCAACTGTATGGTCCCAAACTAAGCAACGCTTGTACTATGGGCACCGTACAATGGACTGGGGGCGATCCCGGTGGCATCCAGACCGGGACGAATTACGAAATTTGCCCCGGCGGGAATCGAACCCGCAGCCACCATGTGCAGTGAGCCGAGCGGCCTACGCTCGAACCACTGCGCCAAGCGGCCGTCATTGGCCACCATTGTCGATCCTGGTTTACAGGAGTTACAATGGTGGGAGTGTGTGGCGGGACTCCCTTTTAACCGACTTGCAATAAAGGAGGATCTATATTCGTATGAATGAATATTTTTTTAAATTATTTTTTGTATGTATGTTCACCGATTTTGACCAATTTTTTTTTTCGGTTAACTAACATATTTTCACTTAAGGCTAAAGCGCCCATCTAGCCCGCGAAGTACAACTTTTTTAGGTTTTTTAGAATTTTTTCAAAATCTGACAAATAAAGGCACATTTTGTAATTCGCGACAAAGACCGTGTGCAGTGCATTTATTAATATATCCAACTCACTCTAAAACATTTCAAGAACGACAGCTATCCAGATAATCTGGCATTTTTTGTATATTTAATGATTAACTAGTATCATATCCACCGTGATAATATTTAGAGTAAAATAAATGTATTAACAAACGCACTGCATACTGTGTTTGTCGCAAATCACAAAATGTTGTCTTAAATGTTTTCAGATTTTGGATAAACTATAAAAATACTCGAAAATTTTGAATTTCGCGGGCTAGACAGGCGCCTTCACCTTAAGATACCTTGCAGCCTTAATTAAGATTTGTTTACTTAATCCGCATGCTAAGGAAAAATACACTCTATGCATATATGTCGTTAAGGGTGACAATGGCCGACAGCGAACCACTCACCATTGACCAGGAACCAGGGTATGGAGCCGGGTCCCACCGCGAACATCACCACGAACAGAATCACCAGCGCGATGCATAGATACGACACCCATTGTATGTGAGCCTGGAATTTGAAGAAAGATATATTATAGTGTTTTGTTATATTTACGCGAATACTACACATTGAAATAAAATTATTCAAAAAAAAAAACAACATCCTAATTTCCATAGGGAAGATGGCTGGGTGCTACCACCAACTTGGGATCCAGTAATTAATATAATTAAATCCAAAACCAAGCGTACCATTGCAAGACCTCGAGACACTGTGAGCACTTTCTGCGTGGATCGGACCGCAAACAACAACTTAATATGAGGGTACCCAGTTATTAACTATGACATCAGGACGTCTAACACCTCAGTCCCCCCGTGACCATGGCTGCTGTATAGCAGCCGAAACGTCGGGAACATAAAGTAAATAAACGCGATATAATCCGTAACAAAAATTTTTTTTTATTTCAAAGATATATATAGGTCTGTAAATTTAAATTTATTTATTTATACAACCGATTAAGCAGTGATAGCCGATTGGTTAAAGCAAGCGTCTTGCGGGCACCAGGTCTTGGGTTCAAACCCCGGCTCGCTCCTCTCGGTTTTCACTTTTTAGTAATCTATGTGCGAATCATAATTCCTATATGATTATCACTTGCTTACGGTGAAGGAAAACATCGTGAGGAAACCTGCATGTCTTAGAAGATCTAACCAATTTTCGAAAGACATGTGAAATCCGCCAACCCGCACTGGGCCAGCGTGGTGGATTACGGCCTGAATCCCCCTCGTGTTGAGGGGAGGCCCGTGCCCAGGAGTGGGATGTCAAAGCTGAACCGATTTTCATAAAACATAGCTAAGCACACTCTCGATTAGAATACCTTTCTAACATAAAAAACTAAATTGAAATCGGTTCATCCGTTTGGGCGCTACGATGCCACAAACAGACACACAAATACACATGTTAAACTTATAACACCCCTCTTTTTTGTCGGGGGTTAAAAAGGGTAGTAGACACAGATATATATTTACATAGATAACGCAAATGTATGTACTTTAGCGTGTCCGAAAACCCCGACCAAGCGTCAAGGTTGGTCGCCGATAACTTACAGTCCTCGCGACTACAGATATAAAAATATGAGTATGAGCGAGAGAATCGTAGCGGGCGGAGGGGCATCGGCGGCATCGGTGTCTTTGAATCGGATTTCCTGCCATCTGTGACGTCACAATAGGTGTTAAAAATTCGGCACGCTTGGTTTCAATACAAATCTTGATACTTGCGTTATCTATGTAAATCTATATCTGTACGTCTACGCGTCTAATACGTCTCGCTCACACAGTTGCCGTGACTGCGTGTGACCGGCAACTGTGTGAGCGAGACATATTAGATTTACGCGGGAGTGACAGAGACAGGTAATAACAGGTCATTGTACGAATTTCTTCTTGATCAGCGACCGTGCCACAGTAGATGTTGATTGCTTTATTGATACAGGCCTAAGACTTACGTTGTAATATGCGATGCAAAGGCCGACGGTGCATACGAACATTCCACTGAACCCTGACAGCAGCAGGGTCTTCCGGCCAGCCTTCTCCACCAGAAATAGACTAGCCAGAGTCATCAACACGTTCATCGCCCCCATGCCTGTGGGGGAGGCTCGGGTTACAATTGCACCGAGTTTCTTACTGTGGCTTTGCCAAAGGAAGGGTTATGCTTTCAGCACTCTATGCATGTATACAAAACTGATACCATGGATTCAACTCATGATTCTGGATTCATTAACGCACAGCCCAAGCCACTGGACGGATCGGGCTGAAATTTGGCATGCAGGTAGATGCTATGACGTAGGCATCCGCTAAGAAAGGATTTTGATTAATTCTACCCCCAAGGTGATAAAATAGGTGACGAATAATCCCGAAATTTTTGTTAAGTTAAAAAACACGCGGACGAAGTCGCGGGCACAGCTAGTCTTATATATAAAATTCTCGTGTCACAATGTTAGTTACCATACTCCTCCGAAACGTCTTGACCGATTTTTATGAAATTTTATATGCATATTCAGTAGGTCTGAGAATCGGTTACTATCTATCTTTCATACCCCTAAAAGACAGGAAAACGTCTGTCGGGTCAGCTAGTAGTTTATATTATTCGGAGTGAGTGGCCACTATCTGAACACTGCATTTTCTGAATGTCGACAACAACGCCACCTGCCGAGAACACCTATACCTACAATAAAAACCGTCCGTATGACCCTATAAGTACAAACATTATTTATCAATATCGGTCAAGCCGTTAGGAGGAAAATAATTATAAACACACACTTGAAATGAGCTGTTATCACAGACTTCTAAATATTGTGGCTATTATAGCTTCGTTTTGTTCAAACTCAAAAACTCAAAATTGTTTTATTCACGTAAGCCGACAAAACAGTAATATATAAAATGTAATTCACCGAGCGTGGCGTACTGCGACTGCGTCTCGGTGAGCTGCACCTTGGTGAAGATGTCGGTGGAGTAGAAGATGACGGCGTTGATCCCGGACAGCTGCTGCGCCAGCATCACCACCAGCGCGACCAGCAGCGGCCGCCGCAGCCGCCGGTTGCCCACCAGCTCGCGCAGGTTCACCTTCTTGCTCACCTTGTTCTTCTCGGCTTCCTGGCATTACAATGTTATAAGAAACTACCGCAGATATAGATTTACATAGATAACGCAAGTATCACGATGTGTATTGAAACGAAGCGTGCCGATTTTTTAACACCTCCTGTGACGTCACAGCCCAAATTAAATTAAAAACGCTTCAAAGACACCGATGCCGCCGATGCCCCTCGGCTGGCTACGATTCCCTCGAGTGATTATCTCGCTCATACTCATATTTTTTTATATCTGTAGTCGCGCGGCCTGTAAGTTAGCGGCGACCAACCTTGACGCTTCGTCGGGGTTTCGGACACGCGAAGTACATGCATTTGCGTTATCTATGTAAATCTATATCTATGGTTCCTACGCGTTATACTATAAAGCTTCGCTTCTTTCGGGCGTCCCTAGACGGGATTGTTTTTCTATTAAATTCTATGAGTTGCCTTAACAACGTACATGGTAACATAAGTCTTTCAAAGTTAAATTAATTTCTGCCCTTAACTTCACGTTGATAGTCCTTAAATGTGAAAGTTTGTGAGTATGGATGTATGTATGTATGTTTGTTACTCCTTCACGCAAAAACTACTGAACGGATTTGGATGAAATTTTGAACACAGATAGTCTATAACCGGGATTAACATATAGGATACTTTTATCCCGATAATCCCGAAATTTTTGTTACGTTAAATACTACGCGGACGAAGTCGGGGGGCACAGCTAGTATAATATATTGTTAGATACGTCCCAAACGTCCGTATAGAAGCGTCGCTTCAAAACTGAAATTAATAAGAAAGAAAAAGGAGTTTAGATTACCTGATGCATTTCCTCCATTTCCGCATGAACGGCGACGTCACCCCGCAACCAGTTGAGGGCTGAAAATTATCAGTTTTTAGTGTTTTAATACAACACTTATATCATAATGATACATCTTTCCTATGTCATCATAATATATTATGTACGATACGTTTGATATAATATGCAATAACTACTACTACACGTGTTTACTACACACCCAAAATTCACTATAACATGCACTTGCCAATATATGTACTGAAACGATAATACAATACGGGTAAGCGACGATACGTGTCAACTACAATACACATCTACTACGGTACGTGACAACTACAACACCTATCTACTACAATACGTGACAGTTACAACACATATCTACTACGATACGTTACGGCTGCAATACGTATCTACTACGATACGTGACAACTGCATTACATATCTACTACGATACTTGACAACTACAATACATATCTACTACGATACGTGACAACTACAATACGTATTTACTACGTGCGTGACAAATACAATACATATCTACAACGATACGTGACAACTATAATACACATGTACTACGGTACGTGGCAACTACACCACATATCTACTACAATACGTGACAGCTACAACACATATTTACTACGATACGTGACAACTACAATACGTATCTACTACGTGCGTGACAAATACAATACATATCTACTACATACGTGACAACTGCATTACATATCTACTACGATACTTGACAACTACAATACATATCTACTACGATACGAGACAACTACAATACGTATTTACTACGTGCGTGACAAATTCAATACATATCTACTACGATACGTTACGGCTGCAATACGTATCTACTACGATACGTGACAACTACAATACACATCTACTACGATACGTGACAACTGCATTACATATCTACTACGATACTTGACAACTACAATACATATCTACTACGATACGTGACAACTACAATACGTATTTACTACGTGCGTGACAAATACAATACATATCTACAACGATACGTGACAACTACAATACACATGTACTACGGTACGTGACAACTACACCACATATCTACTACAATACGTGACAGCTACAACACATATCTACTACGATACGTGACAAATACAATACGTATCTACTACGTGCGTGACAAATACAATACATATCTACAACGATACGTGACAACTACAATACATATCTACTACAATACACATCTACTACGATACTTGACAACTACAACACGTATCAACTACACGAACCTCTCTGCGCGTGCAGCTCCTGCCCCCTATTGAGCAGCAGGTACTTGGGCGACTCGGGGCACAGCGGCAGCATCGCGCACTGCAGCAGCGCGGGCGCCGCGCTCAGCGCCAGCAGCAGCGGCCAGCGCGCGCCCGACCCCAGCACCGACTGCAGCCCCAGCACTTGCGACAGGAGGATCGTCAGCGTGATCACCAGCTGGTATACTGTGCCTATCTGGAACATTCAAGTTGTCAAATAAATTCAAATTGTCAACTTACAAATTGTCAATTTTATATATTTATTTTGGTATGTCTACAACGGGATCGGAACGCGACCTCGACTGAGAAGGTCTAAGTATTCAGTTACGCGAAACGTCAGTTTTGAGGTATTGCGAGTCGATCGAGATGCCAGCGGTTAACGGAGTTGAGCCCGTCACAGGTAGCGTGTGAAAAATCATATTATATAGGTTTTCATGAGTAAAATCATTAAATTAAATCGCAGAGCGCTCGGTACTGTCACTGTTTTTATGATAAATTATCGAACAGTGATTTCATAGGATTACGTGTCATAGTGAAAATCCAATATGAATAAAATAATTTACTGTGAAAAATCACAGATGAAATACCATTGAAAGAAAAAGATATTTTCACATACTGAAAATGATTTTAAAGTAGCATTTCTATGACTACTGTGAAGTAACATCAACTCGCTGTGGGTGGATGGGTGTGCAGGTACCTACCGAACCGCGCAATGACGTCGGTGAGATCTCGGCTAAGTACATAGGCGCGAGGCCCGCGTTCAAACCGTTGTTGACTCCAATGAGTAACCTGCAAGAAAGAATAAAGATTCCATAGAATAAATAATCACTACATAGTATAAAACAAAGTCGGTTCCCGCTGTCTGTCTGTCCCTATGTATGCTTAGATCTTTAAAACTACGCACCGGATTTTGATGCGGTTTTTTATAGGTAGAGTGATTCAAGAGGAAGGTTTATATATTATGTATAACTAGCTGTGCCCGCGACTTTGTCCGCGTGGAATTTAATTGACAAAGTTTCATACAAACTTTCATCCCCTATTTTATCCCCTAGGGGTAGAATGAATTAAAATCCTTTCTTAGCGGATGCCTACGACATAACATCTACCTCCATGCCGAATTTCAGCCCGATCCGTCCAGTGGTTTGGGCTGTGCGTTGATAGATCACTATGTCAGTCAGTCAGTCAGTCAGTTACCTTTGAGTTATATATATTTAGATACATGCATAATATAGTATTATTTATATGGAAGAACAACGTTTGTCGGGTCAGCTAGTATTATAATAAGAATAAAGTTACTAAGGCCCGTTTAAATACATCGATCTCAAATCTAAGAGCGGTCTTATATACGCTTTTGACATGTCATGGCATAAGAAATTACGACCGCTAGGCGCAGTGGTTCGAGCGCAGGCCGCTCGGCTCACTGCACGTGGTGGTTGCGGACTCGATTCTCGTCTAGGCAAATTTAGGAAATGCCTTTTCGTAATTTACCTCGGTCTGGGTGTCACCGGGATCGCCCCCAGTCCATTGTACGGTATCCATTGTACGGTACCCATAGTACAAGCGTCGCTTAGTTTGGGACCGTACAGTTGGTGTGTCAGTCTTGGGCTATTTATTTATTTGATAACTTGTATTTTCCCTTTCAGATAGGCACTAGTGATGTAACGAATATTCGCATTCGCATTCGCGAATATTCGCATATTTTTTGACATTCGCATTCGCATTCGCATTCGCATTCGCAAGAATCTATGCGAATGTTTGGCGAATGTTTTTTGAAAAACAAACAGGAAATTATGTATGGGTGGAAATGGAAATTTAATACAACTAGTAATAATTATGTTTTTTTTCAACAAACTTACTCGTCGGGTTTTATTATTGCACTGCTTTTAGGTTCATAAAGCAACTTATTACGCACTAGTGCTTTTGACTTTAGATTTTTGAAAATCTTAGTAGATAATCCCAAAATAGTAAACATTTTTATAAAATAAATAAACAATGTTTATTAAAATATTATAAAGAAATATATCTGGCTTTGCCAGACCCATAGATAAATATAAGTAACCAAATGCATGTCGGACTACGCATACTATATGTATAGGGTTCCGTAGACATCCCGCCACTTTTCGATAATACTTCGATAATTTTACGATTTTTTTTTATTAAGAAATTCTGTTACTAAATTTATTAAACCGGCATTCATAGTAACCTTAAGCAAAAGTGTCATAAACCTTTATTTTCTTTTTGGACTGCTGAAAAGTTGTTATTAGGAATTTAACTAAAATAATAGTCGTGATTAGACTGGGTGTGTGGGTTTGAGACTCAGTCCAAACTTTAGAATTTTTAAAATTAATTATATTTATTTTTAATTGTAAATAACTATTTATTTCCTATAAGGATGAATCTGGCTACTTACGTAAAAAAGGCCTCTTTGAAGCTCAATATATCGTAAAAGGGAATTAATATTGAAAAACTGTCAAAGAAACCTTCAAATTATTTTAAAATACCTACCGAACAATACCTCACTCGAGGTGGTGAGTGAACATTTTTTTTCACTTTTCCCTCCTTAAGTACGGGAGGTAAAAAGTATTAGTTTCTTTCAAAATATAAATACTCAGTTTTGTAGCGGTTCATAAACTCTATTTTTTTGCCATTTGTAGTTTATCCGTAATAGTCTCTAAGTAAAATTACTGTGATGTCAGAGAGACGGACAGACGGACGTGGCGGAGCTACGAGTATAAGGGTTCCGAGTTTGACTACGAAACCCTAAAAACTTACAGCGCGACATCTTGTTTTATTTTTCATTCATCCTGCAATTCTCTAGGTCTGAAAAAATTCGTGAACTGCGATTTTTTTTCAATTAAGATTGTAGTATTTTAAATATTTTTT
The DNA here is from genome assembly GCA_918843915.1 of Notodonta ziczac. Taxonomy (NCBI): domain Eukaryota; kingdom Metazoa; phylum Arthropoda; class Insecta; order Lepidoptera; family Notodontidae; genus Notodonta; species Notodonta ziczac. The sequence continues at coordinate 3,207,749 of OU974064.1, forward strand.
ACAAAAATATGGGACTGTTGTGAGGTAGGCAACTAAATTATAAATAGGATCTTTCGCTAGTGTTCTTATTAGTCTAATTAAAATATTATTAAACTCAATTAAATTTGATTAATGTAATAATACTAAACTACCCTCATATCAAAACGAATCTCTTTGAATTAACTTTATGTGACTAACTTTGTTCTTTTAACTTGTTTGGGTTCGGCTATGTTCGGCCGACACGAAATGTCTGACGAAAAAAGAGGGGTGTTAATATTAATTTAACATTTTTTGTTAGAAAGGTATTCTGATCGAGAGTGTTCTTAGCACTGTTTCATGAAAATCGATTCAGCCGTTTGAAAATTATCAGGTCTTTTGTTGTTTAAAAATTAGGCGTATCGGAGATTTTTTCAAATTTTAAATTTAGAGTTATTTGAAAGTCAACATTCGCATTCGCATTCGCATTCGCGAATGTTGGAGCCAAATATTCGCATTCGCATTCGCATTCGCGAATGTCAAAAATCCAACATTCGTTACATCACTAATAGGCACAGTATACCAGCTGGTTAGCTTGGGCTGTACCGCCAAGAACTACCATCGGATCGGAACACAAGGTTAAAATGTAATTTCAATGAGGTGGCAGTAGGTAGCAGTGATGGAACATTTCACAGGTAGCATGTGAAAAATCATATGATATAGGTTTTCATAAGTAGCACCAGGTACTGACATAGGTAGAAACTGTTAAAAATCATTGCAATGATTGCAATGATTTTCAAACTGTTAAAAATCAATGCAATGATTACAATGATTTTTAACAGTTTGAAATCGTAAAGCGTTCGATACTGTCACGGTTTTAATGACAAATCATCGACCAGTGACTTCATAGGATGACGTCTCATAGTGAAAGTAAGAAATCTGAATAAAATCATTGACTGTGAAAAATCACAGGTGAAATAACAGTGAAAGAAAAATATAATTTCACGTAATGAAATGATTTGAAAGTAGCAATCATTTCTATGCCTAGTAGGTAGTTTAGGTACTACCCCGTGTATTAGCAGCTGTAGTGAACTGGACACAGCTCGCCTTTACCACCATTATACGCATCTCAAAAAACCTACTAATATTATAAATGTGAAAGTTTGTGAGTGTGGATGTATGTATGTATGTATGTATGTTTGTTACTCCTTCACGCAAAAACTACTGAACGGATTTGGATGAAATTTGGAACACAGATAGTTTATAACCGGGATTAACATATAGGATACTTTTTATCCCGATGATCCCGAAATTTTTGTTACGTGAAATACTACGCGGACGAAGTCCGTGGGCACAGCTAGTAAATAATAATCAAATATCACTCAGATTTAGGTATGTAAATAAAATGACAAAGCTAGTTTAGTGTGATGTGCATACCTACTCATACTTACATCAAATTAAACGTTTACGAACCAAAATAATAATTAATAAAACAGGGGTGGATAATATGATAATTGCTTTGGTGTGATGCCTTCCATGCGAAGTAAATAAATAGTAATTAACGACAATGTTGTTAAGAGGCAAGTGAGTGGCCCAATCCCCGCAAGCAGCGCCCGCGCACGAGCATGACTTGAAAAGCGGCATCACTCTCCTCAACCATAATAGAGGGAAGAGGGTGACCCGCTCCACAAAGCCAGGCATCCGCCAGGCATCCACAGACCCAGCCAGGACATCAGTAGACTTACCTGCCCAATATAAGAAGTTCGGCCGAGTTGGCGACCTTCGAAGTACCCTCGAACAGCGTTGCCACGAACACCAAAATATTGTTCAGTAGGAGACCACCTTTCCGACCGAATCTGGAAATAACGCAATAAATCATACTTTTTATCCAATTAATGGAGTTGCTTGGATTCTGAGCCCTTGGGGCAGTTACACTATGATGTTAAAAATAAGTCAATTTAATAATTATCATAGGTCTGAAAACCAATGTTTTCTTATCTATGGCAAAGATTGATTTGGTCTCTCAAGTGACGGAAATGTAATTTACCTGTCAGCTACGACCCCAGTGATGACCCCCCCTATCATGCCCCCCACGCAGTATATGGACACCGCTACCGACATGATTGTGGTCACTTTGGGGTCATCTTTCGCGGCCAGCGAACTGTTGGTCCCAGACAACGCTTCCTTTTGAAGCCATTCCGATATCACCTGGAAATAATAGTAATTATGAATAAATATCGCCAGACTAATATATCAATTGTATGGTCCCAAACTGAGCAACGCTTATGCTATGGGTACGAGACAATGGATTGGGGGGCGATCCCAGTGACACCCAGACCAGGGGAGGTCTATGTTAAAACCATTCGAATCGATTTTGGAAATTAATTAAGTGTTATTGTTACCTCCCTACCACATATTCAATTACTGTAATTCAAATATTATTCCAAATAAATGTTGAATTTGATTTAAAATAGGTACTGACATATACAGACTGACACACCAACTGTATGGTCCCAAACTAAGCAACTCTTGTACTATAGGTACCGTACAATGGACTAGGGGCGATCCTAGTGTCCCCCAGACCCGGGCAAATTACGAAAACGCCATTTCCGAAATTTTCCCCGCGGGTATCAAACCCGCAACCACCATGTGCAGTGAGCCGAGAGGCCTACGCTCGAACGACTGCGCCAAGCGGTCGTCATAGATGGGTACATTTTAAATAAATACAGAGCAGATTATGAAAAGGCCATTTCCGAAATTTGCCCCAGCGGGTATTGAACCCGCAACCACACGGTGCGGTGAGCTGTGTCGCCTACGCTGGAACCACTCAATCACTCAAGCGCTTCCGATGTTACATAACATGGCTAATCCATTTAACGATAAGTACAAAAGTGGAAAGCGATATAATCCATGCTTGGATATCGTCATTCGTCGTGAGTGTCAGTTTAACGATGTCTCGTGAATCGAGTCATGATCGTCGTAAAAAAAGCAATTAGGATCGTTAGTGTGAGCTTATGCTGAGACGTAGTTCACGCAGCGCAGGGCAGAGCAGATAATATCGTGTCATTGGCCTGCGTCCCAGCGTACGCAGCTCTGCCGGTACATCACTACATAGTAAGAAACAGGTAAAGCAGGGTCGCTGAGCACGAAGAAATTCGTACAATGACCTGTTATTACCTATCTCTGTCACTCCCGCGTAAATCTAATACGTCTCACTCACACAGTTGCCGGTCACACGCAGTTCACGGCAACTGTGTGAGCGAGACGTATTAGATTTACGCGGGAGTGACAGAGACAGGTAATAACAGGTCATTGTACGAAATTCTTCGTGCTCAGCGACCCTGCTTTAGTGTAGTAACTTGATAGTAAAAAACAGTCACTTCCCGCTCTCTGTATGTCCCTATGTATGCTTAGATCTTTAAAACTACGCAACGGATTTTGATGCTGTTTTTTTAATAGATAGAGTGATTCAAGAGGAAGGTTTATATGTATAATACATGCATAATATAGTAGAGAAACACTGATAAAAATATCCGTGCAAGGCCGGGGTGGGTCGCTAGTTGGTTAGAAAACAAGTTGTCAGTCACGGGATGCCCGGCAGATGTGAAACATGTGTAGTGTATATTATGCGCGCGCACACACAAGGGAGTCGAGAGCGGTGGCGTAGAGGGGACATGACGTCACGAGAGAGCGTCATGCCGTATTGCCGTGACGGCAAACTGGTCGAGTTTACTGCCAAAGTCTGCTCTGCCCTGTACTGCGTGAACTATATCGGCTGCGTGTCACGATATGATCACACTGTGTTTGTCCTACTCTGTGGCTTGTTGTAGTGACGGCAAAAATACTACGCGAGATGTGCACGTAGGGACTCTTTTAAGTGATGAAAATCTAGAGAAATATAGAAGGCGCAGCGTAATTTATTTAGATTTGTATTTTGTAGTTGTATATTGTGACCTAAGTCTGCTTCAACATGGCGGCTATGTCAATTCTGTACCAAGTTGTGACGCGTCTGCCTGTCAGCATACGCTTACCCTTAGTATCGACAGCCTATGTAGATACCGCAATAATGACATGAACATATTGCGTTTTATAACACGATACAGAATTTGCATTTATTTATTTAGCACGGAAGGAACCACGCTAAAGAAAATATTTTCGTATCTACCTTTTTGTATGTATCATTGACACCTTGCTCACCTTTAAAGACCCGTATTAATAAATCGCTATCTCAAATCTGAGAGCGATCTTGGAAATGTCATTCTTATGTCATATCAGTACAAAATGACATGTCAAAAGCGTTCTCAAGACTGCTCTGAGATTTGTGATCGATCTTTTAATACGAGCCTAAGCTAGCTATCTAATTTAAATACCTAAATCTGAGTGAGTCTTGATTAGCTTGGTGCTGAATTACTAGTGTATTCTTTTCTAGTACTTTCTTGTGACAATGGTGTTGCCTGCTCACATTACGTTGCCGTTTCCGAGAATGTATAACACATTTTTTGTAGTGAAATGAATGACCATTGAGTTACTTGCCAGAACTAAACACGTCTTAACAATTTCAATCAACAAGTCATCATCAATGTTGAGTGCCCTTATGAATTAGTGATGTAACGAATGTTGAATTTTTGACATTCGCGAATGCGAATGCGAATGCGAATATTTGGCTCCAACATTCGCGAATGCGAATGCGAATGCGAATGTTTTGACTTTCAAATACAAAATTTAAAGAGAAGATATAAAACTTAAAAAATAAAGTTGTACTTTGTAAACTACAAAAGAGCTGATAATTTTCAAACGGCTGAACCGATTTTCATGAAACATAGCTAAGAACACTCTTGATCAGAATACGTTTCTAACAAAAAAAAACAAATTTAAAATCGGATCATCCGCTTGGGTGCTACGATACCAAACACAGATACACAGGTTGAAAGAACGAAGTTAGTCACATGAAGTAAATAAGAAGAGATTTGTTTTGATTTCAGGGTAGCTTAGTATTAATGCATAAATCAAATAATTGTAATTAATATTCAAATTTTATTGAGTTTGTTCAATTTTTTTTTATTCAATTATATGTTAAAAGTGCATTATGTACAAGTGAGCTAAGTTAATAATTACATTACGATCGAAGCTGGTTTGCAGGCCGAGACTAACGCGAGGGCTGTGATGGAGCTAAAGGTGTAATGAACAATGCTCACGCGTTTCATACGACATTTTACAACACACTTCGAGTATATTGCAACCTTAATTGAAAAAAAAAATCAGAATTCTCGAATTTGTTTAAGACCTAGAGAATTGCAGGATGAATAAAAAATAAAACAAGATGGCGCGCCGTAAGTTTCTAGGGTTCCGTAGTCAAACTTGGAACCCTTATAGTTTCGCCACGTCCGTCTGTCCATCTGCCCGTCCCTCTGACATCACAATTATTTTATTCAGAGACTATTATTGCAAAGTTATTCTATTGTAACTCCCATACTTAAGAAACGTCAGTGAAAAAATGTTTACTCACCCTCTCGGGTGTATCATTATGTATTGTTCAGTAGGTATTTTAAACAATTTATAGGATTCTTTGTCAGTTTTTCAATATTAATTCCCATTTACGAAATACTGAGTTACAAAGTGGCCTTTTTTACGTGAACAGCGGATTCATCATTTAAATTAGGACCACATTATTAATGGTTTATTATAGGAAATAAATAGTTCTTTACTTTTAAATATAAATATAATCAATTTTGAAAAAAACTAAAGTTTAGACTGAGTCTCAAACCCACGCGCTACTGATTGTGCACCCAGTCTAATCACAACTTAATTATTTGAATTACAGTTCCTTATAAGAACTTTTCATCAGTCCAAAAAGAAAATAAAGGTTTATGTCACTTTGCTTAAGATTAAGATAAGTCTATGAGTGCCAGTTTAATAAATTTACTAACAGAATTTCTTACTATTTTATTCATACGGTATCCAATAGTTTTTTTATTTCGCAGAAATTAATCCGTTGAGATGTTTCATACCAATAAAAAGACAAAACTTTATTTTAAAGGTTCCATATTATCGAATCGTGGCGGGATGTCTACGAAACCCTATAGTATGCGTAGTCTGTCATGCATTTGGCTAGTTATATTTATCTATGGGTTTGGCAAGGCCCCTAACAATGATTATACTATTTGAAATATAATAAATCGAATGTTTATATAAATAATATTAATAAATAAATTTATTTATAATATTTTAATAAAAATTGTTTATTTATTTTATAAAAATGATTACTATTTTTAGGATAACTCTCTACTAAGATTTTTTTAAATGTAATGCCAATAGCACTAGTGCGTAATAATCTTCTTTATGAACCTAAAAACGGTGCAATAAGTGCTACCCTTCGAGCAAGTTTGATGAAAAAATATATAATTCTTATTAGTTGTATTAAATTCCATATCCATTTATACATAATTTCCTTTTTATTTTTAAAAAAACATTCGCAAAACATTCGCATAGATTCTTGCGAATGCGAATGCGAATGCGAATGTCAAAAAATATGCGAATATTCGCGAATGCGAATGCGAATGCGAATATTCGTTACATCACTATTATGAATACATCGATGACAAGTCTGTGAGCAGTCTGGAGTTCGCTTTTGACATGTCATTTTGTTATGGTATGACATAAGAATGACATTACCAAGCCCGCTCTCAGACTTGACATAGATCTAGACACGCGGTAGCGTGTCAAGCCAAGTTCAAGTAGAACTAGCGTGCAGCACCGTTAATTAATACAGGCCCCGTCAGAGACGCGAGCCGTGGTTTGAACCTGCTCACCTTGTGTTCCCAAACGCACCTACGTACGACTAAGTCATAGGCAATTTTAAATAATTTAGTCATTAATGCGCATCGACATCAAATAAGCGGCATCTGTTATTGACATCGTTATTTTTTGACATCGATGCCTACCAGTAGTACCAGTGTTCATATCATATCGTCACTCGCTATCGACACGACACGTACTTTTCCTGTGCCGTTATCGCCATGACATACCTAATTATGACTCGTTTTCGGGCATCTACAACTAGATGGCATCAACATCCGATGTCAACATAACTCGACATCAGATATCAGTATCTTCAAGTGGCATCGATGCCTGGCTTCGTTATTGTAAAAGCGCCCATATCTATTTACGATGATTTACCAACAATTAAAACTAGTAGGTACTTACCCCTTGCGGAGCGTTAAGCACGCCTGTGTTGTAGCCATGTTGGAAGGCGGACCAGCAGGCAGAAGATATGATGGCGAAAGCGAGCCGCGGGTTCATGCCCTGCGGAGTACAAATAATCTAATAAGCATAAGACGATCGCTTGGCGCAGTGGTTCGAGCGTAGGCCGCTCGTTCCACTGCATCGGGTGGTTGCGGGTTCGATTCGCGTCACGGTAAATTTCGGAAATGGCCTTTTCGTAATTTTCCCTGGTCTGGGTGTCACTGGGATTGCCCCCAGTCCATTGTACAAGCGTTGCTTAGTTTGGGACTATACAGTTAGTGTGTTCGTCTGGCGATATTTATTTACCTATTTATTTATTAAGTATGTATCACACCAGTAGGCATGGCCTAGTTTAGGTGGCCTATGTAGCAGTGTTGGGAGTATGTGGCGGGAACAGTCCCAATAAAAAAGGTGCTCAATGGCTCATATTAATAAATCGATCTCATGTCTGAGAGCGATCTTGGAAATGCCATTCTTTTGTGAGACCAGTTCAAAATTACATGTCGAAAGCGTACTCAACACCGCTCGCGGACTTGACATAGATTTATTATTTACTAACTGAGCCGACAGACGTTGTCCTGTCTTTAAGGGGTATGTAAAATAGATAGTAGCCGATTCTCAGACCAACTGAATATGCATATAAAATTTCATAAAAATCGGTCAAGCCGTTTCGGAGGTGTATATGGTAACTAACATTGTGACACGAGAATTTTATATATAAGATAGGTAGATACTCATGTAAAATACGTAATTGACTTAACAAACTTTCAAAAGCCGTGGATTTTGTTGTACAAATAAAAAAACATTGACTGAGTACTTTATTTGTCATGCGTATGGAAAATAGAAACAGCGCCATACAAAGTCCATTATCCATACGAAGTAGACACGCGAATTATAAATTAAAAAAACAGTTTACGATAAAAATCTTTAGGTACGGCAGACTCTCTTCGCCGAGCCTTCGCGGTGTATGCCAGGGTGAACCCTTGGGGACCCATTACATGGCAGAGTGTGCTACCTACACCGTTGCTTTTTAGGGGGTATATCTCTCTCCACAAGCCTCTCCCGAGGCGGAAGGGGAGCCATAAAGGGTTATCCAACGGAAAAAGGTAACAGACTCTCTTGGTAAATCGTAAATCTATTTTTACGGTAAATGCTTATAGTCGGTTATTGAGGTCGAATGGCGTGTCGGCGTTCAACGTAAACATTGAACATTCCCGCGGTTTATAGCTGAGAGTGACCGCACATAGAAAACATAAGCGCACGCGCAGGCAGTGTACCTATGCTCAGACAGAATATATAGACTACTAGCTGAGCCCGCGACTTCGTCCGCGTGGAATTTAACTTAACAAAAACGCCCGCTCCCGCGTTCTGAGCCCGCGCGGCAGGAACCATTTATTTATATTTTGTTTTTCTAAAATAAAAGTAGTCTAAGTTACTGCTTATAACATCAGCTATCTACCAGTGTAAGTCCCTTCAAAATCGGTCCAGCCGTTTCGGAGATACTCTTTGATTTAATGTGTTTTTATTTTTTACGCGGACCCCTAATTGTTTTTTTTTAATTAACGTAGCCTAAGTTGCTCCTTATCACATCAGCTATCTGCCAGTGAAAGTCCCGTCAAAATCGGTCCAGCCGTTTCGGAGATTACCCGGAACAAACACACAGACAGACAGACAGACAAAAAAATGTTAAATCGCGTTTTTGCTATAGGTGTCGTATGTGCTTTCATATGCATTTAGTGAAAAGGTGTTATTTTGATATTACAAACAGACACTCCAATTTTATTTATGTGTATAGATTTGACCTTGACCATAGTAGGCAGTGATAGCTGAATAGTTTAGCACGCGTCTTGCGGGCACAAGGTCCTGGGTTCAAACCCCGGCTCGCACCTTTGGGTTTTGCGGAATCCATGTGCGAATTTAATTTCAATATAATTATTATCACTTGTTTACAGTATAGGAAACCTGCATGCCTTAGAAGGTCTAACAAATTTACGAATGACATGTGAAATGCGCCAACCCGCACTGGGCTGGCGTGGTGGATTATAGCCTGTTTCGGATGTTAAAAAAGGGCTAAATTATTATTGTTATAATAGATTATCTATACATCTATACAAATAAATAAAATTGGAGTGTCTGTTTGTAATATCAAAATAACACTTTTTCACTAAATGCATATGAAAGTACATACGACACCCATAACAAAAACGCGATAAAAAAAATTTTTGTCTGTCTGTCTGTCTGTCTGTGTTTTTGTTCCGAGTAATCTCTGAAACGGCTGGACCGATTTTGACGGTACTTTCACTGACAGATAGCTGATGTTTTAAGAAGTAACTTAGGCTACTTTGATTTTAGAAAAACAAAATTTTAAAAACTGGGTTCCTGCCGCGCGGGCTTATAACGCGGGAGCGGGCTTTTTTGTTAAGTTAAATTCCACGCGGACGAAGTCGCGGGCTCGGCTAGTATGTACTATAATATAACAATAGTAATTTTATATGAATAAATAAATAAATATCGCCAGACTGACACACCAACTGTATAGTCGCAAGCTAAGCAACTCTTGTACTATGATACTGTGCAATGGACTGGGGGCGATCCCAGTGACACCCAGACCTGGGCAAATTACAAAAAGGCCATTTCCGAAATTTGGCCCGGCGGGAATCGAATCCGTAACCACCATGTGCAGTGAGCCGAGCGGCCTACGCTCGAACCACTGCGCCAAGCGGTCGTCTTATGCATCAAAACTTGCAGCCGTAACCGTAAGACTCCCGCGTAAACATCGCGTAATAATGGCGTTTTATTTAAACAATTTACGTTACAGTATGCAAGTACATGTGCCAAGACTGATTTCATGAATAGCTGGCAATCTGAAATAATAAAACTTCAAGAATCGTGTTTTTATGCTATGTTAAGCGAGGTCGAGGGCGGTCGGGGAATGGAAAGGTGACCGTTAATACTTTCAGTAACTTGTAAACAAGTTGGAACAAAACAGGAATTATACGATTTTTGTTTTTGTTTTTTTCAGATAACAAGATCCGGTCAATTACACTACATAGTATGTTTTCTAAAGAAATACTAATACCAAAAAAATAAATATGAAAATAATAATTAATAGAATTAAATGGTCTGGGTGTCACTGGGATCGCACTCAGTCCATCATACGGTACTCATAGTAGAAGCGTTGCTTATTTGGGACCGTACAGTTAGTGTGTCAGAGTTGGAATTTTCCGACGATGTTTCATGAATAATGCTTAAATATTTCAGCATTTTAAAATTGTTTGTACCACGAAACCATTATACAAATCTATCTAAAATATGATAACAATCGAATCGAAATCAATAATTACTATTTTAGACATAAACTGCCATGTAAAATATGACTCAATACTCATGAGCGCGCATTATAGGTAAAAATCAGTTTTAAAATGCCGATTTTTTTTTACATCCTGCTATTATTATAAATGTGAAAGTGTGTGAGTGTGGATGTATGTAAGTTTGTTACTCCTTCACGCAAAAACTACTGAACGGATTTTGATGAAATTTGGAACACAGATAGTTTATAACCGGGATTAACATATAGGATACTTTTTATCCCGATAATCCCGAAATTTTTGTTACGTCAAATACTACGCGGACGAAGTCGGCGGGCACAGCTAGTAATTCATAAAAATATCGCCGGAAAATTCCATCTCAGTGGGGTCCAGAATCATGATCAATGGTATCAGTTTTCCTTAGGATGCCCTTTACACGCTGTATACAGGTTGAAACAGAAAGGGTATACTCTTTCTTCAAACTTAACTTGGTAATTCTAAAACTATCAGCTTTGGAAGAAACTTGAACAACAAAAGGTGTTACAGGGATACAGCTGTTGACAGATTTCATAAGTCTACAAAACCTTCAGTACTTCAACTGTCCCACAAAGCCGATAGTTTTAGATTTACAAAGTAAAGTTGCAATGAAATTAGTATACCCTTTCTGTTTCACCTAGTACGATTAGTAAAATGTTGTATGCTGTTGTTTTTGACTTCGAAAAATTTCCGTTCATGTTGAATCCCTCCCCAGACTTGATGTTATGTCAGCGTGTTTGCACTGCTGGTTGGTTATAACACTCGCTTGCTATGTCCAAACGCGACTGTTTGTTTGCCGAAAATAGTGGCGCCGAGGACGGCGTGGGTGATCTATGAGGTGTCATAGCGATGAGATAAGGGGCAAAGTAATAATTTATAAAGATTACTAGCTGAGCCCGCGACTTCTTCCGCGTGGAATTTAACTTAACATAAAATGCCGCTCCCGCGTTCTGAGCCCGCGCGACAGAACCCATTTTTTTGTTTTTCCAAAATAAAACTAACCTAAGTTACCCGCTTATAACATCAGCTATCTACCAGTGAAAGTCCCGTCAAAATCGGTCCAGCCGTTTCGGAGATTATCCGGAACAAACATACAGACAGACAGACAAAAAAAAAATTAATCGTGTTTTTGCTATGGGTGTCGTATGTACTTTCATATGCATTTAGTGAAAAGGTGTTATTTTGATATTACAAACAGACACTCCAAATTTCGATTTTTGTTTTATCTTCCAACTCCTCCTATTATTTATTTCGATAACATTCGTGCGGGTTCCAGGAGTTTTCCCCGGGACTCGTCGAGGGTCAAACCTCGACGTCATTATTGTTCACCATTGTCGATCCTGGCTTACAGGAGTTAAAGTGGTGGGAGTGTGTGGCGAGACCAGTCTAATAAAAAAAATATAAAACTTGGCGTCCCACTCTTGCATAGGCTCTCCGCATTGTGATGTCATTCCCTCAGTTTAACGACCAACGAACGAATTGGTTTTTTTCTTTTTTTTTAAACACAGATTACATCAACATGCCGTCACGATTTTGTTGAAATAAAAACGTTTATTGCTGTTAGTCATAGAATAGGAAGTATTCTCATGCTTTGTGCTATACTGGGGATTACTAGGAAAACAGAAAGGGTGTACATTTTTTTTGCAACTTTACCTTGTAAATCTAAAACTATCGGCTTTGTGGGACAGTTGAAGTACTAAGGGTTTTGTAGACTTGTGAAATCTGTCAACAGCTATATCCCTGTAACACCTTTTGTATTTCAAGTTTCTTCCAAAGCTGATAGTTTTAGAATTACAAAGTTAAGTTCTGAAAAAAAAGGTAGGTATATAGAATAGGAAGTACTTCTCATGCTTTGTGCTATACCTACTATTATTTTGCAACTTTACCTTGTAAATCTAAAACCTTCGGCTTTGTGGGACAGTTGAAGTACTAAGGGTTTTGTAGACTTATGAAATCAGTCAACAGCTTTATCCCTGTAACACCTTTTGTATTTCAAGTTTCTTCCAAAGCTGATAGTTTTAGAATTACAAAGTTAAGTTTTGAAAAAAAGGTAACCCTTTCTGTTTCAACCTGCATATATAAGCTATATTAAAGTCCGTATTAAGAAATCAATCTCAAGTCTGAAAGCGATCTTGAGTACGCTGTTGACATGTCATTTTGTACTGGTGTGATAAAAGAATGACATTTACAAGATCACTTTTAGAATTGAGATTGATTTATTAATAGCGGCTTATGACTGCGAAATGTGGATGCTGAGACCTCTGCTAAAAGCCAATAAGTTCTGAAAGCGCCATTGTACCTACCACAGATTATACGAGTACACCGCTGCGATACGTCAAGTCAACGCACTGACTGCAGTACAAGGCTACCTTTCGGCTATCGTAAATTTATTTTATTTTCTTTTAAATAAATAAAATAAATATCGCCAGACTGACGCACCAACTGTGTGGTCCCAAACTAAGCGACGCTTGTACTATGGCCACCGTATAATGGACTGGGGGCGATCCCGGTGACACCCAGACCTGGGCAAACTACGAAACGGCCATTTCCGAAATTTGCCCCGGCGAAGAAGAATGAGTGCAGAATGCCAATATTTTTATATTATAATACTTAGAAATGCATTAAAATCAAGAAATAAAACATTACACACACTACTATGAATTGACGCACACACATTTGTAAACTCCACACCGACTCACTCTCTGGCTGACAAACGGTGACAGTTTTTCGAGGGCGGGACTTCCATAGTGCATTCTGCGTGCGAGTAAGTATCAAATAGTCTTTGACAATAAAACCTTAATGACGTTTAAAATTAAAATTGAAATGAATTATGGTCGAATTTCGATCATTATAACGGGAATACGACGGCCGCTTGGCGCGGTGGTTCGAGCGTAGGCCGCTCGGCTCACTGCATCGAGTGGTCGCGGGTTCGATTCCCGTCAGGATACAATTCGGAAAAGCCTTTTCGTAATTTTCCCTGGTCTGGGTGTCACTGGGCTCGCCCCCAGTCCATTGTACGGTACTTATAGTACAAGCGTTGCTTAGTTTGGGACCATACATTGGTGTGTTCGTCTGGCGATATAAAAAAAATACTAATACGATAAAGATAAGATACTTCAATAATTACTGAAAGCTATCGATAGATACTTGCTTACTTGCTTGAAGAGCTTCGTAACGTAAGTACTTATATGAAAGTTGTCTCGACCGGCGTACAAGGTCATAGCGACTCACCCACTATCAGTCTCAAAGATGACATAATAATAATGTTGTTTTTCTCATATTATTATTTTCATATTCAAGCTATAATGGATCATGTATGCTAATCAGTATCATAAATAGATTAAATCCTGGAATAATACAATGTAAATGAGCTAGTTTTCAACTAAATTTATCGCATCAGACGATGCGCGTGGGTCTAACGAACGAAGACAGCAATAGTAGGTACCTAATAGTCCGGTCAATTTAGACATTCGAAGTTACATAAAGTCCCAACAAGCTGAAAATCAGTGAAATTGTTCAAAACATAATTATAAACAATGTCTAAAAGTTCCCCATCATTCCCGGGTATGGGAAAAAAAAATTCAAGGTCAAAGGTCAAAAAAATGAGTTTTTCGCGATTAATGGTAAGTTTTATCATAAAGTACCTAAGACAAAAATTGTAGATCATAAAATTATCTATAAAAAATGTCCCAATACTTTTTTCCTACGAGGCACCGTTTCTGAGATATAACGATTCAAAAAGTTATAAAAGTTGTTATCGTCACTCTTAGGAGGTCTGAACGTTTCCGTGTCGGAAAAAACAGTTTTCATGCTTATCCTAATTCATAATGTAGATAACAAAGTAGATAGATAATGTAGACGTAGTCTTAACTGATCACTTAAATAAATACTTAATTGCATTTATGCAGTAGCTATTTCGTCATAAAAAAAAACTGACTGTGTGATTCATAACTGTTTAGTTGTTTTTTTTTCTGAATGGGACTAGTAACCACGGTTACTCCAGTAAGCCAGGATCGAGAACGGTGTCCAATGATGACGTCGAGGTTTGACCCTCGACGAGTCCCGGGGACAAGATAAATTGTCATGAAACCCGCACGAATCGAAAGAATCGAAAGAAAGAATAGAAGGAGTTGAAGAAAATTATCTACTTCCCTCCGTTGCGAAGCGGGAGACAGAAACAATTGTATGGGTTGATGATGGCTGGACTGATGCTTTGTTGGTTGATGAATACAGATAAATAAATAAATATTGCCAGACTGACACACCAACTGCACGGTCCCAAACTAAGCTAAGCTTTTACTATGGGTACCGTACAATGGACGGGGGCGATCCCTGTGACACCCAGAACCGGGCAAATTACGAAAAGGCCATTACCGAAATTTGCTGCGGCGGGAATAGAACCCGCAACCACCATATGCAGTGAGCCGAGCGGCCTACGCTCGAATCACTGCGCCAAGCGGTCGTCAGAAATATTTTGATATTTCTACAGACTAGCTTCGACCCGCGACTTAGTCCGCGAGGACTTAAAAGTAAGTAGACTATCCCACTTGTTAAACTAGTTATAAACTGTCTGTGTGCCAAATTTCATCCAAATCCGTTCAGCCATTTTTGCGTGATTAATTAACAAAAAAAGATCCAAAGACTTATTCTCATTTCTAACCTAACAGACGACGAAAAGATAATATTAATTTTGTTATCAAATTACAAAGTTAGGTAGGCACCTGCCTGCCTACTTACCTATTTGTCAGAATTTAATCTCGATCTAAAACTGTCGGAAAATAGAACAATGCCGCCATTTATTTAATTAAACATTAGGGCCTGAGCACACCGCGTTTTTTAAACGCGCCGTCGACGCGCGTTTGTAGCGATACATACGCGATACGCACACGAATAGACGCAGCCTGTAGACCTTTGCACACTTGTATAAATTTAAACACGCGTTTCATGTTTTTTAAACGCGTCGATGTCGCTCGTTTGAATTGATACAAACGCGAAGCTAACGCGCGTGTGTATCGATACAAACTGCTCTGTAGGATAAAAGCGCGCGCGTCGACGACGGCGCGTTTAAAAACTTGGTGTGCACAGGCCCTTAAAGTTGTGAGAAAGAGGTCGTACACTGCAATATGACGTCACCATCCGACATCATTATTTACAGATGTTAGATGTTCAATGACGTGTCCATCTAATTCATGATTTTGATGAGAATATGTGTATTCTTATACTTAATTTTGTTTATTTAAAAGCCATAACAATGACTGGGCATGGACCTCCCCTTCAAGCGAGGGGGATTCAGGGTATAATCCGCCACGCAGGCCCAGTGTGGGTTTACGGATTTGACATATATCTTTCGAAAATAATTATAAGAAAAAAAGTGTTAGAATGTTTAAGCAATGTAATTATATGCCCTATACTCTTCAAAACCCAAGTATAATTTTGGAATTTTTAGACATCTAAATATATATAACTCTAAGGTGACTGACTGACTGACTGACATAGTGATCTATCAACGCACAGCCCAAACCACTGGACGGATCGGGCTGAAATTTGGCATGCAGGTAGATGTTATGACGTAGGCATCCGCTAAGAAAGGATTTTGATTAATTCTACCCCCCAAGGGGATAAAATAGGGGATGAATAATCCCGAAATTTTTGTTAAGTTGAATTACACGCGGACGAAGTCGCGGGCACAGCTAGTCCTTTATACAGCAGTAGTGCTACTTTTAGCAACGATAATCGATATATCGTGACATTAGTATCGTCGAATCCTACTCTGAATTCCATCTTATTTGCCGTCGTATATGGTCTAAACGAACGATTTTGTATTGTTCGTTCAGTAATCGATACGACGGCAAAAAAGATGGAATTTAGAGTAGGATTTCACGATACGAGAGTCACGATATATCGATGATCGTTGCTAAGAGAAGCACCACAGCATTTCGGGACCGGTCGTTGGTAATCTCAATAACATCTGTTATGTATTAGGTATTATTATCTATTCTAAGAACGGGATAAGTCGAGATAACATTGCAATTACCTTTGACCTCAGAATGATAATAGGATAGGTGCCTATTGTTTTAAACGATTGTCCTTGCTCTTTGAAAGCAGAGGTAACTACAGTGTTAGGTACTCATTATAAAAACAGTTTTATTTATATTGCTAACGAGTTCTCACACAAACGGCTGAATACACAATAAACAATGTATGAAAAGCTTTTTTTATATAACAACAACTAGCTGAGCCCGCGACTTCGTCCGCGTGGAATTTAACTTAACAAAAAAGCCCGCTCCCGCGTTCTGAGCTGAGCCCGCGCGAGAAGACCTATTTGTTTTTGTTTTTCTAAAATAAAAGTAGCCTAAGTACATCAGCTAGCTTATAACATCAGCTATCTGCCAGTGAAAGTCCCGTCAAAATCGATCCAACCGTTTTGGAGATACTCTTTGATGTCATGGGTTTTTATTTTTTACGCGGAACCCTAATTGTTTTTTCTAAAATTAACGTAGCCTAAGTTACGCCTTATAACATCAGCTATCTGCCAGTGAAAGTCCCGTTAAAATCGGTCCAGCCGTTTCGGGGATTACCCGGAACAAACATACAGACAGACAAAAAATTTTTAAATCGCGTTTTTGCTTCAGTTGTCGTATGTACTTTCATATGCATTTAGTGAAAAGGTGTTATTTTGATATTACAAACAGACACTCCAATTTTATTAATTTGTATAGATTGTAGTTTCCTCAAAATGTTACGTACAAGCGAGTAAGAGTGTAAAACTGATTAAACGACTTTCAAAAAAGGAGAAGGGTCTATGTTAGTATGTTGGTATTGTTTTTGTGTATGTATGTTCACCGATTACTCCGTCAATAATGGGCCGATTTTGATAATTAATAGTTTTTTTATTTGAACCACCTAGATACCTGCTCTGCAGGTGGTCCAAATTTCATCAAAATTGGTCCAATAGTTTGAGGGATATAGACGATTTACGGTCACCAGAAATTAAATACGTAGTTTACCACTAAAATAATGAAAAAAAAATATTTTCATAAAAAAATTGAAGCTACTTTAAAAAAACCTAGGTGCACTAAAAAGCTAGAAATCATTTTTTTTTATATTTTTTTTTTTTGAGCGCAGTCCGAACTATAGGTACTTACTATGTGTACTTGATAACAAAGTACGTAACGCATTGAAGCGAGTCGGAAATCGGAATTAATATCCCGTTACGATACGATCGCCCCGGCCGGGCCGGCCCAAAGGCGGGTGGGGTGAATCACGTAGGTACGCCGTATTCAATGTAACACAAACCGGATTTCCATGAAGTCGGGATTCGTAACTGTAGTACGTTTACACGTTTTAGTCAAGACTGCAGCTCATACACGGCACGACCGGGTTACTACCCTCTTACAGCGGGCCTAGCACATGGTCACGACAAAAGTTTTTATCACAGATTTTCTCGCCCTAGGCGGCGAGATAGCCGCTTTTTCTTATGTGCTAACATGGCGTGCTGTGACAAAGGTTTGACATTTGAGAAAACGAGTTTGACGAATAGATTTTATCTTTTTTTTTTTGTGTTAATGGCCTCTTTCCACTGAGTCAGGCCCAATGTGATTCTGCCAGATTTTATCTTAAGTGCTAGCACGTGGTGCCAAAACTTATCACAGTGAGACCAATTTGACAACTCTCCGCGAAATAATTTATTACGGTCGAAGGGAGGTAGTGACAAAGTATAAATTAATTCATTTCGCAAAAATATAATAAAAAAACAATGTCGCAAGCGCTTGTGAATTATTTATTAGCGCAGCGGGCGCAATATAACGCCCGAAAAGTGCAAAGGCGGGGAATAAGGGACGCCAATTGATAACATCAAAAGGCAACACACTGGAGCTATTTTAATATTTATATTAATATCTAAGTACTACCCTATGTAATTATTGAAAATAAGCAACTGGCGATTATAAAAAAAAAAAAAATACGTAAAAAGACTAGCCCGCTGAGTGTCTTGCCGGATCTTCTCAGTCGAGGTCGCGTTCCTATCCGGTTGTAGATATAAGGAAAAAAATATGTAAATTGACAATTTGTAAGTGCCCCCGTAGGCCTAAACAAAATAAATGATTTGAACTTGAACTTTGAACAATAATAATAAGAGTAAGGAAGTGACGTATAAGTGTAAAGTATCTAGTATATAAGATTCTGTTGGTATGCTTGAAGTTCTGCGGGATAGATGCGTGAACGACTTTTTTTAAATCTATATACGAGTATATAAAAATGAATCTCTATTTCCTTGGTCATCGCAACACGCGTGAACGAATGGAACGATTTCGCTAGTTATTTTTTTATGCGTTTATTATCAGGAGATGTAAAGGTTCTTATGCAATAAAATATTAGGAGAGTTGACCGGAACAATTCGAGTTCAATATTCAAAGTTAAGGCTAAAGCGCCCATCTAGCACGCGAAGTTCAAATTTTTTGAGGTTTTTTAGAATTTTTTCAAAATCTTACAATAATAAAATTCACAATTTGTAATTCGCGACAAAGACCGTGTGCAGTTCAATTATTAATATATCGAACTTACCCTAAAACATTTCAAGAACGACAGCTATCCAGATAATCTGGCAATTTTTGTATATTTAGTGATTTACTAGTATCATATCCACCGTGATAATATTTAGAGTAAAATAAATGCATTAATATGGTGCAACATAATGTGACCTAATGTAATTGGAATTATTTTTATTTTTATTTAATGCTATTGTAATTGTAATTTAATTTGATTTCGATTTTATTGATATTTTTATTTATTTTATTTGTTATTGTGTTTGTAATGTTAATTTAATATGGGTATTTGCCTGAAATAAATGGATTTATTATTTATTTATTTATTATTATTATTATTATTAATAAACGCACTGCATACTGTGTTTGTCGCAAATCACAAAATGTTGTCTTAAATGTTTTCTGATTTTGGATAAACTATAAAAATACACGAAAATTTTGAATTCCGCGGGCTAGACAGGCGCCTTCACCTTAAGACTGTACAACGTCCGTCGGGGCATCTAGTTTGTTTATAATTGTTGTTATTTTTTATTATTACTGTAATTAGTCCTAGTTAGACTGTTCCAATAAAAAGGAAATAAATAAAATGGCTACGTTTTGTACGATGAGTGAGAGAGAAGAACCGGAAGAACCATCTCCCTCCTTGTCCCACTCCCCCACTCCCCTCTTTGTCGGCAACGCGAATAATGCCTTTGGTATTGTAAACATTTAGGTATACATACTTGCAAATATTTGCACATTATGTTTTACATAAAATTAATTCCCGCCTGATGACGGCAAGGTCACGTCAAAGTCAAAGGGTTTATTTTGTATGCCTACTATGGGAGCACTTACAAATTGTCATTTTACATATCGTTCTTAAATCGACAACCGGATCGGAACGCGACCCCGACTGAGAAGATCCGGCAAGAAACTCAGTGGGCTTGTCTTTTTACATTTTGTAATTTATATTTTTGTCGCCATTTGCTTATAATTAAAAATTATAAGCCAATAAATAAAGTATTAACTTAAGAACCAAGCATTTGTCTTAGCCGGATAATATGACATTCTCATGTTGTTCGTAAGTTATTTCGAAAAAGGTTTCATCAACTTCCGTCAAAAACTGTAGAAGTTATGGCTCTGTGAGAAACTGGACGGAGGAAGAATGGACGGACAGACGGCCTGGATATAATGGACGTACATAAAAAAAATATTACTTATAAAACGTTCGTTAAAGAATGTAATCATTAGCGTTCAGTACCTATCAGATAGGTATATTTTTTTAATTTCGTCTCAGTCTAAATACGCGATTGGTCTGCTTGTGAATAAAATTATTATTAAAATATACATTTATCTCGCAAATGATTACTCAATATAAGCCGGGGCGAGGCTATTGCTATTATAGCGGCCATATCCTCCCTCAATTCGAGGGGGATTGAGGCCAAAGTCCACCACGCTGGCCCGGTGCGTATTTCCGAACTCCACATGTCTTTCTAAAAACTAAGAACCAGCTTAAAACCTACTTACGTTTCCACACAATGTTTACATTTACAGTAGGAACTATTCATGTTTGCAATCGCGATTCATACGTAAAATAAGTCCATGAAATCCGAAAATATCAATGCTCATTCCTTTCTCTTGACCTATTTCAATGAACGTCGGAATATAAACATTATGTTATGTTTCATTTCGTTGAAATCCAAGTAAAGAGTACCATGAATACTCTGAATATATTTAGGTATGTATAAAACCCAGAGCGAACCCAGACAAACTTTCGTTTTACTGCGCTTGCGCGAGCTTATTATAGTAAAAACAACTAGTACTCACCGCCATCACGGTATTATCGAATAACAAACTTTAAACACGAAAATTCACAATTTATAAATCGAGATATCAATTTTACACCACTTCTTTTCACACAACAATTGATATTTTCATTACAATTATTTGCACAGTTTTACGCGGGACGCGAGACGCATGCGCGCGGAGCATTCGAATTTCAAATTCGAATGGGTGACGCGCGGCGGCGCGATTCGCTGTGGGAACGTGTGGAATGTGACGACACACTGTAACCGGTTACATGATTTATAGCAAGGAAGCGCTGTAAAGCGGGCAGGTACTAAAGCCAAATTCGATATGGAATGTTTTGTTTCTTGCTACTTGTATAATGATTTTATTAATAATATTTTATAACCCTTGTAACTATGTATTAACTAAATAAGCATCTGCTCAAAAAAAAATATATACCAAAATTTTAAAGACAAGTCTGCTGAGTTTCTTGCCGGATCTTTACAGTCGAGGTCGCGTTCCGATCCGGTTGTCGAAATAAAAAAAAAATTGACAATTTGTAAGTGCCTTTAAACAAAATAAACGCCTTGACTTTGACTTTGCGAAAAGCTGTTCCCTACTTATGGCAGGCAGATGCAATCAGTTAGCATTTTTTTTAATAGGTTACTATTTTTATCCTTTTTTTATAATAAACAATAAAGTTGTCCAGCACGGGACGCCCGGCAGATGTGAAACATGTGTAGTGTATAGTATGCGCGCGCGCATACACAAGGGAGTCGAGATCAGTAGCGCAGAGGGGGCATGACGGCATGAGAGAGCGTCATGCCGTATTGCCGTGACGGCAAACTGGTCGATTTGCGAAGTGCGCCAATAGATGTTTCACATCACCAAATCTAGTTGATGAACATTCCACATCGATATTGGCTTTGGAATATTTAAAATGCAAAAGATGAGGTAAGCATCTAACACAAAAAAGAAAAGAATGGGTTTCTTTCTATTGTTGAAATTACTCACTACCTACCATCTGTAGAAACCTTTAGAAAAGATTTATACTCAGATTAACGAATACGCAGATGACGCGCCTAGAACACAAAAGTGTGTCCACCAAAGCAAATACAAATTACAAAGCGAATACAATCTCGCGTCAGTACTGAACTTCGCGTCACAGCGCTTACACGTCAAAGGTGGTTAGTTGTTTTATTTTGAAAATGCCGTCTTGCGTAATTAAAAAGTGTAAAAGTTGTTCACAAAAACAAAAAAAAGCAGATGGCATATCTTTCCACAGGTAACTATTGTTTATTTTATAGTTTTGTAATTTATTTACCCACAATTTGATATCGCTCACTCGGAACACAAAATTTTGGTAGTAATTGGTTGGTGTTGCCAATTTACATCGAAATAAGTTTCCTTGAATTAGGGAAATGTGCATGGGGTGTAGAAAGATGATTAATTCATACATTTATATATGGAAATAATATATGGGAATAACTTTTAATTTGTAATCAATATTTTAAATTAATAACATTTTTCAATTTAATGTACCTAATTATGCTTATAAAGACATCCAAAAATCTTTAATGTTATAATGTTCTTGAGTGATAATCTTCAGGCAGAGATCTTCAAATATCGATTTGCAGTAAAAATAAATACTAAGTTTATTTTATTTTATTAGCATTATTCTATTCAAATACCTACTACTTAAGTACCTAAATTGCGAAAGACCATTTCCAATTTGTAACATTAGTACTACTGAGAACAATCGGAAACATTATGGGAGTTCGTTCCCCAATTTCTGGCAACATTACACGCACACAGATATACGTGTCCCTACAGTGCCGCTCCTAGTTGTCACGCACACGTTGAATGCTATGCGGCTTCACATCGTTTGTTGCGTTTGCTCCATCTGCGTTAATCTGAGGATTTATACCTTTATTACTTCATCTTAAGCATTTGAAAGGCTCCATTGAAAATATCGCTGCCGTTATAATAATAAGATTATACATATTATTTTAAATAGTTGATAATTTTCAAATGCTTGTAAAGCGCTGAAACCGCTTTATAATAAACACAATGGAGGTGTGTGCGGGGGCTCGGCGTGACGTCAGTGTGGCGAAAACAACCAAAATAACTTGGCCACGATTCCGTTCTACAGATACTTCGTATTATAAAATTCACGGGTCAAGTGATACTGGACTCCTCGTTTGGCTAGACAGGATTCTCTTTTTGAAATGTCATAGCTGACCGACTACGGTGGTATTAAAAGACATTGCAATTTGTACTTTATACCAATATATTTGTAGTTTAATTTTAAGTAACTAAAATCTCTTAGTGCGTTTAAGTTATGTACATACATAGTTTAACATTTTATTTACTTAAGGTGAAGGCGCCTTTCTAGCCAGCGAAATTCAATTTTTTCGAGTATTTTAATAGTTTATCCAAAATCTGAAAACATTTAAGACAACATTAATTTATTATTTGCGACAAACACAGTATGCAGTGCGTTTATTAATACATTTATTTTACTCTAAATATTATCACGGTGAATATGATACTAGTAAATCACTAAATATACAAACATTGCCAGATTATCTGGATAGCTGTCGTTCTTGAAATGTTTTAGAGTAAGTTGGATATATTAATAAATGCACTGCACACGGTCTTTGTCGCGAATTACAAAATGTGCCTTTTATTATTGTCAGATTTTGAAACATTTCTAAAAAACCTCAAAAAATTTGAACTTCGCGGGCTAGATGGGCGCTTTAGCCTTAAGGTAGGTTATGGGGTATATGGAGTGTGACCGATTCTTTTGTACTGAACTGGCATTATAAAAATAAATTTATTAATAGTAGGTATAATGGCCGACACTGACCTTGAGCGTTCAGAGAAAGTGTGGGAGAGAGATAACATAGATGCGTCTCGTGCGCTGAGTGAGAGAGACGGATGCCCAAGCCCCCCTCTCTTCACCTTCCACTGTCTTTCTCCCCTTCAGGCCAGGAACAACTCCTTTGGTATTATAAGCAGTTATCACTACATAGTATAAAACAAAGTCGCTTCCCGCTGTCTGTATGTCCCTATGTATGCTTAGATCTTTAAAACTACGCAACGGATTTTGATTCAGTTTTTTTAATAGATAGAGTGATTAAAGAGGAAGGTTTATATGTATAATACGTGCATAATATAGCAGAGAAACACTAATAAAAAATACCCGTCCGAAGCCGAAGCGGGTCGCTGGTTTTTATATAAGTCACAAAGTCGATGTACGTACTTTCTGCCTGATGTTAAGCAGTTACCGCTTAAGTATAGATGGTTGCAATTTTTGTATGTCTGTTTGTTCTGGCTGATCTCCGAAACGGCTGGACCGATTTTGACGGGACTTTCACTGGCTGACAGCTCATGATATAAGGAGTAACTTAGGCTACTTTTATTTCATCGAAGTACCGCGCGACGGAGCCGTGTTGATATTATAATTGTTTTGTTATATATAAAGGTATATTCACCTTGTCCCCAAACTGTCAAGCTGCCTTAATATCAGACACTCTTGCTTGACTGGTGCTGTCATCATCTCGAAGAATGAACACATCTGATGTGTTTATTCAAATTCGTATTATTTGAGAATGTCTGTAACAAAATAAATAAGTTATAATACAATAACAAAACAGCACAACGGATAACACAAAAAAATAAATTATAGTATTCTTGTACTAATTATTATCTATATATATGTGTTAATAGCGGTCTCGAGTACGCTTTTGGCATTTTCATTGTGTACTCGTATGAGTTTGCAAGATCGCTCTCAGACTCGATTCGAGATTGATTTATTAATACGGGTCCTAGTATAGTTTACTGTTTGAACTAGTATGAGAGGATATATTGTGAACTTTTATATAAAAGTGGGAACTATTACAGGATGAAGTGTTAACTTTTATAAATTAAACGTGAATTATTTCAGGCTTATGCACGGCGATTACAAGATTGTGAACAAATATAGGATAAAGTGTGAACTATTATAAGATAAAGTGTGAATGATTATAAGATAAAGTGTGAACTATTACAATATAAAGTGTATACTGATAACAATTTTAATGAATTTTATACCTTATTGCAATGTTCACATCGATATGTAGTGTTGTGTCTCACTTCAACATGACGGTTCAACGACTTCTCTGACGGGAATCGTTTATGACATACTTTACATGAGTACCTGAAATAGATTTCATGATAAATGCCTACTTCACAAAAGCTCAGTTGTAAGGCTGTCGAGCTTATAAGTAGTAGGTTTGATTTTTGCCAGTTGCAAGACGTTTAAGCCTTTTTAACTCGCCGAGTATCAAATCTTGGTTTATTAACCGACTTCAAAAAGGAGGATGTTATCAATTCGTGTGTTTTGAAGCGAAGCTTCTTTACGGACGTTCGGGGCGCTCGCTGCCAGGGCACTAAAACGGTGAAAAGCGTAACGCGTAACGCGTAACGCGTTATTTTTATGTTACACTCTGCCTACCCTGTTTCAAAACCCTATGCACGCCACTTATAATATATCTAATATCTACTGCAAAGCTTCGCTTCTTTCGGGCGTCCCTAGACGGCACTGTTTTTTTTATGTTTGTTACCTCAGAACTCCGTCATTTATAAACCGATTCGAAAAAATCTTTTTTCATTTGAAAGGATTTCCGTGCAGATTGGTCCCATAAAGTCCCAAAATTATGTGGTATCTAGTTATTTCTAGCTTTTTAGTGCACCTAGGTTTTTTTGAAGTTGGTTCAATTATTTTTTTTAAATATTTTTTGATTGTGATCAATTAATTTCATCCTTCATCTAATTCATTTGTAAACTAAGGATGGTAGCTGTCGTTTCCGACATCGGAAACTTTCCGTCAACTGGTAATACCCCCCCTGGCTCACAGAAGTCACAGTGGGAGAGCTCGGTAGAACAAAGGGGACGTCCATTAATTGCGTGAGGTATTCTGGGGGAGGAGGGGATCAGGCTAAATCTTTCCAAATCTCACTTAGGGGAGAGGGGGGGTCTTGGCAAATATCACGTAATTATTTTTCTAGCAGAAAACGATGTAAAATTGCGTGAAAATTATTTCTAGAATAAAATATGGCCAAATCGTCCGAAACCCGCAAAACAGCGAATCAGCAGGAAGATGCAAGGATGGTCTTTAGGGTCAACCGTTTTCCTAATTGTTTTCTCAATAATCCAACACGTTTACAGCCAAAACATCAATTTCGAAAAATCTCGCGTGAGATTAGAGTAGGGGGGAGGAAGTTGAAGAAAATCTTACGATATCTCACTAAGGGGGGAGGGGGGTCGAAAAATTCACAAAAATGCCTCACGTAATTAATGGACGCCCCCAAACACATACCTAGAATCGTTTGCAGTCATATGTCTCGCTGACTGCTCGAAATGGCGCTTTAAACTCTTAGCGCTCTTATAGTGGGTGTTGCACTCTACGCAGTAGTGTCTCGTGACGTCATCGTGGACGGCACTATGCGCGCGCAGGTTGGAATTAGTAGTGAAAGTGCTCGGACATTGGGGGCAGGAGAAAGGTTTGAGTCCTGTGTGGGACCTAGAAATAAGAGCCAATTGAAATAAAATAATAAACTTATTATTAGGCCACATTCGCACGGGAGCTTTTTAACGTCCGTTAAAAAAGCGTTCAAATAGAATAATAGTACATTGTTTCACAAGTGTTGAATGTTACGCGCCTGAGCGTAGCGAGGGCGCTAATAGTTTGAGGGACAAAATAAGTCTTTCACCCGAGGTAAACACTGTGCTTTTCATTACGAATACAAGGAAAGTAAAAATAAAAACAGGAATTGGCTAAAGAAATAATACAAGGCAGTATAAACAATACTCTACAACTCGAAAAAACAAATGAAGATCGGATTGCCGCCTATTTTGTTTTTTTTTCGTTGGCCGGCCAACTTCATTATTTAGCCATTATTTTCATTTTCATTTTTAAATATTTTGCCCAAATATGTTATTTTAAAGAAATTGTTGAAACTGAATTATAATTAAGTAATTTAAATAAAATATATAATATTCTTTAATTAATACTTAACTTTATGTTATTGCAATTTAACATCGCGCTGAAATTAAGTGACTGTAGAAAAAGTTGGAACATGGTTCCTATTTCCTAAGAAATGTGAAAATGGAACTAGTTTAAAAAAAAAAAATTCACAGCTGTCAGTTGGAAGCGATTCTCCCTAGGGCGGAAAAATATTACTTCCAACCCGCTCCTCAGGAAACTTCAGACCTACTTTCCGAGTATGAGTAATGAAAATGCATTTTTAAGTATATGTTCAACGTCAGCGCTTTTAAAACGCGACGCTGTTTTATCGAGCAGTGTTGCATTTTCAGCGCTAGGCGTGGGCGTTATGACTTTAAAAATGAATTTGTTCTATTTGAACGCTTTTTTAACGAACGTTAAAAAAACTCCCGTGCGAATGAGGCCTTAGAATCCAATACGCAATAAAAAAGCAGGAGATTAATAATAAGACAAACTAAATAAGTATAGACCGAATTACTTTAAGTAATTCTTAGTAATCTCAAAAGGCAAAACATTGGAGCTGTAATTATTACTTATAAGCAACTGGTGGTTTAAAAAAAAAATTAAAGTCCAGCCCGCTGAGTTTCTTGCCGGATCTTTTCGGTCCAGGTTGCGTTTCGATCCGGTTGTAGATTTCAGAAAAAAAAAACATTTTGTAAGTGATACTAAGCCAACAAAGCATTTACAAGATCCGGCAAGAAACTCAATGGTAACTCTTTTGAATGGATAAAAGATGGTGTACATTCTCAGGAACTGCAACAGAATGTGAGCAGACACTATTTGTCATTAAATAAGTAAATAGTAAACAACTACCAAGTGGCAAAGCCAATCACAACCATATCACAAAGCTGCAGAGTTAATTATTGCAACGCAATCTAAAGTTATGTCTGTAATTGTTATGAACAGTTTCCACCGACCTCATGTGAACAGTCAGCCCCTGTCTGGTCGCGAACCCCACCCGACACAGTTCACATATGTATTTCTTCTCTGTCTTATGAACTCCTTTGATGTGCACCTTTAGTGAGTGCTCATCGCTGCAGCATACAAAACATCATGGTGACTTTTAGACAGGGAAACTTCTCTACTGACATGGTCAGGGCAAAAAGGAGTCTAAAGGCTAGCTGTAGCCAATTTATGATAGCTGATTTAAGGGCTGGTTCGACCGGGATACTAACAGAAAATCACCGTTTAATAGCTACTAGCGACACGCCCCGGCTTCGCGCGGCGCAAAAAAATGTGTTTATTTACGACATCACATTAGAAACCTCTAAATTTATCAGTGTTTCTCTACTGTATTATGCATGTATCATACTAATATTATAAAGAGGAAAACTTTGTTTGTTTGATTGTAATGAATAGGCTCCAAAACTACTAACCGATTTGAAAAATTCTTTCACTGTTGGGAAGCTACACTATCCCCGGGTGACATAGGCTATAATATATTTTCAAAAAAATTAGGGATCCTTACTAAAACTCGAATAATGTAACTGCAATGTACCCGTGCGAAGCCGGGGCGGGCCGCTAGTTATACATATAAAACCTTCCTCTTGAATCACTCTATCTATTAAAAAACCGCATCAAAATCCGTTGCGTAGTTTTAAAGATCTAAGCATACATAGGGACATACAGACAGCGGGAACCGACTTTGTTTTATACTATTTAGTGATAATAACTCGGGTGCAACTCTTAGCAACGATAAACTATACATCGTGACAATTGTAATGTTGAATCCTACAGCTCTTCAGGTCAGCAATGTATGAGTTATTCTTTTAATCATCCATAGGAACATCTATGGGCAACGGTAACTGCATAACATCAGGGTCATTTCCTGTATCCATTCGCAGGAAAGAAACATGAAAATAAAGTGCCCAAAACAGGAATAGCATGTAACCAAAATAAAACTAGAAATCGCAACCAAAATTAGGGTCATACACTTGTTTGAGTCAGCTTAGGGTCAGTTTGACCACAGATAAATAAATAAATATCGCCAGACTGACACACCTACTGTATGGTCCCAAACTAAGCAACGCTTGTACTATGGGTACCGTACAATGGACTGGGGGCGATCCCAGTGACACCCAGCAAATGCTCATTTTCGAAATTTACCCTAACAGAAATTTAACTCGTAAGCATTTGTCAATGGAAGAATTGGAATGATTACCTAAATATCCTCAAGCAGTAGTCACAATGCGCCGGCGCCGAACCACCGCCACATTTGTACCTGTGTGTCAAGCAATGCGACCACCTGTTGAACACAGCATCACAGATCAAACACCGGAACCTTCTCTTATGCGATAACATATGCTGTGATAAAACATCCGATGATTTGAAGTGGAGGCGACACACTGTACATTTGTGCTGACCGGCTGCCTGAAATATATTTATTTGTAGTCTAAACTTGTTATATATAGGTATACTAGCTGTGCCCGCGACTTCGACCGCGTGGAATTTAATTGACAAAGTTTCATACAAACTTTCATCCCCTATTTTATCCGCTTGGGGGTGGAATTAATCAAAATCCTTTCTTAGCGGAAGCCTACGTCATAACATCTACCTGCATGCCAAATTTCAGCCCGATCCGTCCAGTGGTTTGGGCTGTGCGTTGATAGATCACTATGTCAGTCAGTCAGTCACCTTTGAGTTATATATATTTAGACTAGGTGAAACAGAAGAATATTCTATTTTTTTTGCAACTTTACTTTGTAAATATAAAACCATCGGCTTTATGGGTCAGTTGAAGTACTAAAGGTTTTGTAGACTTATGAAAGCAGTCAACAGCTAACACCTTTTGTTTTCAAGTTTCCTCCGAAGCTGATAGTTATAGAATTACAAAGTTAAGTTTTGAAAAAAGAGTATACTCATTGTGTTTCATCCTGTATGTCTAAAATATTGGTGACTCTTTTTAATGTTTCATCAGTGAGTCAATGTTCTTACTTCAGAATGTTTTAATTGATGTGCTTCGAGCAGGTCTATAGTCGAAAATCCGGTCCCACAATGATCACACATGAATTTCATATTTGAATTATTTTTATTCTTCAACTTCTTCAGTTCAAGTTCATTCAACTGCTCTTCCAAATTCAATTGTTTCATTTCAAACTTCAACTGATCATTATTCAACTTTTTTCTATTTGAGATTTTTATTGGAATTGATTCTTCTTGTATTGAGTTATATGGTTCTTGGATTATTGTGTGATAAGATTCTTGTATTCTTGAGTCATTAGATTCTTGTATTTTGGAATCAATACTTTTAGCGGTAAAATTGTGTGTTTCTTTGACCTCTTGTTCTATTATGTTTGATGGTGGGACGTCTATATGGGGGTTGTGTGTATAAGATAAATTATAAAGATTTATATTATTTTCTCTTGTAGTTGATTCTGACTGAAAATAAAAGAAAATATTGTGTTTAGTTGGTTGGAGATATAAATATGTAGGCTGGCGGTATGAAATTGCCTTTTATTTAATTCTAATACATAGTAAAACGAAGTCACTTCTTTAATTCTTGATTTATTAAATCATACGATGAATTACTTTACTCAAACAATTTATTTCACACTTCGTGGCGAGGGTAAGCAAGTGCATCGGGCAAGCGCAGTTGAACGAATGATCCCATTGCGAGACGCGCGCCGCCTTTTATAGCGGCCGACGCACCTGGCTCGTCTATGAGTCACTGCTTGCCCGTTGCACGTGTTCACAAGACAATTGCACGTGTTGTTTTACGAGTAAATGTAGTTAACGCCGTCACGGCCATACTGACGTGCGCTCGTCCTCGTGCGCGCATTCTTATGGTTTATCTGTGGACAATAAACGTGTTCGTTCATCCTGACATTAACAGGTACAACTCAAGGCTTAGTTTACGATAATAAACGTCTGGTCCTTTTCGCAAAACCCTTCAGACTGCTTATATACCTGGACCAGTCTATTTAGACTCTTCAAGGCGATAATGTTACCCCTTCAGTTTAAAAACTGGACCGGATAGTGCTAGACCGCATCATAATCCCTTTAGCTATTTGTGCTAGACCGGATCATAATCCCTTTAGGGAATTACTGGTGCTAGTCCGGATAGACATCCCTTTAGCCAAGCCATTGGAATAGACCCTTCAAAGACTTCACTTTTTTTTTTTTTTTTTTGCTAGTCCGGATAGACATCCCTTTAGCCAAGCCATTGGAATAGACCCTTCAATGACTTCACATTTTTTTTTTTTACTGTTGCTAGTCCGGATAAACATCCCTTTAGCCAAGCCATTGGAATAGACCCTTCAATGACTTCTCTCTCTTTTTTTTTATCTCTCTTTTTTTTCACACAACTCTTTTTTTTCCTCTTTTTTTTCTTTTTTTTCACTCAACTTTTTTTTGTCTCTTTTTTTACAAAACTCTTTTTTTTTACTCTTTTTTTTTACACACAACTCTCTTTTTTTTTCTCTTATTTCTCTTTTTTTATACTTTCTCTCACCCTTTTCTTTTTTTTTTTCACTCATTGTGTACAGTAGCCTTTGTTGTCATATTGATTTAATCAAAACCATCACATGAAGTTTCCTCAGAAATAGTGCGAGACCGACCATAGTTTTCTACATATCCAATACCTGCACTCAAGGTGCGTGAGCTTACAGACATTGCATCACTAATGAGAGACAAAGTATCGCTACCCACAGGCATAGTGTCACTATTTGCGGACAAAGTGTCGCTTCTATTATTAGTTAATAAGTTGTAAGTATTGCGATCAGTTTCATGAACAAGATTAATTAACTCATCTGTATACGCCGTCAGGTCATCGTCACTATAATTTTCAGAAGTTTCTAGTAAACCTGATGGGCCTCGAGGTACTTCGCATAAGTTTTCATATGAAAATTTGTACACCCTATTAGAACTATTAACGTGTCTCAATTGATACGTATCGTTTTCCCAAACTGCAGTAATCTTAAAGGGACCTTTATATTTTCTGTCTAATTTAGTTTGGTGTCGTTCTTCACTTTTAACGAAAACAAAATCTCCGATGGAAAAGGGTTTGACTTTAGCTTTGCCTCAACTAAACCGAACCGCGTCTGTTTGTGCCAACCTTTTGATATTATCGGAGGCGCTAGACCGTGCTAAGTCAAGATCGAGAGTTTAAACCGAGTTAACGAATGCAGTGAAAGAGCCAGTCTCAAGATGAATGTCAGCAAACCAAATTCATGGTGATCTCCAGCAAACTGAACGAAACCCAAAACATCATGGTATCTGGCCTTCCTATTGAACGAGTACCTAAATACAAATATCTAGGGACATGGGTGACCGAAGAATGGGACAGTATTCTGGAGGTCAAAACCCGCATAGAAATGGCTCGTTCTGCCT
Organism: Notodonta ziczac; assembly: GCA_918843915.1. Taxonomy (NCBI): domain Eukaryota; kingdom Metazoa; phylum Arthropoda; class Insecta; order Lepidoptera; family Notodontidae; genus Notodonta; species Notodonta ziczac. Next base: position 3,239,977 of record OU974064.1, read on the forward strand.
TCAATGCCATGAAAATTGTACTCTGCAACAGCAGCATTAATATCAAGTTGCGTACTCGCCTTCTCCACTGTTATATATGGCCCATAATTTAATACGGATGCGAGTCGTGGACCATAAAGGAAGACCTCAGGAAACGTATTGAAGCGTTCGAAATGTGGGCATACAGGCGTATGTTAAGAATCAGCTGGACACAGAGGATCACTAATGTTGAAGTCCTACGAAGAGCCAAACAAAAACGTGAACTGTTGACCATCATTAAAAAACGGAAAATGGCATATCTCGGACACGTGCTAAGACACAACAGATATCAGCTACTGCAAATTATTATGATGGGCAAAGTCGCCGGCAAGAGACGATTGACGATTGGCCGCAGAAAAAAGTCGTGGCTCTGCAACATTCGGGAGTGGACAGGCATCGCAAGCGCTGTGCAAATTTTCCGGCTTGCGCAAGACAGGAATACATTCCACAAGTTGTTAGCCAACCTTCACTAGTTGGAGAGGCACCGAAAGAAGAAGAAGTTCTGTACACTGGTAAGGTACAGCCATACTTTATGAAATAACTCACAAGTCTGTACTGGTGGATGGGCCTTCACCCGCATCCTCTACGACTAACTCTTCACTTAGTAAGTCTGATAGACTTGGAATATGGTCTTGTCGCATGTTTCCTTTGCGATCATGAGCATACTCGTAAGTCCTATAAAACCAGTGAAAAGTCCAGTGGGTCAAAAATGGCTACGGCAGGTTCGTTGGTTAAACTATGCATGACATTATCACAAGCAGTGTCCAATACAGTACCTCATAAGAAAGATTACCCTTTCCTCAGTAATTTTGCGATGCAGGCGGTTTTAGAAACGTACCCTGCGATGTACCGGTGAAAGTACCCTGCAAATCACTAGGACTTGATACAGCTACTAAGCTGTCGAACCTCCCTTGCATTGGTGGGTTTGGGGATTTAACCAGAGCTTTAATTTTAACGAGAATATCTACGGCAACTTGGGGACTTTCCTTTAACACGCTAAAGATTATATACGGGACTACGTACTTAGGCTGCATGTGCTACGGCGCACCGGTGTGGGCCGACAGGGCAACTATAGGGGCGGCACGGCGTAAATTACTACAAAGCCAACGTTTGGCGTTAATATTTCTATGTAAAGCATATCGGACGGTTAGCACCGAGGCCCTGTTAGTTCTCGCTGGTGTGCTCCCAGTAGACCTGGAGGTCCAAAGACGCGCGGCAATGTACTATTCTACTCGAGAGAGCATGAACACCGAGTTCCTTAAACCGCGAGACCGCTCTAAAATCGCTAGATTATTTAGTCCGATATCGATCGTTTACGAAGATCTCCTGACCGAATGGCAATCCAGATGGTATACAACAACTAAGGGCCGCCACCTCCACCAATTATTTCCATGCGTTCGTGAACGTCTAGAGAGAGCGTGGTTGGAGGTGGACCACTGTGTGGCTCAATTTCTGACTGGGCATGGCAACTTTAGGAGCAAATTATTCTACTTCACGTTGGTTCATTCACCTTTCTGTCAATGTTCGACGCCGCAAAACGATCATGAACAATCTGCACATCACATCCTGTGGGAGTGTAGTCTCTGGCACAACGAACGGACTACTATGCTAAATAGCCTGCAAGTGACATCTGGAGCAGTTCTTCCAACTCCTCCTATTATTTCTTTCGACCAAATTCGTGCGGGTTCCAAGACAATCCAACCCTCCCCGGGACTCGTCGAGGATCAAACCTCGACGTCATCACTGGCCACCATTGTCGATCCTGGCTTACAGGAGTTACAGTGGTGGGAGTGTGTGGCGGGACTAGAGCTTTAATTTCTTCCGGGCTATTATCGCTTGACGTCGGTTTCAGGGTGATAGAAAAGCGAGGCGGAGAAGCAGACTCAGACTTGGGTTTCTTAGGACAGTCCCAATTCTTAGACCAAACTTGCCGACTGGCACTTAATCCTACCGTCGTTAGACCTAAGTGCTACTCATATCAAATCACAGATAGAGCGAATCGTTTCCACGATGCATTCTGCCCTCGTTCATGGCAAGGACGTTGATAGCGCTTCGCTGACCTCCCTCTTCAATGTTGGTCTTAGAGGCGCGTTCTGTGTTGGCAGCACGTGATCTGCTCGGGTCGCCGTGAAAACCAGTGACGCACAAGGCGCCTGCGGTGTGATTCGCACTGGTATAATAGATTATGCCGACCGCGTAGGTGATGGCGACCGCTCGCGTTAGCGCAGTCAGCGAACATGCTTGGCGCCGACTTGGCAATACCTGCGGAGGTGTCCGCGGTGTTTCTCATCGAGAGCATTGCCGTGGGCCTGACAGAGCCACGCTTTGGCTATAATGATTTGAGATGTACCAGCCGTACTAGCGACCTGGCAAAACGAGTCGCAGATCGCTCCTCCAACGCTGAAAGCCTAACCAAGATCACCACCATTGAGCTTCACAACGTTTCTGGAGAACGATCTAGTTGTCTATGAGCCCGCTGATCTCGGCTACCGTGGCGGCTGTGACGGCCTGCCCGGTCCGAAATTCTATATGGCAGATACCAACTGTGGTATTGTCCACCCTCCAATCGGAATTAAAAATATCACGCGCACCTGCAATCTCTTATCCGTCCTGTACAACGTACCGCGTGTAATTTCTCTTTATAGAAACCGTGGCACCAGATAAACATGGTTCGACTCACCAGATTCTGCTTCACGCATACTCCTGACCGTCACTGTCATCCAGATTTGCCGTGTGCCGCTGACGATCAGACCGTCGATCCCGAATCGCGCGACGCTCGCTCGTAGCGTATGTAGTGACATAGCTCGCATGCCGCCGCACACGCGCAGCAACTCCAACGCCCGGCGCCTGCCACGCCACCATATACTGCGCAGCAGGTTGCGTAGTTTTTGCCATAACTGTCATTTTAGTGCAATTTTAACGTTACTGTGGGCTTTCGAGTCCTCATCCCACTTCTGATGTAGGCTGGCGGTATGAAATTGCCTTTTATTTAATTCTAATACATAGTAAAACGAAGTCACTTCTTTAATTCTTGATTTATTAAATCATACGATGAATTACTTTACTCAAACAATTTATTTCACACTTCGTGGCGAGGGTAAGCAAGTGCATCGGGCAAGCGCAGTTGAACGAATGATCCCATTGCCGCAGTCGTGGTTCTTCTCGCGCCCCCCTAGGGGGAAGCGGGGATACTGTTACAGGGCTGTGCCCTTTTTCAGTGGTTTCTTCACGCCACCCACATCTGTGGGCGGGTCATTGGTTAACGGCGGGTGCCGTGTTTTTATTTAATTCTCCGGTCGGGAGTTTGTGTTTCCGGTGGTGTCGGCGGTGTTGTGTTCGCTAGTTTAGGCGATGAGGCTTCTGGCGAACGGGCAGCGTACGGCGTCTGGCGGGCGGGTATGTAGCGGTGCTATTCCCCTGAGGTGGGGGTGTAGCGACGCGTCGGCCCTCTGGAACATTTTTGTGGCTAGTCTCGAGACGAATGAGTCCAGGCTTTCGACGTTGAGGTCTCGCGCGATGGTCGCGTTCCTCACGTATCGCGGGGCTGCGACTATGTGGCGGAGACTGATGTTCTGTCTAGCTCTTAAGCGCTTCCGGTTCGTCTCAGAGAGCGAGGCGAACCAGGCTGGAGCGGCATATGTGAGTCGGGACCTAATGTATGCTTTGTAGATCCCGAGCTTCGCTCGCATGGGGAGGTTGGAGGAGAGCACGGGGCGGAGTTTGCCCTGCGCTGCCTTCACCTGCGCGACCACTTTGTCTGTGTGGTGTTTGAATGTCAGGTTTCGATCGATGGTCACACCCAGGTATGTTATTGTGGGTTGCCAGGGGATTTCCTGATCATAGACTTTTACTGGTTTCGGTGGATGCTTTCTGCCTGTCACAATGGCCTGAGTCTTTCCAACATTTATTCTCAACTTCCATTTTCTTAGCCACGCTGGAAGGACGTCTAGTGTTCTTTGGATTTGCTTGGCAGCATGGCCGCTATTTATTGACGACGCGTAGTATGCGGCGTCGTCAGCGTACAGCGCCAGCTGTGCTCCGCCAATGGCTGGAATGTCGTCTGTGAACAGAGAGTATAAGTGGGGTGAGAGACAACTACCTTGGGGAACGCCGGCCCGTATGGGGCGTTCCGCGGACGTGGTGCCCTCCACCACCACGGAGAAGGTTCTCTCTTGCAGGAAGGATCGGATGATGGATACTAGGCGGCGCGGGGAGGAGGAAAGGGACAGTTTATATAGCAAACCCTCGTGCCACACCCTGTCGAATGCCTTCTCCATGTCTAGAAAGACGGCGGCAGTTGTTGGTTTGTTGCGCGCCTTCTTGGCCTGTGTGGTAACCATTTCGTGTATCACTCTCGTCAGTTGTAGGGTCGTCGAGTGATCGGCTCTGAAGCCGAACTGTTCCGGACGTGGCGCAATGTGTGGGCTCAGTTGGGCCAGCATCAATCTCTCGAATACTTTCGAGAGAGTACTCAGTAAGGTGATTGGTCGGTAATTTTCCGGCCTTTTAGTGTCCTTGCCTTGCTTGGGCAGCATTATCACTCTCCCGGACTTCCAGGAGGACGGAAAGTGTCCCGTACGCGATCCCATTGCGAGACGCGCGCCGCCTTTTATAGCGGCCGACGCACCTGGCTCGTCTATGAGTCACTGCTTGCCCGTTGCACGTGTTCACAAGACAATTGCACGTGTTGTTTTACGAGTAAATGTAGTTAACGCCGTCAAATACTTAATTGAAATCAAATTATATAACAAAATATAATCAATATAATATTTTGTATCGCAAAATTATGGCTTCCAAAGGTGACAAGTGTTCTAGGTCCTTCCTCATTCAAAAAATCTGCCTATCACTTCAATCATGAATGCAGCCAGCATTCTTGGCGCCGTCCCACACGGAAAGGGGTTATATTAATATATTGTTTTTTATTAAATTGAACTTAAATATTTTAAAATATAATAAAATAATACCATTGTATAATAATATGTATAAGAAAACTTACCTCACTGTACATAGCTCTTTCAGCCTTTAATGCTAATTCCACAAAATGTATTGTTCTTCTCAGAGTTTTTGTACACCAAGTACATAACCATAGCTTACCACTGAATTCCTGAAAGTATTTTATCAGTAAAGTTTTTGCCAGAAATTCTTAATAACACAGCATAATTAACTACTTAATAATTAAAATTAAATAAATGAAACATAATTAGTTTACATTATTTTACCCTATTTATAAAATAATAATTATTAATGTGTAATAAAACTTAGGTAGGTATACTCGTATAAAAATCTAACTCACTTGAAATCCTGTAACTTGTATGAAAAACTTAAAATAACACGTCGAATCTCTAATATCATAATCATTGCTGCTTTTCAAACATATTCTACACCTATTCTCGATAGTAATACTCATTTTTGGCAAATATTTCGATATGTTTTATGAAACAATTATTTATATACAAAAATCAGCCTGTGTGACAGTTGTTTGTTTTTATTTTATTTTTTCCATAGACAAGATACCAATCAATCACCACAGATAATAAACGAATCAATCCAAAAACCGCAAATCTGCAGAAATAACAAGGATCTAGTACAGCCACAGAGTACAGCACTCAGCAGCTGTCAGATATGTTATTCATTCAACCATTCATCCATTCATTAGTCGTGTTAAAAAAATGTAAACAATTAAAAATGTAAACAAAACGGGATTTTTGTCGGAAATTATTTATTGGTAATGTATAAATCTAACACAATGTTAACCATTGTAAATAAGTGTAAATCATCGTACTGTGAAGCCTGTCTCAGCGCTGATCGTACACTTTCATCAATTAACGAATACGCCGATATTTACCAGAATATCTGCGATATTTCTCGTTGTGTAAGTTCAATATTAATTTATTTCAATTTTTCTACCTAGTGCCATTAAAAAAACATCAAAGCTGGGATGCTAAGATTTACAAGACGAAATAATGTCAGTGTTCTAGATTCGATCGATATACGTAATAGGTTTTACAATCGAAGGGTCTCTTATTTCTTATAATACCATCACGCGTATATTCCGCGAAGGGGTAAGCAGACAAGTCTGTATGTATTGCACCTGTGCCTCTGTATTGGTCCCAATACCACTTTGGAAGCAAAATGGTAAAGTTTGCCGTCATGACCCCTCTACGTCACCGCTCTCGACTCCCTTACTGTACACTATACATGTTTTACATCTGCCGGGCGTCCCATGACGGACATCTGTCTTTTTAATACTACCTAGGCATAGCGCTTATAACTAAGTAGGTTCCCGCGGTAGTTGGGTGGTTTTTGTTACGTCATATGACGCGTGACGTCATAGCGCATACCCCTCCCGCATCGCCCCACTTCCGCAGGAACTCGGTTAAGAACTATGTCTATCATTAATAAATTATTTCATTTCATAATCAATTGTATTATTATTTTAGAGTTCACCATCTCAAACACTGCTATGTTGGGAGTGCATGGCTGTGCTTAAAAGGATCAAACAATTTAAAGCGAAAGTGGAGGAAGCACAACGTTTACTAACATGCATATCAAAGAACCCAGTAAGTATAGCTTAATTATTTAATTAATAACTCAGATAAATCTAAATTAAGAATTAAGGTTTCAGCCAGTATTCAGAAACTAGTAGATCTCAAAACTAGACCCATTTGTTAGGCAGGCCCGGCCTCAGTCAAATAAGTAGCCTATTAATCCTAAATATTGTTTTCAGAATATCCCAAATACTCTATCACGGTTAACCAAAACCTACACAGAAGATGCTATATTCATCACCTATGACGATGAAATTAAACCAAACCTAGATATAAAGAAAGAAAAATATCAAACTGATGATAATTTAGATAATTTGGGACCACCTAGTGAAGATTACACTTTCCAAGACATTAAAAAAGAAATAAAAAACCCTAATAAAAAAGAAACTAAAAATACGCCACAGCACTATAGATTCGTCTATGGTACGAATGTAAGAAAAAAAAGGATGCTAAGAAAAAAGTTTTGTATCAACGAGAGTGAGATAGAAGTATGGTTGGAAAAAGAGAGAAACAGTGAGTTCTACAGGAAGTTTAAATTTAAATGTAAATATTGTTTGCAAGGGTGGAATTTGAAGGAGAAACTTATGGCGCATATTTCAAAACATCATGATGAGGTGTGTGTTACTTAGATTATTATAAATACATCATCTTTTACCCGCAGCATCGCTAGTGTACTTTATGGATGTCGACAGTGGCGCCACCAACCAGATCCAACTTTAGCTTAGAACCATCTAGATGACTTCTTAAAAACTAAAAAGAATCCATCAAACTCAGTCAAGCCGTTTAGGAAAAGATGAACAACAAACACACTAGATTTTTATATTTAAAGATATAGCCAGACTGGCGCACCATTAATTGATTTTCTTAAAAATACTATGCGTCTTTGGAAAACTAAATTGCATCTTAACACAATAGTGACGAGAGAAATAAAAATACGTAAAGGTATATACCAGGGTGATTCTTTGAGTCCCCTGTGGTTTTGCCTCGCCCTCAACCCAATATCTCACCTTCTGCGTGAGCGCACGGTCGGTGTCGCGGCCTTTGGGTTCAAACAAACAATATTATAGCTAAGTAGGTAACTAGTTGCACCAATACACCGCCATGGATATCATGCGCTTTTACTTTTCTATTAATTCTTTATCTTTACAACTAAGTACCACTTCTTTTAGGAGCCGTACTATATTACGGTACAGGGAATGTCGGCCCTGTTTTGTTTCTCCTCTTATTCCTGAGCACCCCAGCGGGACCCTTCGGTCCCTATGATGAGCCTCCACACACACCCCTACAGCTCTTCCCTTCCACCAGAATTCTAGGTGCCCAGGACTCTTGATGCGTGCCCCTCTCGTAACCGCGTTACGAGTGCCGGCCTTCACATCACTACAGTGTCTTAGTTAAACTATATCTCAATAACTTGAATCGCATGATCGCCATGATGGTGAATCCGTATTCACTCTCTTCAGCACAGGTGGTCGGTAATAGCAAAGGACTTACCCCGGTACAGCCCAGTAGTCATGGCTTCACCAACACTACTCATTTATCGCACAGAACACTCACCATACAGGTCTTAGCAAGACTCATTTTTACACTTACAAACCACCATCCTGTGCCGCCATTCTCGCCGTCCCGTCCTCCACTTCCCCCTCTCTCTCTCTTACTCCGACATATTCAACTTGATTGACATCTAAATGTCACTCAAAGTCATTCGTAAACATTAAAGGATAATATTATTTTATTCACAGAGCTAGCCAACAGATGGCGCTCAATTCAACTTTAAACTTTGATAATATTATGTAAATCGCGATGAAATCCGCGACACTCCCGGACTACAGCGAAGGTTGCAGTGCCGGTAAACGGTTTCGTATTCCTCAACCATTTCCTTTCTGGCTGTAACTTTTCTCAGGTTTTCGTTATGCTCCCTATTGCGAGCGTGGTACTTTATCTATCTGCTTCACCTCTATAGGAACTTTAAGATCTTAGTCACACGTCAAACCACATAACATCCTTCTACATCCCCCCTCTAAGGGATACACATGTCTAACTGAATGAATAAATCATGTCTCATACATCTTTAGCAACACAACATACTAAACCATTAGTTATTTACCAATAAACATTAATTTTACTTATTGCTTTTGTAATCCAATGATATTACTTACAAACTTTCCATTTGGTACCTGTGGCTTCAGGTTACTATTTTATATTACTATATCTTCAAGACATGCAGCTCTCAAATTTGTTACTTTGGTCTGCAGTTGTATCTCCCAGATTAAACTGTAACTCCAAAACCATTAATGTTAATCTCCAAAATGATCAGTATATTCATGTACTTACATCTTATGCAGTGTCCTTGCTTGACACTTATTCAAACAATACACTTAATCTGTTACAATGTCTTAATATCTGCCAAATTTCCAAACAAGTTCTTTATATGTTTTTTTAAATAACGCTATCTCTTATGCAAATTCTTATGTTTTTTATGCAAGTACTTGGTCAGGATTGCCCATGAAATCCTGATCCTCCTCAACAAAACACAAAGTCTTGTCTTTACTAATGTGAAGTCACATCACTATTATGTACTTACTGGACAGCCAACTTTCTTCAGATCTTGTAAGAACTTAACTTGATTTTCTATGGAGACCAGATTAGTGACCTCTAAACCACAAGAATTTATTCACATCATAATTTCTCTTTGTGAGCCAATCAAACAAAATTACCTTACCAATACCTTACCAAGGAGGGCAAATAAAACTTCATATCAATGATTATTATAACTCTTCATTTAGACTGTATTTTGTTTTTTAAATACATTACTGTATGTTACATTAAAGTATATTCATATAAATTGATAGTACTTTTAGTCTATAAGTTGTAACAATCCCTTTAACACTGTTTTGACTCCAAGTTTCTTACTGAAAATCCATCCAAGAATCTGTATTGATTAGATATAATGAAACTTGTAACTAAATTAACAATTTGTAAGTGCCCCCATAGGTCTAAACAAGATAAAAGATCTGAATTTGAATATATCTATAAGAAGCCAACAGTTGCTCTTTGTTGCAGTTCTTATTATTATTCCCGTTGCAGTTCTTATCTGCAAACTTTTGAGGGCAAAGAGCTCTGTTATGTGAGCCTTTACAGTGATAACAAATTTTCTCTAGTTGGCAGTTTCTGAAATAGTGTCCTGTCTGAAAACATAAATGACATCTGTTTCCCAGTTGGTTTCTTCTTGTTTTTAAAGATGAATATTTCTCACACAAATCATGTTAGTGCTGCCCTTTACAAAATATGCAGTTACCTTTACTACGCTTAGAGTTCGTTTCTGTCTTCCTAAACTGCGTGGGTAGTGTATGATTCATGCCTCTTTTGTTATCATTGAATGGTACTTCGTTCCTTGGGGAAAATAATCCTTTTCTTTCTCTAACAAATAAGGCATCAGTTGTGGATATCTCTTTGGTCATACTAGATGTTTCTCCTTGATTAGGAACAGTTTTCTGCGAGAGTTCCATGGCTGTTATTATTATTTCCAACTGATCTCTAATGGATTTCACAGAGTCATTCCCTCTCAAGGTCAAATTTAGCTCATAAATTATTTTTTCTGGGTACTTACTAAGAATAGTGAACCTTAAATGATTATTATCAATGTCTTCTCCTAAAGATTGTAGAATTCTCAAATTTTTCTCAATACTTTACGGTAGCTCTCGACGGATGATTCCCTACTCTGCAATTTATGGAGTTCCTCATAGTGAGAATCTATTAGAATTTGCTTATTCCCAAAACGTCTTTTTAAAGTGTCTACAGCGATCTTATAATTTTGTGTAGTAGTAGCTAATCCTTGTACAGCTTCTAAGGCAGTACCTTGCAGAGATGTTATGAGGTAGGATAGCTTATCAACATCTGGTAGGGCTTTGCTGTCTACACTTGCTTGAAACTGGTCCCAGAAATCATGCCATTTTAATATTTCCCCTCTAAATGTAGGAAGGGTTAGTTTAGGTAATTTTGTATGTGCATCTACTTGTAGATTAGTTGCAGAACTTAATATGGTATTAAGTTTTATAATGAAGTCTTCGCCCTTAAGCTGGAGGTCAGTACTTTGTTTTACTACATCTTGAGATATATTAGTGCATTTCCCTATGTATATGTGTATTTCTTTTTGCAAGCTATTTGTAAAGGTGGTCAATTGGGTTTTACTCTGGTTAACTTCTTCCACTGTTATGCCACTTGTTTGCGACCGCTCATATATTTCTGTAGCTTGAATAATAGATTCATGAAGCCGTGTTTTCAACAGCGACATGCGTAGAATAAGAGCCTCATCCATGTCGCGGCTTTACTGCTAGTGGTACTTCACAACTGCGTAGAATAAAGATTTCCCCACTCATCACACTAACCTATCACACACTTGATACTTTTACAGACTTTCACAGAAAATTATTACAAAGTTTTATTTTTCACCACACCGTTATAACTTTATTTCCTGAAAACACTTTGCAAGTTTGTCAAGTTTTTTCCGGACACAGTACTGCCAACTCAAAGAGCGTTAAAGTCGTAGACAAAGTAATTCATAGACTCAAACATAACTCATTACTTCCTTGTAGGTATGAAAATTATTGCTACCTTCAATTAATATTAACTACGTGAAATTATGTTTTTTCTTCACTGTAATTTCACCCGTGATTTTCTACAGTTAACTATTTAATTCAGAGAATTTTCACAATAATTTTGCAAATGGGAAGTCACTGGTCGATAACTGTCACTAAAACCGGGACAACACCGAACGCATTTGACCGAAATTACCTCAGACAGCCTCCGTTCATCATGGGCGGCAGCATGCGTCACGTATGAAAACCTGTATACAACACGATTCCCCATACGCCACCCGGGAAAGTTCCATTACTACTTCCTTACCTCCATAGCGAAAGAGAACAGAAATACACATTTTCATATTTCTGTCTCAATCAGATATGTAGAACCACGAATATAGGTAATGGAATACAACTATCAGCCACAAATAATATTATAATGCGTCCTGCAAAACGGGTCCTTTATTTCCCATGTTTGGGATTACAACATAGACAATAGTATTCTGACCAAGGTTCCTGAAATAAGAACATTGCTGTAAAATACAGGTGACTAATTTTAATTTGAAAGCAGTAATATTTATTCAATCTCAACATAATCATTGTACTATTTCGTAACACGGTAAATACTTCTTCCCAGAATTATCATTATAAAATGTTATCTGTAGATAAAATAAATAACAACCATTTAAACTTCTGGGTTACCTTAGATGAAGAAAGACAAAACTCCAGCTACTCTCGTATCTTTCAGTACTTCGCAGCAAACCAAGAAGCTAATAAATAAAATTCTTGCAGCAAGCTATAGACAAAATGTTATTAATATTCAGAAATGAAACCGAGATACAAACAAAACAGCGGGTGTGAAAGAGACAGTTGTGCCGTAGAGAAAGAAGTCATCTCTGCCCAGCGCCTTCCTTTAAACTGGTCGTTCGGAAACCTAGATGAATGTGATTACACAATAATGTATTAGAAGTCGGAACACACTTACAGGAGAAACAAAAACCACTATATTCTCTCATACACAGAATTATAAATTAATTACATGCAAACATAATAAAACCACAACACAGTATTATGAATTGATTATATTTATCACAATATAGAAAATAACATATCTTAAACTAATGAAACTTATCTCTACATGCCTTGTCTATGAGAAGTATATAGTCACCTCAGCTCGTCTCCCTTCGAGCATAAGTAGGTATCTCCATACCAACTCACTTAACTGTGGCCTCGGTTTCTCTTAGCAACCAGACCTAGCCATGTCAACACTATGACATGTCTCTCCAGCCTCTCTGAACTCTCAGAGCAGACCGCTCGTCTTCGGACCTTATTAGCCAGTCTCCCTGAACTCATTAGGGCAGACCGCTTGTCCTCAGACCTTTTTTGCCAGCCTCTCTGAACTCTCAGAGCAGACCACTCGTCTTCGGACCTTTTTAGCCAGTCTCTCTGATCTCATCAGAGCAGACCGCTTGTCCTCAGACCTTTTTTGCCAGCCTCTCTGAACTCTCAGAGCAGACCACTCGTCTTCGGACCTTTTTAGCCAGTCTCTCTGATCTCATCAGAGCAGACCGCTTGTCCTCAGACCTTTTTTGCCAGCCTCCCTGAACTCTCAGAGCAGACCACTCGTCTTCGGACCTTTTAGCCAGTCTCTCTGATCTCATCAGAGCAGACCGCTTGTCCTCAGACTTTTTTTGCCAGCCTCTCTGAACTCTCAGAGCAGACCGCTTTAACTTGCAGTAGCCAGTCACCCCGAACGAATCGGGGCCAGACTTTCCACCACTCTGTCATCGAAGGGACCCTGAGATGAGAGACTCTCCCAAACACAAAGGCAAAGTGAACATAAAAGGGAAACAATAATAATTATTGTACCCACTCAGCTATTATTATTTTATTTATTTTTTCAATTATATATTTTTTTTTTTTTACAAATATGCATTTACTTTACTTAGGCAGTTTTGCCATCTTGTGCCACATCATTATTGTTTGCTTAGAAACGAGTACCTCCACCATAATGTCGCGGCCTTTGGGTTCAAACGATGAAACGTTCAGACGATGAAATTAAACCAAACCTAGATATAAAGAAAGAAAAATATCAAACTGATGATAATTTAGATAATTTGGGACCACCTAGTGAAGATTACACTTTCCAAGACATTAAAAAAGAAATAAAAAACCCTAATACAAAAGAAACCAAAAATACGCCACAGCACTATAGATTCGTCTATGGTATGAATGTAAGAAAAAAAAGGATGCTAAGAAAAAAGTTTTGTATCAACGAGAGTGAGATAGAAGTATGGTTGGAAAAAGAGAGAAACAGTGAGTTCTACAGGAAGTTTAAATTTAAATGTAAATATTGTTTGCAAGGGTGGAATTTGAAGGAGAAACTTATGGCGCATATTTCAAAACATCATGATGAGGTGTGTGTTACTTAGATTATTATAAATACATCATCTTTTACCCGCAGCATCGCTAGTGTACTTTATGGATGTCGACAGTGGCGCCACCAACCAGATCCAACTTTAGCTTAGAACCATCTAGATGACTTCTTAAAAACTAAAAAGAATCCATCAAACTCAGTCAAGCCGTTTAGGAGAAGAAGAACAACAAACACATTAGAATTTTATATTTAAAAATATAGCCAGACTGGCATACCAACTGTACGGTCCCAAACTAAGCAACGCTTGTACTATGCGTACCGTACAATGGACTGGGGGCGATCCCAGTGACACCCAGACCGGGGCGAATTACAAAGAGATAATTTCCTGCTTCAGTAAGCTGAAGCTTGTAGGCAAAACCATTAGTGACAAGACTAAACACTCAGACATTAAATGCGCGCTCGAATGTATTGAGTTTTAATTTACAATGCAGTCTGAAATAGTAATTATTGATTTATTTATGTAAAATCACTTGAGATATATTTGTATAATTATTCATAATAAAATTTATTTAAAAATGCTGTCAAATTTGAGCATAATTCATGAAATATCGATGGAATATCCAACTCTGGGGGTCCAGAATCAGAATCCCTTACACCCTGTATAAGCTGTAGATAGTTGGCTATAGTCTTGTCTCTGCCACCGTCTTCTTCTCATAGTGTCTCTCCAACTAGTGAAGGTTAGCAGTCTCAGTCTTTGGCGAGGTAGAAAACCTCCGCTGCACTGGAGACTCCCGTCCATTCTCGGATATTTCGCAGCCACGATTTGCTCCTGCGCCCAACAGCTCTTCTACCAGCCAAATCTACGCTCGGGGATTCTTCGCACCCCTGTTCCATTTAAGAGACGCCGAGAACTCGGGGCCGTGGCTTTATTGTACTTCTCCATGATTAGATATGTGTCGCTGACGACTAGGGAAAATTGGTACAGTGCTTTCCCGTTGCCTTCTACCCCAGACTTTTAGGAGATATTACATCCCCAAGGTCACTGAAACCTCTTCTGACCACATGGTTTGCTTTTAGTCAGGGGTATGGTTATACCGCCAATGCTCGGTCGCCAGAGCATTTAAATTTTTAAGCAGCAGAGAATTTAAATGAATAACCAGCACGAGCAGGTGAGGTTGACTTTTGGGGCCAGCTTGATGTATTCGCTGTTCTCCCCCTTACCCCCCTCTGCCATCGTAAAAAAACACCAATTCTTCTAGTCTAACAAAGTTGCAAAAACATGGTCTAATTTTGTTTCAGACCATCGGTCGTCACACTTGTGACCACTGCAGCTCGCGGTTCGCGAATGAGACCGCGCGGTCTGCGCACATTCTGTCACATTATGTTGGCTATGAGTGCTTGTACTGTGGCTATCAGTGTTATACAAATAGGAGGCTTAATGCACACCTGGATACACACAGGAAAGTACAGTGTTTGTACTGTGACACGTGTTTCAGGTGAGTCTGTGCTGTACACCCTCAAACTCAAACTCAAATTAAAAATATTTGAGTCCAAACTAGCTGTGCCCCCGCGACTTCGTCGGCGTGTAATTTAACTTAACAAAATTTCTGGATTATTCATCCCCTATTTTATCCCCTTGGGGGTACTAATCAAAATCCTTTCTTAGCGGATGCCTACGTCATAACATCTACCTGCATGCCAAATTTCAGCCCGATCCGTCCAGTGGTTTGGGCTGTGCGTTGATAGATCACTATGTCAGTCAGTCAGTGAGTCACCTTTGAGTTATATATATTTAGATAGATAGGCCAGATTAACTGGCACTTTTAAAAAGTCAAGAGCTAGGTGCATGTTCCAAAACAAAATCCTATGGAGAAGAACATGCAAGAAACTCCATGAATATATTTTTCTTTTCTCTTTTTTTAAATTATGTTTGCGTTTACAGTAAGTATAATTAGAGGTGTGAGGACAATGTAGGTTAATGCACAAGGCATCACAAATAATGAAGTAATGGGCCCAGAATATTGCCATGTCATAAACTTATTTCTGCTAGGCAGCTATGCTATATTAATGCATCAGTGCTTACATGGTGCATCATCTGATACACCATGTTTTATTCATTGAAAAGAGTAACCGTTAAGTTTCTCGCCGCCTCTTCTCAGTGGAAGCGGCATTCCGAGCCGACGGTAGATTCTGACTATTCATAAGTGCTTTGTTGGCTTATATGATAGTCGCGATGTCGCCAGATTTGTTAGGTACTGCAAACACGTGTTGACGACCGCTTGGCGCAGTGGTTCGAGCATAGGCCGCTCGGCACTATACATGGTGGTTGCAGGTTTGATTCCTGCCAGGGTAAATTTCACAAATGGCCTTTTCGTAATTTACCCGAGTCTAGGTGTCTCTGGGATCGCCCCCAGTCATTGCACGGTACCCATAGTACAAGCGCTGCTTAGTTTGGGACCATACACTTGGTGTGTTAGTCTGGCGATATTTATTATTATTACGACGCTGTTATCTCAAAGCAATATCAGCACTGTGTTAGTTGAAATAAAGTTGTAAATACAACACCTATATGACTCTGTCTTGTGCATGTTTATTTTGGACATTATTTTCAAGTTGGATGGATTCATTATTGGATGAGATGCAATCAAATATGGACCATACGGTCCAATTTTTCCAATCCAATTTTTTGTTACAGAGGCCTACAACAGTTCTACAAACATTATAAGTCTATGCACAGTGTATTTCTGTGTGATCACTGTGGCAAGCGATGCAAATCTAAGCATATGCTTGAGAAACATATGAGGTTAGCATCACATAGACATACAGGGGGTAAGCCCAGCGCACACCGCTGGAGGCGCGGCGAAGAGCAATTGAAGACAACAATTTAATATAAACCTTAACTACCTTGACATACGGTCGCTTGAATAAATTCGCGGTGCTCGGAGCGCCTTCAAGCTACTACAAGAGCATACGCGCGACTGCTCATACATACCGTATGTCAAGGTAGTTAAGGTTTATATTAAATTGTTGTCTTCAATTGCTCTCCGCCGCGCCTCCAGCGGTGTGCGCTGGGCCTAAGGGGCATTGTAACGAAAACTGATACCATGGATTCAACTCATGATTCTGGATCTCTGAAAATTCCAACACTGGAGAGTGTTGGAATTTTGCGCAGATATATTTTTTTGAATTTTTTAAATTTATTTTTGCATGAAATAGTTGTACAAATCTATCTCAAGTCAGTTTACACGAATAAAACAATAATAACTATTAATTTTAGACATAAACTTCAATGTAAATTACGAATCAAAATGCAAAAAAAATTGAGCATCATTCATGAAATCTTCGACGGAGAATTCCAACTCTGGGGGGTTTAGAATTGTGAGTTGAATCCTTGTTATCAATTTCGTTACGATATCTCACCCATGTACCGCACAATTTATCACCCAAGCATAATTTATCATCCAAACAGGATTTACAATTAGTAATGCAGTTTAGTAGCAATGATAGCCGATTGGTTTAGCACGCGTTTTGCGAGCAAGGTCCTGGGTTCAAACCCCGCTCGCACCTTTGGGTTATTCTTGTGAAAATCATAATGTCAATATGAGTATCACTCGCTTGCAGTGAAGGAAAACATCTGATTAAACCTGCATGTCTTAGAAATCTATCCAATGTTCCAAAGACATGTGAAATCCTCCAGGCCAGCGGCCTGAATCCCGGTCCCAGGATTATTAATATTACAGAGTATACTCATGAATACAATATGTTCCGTCTACCGCAGCCACCATTCCGACAGCCACACATGCAATGCGTGTAACAAGCGGTACAAGTCTCTCGCGGCGCTCCGCAAGCATTTCTCCATCAAGCATAGAACGACGCTCGCTGAACAAGCGTACTGCGTGCTATGCGACAAGCAATACGACAACGTGTTTGTGTACAAGCGCCACGTGCAGAGTAGCGTTGCGCACGCGCACGAGCGGGACCGCGCCCGGTGAGTCCCTCTTTCACCCTAGATAAATCTTTTTTTAAATGGGTCTAGTCCCGCCAAACACTCCCACCACTGTAACTCCTGTAAGCCAGGATCGACAATGGTGACCAATAATGATGTCAAGGTTTGACCCTCGACGAGTCCCAGGGAAAAGTTAGATTGTCTTGGAACCCGCACGAATTTAATCGAAAGAAATAATAGGAGGAGTTGGAAGAAAATATTTCCACTTCCCTCCGGTGCAAAGCCCGCTTTGCACCGGAGCCCGCTTTAACAAAAAATAGCTGGTATGGGCTGATTGCCATAGAAACAAGACTGTTACAGCTGATTGAGGACCAGTTGTAAGGCACCACGGATCGATATATAACTAATTGGACCTAAACTCGTCAGCTGATTAGACTAGACTAGATAAATCTTATTAGTTATGTGTTATGTTGTGTTTCGAAAAAAAAAAGTTATAGCCGATTGGTTAAGCACTTGTCTTGGACCACCAGGGCCCTAACCACGCTAGCTCCTCAGTCGTAATAGAAAAGCAAACGCTTGCGATTACGTTTCAAACGCTCCGCTTTTGACGTTTTGCTGACTCGAGCTTCACAATTTCTACTGACAGTGATATGGTATGGTGTCAGCAAAACGTCAAAAGCGGAGCGTTTGAAACGTAATTACGATTTGAGTAGCTAGGGTGGTTAGGGCCCATGTGCTGGGTTTAACCCACGGCTCGCACCTCTGGGTTTTTCGAAATCTACGTGTGAATCATAATTTTCTAAAAAAAATTCGAACACCATGTGAAATCCGCCAACTGGCACTGAGCCAGCGTGGTGGATTACAGCCTGAATCCTCTTTGTATTTAGTGGAGGCCCGTGCCCAGGAGTGGGACGTGAAAAAGGGATAAATTATTATTATTTATTCATTGTTAAAATAGTTTTTCTGAGATATGGTATGTTTTGGATTACTGATCGTTTGGATGATAATATGACTTATGGGGCTAAACCCCGCATTGGGTGATGGGTGACAAAATGGCTGGCATCAGTTACTGGGTAGTGCATTGGGTGACCTTCGTGTAGGGTGATGATATGTATTGGGTGATACTATGCATTGGGTTCTCAATCTATGCATCTCGATTAAAGTTGCCGATGCTGTTGCCCACTGTTAGGCCTCACCTCATTGCAAGGGGATTCGTCCTATATTACATAATGTTGTACATTTGTTACAGAGCTAAGAAGTCGATATCTTGTCCTGAATGCGGGAACACATATTCGAGGAGGATTTATATGATGAACCATTACAAACATGTTCATATGAATCAATCAAAATATAATTGTAGAGATTGCAATAAAGTAAGTCTATGATAGATATATTTACAAGCTAGAAAGGACAAGCTGGAAGGCGTCAATAGCCTAGCAGTTAGAGGAGCCGTCCTCGTAGCTGACAGGTTCCAAGTTCGATCCCCATCCTGGTTATTAAACTATTGATTTTAATTTTATTTATTTGGGAAAACCTACAATTGTTCATTATGGCAGTTGAAACACAGTCTTAGTTAAGTACAGGATACACAAATGCACAATCAACTACATTTCCCTCAGGTAGCGCACACAGTGTTAAATAGGGTAGCCAGTTGCGTTAGGTAGTTTCATAAAGTTATGTTTAAAACAAATAGACAGTCAAAGCGCAAGTCAGAATTGGGGAAGCAAAACAATAGGTATAAAAAAAAAAGTTATTGACGTGGGTCCACTCCTAACATAAGCATTAGCTTAGCTGAAGGAGCTAATGGGAATACTAGTAATGTGATAAACTCACTTTGCTAGTAATCTTTAAAAATAAAAAAATATACGCGACTGAGATGCTACTCTATGAAGCAGGGAATAGAGTCGGGAGCAGGGAATATACCTCTTGTTGGATTATATTCGATTACATTTGTTTATAGCAGTGATAGCCGATTGGTTAAAGCACGCGTCTTGCGGGCACCAGGTCTTGGGTTCAAACCCCGGCTCGCACCTCTGGATTTTTCGAAATCTATGTGCGAATCATAATTTCTATAATGATTATCACTTGCTTACGGTGAAGGAAAACATCGTGAGGAAGCCTGCATGTCTCAGAAGATCTAACCAATTTTCGAAAGACTTGTGAAATCCGCCAACCCGCACTGGGCCAGCGTGGTGGATTATGGCCTGAATCCCCCTCGTGTTGCGGGGAGGCCCGTGCCCGTGCCCAGGAGTGGGACGTCAAAAGGGCTAAATTATTTTTTATCTATTATTATTATTATTATACATTTGTTTATGTGACAAGCGTATTTCATGAAAATATCGACGGTAAATTCCAACTCTGGGGGTCCAGAATCATGAGTTGAATCCATGGTATCAGTTATCGTTGTATAAAATAAAAATTGATTTATTACTCCTTACAAAAAACCAAGAGTGATACATTGTAACCATAATAGTAGTTTAACAATTTTGTAAGGAGCTGGTGTCTGAAGTAGGCATAAATGCCTGTGTTACAGATCACTAGATCCCCACCCTCCTTAATACTTACACTATGATCTTATGGCTTGTACAGTTTACTTAGGTTTAGTTAGGAGCATTCGTACATGCGTGTATTAGTTGTGCTTATGGATATGTGGAGTGTTGGTGTGTATGTGTGGTGTAGTGTGGGATGTTTTAGCTGTGTAAGTAGGTATGTGAGCGTTTGCAAATATTTATGAGATTATCTAGGTCTGTACAAAAAATATTACAGTAATTGGTGGTATTCATTATTTTAATGTTAGAAGAAGGTTTTCCGTTGCTGCATAGTCTTGCCTCTTTAACCACTCTGTTACTACGGCTTTGCATTTAGTTTTAGTTAGGGATATATGGACAATAACTTATTTAATTTATTATATAAGTTACTTATAAGTATACTTTTTATATTCCAGCATTTTCTTAACCGGACCCGTTACATAGACCACATGAAATATAACCACGAAGGTTTGAAGAAAGAGAAGAATAAACTGTGCAGTATATGCGGAAGAGGGTTCGCTGTGAGTATCTGGAGCAATTATATATGTATTCATATCTACTACCCTTTGTAAGTATCCTACTAATATTATAAAGTAAAGTTTGTGAGTGTGGATGTTTGTTACTCCTTCACGCAAAATACTTTACTTAAGTCTACGCGGACGAAGTCGCGGGCGGACACTTAACTATATAAGCAACTGGCGATTATAAAAAAGGAAATATAACAAAACTAGCTGTGCCCGCGACTTCGTAGTATTTAACTTAGCAAAAATTTCGGGATTATCGGAATAAAAAGTATCCTATATGTTAATCCCGGTTATAAACTATCTGTGTTCCAAATTTCATTCAAATCCATTCAGTAGTTTTTGTATGAAGGAGTAACAAACATACATACATACATGCATACATACATACATCCACACTCACAAACTTTCACATTTATAATATTAGTAGGATTATACAATGGAATAGGAATGACCCCAGCGTTACCCAGACTAGGGCAATATCCAAACTTGCTACACCCAATGGCGATAAAACGTTTTCAAACCACCAGATGTTGCTCGATTGGATTGGTCTGACGTTACCTCACCGTCGTATTATAATAAGGCTAAAGCGCCCGCGAAGTTCAAATTTTTTGAGGTTTTTTATAAAATTTTCAAAATCTTACATTAATAAAAGGCACATTTTGTAATTCGCGACAAAGACCGTGTGCAGTGCATTTATTAATATATCCAACTTACTCTAAAACATTTCAAGAACGACAGCTATCCAGATAATCTGGCAATTTTGGTATATTTCGTGATTAACTAGTATCATAGCCACCGTGATAATATTTAGAGTAAAATACATGTATTAATAAACGCACTGCATACTGTGTTTGTCGCAAATCACAAAATGTTGTCTTAAATGTTTTCAGATTTTGAATAAACTATAAAAATACTCGAAGATTTTGAATTTCGCGGGCTAGACAGGCGCCTTCACCTTAATTAAGTTTGCTACGATGAGATAGAGAACCGGAAGCTCAGCTCCCCTCGTTTCCCCTTCCTCTGTTCCACTCCCCTTTAGTCCAATTGTTTTACAATTATTATTTTTACTAGCTGAGCCCGCGACTCCGTCCGCGTGGAATTTAACTTAACAAAAAAGCCCGCTCCCGCGTTCTAAGACCGCGCGACAGGACCCGTATTTTTTAATTATGTTTTTCTAAAAAAAGTAGCCTAAGTTACTCCCTAAAACATCAGCTATCTGCCAGTGAAAGTCCCGTCAAAATCGGTGCAGCCGTTTCGGAGATTACCCGGTACAAACACACAGACAGACAGACAGACAAAAATTTTTTTTATCGCGTTTTTGTTATAGGTGACGTATGTACTTTCATATGCATTTAGTGAAAAGGTGTTACTTTGATATTACAAACAGACACTCCAATTTTATTTCATGTATAGATTAAAAGAAATATATCGCGAGACTGACACACCAATTGTATGGTCCCAAACTAAGCAACCCTTGTGCTATGGGTACCGTACAATGGACTGGGGGCGATCCCGGTGACAAAGACCTGGGAAAATTTCGGAAATGGCCTTTACGTAATTTGCGCTGGCGGGAATCGAACCCGCAACCACCATGTGCAGTGAGCCGAGCGGCCTACGCTCGAACCACTGCGCCAAGCGGTCGTCAAATTCATTGTGTACCTAATTTATGTTTCAGACCAACCGTATTCTCATGAATCACATTCGGACGCATTCGGGGGAGCGTCCATTCGAATGCGAGTCCTGCGGCGCGAAGTTTACGCAAAAACACTCCATGTTGTCTCACGTTAAGTACATACACTTGAAGAGTTCGAGGCGGCCGCACTGTTGACTTCACCAGCCAAGATACGTTGCAAAATATCATATATGGATCTGGGATCGATTAAAAATATTTAAAAATCTGTCTTTGTCTATTTATTCAAATAAAGTGAAAAAAGTAATTATATCCTACTAATATTATAAATGTGAAAGTTTGTGAGTGTGGATGTATGTATGTATGTATGTATGTTTGTTACTCCTTCACGCAAAAACTACTGAACGGATTTGAATGAAATTTGGAACACAGATAGTTTATAACCGGGATTAACATATAGGATACTTTTTATCCCGATAATCCCGAAATTTTTGTTACGTTAAATACTACGCGGACGAAGTCCGTGGGCACAGCTAGTTATCTCATAGTTTTGGCATAATTAACAAAAATATAATAATATTGTCTGTTATCAGCAAAAAACATTACATATGACAGACATTCACGGTGTCTTGATTATGTTTGGGTTGGTAGCACTATACTGTACCGATTGGTTCTATCGTTCGTCGTATTTCAGTATTTGATTGGTTGGTGGTATGGGGTGCGTTCCAATTAGCGTTCACAACGATCACGCTCACGACCGCAGGTTTTCCCGTTCCACTTGCTTGTGAGCGTTACTGTTGTAAACTCAAGTGCAATGGATTATGGAGCGTGGAGGTAAATAATACAATCAGCGAGTTAGTAAAAAGAAAGCAAAAGATTTAAGAGGTTAGGTTATAATCTATAAGCCTAGAAAATAAACTTAAATAATGATTGTTTAAATAAATTTATATTGAAAAGAAATATAATTATTTTTTTATATTTAATATTAGTGGTGTATTTAATTAATTTACGTTCAAATGTAATTAAAATGTCTTTTGCGGCGGCTCTTGGATATTTGGTAAGAGGTCGCAATAATGGTCTAGAAAGTACTAGTTCATCCAGTTCAGATGAAGAATGGAAGACGAATTTTCAAAATTATGATTGTGAAAATGTTTCACGGTCGCCATCTTTGATGCTTTGAGTTTTGTAAATCCCGCTAATTTTCTCAACGATCACTACGACCCACCTTTTTAGATGGGTTGTCGTGAGCTTCGCGTGAGCGTAAGTCATGACGTCATGAGTGACGCTTTCGCCGCAACCAGAACGACCGCGGTCGTTATGTGGAACGGCTAGAGGAGCATTTTGATCATAGTGAACGCTAAGTGGAACGTAGCCTAAATTGAAAATTCATATATATATATTTTTATTATTTTATTTTAAAGAGGGTTTAAATCTTGGAAATAGATTCGGCCGAGATAATGGACAACTGACAGTCACTTGACACTTCACGTAAAGATCTTCTGCTGTCAATTTGATTGACACTGTTCGTTTTTTTTTGCCGACGCCTAATAAAGCATTACGCCCAAAAACTATATCAATGTATCTGATCACCACATATTTATAAATACTACGTCTGTGCTCATCTATACCAATATTATAATAAGGAATGATTTGATTGTTTGTTTGTTTGCAATGACTATTCATTGCAAACAAACAAACAGCCTATGCTCCGAAATTTGAAAAATTATTTCACTGTCACACTATATCCGTGTGACATAGGCTATATCATATTTTCAAAAAAAATAGGGATCCTTACTAAAACACGAATAATGTAACCATAATGTACCCGTGCGAAGCCGGGGCGGACCGCTAGTCACTATTTATAAATTGCCTTCATTGAAATAAAATTTCGCACAAAAATATAAAAACGCAAGCAAGCAGCAACAAAAGGGATGCGAACAAAAACAATAACTGGCATGCTTAGCAGTGAGTGACACTGTTTTTTACTAATTTAACTACAGAACTCTAAAATGAACAGCAATAGGGATGAGCCATCTTTAGAAACGAATATTTAAGTAGGATTGTGTGAACCATCTTAATTCCACAAGTTTCCATATAACTGAAACAAGTGAACGAATATTGTCTCAGCAAAATATTTCCCAAATCCTACCCTGGGTCTTAGGCTCGTATTTAATAAATCTATCTCAAGTCTGAGACCGGTCTTGAGCACGCTTTTGACAAGTCTTTTTCTACTGATATGACATAAGAATGACATTTGCAAGATCGGTCTCAGATTTGAGATGAATTTATTAATACTGGCCTTAGTAGGTAGGTAATATTCAGGGTTCAAAAATAATATTAATAAAACAAACTATCATTTTGAAATCAGTTTTTATACGGGTAAGTAATATTTTTTAAAGTCATGTTTTTTTACGATTTCTCAGACGGTATTTCTATATCTTTCTTCCTCTTGACCTTGTGCTTGAGTCTGCGGTGCGTGAACAGAGCCCCTTTGAACCCGAAGGTGGCGCCGCAGTCGACGCACGCATGCGGACGCGCCCCCGTGTGAGTCGTCATATGATCGGCTAGAGTGTCCTTAGTCTGAGAAACAGATAGCATTTGGTACGGTACAGATAAATATTAGCAACTAGCTGTGCCCACCGACTTCGTCCGCGTAGTATTTAACGTAACAAAAATTGCGGGATTATCGGGATAAAAAGCATCCTATATGTTAATCCCGGTTATAAACTATCTGTGTTCCAAATTTCATCCAAATCCGTTCAGTAGTTTTTGCGTGAAGGAGTAACAAACATACATACACACTCACAAACTTTCACATTTATAATATTAGTAGGATATCACTACATAGTATAAACCAAAGTCGCTTCCCGCTGTCTGTCTGTCCCTATGTATGCTTAGATATTTAAAACTACGCAACGGATCCTGATGCGGTTTTATTTTAAAAGATAGAGTGATTTGACGACCGCCTGGCGCAGTGGTTCGAGCGTAGGCCACTCGGCTCACTGCACATGATAGTCGCGGGTTCGATTCCCGCTGGGGCAAATTTCGGAAATGGCCTTTTCGTAATTTACCCTAGTCTGGGTGTCACTGGGATCGCCCCCAGTCCATTGTACGGTACCCATAGTACAAGCTTTGCTTAGTTTGGGACCGTGCAGTTGGTGTGTCTGTCTGGCGATATTTATTTATTTATTCAAGAGGAATGTTTATATGTATAATACATGCATAATATAGTAGAGAAACATTGATTATTTAGATACATGCGAAGTCGGGGCGGGTCGCTTGTGAATAAAATAAATAAATATCGCCAGACTAACACACCAACTGAATGGTCCCAAACTAAGCAACGCTTGTACCATGGGTATAATGGACTAGGGGCGATCCCGGTGACCCTCGGACCTGGGAAAATTACGAAACTGCCATTTCCAAAATTTGTCCCGGCGGGAATCGAACGCGTAACCACCATGTACAGCGATCCGAGCGGCCTACTCTCGAACCACTGCGCCAAGCGGTCGTCAAATAGATACAAATCTGTGATACAAATGAATCACTCTGCAGACGCAAAAAAAATATAAGCTACTCTCGCCACGCCGCAAGAAGACACAAACTCGACTGACTCGAGTGCCCTGGGGGAAGTGTGGCGGGGAATCGGGGGGATTCGAGATATAGATAAGGGGGCGTCCATTAATTACGTGAGGCATTTCTGAGAATTTTTCGACGCCCGCTCCTCCCTTGGTGAGATATCGTAAGATTATCTTCAACTCCCTCTAATCTTCTAACCACCACTGACTGGTCCAACAACTCAGCGACGAGTGGGTTCGGGTGGGATGACAAACGATCCTTGTATCGTTTTTTGAAGCGTTCAATTTCTGAAGCAATTGTTGGCACTGCGAGCCACTCATGGATCTCCTCAGTTTTGGTGTACCACGGGGCACCGGATATGGCTCTCAGTATGCCATTCTGCACGCGCTGCAGGCAGAGTATGTTGCTTTTACTAGCTAGGCCCCATAACTGGATGCCGTATGTCCAGATTGGTTTTAGCACTGTGTTATAGATGAGTAGTTTGTTGTCCACCGAAAGTACTGAGTTTCTCCCCATGAGCCAGTACAGGTTGCGATACTTAAGGTTAACTTGGTCTCTTTTCTTTTTGTTTTGGTACTATTGAATTGATTTGAATGAGTTTTCTACCAGAAAAATAATTAGGGTGATATTTGCCAAGACCCCCCCCTCCCACCTAAGTGAGATTTGGAAAAATTTAGCGTGATCCCCTCCCAATTTTACGCAATTAATGGAAGCCGCCTAACAAAAACGGTTGATTTTAAAAAAAAAAATCTATGGGCATGCTTTGGTAGTAAAATCGACCAGTTTGCCGTCACAGCAAATGGCATGACGCTCTCTCATGCCGTCATGCTCCCTCTCATACACATGTTTACATCTGCCGGGCGTCCCGTGACGGAGACAACTTTCAATCTTATCACGGGGTTCTTAAAGCAACTGTTGTTTTTGTATACTTTTGCCCTCGCCGAGGCTGCAGCTGGTTTGATGGTACTCACATGAAAAGCCTTGCCGCACTGATCGCAAACCACGTTCCTAGTCCGCACAACATTCCCGTGCTTCATACCAATATGTCTTTTAAGAATTCTCGGTGTCTTGAATTTCTGAAAGAGTGTAAAAAAAACTATAGGTAAGTACTTAACTCAAACTAAACTAAACTGGCAGCATTGCCATTAAACGTGGCAATGCTGCCAGTCTTCTGGGCATTTTGCCAAGCGATGGCGGTCTGGCACATCTTTATTTTTTGTTATTATTACATGTTAAGCTTTTTTATATCTATGTATATATATAACTCAAAGGTGACTGACTGACTGACTGACATAGTGATCTATCAACGCACAGCCCAAGCCACTGGACGGATCGGGCTGAAATTTGGCATGCAGGTAGATGTTATGACGTAGGCATCCGCTAAGAAAGGATTTTGATTAATCCTACCCCCAAGGGGATAAAATAGGGGATGAAAGTTTGTATGAAACTTTGTCAATTAAATTCCACGCGGACTAAGTCGCGGGCACAGCTAGTAGTGTATATATTTGTTAGTTCTTTATTCTTTTCAATAAATGTCCAATCACTCAAACTCGATTGCAATCAACGAATTTTGTTAAGGTTTTTTTTGTGTTTTTGATTTGGTATACAATTGTAAATACCTTTAAAAATATATTGCCAACAGATTGTTTAGTAATAAACATTGATAAAAGGATTGAGGAGATTGTAAATAATTGTCATTTGTTGTGAGGCCGGCTAAAATAAATAAATCCATCTCAATTTTGAGAACGATCTTGTAAATGTCGTTCCAGTACGAAATAACATGGCAATAGCATACTCAAGATCGCTCTCAGACTAGAGACTGGAGATGATTAATACATCCCTTATCATATATTTTCACAGGTAAGTAATTAACAAACTCGATACAACATCTTTTATAATGTGTTTTTGTACTACAAAGTAATTTAATATTATTTCCATTGTGAGTTGTAGCTATTTACGAAAGAGCAATAATTAATAGGGTATGGAATAATATTTGACCAGTGAGGAGATTCACCCATAGACTTTTAGGCTCACCTGGTCGCATGTGTCTCATGGATACTTGTCGGTCATCGCTCACCTGGTTGCACTTGTCTCATGGATACTTGTCGGTCATCGCTCACCTGGTCGCACTTGTCACACGGATACTTGTCGGTCATTACTCACCTGGTCGCACTTGTCACACGGATACTTGTCGGTCATTACTCACCTGGTCGCACTTGTCGCATGGATACTTGTCGGTCATCGCTCACCTGGTCGCACTTGTCGCATGGATACTTGTCGGTCATCGCTCACCTGGTCGCACTTGTCGCATGGATACTTGTCGGTCATCGCTCACTTGGTTGCACTTGTCGCATGGATACTTGTCGGTCATCGCTCACCTGATCGCACTTGTCGCATGGATACTTGTCGGTCATCGCTCACCTGGTCGCACTTGTCTCATGGATACTTTTCGGTCATCACTCACCTGGTCGCACTTGTCGCATGGATACTTGTCGGTGCCAAGGTGGTGCACTGTCGCTAAGTGATTTTCCAGACTCGAACTAGAACCCAGCCACTTTCCACACACTTCACATTTGGACCTGCAAGTAATAAGGGCATGCATCCAGGCTTTTTGCCACCAGGGCGGCGCCACGATCTAGTAGCTGACCATAGATACGTGTGATAATTCGTAATTGTTGACACTGACAGAAGTGACAGATAACGTCACCCAAACAAATCAAGGGACATCTGGTGGTGAGCTCAAATATTTGAGTCCTCAATTATTATCTTTTACCAACTGTAACTGACCGCTGTATCCATATAAACATATTTGAGAACTTAAAAAAAAAACAAAAATTCCGGTATGCGCGTGTGCGTGTAATTCCTCTCCTCCTAAACGGCTTGATATATATGATTACTTTTATACTTACTGCGCATTACCTAGATCGTTCTTAGTTATATTTAGACCCGGCAGGTGGCGTCGTTGTCAACATCCAGACAATAAAATGTAAATGGCAAAAGCTAGGCCCAGCGCACACCGCTGGAGGAGCGGCGGAGAGTAATTCAAGACAACAATTTAATATAAACCTTAACTACCTTGACATACGGTATGTATGAGCAGACGCGCGTATGCTCTTGTAGTAGCTTGAGGGCGCTCCGAGCACCGCGTGCGGAGTTATTCAAGCGACCGTATGTCAAGGTAGTTAAGGTTTATATTTAATTGTTGTCTTCAATTGCTCTCCGCCGCGCCTCCAGCGGTGTACGCTGGGCCCTAGCAGTGTAATAATAAAAAAAATGAAAATATTACTTGAAGCTCTCCACAGGATTATGCTTCTGTGATTTCTTCATATGCATCTGATATTGTTTTTCGTTTTTGAAAGTCTGATCGCACGGCTTGCAGTACGATTTGCCGTCGGGCTGTGTAATAAATAAATAATCGGTTCATGTATTGTGTTTGTGAGAGCATTGATAGCCGATTGGTTAAGCACGCGTCTTGCGAGCACAGAGCCTTGTGTTTTAACCCCAGCTCGCACTTCTGGGTATTTCGCAATCTATGTGCGAATCATAATTTCTACACTTGCTTACGGTGAAAGAAAACATCGTGAGGAAATCTGCATATCTTAGAAATTCTAACCAATTTTCGAAGGACATGTGAAATCCGCCAACCCGCTCTGGGCCAGCGTGGTGGATTACGGCCTGAATCCCCTCGTAGTGGTCCGTGCCCAATAGTGGGACGACAAAAAGGCTATTTTTTTGCTGTTTGTAAATATAATGAATGTATTGTCGACCTTCCACGAAGCCGCGTGCTGTGACCCTTATGACAATGGCATATGTGTTAATTTGCAATAATTTATGCGTCTAAGTGAAACTAACTGACTATACTGCCATCCTTGTCATGGCCGTAATGCATGAGCAAGACGTACGACGTACCTGATGTTAAGTATTCACTGTAGCCTATAGATGCTTGCCGTACCTCAAGCATTACCACGCACGGTGACAACCTGCAGGGGAGTGGGGCGGGGGAAAGGGAGGGGGGTTAATCTTCCGTCTCTCTCACTCATCGTACGAAACTACTACATTATGCCGACCTTTTGTGAGAGGATGTACTACCCGTCGAGCCAGCGCGTGTATGAGCTGTAGTCTCCTACCACTGTCTACACTCGAATCTAATATCCTGCACCCACGCCCCCTTTGAACTGTGGGGTGCAGAAAACAGTATTTGTATCGTGTTCGTATCGCGCATCGTATCGTATGTAATTGTAATTACACTCACGTTAGCTTCGTGTACATTTTTGATGTGCCGTTTTAGGCAAGTCACTTTGAGTTTTTTCTTACAAATATTGCATTCTACTCTTTGTTCGTCGCTCCTGTGGCGTCTAGAACAATAACTAGGTAGGTAAAGAAAATATACGGTGAGAGAAACACCAACCGCAAATTGGCAGGCGAAGAGGCTGGGAAGGCTAGATAGTTTAAAGGCTAAGAAGCTAAAATACTAGAATGTTTGTAAATTACAAGGTTGAACGGTTAGCTATGACTCTTTAAAGGCTGTTGCAAGTGAAAATACACTGTATTCTAGGGCCCAGCGCACACCGCGAGAGGCGCGGCGGAGAGAAAATTAGAGACAACAATAATAAACCTTAACTACCTTGACATACGGTATGTATGAGCAGACGCGCGTATGCTCTTGTAGTAGCGCTCCGAGCACCGCGTGCGGATTTATTCAAGCGACCGTATGTCAAGGTAGTTAAGGTTTATATTAAACTGTTGTCTTCAATTGCTCTCCGCCGCGCCTTCAGCGGTGTGCGCTGGGCCTATGAGGGCAGTCAATATAGAATCTGAAAACTATAAAGCTGAAAGGCAATATAAAGCTGGAAGGCTAGGGGGAGCTAAAAGCTAGGGAAATTAGAGGACTAGCGACTCTGAAGGCTAGGAAGCTAGGAGACCAAGAAGCGATGGCATAATGTGAACTTACACCATGTGCTCCTTCATACGGTACTTATGGCGGACCATGAATCCACACTCGTTGCATTTTATCTGTGTGCCGTGTGCCGTGTACTTATGCATCTGTTGTTCTCTGAATGTGCTGTACGAAAAAACATACAGGGTCTAACAAATGATAACAAATGATACAACAGTATTTTTTACTTAACAAAGTAAACCAGTAAAATTGTATAAAATATTAATTTAATTAAAATAAGTCACATTGTGGTACAATCAAAATGGCCGTATAGGACAGACTAGTGTTGCCAACACAAACTATAAAAAGTATAAACTAAAATGTTGCCAAATGTGGCATATTAAAATCTTACAATTATTAATTATTATTAAAATATTTAATATTTATTTGTAGTTGTATAATTATTTATATTTAGTATATTTTTATGTCTGTCAATATATATTTATGTATTGAACAGATACCATGGTTTCAACTCATGATTCTGGATGCCCCAGAGTTGAAATTATCCGTCAATATTTTCATGAATTACTTATGCTCCAATTTTTCAGAATTTTTAAATTAATTTTAACATGAAATAATTATACAAAAAAATCTACAGAGATTTAACGTAAATAAATAAATAATTAATTACTGTTTTATACTTAACTGCAATGTTAATTAAGACTCAAAACGCTCGGGTGCGCAAATCAATTTAAAAATGCTGAAAAATGTTCATGTTTTAGATTTAAAAATGGGCGGATTAATTTACAAACTTCCATCCCCTATTTTTCCCCACAGGGGTTGAATATTTCACAAATCCCTTAGTATTACTTGCTTACGTCATAAAATATACCTAATGTCCAAATCTAGTGATGTTATGTATATTCAGTGGTTTGCTTTGCGTTGATGAGTCAGTCAGTCAATCAAGATTTCCCTATTCATTATATTAGGTTGAAACATAAAGGGGATACTTTTTTTTCAAAACTTAACTTTGCAATGCTATAACTATTAGCTTTGGAGGAAGCTTGAAAAACAAAAGGTGTTACAGGGATATAGCTGTTGACAGATTTCATAAGTCTACAAAACCTTTAGTACTTCAAATGTCCCACAAAGCCGATAGTTTTAGATTTACAAAGTAAAGTTGCAAAAAGAATAGTATACCCTTTTTGTTTCACCTAGTAGGTACAGTCAGAAGGTGTTTTTAAATAAAATAACTCCAATGTGTTGCCTTTCGAGATAATCAAGAATTAAGTCTAAGAGTGATCTTGCAACAAATGTCATTCTTATGTCAAACCAGTACAAAATAACATGTCAAAAGCGTACTCAAGATCGCTGTCAGACTTGTTGTGAATACGGGCCTGTATACAATTATTCGGGCTAGTTGGGGAGAGTGGGCGGATAAGTGAAGGATGGCCACTCACTCGAATACAGCGTCGCACTTCCTGCAAAAGCGTTTCTGAACATGATGTTGGCGGTTATAGTGTTGCAGCACAAAATCCAACGAGGCCACCCCAAAATCACACTTACTGCACACATATTTACTGAAACACAAATTATATATTACTGTGAAATGGAATTATATCTTGAGACAGATATTTTCACACCGGTCAATATACCCCTCGGTTATATACCTATTCAACTTTTATTATTAAATTGAAATGAACGGGCTAGGCAAGTAATTAAACGTCATCGATCCAAGTCATTTGCCTAGCTGTTTGATCAAATGGCTGAATATCATTCAGGCCGCTAGTTGAACGGCGCTGTTTAATAAAGTGGCTAGGCTGTTAATTGAACGGCGAGTTAAGCTAGTTGGCTGCGATATATATGTCCTCACAATGTTTTTTTAATTGATTGGTAGTGAATAAGGGTTCACATAAATTATAAATAACTAGATAAATACTGTATTTCGTACATCAAAGTGGTGAAATCATACTTATTTGTTGCATTTAAGCCCCTCATCACACATCGCAAGGAATACGTTCATTTTTGAGGCGAAGCTTTTGAAGCGAATCTTCCATACGGACGCATGGGGGCTTTCGCCGCGTGGTCACTATATCAGTGCAAAGCGTCAGAAGCGTTACACGACATATACCTATATAGGTATACAGAGAGGCTTTTCAATGCTTAGTTCCTACGCTTTATACAATAAAGCTTCGCTTCTTTTGGGCGTCCCTAGAGGGCACTATTTTTTTATACAGGTCACTGGGTCAGCGATTAACCCCAATCTCCCCTGATAAAAAGTGACGATGAGGTTGAAGATGTGGCTTGCTGACTCAGTAACAGCCTGTTTACTCTAGATTTGGAGAGACCCAAGTGGGAGTGGGAGGGAATTCCACTGCTTTAACAGTAACAGTGTATAATATGTATAATACTTACATGTAATGTGTATTTCTATGTGTTTCCATATCTTCATTGGTTGGAAACCGTTGCTGGCATATGTTGCATGAATAGTTGCCTGCACTCTGTGTCGACACGAAACATATAAATACAGGTTGAAACAGAAAGGGTATATACCTTTTTGTTTCAAAACTTCACTTTGTAATTCTAAAACTATCAGCTTTTGAGGAAACTTGAAAAACAAAAGGTGTTACAGGGATACAGCTGTTGAAAGATATCATAAGCCTACAAAACTTTTAGTACTTCAACTGTCCCACAAAGCCGATAGTTTTAGATTTACAAAGTTGCAAAAAAATTGTTCACCCGTTCTGTTTTACCTAGTACCAAGAACAAAAAAATGTGCTGTAAATAATTTGGATTTAATGTATAGGTACGAAACATTAATTCAAATGAAGATTCTGACGACCGCTTGGCGCAGTGGTTTGAACGTAGGCCGCTCGGCTCACTGCACATGGTGCTTGCGGGTTCGATTCCCGCCGGGGCAAATTTCGGAAATGGTCTTTCGTAATTTTCCCAGCTCTGGGTGTCACTGTGATCGCCCCCAGTCCATTGTACGGCACCCATAGTACAAGTGTGGCTTAGTTTGGTCCTATACAGTTAGTGTGTCAGTCTGGCGATATTTATTTATTTATTGAAATGTTCCGGCACCTGTCAAGTCAAGCTGTGGTTATAGTTGACTAGCTGTGCCCACGGACTTCGTCCGCGTAGTATTTAACGTAACAAAAATTTCGGGATTATCGGGATAAAAAGTATCCTATATGTTAATCCCGGTTATAAACTATCTGTGATCCAAATTTCATCCAAATCCGTTCAGTAGTTTTTGCGTGAAGGAGTAACATACATACATCCACACTCACAAACTTTCACATTTATAATATTAGTAGGATTTACAGCCGCTCTACAATTCCAAGGCCGTTAATAGATCGATCTCAAGTCTGAGAGCGATGTTGGAAATGTCATTCTTATGTCTTACTAGTACAAAATGACATGTCACGAACGTGCTCAAGATCACCCTCAGACTTGAGATAGATATTTTAATACGGGGCTTGATTTACCAAAACCATATTTTAGTTTCCCCTCTATGCTACTCGTAATGATTCTGTAACTACCGACATTTGTATTGAACAGATCGATCTCAGAGATTACGGCACCAATTGGTGAACTGTTTCTTTTAAAGAAAACACCTGATTTGCAAACAATCCGTGTCGTATGAAAGCGCCTTTATATAATAAAAATCGAGATTCATAATATTTTTGTTCACATAAGCCAACAAAGCATTTATTAATAATCCGATTCTGGCACCGGCTCGGAATGCCGCTTCCACTGAGAAGGGCCGGCAAGAAACTCAATGGTTACTCTGTTCTATAAAATAATAGTTGGTGAACATTCTCAGGAACAGCAACGCAATGTGAGCAGGCGACGCCATTGTCAATAAAAATTACAAAGAAATCACTTACCAAGTCATGCAGTTTCATATGTTCGTCATAAGCCTTCTGAACTCTAAAACTTATTATACACGTTCCACATTTAAATGTCCCGCCTACATAAGAACGAACCTTACTTCTATTTTCTCTATAGGCTTGCATGTCGGCTTCACTTAGTATTTGCACTGTGCCAGCGTGATCTTCACCGAACATCACTGTATCACCATCTTTGGGAAGGTGATTTTCACTGATACCTTTGTCAATCACTTTTGGCTTATTATCTACTTTCGGTAAGATACCCACTGATCTAATCAACGGTGTTACAACGATTTCGAGTTTCGCTTTAGACGAGTTTAATGTGACTGGAACAAGTACTGAAATAATAATGCGTCTTCATAACGATTTCTAGATTCCAGGCGTGTATTAATAGATCGATCTCAAATCTGAGAGCGACCTTGGAAATGTCATTCTAATGTCATCCTGTACAAAATGACAAGTGAAGAGCGAACTCCAGATGGCTCTCAGTCTTGAAGTCGATTTGTTAATAGAGCACTCGTGGATTGAGCATTGTCCGCTCTGCTTACGGGTAGGTATGGCACGGTCGCTGATCACGAAGAAATTCGTACAATGACCTGTTATTACCTGACTCTGTCACTCCCGCATAAATCTAATACGTCTCGCTCACACAGTTGCCGGTCACACGCAGTTCACGACAGAGACAGGTCATAACAGGTCATTGTACGAATTTCTTCGTGATCAGCGACCGTGCCATAGTAACTAACTACCCGTAAGCAACTGTTGCGGGTTCAATTTCCGCTGCGGCAAATTACGCTAAGGTCTTTACGTTATTTGCCATAGTACATTGGCGCTTAGTTTGGGACAAGGCCATAGCGATATGGAGGAGGGAAGACGGCACTAAGAGTGTGGCCGTACTAGAAAGAGAGAGGAGATGAAAGCCGGTTGCCTTCCCTCTCTATTGGCGCATAGAGATAGGAAATCTACATTTAAGAACAAAGACGAAATTATGTATCCTTCAAAATATTTTCGAATTTGGGTGTGAGTGATATAGATATACTATAGATGGTTTTTCACATGCCCATAATAATATTTGGGGTTTTTTGCATAGAAAAAGAAGTAGTATTACATAAAAAAAATGGCGGCTTTTTTTCCTTGCGCAAAATAGTGTTCGAATTCCTTTAAATATTATGTCTGATACTTACTCAAACTTGCTAGTATTATTTCAGTCTTATGAATACCCTTGAATAAGGTATGATTCTTTTGACTTACCTTCATTTACTTCCATAAATTCCTCTTTAACTTTACTACCGGATGGAAATGTGGGTAATGTTGTCTCTGACTCATCGGAATCTTGATCTACAGGCAAAGTTTCTTCCCAGTCAACTGAACCTTGGTCAATGTCAACGGATTCTTCTTTTATCTTTGACTCTTCTTCAATTTTTATATCTATTTCTTCATGCAAGGAATTAAAGGAGTATTGTTTCGAGGACAGAATGGAGCAGTGATCTATATTGAGTTTTGTAATGGAAATCTGTTGAGTAATGTGAATATTGACCAAATTATTGCACCATACCACACCACCATGTAGACAGAAAGGAAATTCTTTTATCCAAGCTAGTGATGTAACGAATGTTGGTTTTTTGACATTCGCGAATGCGAATGCGAATGCGAATATTTGGCTCCAACATTCGCGAATGCGAATGCGAATGCGAATGTTTACTTTCGAAGAACTCTAAATTAAAAATTTTAAGATCCCCGAAACGACGACTTTTAAACTACAAAAGAGTTGATAATTTTCAAACGGCTGAACCGATTTTCATGAAACGTAGCTAAGAACACTCTAGATCAGAATACCTTTCTAACAAAAAATACAAATTTAAAATCGGATCATCCACTTGGTCGGTACGACGCTACAGACGGACACACAGATACACATGTTAAACTTATAACACACCTCTTTTTTCGTCGAGGGTTAATAAAGAGCGCGCAAAATGTTAGACTGGTTTAACATTTCGAGTTGGCCGAACACAGCCAAATCCATATAGGTTGAAAGAACGAAGTTAGTCCCATAAAGTTAATACGAAGAGATTTGTTTTGAATTCAGGGTAGCTTAGTATTATTGCATAAATACAATTTAATTGATATTCAAATGTTATTGAATTTGTTAATATTTTAATTAGACTAACAAGAATAATAGGGAAAGATCCTATTTAGAATTTAGTTGCCTACCTCAAGACTTCAAATATAAGTAATCAATTGAATAAGTGCATTATGTACAAGTGAGCCAAGTTGATAATTACATTACGATCGAAGCTGGTTTGCGGACCGAGATCAACGCGAGGGCTGTGATGGAGCCAAAGTGTGAAATGAACAATGCTCACGCTTTTCATACGACATTTTACATCACACTTGCGACATAAATATTACAATCATAATTGAAAAAAAAACACAATTCACGAATTTGTTTATGACCTAGTATAGGGTTTTGCAAGATTAATGAAAAATAAAACATGATGGCGCGCCGTAACTTTTAGGGTTCCGTTGTCAAACTCGGAACCCGTATAGTTTCGCCACGCCCATCTGCCCGTCCCTCTGACATCACAGTAATTTTATCCAGATACTATTATACTGCAAATTGGCAAAAAAATGTGTTTATGTACCGCTACAAAATGGCCTTTTGTACGTGGGTAACGAGATTCATCGTTTAACTTAGAACCACATTATAAATGGTTTATTATAGAAAATAAATAGTTCTTTACTTTTAAAAATAAATATAAATAATTTAAAAATAACGAAAGTTTGGACTGAGTTTCAAACCCACGCGCTACTGATTGTGCATCCAGTCTAATCACAACTTAGTTATTTGAATTAAAACTACTTATAAGAAATTTTCAACAGTCCAGAAAGGAAATAAGGGTTTATGTGACTTTTCTTAAGATGTCAATGTATTCCGGTTTATTAAATGTAGTAACAGAATGTCTTACTATTTTATTCATAAGGTAGCCAATAGCTTATTTATTTCGCAGCAATTAATCGGTTGAGATGTTCATATTAATAATGAAGACACTACTTTAGTTTTATGGTTCCGTATTACCTATCGAAAAGTGGCGGGATGTCTACCGAACCCTATGGTATGCGTAGTCTTACATGCATTTGGCCAGTTATATTTATCTATGGGTATGGCAAGGCTCCTAACAATTATTATAATATTTGAAATATAATAAATCGAATGATTATAATAATAATTAATTAATTAATTATATTTTAATAAACATTGTTTATTTATTTTATAAAAATGCTCAATATTTTAGGATAACTCTTAACTAAGATTTAAAAAATGGTAAAGACAAAACCACTAGTTTGTATTTTAAAAACATTCGCCAAACATTCGCATAGATTCTTGCGAATGCGAATGTCAAAAAATATGCGAATATTCGCGAATGCGAATGCGAATGCGAATATTCGTTACATCACTAATCCAAGCAATTCAGTCAGTCTAAAATAACCATCTGATAAAACAAATGTGTTACAATTACAACCAATTTTTTATTTTATTTTTTAATAGCCTGTATTGCTGTATCCGCCAACCCGCACTGGGCCAGCGTGGTGGATTATGGCCTGAATCCCCCTCGTGTTGAGGGGAGGCCTGTGCCCAGGAGTGGGACGTCAAAAAAGGCTAAAATTATTAAATTATTTCTGTATTGCTGTCCCACTCTTGGGCAAAGGCCTCCCGTTTTACCTTCTACGCTGCTCTGTCCAGGTCAATTACCGGCCATGACTTTCCAACAAACAATAATTATTTCTTAACACCCAAATGTAAGGAGTTCATATTGCTGATAATACTTATATTCTGAGCAGTGATAGACAATTGGTTAAGCACGCGCCTTGGGGGCACAAGTCTTGAGTTCAAACCCTGGCTCGTACCTCTGAGTTTTTCGAAATCTATGTGCAAATCATGATTTCAATAAGATTATCACTTGCTTACAGTGAAGGAAATCATTGTGACGTAACCCTGACAGTAAACAACACCAAAAAAGATGAAATTTAGAGAAGGTTTCGACACGACAAATGTCACGATATATATACGTCGCAGCCAACTAGCTTAATTCGCCGTTCAATCAACAGCCTAGCCACTTTACCAAACAGCGCCGTTCAACTAGTGGCCTGAATGATATTCAGCCATTTGGTCAAACGGCTAGGCAAATGACTTGGATCTATGACATTTAATTTCTAGCATAGCCTTTTCATTTCTATTTAGTTCCACTTTCTGCCACCTAGCGCCGAAACACACCAAACTCACAATATGGCGTCGGTAACAAACAACTTTGATGAAATAAATGTATTAGGTACTTAGGTATTTTACGAAATTGTTTAGATCCACTTGCCGAACCTACTTGCTGGGTGGGATTTCTGTGGGGTCATAAAAAAATAACCCTAACCCAAAACCCATCTGGGTCACTCTGCTTGGGTAGTATTTTCAAAAGTACTTAAATGTCAACCAGTTGCCTAAGCATTAGCCAGCCAGTTTATTAAATGTTGTAACAGACGATACGGCTGAATATCATTTAGGCAGGTAGTTAAACGGCGCTGTTTAGTAAAGTGGCTAGGCTGTTGATTGAACGGCGAATTAAGCTAGTTGGCTGTGCTAGTAAAACCCATGAAAGTACCTTTTGTTCGACATCCTGACACTGCTGTTCATAGGCTGCCTTCACCAGCTTTTGTGCGGTCAGCACTGTCTCCCTGAACCTTATCATCTTCTTCAGCATGGAGTCACAGTCTTCACACAAGCAGTCTCTGTGTGTTATCTACAAATAATCACTTCATAGTATAAAACACAGACTGCCATCACTTGGGAAAGTGCCGAGAAGACTGGCAGCATTGCCACATTGAATGGCAATGCTATTTCTCTATGCAAGATATGTGCCAGCCCTCTGGTCACCAGTTGATTCGACCAGCCGCTTTCCCAAATCGCAAAAAATGCGATGGGCGCCAGGGCCCCACGGTCCCAGGGTCTCTACCCCAAGCGGCTCAAATATATAACCTGGATCAAGGTTGCTATATTTGAGCCGTTTGAGGGATTCCGCGCAGGCGGCGGCACCACCAGCCTTAATGCTAGACTCCCGAAGGTGGGACGACGGTGCCAAGCTCGATGCATGTCGAGTTAAATTACATTATATTTAAACTAGTTTATGCCCGCGACTTCGTCCGCGTAGTATTTAACTTAACGCAAATTTCGGGATTATCGGGATAAAAAGTATCCTATATGTTAATCCCGGTTATAAACTATCTGTGTTCCAAATTTCATCCAAATCCATTCAGTAGTTTTGCGTGTAGGAGTAACAAACATACATCCACACTCACAAACTTTCGCATTTATAATATTAGTAGGAAGTAGGATTAATGCAATAGATGATAGTCGGTAAAAAATCAGTGCTAAACTAACTTGAGTGAGGTTCACTCATAGAGTAACTTTTTATTAGTTTCACTGTAAACTGTGGGTTCATGTATATTATACTAGCGGCCCGCCCCGGCTGCGCACTGGTACATTGCGGTTACATTATTCGAGTTTTAGTAAAAATCCCTAAATGTTTTTGAAAATATATTACAGCTTATGTCACCCGGGGATAGTGTAGCTTCCTAACAGTGAAAGAATTTTTCAAATCGATTCAGTAGTTTCGGAGCCTATTCATTACAATCAAACAAACAAAGTTTTCCTCTTTATAATATTAGTATGATTACTTACAGTTATTTCAGGAACAAACATTTTCAGGAACCTCTCTTCAGTCAAGGGAACTAAACGTTGTTCTTTCTTGTAACAAGTCAAACATCTATTTTTCATTATTTCAATGTAGAGCGGGTCTTTATAAATATACTCGTTCATTTTAAATACTTTTTAAACGTTTACTTTACTTTAAACAATCAAGAAACAATATATTACAAAAATACACGAAAGTTTTTTTTTTTTATAATGGCCTCTTTCCATTGAGTTGAGTCGGGCCCAAGAACTGTCGGGCCCAATAAAGTTCGTGGATTCTGCCAATGTCAACGTTAGTAGAGGAGAGGCTTAGACCTTTTAGGAGAGGAGACACGATAGAGATTGATTCAACAGTCGGTTTTTATTTCATAGTTGACTTTTTGTTGAGATAGCTATAGTCTAATGTTGTGGGATGATATATATTTGATTAAAGTATTCATAAAGGATGTATCAACAAAAATGAGGAGAGTTGGAAATTAATAGGTCGGGGAATTTCAGGATGGAGGACATCATACAGAGATACAGGATATTTGGGACAGGAAAAGAAAATGTGGTCTACTGAGCCTTCATCATATCCACACTCGCAGAGGGAATGATCCGTTACTCTGATCTTGATGAGGAAAATTCGGGTGCAATAATGACCAATACGTAGCCGGCAGATGGTGGACGTCGCAAATTTGGAACCGTGACGGTATTTATGGAACCAGGGTTTGGAACGAACGGTTGGTTGGATAGATCCGTAATATCGACCACATGATGATTTGGTAGAATTTCATTCAGCACTCCAAGTTGCCATCAGATTTTCTCTAGCAGTAGGCAAAAGATCGACAGAGTGAAGTCTATATAGTGAACCAGGGTACCGGAACACACAGCATCCCTTGCCAAAGAGTCTACATGCTCATCTCCCATGATGCCATTATGACTGGGTATCTTCTTTAATTTGCAAAATAATTTGGAATTTATTTTTTTATTGAAATTGATTGGAAGCGATTGCCTGAAGGGAACTTTTAGAATCAGAGAATATAATGGTTCTATTAAGATAGTGAGATTCTACACAATATAAAGCTTCTAAAATAGCCACTGACTCACCGGTGAAAACAGAAGAAGGTTCGGGGCATTTGAAATATAAAACAATTCTATAATTAGGGTTCCAAACCGCAGAGCCAACACAGCCTTCAGGAGAAAGTTTAGAAGCATCAGTGTACATGGTTGACCACTGGGGGAAATCCTTGTTCAAAGTTTCTTCCAATAAAGCATTGGCACCCGGA
Source organism: Notodonta ziczac (assembly GCA_918843915.1). Lineage (NCBI taxonomy): Eukaryota > Metazoa > Arthropoda > Insecta > Lepidoptera > Notodontidae > Notodonta > Notodonta ziczac. The sequence continues at coordinate 3,281,481 of OU974064.1, forward strand.
TGAAGTTTATGGATTCCAAGATCAAGAAAAACAGGGGGATCAAAAATGAGGATCTGAAAATCAAATCTAAAAAGGAGAGGGCCAGGGGAGTTAAAAATGGGGGGAACGAAATTTTTAAATTTTCTGGAACTAAGAATGGACCTAGGGAGATCTTTATGAACCCAGAAGGCAGAAGTTGAATTTTTCTCTGATAAGATCTTGAGGCGGGAGAGAAGCAGATGGGAAGAATCCTGGCATGATTCAAATAAAAATCTGTCTGAGAGGTACTGTCTACGAAGGTGAAGAGGGGCGTCAGCAGCCTCGATCTGCATAGCGTTTTTAGGAGATGATTTCATAGTACCTAGACCGAGACGCAAACACTTTGCCTGAACCAGGTTATATTGTTTAAGAGGGATTTTGTTAGAGGGTTCTAGAATAGAACTGCCTTAATCCAGGAGACTGCGTGCAAGTGCGTTAAGTAGTAGTTTCATGGAGTACGGGTGAGAACCCCACCATACTCCAGCCAAGGCTCTTAAGATGTTCATCGCTTTCTCACATTTTTGGATCACATAGTTGATGTGCTTGGAACCTTGACAGGCTGACGCCTAGAGTCAAAAATGACCCCTAAAAATTTCACGCTATCATGCACAGGAATTATGTCCTCACCGCAGGTAACTACAGGAAAGGATATCGGTCTCTTTCTTGAGAAAACCACTAAAGATCTCTTAGGGATTGAAAGATGGAGACCGTGGTCTCCTAGCCAGACATTGAGATAATAAAGGGCAGAATTTAAACGAGAGGAGGCCTGATCAATACATGCATGTGATATTGCAGAAGGGAGTTACTGATTGCTCAAGATCTAAGGTGTAAAAACTGTAAAGGAGGTTGCTTAAAACTGAACCTAAAGTGAGACCTTTCCAGATTTGTCTTTGAGGAAGAGAGAAACCTTGATATCAGATGATAATATACCTAGGCAATAAGAGATTGAAAATGACGTTAACAAACCTCACAGGGATGTTCAGCTGTTGCATTTTCTGCCTGAGCACCGGCAGAATGACACTATCATATGCGGCGGAAATGTCTATGAAGATTCCAACAAGGTCCTCTTTATCTGATAAGGCAATCCGGATGTCTGTGGAGAGAAGGGTCAGGCTGTCCAGGGAGGCTTTGCCTTTGCGAAAGCCATATTGGCTTTTAGCAAGAAGGTTTTTACTCTCCAGTAGCCATTAAAGACGATTCTTAATAAGATGTTCTAGTATTTTACACAAAGTACATGATAGGGCAATGGGTCTGTATGAGGAAGGATTGGAAGGATCTTTGCCAGGTTTCAGGATAGGGATGACGATTTGGGTTTTCCATGACTCTGGAATAACGCCATGTTCGAAAATTTTATTAATGATATTAAGAAGATGGGACTTAGCAAGGGGGTTTAAATTGGTTATAAAGGAATAAGCAATTCCGTCTGCACCCGAAGATGAGTCCTTAAGATCGTCCAAAACAATTTTGAATTCGGAGATGCAAAAGGGCTCGTCAAATTTATCGGAAAGACTAGAAAGGGAGGAAGTGATCTGAATCAATTCAGGACGAAAGGGGGAGCGAGATTATTAGCAAACTAATTTAGCCAGGGTGACGGGTCGTTGGAACAATTGTTTTCAGGAAGGAGAGATCCGTGATATCTTCTGACACTCTTCCAAACATGGGATATAGGAGTTCCAGGAGATATACTGTCGCAAAAGTTACTCCAACCTGCTTTTTTTTTCAAGCCAGAAGTTTGCGGTCCTGAGCGGCAATTTTTTGATAATTTATGAAGTTAGCTGGAGTCATAGACTGGCTGTACAGAAGTTCTGCCTCAGCTCTACATTTGACCACCCGAGAACAATCAGCATCCCACCAAGGGGGGGATGCTAAAGTCTTTTTGCCAATTCTTTTACGCGGACTGACCTTCATGTCAGCAGCTTCAATTAAAATATTAATAAAGTGGGAATAGTCAGCGAAAATATCAGAAGAAGGCTGATGGGTAACTATTCTGGAAACAACCTCAGCAGAATAAAGATCCCAGTTTTCTTCCTGGAGTTATTTATATTTGAGGAGGGGAACCGGAGAGGGAAGAAGAGAATCGGACTGAGGAATGGAGATAATAATGGGAAAGTGGTCACTTCCTGTCTGGGAAAGAGTCTGGGAAAGAGTTTTCCAGGAAAGGGGAGAGGAAAGATTAGGAGAACAAGCTGTTATGTCTATGGCCGACTGAGGATTTTGATTGGGATAAACTCTGTGAGTGGGCTCTCCAGCCATATTATTGTGACATTTATAGTATCGGAAATATCGATAATATGGTGTGAAAAGGAGTCACAGTGATAAGAGCCCCAGGAGGAGTGATGTGAATTTAAGTCACCCATTGTAATTAAAGGGTGAGGAACACAGGAACAAATAGATACTAATAAGATACAAATACATACTCGTACAGATATATAAATACAAATAGATACAACGGCACCAATGTCTCTAAAATGGGAAGGAAGAAAAATGGAGGAAAAAGAAAAGGACCTGTTAACGAAAATAGCACAGCCTGCATAACCATCGCTACGGTCATCCCGAAGACAAGCATATCCTGGGATCCTGAAATTGGACCCCGGAAGGAGCCATGTAACAGGAGATAATTTACGGAGTAGATTGATAAGTTCAGATTTTTTAGGAGCTATACTCCTACTGTTCCATTGGAGAATTTGGGTTTGGACCATTGTTGCAGTTTACAAGGGAAGCTAGTCGAACTAATTTATCAGCAACGTTGGACGGTACACATTCATTAAATTTTGAAATAAAATGATCCAAAATAGCAATAAAAAGGTCAATTAGATTATCATCTATTACCAGAGGAAGGACAGAAGATCCAGATTGAAGAGACGCAGGGGAACCATGGAAAGCGCACCCATTAGGTAGGGAGGAGGGAGAATTACCAATGATAGCCTGGTGAGCCTGTCTGTCATATCCTTGGGATAGGACAGGTTTAGGCTTAGGTTTAAGAGTGACGGTTTTTTTAATGTGAGGAGGAAGGAGAAGCATTGGGAGGAACTTGTGAACGAGAAGAGTGAGATAGCAATTTGAAATTGTTGGAGGAGGTAACATCAGCATAAGGTCGGCGAACCGCCGGAAACTGGGAAGAAGCATCAGAGTAGGATAAATTCCTCTCTGACATTAACATTTTAATACATTTTTGCCTACCTTGCTCAGGACATTGTTTGTCGATAGCAGAATGGTTACCAGAGCATAACAGACAGGAGATCATATCAGCATGGGTATTGCAATCTTCACCCGAGTGGCTCTGACTACATTTGAAGCATCTTGGCTTAGGAAGGCATTGGGATTTAACATGACCAAAACGGCAGCAGATATGACACTTTATAGTAGGAAGCTGGTAAATATCCACTAGTAAAGAATTATAGCAACAGTAGATGCGTTGAGGAAGAGCCTGACCCTCAAAAGTGACAACTACCGATTGGGTGGGAATCCATTTTGTAGTACCATCAGAGGAGGGTTTGCGGTTAAGCCTTCTGGCTTTCAGGATTTTACCACAGCCCTCAGGGAGCTCTATGGCTTCAACGAACTCCGACATTGCCCAGTCGCATGGGACTCCACGGACCAAGCCAAATCTAGTAACATTGTATGAAGGGATGGAGGCAACAAGGTTACAGTAGGAAAGGCAAGGATGAGTTACAAAATTATTGGCTGCCACAGCAGAGGAGAACTCCACCGCGATTCTATTTCTACCAATGAATTTAACACCGCCTTTGATGATGTGTTGGACATCGTTTTTTTAAAGAAAAAGGCCGACTTAGATTGGACGAATGGAGAGACCAGCTGATGGTTCAGACTCAGACCTGGATAAGTGAACAATGAATGGACCACTGTCCTGAATACTATAAGGAGCTGAGACTCGAGGGTCTTAATAAAAAGATAAATAATCACAATTAAATGGAAATTTTCACTACGAAATCTCACTGACACGTGCGTCAACCAACTCCGCAACCCCTCAAGGAAATCTTTTTCATTCTTATTTTCTTTCTTTTTTATGTACATATAGGTATATCTATACAAATAAATAAAATTGGAGTGTCTGTTTGTAATATCAAAATAACACCTTTTCACTAAATGCATATGAAAGTACATACGATACCTATAGCAAAAACGCGAATTAAAAATTTTTTGTCTGTCTGTCTGTCTGTGTGTTTGTTCCGGGTAATCTCCGAAACGGCTGGACCGATTTCGACGGGACTTTCACTGGCAGATAGCTGATCTTATAGCGGGTAACTTAGGCTACTTTTATTTTAGAAAAACAAAATTAAAAAAATGGGTCCTGTTGCGCGGGCTATGAACGCGGGACCGGGCTTTATTGTTAAGTTAAATTCCACGCGGGCGAAGTCGCGGGCTCATATTTATATATATTAATGGCTTCTTACAATTGGGTCAAGCCCAATATGATTCTGCCAATGTCGAGTAATGAATAGCAATAACAAACACAATTAATTAATAATAATAAAATACAAAAATGTGACCGTCCATTTTGGAAAACCAAAACGGAGACCCATTCACAAATTAGAGGACCCATTCGTATTTGTGTGGCGCTATATTTTTTGACAGTAGAGTAGTAAATTTGACAGTTAAGCGTCCAAATTTGACATTGACAATGGACTTTGACCGCAGTCAAATGAAATCCGCCATTTTTTCCCCCACCCCAGCGAACACCAGCCATCGTAAACAATCGAGGTAAGTTAAACGAAATATAAATAGCTTTTGCAAACAAATATTGATTGATTGTATTGAAAATGCTATTATAATTGATTGGAAATGAGTTGGAAATCACAGCTATGTGTAACTTGTTTAAGTAGTGATCGCCGTTTGACTCCATTACATGAAACGCAAGCATTGATTCATGAAATCAATTATTTGGAGGTTAGTAAACAAACAATATTTGTGAAGACTTTTCTGTTTTAATAGCTGTGCCTAGAATTTATCATTGTCTATCTAATTATTTCGTAGTTTGTGACTAGTTCACGACTACCTAAATAATTCACAGTGTATTCACTCACTACTTGGAGCTTTCTAAACAAAAAGCCATATATAATATATTTAATGAATAATATATTTATGTAGGTATTTTTTCTATAATATTTTTATTACTATATTTTTATTTCAGCTGCAAACATCAAAAGGTGGTCTTTGTTGGGAGTGTCTTAGTATAATAAAAAAGTTTCACAAGTTTAAACTACAAGCACAAACTGCACAAGAAATCTTAAAGAAACATGTAAAGGTAAATTTTATTTAAAATTTAGCTCACGGGTAAATGTACTACTATATATATACTTCTACTAGCTGAGCCCGCAACATTGTCCGTGTGGAATTTAACTTAACAAACTTCATCCCCTATTTTATCCCCTTGGGGGTAGAATTAATCAAAATCCTTTCTTAGCGGATGCCTACGTCATAACATCTACCTGCATGCCAAATTTCAGCCCAATCCATCCAGTGGTTTGGGCTGTGCGTTGATAGATCACTATGTCAGTCAGTCAGTCAGCTTTGAGTTATATATATTTAGATACCTTTTGACTCACTTGCATCAATAATATAATTCCGACAAAATTAAATAAGTATATGTGTTTCTGAAACTTTTATATTTAAATGAATTGAATACTGCACATTCCAAAGCAGTTCATGTGATAAACTCACATCACATTACTAATTACCTAGAACAGAATCCAAACTTAGGTAGATAAAGATACAAAGAGAGATCCTTGTAGGTAAATATTGTTATAGGTACCCAGCAGTTTACAAGCTGGATTGAACTTTATTGGGTCACAGCAAGAGTTGCTATTTATTTAAATGTATTTGCTGAGTGGAGTATCTGTTTGTATGAGTTGATTTTGAGTTCTATGTTCATTTACTTACAGCAACAAATAATAGCATTATCAAGATTATCACACAAATTGAATCTGAACTATGATTATGAATATCACTATGTTGAACAATTGAATCCTGATGTGGACTCTAAAACAGAAGCAATTGATTTCAAATTTGAATCACTTCATACAGGTAATGAATGTGATGATAATGATGATGATGAAATTGGTGATGATGATCAGATCAAAAATGGATGTGTGGATGCAATTAAAAGGACGCCCAGAAGAAAATGTGTTAGTAAGATAATTAAAAATGAAGGTCAGTGTAATTAATTATATTTTTAAAATGTTTTTTTTTGTGATCGAATGAACTATGTAGCTTCAGACAGAGCAGTCCTTAGTAATAGAGGTTGATGATTTCATGTGTCTATTTCATAATTTGTTCGTTCCTCTCCCACAAATTAAGGAACAATGCAACAATTAGTAAAATTGTTTTACAGCAAAAACTAGAAACAAAAAGAAATCTAGCTCTAAAGAGCAAGAAGGCAAGTTCATAAAAGTGGTTTTCACAGAAGATGAGATGGTAAAGAACAGGGAAGAGAAGAGGAATCATCCCAATTTCAAGAAGTTACCGTACAATTGTGATATGTGTGTGCTCGGCTTTACTAGAAAGGAGACTTACAATATACATGTTGAGAAGAAACATGATGAGGTAAGGAAATAAAGGGAATTAGTCGCCATGACCTGGCCATTGTGCCCTCTAATACCGATAACACCTACACAAAGAAATATAGTAAATATTTTTATAGATTATCTGTAGTAGGTTCACGCTGCTTCAGTTATAGAAAACTATACAAATAAATAAAATTGGAGTGTCTGTTTGTAATATCAAAATAACACCTTTTCACTAAATGCATATGAAGTACATACGACACCTATAGCAAAAACGCGATTAAAAAAAAAATTGTCTGTCTGTGTGTTTTTCCGGGTAATCTCCGAAACGGCTGGACCGATTTAGACGGGACTTTCACTGGTAGATAGCTGATGTTATAAGCAGTAACTTTGACTACTTTTATTTTAGAAAAACAAAATAAAAAAATGGGTCCTGACGCGCGGGCCCAGAACGCGGGAGCGGGCTTTTTTGTTAAGTTAAATTCCACGCGGACGAAGTCGCGGGCTCAGCTAGTACCTACTATAAACCTACATACCTACTATACCCTTTATAAAATTTCCCCCTAATTATTAAAATGGATCAGCGGTCGTCAGTGGCGAATTTGCCAGTAGGCGAAGTAGGCTGGAGCCCTAGGGCGGCAGATTTTTGGGCCGGCAAATTGGGGATCGAATATTTTTTTTTGCTACATAAAATGAAATCATAAAGATTTTTGCATGGCGGTTTTCTAATGTTTTACACATAGAACTCTGCAACAAATTTTGCCGGACGAGGGCGGCAAAATCTTTACAGCCTTGGGAATCTGTAAATTCGCCACTGGCAGTTAGACCATGCTTTGCACCCATGAACCCAAAATTGAACCCAAGATCTGGTGCCCGTAAGACGCATTATTTACATCATTTATGTTGCCATCAAAATTGCATACCCTTTGAGTTTTAACTATAACCGTTGTTGTGTAATTACACCATAGTTTGTCTTCTTTTTTCGAATGTCAAATTACTAGTGACAGAAAAAGATAATTCGGTGTGTAATTATTCACCCGCTATAACACGTTTATTAATACTGATGCATTAATATAGTGTTTAAGCGTATTCTAAGTTTAAAGTGTTTGTTATGGACAATTGTCACTAGATGTCGGTATATCAAAATTAGATCGCGCTATCGTGTGTGGTAGTTTATTTAGTAGGTTCCTTGATGTTTTTTGATTGGTATGTACAGTTTTCTACTAGTTCGCTTGCTGAATAAACCTTCAGTTTTAGGCAAAAAGTTCGTTTTCATTTGAGACCTGGAACGTGCGTGTTCAATAGCATAGCTGCCTAGTAGAAATAAGTTTATGACATGGAAATATTCTGGGCCTATTACTTTATTATTTGTGATGCCTTATGCATTAACCTACATTGTCCTCACACCTCTAACTATACCTACTCACTACTGTAAACACAAACATAATTTAAAAAAATAGAAAAGAAAAAATGTATCCATAGAGTTTCTTGCATGTTCTTCTCCATAGGATTTTGTTTTGGAACATGCACCTAGCTCTTGACTTTTTAAAAGTGCCAGTTAATCTGGCCTATTTGAAAAAAAAAATATTTAAAAAAAGGGGGATAAGGTACTAGAGTGTACTCAAGTTTATACTAAGTACCCATTACAAGGGATTCAGGAACTGTGAATGCACAATAAATCAATGCTACCAACCCATTCCGCCAACCAACGTAACATGAACGCACACCAATTTTTTTTTCCAGAACATAGGCACCGACATCTGCGATGTATGCCAGATCCGATTCCCTAATGGCTCGTTATTAGCAAGACACAGACAGAAACATTATATTTGTTACAAATGCACACTATGTAAGTACGAGTTTTCGGAGCTGTGGAGGGTGTTGAATCATTGTGCAGCTAAACACAGCGCCGATGAGCCCGACAGGATACATTGCGCTCAGTGCGATGTTGTTGTCAAGTGAGTAATGTTTGAGTTTAATTTGAGTGTTTTATCCCTTTTATATAACAACTAGCTGGGCCCGCGACTTTGTCCGTGTGGAGTTTATCTTAACAAACTTTCAACCCCATTTTATCCCCTTGGGGGTAGAATGAATCAAAATCCTTTCTTAGCGGATGCCTACGTCATAACATCTACCTGCATGCCAAATTTCAGCCCGATCCGTCCAGTAGTTTGGGCTATGCGTTGATAGATCACTGTCAGTCAGTCACCTTTCAGTTATATTTAGATGGCGACAAACAGGCAGACGACCCGCCAGATGATGAGCCTATAAATCATAAATATTTGCATAAACATCCCTCACGTGGGCGCTCTCGGGGGGAGTGGGAATGGATATTAACATATAACGAAATTTTCCGACGTCGGAAACGACAGCTAACATCCTTTTTAGGGTTCCGTAGTCAAACTTACCGAACCCTTATTTTTTTACAAATTAAATGAATGAGAAGATTTATGGAAACTGTAGTTTCCGACACGGAAACTTTCCGACACGGAAACTTTCCGACTGTGAATACCCTCCCTGTAGAGGAGTGGTACAGGGGGGGAAGGGCTTCCAGCTCTCTCAGTCATCGTGCGAAACGCAACTGTTATAGCAACGTTACACCGATCTTCTTTTTACGGCCTTTGGTATTAATAATAATCTTAATCTAAATATATATGTCGCCGCCAACAAGCTTAATTCGCCGTTCAATTAACAGCCTAGGCACTTAACTAAACGGCGCCGTTCAACTAGTGGCCTGAATGATATTAAGCCATTTGATCAAACAGCTAGGCAAATGACTTGGATCGATGACGTTTAACTACTTGCCTAGCCGTTTAATTACCTGCCTAGCCTGTTCATTTCAATTTAGTTCTACTTTCTGCCACCTAGCGCCGAAACTCACCAAACTGTCAATATCTCTATATTCTATATTCTCTTTGGTCAATATGGCGTCGGAAAAAAACAACTGATGGAATAATTTTATTAGGTACTTAGGTTTTTTACGATTTTTTTTAGATCCACCGAATCTATTTGCCGGGTGGGGTTTCTGTGGGGTCATAAAAAAAATAACCCTAACCTAAACCCGTCCAGGTCGTTCTGCTTGGGTAGGATTTTGAAGAGTTTTGTAGTACTTAAATGTCAACCAGTTGCCTAAGCATTAGCCAGCCAGTTTATTAAATGTTGTAATAGACGATACGGCTGAATATCATTCAGGCCGTTAGTTGAACGGCGCTGTTTAGTTAAGTGCCTAGGCTGTTAATTGAACGGCGAATTAAGCTATTTGGCGGCGACATATATAACTCAAAGGTGACTGACTGACATAGTGATCTATCAACGCACAGCCCAAACCACTGGACGGATCGGGCTGAAATTTGGCATGCAGGTAGATGTTTTGACGTAGGCATCCGCTAAGTAAGTTGTTTGATTAATTCTACCCCCAAGGGTATAAAATAGGGGATGAAAATTTGTACGAAACTTTGTCAATTAAATTACACGCGGACGAAGTCGCGGGCACAGCTAGTAAATTATAAATATCGTCAGACGAACACACTAGCTGTACGGTCCCAAACTAAGCGACGCTTGCACTATGGGTACCGTACATTCGACTGGGGGCGATCCCAGTGACACCCAGACCTGGGCAAATTACGAAAAGGCCACTTCCGAAATTTGCCCCGGTGGGAATCGAACCCGCAACCACCATGTGCAGTGAGCCGAGCGGCCTACGCTCGAACTACTGCGCCAAGCGGTCGCCGAATTGCAAGCATTGATTGGCCACGTTAACCGACTTTCTTCTAGTCAAAATAATGATAATTTTTGAAATACACAATATGTGGTTTCAGGACTCCTGAAGACTTGGAACAGCATGTTCAAACAGAACACACATTATATTGTCACGAATGCGGCGTTAAATTTAAAGGAAGGAATACTCTGAAGAGGCATATAGCGTAAGTTGGCCCACATTCTGGACCCATAGATATAAGTTAGATAATTGCTTTGACCTAGCGGTTGAGCCAGCCAAGTCAGCACCAATTCGGTAAAAGTTGGTCTGTTGAATTAAATTTATTTCCTTCTCATTTATTTATTTATTAATCGCCAAACTTAAGGCGAAGGCGCCTGTCTAGCCCGCGAAATTCAACATTTTCTAGTGTTTTTATAGTTTACAACATTTTGTGATTTGCGACAAACACAGTATGCAGTGCGTTTATTAATTCATTTATTTTACTCTAAATATTATCACGGTGGATATGATACTATTAAATCACTAAATATACAAAAATTGCCAGATTATCTGGATAGCTGTCGTTCTTGAAATGTTTTAGAGTAAGTTGGATATATTAATAAATGCACTGCACACAGTCTTTGTCACGAATTACAAAATGTGCCTTTTATTATTGTCAGATATTGAAAATTTTCTAAAAAACCTCAAAAAATTTGAATTTAGCCGGCTAGACAGGCGCCTTCACCTTAAGGTTAAAGCGTCGGTCGGGTTTATTGCAGTTTCTCTCAAGATGACGCTGTAGTCAACAGATTCTACTTATTTATTTTTTACGCAAAATTTGAGAATTTCTAAGCTATAATACTATTGTTTGCGATTAAGACTTATTATACTGCATTGAAATATGCAATAATATCAACCTAAAATCATTCATAATCTAAGCGTTTTCCGATAAAAAACTTCTGTCACTTTTTATTGTAATACATACACGCACACATTGACAAAAGGTGTATTTTAGCCACTAGCCACTAGAGGGCGTACTTTTATATTAATTGCGGCCTTTTTATTTTATAATAAATAGCGAAAATATTATATTTTTGCTATTGTAAAATACATTATTATATGTGTATTCATCATTCTAAAAAACCGATAAAAATATACGTCTGTTATAGAATAATTTTATTGTCTGACTAGCTGTGCCCGCGACAGTCCGCGTGTAATTTAACTTAACAAAAATTTCGGGATTATTCATCCCCTATTTTATCTCCTTGGGGTAGAATTAATCAAAATCCTTTCTTAGCGTATGCCTACGTCATAACATCTGCATGCCAAATTTCAGCCCGATCCGTCCAGTGGTTTGGGCTGTGTGTTGATAGATCAGTATGTCAGTCAGTCAGTCAGTCAGTCAGTCACCTTTGAGTTGTTATATATATCTAGATGTTACTAAATATAGTGAAAATATAATTGTAATACACTTGTTAGTGTATTCCACTTTTCTAACATATGAGATACATTACTGAGAAATAGATGTGGTTTTCCATGTAAACATATTTTTATTTATAACAACAACAATAATTACAAGAAATCAACATAAAAATCGTGTCTCAATCAAAATTATAGGACCTAGAGTCCTATACAGAGTAGCGTTAGTAGTGTTTTCTACATTGAGACACTACGTGGCCTACTTTTTTGCAATATGTACACGACACCTTAGGCACACTATTTACACTAGACTACGAAAAGGCACTAGATGTAGCAGAGGTATCTCGGCGTTCTTCCTTCAGCAGGATCGATGCAATCGAGTCTGTAGATATCGAGGTGCCGGAATGCTCTATTGCCATCACCATTGGGCTGTAGCTGTCGTTAAGTCCTGCCAGCATAATCACACCAACAAGTTCATCTTCTAGGCCAGCCTGATTGGCAATCAGTTGTTGTTGCACATGCCGTATGTCATTCACATAGGCTTCTATGTTCGAGTACAATACAAGTTTAGTACCAAGCAATTTCTTCATAAGTTGTAAGCGTCGAGCAAGCCCGCTGTCAGCGTAGGCTTCCCGAAGTCGCTTCCATGTTTCCTTCTAAGTTTCAGCTGTCATAACGATGAGATATAGATGTTCGCTTAGACTCAAGCAAATCTTGGATCTTTGGCATCTTTGCGTTGAAAGTCGTCAACTTCCTCCGCAGGCTTCATGACGCAGTCCCATAGTTCGCTGTCGATCAAGTACATCTTCATGGCGAAGCTCCAAGTCGCGTAGTTGACGCTTCCGTTTAATTTTGCGAAGCTCAGCAGATTAATAAAACATATACGTAGGCCAGATAAGATATTTATGTACAGCGTATTTTGACAGACAGAATAGAATTCTATGTAAAAACAAATGTCAATATAAATTACACGGAATTTAAAAACTAATTATAAACAGGCCAGTGCTTTGATGATTTCCACCACGTAGGTTTCAACAACGGTTTAGATCTTCTAAGACATGCAGGTTTCCTCACGATATTTTCCTTCACCGTAAGCTAGTGATAATCATATAGAAATTATGAGTCACACATAGATTACGAAAAATCCAGATGTGCGAGCCGGGGTTTGAACCCAATACCTGGTGCGTTAAGCAATCGGCTATCACAGCTTCAGCTCAATCAAAATAATACTAATAAATAAAGAAATATCGCCAGACAAACATACCAACTGTATGGTCCCAAACTAAGCAAGGCTTGGACAATGGAAGGAAGTAAAAGTAAAAGGAAAAGGAAAAGGAAAAGGAAAAGGAAAAGGAAAAGGAAAAGGAAAAGGAAAAGGAAAAGGAAAAGGAAAAGGAAAAGGAAAAGGAAAAGGAAAAGGAAAAGGAAAAGGAAAAGGAAAAGGAAAAGGAAAAGGAAAAGGAAAAGGAAAAGGGAAAGGGAAAGGAAAAGGAAAAGGAAAAGGAAAAGGAAAAGGAAAAGGAAAAGGAAAAGGGAAAAAAGTGTCGTTACGTTACACATTTTTTGGTCTTAATTTTTTCCGTCTAGCCCCCTTTCGCAACGCGCGATAAGGAACTTCGTTCCAATATTTATTACGTACTTACCTAGTGCCTGTGTACATATATAATGTAGTATCTATGGTTTGTTTATACCAGGTTCGGTATTTATTTGGCAAATACAGTAAATTTTCATTTTTATGTACCTATACGGTAATCCTAAGCCAGCGGCAACACTATCCTACCCACAGATTTGGATTTACATAGATAACGCAAATGTATGTACTTAGCGTGTCCGAAAACCCTCAACCCCGACCAAGCGTCAAGGTTTGTCGCCGAAAACTTACAGTCCATCGCGACCACAGATATAAAAATATGAATATGAGCGAGATAATCACTCGAGAGAATTGTAGCGGGCAGAGGGGCATCTGCGGCATCGGTGTCTTTGAATCGTTTTGGATTTCCCGCCATCTGTGACGTCATAGTAAGTGTTAAAAATTTGGCACGCTTGGTTTCAATACAAATCGTGATACTTGCGTTATCTATGTAAATCTATATCTGTGATCGTACCTATAATACACTAAACGAAAAAAATATTTCCGACAACAAACGCTTTTATAATAGACATCCGACGTTGTCAAGTCGCCGCTCTCTACCAATTGGCAACGTCGCGTCTGCAACAACGTAGTACCTCGTGTGGCGAATTGACGACCGCTTGGCGCTGTAGTTTGAGCGTTGGCCGCTCGGCTCACTGCATCGGATGGTTGCGGGTTCGATTCCCGACAAAGGAAATTTTCTGAAACGGCCTTTTCGTAATTTGCCCAGGTCTGGGTGTCACTGGGATCGCCAGTTTAATGTATGGTAGCCATAGTACAAGCGTTGCTTAGTTTGGCACCATATAGTTGCTGAGTAAGTCTGGCGATATTTATTTATTTATCTGATACCTATCATGTCAGCGATACATTAATTTATTTATTAGACACTTTGTATTATGTCCGGAAAATATTAAAAACACTTAGCTCATTACTTCATTTTTTTATTGAATGTTATTATTATGATAATAAAAGATGAAAACCCGGCTTCGCTCGGGTGAAATGTGACTCATTACAATTTTCGGCATGATGTGTTTACATCCAAACAAAGTTAATAGAAATACAAATATATCCGACAGAGAACCAAAGTTATCGACATAGCTCAAAGAATTAGCAAGCTGAAGTGGCAGTGGGCTGGCCATATCTCGCGAAGAACCGACAACCGCTGGGGTAAACGTGTTCTTGAGTGGAGACCTCGACTCGGCAAGCGTAGTGTAGGACACCCTCCGATCAGGTGGGATGACGATCTGCGAAAGACTGCGGGCAGATTCTGGATGCGGCAAGCTGAAGACAGGGCGCTATGGCGCTCATTAGGGGAGGCCTATGTCCAGCAGTGGACAAGTATAGGCTGATGATGATGAAAGTTAATCACTATGCAAAGCAAAACTAAATGAAATGAATACTCGTACGGAAACATCATGAACATTGAACACTGAATTTGTTTGTTCTGACAGCTCAATCAATAAATGCACTTCTTCTTTCTTTAAAAATATGGCCCACCAACTGAGAACACTGGCGCAGTCATCACTGACACTGACTGACATGCGTTCATAGAAAATATGGCGGTACTGTGCCGAATATTATAATTATAATATTGTTTATCACGACAATCCGAATTTTGCGGATATATGTTGTCGACTCGAAATCATTATTTTTTTAAGTGTTATTATTCTGGTAACGTTTCAATCGAGTTTACCGTACCCCTTGACGGAATTATTAATATAGATGGCGCAATATAGGGATATACATATTTGCAATAATAATTTGGTCACCACCATCTGTCATTTCAACTAGTACACTATTAGCACGCAGTTTACTCAAAGTACAAATTTTATGTTAATAATGGCCTAATTTAGTCAGATGGCGCTGACAAATTCACACACACAGGCGTAAATTTTAACAAATTTTACGATCGATTTTAATTATGTTAATCTATTTTTAAATGCCTGAAATCATTCGATGCGAATACAATAATTTATTTAGAAGTGATAAAATCCATTGTTGTAAGGAAAAACTTTGTGTGTCTCGTATACATTCGGAATGAAATATGTATGGAGAACACGATCGCCCCATCGACCTTAAGATTAGTTTCTTTTCATCGTCCGTCTCACGCATAGCCGCATCCACGCCGTCAAACGGGACTTCATATGTGATATGTGTTCCAAAACGTTTATGAGCAAGACCCGGCTGGAGTGCCACATGGCGGGCCACAACGCGAGCCTCGCCCGGACGCTCGCGTACTGCGAGCCGTGCCGGGTTCAGTACAAGAACATACAAGTGTACAGGAACCATTTGAAGTACAGCGCGAACCATTCGGAGAGAGCGTGAGTATTGTCCTTTTAAAAGGACATTGTATAACAATTTGATGTCCTGTATATAGGGATTGCAATCCGGAAAACCGGACCCAGTAATCCGGTGGATCCGGCATCATTTTACGTCTACCGGATCCGGTGCAATTTGCCGGATCCGGTGACCGGATCCAAGTACAAGTACTATGTGACCAATCCGGCCGGATTGATGGAAACCCGGCCGGAACCGACCGGATACTAGCAGAGCCCGCGACTTCGTCCGCGTGGAATTTAACTTAACAAAAAAGCCCGCTCCCGCGTTCTTAGCACGCGCGACAGGACACTTTTTTTTCTAAAATAAAAGTAGCCTAAGTTACTCCTTATAACATCAGCTATCTGCCAGTGAAAGTCCCGTCAAAATCGGTCCAGCCGTTTCGTAGATTACCCGGAACAAACATACAGACAGACAAAAAATAAATAATTCGCGTTGTTGCTACAGGTGTCGTATGTACTTTCATATGCTTTTAGTGAAAAGGTGTTATTTTGATATTACAAACAGACACTCCAATTTTATTTATTTCTATAGATTTGTGTCTTTTTTAGAGGATATACAGTGGATAATCCGGCACGTCTATTATTATTGAATATTTTATTTTTTTGTCAATCTTCGCTAATGTACTTAGATACGAGGGATGCCTTTTAAGTTTTGTCGTTTGAAGAAAAAAACACAACTAGAACCTTATAGTATTTTTTATTGTTTTTCAAAGTATTCACCACGTAGCTTAATACACTTTTCCATTCGCTCAAACCAGTTATTATAACATTTATACCACTCTAAAGTGGGGGTGTTCAAAATGGCTGACTTGAAAGCGTCGACTGCTTTTTCACTGGACTGGAACCTTTGACCACGAAGACTTTTCTTAATTTTAGGAAATGTAAATAAATCGTTAGGGCTTAGGTCAGGACTGCATGGAGGATGCTCAAGAATTTCTACTTTTTCCTGCTTCAAATACTCAATCGTTTGACGAGCGCTGTGTGAGATTGCGTTGTCGTGGTGCAGGATGATGCGTCGCTTTGAGTTAGATTTTCGAAGTTGGCGATGACTTGTGGTAAACAAACTGTGGTATACCACTCTCCATTAACCGTTCTACGATCTTCAAGTGCAATAGTCGCAATATGGCCGGTTTTTCCAATGAACGTGGCCACCACCTTCTTTGAAGTGCTTCAAGAACGAACAACTTTAGTCGGTTTTGGCTTGTCTTGAAAGACCCAGATTGTAGATAGTTGTTTGGAATCAGGATCGTAGGCATAGATCCAAGATTCGTCACCACTGATGATGTTGTAGACGTGATTTGACTCTCCTTGGTTGAACCTTTGCAGAGTTTTCTTACACCATCTGACGCGGGCCGCCTTGTGATCGTCGGAAAGCAGATGCGGTATCCAACGGCAAACTAGCTTTCTTACACCAAGCGCTTCATGCAAGATTTTCTGAATGGTTGTCCCTGAGATGCCTAATAGAACCTCTATCTCTTCATACGTCACATGACGATCTTCGAGAATTTGTTGTCTCACAGCAATGATGTTATCTTCAGTGAAGGCGGATTTTGGCCGTCCTTCGCGAGATTTGTCACTAAGAATAGTATGTTGACGCTGGAATTATAAATACCAGCGTTCGACAGTCCGCAGACATGGGGCTTCATCACTGAACACAGATGTTAGCTCTTCAAAACACTGAAGCCGTGTCAGGCCTCTTCTAAAGTTGTAGAAAATTATTGCACGAACATTTTCCTTAGGAAGATTCATTTTCGTACGTAACCTGACAGATTCTAATCGACGCTGTGACTAAACAATAGCATTAATCCTAAAACTTTCAATTGTTTTGAGATTCGAAATTTAAACACATTCGAATATAGAACAGTTCCAACTCAGATTAACGAATACGCAGATGACGCGCCTAGAACACAAAAGTGTGTCCACCAAAGCAAATACAATTTACAAAGCGAATACAATCTCGCGTCAGTACTGAACTTCGCGTCACAGCGCTTACACGTCAAAGGTGGTTAGTTGTTTTATTTAGAAAATGCCGTCTTGCGTAATTAAAAAGTGTAAAAGTTGTTCACAAAAACAAAAAAAGCAGATGGCATATCTTTCCACAGGTGACTATTGTTTATTTTATAGTTTTACAATTTATTTACCCACAATTTGATATCGCTCACTGAACGGAACACAAAATTTTGATAGTAATTGGTTGGTGTTGCCAATTTACATCGAAATAAGTTTCCTTGAATTAGGGAAATGTGCATGGGGTGTAGAAAGATGATTAATTTATACATTTATATATGAGAATAACTTTTAATTTGTAATAAATATTTTAAATTAATAACATTTTTCAATTTAATGTACCTAATTATGCTCATAAAGACATCCAAAAATCTTTAATGTTATAATGTTCTTGAGTGATAATGCAGAGATCTTCAAATATCGATTTGCAGTAAAAATAAATACAAAGTTTATTTTATTTTATTAGCATTATTCTGTTCAAATACCTACTTAAGTACCTAAATTGCGAAAGACCATTTCCAATTTGTAACATTAATACTACTGAGAACAATTGGAAAAATTATGGGAGTTCGGTCCCCAATATCTGGCAACTTTACACGCACACAGATGTCCCTACAGTGCCGCTCCTAGTTGTCACGCACACATTTAATGCTATGCGGCTTCACATCGTTTGTTGCGTTTGCTCCATCTGCGTTAATCTGAGACTTATGTTATAACACTAACTACTCTGCACTCAATTTAATTTAAACAAATTAGCTTTGATAAAACCAAAACTGTTTAGCGTTCAGGCGCGGTGCTCAGACAAACATAGTTAAACCAAGATAAATGAGGATTCATTATTGTATCTCCTCTGATCTTTTATTTAACAAAGTCGGAAAACAAGTGCACCACCCGCCTGATGTGCAGCTGTTACCGTAGTAGCCACAGATATAGATTTAGATAGATAACGCAAATGCATGTACTTCGCGTGTACGAAACCCCGACCAAGCGTCAAGGTTGGTCGCCGTTAACTTGCTGTCCACGCGACTACAGATATAAAAAATATGAGTATGAGCGAGATAATCACTCGAGAGAATCGTAGCGGGCGGAGGGGCATCGGTGGCATCGGTGTCTTTGAATCGGTTTGGATTTCCCGTCACTAATGACGTCACAGTAGGTGTTAAAAATTCGGCACGCTTGGTTTCAATACAAATCGTGATCATTGCGTTATCTATGTAAATCTATATCTATGGTAGTAGCAATACCAAAGGCTTTGCTCGCACCTTGTTGACCTGAAGAGGAAGACAGAAGAAGGGCAACGGAAGGGTTAGGTTTCGGCTCTCTCTCATCGTACCACTACCTTACGCCGCCGGTCTTAGGTGAAGGGGTAGTATAACTCTTGTCGAGTCAGCACGTACAAATAACTGCATAGTCAATTGGATTGCCTCTAACGCCATAAATAACTCTGAGTTTATAATTGAAAAACAACATTCATAAGCGCTAAAATTACTTCCTACTAATATTATAAATGCGAAAGTTTGTGAGTGTGGATGTATGTTTGTTACTCTTTCACGCAAAAACTACCAAACGGATTCGGATGAAATTTGGAACACAGATAGTTTATAACCTGGATTAACACACAGAATACTCTACTTAAGTCTGCGCGGACGAAGTCGCGGGCAGCAACTATTTAAAATATGGTGGCGCCCACTTCGATGCAAAAGGCGCACGTGATTATATGTAATTTTATATATAAGGGGGCGTAAATACCGTCATTAGTATGTTTACTATGCTTCCGGTTCCTCCATCGGCCCGTCTGCATTGAATTAAAGATGAACTATTAGATCCGCTGGCGGTACGGAACGAATTGACTTGCTAGTCTTGCTACTATGTTGATTTAAGACTTATTTAACACTTAAGTGCATCACACATAAATATTACCTAACATTCTTATTATTCACTAGCTGTGCCCGCGACTTCGTACGCGTGGGATTTAATTGACAAAGTTTCATACAAACTTTCATCCCCTATTTTATCCCACTGGGGGTAGAATTAATCAAAATCCTTTCTTAGCGGATGCCTACGTAATAACATCTACCTGCATGCCAAATTTCAGCCCGATCCGTCCAGTGGTTTGGGCTGTGCGTTGATAGATCACTATGTCAGTCAGTTAGTCAGTCAGTCAGTCAGTCAGTCAGTCAGTCAGTCAGACAGTCAGTCAGTCAGTCAGTCACCTTTGAGTTATATATATTTAGATTAAACTTTTGGCTTCAGTTTCGACCCTCAGCATTTTCTATTGCGATATTTAATGGGAAGATCACAACCAATTTGGTTTGCCTACCTAGCCTATAGGTACAGGTACCAGGTATTAGGATACCAGATGGGTAACCTAAATCGATAATTACCTATATAGTTTTCAGAGAAGATACCCAATCATGTTATCACGATTGAAAGATCCTCATGCAATTATTATTACTGCTATGCTGCCCTATGTTTGTGTTAGACAAACAAACAATATAATACTAAATGCCGTCCGATTTTTTCCACACATAGACCTATCAAACGTTTATTTCGCAACAAAGCATTATAGTATTGTAGTCTGTAAAACTGTTTAGGAATAGTAATTTATGTTTATCTACCTGATCATCGTCACGGTTTGTTACTTCATGATAGAGATTGAACAATTGAAGAACATCCTTACGTTAATTTACTAACAAACTAAATGCTAAATGCTTCAATTTCCGATCTTCTTGGGTAAAGAATAAGTTCGACTTTTAAAAGAGATAAATTACACCTTATAACGAGTCTTTGCAGATACCTTCATTTGAAAAGGATACTCAAGCCTTAAGTAGTTCTTAGTTTGAGTAACGAAAGTACCGTCATATGAGGTATTCGTCTTTATAATTTCATAAAGTTTGGTTCAACTTTAGTCCCAATTGGATGCATTTTTCAACCCCCATGGATTTCTGCTAAACAAAATTAACCCTAGTGCGAGTGCTTGCAGATTTTTTCAGTTTACAGAAATACGTAGTTACCATTTACCACTACACATTACCCAAAGAGAATACACCACTCCATCAGGTACCTATCAACACAAAATTTTCTAAGCGGTGGTGCCTTCGCTTCCTATCGGGTGCCACAATCTGAGCGTTACAAATGATGAGACGGAATTCTTTGAGATTCCGTAGAATCCGTGCACGATAAAAACCAAATACGAAGATTAGAAACGGAAACGGCAGATGAGGGCGCAACGCATCACTGCCTGTATAAAAAAAAAATAAAAAAAAAATTACCGTCTATTCCGTTGGAGTAAAAAAGTGGCATTTACTTACTTAATTAACTTCAAAGATAATAATTTCAGGGTTCTTGGTAAAACACTAACAAACTCTCTGGACTATTAACATCATAAACAACTTTTGTTCTACAACTTTTAATAATTCATCGTATTTTAATTCATCAGACTTTCATGAAACAATACAAATATTAATTTAAAAAGGAACGCTCTAAATTTTACAAACTCTACGCTCGCGTAGCGTCATACGTGTCCTTGTAACGATAATTGGTAGTGCGGACGTAAAAAAATGAAAAATGTTAGAAGAACAACGAAATCGTTTATGGTAAAAAGGTATTAAGTATTATGATTTGTAAAAAGCAAAGAATTTGTAATAATACGACATTATTATTACAAATTCTTTGTAAAAAGTCATAAAAGAAGTTATTGTACAGGATGTTAGTAAAACAGTCCTGCAAGGCTGTTAGTGCTTTAATACCAATAATCATGTATATTACATAGGTAAGTACCTAGCTAAGTACTTTAATAGTAAGTACAAGAAGCAAGATGGTGATATTAGAGGCATGTGGGAATTATTTATATTCGTTTTCTCTGCCTTTTGCTGGTTTGTGAAGCCAATTAACTTTAATAGATGTTACATGGGATCAAAATAAAATAAACTAACAGTTAAAAACAGGGAACAGGAGATAACAAGGTCTGGCATCTGGCATTTTAATATGAAACTAAAGAAAACGACTACCTACCGGCGTTAAGCTCGTGTTTTACTACGCATGTTATTAAGTTGAATTACTGCCAGTCGGTATCCAACCTACCTAGGTACCTACCTGAAAATAAAATGACCTAAACATACTATTTTGGAATTAGCACATGTAGGTAGTGCCTATGGTGCGTGTAAGGGATTCTAAGATATGTATTGATTGATACGTCATACTATAAAAATAATATTATAAAGAGGAAAACTTTGTTTGTTTGATTGTAATGAATAGGCTCCGAAACTACTGAACCGATTTGAAAAATTGTTTCACTGATGGGAAGCTACACTATCCCCGGGTGACATAGGCTATAATATATTTTCAAAAAAATTAGGGATCCTTACTAAATCTCGAATAATGTAACCGCAATGTACCCGTGCGAAGCCGGGGCGGGCCGCTAGTATAAGTATAAATAAATAGTACTAAGTAAGTACGTAACTCAGATTAACGAATAGGCAGATGACGCGCCTAGAACACAAAAGTGTGTCCATCAAAGCAAATACAAATTACAAAGCGAATACATTCTCGCGTCAGTACTGAACTTCGCGTCACAGCGCTTAGACGTCAAATGTATAGTTGTTTTATTTTGAAAATGCCGTCTTGCGTAATTAAAAAGTGTAAAAGTTGTTCACAAAAACAAAAAAAAGCAATGACATATATTTCCACAGGTAACTATTGTTTATTTTATAGTTTTGTAATTTATTTTCCCACAATTTGATATCGCTCAAGCGCTCACTCGGAACACAAAATTCTGATAGTAATTGGTTGGTGTTGCCAATTTACATCGAAATAAGTTTCCTTGAATTAGGGAAATGTGCATGGGGTGTAGAAAGATGATTAATTTATACATTTATATATGGAAATAATTAATGTATATATATAATATTATATCTTTATTTAAAACTCTAGTTATTTATTCAACAATAAACCAATCAGAGGTATATTTTTCGATTTTGCAATGGCCGCTAAATCTTGAAACTGTCGGGGCTACCAATGGCTCGTGTCTGGACGCAGAGTCATCAACCTATCAGATCTGAATCTTTTTTGTTTCACTTATGTATTTTATTACAATGTATATTGATGGAGTAATTTGAATTATTTTTAGTATAATACCTCAATCCTTTTATAAATATATAAAAATAGGTCTATGCTACTCACAAAATTACTACTACTTAAGTACCTAAATTGCGAAAGACCATTTCCAATTTGTAACATTAGTACTACTGAGAACAATCAGAAAAATTATGGGAGTTCGTTCCCCAATATCTGGCAACTTTACACGCACACAGATGTACGTGTCCCTACAGTGCCACTCCTAGTTGTCACGCACACATTTAATGCTATGTGGCTTCACATCGTTTGTTGCGTTTACTCCATCTGCGTTAATCTGAGAGTTCCAAATTCAAAATTGCCGGGAAATATGGAAACGACAGAACTTAAAAGGCATGCCTGGTAATGCATGATTGAACATGTTACAACTTGTACGCGCCACCACTATGGCACTCGACGCGTAGGTATTGTTTTGATCCAGATTGCTTAGTTTCAAATAAATCGACAAACATAATGAAGTATCTTATATTGGATCTGCAATTTGTCGGATTACAAGGTGCTCTTTTGTAAAAAAATCCAACTATAGGGGGGTCCTTAGGCAGTACTCTATAATCCGACAAACTCGATAGTCCGACACTGCCCTGCAAAACGTTTGTCGGATTACCGCGGGTGTACTCAATAGGTATAAATAATATATGCGAAGTAGTCATAAAAATGTAGGTGGTATCTTGTTTAAAAAGACTTCGGATGTCTTTAGAAGTTTAGGTGCGAAGACACAACATTCGTGCCTAAAGTTTCGGTGTGCGTTTAATTATTAATTTATTGATATTTATTAACGATTTTATACTTTTCAATTATAATTGAAACAGGACAATTTAATTACAGTTTATTACAGGTATGCGTGTCCGAAATGCAACAAGAAATTCGCATCGAAAGTGTACTGGAACCGGCATTACAACTTCTACCATTTGAAGAAATCCCAATTTCACTGTGAGATTTGTAATAAGGTAAACAAAGTGAGATCATAATTATTTTTTGTGATCACCAGATGTCGCTTAATTGGATTGACTGACGTTATCTGTCACTGTTGTCAGTGTCACTAATACAAATCAACCATCGCAAGATTGGAGAGTGCCTCCATTTTGATTTTCCAATGTGGACGGTCGCATTTTTGTATTGTATTGTTATTAATTGTGTTTGTTATTGCTATTTGTTACTTGACACCGGCGAAATACCTATTAACTTGGGTGGGACATATTTTTAAAGAAAGAAGAAGAAGGTTGGACAGAGATACTGTCAGAACGGAGGTGTCAAGTGTCAATGTCAGACCATTCAAACGTGGCGCCACCAAAGAATTTACATTGTTCTACTTACCCTTTTTATAAATACAGGCCGTGGTGATATATTTTATTATTATCTTTCAGTTGTTCATATCAGACTGGCTTTTGAAAACACACAGACAAAAGCACCACGGGGTCAGTAGATCAAGGGATCACGCTTGCAACACTTGTCAGAAGAAATTCTATGTAAGTAGAATCTACCTACACCAAGGAACAACCTCCCTTTGAAAACCGCACTCTGAACCAAAGCTTTAAAGAATAATGAGTACTTACTCAGTACAAGGGATTGGTCATTTATTATATAATCCTACTTATATATAATATTATAAATGTGAAAGTTTGTGAGTGTGGATGTATGTATGTATGTTTGTTACTCCTTCACGCAAAAACTACTTAACGGATTTGGATGAAATTTGGTCCACAGATAGTTTATAACCGGGATTAACATATAGGATACTTTTTATCCCGATAATCCCGAAATTTTTGTTACGTTAAATACTACGCGGACGAAGTCGGGGGGCACAGCTAGTACATACATAATCTTAAGTCTAAGAGCGATCTTGGAAATGTCATTCTTATTTCACACCAGTACAAAATGACATGTCAACAGCGTACTCAACGTCGCTCTCAGACTTGAGACAGGTATTATTGATGTGGGACAAGTTAGTCCCGTTTGATGGACCAGTAATATAATAATAATTTAGCCCTTTTGACGTCCCACTCCTGGGCACGGGCCTTCCCTCGCTACGAGGAGGATACAGGCCGTAATCCACCACGCTGGCCCAGTGCGGGTTGGTGGATTTCATATGCCTTTCGAAAATTGGTTAGATTTTCTAAGACATGCAGGTTTCCTCACGATTTTTTTCTTCACCGTAACGTAAGCAAGCAATCATCTTGCATAAAGAAATTATGATTCGCACATAGATTTCGAAAAACCGAGCGGTGCGAGCCGGGGTTTGAAGCCAGGACCTGGTGCCCGCAAGACGCGTGCTTAACCAATCGGCTATCACTGCTATGGACCAGTATCTATCATTTATTACAAATATGACTTGCCATCTATTACAGTCTAAAGTTATTATTGTTCTTGAATACAGACATTACCGACGCTGCGCAGTCATCAGCTAACACATTCTGAGCAACGTACGTATATGTGTGAAGACTGCGGAGACACGTTCAAACAGCGGCCGGCTCTGTACACGCACGCGAGGCTGGTGCATAGCAGCAGGGGGAGGCGGAAGTGTCGAGGCGGGAGCGTAACACGCCAGTGACAAGAGCGTGACAAGCCGGTGGTGGGGAGAGCGTGTCAAGATGGAGGCGAGAACGTGATGAGCCAGTGGGGAGAGCATGACTGTCTGGAAGCGAGAGCGTGACAAGCCGGTGACAAGAGCGTGGCAAGCCGGTGGTGGGGAGAGCGTGTCATGATGGAGACGAGAGCGTGACAGCCGGAGGGGAGAGCATGACAGAAATTGAGGCGAGAGCGTGACAAACTGGTTGCGAGAGCGTCACAAGCCGGTGGCGTGAGTGTGACAAGCCGAAGGCGAGGGCGTGCCAACTGGGTGGCGACTCAGTAGCAATTGCATGTCAGCCGCGAGGTAGCTTCGTGAATTGGTAAATTGGAGGCGAATGCGTGATAAGCTTATGACAATTATTATATCTATCAGCGACTGCGATAAACTGTGGCAATAAAATATTAAAATATATTATGTGTATTATTATTTTATCTCCACATTTTAATAGGTATAAAAAGTAAATAAATAAGATAGATAGGTAGATCGACTCTATTACACATAATTTAAATATTATAGCATAAAAGACTATGGAACCCTAAAAATTGCTAACCGAACCCGAAAGACGGGTTCGGTTAGCAACGGGACCGGAAGCATTATCGAGACTTCTTGTATTGAGAAGTTTCCAAACTAACCTTCTAAAATAGTAGATTCAAAATTAGCACACCCCTTACAAGATTATGCACACCCCTAATGCTGCTCCTTTTTGACAGCGTCTTTTTCATATTTTTTTTTATTATATTAATAGCCTCTTACTATTGGGTCAAGCCCGTATGATTCTGCCAATGTCGAGTAATGCATAGCAATAACAAACACAATTAATAATAATAAAATACAAACATGTGACCGTCCATTATGGAAAACCAAAATGAAGAGACCCAGCGTCTTTTTCTTTGTTTGACGGTTGCTTGTCATGTCAAGTGTCAAGCCAACCTGTAATTCTCTATTATATTCTCTTTGCTACGTAAGTTTTGTAATAATATATTGTTTCTTGATTGTTTAAAGTCAACGTTCAAAAAATATTCAAAATGAACGAGTATATTTCTAAAGATCCGCTCTATATTGAAATAATGAAAAATAGATGTTTGACTTGTTACAAAGAAGAACAACGTTTAGTTCCCTTGACTGAAGAGAGGTTCCTGAAAATGTTTGTGCCTGAAATAACTGTAAGTAATAAAATACACAAGAACCCACAGTTTACAGTGAAACTAATAAAAAGTTGCTCTATGAGTGAAACTCACTCAAGTTAGTTGAGCACTGATTTACTTACCAACTATCTTCTATTGCATTAATTTATATATAATAATATACATTACAACCCTCAGTACGAGGGGGATGCTAGCACACCTCACACATCTGAACCAGTGTGAGTTTGGTTCATATTTGTCTATAAGATTAAATGGCTATCAAGTTTACATAAATTATTGTAGCCGGACGATAGTCGCCGCGCCAAGAATTGTAGAACCACCAAACATGTATTTAAGTATTGAGAAACACATTAAATAAACAAAGTTTGTTGATAAATATTCTTACCAGTTAGGTTTTTATTGTAGCAATTTATATTTAACTAGCGACCCTCCCCTGATTCGCACGGGTGCAAGAAACCTCTAAAATTATCAGTGTTTCTCTACTATATTATACATATAAACCTTCCTCATGAATCACTCCATCTATTAAAAAAAACCACATCAAAATCCGATGCGTAGTTTTAAAGATCTAAGCATACATAGGGACAGACAGCGGGAAGCGACTTTGTTTTATACTATGTAGTGATTATATGTAGATAACACACAGAGACTGCTTGTGTGAAGACTGTGACTCCATGCTGAAGAAGATGATAAGGTTCAGGGAGACGGTGCTGACTGCACAACAGCTGCTGAAGACAGCCTATGAACAGCAGTGTCAGGATGTCGAACAAAAGGTACTTACAGGTGTTACTCTTACCAACGATTATCGATGTATCGTGACATTTGTTTTGTCAAATGCTACTCTAAATTCCATCTTTTTTGCCATTGTATATTGTCAGGTTTCCTCACAATGATTTCCTTCAACGTAAGCAAGTGATTTGCACAGAGGTGCAAGCCAGGGTTTGAACTCAAGACTTGTGCCCCCAAGACGCGTGCTTAACCATTCAGCTATCACTGCTTCAGGATATCAGTATTAGCAGCAATATTAACTCCTTACATTTGGGTATTGATAAATAATTTATAGAATTATTGTTTGTAATTGTAACACTTTTTTTATCAGATGGTTATTTTAGACTGATAAAATGCTTGGATAAAACAATTAACTTTTTGTCTACATGGTGGTATGGTGCAATCATTTGGTAATATTCACATGCCTCAACAGATTTC
The DNA here is from genome assembly GCA_918843915.1 of Notodonta ziczac. Taxonomy (NCBI): domain Eukaryota; kingdom Metazoa; phylum Arthropoda; class Insecta; order Lepidoptera; family Notodontidae; genus Notodonta; species Notodonta ziczac. The sequence continues at coordinate 3,309,168 of OU974064.1, forward strand.
CATAACCAAGATAACAAAACACAACATAGATCACTGCTCCAATCTGTCTTCGAAACAATACTCCTTTAATTCCTTACAAGAAGAGATAGATATAAAATCTGAAGAAGAGTCAACGATAAAAGAAGATTCCATTGACATTGACCAAGGTTCAGTTGACTCGGATGAAACATTGTCTGTAGACCCCATTTCAGAAGATGATCGTGATTCAGATGATTCAGAGACTACATTACCCACATTTCCAACCAGTGGCAAGGTTAAAGGGGAGATCATGGAAGTAGATAGAGGTAGGTAAGTCAAAAGAATCTTACCTTATACAAGGTTAGGTATGCATATTTTTGAAAGAATACTGAAAACTTTGAATTAGTAAGTATCGGACATAGAATTGAATGGCATAAAAAGTTGAAATTCGAACACTTTTTTGGGCAAGGATAAAAACTCGCCATTATATTTTATGTAATACTACTTCTATTTCTATGCAAAAAACTTACGAACTTTGTCTTGAATATTAGTGGTGAGTAACAACTCATAAATGCAGATTGATTTATTTTTTGGACAACTGAATGTGTTTTCACGAAAGTTGTGACTAATATTCAAAGTTCCACGGATCAGGATATATGAAAGTTAGTTGCCTTCACAAGGCATATATTAAATAGCTATAGTATATGTACCCCAAATATTATTATGGGCATTTGAAAAACCATCTATAGTATATCTCTATCACTTACACCCAAATTCGAAAATATTTTGAAGAATACATAATTTCGTCTGTGTTCTTAAATGTAGATTTCCTATCTCTATGCGCCAATAGAGAGGGAAGGCAACCGCCTTTCATCTCCTCTCTCTTTCTAGTACGGCCACACTCTCAGTGCCGTCTTCCCTCCTCCATATCTCTATGGTCTTGTCCCAAACTAAGCGCCAATGAACTATGGCAAATAACGTAAAGACCTTACCGTAATTTGCCGCAGCGGAAATTGAACCCGCAACAGTTGCTTACGGGTAGTTAGTTACTATGGCACGGTCGCTGATCACGAAGAAATTCGTACAATGACCTGTTATTACCTGACCCTGTTACTCCCGCGTAAATCTAATACGTCTCGCTCACACAGTTGCCGGTCACACGCAGTTCACGGTAACTGTGTGAGCGAGACGTATTAGATTTACGCGGGAGTGACAGAGACAGGTAATAACAGGTCATTGTACGATTTTTTTCGTGATCAGCGACCGTGCCATACCTACCCGTAAGCAGAGCGGACAACGCTCAATCCACGAGGGCCGTATTAACAAATCGACTTCAACACTGAGAGCGATCTGGAGTTCGCTCTTCACTTGTCATTTTGTACAGGATGACATTAGAATGACATTTCCAAGGTCGCTCTCAGATTTGAGATCGATCTGTTAATACACGCCTGGAATCTAGAAATCGTTATGAAGACGCATTATTATTTCAGTACTTGTTTCAGTCACATCACACTCGTCTAAAGCGAAACTCAAAATCGTTCCAATACCGTTGAAAAGAGTAGTGGATATCTTACCGAAAGTAGGTAATAAGCCAAAAGTGATTGACAAAGGTATCAGTGAAAATCGCCTTCCCAAAAATGGTGATACAGTGATGTTCGGTGAAGACCACGCTTGCACAGTGCAAATACTAAGTGAAGCCGACATGCAAGCATATAGAGAAGATAGAAGTAAGGTTCGTTCTTATGTAGGCGGGACATTTAAATGTGGAACGTGTATAATAAGTTATAGAATTCAGAAGGCTTATGACGAACATATGAAACTGCATGACTTGGTAAGTGATTTCTTTGTAATTTTTGGTTACAATGGTGCCTGTTCACATTGCGTCGCTGTTCCTAAGAATGTTCACCAACTTTTATTCTATTGAACAGAGTAAACATTGAGATTCTCGCCGGCTCTTCTCAGTGTTAGCGGCATTCCGAACCGGTGGTAGATTCTTACTATTCATAAGAGCTTTGTTGGCTTATGTGAACAAAAAGATAATGATTCTTGATTTTTGTGAATCATTACGTGTAGCATAGAGGAAGATACAAAAATATTTTTTTGTCAATTAAGCCCTTCATTAAAAGATCTATCTCAAGCCTAAGAGTGATCTTAAGTACGTTTTTGACATGTCATTTTGTACCGGTATGACATAAGAATGACATTTACAAGATCGTTCTCAGATTTGAGATCGATTTATTAACACGGCCTTGGAGTTGTAGAGCGGCTGTAAATCAACTAAAAACACAGCTTGACTTGACAGGTGCCGAAACATTTCAATAAATATAAATAAATATCGCCAGACTGACACTAACTGTATAGGCCCAAACTAAGCAACACTTGTACTATGGGTGCCGTACAATGGACTGGGGGCTATCACAGTGACACCCAGAGCTGGGAAAATTACGAAAGACCATTTCCGAAATTTGCCCCGGCGTGAATCGAACCCGCAAGCACCATGTGCAGTGAGCCGAGCGGCCTACGTTCAAACCACTGCGCCAAGCGGTCGTCAAAATGGTCATTTGAATTAACGTTTCGTGCCTACCTACATATTATGTATATACAAAATATTTACAGAAATATTTATGGTTGTTGGTATAATTATATGTTCCGTCTCGTCGCAGAGTGCAGGCAACTATTCATGCAATATATGCCAGCAACGGTTTCCAACCAATGAAGATATGGAAACACATAGAAATGCACATTACATGTAAGTTTTATACATTGTTACTGTTAAAGCAGTGGAATTCGCTGCCACTCCCACTTGAGTCTCTCCAAATCTAGAATAAACAGCTGTTACTCAGTCAGCGAGCCACATTTTCAACGTCATTGTCACTTTTCATCAAGGGAGATTGGGGTTAGTCGCTGACCCCGTGACAAGTATAAAAAAAAAAACAGTGCCCTCAGGAGACGCCCAAAAGAAGCGAAGCATTATTGTATAAAGTGTAGGAACTAAGCGTTAAAAAGCCTCTCTGTATACCTATAGAGGTATATATGTCCTGTAACGCTACTGACGCTTAGCACGGACAGAGTGGCCGCGCGGCGAGCGCCCCGAACGTCCGTATAGAAGCTTCGCTTCAAAAATGACCGTATTCCTTGCGAAGTGTGATGAGGGGTAAAATGCTAAAACTAAGTATTATTTCACCACTTTGACGTGAGAAATACAGTATGTATCTAGATATTTATAATTTACTAGCTGTGCCCACGGACTTCGTCCGCGTAGTATTTAACGTAACAAAAATTTCGAGATTATCGGGATAAAAAGTATCCTATATGTTAATCCCGGTTATAAACTATCTGTGTTCCAAATTTCATTCAAATCCGTTCAGTAGTTTTTGCGTGAAGGAGTAACAAACATACATACATACATACATCCACACTCACAAACTTTCACATTTATAATATTAGTAGGATGTGAACCCTTATTCATTACCAATCAATTTAGAAAACATTGTGAGGAAACCTGCACGTCTTAGAAAAACTAAATAATTTTCGAAAGACTTGTGAATTCCGCCAACTTGCACTGGGCCAGTGTGGTGGATTATGGCCTGAAACCCCATCGTAGTGAGGGGAGGCCCGTGCTCAGGAGTAGGATGTCAAAAGGGCTAAATTATTCTGTTACTTATTGTTATCAAGTAATTGCTTACCAAAACAAAATTTTGTCATAACCTCAAAAGTAGCTACTAGGTGATTTTGGAAATTTAAAAGGTTTAGGTTTCTGTGTGAAGGTCGTATTACCCTGGTCGAGCTTGCCCTTATTATGATCTGTAATCAAATTGCTACGTATTGGCCCTACCAACCACCTCTTTCAAAACAACGAACGCAAATGATCTACTAATCAATTGTAATCTTTGTTAGTGTATATAATATTAATGAATCTCAACTGAAACTTTTAGATTGGAAAATAATAAAAGATTATAAGGTATATAACCGAGGGTGTGCCGGAGAGAAAATGTCTGTCTCAAGATAAAATTCCATTTGACAGTAATATAATACTTGTGTTTCAGTAAATATGTGTGCAGTAAGTGTGATTATGCGGTGGCCTCGTTGGATTTTGTGCTGCAACACTTTAACCGCCAACATCATGTTCAAAAACGCTATTGCAACAAATGCGACGCTGTATTCGAGTGAGTGGTCATCCTTAACTTATCCGCCCACTCCCCTGCTAGCCCGAATAACTTTATATAGGCCCGTATTCACAACAAGTCTGACAGCGATCTTGAGTACGCTTTTGACATGTTATTCTGTACTGGTTTGACATAAGAATGACATTTGTTGCAAGATCACTCTTAGACTTAATTCTTGATTATCTCGAAAGGCAACACATTGGAGTTATTTTATTTAAAAAACACCTGCTGACTGTACCAACTAGGTGAAACAAAAAGGGTATACTATTCTTTTTGCAACTTTACTTTGTAAATCTAAAACTATCGGCTTTGTGGGACATTTGAAGTACTTTTAGCGGAAAAGGGAAGATCTTCCAGCCAGGCGGGTGTTATAATAATAATAATTTTATTTTAGACGGTTGTCCATAATGTTAGTAACAATTTTTTATGCCTGGCGGGGCGGCCGCTATGCCCCGCTGGTTGTTCTCGGGGTCTTGTATATACAGTCACGATGCTTGCGATTCCTAATATCGTGATTCAGTTTTTCTATGAAGAATCTGTACATTGTATTGAGGCGCTGCATTTAGCGCCATCTGTCCATTACTGTCGGCGACGTGAATGTGGGGTCGCCACATACTAAAGGTTTTGTAGGCTTATGAAATCTGTCAACAGCTGTATCCCTGTAACACCTTTTGTTTTTCAAGTTTCCTCCAGAGCTAATAGTTTTTAGCATTACAAAGTTAAGTTTTGAAAAAAAAAGTACCTATATGTCTCAACCTGTATTTATACTAATATAATTAATAGGAAAATCTTGATAGACTGACTGACTGACTCATCAACGCAAAGCGAACCACTGAATATACATAGAATCACTAGATTTGGACATTAGGTATATTTTATGACGTAAGCAAGTAATACTAAGGGATTTCTGAAACATTCAACCCCTGTGGGGAAAAATAAGGGATGGAAGTGTAAATAAATCCGCCCATTTTTGCATCTAAAACATGAACATATTTCAGCATTTTTAAATTGATTTGCGCACCCGAGCGTATTGAGTCTTAATTTACATTGCATTTTATGTCTAAAACAGGTAAAATCTCTTAAGATTTATTTGTAAAAATTACAAGCTCAATGTTTTCTTATATTTACGCGAATTGAAATCTAAATTAAAAACTATTCTACGGATTCACGGCACTAAGAGATCAATAAAAACCCGCGTAAAATAACACATAGCTGACGTGAAACACCGGCGCTCCACGAAGTCTGCAATCTGTGAACATGTACAGGACCTCACCCGCCATTATATCAGATTTGATAAACCACAGATCCTCGCAAAAGAACACCGATTCCTACCAAGGATGATACGTGAGGCCATTTTAATTAAAAAACATCCTTATTTCAATAGGGAAGATGGCTGGGTGCTACCACCAACTTGGGATCCAGTAATTAATATAATTAAATCCAAAACCAAGCGCACCATTGCAAGACCTCGGGGCACTGTGAGCACTTTCTGCGTGGATCGGACCGCAAATAACAACTAAATATGAGGGTACCCAGTTATTAACTATGACATCAGGACGACTAACACCTCAGTCCCCCCGTGACCAATGACCATAGTTGCTGTAAAGCAGCCAAAACGTCGGTAACATAAAAAAGTAAATAAACGCGATAGAATCCGTAAAATAGGTTAATTACATGCTACAATAAATTTAAAAATTCTGAAAAATTGGAGCATAATTCATAAAAATATCGACGGATAATTCCAACTCTGGGGGCATACAGAATCATGAGTTGAAAGCATGGTATCATTTCTCATTTGTTATCATTTGTTACACCCTGTGTATTTGTTCGTACAGCACAAACAGAGAACAACAGATGCATAAAAACACGGCACACGGCACAAAGATTAAATGCAATGAGTGTGGATTTATGGTCCACAAGTACCGTATGAAGAAGCACATGTTGTAAGTTCACATAATGTCATCGCATGTTGGCCTTCTAACTTCCTAGCCTTCAGACTCGCTGGTCCTCATATTTTCCTAGCTTTTAGCTCCCTAGCCTAGCTTTATAGTTTTCAGATTCTATATTGACTGCCCTCATAGGCCCAGCGCACACCGCTGGAGGCGCGGCGGAGAGCAATTGATGACAACAGTTTAATATAAACCTTAACTACCTTGACATACGGTCGCTTGAATAAATTCGCACGCGGTGCTCGGAGCGCCCTCAAGCTACTACAAGAGCATACGCGCGTCTGCGTATACATACCGTATGTCAAGGTAGTTAAGGTTTATATTAAACTGTTGTCATCAATTGCTCTCCGCCGCGCCTCCAGCGGTGTGCGCTGGGGCATAGAATACATTGTATTTTCACTTGCAACAACAGCCTTTAAAGAGTCATATCTGTTTAAATTTCTAACCGTTCAACCTTGTAATTTACAAACATTCTAGTATTTTAGCTTCTTAGCCTTTAAACTATCTAGCCTTCCCAGCCTCTTCGCCTGCCAATTTGCAATTAGTGATTCTCTCACCGTATATTTTCTTTACCTACCTACTTATTGTTCTAGACGACACGATAGCGACGAACAAAGAGTAGAATGCAATATTTGTAAGAAAAAAGTCCGATTGACTTCCCTAAAATCGCACATGAAAGATGTACACGAAGCTAACGTGAGTGTAATTACAATTACATACGATACGATACGCGATACGAACACGATACAAATACTGTTTCCTGCACACCACAGTTCAAAGGGGGCGTGGGTGCAGGATATTAGATTTGAGCGTAGACAGTGGTAGGAGACTACAGCTCATACACGCGCTGGCTCGACGGGAGTAGTACCATCCTCTCACAGAAGGTCGGCTTCATGTAGTAGTTTCGTACGATGAGTGAGAGAGCCGGAAGATCAACCCCCTCCCTTTCCCCCGTCCCACTCCCCTGCAGGTTGTCACCGTGCGTGGTAATGCTTGAGGTACGGCAAGCATCTATAGGCTTCAGTGAATGTTTAACATCAGGTACAACGTACGTCTTGCTCATGCATTACGGCCATGACAAGGATGGCAGTATAGTCAGTTAGTTTCACTTAGACGCGTAAATTACTGCAAATTAACACATATGCCATTGTCATAAGGGTCACAGCACGCGTCTTCGTGGAAGGTCGACAATACATTCATTGTACTTACAAAAAGAAAATAATAATAATAATTTAGCCCTTTTGACGTCCTACTACTGGGCACGGGCCTCCTCTCACTACGAGGGGAATTCAGGCCATAATCCACCACGCTGGCCCAGTGCGGGTTGGCGGATTTCACATGTCTTTCGAAAATTTGTTTAGACTGTCAAAGACGTGCAAGATTCCTCACGATGTTTTCTTTCACCGTAAGCAAGTGATAATCACCCATGATGAATGACCCCAGGACCTTATTCCCGCAGGACGCGTGCTTAACCAATCGGCTAACAATGCTCATGCTCTCACAAACACAATATGAACCGATTATTTATTTATTACACAGCCCGACGGCAAATCGTACTGCAAGCCGTGCGATCAGATGTTCAAAACCGAAAAACAATATCAGATGCATATGAAGAATTCACAGAAGCATAATCCGGTGGAGAGCTTCAAGTAATATTTTCATTTTTTTTTATTATTACACTACTAGGGCCCAGTGCACACCGCTGGAGGCGTGGCGGAGAGCAATTGAAGACAACAGTTTAATATAAACCTTAATCACCTTGACATACGGTCGCTTGAATAGATTCGCACGCGGTGCTCGGAGCGCCCTCAAGCTACTACAAGAGCATACGCGCGACTGCTCATACATACCGTATGTCAAGGTAATTAAGGTTTATATTAAATTGTCTTGAATTGCTCTCCGCCGCGCATCTAGCGGTGTGCGCTGGGCCTAGCTTTTGCCATTTACATTTTATTGTCTGGATGTTGACAACGACGCTACCTGCCGGGTCTAAATATAACTAAGAACGATCTAGGTAATGCGCAGTAAGTGTAAAAGAAATCATATTATAAGAAACTACAGTGTAATTTCTTTAACAAATATGACAACTATCAACATTACTACAACTTAGACATTTACTTTGAACAATTTAACAGACAGCGTTTAAATTATCTTTAACAATAACTATAAGGAAACCTTCCTATCACAATCAATACTGCCGTCGTGTCCGAGAATCAAGCGCAGAGTGTCTCGTCCGTCGTTCTGCGCGCTGTTTTATATTTTCGGTTAGGTGGATAGGAGAATTATCCAACAATATATATCAGTCAAACCGTTTAGGAGGAGAGGGACAACAAACACGCGCATGCCGGAATGTTTATGTTTTTTTTCAAGTTCTCAAATATGTTTATATGGATACAGCGGTCAGTTACAGTTAGTAAAAGATAATAATTGAGGACTCAAATATTTGAGCTCACCACCAGATGTCGCTCGATTCGTTTGGGTGATGTTATCTGTCACTTCTGTCAGTGTCAACAAATACGAATTATCACACTTAAGTGTATATGGTCAGCCACTAGAACGTGGCGCCGCCCTGGTGGCAAAAAGCCTGGATGCATGCCCTTATTGCTTGCAGGTCCCAATGTGAAGTGTGTGAAAAGTGGCTGGGTTCTAGTTCGAGTCTGGAATATCACTTAGCGACAGTGCACCACCTTGGTACCGACAAGTATCCATGCGACAAGTGCGACCAGGTGAGCGATGGCCTACAAGAATCCATGCGACAAGTGCATCCAGGTGAGCGATGACCGACAAGTATCCATGAGACACATGCGACCAGGTGAGCGATGACTGACAAGAATCCACGCGACAAGTGCAACCAGGTGAGCGATGACCGACAAGTATCCATGCGACAAGTGCGACCAGGTGAGCGTTGACCGACAAGTATCCATGCGACAAGTGCGACCAGGTGAGTGATGACCGACAAGAATCCATGCGACAAGTGCATCCAGGTGAGCGATGACCGACAAGTATCCATGAGACACATGCGACCAGGTGAGCGATGACTGACAAGAATCCATGCGACAAGTGCAACCAGGTGAGCGATGACCGACAAGTATCCATGCGACAAGTGCAACCAGGTGAGCGATGACCGACAAGTATCCATGCGACAAGTGCAACCAGGTGAGCGATGACCGACAAGTATCCATGCGACAAGTGTGACCAGGTGAGCGATGACCGACAAGTATCCATGCGACAAGTGCAACCAGGTGAGCGATGACCGACAAGTATCCATGCGACAAGTGCAACCAGGTGAGCGATGACCGAAAAGTATCCATGCGACAAGTGCAACCAGGTGAGCGATGACCGACAAGTATCCATGCGACAAGTGCGACCAGGTGAGCGATGACCGACAAGTATCCATGTGACAAGTGCAACCAGGTGAGCGATGACCGACAAGTATCCATGCGACAAGTGTGACCAGGTGAGCGATGACCGACAAGTATCCATGCGACAAGTGCAACCAGGTGAGCGATGACCGACAAGTATCCATGCGACAAGTGCAACCAGGTGAGCGATGACCGAAAAGTATCCATGCGACAAGTGCAACCAGGTGAGCGATGACCGACAAGTATCCATGCGACAAGTGCGACCAGGTGAGCGATGACCGACAAGTATCCATGCGACAAGTGCAACCAGGTGAGCGATAACCGACAAGTATCCATGCGACAAGTGCGACCAGGTGAGCGATGACCGACAAGTATCCATGCGACAAGTGCAACCAGGTGAGCGATGACCGACAAGTATCCATGCGACAAGTGCGACCAGGTGAGCGATGACCGACAAGTATCCATGCGACAAGTGCAACCAGGTGAGCGATGACCGACAAGTATCCATGCGACAAGTGCAACCAGGTGAGCGATGACCGAAAAGTATCCATGCGACAAGTGCAACCAGGTGAGCGATGACCGACAAGTATCCATGCGACAAGTGCGACCAGGTGAGCGATGACCGACAAGTATCCATGCGACAAGTGCAACCAGGTGAGCGATAACCGACAAGTATCCATGCGACAAGTGCGACCAGGTGAGCGATGACCGACAAGTATCCATGCGACAAGTGCAACCAGGTGAGCGATGACCGACAAGTATCCATGCGACAAGTGTGACCAGGTGAGCGATGACCGACAAGTATCCATGCGACAAGTGCAACCAGGTGAGCGATGACCGACAAGTATCCATGAGACACATGCGACCAGGTGAGCCTAAAAGTCTATGGGTGAATCTCCTCACTGGTCAAATATTATTCCATACCCTATTAATTATTGCTCTTTCGTAAATAGCTACAACTCACAATGGAAATAATATTAAATTACTTTGTAGTACAAAAACAAATTATAAAAGATGTTGTATCGAGTTTGTTAATTACTTACCTGTGAAAATATATGATAAGGGATGTATTAATCATCTCCAGTCTCTAGTCTGAGAGCGATCTTGAATACGCTTTTGCCATGTTATTTTGACTGGAATGACATTTCCAAGATTTTTCTCAAAATTGAGATCGATTTATTTATTTTAAACCGGTCTCACAACAAATGGGAATTATTGTCAATCTCAATCCTTTTATCAATGATTATTATTAAACAATCTGGTGGCAATATATTTTTAAAGGTATTTATAATAATATACCAAATCAAAAATACAAGAAAATTTTAACAAAATTCGTTGATCGCAATCGAGTTTGACTTAAGTACTTACCTATAGTTTTTTTAACGCTTTCAGAAATTCAAGACGCCGAGAATTCTTAAAAGACATATTCGTATGAAGCACGGGAATGTTGTGCGGACTAGGAACGTGGTTTGCGATCAGTGCGGCAAGGCTTTTCATGTGAGTACCATCAAACCAGCTGCAGCCTCGGCGAGGGCAAAAGTATACAAAAACAACAGTTGCTTTAAGAACCCCGTGATAAGATTGAAAGTTGTCTCCGTCACGGGACGCCCGGCAGATGTAGAACATGTGTAGTGTATAGTAAGTAGTCGAGAACGGCGGCGCAGAGTGGGTGTGACGGCATGAGAGAGCGTCATGCCATTTGCCGTGATGGCAAACTGTCGATTTTACTAGCAAAGTACGCACATAATGTTTCATTTTAAAAAAGTCAGGTTAGGGGGCGTCCATTAATTGCGTAAAATTGGGAGGAGATCGCGCCAAATCTTTCCAAATCTCACTTAGGGGGGAGGGGGGGTCTTGGCAAATATCACGTAATTATTTTTCTAGCAGAAAACTCATTCAAATCAATTCAAAACATACATTTTGAAGAATCTCGCGAATTTTGAAGAGTGGGGAGGGAGTTGAAGAAAATCTTACGATATCTCACCAAGGACGCCCCCTTATCTATATCTCGAATCCACCCCTCCCTCCCCCACACCTCCCCCAGGGCACTCGAGTAGGGATGTGACATTCACCATAAAAAATCGATTATTTATTAATCGAAAATTTGAAAAACTGAACTGTTTGTCAAACAACGCCAACTGTGTCAGTTTGGGATAAGCTCCCTCATAGCTTCTCCAGGATTTTAATGCGTCTCCTTTTAATCTTCTTAGAGGCGCAGCTATGTACAAGTTTAATTCGAATGTGAGACCGGTTAATGTACCTAATAGTAATTTGATCTAATAGAAATTCGCGCTCCGGCTAGACTTAAATGTCGGGGTGTGGTAAAATCGATTTAAAAAAATCTATTAATAACCGCTTATTTACAATTTTAAAATCAGCCACTAAAATCCATTTTAATTGTAAAAAAATAGATAATTTTTCACATCCCTACACTCGAGTCAGTCGAGTTTGCGTCTTATTGCGGCGTGGCGAGAGTAGCTTATTTTTTTTTTGAGTCTGCTGTTCGATTCATTTGTACGTAGTGCTAATATTTATCCGTACCATACCAAATGGACTCCGTTTCTCAGACTAAGAAGACTCTAGCCGAGCATATGACGATTCACACGGGGGCGCGTCCGCATGCGTGCTGTTATATCCAAGGTCTGTATGCAAAACTGCTGAGCATACAGAACCAGCTTTAGATGGTCTATGCGGTGAGCTGGCCAAGATAACACACCTCACCGGTAGTCTATTCCTAACCACCATCGCGTGAGGTTGCCTAAGGGTCCCCAAGTTTTCCATTCATTAAAAACAAATAAATTGTGTTTAAATAAATAAATGTTTTTTTAAAACACCATCCAAAGGGGACCCTATAACATTTGGTGGCAGCGGTGGGATACGGAAATCCCCAGTGCCCATACGCGCAAATTTTTAAAAAATCAAGGAATAGATTCAACTTGCAAACCGTATCCTGCAAAATAAACCTAATATCCGAGTGCCGTAAGAAGTTCCTGCTGAGGCGCTGACGTGGTGCTGTCCACGTATCCTGTAAAAGTTCCTCCAGGGCCCTGAGTGTGCTTGCGGGTATTCGGCGAATGCCCTGTGAGCCACCCTTTTGGGTTACCTGTGAGCATCCGCCTGTCGCTCCGGTCTACGCTTCAAAGTGATAGTGCCCATAGTGACAGTGCATCAAAAATCATACAGTGAATCATCCCGCAGCTATGCAGCCAGCCGTAGCACTGGCTCTTATCGCCGCCGCCCACGTAGTTTCGTGAGTGTTTGAACTTGTTATTTAAATCTAGACTGTGTGTTATTATAATTACTATCACGCCTCTATAATAAGTAGGACTAACGTTTCGAATATTATAGTTGAATATTGTATGGACTTTGTACCTGCACGTGATTAGTACGACCCGTCTTTGAACCAAGTACCTATGCCTAAAAGTGTGAAGTTCGAGGACAGTCTAAACATCCCAAAGGGTGAAGGTTTACCTGACCTGCCCGAATCCCCAGCCGTTAGCCCGACACCGGGAAAACTACCCAGGGTCACACGACATAGTACTGTGGCTCCCGAAAAAACCATGGAACTAAATACACTATTTAAGTTCATCAAGCCTTACGACGGCAGTCGAGAAACCCTCAACTCGTTTCTATCCAACTGCAATAGCGCATATGAATTAGCCTCAGAATCACAAAAGAACACATTGTTCAAATACATACTATGCCAACTTAGCGGAAAAGCGGAAATTGCTTGCTCGATTAAGGAGTTCTCCTCGTGGGATCAACTTAAAGAATTCCTGAAAACACAGTTTAGCGAGCGCAAGCATTATAGTCACCTCCTCACTGAAATTCAAGAGAGCAAACAATCTCCGTCCGAAAATGTTAACCAATTTGCATTACAAATCGAATCCTTACTGTCAAAATTATTGACAGAGATTAGCCTATCCACTGTAAAGGCAAAAGAGTTGCCTGGTCGCACCGCGATGATGGAAGACTTAGCCCTCCATCATTTCCTTATGGGGTTGCATCCCCGCATCTCTAACCTAGTAAGGTGTCGATCCCCGAAAACGCTTAACGAAGCGGTCAACCTCGCTATATCCGAAGAGCGTATACAGCAAAGCTTGTACAAACGTAATACTTCACAGTCGGAAGTTAAAACAAATAGTTTTAATCCGAATAAAAATAAATATCCTTCACCAACCCAAACGAAACAAAAACCCCAACAAAAAATGAATATGTCCAACAATAATAACGCAACCTTAGTATGTCGTTATTGTCAAAGCCCGGGTCACGACATTAAAGACTGCAGAAAGAGGCAGTACTTCAATGAACGATTTCCCTTGAATCAACCATCCGGTTCTAACCAACATCCTCGTGTAAACCTTGTTCAGGAGGATACGGATATTATAGAATCCGAACCGATCGAAGAGGGAGACATCTCTCCTGAAGAAGATTTAAACGAATAGACGTCTCGAAATGGTGTCGCACGGGACGTAAACTCAATGCCGACACCCATCCAAATCATAAATCCGAGATTACACGTCAGGGTAACCAGCCCCAAAAAGGAAATCTCACTTCTACATCCAACTTATCCGAGATTACACGTCAGGGTAACCAGCCCCAAAAAGGAAATCTCACTTCTACATCCAACTCATCCGAGATTACACGTCAGGGTAACCAGCCCCAAAAAGGAAATCTCACTTCTACATCGAACTCATCCGAGATTACACGTCAGGGTAACCAGCCCCAAAAAGGAAATCTCACTTCTACATCCAACTCATCCGAGATTACACGTCAGGGTAACCAGCCCCAAAAAGGAAATCTCACTCCAAAAACTACTGAATCCGTCAAAGTAATTCCCACTAAGCTGGAAATATACGAAATAAATATCGACACAACAAAGAGATTGTTGCCACACATTTTGGTAATGTCTCAGGTATCTGATATCCCAATTACTCTTCTGGTAGACTCAGGATCTGCAGTATGTTTATTAAAACAATCCTGCATCCAGAGCGAACCAATTCTTACCCAAAAACTTATCAACTTAAAAGGTATCGATCCCGGCGAGGAAACTACGCCAACGTTAGGCCATTTTCACCTTCGATTTAGAGCATCGGATAAGAAAATAATAGGTCATAAATTCCATGTTATAAAGGACATTAGCCTGCCATACGACGGTATCATAGGGAATGACTTCCTGACAGCACATGGCTGTAATATTGACTACACACGCGACATCCTCAAGGTCGGTAACACTGAAATCAAAATTCATTTCTTCGACCCTTGTTACATTATTCCACCACGTAGCGAGACTGTAGTCGAATGTGCAGTTGCCAACCCTAATATAGGGGAAGGAATACTGATAGATCAGCATCTTTCCGAAACACTTTTAGTTGCAAATTGCATAGTTAAGGTAAAAACTAATAATAGGATAAACACGACAATAATAAATACTTCAGATTACCCTGTTACTGTTAATTCTAAAATAATGTTTAAATTAGAACCTATTGAGAGCTACCCTATCTTAGCAATTAAAACTAATGAAAATGTATCTCAGCGGACTCATCAAGTTATCGAATCATTAAGATCCTCCCACTTGAACGCAGAAGAAAGCAGAGCTCTCATAGATTTGTGTACCCAGTATTCTGATATTTTCCACCTTCCTGATGAGCCTCTTACATTTACGACGGCCATCCAACATGAAATTAAGACCATAAATGACATCCCCATTCATACTAAGTCGTATAGATTCCCGGAGTGCCACAAGAAGGAGGTTGAATCGCAAATGAAAAAAATGTTAGATCAAGATATAATTACACCTTCATCGTCCCCTTGGTCCTCCCCAATTTGGATAGTCCCCAAGAAAGCAGACGCTTTGGGCCAGAAGAAATGGCGCATTGTAATTGACTATCGTAAGTTAAACGATATATCTATAGGCGAAATTTACCCTATACCTCAAATAACCGAAATTCTCGACCAGTTAGGGAAAAGCCAGTACTTTAGTACGCTAGACCTCTCATCAGGCTTCCATCAGTTATTGATTTCACCAGAGGACGCGCCTAAAACTGCCTTTTCCATACCTCAAGGTCATTTTCAATTTAACCGTATGCCATTCGGGCTTAAAAATGCGCCATCTACCTTTCAAAGGCTAATGAATAATTGTCTCTCAGGGTTACAGGGCTCTCGATGCTTTGTATACCTAGATGATATAGTCCTCTATTCAGCCAATTTATCGTCTCACATCGAAAATCTCAAGGCTGTATTCGATAGACTTCGCAAATTTAATTTAAAACTCCAGCCGGAGAAATGCGAATTTCTCCGGAAAGAAGTATCTTACCTAGGCCATATTATCACTCAAAGAGGCGTACAACCTAATCCAGACAAGGTCAAGGCCGTAACTGAATACCCCGTTCCCAAATCCCAAAAAGATATCAGATCTTTTCTTGGGCTAGTTTCATATTACCGGCGTTTCATCCCAGACTTTTCCAAATTTTCTAAATCATTGAGCTCACTCCTTAAGAAAGATGTCCCATTCGATTGGAAAAATGAGCAACAACTCAGTTTTGAGACATTAAAGAATAGATTAGTTAACGCCCCAGTACTCGCCTACCCCGATTTTACACAACCTTTCTTACTAACATGCGATGCATCTAACCTCGCTATTTCGGCTATTTTGTCACAAGGTCCTATAGGCCAAGATCGGCCTATAGCATACGCATCTCATACTTTAAACAAGGCTGAAAGTAATTACAGTGTAACGGAGAAGGAATGTCTAGCAATAATCTTTGGCACAAAAACTTTCCGACCCTATCTGTATGGTCGGCACTTTACAATTATTACAGATCATAAACCTTTACAATGGCTCTTCAATTGTAAAGACCCCGGCTCCAGGCTCATTCGTTGGAGGTTAAAACTCGAAGAGTTCGAGTACACCATCCAATACAAGAAAGGTAAAATAAATGTTAATGCAGATGCCCTCTCTAGGTACCCTGTTAACCCTATCCAACCAACCTCTCAGGAACCAGAAAATCTAAACCCTCCTCAGAGTTCAGCATCCCAACAGTTAGAAGAATCGCTCTTAAGAACGGACAATTTGGACAGAGACTTACTAGATTTACTTACTTCACCTATTTCACTTCCTTCTGTAGAGCTCGACCCTGACTTCTTGTTGGAATGTCCCACACCACAGCTCCTAGACCTGCAAGAAGACAGTCCTAATCTGCACAACCCTACCTTAGTTGATCCTTCGCCTGCAGCTCCTACCAAAACACCGCCAGAACCTGAAACATCAGAACCTAACCAAAACCCTACCTTATCTGATCCGTCCCCTACAGTTACTGCTGGAAGCTCATCAGCACCTGAAACTGAACCCTACCGAAATACTAACTTAATTACGGAAGATTATAAATTTTTCCTCAAAGCTACCCTCGATAAAAAAAAAATCTTTTAACACGGTAATCATAGAACATAATGAAAGCCTTATGAAAAGTACCATCAAAACTATCCTTGTTCCCTGTTCGTTAGACTTAGACGACTCTAACCCATACATAGAAGAAATTCTAGGAAATTCGGGAAACCAAGATGAAATTCTCAGTCAAGAAAGGCAGTTAAACGCATTTTGTAAGATTTCTTCTAACAATAAAATATATTACCTCATGTTTATAAAAGTTCACCATTTTGATGAAACTTCCTATCCAGAAATATTTGATACCTTACGAGCAGTTCGTAATGAAATAATAATCGCAGACGATTGCAACGAAGTTGGTCTATCTGATTTCAGAAATCCATTTGAAAGGCATAGTTTCATTAAAATTTATAATATGATAATATACCTGTTCCATAATACAAACATTCAGGTGAATATATATCACAATAATATAGTATATCCGTCACCCTCTGAAATTAAAAAAATATTGTATGATAACCATGATATTCCCGCTGCTGGACACCTAGGAGTATCGCGCATGTATAGTAGATTAAAAGAAATGTATCACTGGAAAGGTATGCGCGGTGATGTAGAGTCCTATGTAAAAAGGTGCAAATCATGTCAGGAAAATAAAGCGTTGCGGAAAACCAACCGCGCTCCAATGCAGATAACTAGCACATCTACAGGTCCCTGTGAGCGTATAGCATTAGACATCGTAGGACCGCTCCCTGAGTCCGGACCCGCTAGCTTAAAATTTATTCTTACCATTCAGGACGATTTTACTAAATTCTCCACAGCATACCCTCTGCGCTCAGCAACCGCTGAGGAAACCAGTGAGTGTCTAGTACACTATATATCTATATTTGGTATTCCAAAAATAATACTAACAGACCAAGGGTCAAATTTCACAGCTGATGTATTTAAGAAAACTTGTGAATTCTTAAAAATAAAACAACTCTGGTCTACACCCTATCATCCTCAAACCCAGGGTGCCCTGGAACGCAGTCACTCCACTCTAAAGGAGTATTTGAAATCCTACGTAAACGAAGACCAAAACAACTGGCCTCGTTATGTGTATACAGCCATGCTTACATACAACACGACTGTCCACTCCACGACGCATTATACCCCACACGAACTCATGTTTGGAAATAAGCCGTTTATTCCAAATTCTTTATTCGATGAGGTCCCTGGGGCTACATACCCTGATTATGTGCGGATGTTACAGAACCGAATGAAACATTCCCGAGAAAAGGCCTTAGAACATATACAACAATCAAAGGTCACCTCTAAAAATTATTATGACTCCCGAACTCGTTCTGTCCAATATAAAATAGGAGATCATGTATACCTAAAAAACCATCTCAGACTTCGAAAAGCTTTGTCATCAATTTGGAAAGGACCGTACAAAGTGGTAAAAATTCACGGAAATAATACTTTGTCCCTACTTATCAATAGACGTCATGTGCGGCACCATTACGATGAGGTAAAACTCGCTGAAGTCTGCAACAACCTGTAAATAAAGAATAAATATATAATATATATATACATACATAACTATATTTTTTTATATATAATAATCTAATCTAGTACCCAAAATATACAGATAGGGGTTAGTTCGTTTATTAATCATAAGTATCACTACGAACTAGCATAGCGTCTTACCTTGAACCTAACTTTCAGCATCACGGCGGAACTTCAGTCGCCTCAAGGTCAGGACCTACACTATGTGCAGCCGATTACAGCGAGCCCTGGAATCTTCTTTGATTACATAGGAAATATTAAAATAATTAACGGCCGTTTAAATGTTTTAATACCTTTGAAAATTTCGCATTTCGAATCACACATACAAAGTATTAACTCCGCATTAGGCACGATTAGATATCTATGTAAACAAAGGAACACTATAGAAGATATAGAATGCCACAACGTGTTAGAACCTTTAACAGTTCAATATCAAAACTTTGTCCAATTATTCGGCTCCATTTCACACATCACGGATAACAGAGTTAGGCGCAGTGCATGGATAGGAGGAGTTGGGTCAGTACTCAAACAAATATTTGGCACTTTGGACGAAGACGATGCGTCTAATTACGATGAAGCAATAGAGTCCATACAAAATAACGAAAGGAAGCTGACTTCCTTAGTGAAAAACAACATCTTAGTAACAAGCTCTATAGCATCTATGTATAACAATACCCTGCATAAAATAAAGCAGAACGAAATCAACCTAAATGAAGCTGTCGATAATCTCTCGGTTAATTTCAGAAATCTATCTATGCAATCTAGCTCTCTAGAGACAAAGACGACCATTAATTTCGCTTTGAATAGTTTAGAAACTTCTTTGGTCACACTGTCATTGCAACTTGAAAACATGATAAACGCTATCATGTTTTGTAGTATAAACATCCTGCACCCGGCCGTGATACCACCCGCCGCTATGCACCGAGAGCTTACCGATAACGCCCGACACTTACCTGGTAACTTGCAGTTCCCAGTAGTCCTAGATATAAATAC
This sequence comes from Notodonta ziczac, assembly GCA_918843915.1. NCBI lineage: Eukaryota > Metazoa > Arthropoda > Insecta > Lepidoptera > Notodontidae > Notodonta > Notodonta ziczac. The sequence goes on from OU974064.1 coordinate 3,328,525, forward strand.
CGTGCATGTTATTATAAGATTGTCCAGTTTGTTATGCTATTATTTTAATAATAAGTTAGTTTTCGTAGTACAGATACCATTAGTATCAGCTAACGAATATATGCTGTTCAATAGTATTGCTTTACCAGTCCCACATAACTCGGACCAACCTGATACATTTAGTATTGTTATTCCTGAAGCTAAGTATATCGCAATTACTAGAAATAAGGCAGATTATTGTAATTTGGATAATTTAAAAAGCTGCAAAATTGTTAGTCCAACAGATTTTATTTGCGATATCCAAATGGTCTTTAAATCATATTCAAAACCTAGTTGTGAAAGCGAGTTAATATCTAAAGCCATTAGTAGCATTCCATCTAAATGTAAAACCAAATTTATCTATGGCAAATTAAATCTTTGGAAATCATTAACTAATAATAGATGGATTTATATCCAGTCGGAACCCACTAAATTATCAGTTGATTGTCAAAATTTGAATCTATATGAAACCAATATTCTAGGCGTAGGCGTCCTTACTATTCCTAAATATTGTATTGCGTATTGCAAGGGTACAACCCTAATTCCAAAACATCATAAGACGCTGAATATTACGTCACCTATTAGCCTACCCGACTTTAACCTTACCAGCGATATTTGTCGTAATTTAGATAAGGTTAGAAATGTAATTAGCAGTATGCCCCCTACTAAACTAGAAAACATTAATTTGGATGATATAACTTTAAACAAAAAACTTTTAATGAAAATATTTGTAGACGCGGACAAAATTTCCGATAGAACACACATCGTTAAGTATGGGACACACTACTCTATAGCCACTATCCTAATTATATTTGTAATCATTGTATTCTCTATATTTAAGCTCCTATTGTTCTTTTATCGACCCAGCAGCAACCTTCGAAAGTATATTATTCGTCAACCAAAGCCTCAGATCTCGGAGACCATAGAATTAGAGTCAGTAGAACATAACGACCAATCAATTCCAGCTCCAGCACTAAGAACTTCTTTTTAAAAATTTAATTTTACTTAAACTTCAATAAATCCATTGTCCCCGAAGTTTACTCTTCTGCGGGAGGTGTTATATCCAAGGTCTGTATGCAAAACTGCTGAGCATACAGAACCAGCTTTAGATGGTCTATGCGGTGAGCTGGCCAAGATAACACACCTCACCGGTAGTCTATTCCTAACCACCATCGCGTGAGGTTGCCTAAGGGTCCCCAAGTTTTCCATTCATTAAAAACAAATAAATTGTGTTTAAATAAATAAATGTTTTTTTAAAACACCATCCAAAGGGGACCCTATAACAGTGCGGTGACTGCGGCGCCACCTTCGGGTTCAAAGGGGCTCTGTTCACGCACCGCAGACTCAAGCACAAGGTCAAGAGGAAGAAAGATATAGAAATGCCGTCTGGGCTCGCGGAAGAAAATTGACCTAAAGAAATCTTACCCGTATAAAAACTGTTTTCGAAATGATAGCCTTGTTTTATTATTATTTTTGAACCCTGAATATAACCCAAGGTCAGTATTAATAAATTGATCTCTAATCTGATACTGATCTTGCAATTGTCATTCTTATGATATGTGACTGATATGTTAGTAGAAAATTAGATTTATTAATTATGACTAGCGGCCCGCCTCTGCTTCGCAGCGGTACATTATGGTTACATTATTGGAGTTTTAGTAAGGATCCCTATTTTTATGAAAATATAGTATAGAATATGTCACCCTAGGGTATAGTGTAGATCCGCCGGGGCGTCTCGGAGCATTTCCCATGGTCCCGGGGCGCCCCTCTGCATGGCGGAGGGTGGTACACCGTTGGTTTTTAGTGGGTATACGGCCGACTGCCGGACTCCCACATACCCCTCCCGCCTCCCCCGAGGCGGTAGGGGACCCATAAAGGGTTTTCCAACGAAAAAAAAAGGTTATTTAGGTGTTCGAGCCTATGCTTGAACCACTTGAGATAACGCATCTATGAATTTCACTCTCTAACTCTCTGTTATCTCTTTCCCACGCGTACAGTGTTCCATTGCTATCTCTTTCGTGTCATCGCAGCGCCGGGCGCGCAGTGTCTTTGTGGCACCGCGCTCTTCAGTACGCTTTTGAATTTCATAACTCTCGCACGTGTGTAACGCTTAGCGTTACCCTTGCTCATTGGTAAGTTTGAAATAACTTCCTATGGAAATGTATCTCAATACCGCTCGGCGCCCATGGCCCAGCGACGACTCGTGTGTCACCTAACACCGTAAAACAAATAGTGGCTTATTTGCCCTTTTGAGACGACAACACATCGTCTGATCGAAACGACGCTACAACGTCGTGTCTCCTGATTGAGACGACATTTCATCACGCGACGCTACGTCTCGTCGTCGTCGTGTCGTCTGGTTGAGACGTCGCTGGGTCGTGTCGCCTGTTCGAGTCGTGTCGCCTAATCGATGCGACGCTATGTCGTCTACAACAAAAGTGAGACGACGTCGTCTGCATAGGACGACAGTCGACAGAGACAACGTGAGACCCATTTATAGTGGATTGGTTTTGATTCCAGATCATGTCACTAACAACAATGGGGGAGCTAGCTGCTCGGCCTTATCCAGCGGGATAAGAGGAAGCCTTCGCCGCAATTGTCAACAGCATTGACGAAAACTTCCCGGAAGGATGGCGGACTTGGGAGGTGCATGACTTCTCTTTCCACGATTTATTCGGAGAAAAGTTGTCCTCTAACATTGAGGGTAAGCTAAGGTTCGCCATTCCTACTGCCGATCTAGCCCGGGCATTCGCTCCGGAATCCAGCTCCTTATCCGAACGAAGATACAGAGCTATAAGGTGGAAGATCTTGCAGTGGCCCTTGGGACGAGCATTGTTGCATTCTCCCCATAGCACCATGGAAAAAATACATGGCTCCGGAAAGTACTACTTTACCTTCATGGATGCAGTCCGCACTATAAAGAGTAAACTAACTAATCGTTGCAGCGCTTCCTCCGAACTTCAGACATCTCAACAAGTTCATTCGGCCAGTGCCTGCTCCAACCGATTCGTTAACACCAGAAATTTCAAGAAAAAGAAAGCATGGTCAGATCGAAACTAGGACACCAACAAAACGTGGGACTCCGTCGCAAGGCCAAGGGGGCAGCGACCATCTATTAATTACAGTCCTTAACCAGCAGATGGAAATGTTTAATAAGCTGATTGAGACACAAAATAAGCAGAACAACAACATAGAAAAGATCTTAGCAAATACTATGCAGAGCAACACTGTTGACCCTCCTGACCTTAACTCCTCATTCGACTCCATACCGGATAGTACACAGTCTAATCACGAAAATCAATGCTATCAACATAACACTACTTCGCGGGATTCTTCGAACGACGTCGCCTCGATCAGAGAATCTGAATTACGAGCAAAAATTTGTGAAGCTCAGAGAGAACTGGCTGCATTGCAGACAGACGGTACCGCTTCTTTCGATTTTAACCCGAGTATCACGGTGTCAGAGCCCAAAATAACAAAAACTCTCCCTGTCTTTTTAAAACAAGGAATAGAATGCCAACAGTTTAGCCAAGAAGGTTGGCGTGATGTCAGGTACTCAGACACCCAAAAACAATTTCAAGCGTCTCCAGCATTTTGCGCCCTAAAGGTTAATAACCTTTTGGCCACCGTAACACCATCCTGGAAATCAACCAGTGTGCTGGAGAAATTTGATATGACACTTGGTGCTGTCACACATGGGCTTTTACAGCAAAGGAAAATATTTCAGGATTTATTAGACCAACTCCCTCATGAGATGAAAACTAAAATTGGAAGCGACTATTTAAAGACGGACTCACAATTTAAGAAAAAATCGGATGCGCTCCTGCAGTATGTCTGTGGCCGGCGAGCGGAGGTGATAGAACAAAGAAGGAACACCTATAGAGTTCAAAACAAAGCGTTGAACGAAATTCTGCATAACATTCCGCCATCAGAAACACATCTTTTTTCAGATGAAATGTTGACTCAAGCAGTGAAAGACTGTTCTAATAATGACGTTCGAAAGTTTTTTCCGTACCAAAGTAAGAAGAGACCGACGAACTTTTGAACTGTCAATAAATCAAAAGGATCACGAACTCAGAGATAATATTTTAGCACACAAGCCTCTGCGAAGAACAACTCGCGCCAGCGCACCTCAAGAAATACTAATGACATCCCCCGAACAACGAATAGACCAAATCAACATCCATACAACAAACAAGTTCAGTCACAAAATCAGCATCAGCAAGGCAGAAAAAATTGGGGGGGGGGAAAACGAAAGTGACTTCCGGGCAGGGCGCTTGCAAAAATATTCAGAACATTGGACAACAGCGCCAAAAATATCCAAAGTTTTATTCAAGAATACAAAATCCCGTTCAAATCAAAACCAATAGTCAGGCAATTTTCTCGCAAAAATATGTTACAGTTTCAGACCAAAGACTCACCAGAGATGTCAAAGCAGATTCAAAAACTGTTAAAATCTGGGGCTATCGAAATAAGCCCACACCGCAGCGGCTTTCTTTCAGAAATGTTCCTTCGAAGGAAAGCGGATGGTTCTTTTCGCCCAATATTCAACCTAAAAGGTCTGAATCATTACGTGCTAACACCAAAATTTCGTCATCTAAACCATCTGAAAATTCCATCCCTTTTATATCCAAACTGTTACATGATGAAACTGGATCTGTCACAAGCTTACTTTCATCTGCCCATAATGCCCAGTCACCGCCGATTCCTGTTCCTCAGTTTCCGGGGAAATATATATCCAATGACGTGCCTGCCGTTTGGTTTAGCGAGTGCGCCGGCGGCTTTTGCCAAAGTAACCAATTGGATACATTAAGGGGGCAAGGAATAAAAATAGTGGTTTACCTAGACGATTTCCTACTAATACACGAAGACCCTCGCACCCTGGAAAACCAGACCTGCTACGTCGTCGAATACTTGCAGAAGTTAGACTGGCAAGTAAATCAAGGGAAAACCTCCTCAACTGCTTCAACAAAATTAGAATACCTGGGAATTACGTGGGACACCAAATTAAATCGAAAACTTCTATCAGCAGACAAAATATACCACCTGACGAATCATCTAGAGACATTAATAAAAAGGAATCGCTGGAGCTGCCACGACGCCAGGGTAATTCTAGGGAAGCTGAACTTTGCATCATTTGTAGTACCTTTAGGTCGCCTACACTGCCGCGTCCTCCAAAGGGAATCGAGACGCCTGTCGAAGATAAAACCGCACATACGTTTGGCGATACCCCCTCGCGCATTGGAAGAACTACTTTGGTGGAAAAAGAATATCTGGAAGGATTCACCTATACACATACCAGGGGGCCAACCACCACCTCTTATAGCAGTATTATATCAACCTTACATCGACTTTTCGTACCATGACGTCCTTAATTGTAAGCTTATAATAACATTGTTTGCTTAGCAGTTTTGATGACGTCACGTCTATTCGTTCATTCTATTCGTACCACGACGTGATTTTTAACGACTAGCATTAATGCTTAAATGTCAAATCTTGCAATCTTATAAAAGTTGCTCGGCCGCGACGTAAATAACATTACTTTGAGAATTTCTTTTGTTTTCAAGTGTATTAATTAATTATTAATATATAAAGTAAGTAAAAGTTATTTAATAAACGTAATAGTGTTAATTTGTTCAGTTTTATGGACTTTTGTATGAATCAAGGCATATAAATTCTTATTTGATTCTAGATGGCAAATGAATACGAAATTGTTGAGTTCTTGAAGTCGGATACTTACCGCAGAAGGAAATTTAACACATATGCGTCATCATAGTGAGGCATGTTGTGAACCCTTCGGTTTAGAAGAACCGAAGTTTATAAAAATATATAGAATCATGAAGCAGTTCAAACATAACCTCTGTGTGATGAGTTAAGGCCTCTGATGAAGAAGCCCATAAGATCTATAGACTTTACTGTAGAGACGAAGGTAATTACTGTTATCTATTCTGCAGTGTATAATAATTATTATGTACTAGCTGTACCCTGCGCGCATTGCTATGCTATCAAAGATTGGTCATACCAACTCAGAAACCTTTGTGGGCTCATGCACAACACTTTGCTTAAGATCATGACATTATCACATGCATAGTTTACTATGCATAGTATTCTATAAAGGACATACAGATAAACATTAATTTTTATATAATATAGATGAACCAGTCAACCACTATTAGGTACTTAAGTATGAATTAATAGGCTAATCTTGATAACCAACCAACCAGTTTGATTATGTTTTATAGGTATTGGATGCATTATCATTTTATGCAACAGGTGCCTACCAGCGTCTTCCTACCTCATTAGCGACATGAGGAACTCTACTATTGCCGCAAGTATTACCACTCCATGAATGTTCAATTGGTAAGTGTATATTCACACCATCATACCTGCATTCCCTGATGGATAGACAGACTTTTAGTACCAATGTGATAGTGGCTCGGTAGAAATAAATTAATATTATTACATGTTACAAAATAAGTAAAAATTTACTAATAAAATATTTATTCTCTCATAAATTGTCTAACATAATAAAATTATACATACATGGTACCGCATAGTTAGTCTGTCAATATTTATTTATTATTTACATAATGCAGTCTTCAATATGTTTTCAGATATGTAACATGCAAATTATGAGTGTAGATCCAAGTCATGACTCTTCCATATGTGCTAGCCATCCATTGAGAGTTTACAGAAGCTCTCAGCAACTCAGAGAGTACTTGGTTTCTTGGTATGTATTACATCATTTGGGTATATTTTATATAAAATACTTAAGTACTTATAATTTTATAATTATAATATTTTTTGCCCTTAGGTGATTCTGGGTATCCTCTGAGAAAGAGCATGATGATACCAATACTGGATGCGGCAGCTGCTACACAGAGTTTTCTGGTTCAGCGGCTCTGGGAAAGGCGGCATGCAGAAACCCTGAAAATAAAAATGTTCATTTCATAAAAATATAGTTATTTTTGAGACACTTAAATTTTATTTATTTGTATAGATTTGTTAAAGTATAAATTGCTGTTACTTCTTTGAACCTGACTTAGATCTTACAAGTAAGGACTATACATTTAGGATCAATATCCCTACTCACACCACTGGAGATTTGAATAACATTGATATTTTCAATTATTTACCTTTCTATTCTCATGGCAGTATTTTGTAGGTTGTAGGTCAGCAATATGTCGCACCATTTGCTCCATTACCTCGCTGGTCCTGACAGCAGCCACCGCACACATTGGTGAGGACCGGACGAGGGCAGGTCTAACAGCCTCCTGCAGATATCTACCTGCCTCCCGGACACACGGTGAACTCTTCGGCTGCAAGATGAATTTACACAAAACTTAAACAAAACATTTAACAGCTACACTATTGGTTTTAATTCTTCATTCACCTAATAATTTGTTTACCTATTTATTATTTCACTTTACTTTGTTTACATATTAATAAAGCTAGAAAATAGGAGGTCACACACTTCTAAAATGTATGAATAAAATGTGTTCCTTTTTACAAACTTACCCCAATTGAATTTGGAATGTCGCTCGCCGATAACCAAAGTACTTGACTGCACACCCACTTGACGAGGAAACATTGCACGATTCACATTTTAAAATTAATAAACAAAAATACTAAGAAATCCCTCGCCGATAAGCAAAGTACTTAGCACGTCACACTTGATAAGTAAACTTCAGCTTGTTTGATTTTTTCCTTACTTTCTAAAGGAAAATGTTAAATTATTTGTATATTCTAATAAGAAATTTATCATAAAAGCTTTTGACGATTGGAACATCGTATGAAAGAGATAGCCATATACAGTTATTTCTTTTCTACAATAGCAGGGAAGAGACAATCTTGACAATATCATTCGTTCTTTGCAGCACTATGCAGGAATACAACAAAACGGATCGGTGAAGGTCATGGTACGAATATGAGTAATGTTATTATAAGCTTGAAACAAAACTTCCTTGAAATAAGATTACTTTGTAAAAGCTGGTGGTTGGCCCCCAGAACCAACTATCTTCATAACGACAGACGCTTCCGACAGTGGCTGGGGCGCTATAGTAAACGACCAAAAGCTTTGGGGCAACTGGACAAACGATCAGAAAAAGTGGCATAGCAATCAAAAAGAACTTCATACGTTGTTCGAAGCCGTAACACAGGCACGCTTAGTTCTAAGAAACAAAACAGTGATGTTACAGACGGACAACCGAACAACATCATCATACGTAATGAAACAAGGAGGCACAAAATCCTTGAAACTGCTAAAAACATCGATGAGGATTTTAGAATACTGTCACCTACATCGGTGTCATCTAATAGCTCGTTATATACCCGGAATATACAACGGGTTAGCAGACAGTCTATCTCGCGTAAAAGGTCTTCCCGAATGGCACCTCAGTCCAGGGGCTGTAGCAGCAATTTTTCAGAAACTGGGCACCCCTGTAATCGACTTATTTGCGTCCGAGAGATCGGCAGTGGTACCCGAATACGTCAGCGAGGACGCAAGGGACACTCGCAGCCAGTTTATAGACGCCTTCAGCAGGACGTGGGAGTACAGGCTGGGATGGGTATTTCCTCCTCCATCTTTGATGCCACGAGTGATTCGCCACCTGAAAATGTCAAAAGGAAAATAAATGAATTATTATTATTATTATTATTATTTGGTAGTGGCTCCCAGTTGGAACAAAGCGTTTTGGGAACCCGATCTGAGGAAGATGTCAATACGCTCACCACTTCCAATAACACACCTGAAGTCGAATTTGATAGACCTTCGGACGAACCTTCCACCTCAGAACGTAGAGAACCTAAATTTATTGGTCTGGAAGGTACAGGCTGGAGGAGACAACTAGACAATTGGACAGATACGGACATCAATCTATTAGAGATCTTGGAGAAAATCCACTCTAAAAACATACAAACCAATTTGGTATAGATGGCAGAGATGGGCAAACATTAACAAAATAGCAGCTGACAACCCTAACCCAGCAGATTTGGCAAAATACCTTTGTCACCTCCATAACAATGTAAAACTTGCTCCTCGAACTATAACTCTACATAAGTCAGTAGTTGCTACATTAGCTAACCCTTTACGCTCAGAAGAATTAAGTTCAAACCACTTGGTGAGACAAATACAGAAAGCTATATTTTCTAGTAATCCCCCGATAAAAAAACCCATATCTTGGAAAATCGACGATCTCTTGCATTTCCTCAGAACCTACGAAATTAACGAAGATAGTTTGTTTAAAATTTTTAGACACACCTGTGTCCTTCTCCTATTAGCTTCAGGAAGAAGAGTGCACGATCTTACTTTATTGAGCATCAAGGAAGGATCGTTCAGTGATAATGGAGATGAGATAACCCTATGGCCGTTATTCGGCTGACTCCGGTATGTATCGACAATCTGGATGGGTACTGAAGAACAACACTACTGAAGACCGTCTAAATCTAGTATCATGGATCAGGAAATCTATTTTGGCGTCTCAGGAGAGGCGCACTGAGAAGAAACTGGATAGATTATTTATTACAACAAGAGGAACAGCAAGTAATGCATCACGCACTGAGATTGCAGGTTGGATCCGTACCCTGTTTCATGAGGCAGGAATATCCGCCTCAGCAGGCAACTTCAGAGCTGCAGTGGCATCTGAGAACTGGACCAATAATCGATATGACATTGACGAGATCCTGAAAAAAGGAAACTGGAGATCACGAAACACATTCCTAAAACATTATTTTAGGGAGACACCTGCCAATAATATATCTACGTCCATAAGAGTTCTAAGTGATGATTTCTTAGCCTTATACAAATGATTGTGATTACATGTGATATTAAAATTAAAATTATAACTAATTTAGAAGTAGATAATTAAGTACACATTAATGTACACATGTTGAGTTTTTCTAAGTGATTTATTCCTTATTTCATATGACACATTGATGATTACAAAATCATTATTATTTTATTTATTCCATAAAACCTGAATACCCTTGTCACAGTACGCACTAGCAGCGCCGGCAGAATATAAACACGTCTCAAGTGGTTCAAGCATAGGCTCGAACACCTAAATAGAACCGTTTTCCGCCCGAAGGGTAGAAAACGGATATTTAGGTTTCAGCCGTAGCTTGAACCACACTTTCAGGGTCCTTGCCGGCTTCTTCAAAAAGTACTGAAGAGCGCGGTGCCACAAAGACACTGCGCGCCCGGCGCTGCGATGACACGAAAGAGATAGCAATGGAACACTGTACGCGTGGGAAAGAGATAACAGAGAGTTAGAGAGTGAAATTCATAGATGCGTTATCTCAAGTGGTTCAAGCTACGGTTGAAACCTAAATATCCGTTTTCTACCCTTCGGGGGGAAAACGGTTCTATAGTGTAGATTCCAAATGAAAGAATTTTTAAAATTTCGGAGCCTATTCAATGCAAATAATTCCTCTTTATAGTGTTAGATATATCGATATAATTACATTATATTGCAATGTATAGTTTGATGTGAGTAGTAATTATACCTACCTTTATTTGTCAATTGTTAATCGATTTATAGTAATCGATTCTTAATGGAATTATTTTTACTATCTGTGTATTTTTTGAAGTGGCAACATTGTAAAAGCAAAAGTGGGTGACCGCGTGTTTGTTCTTAAGAGCTCACTTTTGCTTCGGCCACGGCCCCGATCACATCAATCCGAAGAATAAACAAATTATCGGCGAGTACTTGTTTTAATATCTGCATAAAGTTATTTTCATTTGTGTTAAGTTTATATCAGAAGTGTGATCGACCTAAAGAAATCAAAATATAATGGGTCGTAAGCGAGTACGCTTAGACCACCCACAAACCCAACGTGTGGTTAAGCGAAAAAAAATACGAAGATATTATTCATCGGAAGAATCATTGAGTGATGTTAATGACCATAGACTAAATGCTCGTGTATATACAAGAGAATCTGCAACTGGACGAACTAAAAACACCACCGTGTCGGCGACGGAAGTGTTTGAAGTAGAAGAAAACTACCCTACAAGTTGCATGGAACAGCAGTTAGTTTCTACACCAGCCGCCACAATAGCGACGGACGCGCGGGCGGCAACGAGCATCCCCTGTGCCAACGAACCTGGGCAATCAGTGCGGCCACAACCTGACACATCAGTGCTGCCACAACCTGGGACATCAGTGCCGCCACAACCTGATACATCAGTGCTGCCACAACCTGGGACATCAGTGCCGCCACAACCTGATACATCAGTGCTGCCACAACCTGGGACATCAGTGCCGCCACAACCTGATACATCAGTGCTGCCACAACCTGGGACATCAGTGCCGCCACAACCTGATACATCAGTGCTGCCACAACCTGGGACATCAGTGCCGCCACAACCTGATACATCAGTGCTGCCACAACCTGGGACATCAAGTGAGTACTGCACTTCTGCTACCCCTAATATCTTAATAAACCCTATTGATTTTTCACGGCTATTACAATCTCTTGTTAGACCTGATGTGCCATCGCCTATGAATATAAATATTAATATGATACCCGAATTCGATCCATCAATGAAGAACCACCGAATTGATCTATGGTTAGCCAAAGTTACTGAATGTGCGAAAATATATCGTTGGAACGAAATGCAAATTATGCATTACGCACTTCCAAAACTAGTAGGTAACGCTAAAAAGTGGTATCAAGGTCAAACATCTATTTCGCACAATTGGGAACAATGGCAAACACTCTTGCGTAAGGCTTTTCCCAGTGAAACAAATTACGGTGTCATTTTAACGGAAATGATTGAGCGTCGTCTGAAATTAGGAGAAAGTTTAGATGAGTATTATTACGACAAAATTATTTTATTAAATGCGTGCGGTATTTCCGGAAAAAGAGCGGTAGATTGCATTATTCACGGCATTGATGACAGGACTATTCATGCAAGTGCATCTTCAGGGCGTTTTACTGAAACCGAAGATCTGCTTAAATATTTAAAGGACGTTTGTAAGGAGCAAAAAGACAGTGCTAGATGCCTAAATTTGAATAAAAGTAGACCCACAAGTAATCTAATGTGCAATAAATGTGACAAAAGTGGACACAGTGCTTCTCAGTGTCGTACAATCGGTTCTCAGATTATTCAAAGACCATTTTCTCTTATGTGTTATAATTGCAAAGAAAAAGGGCATAAAGCACAACAATGCCCCAAGCCGCTTATCAAATGTGACGAATGTAAACGGATTGGACATACGAGTATCCAGTGTTTCCGTAAAAATAGTAATACTAATAAAAATAGCGAAAAGAAAGTTTTACTAGTAAATAGCGCCACCCCTACTAACCTGAAATACCATAAAAAGGCTATCATTAATAATATGCACGAAATTGAATCCTTTATTGATCTGGGTAGTGATTGTACACTCATGACGCAGGAGACTGCTAACAAGTTAGGATTAATAATAGCCACGGATTGTCTTCCATCCATACGTGGTGTTGCAAATGTAAGTGTACCATTATTAGGTAAATCTTCATTCCGGTTACGTATCGATTCAGTTGAGGCTGACATTATAGCATACGTTGTTGAAAACAACCACCTTCATAAACCTATTTTAGTAGGTCAGAATTTCACAGAATTACCCGAAATAATAATCACGAAAACTGAGAACTCATTAAACATATTTGCTCGAATTGTTAATTCAGAGTTACCGAAAATAGACATTGATAATTTAACGCGTAACAAATGCGAGCTGTATGTCGCATCTGACTCTGAAATTCGCAATATAGACTTATTAGAATGTTACTCTATAGATCATAAAGATACCGACATTTATATTAAAGGTAGTTATCGTTGTACAGGAAACACAGAATATATTATACAAGAAGGGATTTATAAAATCATAAATGGCAAATGTAAAATATTAGTTATAAATGTTCACGGTCTAAGTCAACCCCTAATTTTTGTAAAAGATTTTTTGGTTATTAGAGCACATCCTGCTTCTTCTGATTATACACATATTTACTCACCATGCCAAGATAATTTTAACTGCTATAAAACAAATTTGCTAGATCCCATTAGTAAAAGTGATATTAACGTAAATAAAGACTTGACTGTTGCTCAACAAGATTCTGTGTTCACTTTAATCGAAAAGTATCGCGACTGTTTTGCTCTTAATTTATCAGAACTAGGATGTACAGCTATTAATGAATTAGATATTAAGTTAGCTGATGATACACCTATAGTGTACCGCCCGTATCGTTTGAGTTATGCCGAAAAGGAGATTGTACGTAGCATGGTTAAGGAACTTCAAGAAAATGATATAGTAGAGGAGTCAGATTCAGCATACGCGAGTCCTGTTCTGTTAGTTTCAAAGAAAACCGGTGGTTACCGACTATGTATTGATTATAGAGCGCTCAATAGGAAGACCGTTAAGGATCTCTATCCATTACCTCGTATCGATGACCAATTGGACCAACTAAGTGGAAACAAGTTTTTCGTGAGCCTAGATATGTCTAGCGGATACTATCAAATCCCAATTAAAGATAGCTGTAAGCATTTAACGGCGTTCATTACACCCGATGGGCTGTATCAGTTTAAGAGAGCTCCGTTTGGGTTAGCAAATTGTCCGGCAGTCTTTCAACGGACTGTGAACAGAATGCTTGGTAAGGCGCAAGAACAATGCGCTATAGCATATATGGATGACTTGTTGATTTCAGGCGCTACATTTGATGAGTGTATACATAAATTAGAAAAAACCTTTTTATTGATAAGAGACGCGGGATTTACATTAAACATTAAGAAATGTCGTTTTTTTGATACGGTGATAGGCTATCTCGGTTTTGAAATATCAGCGGAAGGAGTTAGACCAGGTCCGGGAAAAATTGAGGCAGTGCGATCCTTTCCAGAACCAAAAAATGTTCACGAGGTGCGACAATTCGTAGGCTTAGCAAGCTATTTCAGGAAATTTATCCAAAATTTTGCGGTGATCGCGCGACCCCTGACTGACCTAACGCGTAAAGACATTCCGTGGGAATGGGGACTGAGACAGAAAGAAGCATTCCAACGTCTTAAAGACAAACTCATTCAACGGCCTATTTTGGCATTATATAACCCACACTACATAACTGAACTGCACTGTGATGCCTCGAAGATTGGTTTAGGTGGCATACTACTTCAAAAGGAAACTGTAGGCGCAAAACTACAACCGGTTGCATATTTTAGCCGCAAAACTACGATAGATGAAGGAAATTACATGCTTACGAATTGGAGACTCTAGCTGTCATCACCTCGTTAAATCGCTTTAGAGTTTATTTGTTAGGTAAGCACTTTACAATTATAACTGATTGCAGCGCTTTACGATCTACCTTTACGAAACGAGACCTATTACCCAGAGTAGCACGATGGTGGATAGCGTTACAGGAATATGACTGCTCAATTGAGTACAGGCCTGGGACGTCAATGCAACACGTAGATGCACTTAGCAGGAACCCGCTTCCTTGTTCTGATGATAGTGACTAACATGAACATCTCTCTCGCGTTATGCTAATTTCGCAAGATGACTGGTTGCTTAGTTTACAATTAGCGGATCCCAAAATAAAACACATACGATCAGCTTTAGAAGATCCTAAATATAAAGAGGTTGTAGATATCAAACAGAATTTTCTCATAAAAAATAATAGACTATATCGCAAACAAGGAGAATATCTAAAATGGGTGGTACCGAAAAGCGCCAGATGGCAAATATGTCAACGCAACCACGACGACATAGGTCACTTTTCAGTGGAAAAGACATTAGAGAAAATAAAAAGAGATTTTTGGTTTCCAAAGATGAATAAGTTTATCACTAAATACGTAAAATCATGCTTGCACTGCGCATTTGGTAAGGAGCCGGCAGGGCCCAAAGAGGGTTTTTTACATAGCATTCCGAAGATTGATGTTCCATTTCATACTGTCCATGCGGACCACTTGGGTCCATTCGTGAAGAGCACTCAGGGACACCAATATATTTTAGTTATAATTGATGGATACACAAAATTTTGTATTATCAAAGCGTTACGTAATACCAAGACTCAACCCACAATTAGAGCACTTAAGGATGTATGTTATACTTTTGGTCATCCATATCGAATCATTACGGATCGAGGCTCTTGTTTCACTTCTGGAGAATTTAAGAGATTTTGCACCGAATCTGAAATTCGGCACGTACTGAATGCGGTGTCTGCCCCTAGGGCCAACGGACAGGTGGAGCGCTATAACCGTACCATATTGGATGCACTTAGGGCTTATTCTGGTCAGGTAGACGATAATAAATGGGATCAAGGCTTAGGGAAAATCCAATGGGGTCTTAATAACACACTTAACAAGGGAATAGGAAAAACCCCAACTGAAGCTTTATTCTATAAGCGTCCCCTTAATCGTGGTGAAGGGATATTAGGTGATACTATTATACAAACTAGACAAAATGATAAACCAGTAGAAGCTATAAGATCAGAAATTAATGCACATATTGAAAACGATCAAGTCGAACAACGAATAAAATTTAATAAGACTAGGAAGACCGCGAAAATTTACTCGGAAGGCGATCTAGTTAAGATTTTGAAAGCAATACCATCTAATGATGGAAAGAGTCGTAAGCTACTTCCAAAGTATACTGGTCCATTTAGGATTAGCAAAGTATTAGGAAACGACCGCTATGAAGTATCCAGCATCCCGGGGTCTCAAATTACTAGAGGTAAATATTCGAATGTGTGGTCGGCGGATCGTATACAGCCTTGGATCACTATAGCTAATAAAGATAGTGATACATCAGATGATGAACCTGGCCTAACATGAGATTGATTTGATAAGATTTAATTAAGGAAAACATGTTTTAGTTTTCTCCAGGTATATTAATTATTGTTATCATTATATTCTATATATATAAATTAAGATATTTTGTAATAATTAAATATGAGGATCATAATGTTGAATCAGTATTATGTCAAACGCAGCAATATGTTTTAGTTTATTCGATGATTTTTCTGAATTTTTAAGTGTATTGTTATTTATGTTTTAATATTTTAAACAATATTAAAGTCTACTTGTACTTAATGTATACTGATAAAACCAGATGAAATGATTTATTGAATGGTGATGATCAGTTGGCTACGTGACTAAATGATGAGTCTGGTAGGATGACACAGCCGAAGAAGTCATGTGGATAAGTAAGTCCTTGACTTAGCGGCGATGAGGTCATCTGCAGACAGAATTATTAGTAATTACTGTGGTGGTACTTGGCGGATTGACACGACAGTGGAGTCTTGGATTGGGTGAATCCTCGACTTAGCAGTGATGGGGTCAACCGCAAATGATAAAATAACGTTGTGAGTCTGGTAGGATTGGTACGACCAGGAAGTCTCGAGGCTGGATAAGCCCTTGACTTAATGGTGATGAGACCAACTGCAGATATATGTTATTAGTGTTGCTAGTATTGGTGTCTGGTAGGTTGGCATGATCAGGTAGCCGTGCGGCTAAATAAGCCCTTGACTACATGATAATGAGGCCAACTGCAGACAATTTAGTTAGTACTGTTGGAATAGTATTTGGAGATTGGTAAAATTGCGTGGTCACATGACTGGTAAAGCTCTAGACTGGGCGGTGATGGAGTCAACCACAGATAAGCTTGCCAGTTATTAGCGATAAAGGCACTCATCTGAAGAGTTGGTATCACTGTGGAGTCTTGCAGTTGTATAGGCTTGTTGACAGCGCTATGAGAGCCACTGCAGATATTACAAGAAACACTTATTCACATCAAGTAAGAGATAATGAGAGACTGGTTGCGTATAATGAATTAACCAGAAAACTACTTACCTATTGCTCAGTTTGAGGACAAACTTGTTTTAGTCAGAATGGCCGAATGTTAGATATATCGATATAATTACATTATATTGCAATGTATAGTTTGATGTGAGTAGTAATTATACCTACCTTTATTTGTCAATTGTTAATCGATTTATAGTAATCGATTCTTAATGGAATTATTTTTACTATCTGTGTATTTTTTGAAGTGGCAACATTGTAAAAGCAAAAGTGGGTGACCGCGTGTTTGTTCTTAAGAGCTCACTTTTGCTTCGGCCACGGCCCCGATCACATCAATCCGAAGAATAAACAAATTATCGGCGAGTACTTGTTTTAATATCTGCATAAAGTTATTTTCATTTGTGTTAAGTTTATAATAGTATTACAACACAGCACATACGTACTCTTTATAAATATGCGCTGATCAGATTTGATATAGTTGCCATTTGATATAGTTTTTGGCGTAATGCTTTAAGAGGCGTCGGCAAAAAAATACGAACAGTGTCAATCAAATTGACAGCTGAAGTTCTTTACGACTGAAGTGTCAAGTGACTGTCAGTTGTCCATTATCTCTGTATACTTCGTTTATTTACGTAAATATATCTTCGTTTATCTACTAAGAATGGGCGAAAAATCAGAAGAGGACCTCTTACCACATCATGTTCAGCAATCTCTCTGCACAACGCGTCTGCCATACAGACAGGGTAGGAAGTTAACCGCGGTGAAAGTAAGTTTTAATATTCATCTTTGATTTGGAGCATTCATGTTAAATATTCCTTGATATTTACTTTCAAATAGCGAAATACTTAGTCCTGATGCTTTATAAAGTTTGTTTCCCGTGTTGTGTAAGGTGTTTTTTTGGATAAGTAGATATAAAATCCCAACTGAAAAAAACTTAATGAAAATACACAGGCTACCTGTTCCAATAATATTAAAGAACAAAAGATTAATATATAATGGAATTGTATAACATATGATGCAGACTAGGGACCCAGACTATGTGTAATAATTGAAATATTAAATCAAATTTATTTGCAGGTCTACACCATAAACAATGAATCGAAACATCTCCTAATCTTCGGGGTGCCATCTCTCAACCTCCGACAAGAAACCAAAGCGCTGTTCCTTAAATTTGGTAAACTCACCCAATTTAATATTACCAAACACCCTTCAGAGCAGTTTACAGAAACTTACCATGCTATTTACGAGGACATATCATCAGCTCGGCTAGCCAAAAGAATGTTGGACACAAAAAACTTCTACGGAGGCATTTTGCACGTCTGCTATGCTCCGGAGTTAGAAAACATTGACGATACAAGACAAAAATTGTTGCTACGCCAAAAAAATGTGATTGCCAGACTCAAAAATTTACAAAATGATGTAAAAATTCCAAGTTTGGGTAATCAAAGTACTGTTAATGATAATAAATGTGTTGAACTACCTAAAAACATTAATAAACTGTATATGGGTGATGTGAATAGTATTAGTTTAGGAATAAGGAAAACTAAAGATAAGAAATTGGTGAAAAAACTTAAAAATACTGGCAACAAATCTGTTACAGAAAAAGAAACAAATGATTTTAAAATTGGAACAGTGAAACCAAACACATTCCTAAGCACAGTTAATTATAATGCAAATTTAAATAAAATAGACATGCCAAATGATTTAAAAAATGGAATGCTGAACACAGATGAAAAATGTTGCACAGATTACTTAAGGCCAGATTCCATAGATGTTATAGATTTCACATCAGCTGAAACTGAAACACTAACAAATATAAATGAAGCATTAAACTATAATAAATTTGGTACAGAGATTATCAAAAAGGTGCCTTGCAAGCCTGTTAATAGAATTCAATTCAATTTAAATAAAAAACCTTGATTAAAACTGTTTTTTTTTTATATTCTTACCGCTAAGTGACATGATTATATATAGGAACAATTCTTATGTACACACAATTTAACAACAATTTAAAGTACACACATTAATAAATTTAAATTTTCACCCCTCAAGCTAAGATATTATCCATCAATAAAAATAGCTTATCGCTATAGTACGAGAATAAAGCAATTTTATTGGCTAATTGTTAAACGTTTATAATCGGAAATGGATACAGATACTTCCAACGTATGTTGCCAAATTAAAATTTATTTGAAAACATATTTGAATTTTAGTAATTGAATACGTACTACGCTTACTAACAGTGTAATAATTAACATAATAGTGTTTTAAATATGTCTAAAATACAGACGTTTAAAGATTCCGATCGATTCGAATGATTTATAACACTCCCTATGAATTGATTAGTTTCGTGTTATCTGTGATCGGCTATGCCTCCTCTTGATACTCCTCAGCTACTTCTTCTTGTTCATCGAATTCACCGTCATCTACTCCCACCTCCTATAAAAAGTCAAAAATCCATGAATGTCTAATATTAGCTGTAGCCATTTTATTACAGTTTATATGTCGCAGCCAAATAGCTTAATTCGCCGTTCAATTAACAGCCTAGGCACTTAACTAAACAGCGCCGTTCAACTAACGGCCTAAATGATATTCAGCCGTATCGTCTGTTACAACATTTAATAAACTGGCTGGCTAATGCTTAGGCAACTGGTTGACACACAGTACTACAAAACTTTTTCAAAATACTACCCAAGCAGAGCGACCCAGATGGGTTTAGGTTAGGGTTATTTTTTTATGACCCCACAGAAATCCCACCGGGCAAGTAGAAAAAACTAAGTACCTAATAAAATTATTCCATCAAATTTGTTTTTTGCCGACGCCATATTGACCAAAGAGAATATAATAGAGATATTGACAGTTTGGTGAGTTTCGGCGCTAGGTGGCAGAAAGTAGAACTAAATTGAAATGAACAGGCTAGGCAAGTAATTAAACGTCATCGATCCAAGTCATTTGCCTAGCTGTTTGATCAAATGGCTGAATATCATTCAGGCCGCTAGTTGAACGGCACTGTTTAGTTAAGTGCCTAGGCTGTTAATTGAACGGCGAATTAAGTTAGTTGGCGGCGACATATATACGGACTGGCTCCGACACAGAATGGAATACGAATTTATGAAATGGCCGCCCGAGTGTTCGCGAACACGGTGGGGACCAACGACTGTCAGGCTCAAAAGTGCTAGTATCCAGGGCCGTTAAAATAACTATATATATGTCGCAGCCAACTAGCTTAATTCGCCGTTCAATTAACAGCCTAGCCACTTTACTAAACAGCGCCGTTCAACTAGCGGCCTAAAAGATATCCAGCCGTATCGCTTGTTACAACATTTAATAAACCGGCTGGCTAATGTTTAGGCAACTGGTTGACATTTAGGTACTACAATGGTGTTAATTGAACGGCGAATTAAGCTAGTTGGCTACGATATATATAATGGATAATTTTGAGTTTGAGTTGAGTTTAACTATAAAAAAAACCAATGACTGTCGCTCGATTCGACTCATTCTACTCGCAAGACGTTACAACTGACGTATCGGGTATCGACTTTAGTGTGCAATAAAGAGTTATTCTATTCTATTCTATCGCGCAAATGTATTATTAGTTTGACAGTTTTTCGATAGGAGAACTGTCAAAAGTGACGTATAACTATGATGGTGTGGGTTGTCGGCAACAAAAGTGTCTACGTTTGCGCCTTACCTCATACTGCTGGTACTCCGACACTAGATCGTTCATGTTGCTCTCGGCTTCCGTGAACTCCATTTCGTCCATGCCCTCGCCGGTGTACCAGTGCAAGAATGCCTGGAAAAAGAAATGGAACTAAAACTAAAGTTCTGGAGATATACTATAAATACAATTTTTGTTATGTTTTAGCGCGACTGTGAAAAAATATAATATCACTAGCTGAGCCCGCGACTTCGTCTGCGTGGAATTTTGATCCTTTCTTAGGGGATGTCTACGTCATAGTAGCTTTATGCATGCAAAGTCTTAGCCCGCTCGGTTTAAAATTGACAAAGTTTCATACAAACTTTCATCCCCTATTTTATACCCTTGGGGGTAGAATTAATCAAAATCCTTTCTTAGCGGATGCCTACGTCATAACATCTAACTGCATGCCAAATTTCAGCCCGATGCGTCCAGTGGTTTGGGCTGTGCGTTGATAGATCACTATGTCAGTCAGTCAGTCACCTTTGAGTTACTTATATATATATATATATAGATATATACATAGTAGTGATGTAACGAATATTCGCATTCGCATTCGCATTCGCGAATATTCGCATATTTTTTGACATTCGCATTCGCATTCGCAAGAATCTATGCGAATGTTTGGCGAATGTTTTTTGAAAAACAAAAAGGAAATTATGTATAGATGGAAATGGATATTGAATACAACTAGTAAGAATTATGTTTTTCTTTCAACAAACTTGCTCGTAGGGTTTTATTATTGCACTGCTTTTAGGTTCATAAAGCAATTTATTACGTACTAGTGCTTTTCAATTTACTTTTTTGTAAATCTTAGTAAATCATCCTAAAATAGTAAACATTATTATAAAATAAATATACAATGTTTATTAAAATATTATAAAGAAATATATCTGGCTTTGCCAGACCCATAGATAAATATAAGTGGCCAAATGCATGTCAGACTACGCATACAATATGTATAGGGTTCCGTAGACATCCCGCCACTTATCAATAATACTTCGATAATTTTACGATTTTATTGATATGAATCATTGAATACGGCGGCTTTCGTAACCTATTAATTTCTGCGTAGTTAATAAACGATTGGCTACCGTATAAATAAAATAGTAAGAAATTCTGTTACTCAATTTATTAAACCGGCATTCATAGTCATCTTAAGCAAAAGTGTCATAAATCTTTATTTTCTCTTTGGACGGCTGAAAAGTTCTTATTGGGAATTTAATTAAAATAATTAAGTCATGATTAGACTGGGTGCACGAGCAGTGGTGTGTGGGGTTGAGACTCAGTCCAAACTTTAGATATTTTAAAATTAATTATATTTATTTTTAATAGTAAATAACTATTAATTTCCTATGATAAACCATTTATAATGTTGTTCTAAGTCAAAGGATGAATCTTGCTACTCACGTAAAAAAGGCCTCTTTGACGCCCAATATATCGGAATTAATATTGAAAAACTGTCAAAGAAACCTTCAAATTATTTTAAAATACCTACCGAACAATACCTTACTCGAGGGGGTGAGTGAACATTTTTTTTCACTTCCCTCCTTAAGTACGGGATGTAAAAAGTATTAGTTGCTTTCAAAATATAAATACTCAGTTTTGTAGCGGTACATAAAATCTATTTTTTTGCCAATTTGCAGTAGTTTATCCGTAATAGTCTCTATGTAAAATTACTGTGATGTCAGAGAGACGCACAGACGGACGTGGCGGAACTACGAGTACAAGGGTTCCGAGTTTGACTACGAAACCCTAAAAGCTTACAGTATTTTTACAGTATTTTTCATTCATCCTGTTTCCCCAATTCTCTATCTCCCCCTCCCAATTCTCTAGCTCTGAAAAAATTCGTGAACGGTGATATTTTTCAATTAAGATTCTAATATTTCAAATATTTTTTACAAAAATATGGAACTGTTTTGAGGTAGGCAACTAAATTATAAATAGGATCTTTCTCTAGTGTTCTTGTTAGTCTAATTAAAAATTACCAATTTCAATTAAATTTGATTAATGCAATAATACTAAACTACCCTTATATCAAAACGAATCTCTTTGAATTAACTTTATGTGACTAACTTCGTTCTTTCAACCTGTTTGGGTTCGGCTATGTTTGGCCGACACGAAATGTCCGACGAAAAAAGAAGAGTGTTATAATATTAATTTAGCATTTTTTGGTTAGAAAGGTATTCTGATCGAGAGTGTTCTTAGCTCTGTTCCATGAAAATCAATTCGGCCGTTTGAAAATTATGAGGTCTTTTGTAGTTTAAAAATTAGGCGTATCGGAGATTTTTTTAAATTATAAATTTACAGTTATTTGAAAGTCAACATTCGCATTCGCATTCGCGAATGTTGGAGCCAAATATTCGCATTCGCATTCGCATTCGCGAATGTCAAAAATCCAACATTCGTTACATCACTAATACATAGATAGTGGGGAATGAGACGAAATCGACATATCGTTGTCGACACGAACTGACAAAATGTATGGGCCTTAATTAAGTAACACTTTTATTATTATACAATGGAATAGGAATGACCCCAGCCTTACCCAGACTAGGGCAATATCCAAACTTTGCCCAGATAGAAATCTAACTTGCAACATCAATAATTAAAATAGGGGATGAAGATGTACGTCGTCAAAATAACATTATCTATATAAATATATAAGTAACTCAAAGGTGACTGACTGACTGACATAGTGATTTATCAACGTAAAGCCCAAACCACTGGACGGATCGGGCTGAAATTTGGCATGCAGGTAGATGTTATGACGTAGGCATCCGCTAAGAAAGGATTTTGATTAATTCTACCCCCAAGGGGATAAAATAGGGGATGAAAGTTTGTTAAGTTAAACTCCACGCGGACAAAGTCGCGGGCTCAGCTAGTTAATTATGTAATAGAGAGAGCGTTCCGGTGCGACATACTTCATGACAAAAATTTTGTTTTGTTCGTAAGAACCAAGGTTGGAACTGACCTTTCTTCTGAACATGACAGTGAACTGCTCAGAGATACGCTTGAATATCTCCTGTATAGCTGTGGTGTTGCCCACGAACGTGCCTGCCATCTTCAGCCCGCGCGGGGGCACGTCGCACACGGCCACTTTGACGTTGTTCGGGATCCACTCGACAAAGTAACTGAGAAAACGATAGATTAATAATCGTCTCACTATTGAACACAGATATAGATTTACATAGATAACGCAAATGCATGCACTTCGCGTGTACGAAACCCCGACCAAGCGTCAAGGTTGGTCGCCGCTAACTTACAGTCCGCGCGACTACAGATATAAACAATATGAGTATGAGCGAGATAATCACTCGAGATAATCGTAGCGGAGGGGCATCGGCGGCATCGGTGCCTTTGAATCTGTTAGGATTTCCGGTCGTTAAATTTCGGCTGTGACGTCACAGTAGGTGTTCAAAATTCAGCACGCTTGGTTTCAATACAAATCGTGATACTTGCGTTATATATGTAAATCTATATCTGTGCTATTGAAGCAACAAGAGCAGAAGGCTGTCTTGTCTTGAGGGATTAGTCTCGGTGTGTTCGCTGGAGACCACTGTAGATCCTAGCACTGGCTCTAACCCATGGATGCAATCAATACCCTGGCGCCCTCAAGGCCATGGTCTAAGTGACTGCCAGGAGCGACGGAGGCTCTTTAGAGGCATCGTCCCCTAAGACTATAACCCTGGCCCTCTTGGCAATGGTCTTTATGAGTGCCGGGAGTGACGGAGGCTCTTTAGAGGCGTCGTCCACTAAGACCCTACGCCCGTGGGCGCCGCACACCCCGCACCATAGGTAAAACTGGCACTGATAGATCCTGGGTTACAGGAGTCACAGTGGGAGTGTATTGCCTGCTTATATTCTGTTGCTGTTCCTGAGAATGTACACCATCTTTTATTCATTGAAAAGAACCCATTAGTGAGCAACCATTGAGTTTCTTGCCGTATCTTCTCAGTGGATGCCACATTCTGAACCGATGGTAGATTCTGACTATTCATAAATGCTTTGCTGGCTTATAAATAAATAAATATCGCCAGACAGACACACCAACTGTACGGTCCCAAACTAAGCAAAGCTTGTACTATGGGTACCGTACAATGGACTGGGGGCGATACCAGTGACACCCAGACCTTGCCAAATTACGAAAAGGCCATGTCCTAAATTTGCCCCGGCGGGAATCGAACCCGCAACCACCATGTGCAGTGAGCCGAGCGGCATACACTCGATCCAATGCTTACATGAATATATATACCTATATTTTTTAGGTTTTTGTGTTCGATCAAGTCCCCTTTTTACCTGGAATTCTTATCCTGAACAGTCAGCATCTGTTCGTCCACCTCCTTCATGGACATCCTGCCTCGGAATATGGCGGCTACAGTCAGGTACCGTCCATGGCGCGGGTCGCAAGCCGCCATCATGTTGATGGGACTGAACATCTGCTGTGTCAGCTCCGGCACGGTCAGCGCGCGGTAGCCCTGGCTGTTGCGGGCTGTGAGGGGGGCGAAGCCTGAGGGGCAGTATCCGGGTGGTTAGGGGCGTTTAGGGTGCTCTTGAAATTACATTGTTACCTTCCTTGCAGGGATTGGAAATCGGACATTTCCAAGTTTGAGAACAAACTTCAGATCATAAATCAATGATTAGATTTTGAAGCGTCAATAGCCTAGTGGATAGAGGGCCCGTCCTCGTAGCTGAGAGGTTCCGGGTTCGATCCCATCCTGATCATTAAACTATTGACGTGAAGCCACTCCTAGCACAAGCATTAGCTTAGTTGGAGGGGCTAAATGGAATACTAGGAATGTGATAAACACACATTGCTAGTAATCTTATAAAAAAAAGATGTCATATTATTTAGGGTTTGGCTGAAAATCAGCGCTGGGGAGTCTCGTTCTTCTCCAGCACATGCTGAGCCATTACCTTTCGGCACAGTTCGCGCTGAATGTGTGTGTGTCGAATAAATGTTTCTTTCTTTCTTTCTTTCTTTCTTTCATTCTCGTAATTAAATGTTAATACCCTCACGGCCTTAATCCCCCTCATAGTGAGGGGAAGCCCGTGCCCAAGAGTGGGACGTCAAAAGGACTAAATGATTATTATTTATACGTTCACGAACCGGGCATGAAGAAATGTAGTCTTGGGAAGGGAACCATGTTGACGGCCAGCTTGCGGAGGTCCGCGTTCAGCTGTCCCGGGAAACGCAGGCACGTGGTCACCCCGGACATGGTGAGCTGTGCGAACGTCACGCTGGACTTAACAGTAGTCTTCAAACGGTACGATTTTACTCTCGATTCAACATGCCAATTGACAACTTTGACCCAACAGATTGTAAGTCAAATCGTGCTGTTTCGAAACCACCTGGACTAACGAGGAAGTGATTCGAAAATTAATAATCTGTACCAGGGGTAGATTCTGACTTGTCATAAGTGCTGTTTTGGCCTTCATGAATAAAAAGATTTTGAATAGATTTAACTTTGTTTATAACGTTTATGATTGACCCTTTTGATCAGCGGGTATCATAAAAATACAGTTTTTGTTTCTTCCGAATCTCATCAATTCGATTCTTGGTTCAAGCAAGTAACTTATTAAAAATCTTTCAATGCAGTACCTGGTACCTGCGGTACCCTGTTGACCACTAGGTACCTTGACAACATGACATAATTCTCTCCATCCAAAGGTTGTCTGGAAGAGATCGCAGTCTGCGATAAGACCGCTCAATGTACACTATTGTTTTTTTATTTTATTTTTATTAGATATATTCCGAACTTTAGTGTGCAATAAAGAGTTATTCTATTCTCTTCTATTCTACCCACTTTCCCTCCAACCTCTATTATTTCTTCACCTCTATAGTACAGATGAAAGAACATATTTCTTTACTAGCTGTGCCCGCGACTTCGTCCGCGTGTAATTTAACTTAACAAAAATTTCGGGATTATTCATCCATTATTTTATCCCCTTGGGGGTAGAATTAATCAAAATCCTTTCTTAGCGGATGCTTACGTCATAACATCCACCTGCATGCTAATATTTCAGCCCGATCCGTCCAGTGGTTTGTGCTGTGCGTTGATAGGTCACTATGTCAGTCAGTCAGTCACCTTTGAGTTATATATATTAGGATAAACTAATATCAGCCTTGAAGCAAGAATAAAAACTCACGGAAACCAAATGGTTCAAGTCCCCATAAGTTGGTGACGACAGCCGGAGCGTCCGAAAGCAGATGTCGTAAAGAGCTTCGTTGTCGATGCAGAATGTTTCATCAGTGTTCTCGACTAGCTGGTGCACGGACAGAGTCGCGTTGTACGGCTCCACCACTGTGTCTGACACCTGGAATATGAACCTACTATTTAAGATTCAGCAGTGTAGCTATGATAGCCGATTGGTTAAGCACGCGTCTTGCGCAAGGTCTTGAGTTCAAACCCCAGATCGCACTCTCTCTCTGGGTTTATTGGAAATCTATGTGTGTATCAGAATTTCAATACGATCTTGCGTACGGTGAAGGAAAATATCGTGAGGAAACCTGCATGTCTTAGAAAAACTTAGCAATTTTCGAAAGATTATATGTGTAATACGCCAACCCGCACTAGGCCAGCGTGGTGTACTATGGCCTGAATCCCCTCGTAGTGAGGACATGACGACGTCGAATCGTCTCATTCCACCATCGATCGAAGGTGGAAGGGGGTAAATATAATCATCTAACAAGCGTGAATCCCGAGATCCCGACCCAACTCTATTAACCAACACGTTAAAACCGACGTTTCGCGCAAATAAAAACGTCCGTTTTGAACAAGTGACGTAATCAGAGTAGAGTGTGAGTCGAATCGAGCGACAGTCGTTAACAGGTTTGGGCCCGGATTGTCAATTTATATTGGGTTTTGGTTTAGGTTTTATGAGTTCAAAATGGACGGTTCACTTTTTTGTATTGTATTGCTATTAATTGTAGTTGTTATTGCTATTTGTTACTCGACATTGGCAGAATCACATTGGGCCTGACCCAATGGATAGAGGCCATCTATATAAAAATATATAGAGGCCCCTGATGGTAAATAGTTACCGTAGCCTATAGATAGATGCTTTGCTTGCAACAATACCTAAGGCATGGCCCCCACGTTGCCGAGCTGAAGAGGAATATATATAAAGGGGAATAGAGAGTGCTGGTCTTGGGGCTCTCCACTCACCGTACGAATGTCAGCTAATGATAGCTATCAAGCTACCTCGATCTGTGAGATGGGTGGTACTCAGGTCGAGCCATAAACTAGGGTAAACAAATTTCTTTGCTCCTTTACTTTGTAAATCTAAAACTATTAGCTTTGTGGGACAGTTGAAGTACTAAAGGTTTCGTAGACTTGTGAAATATGTCAACACCTGTACCTATACCTATAACACCTTTTGTTTTTCAAGTTTCCTCCAAAGCTGATAGTTTTAGAATTACAAAGTTAAGTTTTGAAAAAAATTGTACCTATACGGTATAGGTACTATTTTTTGTACAATTTTTTTAGGCTATAAATCCTTTTTGTTTCACCTAGTATATGAGCTTTGGTCAATCAGCTACAGCTTGGCTCCACCACCGATGATGAAGCATGTTTGACCCTTGCCCCCCTCCTCCTTGCCCCTTGCCTCCCCTTACCCCCCTACGTCCCCCCTCTTGATCCTAAACAATATCTAGTCTACGACCTTGGTTGGGGTTTCAAAAACAATCACCTTAGGCGAGGGCATAACGCTGAACGTGTTGACAATCCTGTCGGGGTACTCCTCGCGGAGCTTGCTCAGCAGCAGGGTGCCCAGCCCCGAGCCGGTTCCTCCACCCAGCGAGTGGGTAAGCTGGAACCCTGGAGACAGTAGGTACATTGGTTGTCAAGGTTATAGGGTTGTAGAAACGAATTGGTTTGCCGGTGTACAGATGTCATGAAATTGGAACGTAATAAAAAATAATAATAATTAGCGTTTTTATTGTCCCACTCCTGGGCACGGACACTCCTCAATACGAGGGGGATTCAGGTCATCATCCACCACGATGGCCCAGTTCGGCAAAACAAGTCTTTTGAGAGATAAATGATATCTTCACAAGCTAAAAATCATGCATTCAGAGACGGTAGATACTTTGTTATAATTAGAATGGAACAAGCCAAATGATACCTTGCAGGCAGTCACAGGGTTCAGCCTCCTTCCTCACGACGTCCATGACAGAGTCCACAAGCTCTGCCCCTTCAGTGTAATGCCCCTTAGCCCAATTGTTTCCTGAAACAGTTTCTCTTTGAATGATACATTTTATTATCTTAACACAAAAATGACAAACTTTTATTATACTACACCTAATTGCGAAATCAACTCTGTCTGCATGTTACGTTTTCACGCCTAAACCGCTGAACCAATTTCGATGCATTTTGGTATAGAGATACATTAGACCAGTGGTTCCCAAACTTATTTTGTATACTGCCCACTTTGATAATAAAACATTTTTTTAGCGCCCCCATTTTTTTTACTTAAAAACCACTATAACGTCAAATTAAATTAATTGATTATTGTGAGCTACACAACGCCCCCATTTCTTTCTGGGTCTCTTACCGCCCTCCTTTAGGCCTGCAGCGCCCACAAGGGGGCGTTATCGCTCACTTTGGGAAAGGATGCATTAGACCTTGGAGAAGGACATAGGCTACCCGTTGTCGCGGAAATAAAACTTAAAGGGGTTAAATAGGGGATGGAAGTTTGTATGTAAATTCCACGCGGACGAAGTCGCTGGCAAAAGCCTGTATATACCCGCTCCACTCTGTCCAAACACGTAGTTGTCGGGGCGGAACAGCTGTCCATACGTGGCAGACCTGATGGCGTCCATGGTGCCTGGTTCCAGGTCCACCAGCACCGCGCGGGGCACGAACCTTTTGCCTGAGAAATAAAGTGGGACTGATCAAGATTTTTCCGTTTCCAACAGGTTGTAGGCAGACTAGTGTTGATCGTGTGGCAACCTATCGATAGACAATCGATACACGATTCGATAGGTTGCCAGTACTGTCGTAACTTTGAAAAGTAGTAACAATATCGATAGCCGATCGATAGATATCAATAGTATCGATAATACAGATAGTATCGCTATAATAGCGCGTATTGTATAGTTTTAAGGCTAAAGCGCCCATCTAGCCCGCGAAGTTCAAATTTTTTGAGGATTTTTAGAAATTTTTCAAAATCTGACAATAATAAAAGGCACATTTTGAAATTCGCGACAAAGACCGTGTGCAGTGCATTTATTAATATATCCAACTTACTCTAAAACATTTCAAGAACGACAGCTATCCAGATAATCTGGCAATTTTTGTATATTTCGTGATTTACTAGTATCGTATCCACCGTGATAATATTTAGAGTAAAATAAATGTATTAATAAACGCACTGCATACTGTGTTTGTCGCAAATCACAAAATGTTGTCTTTAATGTTTTCAGATTTTGGATAAACTATAAAAACACTCGAAAATTTTGAATTTAGCGTGCTAGGCATGCCTAAGCATTAGCCAGCCAGTTTATTAAATGTTGTAACAGACGATACGGCTGAATATCATTTAGGCCGTTAGTTGAACGGCGCTGTTTAATAAAGTGCCTAGGCTGTTAATTGAACGGCGAATTAAGCTAGTGGGCTGCGACATATATATAGATAGAAGAAGAAGTGCGATACTAATGGTACCTGGGGGCAGTTCATTTCACGACGCGTGTATTATTGCAAATTGACCTATATGCCAAGGTCATAAGAGTCACAGCACGCGTGTTCGTGTAAGGAAGGAGCTGGCTTTGTAATTATGTACCGTGAAGGTAGTCACAAAGCGGTACATAGGTAGGTACATGTCGCCGCAGTGCGGCCAAGCGCACAATCAAGTAGGTATGCTACCTACCTCACAGAATGTTTCAAAGGTCCGAAATAATACTTTGAGGTTTGCATGAGTATACAAGGTGTAAGGGGCATCGTTACGAAAACTGATACAATGGATTCAACTCATGATTCTGGACCCCCCAGAGTTGGAATTTACCGTCGATATTTTCATGAATAATGCTCACGCTTTTTTAAATTGTTTTTTCCGTATTCATACATAGATCTCAAGTCTGAAGACGATCTTGGAAATGTCATACCAATACAAAATGGCATGTCAAAAACGTACTCAAAATTGCTCTCAGATTTGAGTCTTTATCATGAAATCTCTTGCTTGACTCCAGCCAAAATCCACGTGCTTGACGCAGGCTTCGCTCAATAACTCAAACTCAAAATTGTTTTTATTCACGTAAGCCAACAAAGCATTTATGAATAGTAAAAATCTACCACCGGTTCGGAATGCTGCTTCCACTGAGAAGATCCGGCAAGAAACTCAATGGTTACTCTTTTCAATGAATAAAATATGGTGTACATTCTCATATAGCTCTACACTCTCCATCTAAGTTATTTTATAACCGGATGCTCTTATTGAAACATACCATCGGAAGCCTCATTATAGTAGACTTGTATCCTCTCCAGCTGTAGGTCGCTATCTCCCTTATAGTATCCAGTAGTGTCGATGCCATGTTCGTCTGATATTATCTCCCAGAACTGAAAAATAAGTGTTCATTTACAAACTGACCTCAAACTCAAACTCAAAATTGTTTTTATTCATGTAAGCCAACAAAGCATTTATGAATAGTCAGAATCTACCACCGGTTCGGAATGCTGCTTCCACTGAGAAGATCCGGCAAGAAACTCAATGGTTACTCTTTTCAATGAATTACAGATGGTGTACATTCTCAGGACCGAGCTCACGCTCGCTTACTGTTCATGTTTTACATTGCACTGACAAAAAAATAAATAACGAAAGTACTTAAGCGATTTCTTTAGTTATTAGAAGGTATCCTTTTTACATATTTTTTTACGAAATACCTATACCTACCTATGTAATCACAGCAATTTATATACGAGGCATTTTTGCATAAACCTTGGACAAAACGATCAGTAAAAAATACTTAAAAGGATAGCCAACTACTAGGAACTATGATAAAAAAAATGCATTTTTTCCGTGTGAGTAAATGCAAATTAAAGCCGTCAATAGCTTAATGGTTAGATGGGCCCTCTTCGCCACTAATGAGTCGCGGGTTCGAACCCCATTCTTGTCATTTAATGATATAACTTTTGACGCGAGTCCACTTTCTTCGTAGGTACAAGCCTAGTACATACTACATAGACTTGTTAAACTACATCGTAAATCCTCAGTTTATTTCCAATATATTCCGCAATGTGGCCATTCCCATTTCCGATTTTTTGTGGACTCAAAGAAAAAAAACTTAAAAAAAGGAAAAGTTTTTTCAGTAAAAGTACGTTCGTAAGTGTAAGTACTAAGCCGGTATGTAGATAAATAAATAATAATAAAATGTATTCTACAGCACAAGGCATGTAAAACCGCGGTTCTATATTGTTAGTTAGTCTGCTATTTTAGCACGAAAACTCAGAGGTAGAAGAACTGTGTCAGTAATTAAAAATAGAATTTTGTCGTTTAATTAATATTATAATCGATAAAAATAGTATGTTATATGGAGTTATGTTAGCTCGCACCTTGGATCCGATCTGGTTACCGCACTGGCCCGCTTGCAAATGCACTATTTCTCGCATTTTAAACTAGGTATTTCACTTGCAAATACAACCGATTCGTAAGACTGCGTCTGTAATGTACTATTTTAAGAACTGCCGTCTATCCGTCTATAAACACGTGGGATGGTTTATAGCGCTAATTTTATAATTATTTCATTTATAATGAGCTTAGCATTATTCAACAAGCTTGTATCCAACTGATTTCTATATAATTTATGAGAAATCATTGCTGGAAAATCATAATAGATTGGAAAGTGGTGAAAATTGTTTACATAATTGAGTATAGCGACATCTATTAAAATAATGTGAACTAGTTAATTTTCACGGAATTATCAATATTTCGTTTTGTTTTGTTCATGGAAAATAATATTAAAAACAGTCATAATAACCGTACCTAATTAATTAGTAAAACGTAAATTTTTTTTTGATAAAATGCTTCGTATTCGTAGAATGAAACGTAAAATAAAGATTCCGGTTATGTTGGTGATGTATTCGATTTGTGGCTATAATATCGACAGAGATTCGTCAAGAATGTAATACGCAGCAACCGGATTGGATAAATTATTTCAGTGCTACCAACTGTTTGCATATCAAGATAATTTAATAATTTTGTTAAGACTGTCACTCACTTACGATTTGACATAAAGCAAAGCAGACGTCATATTATATTTGTGTCAAATAATTCATAATAAATTTGCATGAAATGTCCTTAAAAAATATAATATCTATAATAAATTTGCTTTAATTTGCTTGTAATTAACATTTTAAGACACTCGTGTAAATTGCTTTCGTGTGTATGCGTCGGAAAATGGGTCTATAAATTCGTCATGTCGTTCGACAATATTTGCCTTGGGGGTAAAAGCCATTTTATAATAGTAAGCATAAAATTCTTTTGTGCGGCTGATAAAGTTATGACGTGTTAAGTGTGCATTGCAAGGATTACACGCGCTGTTATTAATCGACAGGTGAGTGTGGAAAGTATTTTCAAGAATTAATAAAGTTATATCAAACAATAGTGTTATATACACTATAAACAATTTATCTTAATTATCAGGATAATAGATCAGGCATAATAATTATGATTACTAGGGTTTATGCTTTATTTTGACCCACTATCAATCTAAGATTACCATTCTAAATAAATAAGTACCTATAAGAGACTTGAATGCCTAAGGCATCATCCTAATTGGCATTGCTCATACAAATTCCATACAAATCTAGTTCATACAAACCCCAATTTGTAATGAAATATTGTATTAGCCATCACTGTGACTGGCTTCATAGGTTGCATCAACACACAGTTTATATGAATTGGAATGGAATTTGTATGAAGTCTATACAAATTCCAAACCGCCAGACTAACACACAAACTGTAAGGTCCTGAGATAAGCTACACTTATACTATGTAGTCTATTCAATAGTAAACTGACTTTGGTTTCATATTTCCAATCTGTACCAAACAAAATACATCTTTCAGAACAAAATGGAGGAGGTAAAACCAGAAGAGCTCCCCTCACAGCCTCCAGTCATGAAGTTCATCAGTGTGAACAGCGAGGTACTGACCGAGGAACAACGGGAGATGTACGAGTCCGTTCTCTCCACATGGAAGCCCGTCATGTTCCCAAAACGGGAGAAACAATACATTTGCCAGAAATGCAGTAAGGAGTTCAAGAATTACCAGAATTTGTATCTGCACACCACCAGAGTGCATTCGTCGGAAGAATCCGCCGTCATTTGCAACATATGTGACAAGACATTCAAAAATAAACACTATTTGTACATGCATAGGATGAACAAGCATTACTCGGAGCTCGAGAAGTGTTATTGCCAGTTTTGTCTGCAAGAGTTTCGT
Organism: Notodonta ziczac; assembly: GCA_918843915.1. Classification (NCBI taxonomy): domain Eukaryota; kingdom Metazoa; phylum Arthropoda; class Insecta; order Lepidoptera; family Notodontidae; genus Notodonta; species Notodonta ziczac. The sequence continues at coordinate 3,362,436 of OU974064.1, forward strand.
ACGAGACGCGCATTGCATATGCACATCAAAAGGGTGCACCCGGACACGCTCCCAGAAATCAAATGTCACGAATGCGGCAAAGAGTTCTCTGTACCGTACAAACTGAAATATCACATCGAAGCCTGTCATCGTAATGACAGAGAGAAATTCCAATGTCACCTCTGTCATAAACTGTACAAGAACACGTTAAACCTGAACAGACACTTGCATTTCCAACACACGCCCGTGGAGCGACACCCATGCGTGTTTTGCAATATGACTTTTAAATCCCGGCATCATATGAAGAGACACGTATTGAACATTCACCCGCCTTTAGAGTCCAAAGTCCAGTGTCCGGAGTGTCAAAAGGAGTTTAAGAATGATCAGTACTTGAAAGAACATATGCAGGTTCACTCTTCACTGGATTCCAAAGTCAAATGCGACTTGTGTGACAAATTCTTTCATTCCGCTGTGCGTCTGAAGAAACATAAGAAAATCGTCCACCCCACCAAACCGAAACTGAGATGTGAAAAGTGCGACAAGGAATTTGCGCACGCTCATTACCTGAGAAGGCACAATAACGCTGTCCATCTGGAAATAGAGGAAACAAACTACCCTCACAGCTGTGAACAGTGCGGGAAGAAATTCAAACTGCTGAAGTACTTGAATAATCATTTGCAAAGACACGAGCAACAGCATTTGAAGAGGGTCTCCCAGATGGTGAACACGGTTATGGGGGATGAGACAAAAGGTCCTCTGAAGAAGCGAGGAAGACCGAAGAAGATAAAACCGGAGATTGAGTTCATTAAGTGCGAGCCAGTCTCCAGTTCAGAGTCAGAGACGGACACTGAGAGTGAATCAGAGTAACCTCTTTGTGACAGTTCTACTCGTAAGACCTAAATAGACACAGTTCTAATGATAAGACCTAAATAAAATAAAAATAGCCTTTATTCTCTGATCTTACTTATGACATATTATGACTTCTTAACACTACTAATATTAATTCCTAATTTACTACATTATATAATTTCAATCATCATATATCGGAGTATCCTAACTAAAGTTTGGTATCCCAAACAAGAAAAAGAGGAAGACCAACAACCCAATGGAGAGATGAACTACAAGTATTTAAAGGGAAACAGTGTACATGTTCCACAAACTTCAAAAAAGTGTGGCAGATGAAAGAGGAGGCCTTTTCCCAACAGTAGGATGAAGTATTGATGAAAATAAGAAAACAAATGACACAGAAAACCAAAGAAATTGGATTAAATACTTGAATAATTTCACTGTCTTTACACCAGCACCCGTTACTTCATCAGGTTGTCCACACTGGACATGGGCACCTCTAGTTGTTCTTCATCATCCTCTTGGCAGATCATCCCACCACCTCTGCGGACGTTGTTTTGCCCTCTTTCCTTCTCTGGGGTATCAAGGTATGATCTCTTCGGTCCATTTGCCTTTAGAAGACTTCTATTTGCCCAACCTATGTATGTCTCTTGATCTTCCATAAGACTTTATGTTGATGGTCTCCACTTGTTCTATAGATCCGACCTAGGTCAGTTTTAGGCCCGCATTAATGAATCGGGCTCAAGTATGGCAACGGTCTTGAGCATGCTTTTGACATGTCAATATAAGTTTATAAATGTAAATATAAGTCATAAGTTTATTCTATAATATTTTTCGTAAATAACTAGTTTATATGTAACTAGCTGTGCCCGCGACTTCGTCCGCGTGTAATTTAACTTAACAAAAATTTCGGGATTATTCATATATATATATTCCCTATTTGATCCCCTTGGGGGTAGAATTAATCAAAATCCTTTCTTAGCGGATGCCTACGTCATAACATCTACCTACATGCCAAATTTCAGCCCGATCCGTCCAGTGGTTTGGGCTGTGCGTTGATAGATCACTATGTCAGTCAGTCAGTCAGTCACCTTTGAGTTATATATATTTAGATGTAGAATTGTTGTTTCAAATTTAATGTAGGATTGTGAACCTAAAATGTAAACTATCAGACATTTTAAATTTTAGTGTCTTTCAAATAGTATTTGAAATTGTTGTAAACAATTATGGCGGCGTGACATTTCGTATCAACCAATGGGAGGGCGTAAAACATGGCGGAGTGCCTTCCTATTCGTTGAAATCGAATGTCATGTCGCCATTCTTGTTTACACGCATTGCTAATTCTCTTGAATACTACTTTATCATGCTAGCAAAATAATAGTAGTAATTTTTAAGATTTCGCGAATCCTTATATTAAGGTACAATGAAAAAAAAGTAAGTTTATGAATTAATTGTGAATTTATTATCGAGTTTGAGGATAAAATTGCTAAATTTAGAAATAAAATGCTTGAGAATTCAAAATTTCTAGCCTAGTACCTATAATATCTATGCAATATTTATATTATTAACGAACCCATTATCTTATGGATTAAAAAAAAAAACTGTACAATATTACTTATGAAAAATTCTAGGCAGGTAACAACTAGGCAATGTAAAATAATTAATAGCTCAATGTAAATATTTGTACATTTTTGTAATCATGTTTTTCAGCTTCAATTTAAATACTGTTAAACCTTATGAATGTTGATTAGAAATTTTAAAAGAGTAATAAGTACCGCTTATCTAACACGCTTTGGAGAAAAGCGTTTTCGGAACAGATACGCCTAATAGTACGCGGTTTACGATCGACCAATCAGTTCATTATTATTTTCGATAGACCAATCACAATGCGTTGCCTCCGAACGCGACCAATCACAATGGCGTGGTCTCTGCTGTTGTTCCGCAATAGTTTCCGGAATTATTTTGATGGAAGTTGGTTTTAGTACGGTGTTTAAAGGGTAGTTGGATTGTGTTAAATATTGTAATTTCTACTTATGTACACATTGGAATTAATCTTATGTTTATGTCGCCGCCAACTAGCTTAATTCGCCGTTCAATTAACAGCCTAGCCACTTAACTAAACGGCGCCGTTCAACTAGTGGCCTGAATGATATTCAGCCATTTGATCAAACAGCTAGGCAAATGACTTGGATCGATGACGTTTAACTACTTGCCTAGCCGTTTAATTACCTGCCTAGCCTGTTCATTCCAATTTAGTTCTACTTTCTGCCACCTAGAGCCGAAACTCACCAAACTGTCAATATCTCTATATTCTCTTTGGTCAATATGGTGTCGGAAAAAACAACTTTTATGGAATAATTTTATTAGGTACTTAGGTTTTTTTCGTAGATCCACCGAATCTATTTGCCGGGTGGGATTTCTGTGGGGTCATAAAAAAATAACCCTAACCTAAACCCATCCAGGTCGTTCTGCTTGGGTAGTATTTTGAAAAAGTTTTGTAGTACTTAAATGTCAACCAGTTGCCTAAGCATTAGCCAGCCAGTTTATTAAATGTTGTAATAGACGATACGGCTGAATATCATTTAGGCCGTTAGTTGAACGGCGAATTAAGCTATTTGGCTGCGACATTTATATGGACTAGCAACGATAAGCCTAGTCTTGAATAATACAATTTAAAATCCGGTTCTTACGCCTTTACAAACCCTATTTTAAAACAAAAGTATACTAATGAAATCGTTAATAAATCTTCATAATTTGGGGGTAAAATTACATATTAGAGATATTTAAAATTTAAAAAATACATGGTCATCTATGCTAACGTTGAACTCATAGGTTGATTAGGCGTGAAATGTTGATTTTATTATAAGTAGTTATGCCGTTATAGTACACGGTAGCGGTCTCCTTTTCTAGGGTTCCGTAGAGAAACTAGTAATCCTTAGTTTCGACATGTCCATCTGTCCGATATCACAGTCATTTTATTCAGACTCAAAGCTAGAAGGCTGCAATTGGGCCCAAAAATATTGAGTTTTGGTATCGCTTCAAAACTGTTTATGTAAATATTGATAGCATGGTTATTCTAGGGCACCTACCTCCCATACTTGGAAAGGGGAAGTGAAAAAAAAAAATGTTTACTCACCCCCTCTATCGGTTCGGTATCGTTGAATAGGTATTTTCAAATCATTTTGAAGACCGTTTTTCAATATTAATTCCCGTTTACAAAATATTGATCCCCAGTTATAACTATGTGGCCCCAGTGTTTTTTATGATATGTACTTACTTACGTAAGTTGTTTATGATACTAGCCAAAAGAAAATCGTTATTGAAAAGGCTACAGAACCCTGCATTGGTCGTTGCTCGTCACACACTTGCCGGTTTATGATGACTATGTTTACCGTCCACATTAAATGATCTTCGATCAGTACCGGATGCTTTCTTTGGCTGGTGCCAGGTATGTCTGGTTTATCTGCGAGACACTGATCGGATCGCGGAAAAAGGGCATCATGTGATTTTGTTTTAAAATTACAAAAAAATAATGTATAGGTTTAATAGACTATTTGTTATCTTTGTAGTAAATATTGTCTATTATTAATTAATGATTGTCACTTGTAAATATTTAAAAAGAAACATTTTATGTGTGATTAAATGGTTATATGGAATTAAAAATGAATGTTTTATTTAATTATTTGTGCTGTATACGCTTATACCATTCGTAGGATTGCGATTAGTACATCTATCTTACATAAAGACGCAATAATAAAGCAATCTCAAGTCTGAGAGAAGGCTTAAGTATGCTTTTAACGTGTCATGGAATGACTTCTTTAAGATCGCTCTCATACTTGAGATAGATTTATTAAAACTAATCGCCATCATGCATGCACACACACACACACACTCTTACATATTTTACTTTCTAATATTCCTTTTGAATTTTATTTTAGTTATTTTGTTTTGATTTGTATATTTTTCTATTATTCTCGACATTGCGCAATTGTTTTGGCAATATATCTGGCCCTTAACATAGAGACAATGCCTAGTTTAAGGGTCACAAGTCAAGCACATACATCAAGTTCATCATTAATTATCGGTAATTTTGTTGGCAATTTGCTATCAATTGATTGCACAGAATATAATTTCATACCTTGGGAGAAATAGGGAAATAACGCAGTTTTATTGATTGTAAACAAAACTGTTTATTTATCATTCACACAAATTATTGAAGAATCCATTACTAAATAAGAAAACAAACATGCAATCTTACAAAATATACTTACCTACTAGTGGTGACAAGATAATATATAAATAGGACAACGAATGTGTTCTATTTTCGTTGAATATTGGTTAACACAGGTTATAATTATTCTACTTAAAAATCTAATTTATTTTATTAGTCTGGTCGACATTGCAAAAATAAAGTCAACGCGCGATCTATCATGAGATCAAAATGAAGTGTGATACATGATTGAGTTTAAACATGAAAATATCTCAAATTGTTGACAATCTCGAATTTCAAGGTCGATAGTCTAAATTGAAGGGGCAATTGATATAAAATTGTTCTGCGATGCTATATAAATATTTGCTTTACTATGGCAAACCAAAATAACCCGTAACAAACACGAAGGTAGCTTGTTTTGACAGAAAAATGCTATGCGAAGTGCACACGCTACAATATCACATTCGACCTTGAACTGCCTATCACATGTGACCTTGACCTTGGTTCAAGGGCCCGCCGTGACTTGAAAGAACACCTCGCAGGGCGGCTGCCGCGGCCACGGCTCCAGCATCATGGTGGGCTCGGTTTTAGTGAACATGTCTAGTTTCTGTTCCTGAATAATTTCCGGTTTCACCTGTATTTAAAAATAAATCAATTATAATCTTTGTAATAAAATTCCGTTGTGCGTGTGTTCATGTGCCTTACACTTATAGGGTCGCACGCCTGGGTGGTTCTTAGCTATAGTTGGACCCGGTAGATGGCATTGTTGTCGATATTCAGACCATAAAATCCACACTACGCAAGTTACGGGCAAAAGCTAGTATAATATTTGTGTGTATTAAAAGTGAAAACTGTTTAAGACTCTCTAATGCCTATTCTCATGTAACTACTTTATTATGAAGCAGCTGTTTGTTTTCCTAATAAAATAAAATAAATAACATTCTATAGTACTCCGCCAACCCGCACTAGGCCAGCTTTATGGATTACGGACAAGATCCCCCTTAGTGAGGGGAGGCCCGTGCCCAGGAGTAGAACGTCAAAAGGGCTAAATTATTATATAATTATTATAGCTTAGTTAGCAGAAAATAATCTCTCTCTTAACTCATAGGGAAGAGTGAGACTGTTTGAAATGGAACGCAACGCTTGCTGACATTAAATTTTTTGTCAGTGTGGCAACCCTGTTTCTAGTTTATTATTTTTCTCCCGCCTAAACTGTACCGGTTGTGTCAACCATTTTCTTTCATTATAATTATTCACATCGTTAATACATATTTCATTCAACGGAATAATTCCTTCTGTGACAAATTGACATTTCTTATATTTGGTCTTGAGCTTCTCACCTTGGCGGATCGTCTCATCTTGAGATGCACCAGCTTGACGTGCGTCTTCATCGCGCTCCGCTGCGTGAACTTGCGGCCGCACTCCGCGCAGTCGAACGGTTTCTCGCCGGTGTGAGTGCGCACGTGGTTTAGTAGCACGCTTTTACCCTGTTTGACATAAATATAAACTTAAATCGTTTTGGGATTTTCAAGGTCACATTTAAGTCCAAGGTCAAATTAATTCATATGTCTTAACGTCAAGTTCATTTGGGAATCAACGGCAGTCCGGTCCGGATTCAAAGTCATTGAGGGATCAAGGTCAATTGGGAGATTCAGAATTCATTAACAGTCGGGAGTCAAGGATAATGTCAGTCTGGAATCAAGATCAATCTAGATTCAATGTTAATCTAAATGTAAACATCATTCGAGTATCACGGACATTTGGGGGTCAAGATCATTTAGGTGGTCAAAGCTTGTCAAGAGTCGAGGTCAATTAGGAGTTACAGAAGTCATTGTTAGCTTAGAACCATTCAGATGCACTCATAGCCCCGCTACTGCAGTAATCAGTTTGTGTCAGCAATGGAATTTCTCTAAGCCTAGAATCATTGTCAGTTTGGAGGCAAGATTAACCAGGCTTCAAGGTCAGGCGGAATTCAAGGTCATGTCAATCAAGATTCAAGGTCAATGTCGTGCAGATGACACTCACCCGGAAGGCCTTCCCGCAGGTGTCGCAGACGTGCCTGGGCGGCGGGCGCAGGCCGTGGTGCACGGCGCGCGTGTGCTTGGCGAGCGAGGCGCGCGAGGCGAGCGCCGCGCCGCACGCGCCGCACGCGTGCGCGCGCACGCCCTCGTGCTGCACCGCGCCGTGCAGCGCCAGCGCGCGCGCGCTGCCGTACCGCTTGCCGCAGCGCAAGCACCCGAACCTGCGCGCGGCGGGGCGGGGCGTGATGATCGATAATCAGCTCATTTATGATTATCAAAAATAGATAAATTCATTAATAAAAAATATTAAATAATGAAAATAGCCTTTTAAATATATATCATACTAATATTATAAAGAAGAAAACTTTGTTTGTTTGATTGTAATGAATAGGCTCCGAAACTACTGAACCGATTTGAAAAATTCTTTCACTGTTGAGAAGCTACACTATCCCCGGGTGACATAGGCTATAATACATTTTAAAAAAAAATTAGCGATCCTTACTAAAACTCGAATAATGTAACCGCAATGTACCCGTGCGAAGCCGGGGCGGGCCGCTATATATAAATAAAACCGTAGGGACTTTTAAAACTAGTAATGCATTCTGGTAGTAGTCGCCTCTGCGACGTAAGCCTCTTTTAAGCCTTTCCACACATGTGTTTCTTATGCCTTTCGCATTTAATAAGGTCCACATATGAGACTGAAAATGTCTCTCCATGCTTTACTATCAGAATTAAATGATCTTGAGTACGCTTTTGACATGTAATTTTATTTGGGATTTATTAGTCTCCCTTTTCTCTGTTTCGTGTCTCTGGCCTTAATATTATTTATCCCACAAATATTTCCAAACCCACTGCCATTTTATATCTAAATATATATAAATCAAAGGTGACTGACTGACATAGTGATCTATCAACGCACAGCCCAAACCACTGGACGGATCAGGCTGAAATTTGGCATGCAGGTAGATGTTATGACGTAGGCATCCGCTAAGAAAGGATTTTGATTAATTCTACCCCCAAGGGGATAAGATAGGGGATGAAAGTTTGTCAATTAAATTCCACGCGGACGAAGTCGCGGGCACAGCTAGTATGTAATATACTTACTTCAATGTCTGTCGATCTTTATGCTTCAAATTCCTTTGCAAGTGATTACGTAGAGTCTGCGCCGATTTGAATCTGCGATGTGTAAAAAATAGAAAATTATTGCACAATGTGAAACAGCCCTTATATTGTTTTTTTCTACTAAACACTGTTAATTTTCACAAACAGTTGACAACACCACACACCTGACGTCGCACTCCACGCAATAATAGTCCTTAACGTCGGTGTGCTTCAGTTGGTGCGACTTGATCTGCGTGCGCGTGCGACACCGCTTGCCGCATATCGAACACTCATAGTTCTTGACGCCCTCGTGGATCCTGGGAAACATTGTTTTCAAATTAAAAAATCTGGGTCAAGGTCAAATGCTTTGAAGGTCAATGACGACAATCAAGGTCACACGAGGTTATCTTAGATATAAAAATATTATTCTAAGGTCAAGTGCATTGAAGTTCAATGACATCTATCGGTGACACTAGGTTTGGTATTAATAAAGAGATCTCAAGTCTGAGCGATCTTGCAAATTACCTTCTTTTGACATAACGGTGCAAAATATTATGGAAAAAGCGTACTCAATATGGCTCTCAGACTTGAGATCGATAGATTAATAGGGCCAGTCAAGGTCAGGTATATATTTAAAAGGTCAAATTAGTGTCTCTCTAAGAGGTCAAGGTCATGTCTCGCTGGATGGTTATGGTCACGCGTGATACTCACTGTTGATGCTCCGCCAACGAGTCCTTGTTCACGAACGTCTTCCCGCACTGATCGCACTTAGGCCGGTCCCCACCATGATGGTTCCGCATGTGACCTCTGTGCGTTTTGTTATTGCTGAAACAGAAAATATATTCATACACTATTTTAATTTCTATTTCAAAGTGCCCCCGTAGGTCTGAACGAAATAAACTCATGTACAATGTAACAGCAGATTAATCTATATATAATAAAATTTAATCTCTATTTCCTTGTTCGCATCACGCGTGAACGGATGGAACGATATCGCTAATTATTTTTTGTTGTGTTTATTATTGTCAGGAGAAGGTAAAAAAGGCTTATCCTACTAACATTATAAATGTGAAAGTTTGTGAGTGTGGATGTATGTATGTATGTATGTTTGTTACTCCTTCACGCAAAAACTACTGAACGGATTTGAATGAAATTTGGAACACAGATAGTTTATAACCGGGATTAACATATAGTATTTAACGTAACAAAAATTTCCCGATAATCCCGAAATTTTTGTAACGTTAAATACTACGCGGACGAAGTCCGTGGGCACAGCTAGTGAAAGATAAAATTAAGAAAGTTGAGCGGAACAATTCGAATTCAATATTCAAAGTTGACAAGACAAGACAGGACAAAGTCTGTTGGGTCAGCCAGTTTAATATAAATATTACTTACTTGGACACTTTTCCGCATATATTGCAAGTATAAACAGAAACCACACCCTCGTGTTGCGATCTGGGAAACAGAATGGATCGGCGTTAAGTAAAATGTATTTTTATTTAAGATTCGGATTTAGTGAACAATCTTAGCATGTCTTTTTAGTGTAATTCTTCTTTCAAAATTATTAGAAGACGTTTTAATAATAATTTAACATAAGTATTTAATAATAATAAGTATTTAATAGTAAGTATTTAGTAAGTTAATAGCAGTGATAGCCGATTGGTTAAGCACGCGTCTTGCGGGCTACCAGGTCTAGGGTTCAAACCCCGGCTCGAACCTCTGGATTTTTCGAAATCAATGTGCGAATCATAATTTCTGTATGATTATCACTTGCTTACGGTGAAGGAAAACATCGTGATGAAACCTGCATGTCTTAGAAGATTTAACTAATTTTCGAAAGACATGCGAAATCCGCCAACCCGCACTGGGCCAGCGTGGTGGAATATGGCCTGAATCCCCCTCGTGTTGAGAGGAGGCCCGTGCCCAGGAGTGGGACGTCAAAAAGGGCTAAAATTATTTTAATTATTATATAAGTATTTTATCATGTTTTAAACCTAATACCATTTTACTAGTACTTCTATATTATAAACTGATATTTAAAAATGAAATATTACACAAACATACACTATAGCTACTTATTATAACTGCGCTTCGGACGATAAGCGAGAGAATCCAACTCCTCTGTACCACTGTATAGCATCGGAATTGGCTAACCAAACACATTTGGAAAACTCACCCCGTGTATACTCCATTTATTATAACATTAGACATAAGAGGCTCGCAGAAGCAGGGATGCAAAACATTTTATTTCCAAGTCAAAACAACTTTTATTTAGAGTCATTACATTAAAATTTTTTTAACATAAATTTTGATATATAAATCTAAAATACTAGCTAAATACTACGATAAACAAAATAAAAGTACTTTTTATATTATGTTTTATTCGTAATAACATCGTAGGTATCACATTTTAAACTGACAACAAAAAATGAATCAAACATTTACGTCAATTTCATAGATAACATAGTCCGACAAAATTAGAAATCCCCTGCTGTCATAACCTCTGAAGGGATTAGGTAAAATTTTAGATTTGGTAGGATTATAGTGAAACGAAAAACGTTCCCGGTATGTTCACGCCTGCTTCTTTTAGGTTTTTAGCATCGGCACTAATTTTAAATTGTAATGAAATAATAATTATTTAAATGAAAGGCAATATATTTAATAAGATAAATAATTAATATTATTACAGTTAGATGTGACAAGCTGGTATATAAATAGATTATAATAAATTCGACGTCAATCGTAACTGTAACTCGTTAATTGTACTTTTTTATTACAAAGTGGACACTAAAAATAACCTTTTTTAACTTCTGTCTAATGCTATAACAAATGGAGTATAGATAAAACCAAGGTCAAAGAGATTAATACGAAAATGAATAAATGATTATTATCTATACAAATAAATAAAATTGGAGTGTCTGTTTGTAATATCTAAATAACACCTTTTCACTAAATGCATATGAAAGTACATACGACACCTATAACAAAAACGGGATTAATTTTTTTTTTGTCTGTCTGTCTGTCAGTGTGTTTGTTCCGGGTAATCTCCGAAACGGCTGGACCGATTTTGCCAGGACTTTCACTGGTAGATAGCTGTTGTTATAAGCAGTAACTTAGGCTACTTTTATTTTAGAAAAACAAAATTTAAAAAAATTGGTCCTTTCGCGCGGGCTCAGAACGCGGGAGGGCTTTTTTGTTAAGTTAAATTCCACGCGGACGAAGTCGCGGGCTCAGCTGGTTAATAATACATTCCTTTCATTTAATTTTGATTAACATCACAATTTCAAATATAGAATGAACCGCGATTCTATATCCGACCGAATATTGGCAAGAATGTGACAGAATTGCGGGGGTTAGTATTTTAAATCATTCGAATCGATATCGGAAACTTTGCGAGCCCGGGTTTGAACCCAGGACCTGGTGCCATCCATGAGCTCACCTGTAATGATCCAATATAGAGTTTTTGTCCACCATCCTTCTGGAACACTCCACGCATTCGTATCGTCTTGTGTGTATCAAGGAATGCACACTAAAGCTATAGGATGTTGGCAGATACATACAACACAGCTTGCACTCATAGGGCCCGCGGGACTGGGAAGGAAACACGCAATTATATACAGGATGTTGTCAAAAGTAGAAATAATAATTTGGGTACATATTAAATACGATAGATGACACGACACGTAGATATATGGCAGGATTTTTTTTATTCTATTTTTATTTATATAAACCTCGAAAAACAATCTTGCAACCTGCCGGATATTAAGCAATTCCGTAGGTGATAAAATTAGTATGAAAAAAAATCATAGTATTCGAGATATTACAAGATTTTATACTCATCGGCATGATAAAATATAATAATTAATAGTTCTCAAATTTCTGCCTAAAGTATTTAACAATTATGCTGCATTATGATGTATTTGTGAAATTAATATTTCGGACTTCCGAAACACGCTGTATAATATTTTTTTTTTACATTATGGTAGTAAACTTACCGGGCTGTGTTTAGACATGTGATTTTTCAGTTTCGCTTCGAAATTGAATCCTTTATAACAAAAATGGCACTGGTATGGATATCTAAGGCCGGCTTTGCTTTCCTCCTGAAATTACATTGAAATTGGGAGCGGTCCCAGTGGCACCCAGTCTGGGACCGACTGGGTGTCACTGGGACCGCATCCAGAAACTTGCTCGGTTTGGGACCTAGGCTGCAGGCATGGACCAATCACCGTCATAGTGGTAACCGCCACCCAGGACATGAGAAATATCTAATATCATTCTGATTGATTACTATTTACTTATTTAATGACAGTGGTGTCGACTGCTCACATTCTGTTGCTGTTCCTGACAATGTACACCATCTTTTATTCATTAAAAATAATAACCATTGAGTTTCTCGCCGGCTCTTCTCAGTGGAAGCGGCATTCTGAGCCGACGGTAGACTGACTATTCATAAACGCTTTTTTGGCGTTTTGGAATTAAAACACTTTTGAGTATATAAGTGTATTTTTCGGACTTTTGAGACCTTTATATAAACTTATACATCCTTACTAATATTAAAGATGCGAAAGTAACTCTGTCTGTCTGTCTGTCGCGCCAATAATACTGAACCGATTTAAATGAAATTTGGTACACAGACAGTCTAGAGCCTGAGAAAGGACATAGGCAACTTTTTAATGCGAAAAAAGGGTTGTAAGGGGTTGGATGAAAGGTTGTATGGAAGTTTCGTCATTTTTAGAGCTAGAAGCTTGAAACTTTGATTCGATATAAATAAATATGACATTCAAAGTTTGCAAAAGTATTACCCTCAAGGGTGTAAAATAACAATAGGGAATAGGGATGAGAGATTTTATGGAAATATTCTACCCAAAGACACTATTCCATGCACTATTCTATTATAAACTATCTGTGTTCCAAATTTCATCCAAATCCGTTCAGTAGTTTTTGCGTGAAAGAGTAACAAACATACATCCACACTCACTAACTTTCGCACGTATAATACTAGTTGCTGCCCGCGACTTCGTCCGCGTAGACTTAAGAATTATATTATATGTTTTAATCCAGGTTATAAACTATCTGTATTCCAAATTTAATCCAAATCCGTTCAGTAGTTTTTGCGTGAAAGAGTAACAAACATACATCCACACTCACAAACTTTCGCACTTATAATACTAGTTGCTGCCCGCGACTTCGTCCGCGTAGACTTAATAATTATATTATATGTTTTAATCCAGGTTATAAACTATCTGTGTTCCAAATTTCATCCAAATCCGTTCAGTAGTTTTTGCCTGAAAGAGTAACAAACATACATCCACACTCACAAACTTTCGCATTTATAATATTAAGTAGGATACTCACCTCTTGCTGTTTGATTTGTTCCTCGGGGTTCAATGTGATGACTCTTATTTTATTAGGATCTAATTCTAAAGTTTTACGGACAGTCGATTTGGTTTGTTCATTTTCCTCAATAATCCCATCAAGAGCTTCTCTGAAATTAACAAAATATGTCAAAATTACAACAAAACTACCTTCTTGACGACCGCTTGGCGCAGTCATTCGTGCGCAGGCCGCTCGGCTCACTGCATCGGGAGGTTGCGGGTTCGATTCCCGTCAGGGTAAATTTCGGAAACGGCCTTTTCGTAATTTTCCCCGGTCTGGGTGTCACTGGGATCGCCCCCAGTCCATTGTACGGTACCCATAGTACAAACGTTGGTTTAATTTGGGACCATACAGTTGGTGTGTTTATTATATTTATTTATTCTCTTTAATTTAAGCCAAAACTTGGTAGTACAACTCTCTCACAGAAGATCGCCGTAAAGAAGCTCTTAAAGCTGCCTTTCGTACGGTAAGCGAGAGGGCCAGAAATCCAACACTTCTTCTCCCTTTCTCCTAGACGTAGAATTAAATTGTTCTCTAATAATGTATACTGCATGTCCATTACTGTTTATAACAAATTACCTGATGGCTACAAAACCCTCTGCCTCAGAACTTTTAAATGTAAATTAATTAAACAAATGTTATTACACGATTAAAGATTTGATGACTGAAAAAATTACCTGAATATTTGACATTATTGCATAGTATCATAATTTATCTCCTTGTCATAACTGAATTTTGACTTATATAATTAATCTCGTTGACTGTAATAATATATTGTTCAATTTATTTAGATTATTTGTAATTGTAATGATAAATAACATATTTTTAATATAATAATACACCCATAATTTTAATAACCATATTTGTACGCCGGAAACGGCAGAATATTATGATCGTAATATATAATTCACAAAACAACTTTGTACAATATTCACACAATTAATAAATGATTCTATTCTATTCTATTCTTTATCCCATCCCCTTCACATTGGCAGCATGCGGTCATTGCAAGTACCTATAGGCTATGGTTACTGCTTAACTTCGGGCAAGTCGTACGCTTGTTGGACGACACCGTTCCGTTATTCTACGTGACACAAAAAAGGTATACTTTTTTTCATAACTTAACTTTGTAATTCTAAAACTATATATCAGTTTTGGAGGAAACATGAAAAACAAAAGGTGTTACAGGGATACAGCTGTTGACAGATTTCACAAGTCTACAAAACCTTTAGTACTTCAACTGTCCCACAAAGCCAAAGATAGTTTTAGATTGACAAAGAAAAGTTACAAAAAAAAAATTGTTTACCCTTTTTGTTTCACCTAATATAAAAAGAAAAAAATCTAATCTAACCTGTCATATCTCTTCTGTTTCTCTCGAGGCTGTTTTCTGGTCTTCTTTTTCTTCTTGTTCACGTTCGGACTCAGTGCTGTGTCCTGCGGGTCCTCCAGGAAGGTGGCCAGCACCTCGTCCGTCAGCTTAGTGGCTTCTGATCTGGAGGTACGATAAACAAATATAAAATGAACATCGCCAGATTGAAACACCTGCATGTCTTTGAAAATCTGACCAATTTTCGAAAGACATGTGAAATCCTCCAACCTGTACAAGGCCATGGTGGTGGATTACGGCCTGAATCCCCCTCGTTATAAGGGTAAGCCCGTGCCCAGGAGTGGGACGTCGAAAGGGCTAATTTATTATAGTTATTTTAATCATAAGGGGCCATCCATAAATTACGTCACACGTTAGGGGGAGGGAGGGGGTCGACGAAGTGTGACATTGTGTGACAAGGGGTGGGGAGGGGTCCCAAATTTTGTGAAATCACATTTTTGACGTTCATTTTAATGAAAAATAATTTCGGGACTGCTGTTTTAATTTCTAAATGTAAAAATGCAAAATATGTGACGTCACACTAGGTAGGGGGGGGGGGGGGGGGTCTGACAAATGTGACCAGCTGTGACACGGACAGGAGAGGGGTCAAAAATCATGAAATTCGTTTGGCGTAATTTATGGATGGCCCCAAAGTTACTTTATGTAATGATGCAATAATAATAAGTTTGCAGATAGGAGAAAAAAAGTCCCAAAAAAAAGTTTTTAAATTGTAATGCTCGCTATTTGATAAGCAGACTCGTGCCTGAGACACTCTACTAAAGTAAAGACAATTAAAATGGTCCTTTAAGGGGTTGATGAAATCGGCCCTCGGTACCTGATCTCCTCCAGTGTGATGTTATCCTCATAATCCGAGAAGCCCGCCGTTTCCTCCTTCACCAAGCTACCGTCAGTGTGCTTTGTTTCATCTACAAACACCTGTACACTGTCCAGTTCAGACTTTAGTATATTTTTCTTGTGCTGAAAGTATGAAATACATTTTTAAAATACAAAGAGAGAATACAAATGTGTGGTAGGAGGACCTGGTCGGGAACAAATCCTCTGTTAATTGTTTAAAATATGTAATAATAAGTAATTTCAAGCAGTAAGCAGTGATAGCCGATTGGTTAAGCACGCGTCTTGCTGGCTACCAGGTCTCGGGTTCAAACCCCGGCTCGAACCTCTGGATTTTACTAGATCTATGTGCGAATCATAATTTATATATGATTATCACTTGCTTACGGTGAAGGAAAACATCGTGAGGAAACCTGCATGTCTTAGAAGATTTAACCAATTTTCGAAAGACATGTGAAATCCGCCAACCCGCACTGGGCCAGGGTCGTGGATTATGGCCTGAACCCCCCTCGTGTTGAGGGGAGGCCCGTGCCCAGGAGTGGGACGTCAAAAGGGCTAAAATTATAAGTAATTTCAAGTACATATTCAATTTCACTCTTCTTCTTTCTTGAAAAAGGCACATCGCCAGTGTGAAGTAATAAATAGCAATAACAAACACATCTATACAAATAAATCAAATTGGAGTGTCTGTTTGTAATATCAAAGTAACACCTTTTCATTAGATGCATATCATGTACATATAAAAAGCAATGTCTCATTGAGAGTTCAGCCGTTGGACTCTAGTCACAACGCTAGTTTCAAGGCGTTTGTGGTTAGGGTCCCCACGGACAGGCTGTCAACTTTCATGAAGGAAGACTACTGGCCGAAGGGTGTGGTGTTCAGGCGCTTTCGGGGGAGATTGCCGCCGTCACCACCCATACTTTAGTTAAGTGTTAATGTTAAAATATAAATATGTATGTTAGTTTATAAGGTATATATCTATGGGCCTGTGTTGCCTGAGTACTAATAAATAAATAAATAAAAAAATAAATAAATATTATGGTACTTATAACGAAAAAATAAAACTGACTTCAAAAAACCTGGGTGCACTAAAAAGCTAGAAATAACTAGGGACCTAATAATTCCTTTCATATGGAGTCGGTGCCAATTCAAGCAAGTAGGGGTAGGTGCCTAAGAAGTTGTCCTATATCGTTATGCAAAGATAGTGGCACCGACTCCATATGAAAGAAATGATAAGGTCCCTATTTATTTCTAGCTTTTTAGTGCACCCAGGTTTTTTGAAGTCGGTTTTATTTTTTTTATAATTTTTTTTTTCACGATTTTTAGTGGTAATCTACTTATCGAAATGCTGGCAACCGTAAACAGGTTATATTGTGTTATTACGGAGTTCCGGCCCCTACCTTCCAGTTTCTTCATCATCTGATGATGAAACCGGAAGGTAGGCAGTTTACTGAGACTATTTTAGTGACCGCAACCACCACTGAAAAGTCACAGGAAAGCAAATCACGGAATTTAGTTTACTTAGATGATGATGTATTTTTTCAGATATTTTGATTTTAATGCCAAACTACTGAACCGATTTTGATAAATTTTTTATGGGACCAATCTGCACGGCCTCCTTTCAAATGGAAAACGAATTTTTCGAATCGGTTTATAAATGACGGAGTTATGAGGTAACAAACATTAAAAAAAACAACATACACACGAATTGATACCTCCTCATTTTTGAAGTCGGTTGAAAAAGCGATTTAAAATAAAAGTTGTCTGTGTGTATGTTTGTTCCGGGTAATCTCCGAAACGGCTGGACCGATATTGACGGGACTTTCACTGGCAGATAGCTGATATTATAAGGAGTAACTTAGGCTACACTAATTTTAGAAAAGCAATTAGGGTGCCGCGTAAAAAAATAAAAACACATGAAATCAAAGGGTATCTCCGAAACGGCTGGACCGATTTTGACAGGACTTAGGAGTAACTACTTTTATTTTAGAAAAACAAAAAAATGGGTCCTTTCGCGCGGGCTCAGAACGCGGGATCGGGCTCTTTTGTTAAGTTAAATACCACGCGGACGAAGACGCGGGCTCAGCTAGTTTAATAATAAAACAATACAAAAATGTGACCGTCCACTTTGGAAAACCAAAATGGATGCCCTTAATTTCAATTAGCAGTTACTCCATATTAGTTCACAACATGTTCTATAGATGTCGCACTGTCCAGCCACTCGAATAACTCACTTACACCATCTAGTTGATTTTCGAGATAACTTTTTCACAATGGGCGGTACAAAGTAGTTTACAAAATCACAAACACACGCACAGCGGAATTTTATATTTAACTAGCTGTGCCCCGCGACTCCGTCCGCGTGGAATGTGGACCACCCTTAACATTTAGGGGTATGTAAAAAAGATAGTAGCCGTTTCTCAGACCTACACGATATGCGCAAATTTCATGAGAATCGGTCGAGCCGTTTCGGAGGAGTACGGTTAATAATATTGTGACACGATAAATTTTTAAACTTAACTTTGTAATTCTAAAACTATCATCAGCTTTGGAGAAAACTTGAAAAACAAAAGGTGTTACAGGGATACAGCTGTTGACAGATTTAATAAGTCCACAAAACCTTTAGTACTTCAACTGTCCCACAAAGCAGTTAGTTTTAGATTTACAAAGTTAAGTTGCAAAAGTATACCCTTTCTGTTTCACCTAGTATAAGATAATTTCGATACCCATTTTTATTCAGCAGCTAATTAAAAGGAATCGAGGCAATTTTTATTGGTAAATCTACCTCAAACAGCTGGAATCCTGTTCTTCCTTTGCCCAGGGTCTCGAAATTGAGGGTCTCAGAGGCCACCAGGTGTGGCGTGGCGTATTTCGACAGTTCAGCATCCTGGGCGTCTATTGGAAACTGTATAATCAATTAAAAATTCCACATTAATTTAATTGGCAGTGGTTTTAACGCTACATGTTAAGTTTCAGAAATGGTCTTGCGGGTTCCAAGACAATTTAACTTTTCCCTGGGACTCGTCGAGGGTCAAACCTTGACATCATTATTGGTCACCATTGTCGATCCTGGCTTACAGGAGTTACAGTTGTGGGAGTGTATGGCGGGACTAGTCCCATAAAAAAATGGTCTTTTGTTATTTTATTTTTTTCAGGCCAGGGGTGCTTTCCTATTGTCGAATCCAACTCTAAATTCCATCTTTTGTGCCATCATAATATATCGTCTGAACGAACAATCCTACTAATATTATAATCCTACTAATATTATAAATGTGAAAGTTTGTGAGTGTGGATGTTTGTATGTATGTTTGTTACTCCTTCACGCAAAAACTCCTGAACAGATTTGGATGAAATTTGGAACACAGATAGTTTATAACCGGGATTAACATATAGGATACTTTTTATCCCTATAATCCCGAAATTTTTGTCAAGTGAAATACTACGCGGAGGAAGTCCGTGGGCACAGCTAGTAATTTTATATAGTTTGTTCCGTAATTACTGAACGAACATAAAAATCATAAATTTTGTACACATAATTTCTTGAATGTGGAGTAGGTGCCTATTCAAGTAAGTAAGGGTAGGTAGGGACCTAGAAGTCCTGGTGTAATGATACTGGCACCCATTCCAAATTAAAGAAATTATGTGGTATCTAGTTATTTCTAGCTTTTTAGTGCACCTAGGTTTTTTTGAAGTTGATACAATTTTTTTTATTATTATAATAAAATTAAACTGACTTCTAAAATACGTGGGTGCACTGAACAGCTAGAAACAACTAGGGACCTTGTAACTTCTTTCATTTGGAGTAGGCCAATTGATGGAGTAGTCGGTGAACATAAAGTCCAAGCTCTCAACCAGAAGCATGAGACTGATTTTAACTCTATTAAAGTAAGCATATCAAAATCTAGATTGGATGTATTTTTGTGTAATCGCTTCTGGTTGCAGGGAATAAGATACCGGCTATTCCGGCAAAATAACCCTAAAGTAGCGTAGAAAGCGTAAAGTAGTAGTAGAAGTCATTGACAACTTCTGTAAAAACCGCTTAAATTGATGTCCAATAAATAAATAAATATTGCCAGACTGACACACCAACTCAAACTAAGCTTGTACTATGGGTACCCTGCAATGGACTTGGGGCGATCCCAGTGACACCTAGATCTGGGCAAATCACGAAAAGGCCATTTCCGAAATTTTTCCCGGCGGGAGTCGAACCCGCAACCACCTGGTGCAGTGAGCCGAGCAGCCTACGCTCAAACTACTGCGCCAAGGGGTCGTCAACATACAGACAGACAGACAGATGAACACAGAACCTCCTCCTTTTACGGAAGTCGGTTAAAAATGCTATTACTTACCGGAGCACATCTTATGAGATAATCATACAGCATAGTGTGTGCTCTTAACACTTTATGTTTGAATTTCACCGCTTTTTGGAGAAGAGAGGTGCATTCCCAGCAGATCCACTGCGGCAGACCGTCCGACTCCGACACCTAGGGGGGACAGAATAAGGCGCAATTTTGATCAATATCTCTATATATATTTAAATGAATCTCTATTTCCTTGGTCATCGCATCAGGGGTGAAATATGATATATATATACTATGGGTACTGGTAAAGGACTGGTAACTATTCCAGTGACAATAATCAATAAAATATACAAATGCCCAGATACTTATGTGCAGAACATGTGATTCTGACACCTAAAAGAAAGGAATAAGACACTATTTTGATAAATATTAATCAAAGGCTTCTATATTTTTTTATTCCTATGGTCTTTTACTGTTTGGGAGGTCAAGTACAAGACTACTGGTGTATTGGTTGTTTAGACACGCTTAAGGTGATCTTAGCAGAGCGATCTAGCACAGAATTAAATGAAGTTAAGGTAGAAAAAAAAACACCACGAAAGTAAATCTAATTAATTTTAAGGGTTATTGTAGGTAGCAAAACACTTTAAATTTGATTAAATTGTAACTAAATGGCACATAATGCTTTCACTTACATTTATACCAGCTAAATCGTGTAAATATGTGTTGTATTTTGTTACATTATCCATTCGTCGGTCTATATTTAAGCAGCATCTACATATAGATTTCACAGGCTCCAAATCCGACTTCATGGTGTTCTTATTGTCTTCACTACTTGTTTCCATTATAAATCAGGTAATAATCGCTTTAAAATTGATAAAATGGCCTAATGCATTTCGTAGGTGCTAACTTGTAAACAATATTTTCAACATGGCGGGCGGCCGGGCGTCTGTCATATATTTTTTTTTCTGTATTGCGTTTTGTTTAATACTTTTAATTTATCACGAGTTACTATTAAAAAGTAATAGTGACATCAGCATTGAATAATTAAAGGAAATTTGATTTAAAATATTATGATAGTATGCTCAAATTCAATGGAAAATATGATTTTCGTTGTATAACAGAATATTAATAATGTGGTAGATTTCTTATTGCCCATAGTAATAATAAAACGTAATATGAGAGTTGCCAAGGTATTAAAATATTTTCTTCCAAACAACAATGTAATATAAATTTTAAGTATAAAACACAGAATCATATTGGTTAAGTTTTATTAAAAAATGTATACAAGTGTAACAATGTAAAAATTAAATACTTCAACTATATCATTTCTTGTTATGATCACAGTTAACGACGTAGATCGGAGTTGCTGGAAGTAAATATACTGCGGAGTCTGAAAATAAAGAGATAAAAAAAATAGATTATCTTAAATATTAAATTGAACAATATAAAAATAAAAATAATTACCACATATCGCGTTGCAGTGTTTTTTCAGGTTATCTAATGAGCTGTGAAGACCATGTTTGCTGAAAACATAAAAATAATGTTATATGACACGCGAAAAATTACCATTTATTTCAATGTTTGGTTGTAATATCTCACCAATCTTCTAAGTTATTTAACGATCCAGACATAGGACACGGTACTGTGGCGCTTTGTAAATCAGCGAGAGAGCAGGCTTGCCTCAATCTGGCTACCAATTTATGCTGTATTGAACTTTGACAACTGGAAGAGCAGTCACTTCCGTTCCCACATTTACTACCATCATCCGTATTCTCAACATTTATTTTGGGAACTTTCGTGTCATTTTCATTACTCTGACAGCAACAAGTTTTTTCACCACTACCGGAGTTGCCAGCTTGATTATTTACTGCCAAATTAGTGGTATTCACAACATTATCCTTATTTGTATCATGGTTACGTGAAGATCGATGTATATTTGGATCAGATGCGTATGTTTGGCCGAATCTTTCTGTGAAATGTACTGCTTTCTTGTTTTTGTTCATCAAGGAGAGTTGGTATTGACCTCTACGGTTTGGTGAGGGTGATAAGTTAGGCGATCTGTTGGGTGATGTGTAGGCTGACACGGATTGTAAGGGGCGCTTAGTTTTTGTATTTTTGAGTTCATATTCGGCTGCGATTGCTTCAAACACCTGTAAATAATAAAGGGTTATAGATTTTTTGCTGATTCCAAAACTCTATAGGCAACTCTATACACAATAATTATTACTTAAAACACTTTATTTTCTTACTATTACAAAACGCAAAAAAACTATTAGGTATATTACCTGTGCAGCTACTAGATTCTTAGCGTACGGTGAATTCTTTGCAGGTAACGGTTCTCTGCATAACGCACACTTATCTAGTCTTGCCCAGCACGCTGAAACGATAATATGAATTAAGTAGAAAAAATAAATTTAAAAACTTAAATCCGATGGTTTTCTTAAATTATCTGGACTGTTTAGAATAGTTTTGACTCTTTAAGCACTATTCACAGAAATGATGAAGAAAAAAAACAAAAAAGGTTTAAAGGGTAACTATCTCTGCCTACACTACGATACATATAAGGCGTGAAGTTGAATGCCATTGGAGTCATACTTACATTCACAATAAATATGTGACCTCGCGCAATTGAGCGCTTTTGTCGCTGTCGACGCGCATACAGAACAAGCAAGCGCTTTGACAACACCGGCCAACGCTCGCCTGGATTTCTCACCGCGGGACCCACCTCCGCAACTCCACAGTAACTGAAATATGAAATACTACTATATATACTCTATATTATGTTCTTAATACAAATTAAATAAACCTTTAAATTTAACCCCGACTAGACTAGACAACAATCTTACCGGGACATTTAACTATGAGTTCAGGGTAATAATACATTGTTACCCTAGGAATGAAAGTAACAAAATAAGGTTTTCATCCAAGGTAAACACTGTGCTTTTCATTACGAATACATGGAAAGTAAAAATAAAATCAGGAATTAGCTAAAGAAAAAATGACTGAAGAAGGAAGTATGAACAATACTCTACAACTCGAAAAAACAAATGAAGATCGATTGCCGCCTATTTTGTATTTTCCGTTGGCCGGCCTGGTTCAATAGAAATGTGAAAATAGAACTAGTTTATTTTTAATAATTTGACATCTGTCAGTTGAAAGCGATTCTCCCTAGGTATGAAAAGTATTACTTTCAACTCCCTCCTCGGGCAACTTCAGACCTACTTTCCGAGTATGAGAAATGAAAAATATTATATATCTCCAGGCTACCTCAGGATCATCTTCAGGGTCTACGCCACAGTTCCAAACGTCAAGAGTGACGCTGCGTCCAGTGCCGTCACCTCGAATAAAACCCGCCACTTGTCCTATCTGCAACATGATAAATTACATCTGCATTAGTCGGGAACATAAATTAAATAAACGCGATAAAATCCGAAAAATAGTTTTATTTCAATGTGTAGTATTCGCGTAAATATAAGAAAACAATATCTGCATTAGTGATAAGAATTTACTGTCTTATTTGAACTTTACTACACAAAAAAGGTGAAACAGAAAAGGTATACTGTTTTTTTTTGCAACTTTATTTTGTAAATCTTAAACTATCGGCTTTGTGGGACAGTTGAAGTTCTAAAGGTTTTGTAGACTTATGAAATCTGTCAACAGCTGTATCCCTGTAACACCTTTTTTTTCAATATTCCTCCAAAGCTGGTAGTTTTAGAATTACAAAGTAAAGTTTTGAAAAAAAACGTATACCCTTTGTGTCTCAACCTGTACAATACGTATGACTCAAAGATTCGTTGATCCTTGTGTTACCAAAACACCGGTATGTTAAATACCCATTTGTTTAGTGTTACTTACTGGTAAACCGAGTAAGTCTCTGCCGTCAGCTTGCAATATGCAATCTCCCATCCTAAGTCCTGCTTTGTCAGCTAGACCTCCTGGTGTTATTTCTCGAACCTGAAAGTACACACTTAGTTTGCATTTCGATCGGAAATGGTAGACACTAAATGTACTTACTATACTTCGATCATCTATACTAATATTATAAAGAGGAAAGGTTTGATTGTTTGTTTGTTTCCATTGAATAGGCTCCGAAACTACTGAACCGATTTGAAAAATTATTTCACTGTTGGGAAGCGGGTACATTATATAGGCTATATTATATTTTCAAATAGATTAGATTTTCTTACTAAAACTCCAACATCCGTAATGTACGTGTGCGAAGCTGGGGTGGGCCGCCAGTAATTCATATTATCATAACGGTTATGTTTATTTCGGAAGACATTTTTTCCCGGCGTGTCACCCACAACGTTAATGGACGCTGCGTAAGTAAGCTGCGGCATCCATCTAGCGGCCAGGTCTGCCTCGTGGTCAATTACCTCTTAATAATATCTAATAATAATAATACGTTTTTAAAGGCTATTGGAACTCTGTCGCGCGACATGTCAAAAAAAGGTCAACAATTCAACATTCTATAAAGTAAGAAATATCAAACTGTACTATAACAAGATTTAAATTGTCAATGATTATCGAGAGTACTACCTGACAGTAAATACCTCCATACATACCCATGGATAAGGGTCCCACAAAGTTCTAGTCAGACGAAACCCGAGGCCTTCACCTTCATCTTCTGGTAGATTTAACTGAAAATTAAAATACAGAGTCAGAGAGCCATAAGTAGAGCCTCCTTATATGTAATCTCCTTTTTAATTGTATAATGATACATGTTTTTGGTGAGATGAAGGTAAGCATGTAGGTAGGCATATACCTATTAAAAATATATCTAAAGAATATATTTTTGGAAAGAGGCATGTGCCACGGCCTGGGGCTGGCTATGAGGATGAAGAGGTTCTTAATCTATCTATATATATAAAACTCAAAGGTGACTGACTGATCTATCAACGCACAGCCCAAACCACTAGACGGATTGGGCTGAAATTTGGCATGCAGGTAGATGTTATGACGTAGGCATCCGCTAAGAAAGGATTTTGATTAATTCCACCCCCAAGGGGATAAAATAGGGGATGAAAGATTGTATGAAACTTTGCCTATTAAATTCCACGCGAACGAAGTCGCGGGCACAGCTAGTTATTCATAGGACTTAAGCTTAAATATAGTATTGAAAGGCTCACTATCTAATGGTATGCTAGTTGCTTAATCTTAGAAGGTAGTTATGGAAAAAAGGAAAAATAATTTATTTCAGCTCAAAATGGGTTTTATTATAAACTGCTTAAATAATTAACGTAATGTTCTTGTATTTTTCAAATTAAAATTCTATAAAGTATTCACGTTTTATTACACAATCTAGGAAAAACTTGCATTCTGAAAATCAATTATAATTTTCCTATACCTATCTCATTCTATTTAGAGCAATTACTTGGATTTATGGATTATAAAAATGTTTTTTTATAGAAGGATTAGGTAGGCAGTATAGAATTTTTCCTTACTCCGATCACAATTATATTAAAATACAGAAACAATAAAGATTCATGTTGTCAATAAACTTACCATCATAACTCTTATACCGGCTGTGTATTCATTTTTACTTCCGCTTCCGCTTGACGTATCTGGCATTGGCGTTTCCATCTAGAAATTAACATAAAATATTTAGTAGGTTTTTGAATATAGCGTGGTAACATAAATATGATATCCTGAAATAGGACTTTTTGGCGGGAAGTTGAAAAGTTATGTTGGAATTTCGTTTCTATTACCAAAACTTGTTTCTTTTAATTCTAATGGGTAATATTATTGTGGTGGTATATTAATTAACCATTACAATGATTATGAATGTGTGTGAGTGGTGTATGTGTGTGGACAATTGAAGCAAAAGTGGTGAAACGTGATTTTTCGGGTTCCCAAGAAATCTGGTTGGTAATTTGCCAGTTAAAAATATCCGACAGAGAAAAAGTCTGATAAGGTTTATGTAGATATTAGGATTTGCCAATAGCTTTCTTTCACGTGTTTGACGCGTAAAAAAACAAATAAAAAGTGTAAGTTAATCTTCTCCTTTCCTAATTAATTTTGATGTTTTTTTTTTTAATTATAGTGTCAGCATTATTTCGTGCTTAAATTTATATAATAGGTACAAATGACGAATTACAACCAAACAACTAAGACCCTTATTAATAAATCGATCTCAAATCTGAGCGCGCTTTTGGAAATGACATTCTTATGTCAAGCCAGTACAAAATTGTATGTCAAAAACCCACTTAACATCGCTCACAGACTTGAAATCGATTTACACTAACTACCTACTTATGATTCCGAACGGGAATCGAACCCGCGACCGCTCGACTATTGAGCTATGATTACTAGACCGCGAGCGTCCGTTTGACGATTATCTTTATAAAATTGAATTGTTATTGTACTACTCACATTCTGCTAAATCCCAAATATATGAAACACAACAAGTTTGATAGACAAACGCGAGCATAAAGCACAGCTGATCAGATTTGACTGTCGATGATCGCATCTTAATGCCACAGTGTTGTGATTGTTACGTGAAAGTAACATGTCGATAAAATGTGCTTATCGATACTACTTGTCAGCCTACCGATCGTTACCACTTAGTCTTGGTATAATATGATCCTAAAACGCATGTACTACGACTCAGTTAGACTAAACTTTTGTAGTTAATGTCTTTTATTGAGATGTATAAACTGAGAGTTATAATGATAAAACAACCTTTATTTAGGTTAAAGTTTTAGATTGTAAGTTCATCCGTTACCACGCTATACCTACTCTTTTTCGCCACAGAAATGTAACGCCCACATCCTTTAGGTATAAAAATTGAACAATGTTATATTTTATCGATATCGATACTTTTATCGGTGCGTCACTATTAAAACCAGTTCGCCTCACCTCACGGCCGCGACCGAGGTCCGCTACAATTAGGTTAGGTATATATTACACAATCATTGATCGCAAGAGGGTCACACACACCGTAAAATAGTTTAATACTTAAGTATTTACCAAACTAAGTAGTACTTAAGTACATACTTAATTAACTTGATTAAAACGCTTTTTTTGTATAAACTTAATAACGTTATAATACAGGTTGTGTCAGAAGTCCGAAATAATAATTTTAGGTAGGTACAAAATAATCCTTAGTCCGATTGCAATATGTCTGCAGTTTTAAAGTGGTTATATTAACTGCGCCAATCACGCGCCCGAAATGCAAAATTGATAAATTTTGCAGTCAGATTGCAGTGTCTGCAATTTCAATGCAGTTAAATCATCTGCACCCAAAATGAAATTCTACAATCAGACTGCAGTCAGGAATAGGATGAAGCTATTCAGACGAGTCTGAATAGAATCTTACACAGTCCATTGAATTATCACAACTTTGTCGACCGCTTGGCGCAGTGGTTCGAGCGTAGGCCGCTCGGCTCACTTGCACATGGTGGTAGCTGGTTCAAATTTCGGAAAAGGCCTTTTCATAATTTGCCCCGGTCTGGGTGTCACTGGGATCGCCCCCTGTCCATTGTATGGTACCCATAGTACAAGCGTTGCTTAGTTTGGGACCATACAGTTGGTGTGTCAGTCTGGCGATATTTATTATTTTACATTTATTTGTGAAAATGGTTTTAAATAAATAAGGAAACAAATAAGAACACAATATTATTTACATCATTTTATAATTATATCTTAAAATCATGCAATCAATTAATCATAAATCAAAATACAATACGATCATTAAAAAAAAATCACAACTCACATACGGGCAGCCCGACCGGGGTAGCACCCCCCTCTCACAGAAGATCAGCGGGGAGTATATATTATAGCTGCATTTCATACAATGAGTCGGAGTTCGAAGCCTAACTCCCCCTTTGTGTCAGCAACGTGCTAGCAATGCCTTTGGTATTTCAAACATCTACAGGCTATGGTAACTGCTTAACATTAGGCGGGACGTATGCTTGTTTGATGACTTTGTTATAATTAAAAAAACACAAGTGAAAGAACAGTGCAAGAATAAAAACACTCACGCAATGAAAACGAAGTAATGGTGGCAATCATTTTCACGCCTGATTGGTAGTAAATACCTAATCAATTAGGGAAAGCGATGTCCAATCTGAGGCCCGTATATAATCGATCTCAAGTTTGAAACCGATCTTGGAAATGTCATTCTACCGACATCCTCAGAATTACATATCAACAGCGTACTCAGGACCGCTCTCAGACTAAATATAGATTTATTAATACGGGTTTGACTTTGAATAGTGACCTTGGGAATGTCATTCTTATGTCACTCCAATACAGAATGACATATCAAGATCGCTCTCAGACTTGAGACAGATTTATTAATACAGGCTTGAGAGTGACCTTGGGAATGTCATTCTTATGTCACTCCAATACAGAATGACATATCAAGATCACTCTCAGACTTAAGATAGATTTATTAATACGGACCTGAGAGTGACCTTGGGAATGTTATTCTTATGTCACACCAATACAGAATGACATATCAAGATCGCTCTCAGACTTTAGATAGATTTATTAATACGGACCTGAGAGTGACCTTGGTAATGTTATTCTTTTCTCACACCAATACAGAATGACATAACAAGATCACTCTCAGACTTTAGATAGATTTATTAATACGGACCTGAGAGTGACCTTGGGAATGTCATTCTTATGTCACTCCAGTACAAAATGGGATGTCAAAAGCGTACTCAAGACCGCTTAAAATCGATTTATTAATACGGTTGTACAACCAAAAAAATCATAAATCATTCGTTATTTTTATTACGGCGACTCTTGTATGGAGCAGGTATTTTCAGATGCACAGTCCTCACGTGCAGTTTCATGGAGTTGGACTGCGAGAAGGCCTTGCCGCAGTGGGTGCAGGCGTAGGGCCTCAACCCAGAGTGCACCTGCGAAACATAATACAATAAACAAACATCGCCAGACCAACACACCAACTGTATGGTCCCAAACTAAGCAAACGCTTCTACAATGGGTACCAGACCAGGGCCATTACCACGTTAGCTACTTAAAACACAATAGAAAAGCTTTGAAACCTGAGCGTTTGATAGCTAATTCGCGTTTGAACGCTCGCGTTTGAAAGCTAATTCGCGTTTGAAAACTAATTCACGTTTGAACGCTCGCGTTAGAAAGCAAATTAGCTTTCAAACGCTCGAACGCGAGCCTTATTTCCACGTATAATGTGTGTGGAATCCTGTCACCAATGTAATTTTTAGGGTTCCGCAATTCCTACAAGGAACCCTTATAGGATCATCCAGTCCGTCCGTTCGTCCGTCCCGGCCTGTCCCAGGGTCATAACTTCTATAGTCTCTGACGGAAGTTGACGTAATTTGGTACAGAAATATGTACTTTAAGATTAGATCTCACTATCAAAAAGATTAAATGTAGCAAAATTCATTTTTTAATTAATTTTTGGTCTCTGCGATACAAGCCCCAAGACTAGTGTAAAGGCCGCTGCTTAAAGAATGTTCACTTTTATTTTAGATTGCAAACTCTATAAACTTTTTGGTAAATACATAAATGTATTACATAATTATTTATTAATATAATAACTAGCCACCCGCCCCGGCTTCGCACGGGTGCAATGCTGATACTAAAGTGTTTCTCCACTATATTATGCATGTATTATACATATAAACCTTCCTCTTGAATCACTCTATCTATTAAAAAAAACTGCATCAAAATCCGTTGCGTAGTTTGAAACATCTAAGCATGCATAGGGACAGACAGACAGCGGGAAGCGGGGAAGCGACTTTGTTTTATACTATGTAGTGATTATTTATCTTACTCGGTCGTGTCTGTTAAGTGCTGCCTTGTGTTTGAATGCTTTAGGACAGTGCAGGCATTTGAACGGCCGCTCTCCTGTGTGTGTTCTGATGTGAATCTGTAGTCAAATTAATTGTTTACTACTAACGATAGTTGACCTGAAAAACTAGCCATAATATGGATAGGGCTGTCGATAATGACAATTAGTGACGGAACATTTCACAGGTAGCATGTGAAAAATCATATGATATAGGTTGTCATAAGTAGCACTTGCTACTGACATAGGTAGAAACTTTTAAAAATTATTGCAATCATCGCAATGAAATCGCAAAGCGTTCGGTACTGTTGCGGTTTTTATGATATATCATCGACCAGTGACTTAATAGGACTACGTCTTATAGTGAAAATTCACTCTGAATAAAATCATGAACTATGAAAAATCACAGGTGAAATATCAGTGAAAGAAATAATATATAATTTCACGTAATGAAAATAGCTGAAACTGAAAGTAGCAATCATTTCCATGCCTAGTGACAATACTGTTGACGACAAAGAATAGTATCGATACTATTAAGTACTGTGACTATTTATGGTATCGCTATTATAGCGCGTTTTATTGCAAGCACTGCCGATAGTACTATCAATAGCATCAATCGATAATATCGATACTAATGCTTGTCATCAATAAAGTATTAGAAATATCGATGCCCTATCGATATTGCGACTAGTTTTCAAGGTGACGATAGTAAATAATAAATAACGCCAGACTGAAACTCCCAACTTTATGGTCCCATACTAAGCAATGCTTGTACTATGGGTACCGTACAGTGACGCCCAGACTAGGCCAAAAAACGAAAAGGCCATTTCCGAAATTAGCCCCGGCGGGAATCGAACCCGCAACCACATTCTGCAATTGATCTTAGCGGCCTAAGCGCGAACCACTGCGCCAAGCGGTCGTCAGGTATCGTCATAGTATCGATATACAATCGATAGCGAGGCAACACTAATAGATACCCATAGGTACTGTGGCGACCTCACATTCACGACGCCGACAGAAACAGACAGATGGCGCTAAATGCGGCGCCTCAATACAATGTACGGATTCTTCATATAAAAACTGAATCACGATATTAAGACTCGCAAGCATCGTGACTATACAGCGAGGCGCTACCGTGGCGACATTAATTTAACACACAGGTAGGGCTAGTGGTCAATAATCATAATAGTAATAAAAAAAAGAAATGTCCGTAAATAGAAAAAATAAAATTTTCGAACAAAATAGATAATAAATAAAGTAATCAAATTGCCATCACCCTTGAAATCCGATTCATTCAACTACTCTTACGCTCTTACCTACTACTCGGAGCGGGGCGAGCTAATAGTATTAGTATTATTTCTAATAGTATTTCTTTTTCGTTTTAATTTCATTGAAGAAATTTTATTATCCGTGACCTTGGCAGATGACCTCTGCGCTAGAGTTATGTACTGGCTGCTCCAAAATGGTAGTTAAGAAAATGTTGAATTATTTTATAAATAAATAATATAATAATAATAATACAATTTTAGCCCTTTTTGACGTCCCACTCCTGGGCACGGGCCTCCCCTCAACACGAGGGGGATTCAGGCCATAATCCACCACGCTGGCCCAGTGCGGGTTGGCGGATTTCACATGTCTTTCGAAAATTGGTTAAATCTTCTAAGACATGCAGGTTTCCTCACGATGTTTTCCTTCACCGTAAGCAAGTGATAATCATATAGAAATTATGATTCGCACATAGATTTCGAAAAATCCAGAGGTACGAGCCGGGGTTTGAACCCGAGACCTGGTAGCCCGCAAGACGCGTGCTTAACCAATCGGCTATCACTGCTATATTAAACATTATTATTTTATAAATAATAATGTTTAATAAAATTTCAATATCTCGAAAATCAGAAAATGCGAAGCCTAATAGTACGTGTGTTAATTTATAGTCGCCATGGTAGCGCCATGCTGTATATATGTCGCCGCCAACTAGCTTAATTCGCCGTTCAATTAACAGCCTAGCCACTTAACTAAACGGCGCCGTTCAAGTAGTGGCCTGAATGATATTCAGCCATTTGATTAAACAGCTAGGCAAATGACTTGGATCGATGACGTTTAACTACTTGCCTAGCCGTTTAAATACCTGCCTAGCCTGTTCATTTCAATTTAGTTCTACTTTCTGCCACCTAGCGCCGAAACTCACCAAACTGTCAATATCTCTATATTCTATATTATCTTTGGTCAATATGGCGTCGGAAAATATTATTAGGTACTTAGGTTTTTTACGATGTTTTTTAGATCCACTGAATCTATTTGCCGGGTGGGGTTTCTGTGGGGTCATAAAAAATAACCCTAACCGAAACCCATCCAGGTCGTTCTGTTTGGATAGTATTTTGAAAAAGTTTTGTAGTACTTAAATATCAACCAGTAGCCTAAGCATTAGCCAGCCAGTTTATTAAATGTTGTAATAGACGATACGGCTGAATATCATTTTTTTTTTTTTTTTTTATTGCGGTATAGGCAAGTATTTGACCACAATCTCACCTGATGTTAAGTGACGATGTGGTCTACGGTGGTGCATACTTGCCTAGAAGGTACCTGTTCACTCTCGACTTGAAAACATCCAGGTATATAACAACATTTAGGCCGTTAGTTGAACGGTCAGCCCCGGATCTAGGGGGGGGCAAGCCGGGGCCCATGCCCCGGGCGGCAAGTTCAGAGGGCGGCCAAGTTCACACTTTATAGACGAATGGAGAACTCATCATTGACTTAACTTTGACCACAGAATAAATAAAGACTAGTAGGTACAGAAACTTCAGTATTTTTTTACTGTGGCCATATCAACTCGACCGATACCCAGGGGTACAGAACACGGACCACGAGACCGGGCGCGGCGAGAGCGCGGGGAGTGAGACGCGCTACACGAACATTATTCGCGAGGCGCGTAGGCATAGTTGAAATTCAAAATACGAGCCCGCTGGCCCGCTGGAATCGCAGATCGCGGCGGCACGCGTCTGGTTACCGTGCGCGCGAAAGCAGCCCCGGATCTAGGGGGGGGCAAGCCGGGGCCTATGCCCCGGGCGGCAAGTTCAGAGGGCGGCCAAGTTCACACTTTACAGACGAATGGACAACTCATCATTGACATAAGTTGGACCACAGAATAAATAAAGACTAGTACAGAAATTTCAGTATTTTTTACTGTGGCCATTAACTCGACCGAGACGCGCTGCACAAACATTATTCGCGAGGCGCGTAGGCATAGTTCAAAATACGCGCCCTCTCGCTGGAATCGCAGATCGCGGCAGCACGCGTCTGGTTACCGTGCGCGCGAAAGGGATGGAGCTATATTCGAAAACTCCTTCGCCGATCTCTCTCCACGACAGTGTTTTGTTTTAAACATGTGTGTTGTTTGTTTGTTTATATTTACTAAAATTTAGTACTTGTTGATCATCCGAAGGTATTAGTACATTGTTATCCTAGGGGTGAAGGTAACCGTCGACCTATTGGCGCCCGAGCGTAGCGAGGGCGCCAAATCCAGTCTCGGGCCTAAATAAGTCTTTCACCCGAGATAAACACTGTGCTTTTTCATTACGAATTCTATTTTGTTTTTTTTTTCGTTACGCGGCTTCATTATTTAGCCATAATTTTTCGTTTTCATCTTTAAATATTTTGCCCAAGTCGATGTTATTTTAAAGAATTAGTTGAAACGAAATTATAATAAAGTCATTTTAAAAAAATATATTCCTTAATTAATACTTAGCATTATGTTATTTCAATTTTACATCGCGCTGTAATTGAGTGACTGTAGAAAAATTTGGAACATGGTTCAATAGAATTGTGTAAATGGAACTAGTTTTTTAATAATTTGATAGCTGTCAGTTGAAAGCGATTCTCCCTAGGACGGAAAAGTATTACTTTCAATCCGCTCCTCAGGAAACTTCAGACCTAATTTCCGAGTATGAGTAATGAAAATTACTGATTGTATTAGTGTCACATCACTAAATCTATCACAGCTCATCGATCGCCTTTCTAGGCCTAAGTATTTTATCATAACTATATCATGCTTTTTAATATGTTTATTTTTAAAATTCAATGTAGTACCTACGTGCCATTACTTACGTCATCAATTCGTCATTATTAAAATTAAATTAAACCCATTACTTTTTTTTTTTGTTGTGTCTGTTCAAAACTTTGCAAAAAATTAGACAAAATCCAATGGAATAATTGATAAATGAGGCTGGGAAGTTCCTGAAAAAAATGGTGTTGAACCTTTTTTGCAAAACAAACGAATTACGAAACGTAAAACGTTTCGATGAGATGTCTGAAGACGAATTACAAACACTTCAACCTATTCAACTATTTCTAAAGAAATAATTATGATACCTATTTGATCTAATCATATCAGAAATTAAAAGGAGAAGAAGAAGAGAAATAGAACACTACGTTTTAAAAGAGAAAACTCTGTTTTTATTTGGTGATATAGAAAAGGCTAACGGTTTCTATCTCTTGCAACAGATCTATGCGCATGATTTGCAGGATGCTTTTCCTAATATTTGTATTGCCTTGCGAATTTACTCTACGCTACGTGGTTTTAACAAACTAAAACTAATTAATAGTACATTGAAATAAAACATAATAATAGTACATTGTTACACCAGCGGTGAATGTAACTTGTTTTGGCCCGAGACGTGGTTTGGAGCCTGAGCGTAGCGAGGGCGCCAATAGTTCGAGGGATAAAATAAGTCTTTCACCCGAGTTAAACACTGTACATTTCATTACGAATACAAGGAAAATAAAAAAAAATACAGGAATTGGCTAAATAAATAATACAAGGAAGCATGAACAATACTCTACAAACTCAAAAAAACATATGAAGATCGGATTGCCGCCTATTATTTTTTTTCGTTGGCCGGCCAACTTCATTATTTAGCCATTATATTTCATTTTAATCTTTAAATATTTTGCCCAAATCTATGTTATTTTAGAGAAATTGTTACTACTAAATTATAATTAAGTCATTTACAAATATATATTATTTAATTAATACTTAACTTTATGTTATTTCAATTTTACATCGCGCTGTAATTGAGTGACTGTAGAAAAAGTTGGAACATGGTTCCATAGAAATGTGAAAATGGAAATAGTTTTTTTTATGATTTGACAGCTGTCAGTTGAAAGCGATTCTCCCTAGGGCGGAAAAGTATTACTTGCAACCCGTTCCTCAGGCAACTTCAGACCTACTTTCCGAGTATGAGTAATGAAAATATTATTTGCGATCTTCTATGAGCCAGGAACGCTTATCGAGCCTTGCAATCTTAGCGATCGAAAATCGAATTGCACACGAGTTAAATTATGACAAGTTCATAGATATTTTGTGTGGGGGCGGCACAATTTAGATTTTGCCCCGCCTAAAAAAATCGAAGATCCGGGGCTGCGCGAAAGGGATGGAGCTATATTCGAAAACTCCCTCGTCGATCTCTCTCCACGACAGTGTTTTGTTTTAATTTTAACATGTTTGATGTTTGTTTATATTTATATTTACTAAAATTTAGTACTTGTCGATCAACCGAAGGTAATACATTGTTATCCTAGGGGTGTAGGTAGCCATCGACCAATTGGCGCCCCGTCTCGGACTTAAATAAGTCTCACCCGAGATAAACACTGTGCTTTTTCATTACGAATTCTATTTTGTTTTTTTTCCGTTGCCCGGACACATTATTCACCCATTATTTTTTATTTTCATCTTTAAATATTTTGCCCAAATCGATGTTATTTTAAAGAATTAGTTGAAACGAAATTATAATAAAGTCATTTAAAAATATATATTCTTTAATTAATACTTAACTTTATGTTATTTCATTTTTACATCGCGATGTAATTGAGTGACTGTAGAAAAAGTTGAAACATGGTTCAATAGAAATGTGAAAATAGAACCAGTTTTTTTAAATAATTTGACAGCTGTCAGTTGAAAGCGATTCTCTCTAGGGCGGAAAAGTATAACTTTCAACCCGCTCCTCAGGCAACTTCAGACCTAATTTCCGAGTATGAGTAATGAAAACTACTGATTGTATTAGTGTCACATCAATAAATCTATCACAGCTCATCGATCGCCTTTCTAGGCCTAAGTATTTTATCATAACTATATTATGCTTTTTAATATGTTTATTTTTAAAATTCAATGTATTACCTACGTGCCATTACTTACGCCGTCAATTCGTCATTATTAAGACTAAATTGGAGCGATTAAGTACTTAATATTTTTCTGTTTTGTCTGCTCAAAACTTTGCAAAAAATGAGACAAAATCCAATGGAATATTGGATAAATGAGGCTGGGAAGTTCCTGAAAAAAGTGGTGTTGAACCTATTTTACAAAACAAACGAATTTCGAAACGTAAAAAACATTTCGATGAGATGTCTGAAGTCGAATTACAAACACTTCAACCTATTGAACTATTTTCTAAAGAAATAATGATGGTACCTATTTGATCGAATCATATCAGAAATTAAAAAGAGGTTTGATTGTGCTACCATGCTGAATTTGAATTTTGTATTTCTTAATGGTACTAATATTATGAAAATGTCAATTGATGAACTGAAAAAGTATGGAGCAGATCGGGCTCGAAAATACGAGCGAGATTTAAGCGCCGTTGAATTCTGCCAGGAACCCTACGTTTTAAAGAGCAAACTCTGTTTTTATTTGGTGATATGGAAAAGGCTAACGGTTTCTATCTCTTGCAACAGATCTATGGGCATGATTTGCAGCATGCTTTTCCTAATATTTGTATTGCCTTGCGAATTTACTGTACGCTACGTGGTTTTAACAAACTAAAACTAATTAAATATTATTTGCGATCTTCTATGAGCCAGGAACGTTTATCGAGTCTTGCAATCTTAGCGATCGAAAATCGAATTGCACACGAGTTAAATTATGACAAGATCATAGATATTTTTGCTGAACAAAAAGCTCAAAGATTAAAATTATAATATGTTAGATTTTTACTATACATATTTTTACGACCGACGATTTCACACATCGGCACAATTTAGATTTTGCCCCGCCTAAAAAAAATTGAAGATCCGGGGCTGGTTGAACGGCGCCGTTTAGTTAAGTGGCTAGGCTGTTAATTGAACGGCGAATTAAGCTATTTGGCTGCGACATATACAAGACCCCGAGAACAACCAGCGGGGCATAGCGGCCGCCCCGCCAGGCACAACACCCGCCTGGCTGGAAGATCTTCCCTTTTCCGCTAAAGAACCAATACCAACCTTCAGTCTCTGAAAAACGCTGAAACTCTTCGGACATTCAGCGCACTGGAACGGTTTTTCACCGGTGTGGGTCCTCTGATGGTTGACCAGGGTCGCATTGGACTGTTAACACAAGACAATGTACTATTGTAGCCACAGTTATAGATTTACATAGATAACGCAAATGCATGTACTCCGCGTGTACGAAACCCTGACCAAGCGTCAAGGTTGGTCGCCGCTAACTTACAGTCCGCGCGACTACAGATATAAAAAAATATGAGTATGAGCGAGATAATCACCCGAGAGAATCGTAGCGGACGGAGGGGCATCGGCGGCATCGGCGTCTTTGAATCGGTTTGGATTTCTCGTCACTAATGACGTCACAGTAGGTGTAAAAAATTCGGCACGCTTGGTTTCAATACACATCGTGATACTTGCGTTATCTATGTAAATCTAAATCTGTGGTTGTAGCCAAGTGATTACTGCTCATATATATTATAGGCCAGAATAACGTTTGCCGGGACAGCTAGTTTTATAATAAACTAGCTGAGCCCGCGACTTCGTCCGCGTGGAATTTTGATCCTTTCTTAGGGGATGTCTACGTCAGAACATCTACCTGCATGCCAAATTTCAGCCCGATCCGTCCAGTGGTTTGGGCGGCTGTGCGTTGATAGATCACTATGTCAGTCAGTCAGTCAGTCACCTTTGAGTTATATATATTTAGATACTAGCTGACCCGACAGACGTTGTCCTGTCTTAATTTTGAATATAGAATATCGAATTCGTAATAAAATAATAATAATTTAGCCCTTTTGACGTCCTACTCCTGGGCACGGGCCTCCCCTCAACATGAGAGGGGTTCAGGCCATAATCCACCAGGCTGGCCCAGTGCGGGTTGGCAGATTTCACATGTCTTTCGAAAATTGGTTAGATCTTCTAAGACATGCAGGTTTCCTCACGATGTTTTCCTTCACCGTAAGCAAGTGATAATAATATAGAAATTATGATTCGCACATAGATTTCGAAAAATCTAGTGGTGCGAGCCGGGTTTGAACCCAAGACCTGGTGCCCGCAAGACGCGTGCTTAAACCAATCGGCTATCACAGCTTTCGAGAATTCGTAATAAAAATAATAAATTAATTATTTAAAATAAAAGTGAAAATATTCTTTATGCAGCGACCTTTCGCTAGGCTGGGCCTGTATCGCAGAGACCAAAACTAATTTAAA
Organism: Notodonta ziczac; assembly: GCA_918843915.1. Lineage (NCBI taxonomy): Eukaryota > Metazoa > Arthropoda > Insecta > Lepidoptera > Notodontidae > Notodonta > Notodonta ziczac. The sequence continues at coordinate 3,400,729 of OU974064.1, forward strand.
AAATAAAATTGTCTATAGGTTCGACACAAATAAAATCATTAAAAGGAAAGGTAGATTGGTTTTACATAAGCTTGCTAATTCATCAAACATTATGTGTGTAGTGTATGTCTGGACTGGTGTGTATGCGTATGTGTTGTGTATGAAGGTATGTTTGTGTGTGTGGTGTATGTGTGCAAATTGGTGTTTGTTGAGTGCCTTAGCGGTAGGTTTCAAGAATCTGTTTGCTGATAGAACAGATATAATTGTTCCGCACAAATTTCTTATTTTTTTATTTCAAAAGAACCTTCTGACAATAATAAAGGCAACAAAAAATAAAAAGCGAAAATAATTAGCGAAAACGTTCCACCCGTTCACGCGTGATGCGATGACCAAGGAAATAGATATTCATTATAATTATATATTTATAGATTTCACCGTTTATGAATACTACTAGCGCTATCTATAGGCAGTTCTGAAAATAATTCATGACAGTTTCCATAGTCGGTTAGTTTTTTTTTTTAAACTTTTTTTTTAACTTGTGTTGTACGGACCAATCACCACCAGTTTTTGACGATTTCATTCTCTTACAATAACGGACGTGAGCGGTGTCTTGTATTTTTGGTCTCTGCCTACCCTTAAAGGGATTATAAGCATGTCAGTGATTGTGTTTATTCGCCTCAGTCGAGAACGCGAGAGCGCATTCGGACAATTCCCGCGAAACACAAAAACCATTGTTATCACTAAGGTCTCGACTTTTGACAAAAAATGTTACGAAACAAAAACAAATTTAACTATCAGTTATTTGAGGAAATCATTTAAATGTGTGTGTATATACAGTCCAGAACTGCAGCTTACAACAACGTCAAGCAACTTTGTAGATAAGACCATTATATAATAAGTAATCAAGAGTCATAGTTTTCAGTCCATCACAAGCGCTTCAAAGACAGGGTAAGTTCGATCATCTATACATATAAATGAAATTGTAGTGTCTGTTTGTAATATCAAAATAACACCTTTCCACTAAATGCATAATTCTGAAAGTACAAACGTTCCTTATAACAAAACCGCGATTTAAAAAAAATTGGTCTGTCCCGTCTGCATGTTTCTTCCGGGTGATCTCCGAAACGGCTGGATCGATTTTGGCGGGATTTTCAAATTCAAATCGTTTATTTTGTTTAGGCCTACGGGGCACTTACAAATTGTCAATTTACATTTTTTTTTCCTTATATCTACAACCGGATCGGAACGCGACCTCGACTGAGAAGATCCGGCAAGAAACTCAGCGGGCTTGTCTTTTTACATGTCATTTTTTTTTTATCGCCAGTTGCTTATATTAAATAATTACAAAGGGTAGTAGATTAATTGGTAGATAGCTGATGTTATAAGAAGTAGTCCACTTACATTTCAGAAAAACAATTTGGGGGCTGCGTAAAAAAATAAAATACATGAGATCCAAGACTATATCCGAAACGGCTACCGATATTGACGAGATTTTCACTTAATTAACAATTTAAATTCCACGCGGACCAAGTCGCGGGCACAGCTAGTTATTTAATTGTATGAACTATCGCCGGACTAAGTGTATGGTCATATTTGTAAGTGGCGTCGTAGGTTTGGACATAATAAACTATTTTAATGATGAATTTTAGAATACCTTTAAGGTACCGTACAATGGAAAACACGAGATATCATATAGCACCAGACCAAGGAAAATTACAAAAAAGCCGTTTATTTATGTTATAATATTGTACTCTAGTGTTGCGTTTCAGTTTCAAGATGAGGGCGAGTCTCGTGCTGTGCGTGGCGGCGGCGCTCGTCGGCGGCGCGCGCGCTGCCTGCGACGCCTGCCTAGAGGGGCACTGCTACAATATGCAACAAGTATCACAAACTATGCTTCGCTCCAGGGCCCTCCTAGACGGGCACAGCTACAATAAGCACCTAATATCAGAATTTTCGAGTCCCCACTCGGCCCTCTACAGGAAAACCAACACATTATATCACTATTACAGAAATAGCGACGGTGACGAGTTCATAGTAAAGTGTTATTTAGTGGAGGCGACCTGCAACGACACGGCACGAATAAGCCACATTATCAACCTCGCTGTGGACCAACTCACGGGCGATCTTTACGGTACAAACTTCGATTATCCAGGAATCTACAAATTGGACTTTGCTAATGCTAAAAAAGTGTTATGGGTAAACGTCAGTTCAGTCTGGTCACTGACGTTCAAAGACTATCTCTACTACACTACAATAGACGGAGGTATCAATGTGTTCAAGAACGGAAAATCACATTTATTACCTGGGACGAAGCAATATAATGTCAAAGACATGATAGTCGATATGAAAAACGACATTTATTTCTACATTGACACCCTACAAGGGCGTTTCTTGAAAAGGCTGAGTAAAGGAGTCATTCTCCAGTCCGATTTTTCAGACCTTGATCGTGTCATAATGACAGAGGACAAAGACGGTAAAACTATAGTCATTTTTATGATTACACACGCTGTGTGTAGAGTAGTCGATGGTGAACACGTTCAGATCGGTGCCATTAGTGAATGTTTGAATGATGAATGGATAGGTGAACCAAGAATCGGCAGGGATAATAATATCGTATGGCAAAAGCCTAATTCAAAAGGCGTACCTGAACTTTGGCAATTTACAAAAGAAAAAGACTTCCTTTGCAGCTATTCCTGTGAAGAGCCCATATGCAAGATTACGGTGACCGAGCAGTGATTAAGACAAACAAGATTGAATTCCGAATAAACCATCAGATACTGAACCGGCAAATGGTAGTTCGTTGGGCAGAAGCAGCGGCAACAACTCCGGCACACAGGGAACACACCCGTCAAAACGGAGAGGAACATTATTGCAACTGCAAGCCCATTAACTCATTTAAGTTGCCGTTTTGTTTTATCTGAATTTATTTATTTGGCTACGCTATTATAATGATTATGTGGTAAATATTCTTATGCATACATCATTTTGTTTTTATTATTCCTATTCTTTTGTATCTTACTTTTAATTTTTTAAGGTTTGCGAGTGAATAGTTGCTAAATTTGAATTAATAAGTATAACGTCTTCATAACAAAAAATATTATCGAAAATAATCACACACCCGCAAAGATAAAAATAAGTGAATAGATTTTAAAATTTACATACGAATATGCGTGTTTGACAGAGGTCGCTATATTGTCAGCAAATCTTTATCCTAGGTGAAACAAAGAGGGCATACTTTTATTTCTGCAACTTTACTTTGTAAAGCTCAAACTTTGTGGGACAGTTGAAGTACACGGGGACGGTGGTATTCGTGGGACGGTTTTATAGACTTATGAACTATTGCAAAAGCTGTATCCCTAAAACACCTTTTGTTTTTCAAGTTTCCTCCAAAGCTGATAGATTTAGAATTACAAAGTTAGGTTTTAAAAAAATAAGTATACCCTTTCTGTTTCAACCTGTATAGGGTGAATTGAAATACAAAACTAGCTTTCTAATTTAAATACCTAAATCTCAGTGAGATTTGATTATAATTTTTAGTGATAATGGTGTTGCCTGCTCACATTCTATTGCTGTTCCTAAGTGTACACCATTTCTTATTCATTGAAAAGAGTAACCATTGTGTTTTTCGCCGCCTCTTCTCTGTGGAGGCGGCATTCCGGGCCGGCGTTAGATTCTGACTATTCATATATATGCTTTGCTTGCTTACATTAATCAAAACCATTGTAAGTTTGAGTTCTTGGTTAATTTTTTCAAGTGGGCGTGGATGGCCAAGTCCGAAACTATGAGGAATAGCGAAAAATACTCAATAGTAGACTTGAGCCCGATTTTGATGAAAAGTTAAACTGAATCATACATTATTTTTTTAATTCAATGAAACCAAAAACATCACAGAACTTATCAATAAGGTCAAGAGACCATGTTATGAAACAATAACAATTTTAATACGGTATTTGACTAACTTTTTAATTGCAAAACTATACATATAAAGTTGTAGTGATAGCCGATTGGTTAAGCAAGCGTCTTGCGGGGACCAGGTCCTGGGTTCAAACCTCGGCTCGCATCTTTGGGTTTTTCGAAATCTATGTGCGAATCATAATTTCAACATCATTATCACATGCTTACTTTGGAGGAAAACATCGCGAGGAAACCTGCATGACTTAGAAAATCTAATCAATTTTCAAAATATGTGAAATCCGCCAACCCGCACGGGGCCAGCGTGGTGGATTACGGCCTGAATCAACCCGTAGTGAAACGAGTCCAGTACACAGGAGTGGGACGTCAAAAGGGCTAAATTATTATTACTATTATACATATAAATTATGTCTGAGGAGACCTGCTGACAGTGGAATCATACTAATATTATAAAGAGGAAAACTTTGTTTGTTTGATTGTAATGAATAGGCTCCGAAACTACTGAACCGATTTGAAAAATTCTTTCACTGTTGGGAAGCTACACTATCCCCGGGTGACATAGGCTATAATATATTTTCAAAAAATTAGGGATCCTTGCTAAAACTCGAATAATGTAACCGCAATGTACCCGTGCGAAGCCGGGGCGGGCCGCTAGTCATTGTATAAAAGTAGATATTGTGGTTACGTCCCGTCCCGACCTATTGATAAGTATGAAGATACGTAATACAAAACAGCATGCAAAACTTGAAATAAATAGTTATCACCAGTCTTACACACCAACTGTAAGATCTCAAAGTAACCATCATTTGCCAGTATTTTTCTAGAGTTCCGTTGTCCCGACAAGGAACCCTAATAAGATCATCCAGTCCGTACAGTACCATAAATTCTACAGGGTTTGTCGGAGATTGACGAAATTTGTACAGATATAACTTAGATAAGAATAGATCTCACTTTCAAAAATATAAAATATAGCAAAATTACTTTTTTTTAGGTACCTCCCCGAACATGGAAAGAGGGCATTGAATTGTTTTTTGAAGTTACCCCATCATATGTGGTATCGTGGACAGGTTATTTTCAAATTAAATGGTGTTTATTATCAGAAATTTCGTCATCAAGATTTTTAACATTTAAAGATTAAAGCAAAATCTACGTAATGAATACACTTCTTACACTTTTGTGATCATCGATAAAACCTGTTAGCCGAGGTAGTGCCACTCTCTGACAAAATATTGGCACCAAGCAGCTAAATTGTATTGTTCCTTGGGATTTAGTCAACAATCTTAGACCTTGCGAAAACAAAATTTTATCTACTCTTTTGGCTTGTACCTTGCTTCTCTGCTGAGTTAAAACCTGTTGCGAAGGCTAGATTTTCAATCATTCGGGGTAATTCGATTTATTTTTACTCAAGTAGCCAACCATAAAAGAGGAACAATAATAAAAAAAGGAATGGAATGTACTTTTAATTTCTCACGATACTTGATATATCGATAATATCCGGTCGAAGCGATATATCGATATTGTAAGAAATATCGATTTACAGCGTGCACTCCTTGCTCAAATTGTTAACTAAATCCGTATCTTAAGGAAAAAAACACTATATTATAGTTACGTTTCATGCGATAAGAGAGAGACCTCCAAGCCCAGAACCCCTTTCCTCTCTCCGTCCCACTCCACTTCAGGCTGGCAACATGCGAACAATGCCTTTGGCACCTATTGCATGCATCGCTACGGTAACTGCTTAATATCAGGCCGGTCGTAATATTCTTTGACGACTTTGTTATACAAGAAAAATAATAAGAGCTTCGTAATTCATTAGGATCAAAAATAGCAACAGGGAAAAGTAGATGTAATCACATACCAACAAGTCATAGACGCCGCATAGCCCAACACCGCAACTCGCCTAACATATAAATTGCCACTGCCTATTAATGACCGCATCTAACGTTTTTTACCCGACTATGGCAAAGCCAGCAGTGATAGCCGATTGGTTAAAGCACGCGTCTTGCGGGCACCAGGTCTTGGGTTCAAACCCCGGCTCGCACCTCTGGATTTTTCGAAATCTATGTGCGAATCATAATTTCTATAATGATTATCACTTGGTTACGGTGAAAGACAACATCGTGAGGAAACCTGCATGTCTAAGAAGGTGGTTAAATACCAATTTACAGATACTTTGGTTAGATACCAATTTTCGAAAGACATGTGAAATCCGCCAACCCGCACTGGGCCAGCGTGGTGGATTATGGCCTGAATCCCCCTCATGTTGAGGGGAGGCCCGTGCCCAGGAGAGGGACGTCAAAACAACGAAAAAAGGGCTAAATTATTATTATATTATTATTATGGCAAATCCAAAAGGATGGATTATGGTTTTAGCAGCCTATGTATGTATCATTTTATGTTCCATCGTAGCGCCTAAACTACCCATCCGATTTTGATGAATGAGGTGTCAATCGATTCGTTATTGCGGTCCGGGTGACATAGGCTACATTTTATACGAACAAAATCAATTTTACTGTTGTTACATCCAAAAGAGTGGGGGGATCCCCTCACATTTTTTCTACTGTCGCATCGAGCGGGATGTCTAATGAAAGAGTAGAAAATTTCGAGTTCATAAAAATAATATAAATATAGAATATATCAAGAATAGAATAGAATATATCGATAGAACAACACTTTTTATACTATATTTCACCGTTAATCAATACTCTAGCGCTATCTATCGGCAGTTCTGAATATAACTGAATATAACGTGACAGTAGTTCCCTAGTGGGGTTAAAGTTCAAACGCTTTTACTTGTGGTTGATCCAGTCGCGGCTCGACCTTGAACGGACCAAGCCAAATTGCGCCATCATACCCGATACGCCGCCAACTTTTGACGATTTTATACTCATACGATAATGGAAGTAAGCAGGGCTGCTACTCTGCAAATCGACAACGATACATTCGAAACGATACGACATTACTTCGAATATATCGACCTTACCCTACTCTAACAAATGTTCGAATTCCTTGTCGTGTATCGTATCCATAGACTATGTTCGGAGTGAATGATACGAATAATAAATGCAAAGTTTGTTGAAAATCTGAATATTCTCTATGGCCTCATATGTTTTATCTGTGGGGCAGAGACACAAAAATAGATAAAGAAACAAATATGTATTCATAAGACTCGCTAGCTCTTTCACGCTCGCTGTTGTTTTGTATAGCGCCGTTTCACTTTATCCATTGTCTTATCTATAGACTTTTATATGTATGGTCACAAGCGTATTGAGTTAATCTGTGGTCATAAATCCTAAACAAAACTTGCTTTTATTTTTATATTATCGCTTCTTGACAAATTCATCATCGGGAATGGTTATATATTATTGAAATGTTCCCGCATTTGCTGCCTTCTCCTTCTATGGGCAATATTTTCTTTCCTGATGGCTTCCAAGGACAGGCAAAATCATGACATTGTAATTAAAAGCTTTTACAGAAGTCAGCAGAGGAGCTCTCTCATCATCATGCAACTGTTTTATTCATTTATTATTTATTTATCACGAATTTGTCATTTTACACCGAATTGATATAAAATTAACCAAACGATAATACCGACGACGTCCTAAGAGGTGTCGTTGAGATTATCGCAAAAATTACGTGTTGGTCGTTGTCAAATTCGAATATTCGTGTCTGACATTTAAACCTAAGAGTAGGGTTAAGCTCGATATATCGGATTATGAATCGTTCGTTCCGACATCGATACGACATGGAAAACGATGTAACTTAGAGTAGGATTCGACACGACAAATGTCACGATATATCGATTATCGTTTTCAAGAGTAGCACCCCAGGGTCTTGTCTTATTGGTCTCTGCATACCCCTAAGAGGACTATAAGCATGATGGTGATCGTGTTTGTTCGCTTCGGCATTCCACGCGAGAGCTCCGTCCGGGAAAAACCCGAGAAACAAAACAAAACTGATTGATAACCGATTGATAACTTCAATAAGGTCTCGACACAATATGTTACGAAACAAAAACAATTTTAATAATTCGTTATTTGAGGACACTCGAGTACAATGGGTTTGTCATTTCAATGTGGACTTTAAGCAATGTATATACAGTCCAGAACGGAAGCTTAGAAAAACGTCAAGCAATTTGTGGATAAGGCCATTATAATCATAATACGACATCGGGCACCATCGTTTTTAGTCCATCGCAAGTGCTTCAACGATAGGGTAAGTTCCTTCATTATTTAATTAAATACCTATCGATTCGAGGTGAAATAAATAGGGTATACTATTTTTTTGACTGTTAACTTTGTAAATCTAAAACTATCGTAGACTTGTGAAATCTGTCAACAGCTGTATTTCTACAATACATTTTGTTTTTCAAGTTTCCTCCAAAGCTGATAGTTTTAGAATTTCAAAATTAGGCTTTGGAAAAAAGTTAAAGTACAAGGGTACTGTTTCAAGCTGTATATATAAAAATGAATCTTTATTTCCTTGGTCATCGCATCACGCGTGAACAGATGGAACGATTTCGCTAATTCTTTTATCGTTGTGTTTATTAATGTCAGAAGAAGGTATCTTATGAAAAAAAAAGGTGAACGGAACAATTCGAATTCAATGTTAGGACAGGACAACGTCTGTAGGGTCAGCTAGTATAGACGTAAATATCGCCGGACTTTGGCATAGTAAACGATTTCAATTTTGAATTTTAAACTAAGGAAAGGTACTGTACAATGGAAAAACAAAATTAACCATCTCCAAAAAAACATGGGTTCACTAAAATCTATAAATAATTAAACTAGGGACCTTGTAACTTATTTCATTTGGAATCGGTGGCAATTACCTTACCGACCTAGGAAGTAGTTGACAGCGGCACCGACTCCGAATGAACGAAGTTACAAGGTCCCTAATTATTTCTAGGTTTTCAGTGCAACCAGGTTTTTTTGTAGTCGGTTTAATATTAAAACAAAAAAAAACATTTTCATAATTTAAGTGGTAAACATTTTTGATTCCTGGTTACCGTAAATCGCCTATATCTCTCAAACTACTAGACCGATTTTGATACAATTTCTATGGTCCTGCTTTTTTGGAAATCGGTTAAAAGGAGGTGATATCAGGAACACTACACTAATGCAAATTACAAAGAAGCAGTTTCCGAAATTCGAGTTGACTAAAATTATTAGTTTTGTTCTGATATTGAACTTTAATGTTGCGTTTCAGTTGCAAGATGAGGGTGTGTGTCGTGCTGTGCGTGGCGGCGGCGCTCGTAGCCGCTGCGCGCGCTGACTGCGACGCCTGCCTAGACGGGCATTGCTACAAAAAGCACCTATTACCCGGAACTTCGGATCGCTACGGGGCCCTCTACAGGAAAACCAACACATTATACCACTATTATAGAAACAGTGCCGATGAGGAGTTCATAATAAAGTGCGATTTAGACAAGGCGACTTGCAACGACACGGCGAAAATAAGCCACGTTCTCGACCTCACTGTGGACCAACGCACGGGCGATGTTTACGGTACATTCTTCGATTATCGGGGGATCTACAAATTGGACTTTGCTCATGCTAAAAAAGTGTTATGGGTTCCCGTCAGTTCAGTCTGGTTACTGACGGTCAAAGATCATCTCTACTACACTACAATAGATGGAGGTATCAATGTGTTCAAGAACGGAACGTCGCATTTATTAGCTGGGACAAAGCAATATAATGTCAAATACATGATAGTCGATAGGGATTACGACATTTATTTCTACGATTATACCTCCCACGGGCGTTTCTTGAAAATGCTGAGTAAAGGAGTCATTTACGAGTCCGGGTTTTGGGACCATCACGATTTCGAAATGACAACGGACAAAGACGGTAATGCCATATTCATTGATCAGAATACACACGCCGTGTATAGAGTAATCAATGGTCAGCCGAACGAGATCGGTGCCGTTAGTGATTGGGTAGATAAACCATTGTTCGACAGGGACAATAATCTCGTATATTATGAATTCAATTCAAACAACGACATTGAAGCTTGGCATTTTAAAAAAGAAAGAAACTCCGCTTGCCGCGGTTCCAATGGAGGAGCCATAAGAACGATTACGGAAACCGTTGTCAGTGATGGAGACAAACAAGATTTAATTCCGAATAAACCATCAGATACTGAGCCGGCTAATGGCAGTTCGTCGGGCAGAAGCGGCGGCAACAACCCCGGAACACAGGGAACACGCCCGTCAAAATGGAGATGAACATAATTGCAACTGCAAGCCCACAAACTCATTTAAGTTGCAGTTTTTTTTTTTAAGTTTTGTAATTATAATAATTATCTGGTAAATATTCTTATGCATACATAATTTTGTTTTTATTCCTATTCTTTTATATTTTACTTTTATATCGTTTAGGTTTGTGTAGGAATAGTTGTTATTTTTTCAAATTGATAGGTATAGTTGTAAGTTGATATCTTAACATAAAAAAAAAACTAAAATAATCAACAGCAATCATCACAGAACTTAGTATCAATAATGACAAGAGACCGCGACCTATTGATAAGCGTAGCGATAACTAACATCGAACAGTAAATACAAATGAAATAAATATTTTCACTTGTATTACACACCAACTGCAAGGCAGCGTTCCCACTACGCCGGACCGGCAAATCTGCCGGTCCGGTAAATCTGCCGGTCCGGTAAATCTGCCGGAAGGGCTAGTGGCTGTACAATTTGTATGAAGCTATTCACATTATCCCGGATCCGGCATTTTTGCCGAGCCCGGCATTTTTACCGAGCGTTTTGTCACTGCGAATTGCCGGCAGAACGACCGGGCCCGGAGTAATGTGAACGAGTTTCTGTTCTGATCTGTCCCCCGCTCGCCCCGCCCGTGCTCCCCTCGCCCCGCCCGTGTTCCACTCACGTCATTCGGCTCGCATTTTCTGGTAAAAGTAGACGTTTAGCATGGATATTCAAGCAGAAACTTTAATTACGCTTGTCCAAGAGAAACCTGTTCTGTGGGATAAGACCAAAGAATTTGTAATAATAAGACATTATTACAAATTCTTTGGATAAGACCGAAGACGTCTATAAAGACAAAAACTTAAACTACTTGACTGTCTGAATTTCTTCCGGGATCCGATGTAATGTGAACACTCTGTCCGGTGTCCGGTTTCCGGCAGATTTGCCGGTCCGGCGTAGTGGGAACGCTGCCTAAGATCTTAAATTAACCATCACTTGTAAATTTGCCGGTATTTTTGTAGTTCCGTAGTACCATATAAGATAATCCAGTCAGTCAGTCCGTCCGTCCGTCCGTCCGTCTGTCCGTCCGTCCGTCCGTCCGTCCGTCCGTCCGTCCGTCCGTCCGTCCGTCCGTCCCAGTCTGTCACAGTACCAGTTACAGTTTTGGTGGGAGGTTGACCAAATTTGGTACAGATACACGTTAAGAATAGATATCACTATTAAAAATATATCTTATATATAAAATTTTCGTGTCACAATGTTAGTTACCATAATCCTCGGAAGCGGCTCGACCGATTTTCATGAAATTTTGTTGCATATCGGGTTGGTCTGAGAATCGGCTACTATCTATTTTTCATACCCCTAAATGTTAAGGGTGGTCCACATTCCACGCGGACGTAGTCGCGGGGCACAGCTAGTAATATTACTTTTTTGAGGTACCTCACAATGCACACTACTGTTTTATTATGATATAGTTGAGCCCGCGACTTCGTTCGCGTAGAATTGAACTTAACAAAAAAGCCCGCTATCGCGTTCTAAGCCCGCGCGACAAGACCCATTTTTAAAATTTTGTTTTTTTTTAAATAAAAGTAGCCTAAGTTACTGCTTATAACAGCTATCTGCCAGTGAAAGTCCCGTTAAAATCGGTCCAGCCGTTTAGGAGATTACCCGGAACACAGACAGACAGACAGACAAAAAAAAATTAAATCGCGTTTTTGCTATAGGTGTCGTATGTACTTTATGTACGTATATCATCATCTGCCTCACCTTTTCCCATTATCTGGGGTCGGCGCAGTATGTCTTTTCCTTCCATACATCGCGCTTTCCCGTCATACTCACATCCAACCTCGTTCATATCATTCTTAATACAATCCATCCATCTTTTCTTGGGCCTTCCTCTCGCACTGTATCCATCCACATTCATATTCATCACTCGTTTAATCACATGCTTCTCATCCCTTCTCATCACGTGTCCAAACCATTCCAGCCTTACTTTACGTACGTATATGCATTTAGTGAAAAAGTTTTATTTTGATATTACAAACAGACACTCCAATTTTATTTATTTGTATAGATTTTAATGTATTTCTAAGTATTATTATATCAATATATTAGCATTCTGCACTCCTACTCTATATAAACTAGAAGTGTGCCAAATTTCATACTCCTCCGTCCGCGGAATTTTCGTATTAAGCGGTTGAAAGGTTTTCCTTCACGTATTAATAATATATAGATAGACTAGCTGAGCCCGCGACTTCGTCCGCGTGGAATTTATATAACAAAAATGAAATTTAACAAAAAATGTTCGTTCAGTTCACAGAGTTTACGAAAAGATAATAATGAAGTAGGTACCTATGCTAAGTTTAATCTGATTTTTCTTTTGTGCGAGTCGATATTTCGTGTTTTATATACCTATCGCAAAAGCCCGCTCGCGCGTTCTGAGCCCGCGCGACAGGCAGCATTTGTGATCTATTTTTTTTGTTTTTCTAAACTAAAAGTGGCCAAGTTACTGCTTACAACACCATCTATCTTCCAGTGAAAATCCCGTCAAAATCGGTCCAGCTGTTTCGAGATTACCCGGAACAAACATACAGACAGACAGACAGACAATTTTTTTCCAAATCGCGTTTTTGTTATTTATTTGTATAGATTAGTACTCACAATGCATGTCTTTCCGCAAATCTCGCATACGACGGCGGTTTGATGGCTTCTATCGGTAGTTTTATATTTTGCCTTCATGCCGAGATGAACCCGATGGAAGTGGACAGACAACGACCGCTCGTGTGCGAACGTGCGGTCACACTGGAACAGGATGGGTGGGCGTTAGTGATGCAATATTTCACAGGTACCATGTGAAAAATCATATGATATAATTTCCGTGCGTTCAAGCGCTTTTGCCATGCCTATTATTGGAATCAAGTATAATCAGCTCACGAGTTTAGGTCCAATTAGTCATATATTACGATCCGTGGTGCCTTACAACTGCTCTTCAATCAGCTGTAACAGTCTTGTTTCTATGGCAATCAGCCCATACCAGCTATTTTTGTCTCCCGCTTTGCACCGGAGGGAAGTGGAATTTTTTTCTTCCAACTCCTCCTATTATTTCTTTCGATTAAATTCGTGCGGGTTCCAAGACAATTTAACTTTACCCGGGACTCGTCGAGGATCAAACCTCGACGTCATTATTGGTCACCATTGTCGATCCTGGCTTACAGGAGTTACAGTGGTGGGAGTGTGTGGCGGGATTAGTCCCATAAACAAAAAAATATAGGTTTCCATAAGTAGCGCCTGCTACCGACATAGTTGGAAACTGTTAAAAATCATTGCAATGAAATCGCAAAGCGTTTGGGTACCGTCACGGATTTTATGATAAATCATCGACGTGGAACTTCATAGGATTACGTGGTATAGTGAAAATTCACTTTGAATAAAATCATTGACTATGAAAAATAACAGTGAAAGGAAAATATAATTTCACGTAATGAAAATGAATTGAAAGTAGCAATCATTGCCATGCCTAGTGGGCGTACAGCGTCAAGAGTTATTAGGGCCGTATAACGAATTGATCTCAAGTCTGAGAGTGATCTTGAGTATGCTTTTGACATGACATTTTGTACTGGGATGACATAAGAATGACATTTCCAAGATCGCTCTCAGACTTGAGATCGATTTATTAATATGGGCCTAAGAATAACATGGATATTGTGTATTGATTGTGGGGTATTTAACTATAATTATTGTTATGTGGGTACACTGACATTAAGTTGTAATTTGGTTATGTCAAATATAGTTTGATCTTCGTTCTTGGACCGTGTGGTTTCTTTTATTGGCGACTGCGGATAATTGCATTATTATTGTGATAATGGCGTATAATTTAGCAAACATTGTGTTTCCGGGACAGTTTAACACTAAGACTGATAAGTGGTGTGAATATAAGGAACGATTATTGTGTTCGTTGGATGTGGCCGGTGTGGGAAGTGAAAATGTTGACAAGGCCCGGTCCATATTCTTATCACAATGTGGAAAAGAGACTTATTCACTTATTGTGTCATTGTTGGTTCCCAAACGACCAACTGAAGTGGCGTTTAATGACATTATTGCGGTGTTAGACCAATTTTATGAACCGGAATTGAATGAAATACTTCAAGCTGGAAAATTTCATACGCGGAAACAGATTGAGAAGGAATGCGTGCAAGATTTCGTCGCGGCCATTGGTTTGCTGGGTGCGAAATGCAACTTCGTGGATTTAAAGCGTCAGTTGAGGGATCGACTGGTGCTGGGCGTGCGCGATGACCGCCTGCGCCGCGAGTTGCTGCGAACGAAAAACCTGACATATGAAACAGCTGTGCAGCTGTGTCTTAATCATCAGGCGATTGCGCATGATTTGTACCCAGAGACTAGACAAACAGATACGAAGCAAACTCATCTAGACGCGGCTGAACCAATGGAAATTGGTAAAATAGGTGCTACGGAATGTCGCCATTGTACGCGACGTCACAGAGATGGCGAGCGTTGTCCGTTCGTTAAGGCGAAGTGTTACGCTTGTAGGCGCCTAGGCCACATTGCGTCAGCCTGTGATAAGAAGACAAAGAAACAGCATCAGGTGGTGGAAGAAGAAGAAGAAGAAGAAGAAGCAGCGGTCGGCACAATAGACGAAAACATGATGGGAGTTTATGTTTGCTCAGAAGGCTATTCCCCTTCGATTAAGGCTGAAGTGACTATAAATGGGGCCAAGACATGTATGGAGGTTGACTCTGGTGCATCGCGGACAATCATTTCGGAAACTATTTACCGACAACTATGGGAAACACCCCCACCTCTGCGACCTACTAATGTGAAGTTAGTTACTTATTCTCGTGAAGTATTGCCAGTATTAGGGGTCACGTTCGTGCGAGTCATGTTGGGAAATAAAGAATCACAGTGCGAGTTGATTGTGGTGTCAGGAAATGGACCAAGTCTTTTGGGACGAAACTGGTTTAGAGCTCTAGGGTTGGAAATATCAGGAATTTGTTGGACCTTGGCAGAAGTAAAAGAAGATGTTTTAAGAGATTTTCCTGATTTATTCAATGAAGTCCTGGGGGAGTACAAGGGTCCAGAAGTATCCCTAAATGTACGTGCTGATGCTCAACCACGTTTTTTAAAAGCACGTCCTGTACCATTCCCACTTAAAAAGCAAGTAGAAGACGAATTGAATCAAATGATTGATTCTGGAATACTGACACCAATTAGGTATTCGAAATGGGCTACACCCTTAAGAATAGTGAAGAAAAGTGATGGTTCTCTGCGAATTTGTGGAGATTATCGATCAACGGTGAACATGGCAATAGATGTTGATACATATCCTTTGCCGGCTGCAGTAGAAAGTTTTGTAAAACTCAGTGGTGGGCGGATTTTTAGTAAATTAGATTTAAAGCAAGCATATTTACAATTAAAGGTTGATGAGGCTACCGCGTTGCTCTTAACGCTGAATACACCACTCGGACTCATGAGAATGAATAGACTGGCATTTGGAGTGAATGCGGCACCAGGCATTTTCCAAAGAGTTATGTCTTCAGCCCTCGCTGGAATAGAAGGCGTTGCATGCCTTTTGGATGATATTGCAATAACTGGAAAGAATATTGAAGAACATAATACGAGGCTACGTGCAGTCTTACAACAGTTGAAGGAATTGGGCCTACGGTTGAAGATGGAGAAGTGTGTATTTGCTTCCAATTGTATCAACTTCTTAGGACATATGATAGATGCAGAGGGACTGCACCCGTCACCGAATAAAGTCAAAGAAATTAAAGAGAAATCGGCGCCGACAAGTAAGCAAGCTTTGAGAGCCTTTCTAGGATTATATAACTTTTATGAAAAGTTTATTCCGGATAAAGCTAGTATCTTAGAGCCCCTACACCGGCTATTAGAAGCGAAAACGCCTTGGGCATGGAGCGAGCTGGAGCAAGGAGCGTTTGACAAGGCTAAAGATCTTTTGTCCTCGGATTTGACTTTGGTGGGGTATGACCTCAAAAGGAAATTAGTTATTATTTGTGACTCATCTGAGTATGGGCTCGGAGCAGTATTAGCACATGTAATGGATGATGGGAGTGAGAGACCGGTTATGATGGCATCACGTACCTTACAGCCACATGAGCGAAGATATGGACAAATTGATAAAGAGGCGCTGGCTATCATGTTCGGGTTGAAGAAGTTCCACGATTTTTTGATTGGTCGTCAATTTAGCATAATTACCGACCACAAACCTTTGGTGGGTCTATTTAATCCAAATAAACTCATCCCTGATCAAATTTCCCCCCGAATGTTGCGTTGGTCCCTGAAACTAGGATGTTACAACTATGATATTAAGTACAGACCGGGAAAATTGATTGGGAACGCTGATGCACTCAGCAGGTGGACAGAGCGCGAAACATCAGAGATAGCTGTGAAACCGTTGAGAGAAGTACTATTGCTAGAGGAACAACCAGATGGTTGGAATTTGGATGCGTCTAAAATAGCGACTGACACAGATAAAGATCCAGTTCTTAGGAAGGTGGTGTTCCACGTCCTTCACGGTTGGCCTAACAAGATTACAGACCCTACATTGCAGCCATATTGGACACGGCGAGAGGCTCTTTCCCGTAATAAAGGATGTTTATTGTGGTGTAACAGAGTCATAATTCCTGGTTGTTTACAACAGGAAGTATTAAAACTATTGCATGCCCCCCATGCAGGGATAGTCCAAACGAAGGCATATGCAAGAGGCTATGTGTGGTGGCCAGGTATGGACGCTCAAATTGAAAGCACTGTCGGAAGCTGTGAGTCATGTCAAGCTGTTAGAAACAACCCGCCTAGGGATCCACAAGCATGGATTGTTACGGAGAAACCTTGGAGCCGGGTTCATGTGGATTTCGCGGGTCCGTTCCAGGGAAAGACATTTCTTGTTTTGATTGATAGCTATAGTAAATGGTTTGAAGCGGAAATTGTCTCCTCAATGTCGAGTGAGACTGTCATAGCGGTATGCAGGAAAATTTTTGCATCACAAGGCCTACCTGAAACTCTAGTTTCAGATAATGGTAGGGCATTCACTTCACAGGAATTTAATATTTTTTTGAAGAACAATGGTATAAAGCATTTGTATTCGCCGCCTTATCACCCGGCTTCTAACGGACAGATTGAACGCGCTATACAGACTTTTAAGAATAAGATAAAAAAGTTGGCTTTGAACCATATACCTTGGATTGAAAAGCTTCCGAAAGCTTTGTATACATTGCGGACGGTTCCGAACAGTTCTAACAATAAAACCCCTGCAGAAATGCTAAACGGACGTAGATACAGAACGGCTGTGTCAAGCTTACATCCTGATAACACACCAAGCCGACAGGAACTACAGTTAGAGACAGCAGCACAGAGTGCGCCAGCTAGAAGCTTCACTGTCGACCAGCCCGTTCTGACACGGAATTATGGCCCAGGGGAGAAGTGGAATAGGGCCACAATAGAAGTAGTGGAAGGCCCTAGCTCCTATATGGTAAGAACGGAGGATGGTGAGTTACATCGGCGGCACGCGGATCAGATAGTGTCCCGGGTGCTTATTCAAACCCGAGATGAACCAGTATCAACAGAGTGGAGAAACCGCTCAAGGTCAAGCTCATCTACACCGGAACCACCAATTGAGATACCACCTCCAGAGTTGTGGCCGGACATAATAGGCATACCAGATTGTTGATTGATTTATTCTATTTTCTAAATTACATTAATTATTGTATTGCATTATATAAGTGGGTCTTAAAGATTATGATGGAAAGGTATATTGTGTATTGATTGTGGGGTATTTAACTATAATTATTGTTATGTGGGTACACTGACATTAAGTTGTAATTTGGTTATGTCAAATATAGTTTGATCTTCGTTCTTGGACCGTGTGGTTTCTTTTAATGGATAATCTTATAATCTAAATATATATAACTCAAAGGTGACTGACTGACACAGTGATCTATCAACGCACAGCCCAAACCAATGGACGGATCGGGCTGAAATTTGGCATGCAGGTAGATATTATGACGTAGGCATCCGCTAAGAAAGGATTTTGATTAATTCTACCCCAAGGGGATAAAATAGGGGATGAAAGTTTGTATGAAACTTTGTCAATTTTAAACCGATCGGGCTGAGACTTTGCATGCATAAAGCTACTACGACTTAGGGGGTCCTAATAATGGATCAAAATTCCACGCGGACAAAGTCGCGGGCTCGGCTAGTCTTATAATAAAATACTTAATAATTTAGCCCTTTTAACGTCCCACTCCTGGGCACGGGCCTCCCCTCAACACGAGGGGGATATAGGTCGTAATCCACCACGCTGGCCCAGTGCGGGTTGGCGGACTTCACATGTCTTTCATAAATTGGTTAGTCACTTCTAAGACATACCAGGTTTCCTCACGATGTAATCCTTCACCGTAAGCGAATGATAATCATATTGAAAACTAGCTGAGCCCGCGACTTCGTCCGCGTGGAATTTAACTTAACAAAAAAGCCCGCTCACGCGTTCTAGCCCGCGCGACAGGACCCATTTTTTAAATTGTGTTTCTAAAATAAAAGTAGTCTAAGTTACTGAAAGAAAGAAAGAAAGAAAGAAAGAAAAACTTTATTATGACTAGCAGATTGAGTAAAATAATATATATAAAAAAAAGGAACATTAGCTATCTACCTACTGCTTGTAACATTAGCTATCTACCAGTGAAAGTCCGGTCAAAATCGGTCCAGCCGTTTCGGAGATACTCTTTGATTTCATGTGTTTTTATTTTTTTACGCGGAACCCTAATTGTTTTTCTAAAATTAAAGTAGCCTCAGTTACTCCTTATAACATCAGCTATCTGCCAGTGAAAATCCCGTCAAAATTGGTCTAGTAGTTTCGGAGATTACCCGGAACAAACACACAGACAGACAGACAGACAATTTTTTTTTTAACTACTTACTTAATCAAACGTAAATATTCAAATAGATATACTATCACTTTCTGATATAACTATCAATTACAATTTACAACTATTTCGTGATTATCAAATGGGTTTAGTGAAAATTAATTGTGTTGCTCATGGTTTGACAAGTTTGGAACCAGCTTTACCTATTATATTTACTTGGTAAGTACTTAAAAACAAAACCTAAAAAACTTTTTGCATGTAATAACACTTAACCAACAACTTGGTTCCTGACAGCAATCAATTTTTATTTTTGCACAAACTATGGGACCAACGGGATGTTTCTTCCCGGATACTTCAGGAGTTAAAGGGCAGGAGGTGGGATTTCAGTTGAGAAGCAGTTAGTAGGGTCTTACCTCCTCGCATCTGACTTCCACAGCACTGTGTTGGATCTTCTGATGTTCCTTCAAAACCTCTGCACTTGTGAAATTCTCACCGCACTGATTGCACGGGCTGAGGACACAATAAATTATATATTACTAGTCGCTGCCCGCGACTTCGTCCGCATATACTTAAGTAAAGTATTCTATGTGTTAATCCAGGGTATAAACTATCTGTGTTCCAAATTTCATCCGAATCAGTCCAGTAGTTTATGCGTGAAAGAGTAACAAACATACATCCACACTCACAAACTTTCGCATATATAATATTAGTAGGATACATTTTTAATCAAGCCCACTCGAGCAGTGATATTGACTACAGCTTATATACAGGGTGGTTCAACTAGGGCAGCACTACCCTCTCACAGAAGATAAATAAATAAATATCGCCAGACGAACACACCAACTGTACGGTCCCAAACTAAGCGACGCCTGTACTATGGGCACCGTACATTGGACTGGGGGCGATCCCGGTGACACCCAGACCTGGGCCCTTATTACGTTAGCTACTTAAATCGCAATAGAAAAGCAAACGCGAGCGATTGAAAGTTCTTTATAGCTTTCAAACGCTTGGGTAAATATTTGGTATTCCACTAGCGATTGACTTGCGAGTGATACAAGGTTCTCTGGGGTATGAATCGTGAAGCTCGTGTCAGCTGGTGGTTAGTAGATTACGGAAACACGTCAAAAGCGGAGCGTTGACAAGCGTTTGCTTTTCTATTGCGATTTAAGTAGCTAACGTAATAGGGGCCCTGGGCCCTAACCACGCTAGCTACTCAAATCGCAATAGAAAAGCAAACGCTCGCGATTACGTTTCAACCGCTCCGCTTTTGACGTTCTGCTGACACGAGCTTCACGATTTCCACTGACATTGATATGGTATGGTGTCAGCAAAAGGCCTAAAGTGGTCAGGGCCCTGGGCAAATTACTTAAAGGCCGTTTACGAAATTCGCCCCGGCGGGAATCGAACCCGCAACCACCATGTGCACTGCGCCAAGCGGTCGTCAACGATCGGCGTTAAGCAACAATTATTATGTAGCTGCGACTCGCACGATCAGTTAAAGAGCCGGAACTCCAAAACACGGCAAGTCGGCAACGCGCCCGCAATGCCTCTGATATTGCAAGCGTCTAGAGGCTACGGTAACAGCTTAACATAAGGCGGGTCGTCAGCTTGTTTGCCTACTTTATTATATTAATGATACATGGAGCAACACACTGGAGCTATTACATTTGTATTAATACTAGCTGCGCGCGCCGACTTCGTCCACATAGTATTTAACTTAACAAAAATTTCGGGATTATCCGGATAAAAAGTATCCTATGTATTAATCCCGGTTATAAACTGTGTTCCAAATTTCATCCAAATCCGTTCAGTAGTTTTTGCCTGAAAGAGTAACAAACAACGACACTCACAAACTTTCGCATTTATAATATTAGTAGGATCGATTGCCCTTTCAAAAATAAAAGAAATTCAACAAAATGTCAAAAGCCAAGCCCGCTGAGTTTTTTGCCGGATCTTCTCAGTTGAGGTCGCGTTCCGCTCCGGTTGTAGATATTATAAAAAAATAAATAAATTGTAAGTGCCCCCGTAGGCCTGAACAAAATAAACAATTTGAATCTGGGTGGTGATACTAACCTTAGATGACTATCACAGATTCCATTATCCGAGTACGTCGTATGTTTGTTCAAAGCGTCGAAACTCCTAAACCTGAATTGGCACAGCGCACATTTGTACTGGTCCGTCATGCTGGACTTCTGAAATTGAAGAAACCAATTTAAAAAAAAACAGCCACCCATCCAATTCGCGGCCTCGGCATGTGTAGCTTAACTTGAACTGACGAAGGAAGGACTAGGAACGGACGATGGTCATCAATCCACTTCCAAACCTGAGCAACTGTAGCTTAACCTCGCTTAAACAAACTTAAAGCTAGTTCTGAAAAACCGAACCAAGACCACCTCCATATAAAGTTTGAAATTTTTTAGGGGCCGTGCTTTCGCGCGCACTGTGAGACCTCACAGTAATGTTTGTGATTACGGGCTTTAGTTGTATACAAAAATGAGTCTTCTCATCTGGGGCCAAGCAATTTGACGACCGCTTGGCGCAGTGGTTCGAGCGTAGGCCACTCAACTCACTTATATGGTGGTTGCGGGTTCGATTCCCGTTGGGGTCAATTTCGGAAATGGCACTTTCGTAATTTGCCTATGTCTGGGTGTCACCGGGATCGCCCCCAGTCCGTTGTACGGTACCCATAGTACAAGCGTTGCTTAGTTTGGGACCATACAGTTGGTGTGTCAGTCTGGCGATGTTATTATTATTAAACTCTGGTAACCGCTGATACGTCTAAACTGACGTATCCGAATTCGTCACTTTTGACAGTTCTCCTATAGTTAGGTCGCGTTCCGATCCGGTAGTAGATATAAGAAAAAAATATGTTCAATTGACAATTAGTAAGTGCCCCAGTAGGCCTAAACAAAATAAACGATTTGAATTTGAATAGAAAACCTGTCAGAACTGACACGCCCAGTTACTCGATACGTCCGTTTTGATGTATCGCAAGTCAAATGTCAAAGTGGAGCGACAGTCGCAAACCGGTCACCGATCAATTTCCAAACCTCACCTGATCCCTGTGCGCCTTCTTAACGTGCATACTGAGCCCGTTGCGGCTTATGAACCTCTCGCCGCACTCCCCGCAGCTGTGCTCCGAGGGATGCCGCAGCCGCAGATGGGTCAAATAGCTTGTAGACTTCGAGAAGCAAGAGCCGCAGACTTTGCAGACGAATTTGTGGCCGCCATGCCATTTTAAATGCTCCTTGGCCTTGTGGCTAGACTTGCAAGTGTGATCGCACAGACGACAGGTGTATCTACGCTCGTGTGACGTGGCCGCATGGGCTTTGAGCGAGCGAGCATCCGGCCATCGGGTCTGACATACATCACACACTTCCGTGCCAGACGACTGGAATATAATAATAATAATTTAGCCCTTCTGACGTCCCACTCCTGGGCACGGGCCTCCCCTCAAACACGAGGGGGATTCAGGCCGTAATCCACCACGCTGGCCCAGTGCGGGTTGGCGGATTTCACATGTCTTTCGAAAATTGGTGTGATCTAAGACATGCAGGTTTCCTCACGATGTTTTCCTTCACCGTAAGCAAGTGATAATCATATAGAAATTATGATTCGCACATAGATTTCGGAAAATCCAGGGGTGCGAGCCGGGGTTTGAACCCAGGACCTGGTGCCCGTAAGACGCGTGCCTAACCAATCGGCTATCACTGCTTTATATACCATTGACAAATTGCTTATCATAAACTAATAAATAAATAAATATCGCCAGACGAACACACCAAGTGTATGGTCCCAAACTAAGCCTAGGGGATTCAGGCATGGCTTTCAGGGTCTCATATTCAAGGTGTAACGGGCATTGTAATGAAAACTGATGCCATTGATTCAACTCATGACTCTGGACGAAATTTTCCTTACTATTCGATAGATGGCGCTATACCAACATCGGAGACTTACTGTACAAATCTAAATCGCGCAAGAGATGTTGTATAACATTTTATACTCACAGAATCATGTCGAAGCATGTGGTTTTTGTATGTAGCGTCAGTCACGAACCCTTTGAAACATTTGTCGCATTTATAAAAGGAATTCTGATAATTGTACGAGTCCTTTCGCGCCAAGACCTCCTCCAATTGCTGCTGTTTCGTCAACACCACCATATCTATATTATTATCTTTGAACTCTATCTTGGAACTGCCACAAATGACATTCGCTCCGACGGTTATGTCATCAAAAGTATCGATAGTATCAATGGGGTTATCGATAAAATCGATTTCATCGAGTTCCTCTTTTATCTGGGTGATTTTTTTTAATTTCTTTTTCTTTTTAACTTTCATAGACAACGGCTCCTCATCACTGACCTCTTCCGATTTTATGTCATCTGAATCGATAAAAGTTCTTTCTTCTTCTGTATAGTCCGTATCTAATGTTTCTCTGTGAGTAGTAACGATAGTATATGGTAGAATTACTTGATGGGATACCCTATTTAAAGTGCGTATGTAGTCTGCTGTTAGCTGAAAAAACTAATCTTATATATACAATTCTCGTGTCACAATGTTAGTTACCATACTCCTCCGAAACCGCTCGAGCGATTTTTATAAAATTTTATATGCATATTCAGTAGGTCTGAGAATCGGCTACAATCTATTTTTCATACCCCTAAAAGACAGGACAACGTCTGTCGGATCAGCTAGTATATACCTAAAGATTTATAAATCTTTAAATCTTTTAACTATGTTTTAATAATTTTAATAACAATTACTCACCAATTGTTCCTCCATGATAGCATATTTCAGTAACTCCTGGCTTCTGAGACACCTCTTTTTGAACGCAACACATTTTGTGACCAGCGCTGAACAGTACGCACATAAATACTGTGGCAGACCATCATGGTTCATCTAGTAAAGAAAATGAAGCAGATTAAGGGCCTATGCACACCACGTTTTTTAAAAGTACCGTCGACGCGTGTTTGTAGCGGTACAGACGCGATACGCACGCGAGTTAAACGCAGCCTGACGAAGACGTTTGTAAGATAAAAGCGCGCCGTCTCAGAAACGCGCGTCGAAGATGTGTTTAAAAAACATGGTGTGCACTGGCTCTAATGGTGACAGTTTTGATTTATCAATTGGTAGAAATCCTCTGCTGATCATATTTCAACACTATTCTTCCAATTCCACTCACACACATATAAACATAATAATATGGGTAATATTCCAACAACATTACACATTACAATTACAATAATACAATACAAGACAATAAAACACAACACTGCCTTCTTCAGGCGACATTCATGTTTCCTAGCTTCTTACTTATACAACAAAATCAACTCACTTCTAAACATATTCAAAAAATCCTTGTATCAATGTAAATATATTATCAAAATGTACCTATTGAATTTAGATTATAAAGACACGGAATCCCTGCTTATGATTATTACCTGATATCTAACTGACTGAAATTACTCTTGCACAATCAAAACGCATTATAATGTACCTACATAACATGCAAACATACACCCTCACTAACATACCACACACTCCACACCAAACACTTTACATGCATACACCACACCATTTACACTCCGCACACCATACTCACCCGACATCTAAACACACACACCCTCTTATTTACTTTAATTAAAAGAACTGGTATAATTTCCAATACAAAAAAAGCGTTTATTCATATTGTAACTAACTCATCGCGGGAGTGTTTAGGCTCCAGTCCACTTTCAGATATATTTAAAATTATTTGTTATTAGCTCTAATTGTACCTCCTGTTATCAACTTATAAATAGCTATTGTTTTTAATGTGGAAATAAATATCATTTTTACTTTTAGTTACTAATAACTGAAAAAAAAAAACTATTTGTTGGAAATTAAAACCATAATGACAAAATTACTTTACCACTTCCCGCTAAAAAGTTATGTCTTATACGATAATCTATGCTTAAACCTTACATGTGCATTATGTACCAAATATATTATATTATGCAAATAGATATATATGTCGCCGCCAAATAGCTTAATTCGCCGTTCAATTAACAGGCTAGGGATTTAACTAAACGGCGCCGTTCAACTAACGGCCTGAATGACATTCAGCCATTTGATTAAACAGCTAGGCAAATGACTTGGATCGATGTCGTTTAACTACTTGCCTAGCCGTTTAATTACCTGCCTAGCCTGTTCATTTCAATTTAGTTCTACTTTCTACCACCTACCGCAGAAACTCACCAAACCGTCAATATCTCTATATTCCATATTCTCTTTGGTCAATATGGCGTCGGAAAAAAACAACTTTGATGGAATAATTTTATTAGGTACTTAGGTATTTTACGATTTTTTTTAGATCCACCGAATCTATTTGCCGGGTGGGGTTTCTGTGGGGTCATAAAAAAAATAACCCTAACCTAAACCCATCCATGTCGTTCTGCTTGGGTAGTATTTTGAAAAAGTTTTGTAGTACTTAAATGTCAACCAGTTGCCTAAGCATTAGCCAGCCAGTTTATTAAATGTTGTAATAGACGATACGGCTGAATATCATTCAGGCCGTTAGTTGAATGGCGCCGTTTAGTTAAGTGCCTAGGCTGTTAATTGAACGGCGAATTAAGCTATTTGGCGGCGACATATATACCACATGGTGTAGTTTAGACTTGAAAATAGGAATATGGGACATGTGGGACACATCCAACCTTTTATGGGACTATCTCGCCAATTTACTCAAAACGGGACTACACCTGGCATTACAGGACGGTCTCGCAGACTTCGGAAGAGTTGGCCGCCTTAGCCTACCACCCTCCCTCCTAACGTCAAAACGGGTGCAATGTGGGATCAGGTAGATGGCAATTGCATGTAGAAGAAGACATCCACATATCATAGCATGTAATTTCATCTGTCTAACCTGTGACTGGGCATTCTGTCACTATGTCTTCAGGCTCACGTTCGCCATTCAAGACAGCACAATCTATAACTTTTATGAGACGTAAATAATAAACCTACAATCTAACCTAAGACATAAAGTCTACAGTCCCAATCTAAGCAAAGCTGTGCTAAAAGGGGTACTACGGATACCTTATGTGGTATAGGGATCCCAGCAAAATGGACCAGGGCAAATTATGAAGTGTCAATTTCATAAATAAAATGTTTAATCCTCAGATTACAATTGGTTTGTAATCTGAGGTTTATACTTATTATAAGTATTTAATAAAGAAACACACACACAAACACCTGTATTATTGCATCGGCAGATGTCTCACTTATAAAAGGATAAAATTCGGCGTCTGCCAATAGTTATAATCAATTATATGTATATTATGGATAAATAAATGCGTTTGTACTCACATCAATCCCGGTTAGGTTCTCATAGGCTGTTTTCAAGCCATTTTCGTACATATAGTACAAGTTCACCTCAGTATCAAGGCAAACACGACAGGCGAACGGCTCCTCCATGATAATCACATATTATTCATACAATAAAATATGATTAAATTGCTGAAAACTCGTGTTTTCAAAACAAAATTGAGTAGATTGAGAAACTTGAGCAAAGTAAACCAAAGAGAATAAAATATTTGACAGTCGTCTAGGGATATTCAATAAACATCGATTTCTCGAATCCCTCGATGTTTTTAATTCGATATATCGAATCGATCCGATGTTTTGACAAACTGTTGATGCACTCGATGTATCGATGTATTTTCAGAAAATATCGAATACCAGTGAATTTAATGAAAACTCAGTTTGATCTCTAAATCATTCTCATTCATGGTTTTAATTTTTTATAAACAATATTTGAATCAGTGATGGTTTCCATGTGTACAGGGATGCCCGTACTAATTTGTCTGATAGGGGTTGGGTAGGGTTGATATAAATACTGATATAGCTGATAAAAGTTGTCTATACAAATAAATAAAGTTGGAGTGTCTGTTTGTAATATCAAAATAACACCTTTTCACTAAATGCATATGAAAGTACATACGACACCTATAACAAAAACGCGATTTAAAAAATGATTGTCTGTCTGTCTATCTGTCTGTGTGTTTGTTCTGGGTAATCTCCGAAACGGCTGGACCGATTTTGACGGGACTTTCACTGGCAGATAGCTCATGTATTAAGGAGTATTAGGTACTTATATTAAGGACTTAGGCTACTTTTATTTTAGAAAAACAAAATTTAAAAAATGGGTCCTGTCACGCGGGCTCAGAACGCGGGAGCGGGCTTTTTTGTTAAGTTAAATTTCACGCGGACGAAGTCGCGGGCTCAGCTAGTTATATTATAAAACTGACATAAAACTTAAGTAATGGGAGTGAATTTAATGAGGGGTGAGAACGTGCGGTCAGCGGTTTGCTTGATGACCGATGACGAACTGATTTTGGTTGCAATACAATTTGCGTAAATGTGAACATTTGGGTCAAAGTGTGAATGCTGCTTCGGCAAATGTACGTGTATGGTCACCATGAAAAGTAGTTTTTTCTTAGTTATATAGATTTCTTCAACATTCAGCATCCTTGAACACACACAATAAATGTGCAGTCATGGACAGTGCTGGTGTAGGAGTAGTATAATAATTATAACTTGACGCTTGCGTGGACTGTCAGAAGGCTGACTAGGTGAGGGCTTTGTGGTGTGATGTTATGTTAGAAAAAGTACTCGATTTTCAGTAAACATCGATGTTTGTAACCGATATATCGAAAGACATCGATACACACTTGCGATATATCGCATCGAAAAAAACATCGATGTTTTTTCGAAGTGGACACCCCTACAGTCGTCTCGTCGCGCACAAGCTCCACTTTATTATCTAATCTGTGATTATGAGTCATGGGCGTTTTAGAAAATTTGGTCGTATCGATATCAAAGATGCGGTACGATATTGACATCATTCGTTTTGGTATCGATGCCTATCAGTATGTGTGCGTGTGTAGTCTACCTAATGTTCGTACATACGTAGTGTGTACGAGGCATGCCTTTTAAGTTCTGTCGTTTCCATAATTCCCGGCAATTTTGAATTTGGAACTGTTCTATATTCGAATGTGTTTAAATTTTGAATCTCAAAACAGTTGAATGTATTAGGATTAATGTTATTGTTTAGTCACAGCGTCGATTAGAATCTGTCAGGTTACGTACGAAAATGAATCTTTCTAAGGAAAATGTTCGTGCAATAATTTTCTACAACTTTAGAAGAGGCCTGACACGGCTTCAGTGTTTTGAAGAGCTAATATCTGTGTTCAGGGATGAAGCCCCATGTCTGCGGACTGTCGAACGCTGGTATTTAGAATTCCAGCGTGGACATACTAGTGTTAGTGACAAATCTCGCGAAGGTCGCCCAAAATCTGCATTCACTGAAGATAACATCATTGGAGTGAGACAACTAATTCTCGAAGATCGTCATGTGACGTATCGAGAGATAGAGGCTCTATTAGGCATCTCAGGGACAACCATTCAGAAGATCTTGCATGAAGCGCTTGGTGTAAGAAAGCTAGTTTGCCGTTGGATACCGCATCTGCTTTCCGACGATCACAAGGCGGCTCGCGTCAGATGGTGTAAGAAAACTCTGCAAAGGTTCAACCGAGGAGAGTCAAATCACGTCTACGACATCATCAGTGGTGACGAATTTTGGATCTATGCCTACGATCCTGATTCCAAACAACAATCTACAATCTGGGTCTTTCAAGACGAGCCAAAGCCGACTAAAGTTGTTCGTTCTCGAAGCACTTCAAAGAAGATGGTGGCCACGTTCGTTAGAAAAACCGGCCATGTTGCGACTATTGCACTTGATGATCGTAGAACGGTTAACGCAGAGTGGTATACCACAGTTTGTTTACCACAAGTCATCGCCGAACTTCGAAAATCTAACTCAAAGCGACGCATCATCCTGCACCACGACAATGCAAGTTCACACAGCGCTCGTCAAACGATTGAGTATTTGAAGCAGGAAAAAGTAGAAATTCTTGACCATCCTCCATACAGTCCTGACCTAAGCCCTAACGATTTTTTTACATTTCCTAAAATTAAGAAAAGTCTTCGTGGTCAAAGGTTCCAGTCCAGTGAAGAAGCAGTCGACGCTTTCAAGTCAGCCATTTTGAACACCCCCACTTTAGAGTGGAATAAATGTTATAATAACTGGTTTGAGCGAATGGAAAAGTGTATTAAGCTACGTGGTGAATACTTTGAAAAACAATAAAAAGTACTATAAGGTTCTAGTTGTGTTTTTTTCTTCAAACGACAAAACTTAAAAGGCATCCCTCGTAGTATACCCAATAAAGTTTGTGGTTCGTACACTACTTGACTAAGTTCCCAGAAATAGGATAACAAAAAGATATATATAATTTTTATATATATATATATAATTATATATATATTAATGGCCTCTTACAATTGGGTCAAGCCCAATATGATTCTGCCAATGTCGAGTAATGAATAGCAATAACAAACACAATTAATAACAATAAAATACGAAAATGTGACCGTCCATTTTGGAAAACCAAAATTATATATATTAATTATATATTTAACGAAAATACAAAAAATATAGCTGTTTTATTATTTACGGACATTTTTCGACATTTCCGGTCTCGTTTCCGATTACGAAAATTTTTCGTCAGGGGTGCAGCTTAACACCCAAAATGTACCTAGTTTAATATGCGAGTATGTGATGGGCGGGTCGTGTTAATAACATTTTATTTGAAAAAAATCTTTATATATACACATTCAATTATTAATCTTATAAAATTGACTTGACTGTAAGTTGTGTTTTGCAAAAAAGTTAATTTTTCATTGCTTTTTAATAAAAATCAAACACATAAATAAATGTTAATTTATATTTAGTAACATAGTTTAGTAACATATTCTGATATCATCTCAATAGTTCTTAAATAGTAAAGAAAAGCTGATAAAAACTTTTTGTGTAGGTATAGGGTATAGTCTTTGATAAAATAAGTTATTCAAAAGGTATAGTGTAGTAAAAATAAAAATGTTAGTTATATTATAAATATGCATGTTAGTTTATAAGGTATATATCTATTGGCCTGAAACGCCTGAAAATAAATAAAAATAATATATAATTAAATAAAAATCGGCTTTTATGCGATTATTAGATTAATTTACTACGCGTAGTCTATGCTAAACTATACGCAGCACATCACTAAAGGCAACACGAAATGACGTCACATTGACAGATATATAAAATCAAAATGGCGATTGTGGCATAGAAAAATAATATCTTGATTTTATTTCGTAATCTGTGCTGTGAGACGAAATTTCCTGCGCTATAATAGCTATGTCGGACTCGGACATGTTCTACTGTTCCTTCGTGAGCATACATTATATTATCTGTGAATGCGGCGAAACATTTCCATCGGATGAAGATTTGAAAGTTCATTTGGAGCGTGAACACACCACACAGAAAAAAGATAAAACCGAATATAGATGTGGAATTGTAAGTGTTTTTGCATAAATAAAAAATATTAATTTCACTCTATTATCATATAAACAGTCTATTACCAACATTATCGGATAGATAGTCATCAAAATAAAACCTTCTCCGAGATAATTCTTCTAGAGAAACTTCATTGCTATCGGTCCTGCAGTTTCGTAATAATAAGCATATAAACATACAAACAGCTGATCATCTCTGACCCTGGCTGTCACCCCTAGAGTCATATTATGTCGTAAACATTTAGATGGGCGCCTATGCCTATTTAGGTAAGTACTGTATAACAAAAACAATTGCAGATTTGACTCCTAGTTACCTTATTCTTTACCGACCAACAGGAAATTCCTGTTCCCAAATCCCCCCCTACCCTTAAGGCGGAAACTGGTGACGCTCACGCCTGTACCTGTATTTTGTTCCAGTGCGATGCTCCGTTCGATAATGAACATGATTGTATTGAGCACTATGAAAGCGCCCACATCGGGATCCAGGAGGAACATGACTATGTCGAGGTGTATTCACAGGAAGAGGAGGACAAGGATATTAAACATGAAGACTTACAGGTGCCAAGTTTTATAATATACTAGTTTCTGCCTGCGACTTCGTCCGCGTATACTTAAGTAAAGTATTCTATGTGTTAATCTAGGCTATAAACTATCTGTGTACCAAATTTCATCGAAATCCATTCAGTAGTTTTTGCGTGAAAGAGTAACAAACTCACAAACTTTCGCATTTATAATATTTGTAGGACTAGCGACCCCCTCCAGCTTCGAACGGGTATTTTTATTTCAGTGTTCCTCTATTATGCATTTATCACTGCATAGTATAAAACAAAGTCGCTTCCCGCAATTATAAGTCGACGACTCCTACGTAGAAAGCACCATGTCGAAACAAATGTTTTTAGACATGTCGCTTTATACGTAGGGGCCGTCGAAGTAACAAATGATCATCTATATTTATATTATCTTCCTGAATTCTTCGTCGTAAATTATTGCCGGTCGACGTGTTGTCAGCTAAAGGACAACTATTTACGATGAAGAAATCACAAAGATAATATTAATGGCTATTGGATTTTAATTGGCTTGAACATCAAAAAAATTAGTAGTAGTAAGCTCCCTAGCCAAAATAAGACCTAATACCATTAAGCATTATTTTTAACCCTCGACGAAAAAGAGGGGTGTTATAAGTTCAACATTTGTGTATCTATGTGATAATTTTGTTTGTTTTTTTGTTAGAAAGGTATTCTGAATGAGAGTGTTCTTAGCCGTTTTATGAAAATCGGTTCAGCCGTTTGAAAATGATCAGCTCTTTTATAGTTTAAAAAGTTGTTGCATTGGGTTTTTTTTATTTTCAATCTTTTGTTTACAGAATGCTATTACTAAACCACATAAAGTGATGAATGTATTATCAGACAAAATAATTATAACACCAGAGAATTCAATGAAAATATCGAAGAATGAAGTGAAAATATCAGAGAATGATGATGATATACGCTTTGATGATATCAAGGAGGAAGTGTCTTATGATGAGGCTAGTACTGAGTATTCCATGCCAAAAAGGGCTGTTAAGAAACAAGTCAAAAAGTCTAAAACACAATATAATAAAAAGAATGTTGTCTGTGAAGTCTGCGGAAAGAAATATGCTGTGAGTATACCCAATAGTCAATAAAACAAGTATCTATCTAAATATATATAACTCAAAGGTGACTGACTGACATAGTGATCTATCAACGCACAGCCCAAACCACTGGACGGATCGGGCTGAAATTTGGCATGCAGGTAGATGTTATGACGTAGGCATCTGCTAAGAAAGGATTTTGATTAATTCTACCCCCAAGGGGATAAAATAGGGGATGAAAGTTTGTATGGAACTTTGTCCATTAAATTCCACGTGGACAAGTCGCGGGCACAGCTAGTTTATAAATAAAGACTTGTTTAGTAGAGTAGGGAATTACCTACTTAAATATTAGTCCATAGGGTAAAGTCAGTGTCACGGACTCCAAATTTAAAACAATTAGAAAGCCCTTAGATATTTGTAGCTTTTTAGTGTAACCGGGTTATTTTGAAATCGGTTATAATTTTTCTTAAAATGGTTTTTTTACATACATACGTACATATTGCATTCCTGTTGACCGTAAATCGTCCGTATCTCACAAACTACTGGACCGATTTTGATATAATTATATAGGACCATCTGCAGAGTATACCCTTTCAAACAAAAAATATAATTTTGAAAATCAGGCCATAATTAACAGAGTAGTTGCTGGACATACATAAAAAGAAATATCCGGAACTTGTGCAGAAACACTGTCAGGATTCATTATTGCAATTATTTTTTATTATTTATTCGCGACACCACACTGTTCAATGCGAAATGGAAAGACGAAACGAAAATAACTGGCTTGCTTTCTATAAGAGTGAGAGAGAGACAGACAGAGAAACACGCGCACGCCGCACGGCTTACAACTATAGCAAAAAGTGTCGTTACAACTTTTGGTCTTAATCTTTTCCGTCTAGCCCCCTATCGCAACGCGCGATAAGGAACTTCGCTCCAAAATACATACAGACTAACTTAGAACCCCCTCCTTTTTTGGTAGTCGGTTAAAAATACCTCCCTAATGGCTGTTGTTTTGTTACAGTCGAACGCAGCACTGAGGTATCATCAGAGAGTCCACACCGGCGAAAGACCATACAAGTGTACTGAGTGTACTAAATGTTTCACTATGCCTTTATTTCTACAGGTAATAATATAATAATATAATTACAATATAATAATATAATTATAATATAATAATATATACTAGGTGAAACAGAAGAGTATACTATTTTTTTGCAACATTAATTTGTAATTCTAAAACAATCGGCTTTGTGGGACAGTTGAAGTACTAAAGGGTTTGTAGACTTGTTAAATCTGTCAACAGCTGTATACAATATAAAACCTTTTGTTTTTCAAGTTTCCTCCAAAGCTGATATTTTTAGAATTACAAAGTAAATTTTGAAAAAAAGTATACCCTTTCTGTTTCAACCTGTATAGAAGATGTATATAATAATATAAATAATTTTTGTATTTCCAGATTCACTTGCGCACGCACACCGGCGAGCGGCCCTACGCGTGTCCGCATTGTCCAAAAGCTTTTAGCAACAAGGCGGCGCTAATACGTCACAACAGGGTGAGACTTATTCGCATGTATCTCGAAAACGGCTAAGCCGATTCTAGTGAAACCTAGCTAAGAACCGCCTCGGGAGTACGAGCTGTCGAATGATAAAAGTCGCGCTGAAATCTGTGCATTCGTTTAGGAGGCATGATGTCACAAATTGGTACCTTAAAGTTGGTTTATGTCACAAAGATTTTCTATCCTTGACACGTCATAATCATCATCATCATCTGCCTTACCTTTTCCCATTATCTGGGGTCGGCGCAGTATGTCTTTTCCTTCCATACATCGCGCTTTCCTGTCATACTCACATCCACTCCAACCTCGTTCATATCATTCTTAATACAATCCATCCATCTTTTCTTGGGCCTTCCTCTCGCACTGTATCCATCCACATTCATATTCATCACTCGTTTAGTCACATGCTTCTCATCCCTTCTCATCACGTGTCCAAACCATTCCAGCCTCCTACCTCTCACACTCTTGACACGTCATAATAAAACTTGAAATTACAGTTTTACTTGGCAATGGCTACATTTTTAAATGTGACATAGTCGGCTAACGCGTACCATCCGCCTTAAGTTAAGCAGTTACCATGCCCTATAGATGATTGTGATACCAATAGTATTGCTTGAACATTACTCACCTGAATAGAAAGTTGAATAGAGAGATGAGACATCGTACGTAACTCAGCTATCAGCTCACTTAACGCCGATCTTCTGTGAGAGAGGCTGGTACAACACCAGTTGGCTACAAAGCTTGGATCTACTATTGTAAAGCGAAATGCGAAGTCCTTTTAAAGGGCCATTCAGAAGATGGGTGCATGTGAAGGCAGCTGGAGGAGGCCTTTTCCAATAAGAGGCATACATATAAGGCGGTCGATAAATAGATGTGAAAATACTAGGGATATAACATACATCTACTAAGTGCAAATTAAATAACATCGTACTAATATTGTAAATGCGAAAGTTTGTGAGTGTGGATGTATGTTTGTTACTCTTTCACGCAAAAACTACTGAACGGATTTGGATGAAATTTGGAACACAGATAGTTTATAGCCGGGATTAACACATAGGAGGATACTTTTTATACCGATAATCCCGAAATTTTTGTTAAGTTAAATACTACGCGGACGAAGTCGGTGGGCACAGCTAGTGTATTATCATTGCACGTTGGTGTCTGAATAAAGGCTATCATGATTATGTCTCTCTGTATCACGGGTTCTGCCCGGTCCTTTGGAAGGCTTGCATGGGGACAGGGGTCCAACATGTAGAGGTCCTTCGTGAGAAGTTTATAGTCATGTAACGCACATGGCGAGGTCACATAGGACATACAGGTTGAAACAGAAAGGGTATAGGTACATTTATTTCAAAACTTACTTTGTAATTCTAATACTATCAGCTTCGAAGGCAACTTGAAAACCATAAGGTGTTACAGGGATACAGCTGTTGACAGATTTCACAAGTCTACAAAACCTTTAGTACTTCAACTGTCCCGCAAAGCTGATGGTTTTAGATTTACAAAGTAACGTTGCAAGAAAAATAGTATACCCTTTCTGTTTCATCTAGTATGGAGCGACTTGACCCCAACAGGTGCAGGAACTATTGCAAATATGGAAAGAGGAAAAGGTTTAATTGGTGGAGTTGGCATAATAATAATAATAATTTTATTTTGCTCAAAACAATGGTATAAAAAGGCCTTACGTAGTTAATGAAGTTCAACATGTTTTTGTCGTACTGGAGGACATGCAAAATGTGTTATAATTACATCATAAGTTACATTATCATATCAACATTTGTCATTCATGAAATCAATGACACTATAATAACATTTATTCACCGGTAACGTTTTCAATTTTGATTTAAATAAGTTTGTATTTAGTTCCTTTATGTCTTCCGGAACTTTGTTATATATTATTGGAGAATGCTGTTATGCAATAATGCCGTTTTGGCAGGGTGAACACAAAGTCTTTCTTTATCACGTCGGATTCGAGTGCTATTGTCAGACATTCTTGGGAATAAATGAGGGTTGTTCCTTACAAATAAGGCCACTTCAAGTATGTAAAGTGACGGAAGTGTAAGAATGGACTGAGGATTCAGTTGTCGCCGCCAACTAGCTTAATGCGCCGTTTAATTAACAGCCTAGGCACTTAACTAAACGGCGCCGTTCAACTAGTGGCCTGAATGATATTCAGCCATTTGATCAAACAGCTAGGCAAATGACTTGGATCGATGACGTTTAATTACCTGCCTAGCCTGTTCATTTTAATTTAGTTCTACTTTCTGCCACCAAGCGCCGAAACTCACCAAACTGTCAATATCTCTATATTCTCTTTGGTCAATATGGCGTCGGAAAAAAACAACTTTGATGGAATAATTTTATTAGGTACTTAGGTTTCTTACGATTTTTTTTAGATCCACCGAATCTATTTGCCGGGTGGGGTTTCTGTGGGGTCATAAAAAAAATAACCCTAACCTAAACCCGTCCAGGTCGTTCTGCTTGGGTAGTATTTTGAAAAAGTTTTGTAGTACTTAAATGTCAACCAGTTGCCTAAGCATTAGCCAGCCAGTTTATTAAATGTTGTAATAGACGATACGGCTGAATATCATTCAGGCCTTTAGTTGAACGGCGCTGTTTAGTAAAGTGCCTAGGCTGTTAATTGAACGGCGAATTAAGCTATTTGGCTGCGACAGGGCTATTGCAAAGGAATCGGACACCTGCCATCATCAGTATTATCTATCTTCGGCAGGTGGTGACTTGCCTCTCACTAGACGGACCATGATAATTACCATCATTATTATTATATTGCAGGTTCACACCGGGGCGAAGCCCTACGAGTGTCCCCAGTGCGGGAAGTTCTTCACACAATCCAACTCAATGAAACTACACGTCAATACCGTACATTTGAAGATGCCAGCTCCTTACAAGAGCAAGAGTAGGAGAAACAAACAGAAGGAGAGGGAAATGCAAAGACAAGTCATATTGACGGTGATTAAGGATGCTAAAATTGATGAAGGTGAAGAATCTTTACTAACATAAAAAAATAATTAAGCCCTTTTGACAACCCACTCCTGGGCACGGGCCTGCCCTCAACACGAGGGGGATTCAGGCCGTAATCCACCACGCTGGCCCAGTGCGGGTTGGCGGATTTCACATGTCTTTCGAATATTGATTAGATCTTCTAAGACATGCAGGTCTCCTCACGATGTTTTCCTTCACCGTAAGCAAGTGATAATTCTCAGGAACAGCAACAGAATGTGAGCAGGCGACACCATTGTCACTAAATAAGTAAATTGTAATAAAATCCTAAATTCTCTTCCAGTGGACAGCATCAGCGAACAATCCAATGTGTACATAAAACCTGAAGTGATATACAAACAGGAAGTAGAAGAAGACGTCTTAGAAGTCGGCGAACAGGAAGTAGAAGATGACGTCTTAGAAGTCGGCGAACAGATGGTAACATACGATGTGATATACGAAGTGGAATAGACTCTGGTATAGGTAGGTACAGTTAAAGGTCTATCAATTAATCTCAAGTCTAAGAGTGATCTTAAGTAAAGTAAATAAAATAAATATAAATATCGCCAGACTGACACACCAACTTTATGATCCCAAACTAAGCAACGCTTGTACTATGGGTACCGTACAATGGACTAGGGGCGATCCCGGTGACACCCAGACCAGGGCAAATTACGAAAGGCCGTTTCGGAAACTTTTAAATTATTTAAAGACATTCTAATAATAATTTAACATAGGTATTAACCACTAGTTTCTCCCGCAACTTCGTCCGCGTAGACTTCTGTGTTCCAAATTTAATCCAAATCCGTTCAGTAGTTTTTCGTGAAAGAGTAACAAACAAACATCCACACTTACAAACTTCCGCATTTATAATATTAGTAGGATTTTTCAACCTGTATTGGGATTTTTTATTACGTGATATTCGGAGAGCTATCATATTTTGACATTTCAGATGTTATAAACCTTTTTTGTTGACTCTTATTTTTAAGTAGGTAAAAGTACATATTGATTTTAATGATAGAAACACGAAAATGGATTTTGATATATTAAGGACTAGCTGTGCCCGCGACTTCGTCCGCGTGGAATTTAAATGACAAAGTTTCATACAAACTTTCATCCCCTATTTTATCCCCTTGGGGGTAGAATTAATCAAAATCCTTTCTTAGCGGATGCCTACGTCATAACATCTACCTGCATGCCAAATTTCAGCCCGATCCGTCCAGTGGTTTGGGCTGTGCGTTGATAGATCACTATGTCAGTCAGTCACCTTTGAGTTATATCATTAGATCATGTAGGTGGCCGAAATCCCGCTCGGATGACGTGAAGTAAAATAAGCATGAATGAAACACATGTTTAAAAATGATAACATTATAAAGGCATCCTGGCATGCCTTTTACTAAATCCGCGTCCTAAGAAAAAATACACTATACGTTGTTGACAATGCCATTTTGTATTGGAACGACATATCCAAGATCGCTCTCAGATTTGAGATCGATTTATTAATTAATAAGGGCCTTAATCCATAAAGACGGGCCACACCATATGTGTTAGTTCTATAACTACAAACTCATTAGAGCCCGCGTGGTATTACGATAAAATAAAATTAGCCACCTAACTT
Organism: Notodonta ziczac; assembly: GCA_918843915.1. Classification (NCBI taxonomy): domain Eukaryota; kingdom Metazoa; phylum Arthropoda; class Insecta; order Lepidoptera; family Notodontidae; genus Notodonta; species Notodonta ziczac. The sequence continues at coordinate 3,438,936 of OU974064.1, forward strand.
ACTCCTTATAACATCGGCTATCAGCCAGTGAAAGTCCCGTCCAAATCGGGCCGGTCGTTTCGGAGATTAGCCGGAGTAAACAGAGAATAATGATTTTGTTGTTATAAGTACCGTAATGAATACTTTAATTATAATATGAATTTAGTAAATTGCAAACAGACACCTCATTTATAAACCCCCGACGAAAAAGAGGAGTGTTAAAAGTTTGACATGTGTATCTATGTATCTGTCTGTCTGTGGCATCATAGCGCCCAAGCGGATGAACCGATTTTAATTTTGTTTTTTTTTGTTAGATAAGTATTTTGATCGAGTGTTCTTAGCTTTGTTTCATGAGAATCGGTTCATCCGTTTGAAGATTATCCGCATCGGGGTTTTTAAAACTTTCAATTTAGAGTTGTATTTAAGTAGGTGAGGTCTCACAGACACATATATGCTTAGATACAACCCCTCTTAAATAGTGGGGCAAGTCTTCAAGATTGAAACATCTATACAAGCAAAATACTGTACCTTTTTCATGTTAAAAAAATAAAATGGATTATATTATAATATATTGTTTTTTTTTTTTGTGACTAATCTCTACACACTCCCACCACTGTCACTCCTGTAAGCCAGAATTGCTACTCTTAGCAATGATAGTCGATATATAGTGACATTCGGATTGTCGAATCCTACTCTAAATTCTATACTTTTAGAGTCGTATATCGTCTGACCAAACGATAATTTTATATTGTTCGTTCAGTAATCGATACGTCAGTAAATATGACATTTAGAGTAGGATTCGACGCTACGAATGTCACGATATATCGATTACCGTTGCTAAGAGTAACACCACTGGATCGACATTGACGTCCAACACAGATATAGATTTACATAGATAACGCAAGTATCACCATTTGTATTGAAACCAAGCGTGCCGAATTTTTAACACCTACTGTGACGTCACAAGTGACGGGAAATCCAAACCGATTCAAAGACACCGATGCCGCCGATGCCCCTCCGCCCGCTACGATTCTCTGGAGTGATTATTTCGCTCATGCTCATATATTTTATATCTGTAGTCGCGCGGACTGTAAGTTAGCGGCGACCGACCTTGACGTTTGGTCGGGGTTTCGTACACGCGAAGTACATGCATTTGCGTTATCTATGTAAATCTATATCTAATAATAAGATAAGTTCATATAAACACATTGATTATATATTGTTTAGCATTCAAGTTGGTATTCTTCTATTTCTAGATGTTTTCACTTGTCCTTCCGTATGGATCTGCAAAATAATTCACAACCACATAAAATATAAATAAAATTTCCACTTTTCCGTAGCCCAGTCACACTCAAGCCCTTATTAATAAATCTCAAGTCTGCGAGCGATCTTGGAAACGTCATTCTTATGTCATAATAATAATAATTTGGCCCTTTTGACATCCCACTCCCGGGCACGGAGCTCCCCTCACTACAAGGGGGATTCAGGCCGTAATCCACCACGCTGGCCCAGTGCGAGTTAGCGGATTTCACATGTCTTTTGAATATTGGTTACATCTTCTAAGACATGCACGTTTCCTCACGATGTTTTCCTTCACTGTAAGCAAATGATAATCATATATGTAGAAATTGATTCGCACATAGATTTCAAAAACCCACAGGTGCGAGCCGGGGATTGAAGCGAAGACCCGCAAGACGCGTGCTTAACCAATCGACTGTCACCGCTATTATCTTATGTGATACCAGTACAAAGACTCATCAAAAGCGTGCTCAAGATCGATTTATTAATAAGGCTCAAAGATACTCACATTTTCATGATTCCTTAAAGCAGGCAGTCGTTTGAATGTTTTGGAACAAAGCTTACAGGCAAACGGGCGATCATTGGAATGAACTCTCAAGTGAGACTGCAATTTGAAAAACAGCATTTAATATTATTATATTAATACTAGCTGTGTCCGCGACTTCGTCCGCGTGGAATTTAATTGACAAACTTTCATCCCCTATTTTATCCCCTTGGGGGTAGAATTAATCAAAATCCTTTCTTAGCGTATGCCTACGTCATAACATCTACCTGCATGCCAAATTTCAGCCCGATCCGTCCAGTGGTTTGGGCTGTGCGTTGATAGATCACTATGTCAGTCAGTCAGTCAGTCAATAAGTCAGTCAGTGACCTTTGAGTTATATATATTAAGATTTATAGGTATGAAAAATAGATGTTGACCGATTCTCAGACCTACCCGATATGCACACAAAATTTCATGAAAATCGGTCGAGCCATTTCGGAGGAGTTTGGCAACAAACACCGCGACACGAGAATTTTATATATTAGATATCACGCCTGTTGCCATCGAACAGGTAGACAGAGGTGGCCTGTCACAGACCAATAAGACAAGACACAGAGGTGCTACTCTTAGCAACAATAATCGATATATCGTGACATTCGTATCGTCGAATCCTGCTCTAAATTCTATCTCTTTTGCCGTCGTATACCGTCTGAACGACGTTAAAACGTTATAGAAGTACTACTCTTAGCAACGATAATCGATATATCGTGACATTTGTATCGTGGAATTCTACTCTAAATTCTGTCTTTTTTGCCGTCGTATATCGTCTGAATGAACGATAATTTCGTATTGTTCGTTCAGTAATTAATACGACGGCAAAGTATATGGAATTTAGAGTAGGATTCGACAATACGAATGTCACAATATATCGATTATCGTGGCTAAGAGTAGCACCCCAGGTATGTACTCGCAACACGATAAATGAATCAATTTGAAAACTGGTTAAGGTTTTCATACCCCTACTGTACCTGCAGTAATCTCTTCATGGTGAATCTTTTGGTGCAGTGTGTACATTGATAGGGCCTCTCCCCTGTGTGGTTCCTCTGATGGTACAGCAGCCGACATTTGGTCTGTAACAGGAGTTTCATAATATATTCAAATTCAAAGCGATACGATTAACTACAGCTTCTATATGGGCTGGGTCGTCCAGAGGTGTTACTCTTAGCAACGATAATCGATATATCGTAACATTTGTCGTGTCGAATCCCACTCTAAAATTCCATCTTTTTTGCCGTCGTCGTATCGATTACTGAATGAACGATACAATGTTCAACCGATACGATGTTCAAACGATATACGATGGCAAAATAAATGGAATTCAGAGTAGGATTTGACAATACAAATGTCACGATATATCGATTATCGTTGCTAAGAGTAGCACCCCTGGTTATTAAGTCTCTCACAGAAGATTGTCGTATAGACTACTAGCTGTGCCCGCCGACTTCGTCCACATAGTATTTAACGTATCAAAAATTTCGGGATTATCGGGATAAAATGTATCCTATATGTTAATCCCGGTTATAAACGATCTGTGTTCCAAATTTCATCCAAATCCGTTCAGTAGTTTTTGCGTGAAAGAGTATCAAACATACATCCACACTCACAAACTTTCGCATTTATAATATTAGTAGGATTATATATATATAAACTAGCTGTGCCCGCGACTTCGTCCGCGTGGAATTTAATTGACAAAGTTTCATACAAACTTTCATCCCCTATTTTATTACCTTGGGGGTAGAATTAATCAAAATCCTTTCTTAGCATTCGCATTCGCGTCACGTCATAACATCTACCTGCATGCCAAATTTCAGCCCGATCCGTCCAGTGGTTTGGGCTGTGCGTTGATAGATCACTATGTCAGTCAGTCAGTCAGTCACCTTTGAGTTATATATATTTAGATATTATACCTGTTTCATAGGATGAGTGAGAGAGTCGGAAGCCCAACCGAACCCTTCCTTCTCCCCTCTGCCGCACTCTACTTTAGTTCGTACAACGTACAACGTACGACCAATGTGTTTGGTAATGCAAGCATCTATAGGCTAAGGTAACTGCATAACGCGCGCGCACACACAAGAGAGTCGAGAGCGGCGGCGGAGACGGGGCGTGACGGCACGAGTGGCCGTCATGCCATTTACCGTGACGGCAAACTGGTATACTTCACTGCCAAAGTGCGCAAAAAGATGTCTCACATCAAAAATAAAGTGGTCTCATTGAATTAAAGTGCGCAAAAAGATGTTTCACATAAAAAAATAAGTAGGCCTCATTGAATTAAAGTGCGCAAAAAGATGTTTCACATAAAAAAGTTGGTCTTATTGTTCTCACCGGGCAGGCCATACCGCACACCTCGCAGACCCAAGGCCTGGCCTTCTTCCTGGAGGCCACTTCCTCGGAGTCCACGTGCATTCTTCGGTAGTGTGCTCGATACTGGGACTCGTGGGCAAAGGATTTTGTACACTATAATAAAACACCACCACAAAATGTATTAGTTGATTGAGGTAAGTCTTAATAAATCGATATCAAGTCTGAGAGCGATCTTGGAAATGGCATTCTCTATGTCATACCAGGACAATATGATGATGTCAAAAGCGTACTCAAGACCGCTATTAGAGTTGAGATCGATTTATTAATTAATACGGGTCCGTATTAATTAATCGAATAAGTCCGCGAGCAGTCGTAAGTACGCTTTTGACATATCATTTTGTACTGGTATAACATACGAATGGCATTACCAAATTTTTTAAAAAAAATTCAAACTGACGATCCAAGATTGGAACTTACTTTTTCACAAGCGTAGACCTTTGATCTCCTATGTACTGTCATCAAATGGTTTCTGAGTTGCATCGCGTCGTCGAAACATTCCCCGCAGTGTGAGCACGAGTCGCCAGTCGCGCAACTGTCGCGCGACTGTTGCGCGTGGTTGCGCAACGCGGCCGGCGACACGAAAGGCTTGTCGCAAGCTTGACAATGGAATGAAAGGGATATCTGTGGGGGAGATGGGAATGATGGGATGCTTTTCATAATGGCCATAATTCTTAAAGATACTCGTAAATAACTAAATACTCGTATTTATAAGCCAGTATGCTAGTTTAGGTGAAAAAGCCAATATAATATGTGATTATAATCTGTTGTTTTGTCCAAATAAATTATATAATAAATAATAATATTAATAATAAATTTAGCCCTTTTTGACGTCCCACTCCTGGGCACGGGCCTCCCCTCACTACGTGGGGGATTCAGGCCGTAATCCACCACGCTGGCCCAGTGCGGGATGGCGGATTCCACATGTCTTTCGAACATTGGTTAAATTTTCTATGACATGCAGTTTTCCTCACGAGTTTTTCCTATCATAATAATATAGAAATTATGATCCGCACATAGATTTCGAAATACCCAGAGGTGCGAGCCAGTGTTTGAACCCAGGACCTTGTGCCCGCAAGACGCGTGCTTAACCAATCGGCTATCACTGCTAAATAAATCCAAATAAATTAACAAGTAGGAATAAGCCAAGAAAGATGAATAGGTAAATTGGCCAACAATGCTTAATTAGCCATTTAGCCAAGTAACTCACATCTCTATGGGCCCTCTTCTTGTGTGCATTGAGGCCAAATTGCCCAATGAACGCCTCGCCACACAGCTCACACCACATCAACTCCGACGGATGATTGAGACGCATGTGAGAGAGATAGCTCGAAATATTCCTGGGTATAATGATATTCTTGCATATACAGGTTGAAACATAAAGGGTATACTTTTTTTTCAAAACTTCACTTTGTCATTTTAAAACTATCAGCGTTGGAGGAAACTTGAAAAACAAAAGGTGTTACAGGGATACAGCTGTTGACACATTTCATAAGTCTGGAAAACCATTAGTACTTGCACTGTCCCACGAAGCCGATAGTTTTAGATTTACAAAGTCAAGTTGCAAAAAAAATAGTATAACTTTTCTGTTTCAGCTAGTACAGAGATATTCTTGCTCTAACCTCTTGCATTAAGGTACAGGGAATAGACTTGACAGCATCTGTGGCTACTATGGTCATTAAAGCAATGACACCAAATGGCCAGCCAAAAAAAGGGCCTTTGTCACAACATAATTATAGATTTCGTTTTATTTGAAAAGCGAACTGTTTTAAAAACTGATCAAGCATCAAGTTTGTTGATGGTACATTGTTGCTATGAAATCTAACATTTAGAATTAACTCGATGCGAAATCTGGATTTTTGAGATGTTGCTGTAAATTGTTGCAATTTGGCATATTCTTGCGAACAGATTACGCTTTACAAGACATTACTGGTATACATTATTGCATTTAGAGACTTTTTTGATAGAAAATCTTGTATGTTTTTTTACTGAGACCCAACTGTATGGTCCCAAACTAAGCAACACTATTGTACTATGGGTACCGTACAATGGACTGGGGGCAATCCCGGTGCCACCCAGACCGGGGCAAATACGAAAAGGCCATTTCCAAAATTTGCCACGGCGGTAATCGAACCCGCAAGCACCACGTGTAGTGAGCCGAGTGGCCTACGCTCGAAACACTGCACCAAGCGGTCGTATATTTTATAGATTTTACTTACTCGTACGATTTCCCGCAGTGTCTACACTCATAGAGGTGTCCACCGTGAGTCTTATAATGTTCCTTCGCATTGAAACTGAAAAATAATTGGATTTTTTGAAAATCCAACTCGGGGGAATCCAGATATTTTCTTGATAATTAAAATATCTTAATAAACCTAATGATGAGATTATATTTGGAGTGTTAGTCTGGCGTTATTTACGATATTCGTGTGGATTACACGTTATATTATAAATGCGAAAGTAACTCTGTATGTCTGTCGCGCTTTCACGCCATAACTACTGAACCGATTTCAATGAAATATGGTACACAGATAAACTAGAGCCTGAGAAAGGAGATAGTATACTTCTTAATGCGAAAAAAGGGGTTGTAAGGGGTTGAAAGGGGGGATGAAAAGTTGTATGGAATTATCGTAATTTTTAGAGCTAGGAGCTTTTTTGGCTGTTGATTCGATATAAATAAATATGACATTCAAAGTTTGTAAAAGTTTTAACCTCAAGGGTGTAAAGTAACAAAAGGGAATAGGGGATGAGTGTTTGTATGGAAATATGTAAGGTTTATGAGAATGTTTTATAAGTTTGCGACATGACACAAAATAGTAGAGCTATTCTGATGTAACATTTACGGAGTCATTACAAACACTATTCCACGCGGACGAAGTCGCGGGCACAGCTAGTGATATATAAAGCTACGACTTACGTGGTCCTAGATACGTATTTGCACTGTTTACACGCGAACCTAAGTCGGTGTTTCCTGAGATGCTGTGTCAACGCCCTCTTGTCTTTGTAGCCGAAGTGACAGAACTCACACACGTCGGCTGCGCCACTCTGCAATGGAAAATATATTCTACAAGCTGTGCCCGCGACTTCGTCCGCGTGGAATAGTGTCTTTGGATAGCATTTTTAATTATTTAGGCTTATTATTTTACAAAGACACATGCGTATAAAATCAAAAGCCTACAAAAAAGTTTCAAGCTTCTAGCTCTAAAAATGACGATACTTCCATACAACTTTTTATCCTTTCAACCCCTTAAAACCCTTTTTTCACATTAAACAGTAGCCTATTTCCTTTCTCAGGTTTTAGACTATCTGTGTGCCAAATTTAATTTAAATCGGTTCAGTAATTTTGGCGTGAAAGCGCGACAGACAGACAGACAGAGTTACTTTCGCATTTAAAATATCAGTAAGGTTTAAAAAACAGTGGCGTCTAATGACGCCCGAAGGAAGGGAAGCTTTATAGTATAAAGCGTGTAACGTTACTGACGCTTAGCACGGATAGAGCGGCCGCGCGGCGAGCGCCCTGAACGTCCTTATAGAAGCTTCACTATTTAATCCACTTCAACAAAACCTGGATGCACTAAAAAGCTAGAAATAACGAACTTGTGATTTCTTTCATTTGGAATCTGTGCCAATTCAAGAAAGTAGGAGTAGGTACCTGAGAAGTAGTCCTAACGTAGTGTAAAGATCACAGATATAGATTTACATAGATAACGCAAGTAGCACGATTTGTATTGAAACCAAGCGTGCCGAATTTTTAACACCTACTGTGCCGTCATTAGCTACGGTAAATCCAAACCGCTTCAAAGACACCGATGCCGCCGATGCCCCTCCGCCCGCTACGATCCTCTCGATTAGCTCGCTCATACTCATATTTTTTATATCTGTAGTTGCGCGAACTGCAAGTTAGCGGCGACCAACCTTGACGCTTGGTCGGGGTTTCGTACACGCGAAGTACATGCATTTGCGTTATCTATGTAAATCTATATCTGTGGTAAAGGTAGTGGTACAAACTCCAAAATAAATTTCTATGCTTGTTGAAAATTAAATGAATACTTACAGGATTATGTTGAGATGACTCATGTTTTTTCAAGATACCCTCCTCCATAAACCCTTTGTAACAGAGCTCACATTTGTACGGACTGTGTTGGTAGTTAAAGCTCAATTTCCTATCAAGAACATCCTGTAGCTGCTGTTCTTTAGTTAACGTTATAATATTAACATCATATTCCTTTTCGAAGGACTCAATATTCTCTTTTGTTTCAAAATATTTCCCTTTCTGCATAAACGCAATAACACTTTTAGTTTCATTGGGTTGTTCAATTTTCTTGATATTGGATACAGTTTTTTTATTATTCTTTCGTTTTATTTTCTCTATTTTAACAACACTGGTGCTGTTATTTATCTTGTTTTGATTTCTTTTTTGTTTATATCTCTCGGGATTTTCCATTTTAAGGAATATTTTTGTGTCATCACCATCACATTTAATTATATGATCATCACACTGATCAATATCACGTTTTTGTGACACATTGTCAAATGCAATTGCAATTGAATTATCACTCTGACAATATTCCGGCGATGATATATCACACTTGATAGAGTGATGGCTTGTCACATCAGGCTGTGATAAGTTGTCAAACATGATACTATCATTGTAAATGCTTAATGTTTTTATTTCTGTCTGCCTATGTTTGTGTTGTAATTGACAATGGATTTGGTTTAGGGAATCTGTAGTTATCTGAAATAAATTATATAGAAGAATCAATCAAAACAGATTAGAATAGTACCTAATTGTGGAACTATTATAAGGGGCCATCCATAAATTACATCACATGTATCCCATGTTTCTGTGACATCTCCCGTCCTTATCACGTTTGTGAGAAACCCAACCCTCTGGTGTGACGTCACACATTTTCCAATTTTACATCTGGTACTCAGATTTAGGTCTAAAAGCAAAGCAGGAATTTCCTGTAGATGAAAGACATACGGACTCAAGTACGAGTTCTGAGTTAAAGATGGTGTTGCAGCCAGGTCTAGGGGAGAAGACCTGGGGGTTAACTTACAATTTCATCTCTCATTTTAACATCATGTAACATGTATCTTGCGTTTCGACAGCATTCTCTAAATGCCATGTATTTCAGGAGCAGAGTGCTGCAGTGGCCGCATATGTACTGTGAGACTCCAACCTAAAATCATCATTGGTCATGCATATGGTGGGTAAAGATTTGACTCAAAGGAAAATAAAAAAAATTACAGAACTAGTTAGAGAAGCCAGCAAAAGTATAAACAGTGTGCAGATTTATTTTGAGATTTGCTGACGTTTCTTTGTGTAAAAAGTTTGGGAAAGACTGACCTAGGAGGATAGGGAAAGGATGCAAACCTCGTTTGTTCATTAAGTGGGTGCATATTAAATTGTTTTAATGCTACTCCATGAATAAAACTCAATTCGCTCATCCGGTGCAAGACAGTCACAATTGCATTTGTTTCGATTTTAAGGTAATAATGGCAAAATGTTCCCAATGCGTTGATGTGTCTGGGGTATTGTTGTCAGGATTCTAACTAACGTAGTTTTAGCTAGACGGTGGTAATGTCGTTGTTGCATTATCGCCTTTTTTTCCGTGGTCCCGTAGTAACATTGCTAGGACCACAACGACGTTAAAGTAAGTTGTGACATACAATTTTTATGAGTTACAAATTTGATCTTGTGCGTTTGTAGTAACTACAATGACACAAATGTATTCTATTTATTTTTAATAATTTTTCCGTCCTGTAACATTTAATTTTCAAAATCTTTCCTGAAGTATATAGGCAGCTTAGTTGCCTACTTAATTAAGTACTAATAAACTTAATAAAGTTAAGATATTGAGGTGATCTATGAGAACCCTTGTAATTTACTATGGGGTTATGACTATAATATGCTATAATTATACTATAATTTTGTTAGTTCTAGTGCCACAATGACAGAACTGCAGGTCATCAATCATTATTATGAGTTTTTTAATATCAGTTCTACTTTATCTTTTTATTTAGCATTGTGTAATCAAGCCTTACTATCAGTAGTTTGCAATAAATCAAGTTTAAACTACTTACTTATTGTAACACAGACACAGTCCTGATTTGAACGATGAAAAAAATTAAAAATCCCTGTCCTGAAAAATTGGATTTTATCAATTGCAGTCACAATTGCACCGGATGAGCGAATTTATGAATTAATTAATGTCATGCGAGTTTGTATTTCGGTAATCAGTGGTTTCTGGCTACTCTCGTGGGATACAGGTGTGAGTTTAAATGTATATCCATGTTCGATTATGAAAGTATAAGTACATTTCTGATTGTCGATATTTACAATCAAACATTTCAAAACAAGCGTTGGATCTTTACTTTGAGATAAAATATTAACTTTACGTAGGTTTTTGTACCTATATCTCTCTGAACCTAGTTTTACTGATAATATCGTAAAAAATAAGCCATTGCCCGTAACTTACATCCAGTCCTGTGAGGTATTTGTAAGCTTCCGTAATTTTATCATTTAAGCAGAACAGTTTCTTATTGGTAGCTAAACAGCCTAGGCATACTACCAAATTAAGACTCATTTCACTTTTAAACAAACTATCTGTGGACATTTTTGTGCTGTTTGTTGATATTTTCAAAAAATATAAACACCAATGGAATTCGAGAAATGTCAGATTTGCGTGACTGACAGCTGATAATGACGGACAAAATGTCAGATCATTTTTTAAAATACAGTTTGTACATTTAGCCAATTTACAAAGGTCGAAACTTTAGGCTCATGGGGCCCTAACGCGCGTCTTCTCTTCAAGGAGATAGCAGCGCGTCAAAGAATAAGCCTCGCAATTCAGCGCGGAAATGCGGCCAGCCTCCTAGGCACTTTTGGCATCGACGACGCTGTGTCTCCACATCGTCGTCGATGCCACTTCGATGTCACTTTTGTATATATAATTTTATTTGCAAAAATGTTATAATAACTAGCCCAACCACATTGTGTCTCAACCTGAAAACAAAACATTGACGCCAACCTGTCAGCTGTTAAGGTGAAGGCGCCAGTCTAGCCCGCGAAATTCTAAAAAACCTCTAAAAATTTGAACTTCGCGGACTAGAAGGGAGATTTTAGCCTTAACGCAGTTAATAAAGGGGTGGTTTTAGCGGATCAGGCACCCATTACGTAGTTTTCAGTAATTTAATTACCTAGACTGACGTAGTTTTGTGGGGAATAAGTACCTATAATATAAAAAATAAAACACGTTTTATAATAAACTTACATGTTTATTTACTACTTACAGGATCCAGTTTGTTTTTCAATAAATAAAAAGGCGATAATCTACAGCCCATCGAATTTTTACAATTTATTTATTTTCACTCAAACAATTTTAATTTTATTTACCAAGGTAATGTTTTGTCTAAAAAATTACAATCTAAACATTAAAAAGATTTATGGCCGATTATTATTTTTTTATTACGTAATTAATTACTATAATAATTTATTTTAATGAAAATATTTGAGATTTCCAAATTAAAATTGTTATAATATATTAGTTACAACAGTATATTATTATTAGAAGTCGGCAGTGAATTTTTATTGTATGCGGTTACTTATAAAATTAACCGTACTACTTATAAATAATAATTTTGTGAATAAATGTTTCCGGTAAATGCTAGTGCTAAGGGAATGAAAAGTTAAAAAAACCTTATCAAAAATGTTTTTTATACATTAATTGAAATTAATTTTGGAAATTATTTTTAATTGTAATCCTTTTACTGTTATTTTTTATCAACAATTTATAGTAATGAGGTGTCCGTTTTTTAATCCGAAATTGTATTTTTAATGACATGCTAGGAATAATGAATTAAACTTCAATTGACAATAATAACAATTTCCCTTAGTACTAGCATTTTTTTGTCTTAATTCAGAAATAAAATTACATCAATATAAATAATTATTGTACATGTATTTTACGTATTTTCTTATCAAATAAACTAGTGATGTGTTCCAATATTGCTTTTAATTTTCCGCTAAAATTAATATTGCACCTAAATATTACAATAATTATAACACATCAATGGTGGTATATAGTGTGCCATGGGGACCATTGTTCATGAGAAATTCTATTACTTTTCCATCGGGAAAATGTGTACAACTTGCGTCTCCATGCACAATAAACGCCACTGCCTAAAATACACCAATAAAAAATATAAATAAAACAAAATAAAACTATTAGGTAAGTAGGTACGTCACTATCCTAATATTATCATCACTAACACAAATTATTGCTTAATAATAATTAATAACTATATTTATTAATTATATTTACGTTATTAAATGTAAGGTAAGTAAGCAGATTTCACATGGTCATTATTATTTGACATGCATGGGCCTTTACGTGAATATTTTGAACAGAAATATTATGACTTTTCCATACAAATAAATAAAATTGGAGTGGGCATGTCGCCGCAAACTAGTTTAATTCGCCGTTCAATTAACAGCCTAGGCACTTAACTAAACGGCGCCGTTCAACTAGTGGCCTGAATGATATTCAGCCATTTGATTAAACAGCTAGGCAAATGACTTGGATCGATGACGTTTAACTACTTGCCTAGCCGTTTAATTAACTGCCTAGCCTGTTCATTACAATTAAGTCCTAGTTTCTGCCACCTAGCGCCGAAACTCACCAAACTGTCAATATCTCTATATTCTATATTCTCTTTGGTCAATATGGCGTCGGAAAAAAACAACTGATGGAATAATTTTATAAGGTACTTTGGTTTTTTACGTTTTTTTGTAGATCCACCGAATCTATTTGCCGGGTGGGGTTTCTGTGGGGTCATAAAAAAAATAACCCTAACCTAAACCCATCCAGGTCGTTCTGCTTGGGTAGTATTTTGAAAAAGTTTTGTGTGTACTTAAATGTCAACCAGTTGCCTAAGCATTAGCCAGCCAGTTTATTAAATGTTGTAATAGACGATACGGCTGAATATCATTCAGGCCGTTAGTTGAACGGCGCTGTTTAGTTAAGTGCCTAGGCTGTTAATTGAACGGCGAATTAAGCTATTTGGCGGCGACAGACATACGACACCTATAGCAAAAACGCAATTTAATTTTTTTTTGTCTGTTTGTCTGTCTGTCTGTCTGTGTGTTTGTTCCGGGTAATCTCCGAAGCGGCTGGACCGATTTTGACGGGACTTTCACTGGCAGATAGCTGATCTTATAGGGAGTAACTTAGGCTACTTTTATATTAGAAAAACAAAATATTAAAAAATGGGTCCTGCCGCGCGGGCTCGGAACGCGGGAGCGGGCGTTTTTGTTAAGTTAAATTCCACACGGACGAAGTCGCGGGCTCAGCTATACTCCATTTATTATAACATTAGACATAAGAGGCTCGCAGAAGCAGGGATGCAAAACATTTTATTTCCAAGTCAAAACAACTTTTATTTAGAGTCATTACATTAAAATTGTTTTAACATAAATTTTGATAGATAAATCTAAAATACTAGCTAAATACTACGATAAACAAAATAAAAGTACTTTTTTATATTATGTTTTATTAGTAATAACATCGCAGGTATCACATTTTAAACTGACAACAAAAAATGAATCAAACATTTACGTCAATTTCATAGATAACATAGTCCGACAAAATTAGAAATACCCTGCTGTCATAACCTCTGAAGGGATTAGGTAAAATTTTAGATTTGGTAGGATTATAGTGAAACGAAAAACGTTCCCGGTATGTTCACGCCTGCTTCTTTTAGGTTTTTAGCATCGGCACTAATTTTAAATTGTAATGAAATAATAATTATTTAAATGAAAGGCAATATATTTAATAAGATAAATAATTAATATTATTACAGTTCGATATGACAAGCTGGTATGTAAATAGATTATAATAAATTCGACGTCAATCGTAACTGTAACTCGTTAATTGTACTTTTTTATTACAAAGTGGACACTAAAAATAACCTTTTTTAACTTCTGTCTAATGCTATAACAAATGGAGTATAGTTATTTAATAAAAATATGTGTATGTTTTGTGCATTGGGTACATTGCGTATCTAGCCATGAACAATGGTGTCACCAATCACATTAGCAACAGACTTTACGAATAATTATGTTTTCTTTTATTGCGAATAGGTATTAAGTATTATTGTTTAATGCTAAAGCGCCCATCTAGCACGCGAAGTTCAAATTTTTTGTGTTTTTTTTAGAATTTTTTCTAAATCTGACGATAATAAAGGGCACATTTTGTGATTCGCGACAAAGACCATGTGCAGTGCATTTATTAATATATCCAACTTACCCTAAAACATTTCAAGAACGACAGCTATCCAGATAATCGGGCAATTTTTGTATATTTAGTGATTAACTAGTATCATATCCACCGTGATAATATTTAGAGTGAAATAAATGTATTAATAAACGCACTGCATACTGTGTTTGTCGCAAATCATAAAATGTTGTCTTAAATGTTTTCAGAATTTGGATAAACTATAAAAATACTCGAAAATTTTGAATTTCGCGGGCTAGACAGGCGCCTTCACCTTAAGGCATTGTTGTGGAGGGTTAATGAGTTGTACTACGAACCTAGATGTTCGCTAGTTGCAACCCTGACACAGTGTATTTAAGGTTTTATTTTAATAATGCACAATATTTTTGTATGGCGCCTTACTACATCTTAAGAGGATGTAGGTACTTGAATTTTTTTTAAATCACTCTTTATCAATCAGCTGCACCAATCCACAAACAGATTATACCATCACATTTTTTGTGATAAATAAATCATCTACAATTGTAGGTTACTAAGGTTTGTATTGAGAGCGATCTTGAGTACGCTTTTGACGTTGTGGCGTTTTTGAACGCACCTTTTTGTGACACACGTCAGTGTCATGATGACAACGTCATCGACTGACAAGACACGGTTGAGTTTCGAAAAGAGATCATTATTATTATTACTTCTGTGGACTCAACGGTGACTATTTGATTTGCTGTCATTGATTATTAATATTATTATTTGTTAAAACAGACATAGCAACCTAGATTGACAGTAATTACAGTGTTTAATAGTGAACTTTCATTTCGCTATCTACCTATGTATATGCAACTGATCGACGAAACAGACCCGTTAACGTGTCTTTTTTTAAGTACTGATATCACATTAGAATGACATTTCCAAGGTTGCTTTATTAATATTGTGTTCATAATATTTCTGAACAAACTATTAGCAGAAGCAGTCATGGTCATTGTTTTTGCGAATTTAACGGGATCGCTTACCACTATAAACTACGTTTTAAATATTATTAATAAATTCATGTATATACGGATGCGATATTCGGTAAAAATATTGTTACGCATTAAAATATAATTAAAAGCTCATTATTAAATTATAATAGGTAGGTACTCTTTGGTGAACAAACTAAAAGCGCCATCTCTTGAAAAAAAATTAAGCTAGGTGTACAACGCCACAAACTTTCAATCCCAGTGGCCGAATGTAGAACTAATGTTGTCTAGCTTTATCACACAACGGACATCGTACTCTATAGTATTTTATAGATAGCTGCAGAACGGAGTAGACACGAGATTGTATTGAGTTATTCAAAACACAAATGGCGCCTATTTTTATCATAATAAACATCTTCACAACTCTTCACAAAGCTTACATTCTAAAAATCATAATTTTGGTGTCTTATCGTTTTACGACTTTTTATCAAAAAAAAGATAGAAAACATTTCAAAAAATGGAACATCAAAAGAATCCCGGACGCTGATTGGTCGAATTCAATTGAGGAGCGGTATAAATAAGGCGAGAAGGATATCGATGACAGCTGTCATTCGGTGTTTGACAGCGGACGCGAACATTGGTGTCAGCTCGTCCGCGTGCGCCGTGTGAGTGCCGCCAAGCGTGTGGAATTGGAAGATGTCACTGACCTAAAATGAAATGGATTTCGGTTTAATATTAATATTTTTAGTAATTTGGGAAAGCGGCTGGTCGAGGCAACTGGCGACCAGAAAGCTGGCACATATCTCGCACAGAGAATTAGCATTGCCATTCAACGTGGCAATGCTGCCAGCCTTGTGGGCACTTTGCCAAGCGACGGCGGTCTGGCACAAGTTCATTTATTGTGATTTTTAAATTAAGTACCTCCTCCATTTTGGTTTTCCAAAGTGGACCGTCACATTTTTGTATTGTATTGTTATTAAATGTGTTTGTTATTGCTATTTGTTACTTGCCACTGGCGAAATACCTATTAACTTAGGTATATCATATTTCTAAAGAAAGAAGAAGAAGAAAGTAAGTACATACTATTTTTAATAATATTGCAACGTACAATACTAAATACATTGCCGGCACGTTGCCAACTTGAAAACAACCTGGACAGAGGGGTTCTGCTTGTGGCTCTCTCACTCATCGTACGAAATTGTAATTGCTGCTTTACGCATATATTCTGTGTAAGGGTGATATTACTCTGATGTAGCCAGCCCGTATTTGAGCTATGGTGGATTGACTTCAGCTTGGGTCTACCACCGTAACCAGAATGGCGAACATGATCCAGAAGGCGTTGTGAGTATATTGTGAAACCAACAAAATGGACCAGGATGTTTGAAGTCATTTCCACCCAGTTCTGGAAGCCAGATCCGACAGTGGTCTCCAACGATGACGCCGAAGCTTAACCAACGAGAAGTAAGACATACTAAATTGTCTTGGATCCCGCACAAATTTATTCAAAAGAAAGAATTGTGAATCGTTGTAATTGGGGGAGAATTAGGCCCAGCGCACACCGCTGGAGGCGCGGCGGAGAGCAATTGAAGACAGAAATTTAATATAAACCTTAACTACCTTAACATAACGGTATGTATGAGCAGTCGCGCGTATGCTCTTGTTAGTTAGCTCGTCTAACTTGAAGGTGCTCCGAGCACCGCGTGCTAATTTGTTCATATTATATTGACCGTATGTCAAGGTAGTTATGGTTTATATTAAAAAAAAAAAAAAAATTGCCCTTTTGACGTCCCACTCCTGGGCACGGGCCTCCCCTCAACACGAGGGGTATTCAGGCCATAATCCACCACGCTGGCCCAGTGCGGGTTGGCGGATTGCACATGTCTTTCGAATGATCACGATGTTTTCTTTCACCGTAAGCAAGTGATAATCATATAGAAATTATGATTCGCACATAGAGTTCGAAAAATCCAGAGGTTCTAGCCGGGGTTTGAACCCAAGACCTGGTAGCCCGTAAGACGCGTGCTTAACCAATCGGCTATCACTGCTGGTTATGGTTTATATTACATTGTTGTATTCCATTTGCTCTCCACCGCGCCTCCAGCGGTGTGCGGTGGGCCATAAGGACAATAATGACTTTATCTTTTATTCTTTAGCTTTTTCTGCCATCTTTATCTTCTTCTTTTCAATCGTTAAACTCTTACAATAGGTAAAAGAAGGTGCTATACCTCGTTCCATCCGTATCTGTTCTTAGCCTGTACTATGGCCTCGTACACAGCGCCTGGCTGCAGACTCTTCAGCTCGTGGGTGACGCGGTGTGTGAGCGAGCCAGCCGGCTCGGGCGCCGGGATCACCACGTCATGCCACCTGCCCGGCTGCTGGAAGGTCTCATTGATCTGTGGAGAGATAACATCAATATATAGTGTACCTATATGTGTCTTCTTAAATTTGCTATCAGAAAACTTGCGCCTCATACTAAATGTCTTCTAGATACAGTGGCGTGATAATATGGTGGCTTTAGCTACAAAATATTGATTTTGTATTTGCTCAATTTAAGTTAGGTATTATCTTTAGAACATACACGAATTGTACAAACAAATTAGAATAAAATTTGAACACATTCGTAAGAAAAATATATCGCTTAATTTTAGAACTTTTATGGATATGACGTCGATGACTGACCACCAGCTATCGGTAGAGCATCCGCAACTCGTCCGGGGTACTCGTGAGAAAGGCAGTGTTTAGGTCCTAGAGTGGATATGATGTCGGTAACTGACTGCCAGCTATCGGTAGAGCAGCCGCAACTCTCTGGGGTATTCGTGAGAAAGGCAGTGCTTAACTCCTAGAGGGGATATGATGTCGGTAACTGACCGCTAGCTGTCGGTAGAGCAGCCGCAACTCGTCCGGGGTATTTATGCGAAAGGCAGCGCTTAAGTCCTAGAGGGATATGATGTCGGTAACTGACCGCCAGCTATCGGTAGAGCAGCCGCAACTCGTCCGGGGTATTTATGCGAAAGGCAGTGCTTAAGTCCTAGAGTGTATATGATGTCGGTAACTGACCGCCAGCCATCGGTAGAGTAGCCGCAACTCGTCCGGGGTTTTCGTGAGAAAAGCAGTGCTTAGGTGCTAGAGGGATATGATGTCGGTAACTGACCGCCAGCTGTCGGTAAAGCAGCCGCAGCTAGTATAGTGGAGGCGGGACAGGTAGACTGGGGTGGTCGACACTGCTGCACGCAACAGGAAGGTGGTCCCTATTGCCGCCGTGCCGCAGCGATTTCTGTTAACCCTCTGCGTGCATCTCTTTTTCTGCACCGATATGATGATGTAATGATGATATGATGTCGGTAACTGACCGCCAGCTGTCGGTAAAGCAGTCGCAGCTCGTCGAGCGGCGGGTAGCTGTCGACGGCGAAGGCGAGTGTGTAGCGGGTGTGCGCGCGCGCGAGCGGCGCGGACGTGAAGCGCGCGGGCCCCGGCCGCCCCGACACCTCCACGTGCTGCCGCGCGCGCCCCAGGCTGTTGTCCGCCACGCAGCTGCCACAGACCACACAGAACCCCGAATTACTACTACCATCTGGGCAGCGGCGGATTTACCAATTTCCAAGGTATAGGCTGTAAAGTTTTTGCCGCCCTTGCCTCTACAATTGTCATAAAATAATTTTTGGGTTTAATTTTGAGCTAATCAAAGCACCGAATGTACAATGACAAGTGAGAGGAGAAAGTCATCGGCAAAACTTGTTGCAGAGTTTTATCTGTAAAATATCAGAAAACCGTCATGTAGAAATCTCTTTGATTTCTATGATATTAGCAAAAAACAACAATTTGGTCCCCAAATTTGCCGCCCCAAAAATCTGCCGCCCTAGGCTACAGCCTACTCAGCCTGCTAGTAAATCCGCCGCTGCATCTGGAGGTAAATCGCCTCAAGGGAAGCCAGTTCCGCCAAAGTTGGTGGCCATTCAGATGTACCCATTGTGGTAAACGAAGGTTGAATTGAAACTACCTACTACCATCTTTTTTATATGACAACTAGCGACCCGCCCTGAATTCGCATGGCTCCAAAATTATCAGTATTTTTGTGAGCGGGTGATACTACCCCTGTCCTATTCCATAATATAATTACTCGTTCTTACCTGTAGTTCCCAAAATCTTCAGGTTGTACATTAGCGATGAGCAATGTATGGTTATTCCCTCGTGCGGACATTGTGACTCGCTCGGACGCGCTCAAGGGGAACGAATTCTGGTACCACGTCACCTGCAAGCGACAATTAACCTTATTATTGATGTGGATACTGATAGCGTGTGTTAGAGTTTGATACTGGCGACATCTATTGGAGAGATTATGAACGCAAATATGATAAGCCTCTGGGTGGCTAATACATATCTCAGTACTTAGAGGCTTTGAGATTGAAAAACTAAGTTAACTCATGACCTATCACTTTGTTAATAATACCAAAATAATAAAATAAGGTTTCTTAATGTTTTTCCATTTTATTTTATTCTTCACATGCTTATTTTGATGTGCGTAAGCCCAAGTCTTCGCCTCTAATCACAGATATAGATTTACATAGATAACGCAATTATCACAATTTGTATTGAAACCAGGCGTGAATTTTTAACACCTACTGTGACGTCATTAGTGACGGGAAATCCAAACCGCTTCAAAGACACCGATGCCGCCGATGCCCCTCCGCCTGCTACGAATCTCTCGAGTGATTATCTCGCTCATACTCATATTTTTTATATCTGTAGTCGCGTGGACTGCAAGTTTACGGCGACCAACCTTGATGCTTGGTCGAGGTTTCGAACACGCGAAGTACATGCATTTGCGTTATCTATGTAGGTAAATCTATATCCGTGCCTCTAATTAACATCATCTTATCATATTGGTTGGTAGCGTCATCTGTTGTAAGCAATGGTAAACCAGGTCAGTAGTGCTAGTCTGGACATCGGAACACTAACCTCAGCAGGCGGATCCGCCAGTACACTGCACAGCAGTTCCGCTCGGAAGCCTTCCCCGGTGTGAACCCAGGACCTCTCCACGGTTATCTCCGGAGGATCTGAAAGAAATAAAATGAAGGTATGTTATTTTAAATAAAGAAATAAAGGTAGGTGGGTACTGTAGTTTTCATAATGTATGGAAGCTGTCGGTTCTGACGTCGGAACCTTTCCGTCAATTTTGAAGGGTCGGGGAGATGGGGGACAAGCGGGACAGTCGAAATTCAATTTTAATCTGAGCCATTAATTTATTTATTAAGTCATGTTAATAATTTGTATAAAATAATTTATTCGAAGGAAAAAAATATGTATATAAAAAACGTAAAAAAAAATACATAATAAGTATATAAAAATGGTATTAAGTAATATAAAAATATATATCATAGACTTAAATTTATATATTATATTACCTATGGATCGATGGAGCAATCCAATGGAAATGACTTTATCACGACTTATTGGAATTCGGGTGACGAAAAGGAAGCAAAATTGGGTTACGGGTGGTCAAAATTGGGTGACCCGTGGTAAAATTTGGGTGATAAGTGGTTAACTTTGGACGGTTAATTCAACAGAAATGTATCCTGTATAT
This sequence comes from Notodonta ziczac, assembly GCA_918843915.1. Classification (NCBI taxonomy): domain Eukaryota; kingdom Metazoa; phylum Arthropoda; class Insecta; order Lepidoptera; family Notodontidae; genus Notodonta; species Notodonta ziczac. The sequence goes on from OU974064.1 coordinate 3,459,924, forward strand.
CAGTTCCTGTATATATCCTGTATATATATATATATATATACTGATAATTATATATTCATTTCTTATGGCCATGGTAGGCCTATTCCGGTGCTAAATACCGATGTCAACATGACCAGTGAGTATACAGAGACACACTTAAGTGGAGTCTACTCACACAACACTTGCAACTGGAACTCGACGACCAGCGGCGCCCCCACGCCGTTGTCGACAGTACATGCGTATCGCCCACTGTGCGAGCGTTCCAATCGCGACAGTTGGAGCTGCGGCCCCTCTCCCAGCCGCGTGTTGGTATCGTTCTGTGAGGAGTATAGTACAGGCTGTCGCTGAGTTATAAATTGATATTCAATGACAATGAGCGTCTTCACATTCGCCGGTAACGATACCGACCCGACATCGGCACGATATCGCCGGACAAATTATCTTATACATTATGTATTAAACGTTTTCATAATGGACGATAACGGCAATGACCCAATACCGACATCGTTATCGTACAATTTTCGTGTTTCTATCTTCGGTAGTTACGGCTCTGCGCTGATCAGTCAGTCAGTCCCCGCTCTAACTATTTGACATGTACTCAAAAACGTAGTTAAAGAATGTTGCATGTCATGGCTCTTACGGTGACGGCTCTACCATCTACCCGTATTTCGCGATAAATAAAATGAATTTAATAGAATAAATATTATATCGGTTTGATATCGTGACGATATCAGACTCATTATATCGTAACGATATCACGCTGATTATATCGTTATAGATCAATGTGAGAACGCCCATTGTAACGTCCGAGTCATGTCTACGTCACGGGTCGTGCCGTGCTCACCAGTTTGTGCCAGGTGACAGTGGGGACGGGGTTCCCGGCGGCGCGGCACTCGAGCGCGACGCCGCCGCCGCGGCGCGCCGCCGCGTGCCGGGACTCAGGGGCGGCTCGCACGCTGGGCGGCACCAGCACCTCCACGGTGTGCACCTGGTCGCGCGCCACGCGGTCCGAGATCTGGCACACGTAGTCGCCGGCGTCCTGGACATTTATATTTTTTAATAATAATAATAATAATAATAACCAGCTTGTGGCGAGCTGTTGGTGCGTAGCGACACCACGGACCCGAGTACCCCTGAGAGTCGGTCAGGGCGCCCACTTCGGTGTGTCTTCTTCAGCCGAATGGAGACCGACCGAGGCCCGCAGGACTCTCAGCTCTGGTTTGCCATAGTTAGCTGTTCAGAGAGGGGCGTTAGAGCGATGTGCTCCAGGGGTGGAAGTGTTAAAGGGGATAACGGCGCGAGTAACTTTGGAGAAAGCGCAGCACACCTCTCTACACCCCTGACTGGCCCACACCCGTGTTGCCCCTAGCCGTCTTATGATGGTAATTTTAGGGGCCCACCCAGTTAACGGCAAGTCACTGCCTGCCGAACATACTTGGATTACTTGCACAAACACTCACAACACGCAACCCACACAACACTCTCAGGTGCGACCTGGGTACCCGTACAAATTTTATTTGACAGCCACATTCTGTGCAATGTTGGTCTGGAGAGTATCCAGGCCGCACTTGAAAGCACAGCACACCACACCACACAAATGTACACGACAACACTAAGGTGTTGTCGGATGCATTTGTGCATACATACAATCCGCACACACACAAAAACACAATACAAAACACACATACCACATAAAACACTTCCACACCTACACACACGTTTATGGCCTTGTCATAAATAGTGTCACATATACTATATTCATGAGAATATCTGAAAAATGTACATGAAACTGAACAAGGCCATAAACACACACATCACAACACACACAACACGTGCCACGTTTGCCAAAAACGCAAAACCAAAGACCAGTTTATTTAACCTTATTCAATTATTAAATTTTATTCATTATTCAATTTTTAATATTCAACTTTAAATTATTAATAAACTCAATTTTTAAATTTTAAATTCTTAATTTTACATATATACTATTTACTATTGAATTGAATTTTTACACTTTATATACAACTCTACAAAAAATACACTATACTGTAATAATATTAAATTGGTTCCTGTCAAATTGTGAGTCAATACTATGAAAATAATTATTACTTTAAAACTGTGCAACGAATAAGAACATAATCTGTTATTATACTGTAGACCTGAAATATATATCACTATATAACATGTATACAAAAACAAAGTACAATGTAAAATTAATCTTAAAATTTTATGTATCACAAGCCGCATATTGACATATCTGTACACAATAAATAAAGACGTGTATGAAAAAATTATTTACCCAAAGGGGAAAAAGAAAAATACCCCAATACAAAAAATTATAAAACCTAGAAAAGGTCCCTGATCATGTCAGGGGAAAAGCGGCGGCTGTGCACACTCTGTGCAAAGTCATAAAAAAAAAAAAAAAAAAAACATACTTGGATTATACTTATTATGGCAGGTGTCCGATTCCTTTGCAATAGCCCAATCCCCAGTCCATCCGAACTCCATCAATATAAACTTTTTTCTTTTTCCATATTATTATCAATAGTTCCTGCGCTTGTTGGTCGTCAAGTCTCTCTATATGTCGCTCATTTGCAGCGATTGACTTCAACAAGTGCCTTACAAAACAATAAAATTCTCACAAAAGGACTCTTTTACATGTTAGACCCATGTCCCCATGCAAGCCTTCCAAAGGACCGGACAGAGCTCGTGATATAGAGGAACATAATAATAATATTGCCAGACTGACACACCAATTGTATGGTCCCAAACCAAGCTACCCTTGTACTATAACCCTACAATGGACTGGAGGCGATCCCAGTGACACCCTGACTAAGGTAAATTACGAAAAGGCAATTTCCGAAATTTGCCCCAGCAGGAACGGAACCTGCAACCACCACGTGCAGTGAGCCGAGCGGCCAATCATACGATACCATTGACTGGGGGCGATGCCAGAAGCAAATGATGTAAAGGCCAAAATGTATTTTCGTAATTCGTAGTAATTCGACCAGTTCTCACATTGAACGCAACAAACAACCAAAAAATACACGAAAAAAGTTGTATCCAATCATACAATCAAAAATTGACTCGCCCCCCCAACGAAATAATTCCGAAATCTACAGTTACGATCTCAATTGCTTTTATAACTTTAAAAATTGCTTCACATTTTTTCCTCGGCCCGACGGAAAATGCTAAATAGGCACCTAAACGGTAATTGGCTGAAAGAAATATGATAATAGACGCATAAAACCTTTGTGGTGGGTATCCCCTCGTTATTTTTTATGTGGCGCGGCCATGTTTTTTATTTCGTATTTTTCGCGTATTTATTTTTCGAGGGAAAGCTAGGAGGGTGAATTTATTCTTGGTCAAGAATTGTTTGTTAGTTTGGCTTGTCTTGAGTGGATATTAATTTGATTAAATTCTTGAACCCTTAGGGGTCATTGACACGGATAACCTGGCACCGATAGTAATTAATTTTTGATACATGTTACTGTATCCAGATGACTACTACAGTCATTATCTGTCAAAAGTGTCGGTTTGTTCATGTGAATGACCACCACGGTTATCTGAAAATGAAATCTAAACAGGGAAGCGCGAAAGTGAAAAGCCCGCGATGTGGAAATCATTTTGAACCGTTCAATTAAAAATAATGAAAGAAACCGACAATACCTATCTACAGGGGTCTTCTAATAGTAATTGAATTTTCAGACTTCAGGTGAACGAAACATTTTTTGTTGTTCATTCTATTCCAGGGCCCTTATTACGTTAGCTACTTAAAACGCAATAGAAAAGCAAACGCTCGCGTTCGGGCGTTTGAAAAACGAATTACCTATCAAACGCGAGCGTCCAAACGCGAATTAGCTATCAATCGCGAGTGTTCAAACGCGAATTAGCTATCAAACGCGCGTTCAAACGCAATTAGCTATCAAACGCGAGTGTTCATACGTCAATTAGCTATCAAACGCGAGCGTTCAAACGCGAATTAGCTATCAAACGCGAGCGTTTGAAAGCTTTTCTATTGCGTTTCAGTAGTAACATGTAATAAATGCCAGTTGTGTTGAAGTAACTGTCAATAATCTGGCATATTTTAAAATTCTAATTCGTCCGCGTGGACTTAAGTAGAGTATCCTATGTATTAATCTAGGGCCTGTATTAATAAACGACCTCAAGTCTGAAACCCACCTTGGAAATGTTAAGAATGTCATACCTGTACAAAATGAATTGTCAAACGCCTACTTAACATCGCTCTCAGACTTGAGATATGTTTATTAATACGGGTCTGTGTTATGTTAAACTGTGTGTGTGCAAAATTTCATCCAAATCTGTTCAGCCGTTTTCATAAACATCCAAACGTAGAAACTTTATTTATATTAGTAGGATTGCATCATCATCATCATTTCCTTGCCCTTATCCCACACTAGGTGGGGTCGGCGCAGCACGTTCTTTTCTTCCATTCAAGCCTATCATCCGTCATCTCTGCACTCACTCCCTTTTCGCTCATACCCTCTTTCACGCAGTTCATCCATGTCTTTTTAGGACGTCCCCTACCCCGACTACCGCTCACTCTCATACCCATCGTCCTTTTGACCGCATGATCATCCTCTCTTCGCATAACATGTCCATACCACGCTAACCTTCCGCTCTTTATTTTCTCTGTCACTGGCGCTACTTTCAGGCTTCCCCTTATATACTCATTTCTAATTTTATCCATCCTTGTTACACCACACATCCATCTCAACATTCGCATCTCTGCTACATGCACTTTTCTTTCATCCACCGCTTTTGTAGCCCAGCACTCTGATCCATACAATACGACAGGCCTTATAACCGACTTGTAAATTTGTCCCTTAAGTTTAAGGGGCATTCGCCGGTCGCAGGTTATCCCTGAGACCTGTCGCCATTTCATCCAACCAGCATTTATCCTGCTTGCTACTTCCCGGTCAATGTCGCCGTCGCTTTGCAAGATAGAGCCGAGGTATCTGAAGTCTGAGCAGACTGGAAGGGATACGCCGCCTAGGGCAACTGGAGTAAAACTGGAGAGGCCGCCAAAATCACAGAACATCTGCTCTGTTTTGGTCCGGCTAATCTTAAGCCCCACGTTCTCCAGTTTCTCCTGCCATTTTACCAATCTACTCTGTACCTCAGCCCCATCTTCCCCAACAAGAACAATGTCGTCAGCGAACAGCATACACCAGGGTGCTTCATTAGTAGGATTGCATGGTTCAAAAATAAGGTTTGTTACCTGTGGCCCCACGTCAGTGATCTGAAGATTGTAGCCATCAACTAGCCGGAACCGCTCGTCTCTGGTCACCATCAGGCTCGCGGCCGTCAGGACCGCAGGTCCTCGTCTCCACAGCAGCACCAGAGAACCTGGAACACATCGAAACATGGTATCAAGCCAACGCATTTTTGCACGCAATAGAAATCTTATACATAAAATTCTCGTGTCACAATATTAGTAACTATACTCCTCCGAAACGGCTCGGACGATTTTATATGCATACTAGCTGAGCCCGCGACTTCGTCCGCGTGGAATTTAACTTAACAAAAAAGCCCGCTCCCGCGTTCGGAGCCCGCGCGACGGGACCCATTTTTAAAAATTTTGTTTTTCTAAAATAAACGCAGCCTAAGTTACTCCTTATAACATCAGCTATCTGCCAGTGAAAGTCCCGTCAAAATCGGTCCAGCCGTTTCGGAGATTACCCGGAACAAACACACAGATAGACAAACATTTTTTAAATCGCGTTTTTGTATAGGTGTCGTATGTCTGGCACGATAGTCTTCTTAGCAAGCTTCCATCCTATGGTATATCAGCAGCCCTGTGTGTTTGGATATCAGATTTCCTGAGGGATCGGTCGATACGAGTAGTCCTTGACGGCTTCACATCTGACCAATTGGCAATTAATGCCGGGGTACCTCAGGGGTACCATCTTTGGGATGGTTCAGCTAAGTATCAGCTGAAGGCTCTGGACTCAATAGATAAGCGGGCTAGAAGGCTCATTGGCAGCGAATCCCTAGTGCAGGCCAAGTTACAGAGCCTGGAACACCGACGCAGGGTTGCCAGCCTATCAGTTTTCTACAGAATACATTTCGGGGAGTGTGCGATGGAATTACACGAGTTAATTCCCCCATCTCCATTCTACCATCGGACGACAAGACGCACGCATACAATGCATCCATACACCGTGGACATTCCTTCAGTTCGTACCAAGCTTTTCGCTTCCACTTTTATTGTGCGAACTGCCAAGGAATGGAACACCTTGCCGGCGTCTTTGTTCCCGGTTGACTATAACCTGGATGTTTTCAAGTCGAGAGTGAACAGGTACCTTCTAGGCAAGTATGCACCACCGTAGACCACATCGTCACTTACCATCAGGTGAGATTGTGGTCAAATACTTGCCTATACCGAAAAAAAAAAAAAAAAAAATGCACTTAGTGAAAAGGTGTTATTTTGATATTACAAACAGACACTCCAATTTGTATAGATTCAGTAGGTCTGAGAATCTGCTACTATCTATTTTTCATACCCCTAAAAGACAGGACAATGTCTGTCGCGTCAGCTAGTACACATATAACTAGGAATGCCGCCTATGTAACTGAAATACATATATGAAATGGCGACGACCGCTTGGCGCAGTGGTTCGAGCGTAGGCCGCTCGGCTTACTGCACATGGTGGTTGCGGGTTCGATTCCCGCCGGGGCAAATTTCGGAAATGGCCTTTTCGTACTTTGCCTTGGTCTGGGTGTCACTGGGATCGCCCCCAGTCCAATGTACAGTACCCATAGTACAAGCGTTGCTTAGTTTGGGACCATATAAAATTGGTGTGTCAGTCTGGCAATTTTTTATTATTATTCCAAATGCCTTAGGTTAATTCACACTGTTAACCCGGCACCGATAATTTCTATATAATTTTACTGCATCCAAATTTCAAATACGGTAGCTTTCGGTCCAAAAGTGCATAAATAGAACAGTTTCGATTTCTTCGTGTGAATGACCGCTTAGCAAACATGAAAGATGATGTTCCTGATATAAATAACCTTGATCCGTTTCTTTCTCACAGCTGACTATTGATTAAATCAAGCTGTACCAACAGAGTTGGTATGATAGATCATGATTTGTTTTTGTTGGTGTTATAAATTGCTCGTGCGCGGGCGCTGCTTGCGGGGATTGGTCCACTCACTTTCCTCTTAACAACATTGTTGTGAAACTATATTCATTTATTTAGCATAGAAGGCATCACACCAAAGCTTCTTTTAAATTAAATTTAAATTAATTTAAATTAAATTTAAGCGTCAATAGCCTAGTGGTTAGAGGGGCCGTCCTCGTTGCTGAGAGGTTCCGGGTTCGATCCCCATCCTGGCCACTAAACTTTTGACGTGAGCCCACTCCTAGCACAGGCATTAGCTTAGTTGGAGGGGCTAAAAGGAATACTAGTAATGTGATAAACACACATTGCTAGTAATCTTTTTTTTAAAAACTTCTTATCTATCTCTGTTTTAATTATTATTAGTTTGGTTTGTAAGCATTTAAATTTATGTAAAGTGTGAGTAGGTATGCACACCTCACTAAACTAGCTTCCTAATTTAAATACCTAAATATGAGTGAGATTATATTATTATTTACTTAACTAGTGTAGCCTACTCACATTCTGTTGCTGTTCCTGAGAACGTACACCATCTTTTATTAATTGAAAAGAGTATCCACTGAGCTCCCGGCTCTTCTCAGTGGAAGCGGCATTCCGACCCGGTGGTAGATTTTGACTATTCAAAAATGCTTTGTTGGCTTACATTAATAAAAACAATTTTGAGTTTCAGTTTGTTTTAAAATATGGTGTCTGTCTTTTGGCTCACTTACCCAGATTTTGGACTTGACATGGTAGGAGAAGAGTGTCGCCCACTACCGTCCTGAACGAGTGGCCCCGGGAGAGGAACCTCGGTCCATCATCTGTGAACAAAGAGACAATAAAAAAATTACTACTCTCCTTGTCGTCCCACTTTTGGGCACGGGTCTCCCCTCACTACAAGGGGGATTCAGGCCGTAATCCACCACGCTGGCCCAGTGCGGGTTGGCGGATTTCACATGTTTTTAGAAAATTGGTTAGACTTGTCTAAGACGTACAGGTTTCCTCACGATGTTTTCCTTCACCGTAACCTAGTGATCATCATATTGAAATTATTCGCACATAGATTTCGAATAACCCAGATGTGCGAGCCGGGGTTTGAACCCAGGACCTGGTGCCAGCAAGACTATCACTGCAGTTTAAAGAGATTTTTTGTTTGTTTTTAAGATTACTAGCATTGTAACATTACTAGTATTCTCGTTAGCCCCTCCAGCTAAGCTTCGTCAATAGTTTAATAGCCGGGATGGGGATCGAACCCGGAACCTCTCAGCTACGAGGGCAGCCCCTCTAACCACTAGGCTATTGACGCCTAATTAAAAGTTTCAGTAGCTGACTGACTACTGCTCATACTCGTATAAGGCTGACTCGTTTAGGGTAGTCGGGGGATCAGATAAAGTTTTATTATTATTTTTTGCCTTAAAACTTTTAAACAGGACTTTATCTACCCTCTTAAACTATTAACACTCTGTGCGCAAACGGGCATAACTTTAGAACATTCAGAGCAATTCAATAAAACGTAATTGATGACCTAAGTTTTATAAGCAAATCCGTTCGCGTTCGCTTCGGGAGAAAAACTTCTGTATGCGAGTGAGAATTAATGGTACACGTCTTTGACAGATGCAGACAATTTTATGTGTCTGGGACCTCTTTGTTTAATTTTTTTTTCTTATAAAAATAGTTTTTTCCCGAAGACCCGCTAGCGCGTATTTTATTTTATGGATGTCTACGACAACGCCCCCTACCGGTCCCCACAGCTAAAATTCATCCAGGTTGTATACTGTTATATGTTGTATACTGTTATCAAGGCCACCGATAGATGTCGCTAATACCGATATAGCGCGCGGTGTTAAGGTGGTCATGGCATGACATATACCCGTTGAGATTTTTGAAGCGAAGCTTCTTTACGGACGTTCGGGGCGCTCGCTACCCGGGGACTAAAACGGTGAAAAGCGTAACGCGTAACGCGTGACGCGTAACGCGTAACGCGTTACGCGTTAATATAATATATCTAATATCTACTGCAAAGTGCAAAGCTTCGCTTCTTTCGGGCGTCCCTAGACGGCACTGTTTTTTTTATTGTATGTGTGAAGCAATATACACCTATATCCAGCATCCTAGTGTTTTATTGTGAAGCCTAGAGGTAGGACCACAGATATAGGTTAAATAGATAACGCAAGTACGCACGATTGGTATTGAAACAAGCGTGCCGAATTTTTAACACCTACCGCGACGTCATTAGTGACGGGAAATCCAAACCGATTCAAAGACACCGATGCCGCCGATGCCCCTCCGCCCGCTACGATTCTCTCGAGTGATTATCTCGCTCATACTCATATTTTTTATATAATGTTGGCGCGCAGGCGATCAACCTTGCCGCTTGGTCGGGGTTTCGTACACGCGAAGTACATGCATTTGCGTTATCTATGTAAATCTATATCTGTGGGTTCCTACCCAGGTGTCCTACCTTGGGACCTTCACCAGTCGTGTACACAGGTGAAAACAACTTCTTCCTGCTCTACGAGGAGCTTGAAGCTGTAGAGCATTTATCTCTTACGCTTATTTATTGAAACAAATAATAATATATAAAACAAGATTAAACAATTAACAATTTCCATGTCTAGGAGGAAGGAAGTGACGTAACGAGTTGTCACTTCCGGTGGAAGGGCCGCCATATTTATTGCGTCCGGCGGGACGGGGGATGCTGCGAGGGCAAATTTTAATGGGATTTTGGTATAAACAGAAAAATATGAGGGAACATTCTAGGTTATAAACACAATTATGGATTTATATTACAGCCGAGCGGATTTATAATAATTAATTAATCTCACCTTTGAGACAAGTGCTTTACTTGAGTACACTTTTGAAATGTCATTTTGTACTGGAACTGACACTGAAATGACATTACCAATTTCGTTCTCAAATTTGAGGTATATTCATCAATACCGTCCAGTGCCGGATTAAGCAAGCGCGGGGCCCGTAGCAAAGCGCGGGGCCCGTAGCAAAACGCGGGGCCCGTAGTCGGTTACCGAGTGCCTCACATGGATTGTCTTAGTAGGAAAAGTAGTAACGTTTCACGTTTTTGTGACATCAAGTAAATTCAATATACCACACCTTAATAAGTTTCACTCACAAAATTACGCTCAGGCAGAGATGAGTGGGTTTAAATAGCAATTTCTACTCTTGCTACATGGTTAATCAGGCACTGATACCGTCCTAGGGCCGACGCCGCAACCGGTAAGGCGATTGGATTACGACAACGATCAAACAATACGACATTTACCTACGAGTGTTTGCATCGCAATTATCAAATCCCGTCAAGCCGTTTAGGAGAAGAATTATTGACAACGAACACCGAAATTTATCTTCTAAAATGTTTACACCTATGGCTAGCTGTTATGTGTTGACGCTTTATTTTCATGAGCCCATAGACATTATTATTTGGTACCTAATGAAATACCCATAACGATATGGCTATCAAGATTATTATGAAGCGTCGGTCGTATATTAATTCATGGCGTTTCTGATCCACATTTTACCGACATAAGAAAATTAAATAAATAATAACTCGTTGCGGGGATAGGAGTTACCCTTATATTACGACTATCCAGTCCGTCCGTCCGTCCGTCCTCATGGATGGATCTAATGATGATGTCAATTCGTCCTTAAAGTGTATTTTTCCTTAAGATTTGGAATTAGTAAACAATCTAGCATGTATTTTTAATGTAATAGATTTCTAATAATTAATAATAATAATATCGCCAGACGAACACACCAACTATTGTTCTATGGGCACCGTACAATGGACTGGGGGCGATCCCAATGACACCCAGACCTGGTCAAATTTCGAAAAGACCATTTCCGCAATTTGCCCCGGCGGGAATCGAACCCGCTACCTCCACGTGCAGTGAGCCGAGCGGCCTACGCTCGAACCACTGCGCCAAGCGTTCGTCAAAAATAATTATTCAAACATAATTATTAACATTTTTCAACGTATTACCATTTGGGAATCTATTAATTCTATATTATAAACAGATATTTAAAAATGAAACATTACAAAGTTACGCCAAGATTATGTACTCAATCCGCATCTTAAGAAATAATACAAAATACGTAAGTCCTTCGTCTGTTTGTACCTACGTCCGCGCCTGTCCGTCCGCTCAACCGTTTGTTAATATGTCGGTCCATCCGATCGTAATTTTCCATCCGTCCGTCCACTTTGGCACTCCACCGATAGTAGGTCACCCATCTCTGACTGATCTTGCCAAGCGATGATTAACCTCTGATCGATTACCTCCCAGTGGCTATAGTCACCTCTCACCTCCCTAAGACATACTCCAGGAAGAAGAGTATAGCAAAATAAGAGAGGTAAATAAATAAATATCGCCAGACGAACACACCAACTGTATGGTCCCTAAGCAACGCTTGTGCTATGGGTACCTACAATGGTTGGGGGCGACACCAGTGACACCCAGACCAGGGCAAATTACGTAAAGGCCATTTCCGAAATTTACCCTGACGGGAATCGAACCCGCAACCACCAGGTGTCGTGAGCCGAGCGGCCTACGCTCGAACCACTGCGCCAAGCGGTCGTCAAAGCGGTACACTTTATTCCGTTGTCCAAAATTTTGTATATATTTGATAAGTTTTTATTGGTATGTTTTACTCGCCTTTTGAGAAAACTATGGGAATTAAATACTGTGATATTTTATTAACCCCCGACGAAAAACGAGGGGTGTTATAAGTTTAACATGTGTATCTGTGTATCTGTGTGTCTGGCTGTGGCAACGTAGCGCCCAAGCTGATGAACCGATTTCAATTGTGTTTATTTTGTTAGATAGGTATTCTGATCGAGAGTGTTCTTAGCTATGTTTCGTGAAAATCGGTTCAGCCGTTTGAAGATCATCAGCTCTTTTGTAGGTTAAAAAGCCACATTCACGGCCAAAACTTCCACGGCTCGAATCCAATCGAAATTTGAGATTATTGGATTTAGATTTATTATATTTTTAAATGATCTTAATAGTCTGAACTGGCTTTTTACAATATTATAAATATGAAAAGTTTGAAATAAAACTATTTTTCGGATTTTATCGCGTTTATTTAATTTATGTTTTAATTTATGTTATTTCAATGTGTAGTATTCGCGTAAATACAAGAAAACAATATATGAAAAGTTTCCCTGATTCTGGAAAAAATGTATATTTTATCAATTTTTATATGAGATTTTTGTATGAACTAAAGACGTTCCATAAGTCACGTGTCAAATGATGGATACGCGCATGCGTTAAATTTTGTTTGTTTTGTTAATGGTCATGAAATATTACGTTATTATAATTCTAGAGGGCGCTGCTCCGCCATTGAGAAAAGATATAAAAAAACAAATCTAATTTAAAATAATTTTAGCGTTATTGAAAATTCTTCCCCTGGGGTGCTCCCGTCCACCTCAACCAGAGTTATTACATGAAATTAAATCATAATTGATAATATTTTATACTAGGAATTAAACCTCCGTGGCGTCAATATTTACATTCGTTGTCTATTCTAATGTCAATTATTATAATGTCATAACAAAATAATGTCTCATACTTTTACACAGATTTTTTCTTGAATATTGTATACATTTGATGAAAAGGTCGTCGCATCGGGGGTTTTTAAATTTTCAATTTAGAGTTATTGAAATAAGGAAATGTATGTACACTCATTTTAACGTGTAATAAAGGTATCTGACCCCCGAATCAGAGGTTGAACGCGGCCTGCCATAGAGGCCCGGATTAAAAATAAAAGCAGTACACTTACTTCTATTATTCTGCGCATGCGCCGCTATAAAGACGGCGGCCAGTACCAGCCACGCCACCTCCATGATACCGTCAACCGCGACCACGACCACTAGTCTCAGCACTCCTCATCTGTAACAAGAGAATCCATCATTACAGACGCAGCCGACTGAAACACGAGTAACTCAATCAATCTATCTATCTAAATATATATAACTCAAAGGTGACTGACTGACTGACTGAGTGACTGACATAGTGATCTATCAACGCACAGCCCAAACCACTGGACGGATCGGGCTGAAATTTGGCATGCAGGTAGATGTTATGACGTAGGCATCCGCTAAGAAAGGATTTTGATTAATTCTACCCCCAAGGGGATAAAATAGGGGATGAATAATCCCGAATTTTTTGTTAAGTTAAATTACACGCGGACGAAGTCGCGGGCACAGCTAGTCAATCATATTGTTCGTTAAAGTACAGGGTAGGTTGGAATGGAATGTTGGAATGGAATGGAATGGAAATTATTGCTACTATAAATTCATTTTCATTACGTGCCATTTTGTTTTTCGTTTCAAGGTTATGTCAACTGTGATTTTTCGCAGTGAATGATTTTATTAATGGAATTCAATGGTTTATGATTAATCATGAAAACCGGGACGGTACCAAAAGCTTTGTGATTTCATTACTTTGATTTTTAACAGATTCTGTCTTTGTCGGTAGCAGGTGCTATCTATGAAAACCTTTATAATATATTTAATATGATTTTTCACACGGTATCTGTGAAATGTTCCATCACTAGTTAACAGACTTGGGTGGCTCCCAAGTGTCAGTAAAATATCCTCCACTTATAAAGACTAGGCCTCGCTAATGATATTATTATTTTACTTAACACTGGCAAAAAAAAAACTTGAGAGGTGTCAAGGGACACCCGGATGGAACGGAGTTGCAATATCTGTCCGGATTCATTATTGTAATTATTTTGTATTATTTATTACTAGCTGTGCCCCCCGACTTCGTCCGCGTACTATTTAACGTAACAAAAAATTCGGGATTATCGGGATAAAAAGTATCCTATATGTTAATCCCGGTTATAAACTATCTGTGTTCCAAATTTCATCCAAATCCGTTCAGTAGTTTTTGCGTGAAGGAGTAACAAACATACATACATACATACACACTACAAACTTTCACATTTATAATATTAGTAGGATGTACAAAAAACCTGTATACACTCAACAAAAATAATCGTCGCGACACCACACTGTTCAATGCGAAATAGAAAGACGAAACGAAAATAACTAGCTTGCTTTTTATAAGAGAGAGAGAGAGACAGACAGAGAAACACGCGCACGCCGCACGGCTTACAACTACAGCAAAAAGCGTCGTTACAACTTTTGGTCTTAATTTTTTCCGTCTAGCCCCCTTTCGCAACGCACGATAAGGAACTTCGTTCCAAGAGAAAGCCGAAATGAAAAAAAAAATACGAGCATATAGGTACAAATATTTTTTCGAGTAATTTGTTAGTTTGTTTGGTCGCTCCGTTCCCCTCGCATCCTACGGTAGATGTAATCATTTGGAATAAAATGTTTTAAGGGTCGTTTACCTTGGGGTGGATGATTGAATGCACACAATGTATGACAATAAAATAAGAAATAGAACATTACTGCACGAATTTCTCAGAAAATTTTAAGGACACCTTTGGTTTAAGGACACCTTTCACCTTTTGGTTTAAGAAAACAACCCTGACACCTATAATATAAGCGCCGGGTTATAAAAAGAACAAACGACCTATTTTGAAGCAACTTTTGACAGATTTGTTTTGACAGGTGTCACAGATGTATGCATATCTTTCACATGTTTCTACACATGTCAACTATGGGTAGATCTCACTAGGCGCGCAGTTCATACCATTAGGGTTCAATACAATGACGCGTACAGGATCCTAATGAAATTGCCAAGATACTGCAGTGCGTCGAGCATGTTTGCCGCGGCCAGGGTTCCCGAATTTTTTGCTATCATCAGATCTCGCATAGCGAATTTTTGGAGTCGCTTACGTTCCTCCGAGAACACGATCCTGTCCACTCTTGCCGAGTGCACTGAGAGCTCTATTTACAAGTTCTGGCTCACAGTGCATCTTGCTCCAAATAAAAAGTAGTCTCAAGAGAGCATATTTATTGTGATTTTATACATGTACATACTCCCTTACACATGTGTGTAAAAGGAGTGCAATTAAGACTCTACTTTGCATTTTTGCATTTTATGTTATTGTATATTATGTTATATCATAATATCGTATTTTAACTGTAGTATGATAATTTTGACTGTATATTGTACATTGGGTTTTTACCTTGAAATAAAGAAATTATTATTATTATTACATAGGAGATAGCATTAAGGTAAGCTACATTTTTCATGTGACTTCACACTAAAAGGCAGAAGTCTAAACGCCGATGTAAGTCCGCCCAATAGCGGTATTTATTATTAATCCATGCATTAATGCAAGCGGGTAGTATGAACTGCACCTTAACCCACCCCTGAGGGTTGAAATCAATCAAATAGTGCATTGAGGGGTGGTTTTCTGATTATTTATTTACATTTCATTTGTCACGGGGCTGATACATGTTGGCATAAGATCATCACAAATCCGGCAATTACAACCTTACGACCGGCCTAATGTTAAGCAGTTACTTGTACGTTGGCGACCTAAAGTGGAGTGGATAGGAGAGGGTAAGGTCCAGTTTCCTTACTCATCGTGCGAAACGCAGCTTTAAAAGGTACTTTTTGCAGCTCTGTGAGAATTGGTACTACGCCGGTATATCTCGATTGCTTTAATCTAAATATATAACTCAAAGGTGACTGACTGACTGACTCACTGACTGACAGTGATATATCAACGCACAGCCCAAACCACTGGACGGATCGGGCTGAAATTTGGCGTGCAGGTAGATGTTATGACGTAGGCATCCGCTAAGAAAGGATTTTGATTAATTCTACCCCCAAGGGGATAAAATAGAGGATGAATAATCCCGAATTTTTGTTAAGTTTAATTACACGCGGACGAAGTCGCGGGCACAGCTAGTAATTATATATAACCCTCTATGTAATTATTATGCAAATAATCTGTCAAATCCACTGAAACTGATTTTGTTTAACACCAAATAAATGTATTGAATGATTAATTAATCATAGATATAAAATATATTTTAGATCTTCCATAGATTAATGTATTTTTTTGTGTCTTTCACATAAAATCAAAACTGCTTCAACTGTCTCAAATGATAAATTAATTTAAATTCCAATACAACATATTCGTATGTATCCTATCAAAAGTGAACTTTAATATTATTTATGGACACTAAAGTTAGGGATCAAAGAGTTAGGGTGCCGCTAATTTGACATTTAATCCAATATTGCGTTAGTAGGGGACCGGTATGTGGGGTCCTCCATGTCGGGGCAGGGGGTCATACCATCAAAATAAAAAAATAATATTACAAAGCAAAGACTACATTATTACTTTCACAGTTTTTTTTACGTAGCAGTGATAGCCGATTGGTTAAAGCACGCGTCTTGCAGGCTCCAGGTCTTGGGTTCAAACCCCGGCTCGCACCTCTGGATTTTTCGAAATCATAATTTCTATATGATTATTATAATGCTTACGGTGAAGAAAATCATCCTGAGGAAACCTGCATGTCTTTGAAGATCAACCCATTTTCGAAAGACATGTGAAATCCGCCAACCCGCCCTGGGCCAGCGTGGTGAATTATGGCCTGA
Organism: Notodonta ziczac; assembly: GCA_918843915.1. Classification (NCBI taxonomy): domain Eukaryota; kingdom Metazoa; phylum Arthropoda; class Insecta; order Lepidoptera; family Notodontidae; genus Notodonta; species Notodonta ziczac. Next base: position 3,476,566 of record OU974064.1, read on the forward strand.
ATCCCCCTCGTGTTGAGGGGGCCCGTTGACCATAGATTTAGATATTTATGGAATAGACTCAGGGTCAGGAAAAAAAAACAATATGGATTTCATCGCGTAGGCATTAGTCGATAAGTCTGATCTCAGTCTTGAGTGAGCTTTTCACGTGTCATTTTGTACTGGTGTGACATAAGAACGACATTTCCAAGATCGCTCTCAGATTTGAGATTTATTAATACGAGTCTTAAAATGCTATCAAAGACAATTTCCATTATGTAATTGGACTGTGGACTTATTTTTTTTGGTGTTAGCATATTGTGCTTTATTTTAATTTACGTTTAGGTATATGCAATTGGTCACCGCTGGGCTCGCCAACGGGCAAACGGGCTGCTAATTTATAAATCAGTGGTTTATTCTGTGTTGGAAACTGCAATTTTAATAAAAAAATAATGGAGGCGAAATGTTGAAACAACTTTCTTTCATTATCGTATCACCTTTTGTTGTTCGTGGTATTATAGTAAAATCAACTTTATTCTCGACGACTGTAAGTACAAATTGAGACTTAGGAGTTACCCTCAAAAAATTGCGGATTAAATTTCGAGCATTGGGGTGGCCTGTCAAAATCATCCCTTTAAAAAGTCTGGGAATATTTTCCGAAATCCGTTCCCGAGAATATTATCAGTGATATACAAACAAGGTCTGGCGTCGGGGATCAGTGATAACTTGTATAAATTAGCATGGTTAAGCGCTATTGTCCGGGGACTAGAAATTGATGGGTGGCTTTTGTGTGAGAGAAATACAGAATTTGGTGATTACGTTTTAATTGAATTATGACACGTGTCTGAATGCAATGTTAAAGGGTTCGATTCTCGGCGTTGAATTAATTAAATATACATTTTTTTTTGTTAATGTACCAATGTCAGAAAACAAGCGTCCGATCCGCCTGATGTTAAGCGATTACCGTTGTCCACTCCTGGGCACAGGCCTCCCCTCACTACGAGGGGGATTCGGGTCGTAATCCACCATCATATAAATATTATGGTTCGCACATGGATTTCGATAAACCCAGAGGCGCGAGCCGGGGTTTGAACCCAGGACCTGGTGCCCGCAAGACGCCTGCTTAACCAATCACCATAGCCTATCTATTGATGATAGCAATACCAAAGGTACTCGCATGTTGCCGACTTGAGAGAAGTGGGATAGAGAAAAGTTTCTACAAATCGCTACGCTTCATGTATGGAAATGACATAAGTCACGTGATCTACTTATCGACTTATATATATCGACTCAGTGCAAAGGGTTATTACAAAATCTCGGATTATTTGAATAATAAATCAGCTTGGGACTAAGCAGCTCAAATCTGGACAGTCAATAATAATGTCAAAGCGTAGCGTGTCTTGCCCTACTAGTCCGAATTATTTGTGTAATTCTTGGTAACATCAAAAGGCAACACACTGGAGCTATTTTAATAGTTATATTAATATCTACTACCCTTTGTATTTATTGAAAATAAGCAACTGACGATTTAAAAAATAAAAAGATATGTAAAAAGAAAGCCCGCTGAGTTTCTTGCCGGATCTTCTCAGTCGAGGTCGCGTTCCGATCCGGTTGTAGATATAAGGAAAAAAAAAATGTTAATTGACAATTTGTAAGTGCCCCCGTAGGCCTAAACAAAATAAATGATTTGAATTTGAATTGGAACTTGTAATGTCATTTCCATATATTTAAACGTAGCGTTGTTCTAGAAACGCTTGTAAACGAAGCCACTTGGCTAGGGGGACTGGGGGGACTGAGTTTCTGGGTCTGTTATTCACCGTACGAAACGGACTTATTATAGCAACTCTATTTTGGTTTGTAAACGTTTAATTTGATGTAAGTATGAGTAGGTATGCACACCCCACTAAACTAGCTTTCTCATTTTATTTAAATCCCTAATTCTGAGTGAGATTTGATTATTATTTCCTATTACTTATTTAGTGACAATGGTGTTGCCTGCTCATATTGTTTTTTATGCTGTCCCTGAGAATGTACACCATCTTTAATTCAATGAAAAGAGTAATTGAGTTTCTTGCCGGAATTTCTCAGTGGAAGCGCCATTCCGAACCGGTGGTAGATTCTGACTATTCAGAAATGCTTTGTTTGTGCTTACGTGAATAAAAACAATTTTAAGTGGAGTTTGAGTTTACTTTTTGTGTCGTACTATCTTCTGTGTGGGGGTGGTACTTCCAAGGTTGAGACAGGTCGTACATGATCCGTATTCATTTAGCTACAACTTTACTCTACCACCTGGTGCCTGCTAGGTGCCTGCTAGTACCTAAAATAATAATCATACCAATATTATAAAGAGGAAAACTTTGTTTGTTTGATTGTAATGAATAGACTTCGAAACAACTGAACCGATTTGAAAAATTCTTTCACTGTTGGGAAGCTACACTATCCCCGGGTGACATAGGCTATAATATATTTTTTAAAAATTAGGGGTCCTTACTAAAACTCGAATAATGTAACCGCAATGTACCCGAGCGAAGCCGGGGCGGGCCGTCTTGTGTTAGATATTTCTCCTACCCACCCAACCGCGACGAGTGAAAAAATATAAAACAGCGCGCATATCAACCAGCGGGTCTCTCTGCTTGGCTGTCGGACACGCCCGACGTATTGATTGTGTTAAGAACGTTTGCTTATAGTTATTGTCAAATTTAATTTAAACGCTGTCTGTTAAATTGTTGAAGTAATGGTCATTGTGAGAATTAAATTGTAGTAAAGTTGATAGTTGTCATATATTTTTAAGAAATTACGCAAGTAGTTTCCAATAATAATAATAATATCACCAGACTGACACACCGACTGTATGGTCCCAAACTAAGCAACGCTTGTACTATGGGTACCGTACAATGGACTGGGGGCGATCCCGGTGACACCCAGACCAGGGCAAATTATGAAAAGGCCATTATCGAAATTTGCCCCGGTGGGAATCGGACCCGCAACCACCATGTGCAGTGAGCCGAGCGGCCTACGCTCGAACCACTGCGCCAAGCGGTCGTCCGAAATATAAAAGCCTTAACACACTTAGGGGTCTCCCTTTAAAACACACATTTGGTCCAAATCGATTGCAATTTCACGGGTTTTTACATCCAAATACGTACTTCAGGACCCCTATTTTTGACGACGGGGTGCTAAACGCATTACTGTACTTTACAACAGTTGGTTGAGAGGATAGATTAGAGAGCCAGGGGTGATACGAGGTCCGAACCAGTCAGACATTATACACAGGGCTTTTCCGTAATTTCAATTAAATAAATAAATAAATCTGACACACCAACTGTATGGTCCCAAACTAAGCAACGCTTCTACTATGGGCACCGTACAATGGACTGGGGGCGATCCCGGCGACACCCAGACTTGGACAAATTACAAAAAAGCCATTTCCGAAATTTGCCCCGGCGGGAATCGGACCCGCAACCACCACGTGCAGTGAGCCGAGCGGCCTACGCTCGAACCACTGCGCCACGCGGTCGTCAATTACCTATTAATAATTATAGAGGATGGTATAGTCACAAAATAAACTGGTAGTATAGTAAAAAAATGATAAAAAAATATATTAACCCAACTACGGAATTACACGAATTATATCCAGAACTGCCGACAGATGGCGCTAGTAGTATTGAATAACCCTATCCGTTTATGATAAAAAAGGTCTTGACAGACAGACAGACAGACATACATATATAAAATACACTTCTATATAAATATATATATATATAAAAATATAGACAGGCGATCAACAAAGTGGGGTCACTAGGGGGTCACTAGGGGTCATAGGGTTATAAGTGTTCCCTTTTTTTCTTTTGAGGTTACGGAACCCTAAAAACAGTGAAATATAGTGTAAAATAGAGTTTCTGTCACTTGGTATATTTAATATGAAGTACTATATATTTAAATTTGTGAAATTAGAATTTTCTACTCTTACATAAGACGTAACATTCGATACGACAGCAAAAAAAAATCAGGGTCGCCCCATATTTTTGTATGTAACATCTGTCGGTCGCGTTCCGATCCGGTTGTAGATATAAGAAAAAAAATATGTAAAATTGACAATTTGTAAGTGCCCCCGTAGGCCTAAACAAAATAAACGAATTTGAATTTGAATTTGTCATATTGATTTTGTTCGTTTAAAATGTAGCCAATGTCACCCGGACCATAATACCGAACCGATTGACACCACATTCATCAAAATCGGATGGCTAATTTATGCGCTACGATACATACATACATAGACTGTTAAAAACATAACCCTTCCTTTTGGCTTTGCTGTAGTCGGGTGAAAAGGCAGTCGCGTACAATGATAACTTGCAAATTACTATTTGAGGCGCGACGGGTGTGGGTAACGGCGCGAGTGGTAATAATTAAATGTGGTGGAAACACACGGGAACCTATTGCTGGCGAGCACGACGCGCAGCATTTTATCAACGAAGATGGTGATGATTTTTATACGACACCTCACACGTGGCGTATTGCCTCATGGTATTTTCGTCCTAATGGAATAGGGGGTGAGGCGGTGTGGTCCTACTTTCTAGCTACTACTTCATTTATCGTTTTGCTGACATACCAATTTTATGGTACTAAACCAAACAACACCTACGTACTATAGGTACATATACATATTTCGAAATATCTTTTACATTGTTCCATAAAATAATTAGTAGGTACTAAGATTTAATATATAAAGTAGTTGTACAAATTTAACAGTAGTATACTTACTCAATAAGATCTAAAAATGAGTAAAACTCAGTAACAAGTTACACATTTCCTACTACGAAAGCGTAGTCGGACGCGTAGTCACGCGTAGCAGTACAATGATCTGCGTAGCCCGTAGCATTGCTACGTTCAATTAATATTACTACGCACGACTACGCGGCTACGATTCGGCGTAGTACACCGTAGTAGCATGTAGTGAAAAAATGTCTGCATATTTTTTGTTGATGAGTTCCATGGCTCAGAACAAATGCCATCGTCCTCGGTGATACTCTCATCGGAGATGATGATTCAATCGGGTAAATGGTTGTTCTTTCGAGCGTAGGCTACTCGAGTCACAGGACAGGGGGGCCAGGCCAATAACGCTCATCTTGCACTCGTCTCAATACGTCAATTTTGACCGTCTTCCGTAGTCCACTAACCACTCCAACACCCGTGCCGACCAAATCTCGACTCCACCCACTAGACTAGAGAAGCAGTCGATAATGGACTTCAAAAGTTTTGACTCGATCGTAAATTTCAAAACCGATGTATTGCAAGTACTGGGCCGCAGGTTGCGGGTTCGATTCCTGACGGGGTAAACCTTCAAAAATCGCCATTTAACAATTTACCCTTGTCTCGGTGTCATTGGGAGCACACAAAATTGTGTGTAGTTTTAGTTGTTTATTTTTCTCATCCTCCCCGGCTCCCATCTAGCACCGGGGAGAATGGAACTAAGACAACGTCAAGTTAGCTACGTTGTTGACGCATAAGTTTCAAAAGTTTATCTACAGCTACATAGATTAAACGCTTAACGTAGAGAGATGAAGTAAACAGAAGCAAAAATACGCAAGATAAGCAAGCTATCTTTTTCTTGATCATAGACGAAGGAGACTCTCTCTCTCTTGGTCGGTTCACAAGGCCTTAAAAGCGGCGGTACCGCCCGCAATTACTTTCCTTATGTTTTCACTAATATAATTGTGATGCGTCGTCGTAATTATGATTTAGAACACGTTAAGATTCATATAATTTGTCAACTTGTGACGTAGCAGACAGCCATTTTGTGTAATGATTTGTTGGAAGGAAACGAAGGGTTTGTGAAGTCAACTTAAATTGGTTTTAGTATTAAATGAATTTAGTTGTCTAAAGAATATTGGTCGAAATCTATGTGCGAATCATAATTTCTATTTGATTATCACTCGCTTATATAAAACCACTAGCTGTGCTCGCGACTTCGTCCGCGTGGAATTTAATTGACAAACTTTCATCCCCTATTTTATCCCCTTGGGGGTAGAATTAATCAAAATCCTTTCTTAGCGGATGCCTACGTCATAACATAATTCTCATACCAGTACAAAATGACATGTCAAAAGCATACTCAAAACTGAACTCAAGAGTTGCGATCGATTTAAATAAATTTTGACGACCGCTTGGCGTTGTGGTTCGGCGGCAGGCCGCTCGGCTCCCTGCACATGGTGGTTGCGGGTTCGATTCCCGCTAGAGCAAATTTCGGAAATGGCCTTTTCATAATTTGCCCTGGTCTGGCTGTCATTGGGATCGCCCCCAGTCCTTTACGGTAGCCATAGTACAAGCATTGCTTAGTTTGGGACCATACAGTTGGTGCGTCAGACTGGCGATATTTATTCGATATTTCATTCCAGAAGGCATAAGGATCATTATTGCTTGTAGATACCATTACATATTACTCCCATGGCTGACATTAAGCGCCCTAAGTATAAATATATCGACGTTTCCTACCCACTAACCACCCCCATGACGTCACGTCGCGTGTAAAACATTTATCATTCGCTTACGATCGACATAGATTTGTAGGGTGAGTGTAGGCCGTGTTAGCAGTGGGATAAATTGGAATTTGAAAAAAGAAAACTGAATTACATACATTATTACATTAATACATTATTTTATGAAGTACAATGTCGGCTATAGATGTTTTGTCAGACGCCTTACATTACATGTCGAAATATTGTTGATATTAAAAACTTTTTTACGTCCAGGTGAGCGCATAAGTACAAAAAAAACACCAAAATCGGTCAAGCCGTTTAGGAGAAGAATTACGAAAACACGCAAACCGGAACTGTACATAAGAAGATGAGACCCAAATTGCAAAAGTAGAAATGTAAAATGATAAAAACTGTCACAAATGGGAACAGTACTAGTTTCTGAGAAGTGAACGGCCACCCTACAGATCAGTGTCGTGATCTATCGCAATAATAAGGCGCACGCGACGGCCACGTGGCGGTAACGACACGACGCCGACACGAGTCCGATACGGGCAATTGTCTGTTTTGCTATTTGTTCACGGGTCGTTTGGGGGGCGGCAGGGGATTCGACAAAGCTACCTTCGAAAGTCCGAAATAATTATTTGAGGTTAGTAACATACATAGTAGTAAATAGAAATGCAATATGTGATATATGAAGGCAGACTAGTACTATCCTAATACATTTGAGTTAGTTGCGGCTTTAGGACACATCTAATGGTCTAGAAAACAGTGTACAAACAGATTTTTAGAATAAAGTCACGAATCCTACTAAGTAATATTATAAATGCGAAAGTTTGTGAGTGTGGATGTGTGTTTGTCACTCTTTCACTCTTTCACGCTAAATGTACTGAACGGATTTAGATGAAATTTGGAACACACATAGTTTAGAACCTGGGTTAACACATATAATACTTTACTTTCTACGCGGAATAAGTCGCGGGCAGCAACTAGTATACAATAAAACGTTTGTACAATTTTGCATGCAAGTAGGACCTACTTGAGACAGACAGACAGATTAATAGACAGATCTCAAGTCTGAGACCGATCTTGATACGTCATTTTGTACAGGTATGACGTTAGGATGACATATCCATGATCGTTCTCAGAATTGAGATAGGTTTATTGAAACGGGCCTTAGTTTTTTGTTTAAGAAATTGGATTTTCTTGTTTATTTCTTTATTTTTTGTTGTCTTACCTTGATGGGTCTTAGTTATAGTTGCATGCGGCGCTGTTTTCCACAGGAAATATAATTAACGCTAACGAAAGTAAAGGCAAAACTTTGTAATCTTATCTTATCCTACTAATATTATAAATGCGAAAGTTTGTGCGTGTGGATGTATGTATGTATGTTTGTTACTCCTTCACGCAAAAACTACTGAACGGATTTGTATGAAATTTGGAACACAGATAGTTTATAACCGGGATTAACATATAGGATACTTTTCATCCCGATAATCCCGAAATTTTTATTACGTTAAATACTGAGCGAACGAAGTCGGCGGGCACAGCTAGTAGAATATAAAATTCACGTGTCACAATGTTAGTTACAGTAATTCTCCGAAACGGCTCGACTGATTTTTATGAAATTTTGTGGGCATATCGGGTAAGTCTGAGAATCGTCTACTATCTATTTTTCATACCCCTAAATTTTAAGGGTGGTCCACATACCACGCGGACGGAGTCGCGGGGCACAGCTAGTATTTATATAATTTGAAGGCTTGAAGAGAAGTACCTTAATAATAATGCATCGTTGAATCGATATGGAAGGAACAATTTCCAATTTCAGTGGATGACTGACACTCGCAGGCGGCGGCTAGGGCTGGTTGGTACATTGAAATTATTTTATAAAAATCAATACTTTATACAGGCTGTTTAAAAGTACCGAAATAAAGATGTCATTATAAATCTATATATATATAAAGGTATCTATATTTCTTTGGTCATCGCATCAGGCGTGAACGGTTAGAACGATTTCGCTAATTATTTTTTTGTTGCGTTTATTATGGTCAGGAGAAGGCTCTTATGAAAGAAAAAAATATGAAAGTTTACCGGAACATTAGAAATATTAAGAAAAATTAACGACAATCTTAATTTTACATAACTGTCACTGTTTAACAGAACAAGGTTGGTCGGGTCAGCTAGTTATACTAATATTATAAAGAGGAAAACTTTGTTTGTTTGATTGTAATGAATAGGCTCCGAAACTACTGAACCGATTTGAAAAATTCTTTCACTGTTGGGAAGCTACACTATCCCCGGGTGGCATACGCTATATATATTTTCAAAAAAATTAGGGATCCTTACTAAAACTCGAATAATGTAACCGCAATGTACCCGTGCGAAGCCGGGGCGGGCCGCTAGTACTTAATAATAATAATGTAGAACCAATTTTGTATACTATTTACTTATATATAATATTGTTTTTATTGTAACGAAGTTTCTTTACGGGGTTCAAGGCGGGGTAAAATGGGAGAAATCGTCACCAAAATATAACGTGTCTGTGAACCCTAGTTTGCCGGCAGACCGATAGTAACTAAAATTGAGAATTTCTACCTACATACGCCAAAATTCATCTACAAATATGGCGGTACTCATGGATAACTTAGGGGCCATCCATAAATTACGTCACACGAATTTCATGATTTTTTGACCCCTCCCCCGTCCTTGTCACAGCTGGTCACATTTACTAGCACTCCCCCCCCTACTAGCAGTCCCAAAATTATTTTTATTTCCATTTAAATTATTTTTCAACATAATGAACGTTAAAAAAAAGTGATGTCATAAAATTTGGGACCCCTCCCCACCCCTTGTCACACTTCGTCGACCCCCTCCCTCCCCCTAAAGTGTTACGTAATTTATGGATGGCCCCTTATCTATTTTATACTATTATGAAATAAGGTCTCGTTCTAACCACTGAGTAACCATCGTTGCCTGCTCACATTCTGTTGCTGTTCCTAAGAATGAACAACAACTCTTATTCATTGAAAAGAGTAACTATTTAGTTTCTCGCCAGCTCTTCTTAGTGGAAGCGGCATTCTGAGCCGGCGGTAGATTCTGACTATTCATAAATGCTTTGTTGGCTTACATGAATAAAAACAATTTTGAGTTTGAATTGAGTTTCTCGCCGGGTCTTCTCAGTGGAAGCGGCATTCCGAGCCGGCGGTAGACTCTGACTATTCATAAATGCTTTGTTGGCTTACATGAATAAAAACAATTTTGAGTTTGAATTGAGTTTCTCGCCGGGTCTTCTCAGTGGAAGCGGCATTCCAAGCCGGCGGTAGACTCTGACTATTCATAAATGCTTTGTTGGCTTACATGAATAAAAACAATTTTGAGTTTGAATTGAGTTTCTCGCCGGGTCTTCTCAGTGGAAGCGGCATTCCGAGCCGGCGGTAGACTCTGACTATTCATAAATGCTTTGTTGGCTTACATGAATAAAAACTATTTTGAGTTTGAATTGAGTTTCTCGCCGGCTCTTCTCAGTGGAAGCGGCATTCCGAGCCGGCGGTAGACTCTGACTATTCATAAATGCTTTGTTGGCTTACATGAATAAAAACAATTTTGAGTTTGAATTGAGTTTCTCGCCGGGTCTTCTCAGTGGAAGCGGCATTCCGAGCCGGCGGTAGACTCTGACTATTCATAAATGCTTTGTTGGCTTACATGAATAAAAACAATTTTGAGTTTGAATTGGGTTTCTCGCCGGGTCTTCTCAGTGGAAGCGGCATTCCGAGCCGGCGGTAGACTCTGACTATTCATAAATGCTTTGTTGGCTTACATGAATAAAAACTATTTTGAGTTTGAATTGGGTTTCTCGCCGGCTCTTCTCAGTGGAAACGGCATTCCGAGCCGGCGGTAGACTCTGACTATTCATAAATGCTTTGTTGGCTTACATGAATAAAAACTATTTTGAGTTTGAATTGGGTTTCTCGCCGGCTCTTCTCAGTGGAAACGGCATTCTGAGCTAACGGTAGACTCTGATTATATTCATAAGTGGTGGACACGAACAAAACAAAAATCGTTTGGAAAGAGTTATGTCTGTCCAATAAGCGGCGAGGTGAGTGAAACAGGTATAACTTGGTTAACTATTTCACTCCAACTTCGAAGTTTAAAACAATTTTTGGTTATTAAAATTTCGTTAAATTTATGGAACACCGGAATTTTGTTATTAAACGCATTAACTATAGACAAGTTTATGTTCGTACATATATATATCCACTTGGAGACATTTTACCGTTGTAGTGGTGTAAATACACATCGGGAACAAAACCGGAACAAACCGGTTTTCGCTTGAACCACGTGCCTCGCACTCTCGCATCAATCACATAAAAGTAAGTAGCGTACGAAATGAACTCCTGATTAAAAATTATGTTTACTGAGTAGATACCATATTAAGTACATTGTTACCCTAGGAATGAAAGTAACTTATTTAGTCCCGAGACGGGGTTCGAGGTTCGAGGGACAAAATCAATCTTTCATCCGAGGTAAACACCGTGGTCTTCATTACGAATACAAGGAAAGTGTAAATAAATACAGGAATTAGCTAAATAAATTAATACAAGGAAGTATGAACAATACTCTACAATTCGAAAAAACAAATGAAAATCGCCTGGTTCAATAGAAATGTAAAATAGAACTAGTATTTTAAAAATAATTTGACAGCTGTCAGTTGAAAGCGATTCTCCCTAGGGCTGACAAGTATTACTTTCAACACGCGCCTCAGGCAACTTCAGACCTACTTTTCGAGTATGAGAAATGAAAAAGAATTAACGATCGGCGGAAGTTGTCCGGTACGAAGTTCTCTGTTATTTTCAGTTTTGAATGTCGCATTTCCGGCACCTGAATAACCCACTTCCGCCATCTAGGACGACTCTAGTTAGTTGATTTTTGGAGACTATTTCACAGTGTACGTTACACAGTTAACGCGTTTCAAGCTTGATGATTTAGACTACTTAACTCCTACCGCAAGCCGTGTATAGAAATGTATCTTTTCCGTTACAAACATTGTAAGTAAGTGTTGTTTATTTATGTGTCTGTAACTGTTCATCAATATAAACACTAAAACGTCTCCAAGCTTATTGGGCTGTAAGCTTAATATTGAGTTTGTTATCTGGAACGGAGTCAACGGAGTCATCTTTGATGATAGTATACGATTTTTGTACCTACTTCTAACAAATTAAAAATAGTTTTCTTATATTTACGCGAATAAAACTACACATTGAAATAAAACTAGACCTGCAAGACCTCGAGACACTGTGAGCACTTTCTGCGTGGATCGCACCGCAAACAACAACTAAATATGAGGGTACCCAGTTATTAACTATGACATCAGGACGTCTAACACCTCAGTCCCCCCGTGACCATGGCTGCTGTAAAGCAGCCGAAACGTCGGGAACATAAAAAAGTTGATAAACGCGATAAAATCCGTAAAATAGTTTTATTTTAAAATTAACAATGGTTTATTTTTTTAATACCTAACAACTTAAAGTATACTTAAATACATACCTTACTTATTTCGTCATGTCATCACAGAACTCAACACATCACATCCCTACTTAATGTCATCACCTAAAAACCATTTAAAACACTATATTTCAGGCACAAAAAAGTCAAAACTATTTTGCTTCGTTATGTTTCAGTATTTTTTTAATACTTCCTCTGTTCTTTCTCTCCCGAGTAGTTCGAACCCCGATTTTCGCACGATGCGAAGCCCCCTGACCCCCGAGACACAACCATTGGGACCGCCGGTTAGGGGTGAACTGACTGACCACACATTGTTTTTTTATTAGATAGGGGAGAGCTTGCACTTTCTACTTGTTAGGTATGATGTGTTGCAACGGGTTCTTAGCGGTCACACCCGCGGTAATTCCGGAATTGATTTTCTTTGTTTTTGTTTCGAAAATATGACTTTATTATCTATACAAATAAATAAAATTGGAGTGTCTGTTTGTAATATCAAAATAACACCTTTTTACTAAATGCATATGAAAGTACATACGACACCTATAGCAAAAACGCGATTTAATTTTTTTTGTTTGTCTGTCTGTATGTTTGTTCCGGGTAATCTCCGAAACGGCCGGACCGATTTTGACGGGACTTTCACTGGCAGATAGCTGATGTTATAAGCAGTAACTTAGGCTACTTTTATTTTAGAAAAACAAAATTTTTAAAAATGGGTCCTGGCCCGCGGGCTCAGAACGTTAAATTCCACGCGGACAAAGTCGCGGACTCAGCTAGTTTATAATATTAGTAAGGATTGGTTGGCGTTAAGTAGCTGTGTTTCGTACAATGAGTGTAAGAGTCGAAACCCCCCCGCCCCTCATTTCCCTCCCTCTATCCCACTCCTCTTCAAGTCGGCACCGGGCGAGATATGCCATTTGTGTTGCAAGCATCTATAGACGGTACGGTAACAGCTTAACATCAGACGGGTCGTACGCTTGATTGGCTACTTTTGCACAATATTATACTTTTGTAATAATATATATTAAAAAAAAACGTTGATTCTAGATTGTTCAGTTATTTTTAGCAATATTAACGCACAAAGAAATTGCCATAATTATTTTACAGAATACAATGTCTGTACGAATTAATACTATACAGCAGGGGTGGCCGACTTTATTAGACCCAAGATCGACTGTTTAGTGACGAAACCTGTGCGATCTACCAATCACATAGGAGAGGACAAATAACGTGACGGAACGTCCATTGAAAAATGATACAAGATGATGCGTGCTGCAGTTGGTAACATTGCACAGTCTGCTCTACGTATTTATATTTTTTGCCTTGCCACGATCGACTGGACTAATATGGCACGGTCGCTGATCACGAAGAAATTCGTACAATAACCTGTTATTACCTGTCTCTGTCACTCCCGCGTAAATCTAATACGTCTCGCTCACACAGTTGCCGTGAACTGCGTGTGACCGGCAACTGTGTGAGCGAGACGTATTAGATTTACACGGGAGTGACGGAGACAGGTTATTGTACGATTTTCTTCGTGATCAGCGACCGTGCCATAGTCGCGATCGACCGGTTGGCCACTTCTGCTATACAGTATAGAGTTCACAATCGCATAAAAATCATCTTATTATATTTTTGTCTCCCGCTTTGGAAAATTGGGAAGTTAATAAACTTTCTCCCAGCTCCTCCTATTCTTTCTTTTGATTAAACTCGTGCGGATTTCGATACAACTTATCTTTTCCACGGGACTCGTCTAGAGCCAAATCTAGGCGTCATGCAAATGTAGAAAAATAAATATAACACCAAGGTCCCATGATCATGTCAGGGGAAAAGCGGCGGACTATGCACTCTGGTGCACAGTCAATAAATTTTAAAAAAAAAAATCTGGGCGTCATCATTGGACACCATTTCCGAAGCTGGCTTACAGGAGTAACGGAAGTAAAAATCACGTATCATGGTGTAATAAAATCACATAACAACTTATCATGGTCTGGATGTGATAAGATGGCGGTTGACCATTTCCGGACACAGTGATAGCGGAGTGTTCCCGTGTGACCGCCCTTGGAGAGTGTAAAACTGTATCGATAAGTTGCAGCGGCCAGCTCTGTAGATAAAACCTGTTTATAAAGTCCCGGGCGGCGGCGTTCTGTATCAGTTGACAGTGCTTCAGCAGCAGGGTAAGTGCCATTATTTGATACATTAACGTCTTGTTCCTCAAGCAATAAAAAGCCGGAAATTACTGAGTTAGAGTCTAGTCTAGTTGACCTTTTAAAGTAGCCACAATATCGATAGGGCTATCTATAGTGTCAATACTATTGATGACGACATCTAGTATCGACAGTCTCGTCGACAGTACTGATGATGATGATGTGATCCGACCGATTTCGGTCATGGCGACAACTTCAACTCCTTTGCAAGTTTTGTCGGTCGTGCGCTCTCATGTGGCTAATGTAGCCAATCTTCTTTAAAAAGGTTCTCGCACATTGCGGGCATGTGAGCACATCGTTCACATAATTACCGACAATACTATCGATAGTATGAGTACTCAATAGTATCGATACAATCGACATTGTGATTAGTTTTAGAGGTCACGATAGTATGTTGGCAACCTATAGTTTTTAGGACGCGGAAAAGTTATGATCCAAACTTTGTAGTATGCGATCAAACGGCGCATGACACATTGGCCGTAGCACGCCATCTGTTGGTGGCAATAGATACTAGATAATTACGGTATGTTATCTGTTCTGTTTATCTACGGCAGGTAATAAATATCGTTATTTTAAAACAGCACTCATTCGGTGTTTGAATTTTGAACAAAATTATATTACTAAAATCTTTAATAACATTAGGTAATGTCTGTGCATTGGTCGCATAATATAAAAATACAAAATATTTGCACTGATTTTAAATATGCCTAAATAACTGTAGCGCTTGTAAAAAAAATCAATGCAAAGAAAGAAACAGCTCAGTTGCAGCTTGACGTGGTTGCGTTTCAGTTGCAGGATGAGGGCGTGTCTCGTGCTGTGCGTGGCGGCGGCGCTCGTCGGCGCTGCGCGCGCGACCTGCGATGCTTATATCGACGAGGAGTGTTACCGCAAGCACCGCCTACCCATGTACAGAGACGGGTTGAGGCCCCTAGACATCGACAGGAACAGGAACATTCTGTATGTTCAGGACGGGAATACTATAAGCCAGTGTGATTTAGGCGCTCAACTATGCAACACCTCGAGCTACATATGCGACGTAGATCAGTTGACTGTGGACCAACGCACTGGCGATACTTACGGTATAATTAATGATTATGATAAGGGTGCTGGTATCTACAAATTGGATCTTGTTCATAACAAAAGGGAATTATTGGTCAGTGGCGGAGTGGAACACATCAAATTCAAAGATAAACTTTACTACACTGCTCATGGCAATATAATGTACACTTTTGAGAATGGGAAGTCAGAAAGAGTTCCTGGATCTGGACCATATTTGATCTATAATTTCGTTATCGATAAAAAAGATGATATTTATTTTAAAACTTTTTTACCTACTAAATTTGGAATAACAAGGCTGAGTAGAGGAGCTGTTGACAAGACTGTACAGTGGGACGCTAATTACTTTTTAACAGTAGACAGGGATGGCAATGCCGTGCTCATTGATCCGAAGTCACGCACTGTATACAGAGCAACTGACGGTCGTCTCACTGAGATAGGCACCATCAACGAGCCGATACATGAACTTGATCATTATAATGAATATACACTGAATCACGTGCCTTTGTTTGACAGAGACAACAATATAATTTATAGAAATAACTCTGATGTTTATATCTATTTGAAACGTGAGAGTACAATTAAAATTGAGACGAGCAAACCTGCTGGAAATACTGACGACAATGTTGACGTGTCTCTAAGGACACCTATTCCTGAGTCCGCGGCCGGTACACCTGACGAGAGTGGTGCCAGCCCCTTCGGATCACCCGAACAACACGCCCCTCACACAGAAGATGAACAGCGAAGGAGTTGCAGCTGTCAGTGTCCCAAGTGTACCAGTGTACCACATGTCACGATCAAAGTGGAGTTTAATTGATGAATTTGTTTGTTACTCTTTCATATATTATTTTATATAGGTAATCATAATTTACTTCAATTTGACTTAGTTTTGCAAAAAGGAAGCAACCCTCAATTATTCGTGCAGACTTAAATCAACCCCAGTGCAAGTGATTGTAGGTTGGTTCCAGTTTGCAGAATTATTGGTGGTTGGATCCATTCTGCATATAACCAATTTATTTTTATCGTCTAGTTTATACTGTATAAATGTGGTGTTTTATATTTCTAAAAAATATTTTTGAAATGTGTTCTTTATAAACCTACCAGTTATACTTATATTAGTTCACAGTAATATGCGGAATATAATATGCACAATAATATGAAATACCTACACTAAAAAAATAATTGCGCTTTTGACGTCCCACTCCTGGGCACAGGCCTCCCCTCAACACGAGGGGGATTCAGGCCATAATCCACCACGCTGGCCCAGTGCGGGTCGGCGGATTTCACATGTCTTTCGAAAATTGGTTAAATCTTCTAAGACATGCAGGTTTCCTCACGATGGCAAGTGATAATCATATAGAAATTATGATTCGCACATAGATTTCGAAAAATCCAGATGTTCGACCCGGGGTTTGAACCTGAGACCTGGTAGCCCGCAAGACGCGTGCTTAACCAATCAGCTATCACTGCTTATTACCTACACTATTTAAGTTAGCAAAGTAAATTCAACTAAATTATGTATAATTATTATATTTGTTTTAAATTAAATGTAAGTTAAGTAAATGGTGTGTTGTATTCATTTATTCTGTTCCGTGGAGGTGGGTAGCGCCGTTGTGCGGTGTGCCTCGGCATGCGTGACGTCATCAGTGACTCTGCCCCTCCCCGCCGGTGGTGCCCCCCACGACACAACTAGTGGGACTGCCAGGAACCTAGAGTTAGATCAGAATCATTCATTTCGCGGCAGGAAGGGTCGCGATGCCCGCACATTATCGAGATGATAGGCATTGGAATTGGTGTGGATGATCCCATCCAGCATCGATAGGGATAGTGGCGAATACTGTATTGAGACCTAAATGCATCCGTGAAGCAGTGCACCCTATCTGCTGATCCTTTCTGGGAATGCGGGCGCGATAGTATTAGTGTTTGTGCTATTATCAGCAGTCTGCCCCGGCCACACTCGGGGTTATCGACCTGGGGAATTTTAAGTGGCTCGTCCATTATTGTTATATAAAGTTTACGTTCCGTACAGTCCGTCAACCTTTTAATCACTGACTTTAGCACCAGGGACTTGCCCCAGCTTCGCTTGCGGAGGGAAGATTCCATCGAAAAAATCTCATCATGAGTCAACCCATTTGCCGAGAGATTAAAAATTATTCAATAATCAGCAACCGACCCCCCAATCCTTATACAAGCGGCCGTTCTTAGGATCAGCCCTTTATAGATTTGGCCAGAGGTATAAAATGTTTCACTTATCGGGTTAAAATCATTTCAAACGAACCAGTTCCCCATAAGACTAATGTAAATCATCCATCAATATCAATAAATACAGCAATCTTATAAATCACAATAAATTTCAGTAACAAGTGAATAAAGTTAACTTCAATTTACGCGGAGAGGACGACGGACAGACGCACGAATAATGCGTGATCATGTTGGAGGTGTCAGTTGTATTATGTGCACTATATTATGTGCGCAACTCAATTTTCACTTTAGGCCATGTGCATAGAGTCTAAAAGCGAAATGTCTATCTGGCTTGGTTCTGTAGATAAGGCCTATATAAATATCCCTGGGCAACGGCGCTCTGCTCCAGTTAACTTCTTAACTGCTTCAGTCACAAGGTGAGTTCTAGTATCTCATACATTCTCGTGTTGCTCTTCAAGTGATGTGGGTCTTGTTTGCGAGCAACAACTGTAAATAGTTTTTACGAGCAACCTTTGCCGAGCAATGACAGCCCAAATTTATTTGTATAGATGGATGGATTTCAATGAAGACGCCAATATTTCCATTTCAGAATCGCGACGCAGATCAGCGGTCTACAATCCATTGCGGCTTTGCATTATTACCAAGTAATTACGAGGCACACGAATATTCATATTTTGTCAATGGGTATAGTATTATTATACCAGCTGAGTATACCAGCAGTGCCTGAGATTCGTTACAGTGAGATTGATAGATGTCCAAATACAAATTTTAAAATTTTTCAATGCACAGAAATAGGTCAGTTATAATTTGGATATTTGCGTTTCAGTTGCAGGATGAGGGCGTGTCTCGTGCTGTGCGTGGCGGCGGTGCTCGTCGGCGCTTCGCGCGCCGAGTGTGACGCCTGCCTTGAGGGGCGCTGCTACCGGAAGCACAAGTTGTTCGAGTTAGATATATTTGGATCTTTTGAAGGCATTGACATGAACAGAAACATATTGTATGGTTACATCGGATCTACATTAAAACAGTGTCAACTAGACACTGGTATGTGCAACACCACGACAGTCGACAATTGGGACATAAATAGCTTGACTAGGGACCAGGGTACTGGTGATTATTACGGTGTACTAGATGGTGAACTTAACAAATTGGATCTTGTTAATAGAAATTACACATTATTGGTGAGAAGCGTGAGTCGCATACAATTCAAAGATAAACTTTACTATACACCTTATGGCGACGGTATTTTCACGTTTAAGGACGAGGAGTCACGAGTAGTTGCCGGGACGGAGGGATATAATGTCTATGATTTCATCGTCGATAAAAATTACAATATTTATTTTCAACTCGTTAATGAAAATAATGTAATACTGAGGGTGAATAAAGGAACGGTTGACCGGACTATACATTCGGACAGTAGCAGTGTCTTCATGACAACGGATGCGGACGGCAATGCCGTGTTCATTAATCCGTTGTCCCACGCTGTGTATATAGACACGGACGGCCAACTAGTCGAGTTCGGTGCCATCAACGCTGAGATATATCAAAATTTGTGGTATAAACCACTTTTGTTTGACAAAGACAACAATATTATGTATCGAAATAACTCTATGAAATATGTCTATTCGAAGCGAGATGGAGACTTTAAGTGCACGTATTCCAATGTATCAAATACAACTATTATTTCTGAGACCGTTGTAAGCACGACTACATTCAATATCGAGACAACCACGAGTGTTACGCCTGGCGGGGATACTGAGGGCATATCTTTCAGTACACCTGCTGCTGAGGCCACAGCCAGTATACCTGATGACAGTAGTGCCAGACCCTCCGGAACACCCGGACAAGAAGCCCCTCACACAGGACATAAACAGCAGAGCAGGTGCAGCTGTTCGTGTCCCAAGTTGCCAAATATCACGATCAAAGTAGAGTTTAATTAAATATTATGTCAATGAAACAAGTAGATTAACAAACTACCTATGTATTTAGAGTGTTTATCAAAACATAAACATTAAACGTTTTTGTAATTACCATCCTTATCACTCACTGTTTACCATATATTATTAATATGTTGTTTACGAACCTATTTAACTGATTGTGTTTTGAATTAAATGCTGTTAACTATGCACCTAATATTGTGTATTACTTAAACGTTATACCCCTCTCCTGCAGGGAGGGCAGTCAATCCATGTGTCTGAGTTTGAAGAAACTCGCGAGGTATGTCGCACACCTGCTCTGGGCCAACCTCCTTATAAAGATCCTACTAATATTATAAATGTGAAAGTTTGTGAGTGTGGACGTATGTATGTATGTTTGTTACTCCTTCACGCAATAACTACTGAACGGATTTGGATGAAATTTGGAACACAGATAGTTTATAACCGGGATTAACATATAGGATACTTTTTATCCCGATAATCCCGAAATTTTTGTTACGTTAAATACTACGCGGACGAAGTCCGTGGGCACAGCTAGTACAAATATATATTAATGTGAACCAGATGCTCAGAGGAGTCCGTGTGGGGACGGAGTAAGATTATAATTATTTCCCACCGCAAGCTGGACTAGAAGCGTGTCGTAGAAGGCGACAAAAGTCAGCAAAAATACCGTGTATTACGGTAGTTCAAGCAAGGCAGTACTCTGGTGCCACACCGAAGGAGGGCTTATGTTTGGGCTGGGTGTTGTCGGAAGCTGGATAGTACTCGTTTTTTGGGGTGGCGATACCTATGGCACCCCAAGCCCGAGTTAGCTGGGCTACTGCTCACTCCCGAGAAGGGTTGACGTCTGGTTGGTGGCCGGTCACAAAAATACCTTGCCAAATCTTTAGTATGTCTTTCACCCAGCTTAGCGCATGTTGACTGGAAATGAAGCGATGGTATTGGCCGAAGCAGGCGGGCCTGCTCAGGCAATTGTCAAGTTGTGCCAAAATTGGGTATAGTTTTGTAGAATGGTACCAGCCCGCACGTACTACGGCAAACCACTAATCCAGAGGGTGGTTCAGTTAGCTATCTGTCCGATAATTGCTTAGAATCACTACGGGTACGCGACCCCGGACTGCTCGAGCTACTGCTGTCACATTCCCTGTTTCCGTGGCAGTAGTATTCTTTCCTCCATCCTACATCTCCTTATTAGCGGATGCCTCCCGCTGCCACCGTCGGGCGACCCCGGCCAGATAACCTTTTACTTAGTGCCTACAGTTTAGGTAAGTATCAGAGGTCTTGCTGATGCCTAGGGACGTCCCTACCTCCTACCAATTGTATCGGCTCTCTGTTCCATTGGGTACATAGGGGTAGGGATAAGAGTGCACCTGTGTTTGCGCGGACACTGTCGTTTTTATTTCGTTTTGTGCACTATATTATCTCCTGCGTAACTGACTTGGCTACTGATAAAGGACTCCGATGTAAAATCCTGCGGCGATGGGTAGAGGTAGAGAGGTCTGGTTGTGATGCCAACTAGGCTTTGTCTGATACCTGCACGTAGGCGGCTCAGGGTAGATGGTCGCTTTGCACTGCACTGGGTTAACAGTGTGAGTCGGCAGCTCCTTGGGTGACGAAGCAGCTCTATTTAGAGAGGCCCTGCTTCCCCCAATCCGGGGAGGGGACTAGAAAAGGTGTCCTAAAAAAGGCTTAACCCATCACTTTCGGAGGTAGTAGCCACGGCTGTCTCTGCATCACCCTTAGCGTGGTCGAAGGAACATAAATAAAAGGAAATATAAGACACTTAAATCCCGGCTTATGATTTTTGCAGCTGCTTGATCGAGAAACCAACATGAGTCCTCCACGCAAAACTGCTCTCGTGTCCCGAGAACTCCGACGCTACGGTGTGGATATAGCTGCTCTCAGCGAGACACATCTAGCTGACGAGGGTGAGAGAGTCGAACACAAAGGCGTATACACTTTTTTCTGGAAAGGTACTCCGTGTTCAGAGCCCAGAAGATCGGGTGTTGGTTTCGCTATCAAAAACTGTATTGCCTCAAGATTGCAGGAATGTCCCGTACATATCTCGGACCGCGTTACCACGTTGCGCCTACACTTGGACAACAACAATTACCTCAATCTCATCAGTGTGTATGCGCCAACGATGGACAAGGATGACGATATCAAGGCCAAGTTTTATGAAGAAGTCACACAAGCCATGTCCAAGATACCTCCTAAAGAGCAGATACTTTTAATGGGTGACTTTAATGCAAGGGTGGGATGCCACTATGAAGCTTGGACTAGGATCGTGGGAAGACATGGTATTGGAAACATGAACAGTAATGGAACACAGCTAGCAATCACCAGCACCATGTTCAGACTCCCAGCAAAATATAAAACCACGTGGATGCATCCGCGATCAAAACACTGGCATCTAATTGACTACATCATTGTCCGACAAAGGGATATTTCCCAAGTACATATTACCCGCGTTATGCGAGATGCTAATGCGGTCTGCTCTTCAGATCTTCGGCTTGTAATCTCAAAAATTAGGTTTCACGTAGGTGAAGCCCCTGGAGGGTGTAGACCCTCCACGAAGATAACAGGGAGCAAAACCTAAACGCATGTACACTCAGAAATTGCAGAGTCCAGAGATTCGTAAAACATACGCTCAGGAAATAAATGACAGGGTGCAGGGGATAGATGTTGAGAATGGTGATACTATAACTAATTGGGAAACTCTCTCATCCAACTTGGTCGCTGCTGCCGCGCAGACACTGGGTATGTAGCCCAGCAGACATGAGGACTGGTTTGACGACAATGATACACGATTGACCAAAGCTATAAATAAACACCGTCTTCTCCTACGTCAGCATCGCGATAATCACCAGGTGCAAGAAGTCAAACGTAGTGGAGGAGAACTGCGTAAATACGTAAGAGAAATAAAAGACAAGTGGTGGCGTGACAAGGCCGAGCGCATTCAGTGGCTTGCTGATACGAAGCAGTTGGGTGCATTTTATGATGAAGTCCGTAGACTCGTTGGTACTGCGACTCGGGCAAAAGTTCCAATGAGAATTCTGGATGGCACATGCTTACTAACAAAACACATGTACTCAACAGATGAAGAGAGGATTTTAACACCTTGTTTAATGTTGAGCTGCGGACATCACATATATAGTTTCTTTGAAATCCCTCCCCACGAACGATAAACTGGACGAGCCACTGACTCTGCGTGAAGTAATTGTTGCAATCATGCAACAAAAAAACAAAAAGGCGACCGGCATTGATAATTTACCCGGAGAATTACTTAAGTACGGAGGGGAAAAACTACACGAAATTATCTGGAAACTATTCGTGCAAATGTGGGATCAAGAGCAAGTTGCTGATAACTTTCGAGTATCACGTGTTTGTTCCCTGTACAAAAACAAAGGTGACAGAACTGATTGCAATTCTTACAGAGGCATATCGTTATTGACTACTCCGGGGAAAGTCTTTGCTCGGGTATTACTAAATCGTCTGCTACCTTTATCTGAAGACATACTACCGGAAACCCAGTTTGGCTTCCGACCGAATCGGAGCACATGTGAGGCTATATTCTCAATTCGCCAACTTCAAGAGAAAAGTCGAGAGCAAAGTCAACTACTGTACGCATGTTTTGTGGACCTTGAGAAGGCTTTTGATAGCGTGTCTCGAGAGGCCCTCTGGATGGTGCTAGTGAAACTAGGATGCACGGATAAGTTTATTCGAATGATCCGACTCCTGCACGACAACATGCGTTGCTGTGTCCATGTATAAGGCGAAGATTCAGATTTTTTCGCAGTAAGCTGTGGCGTAAAACAAGGCTGCGTACTTGCTCCAACTTTATTCGCCTTGTACTTTGCAGTTGTAGTCAGGGAAGCCTTGCAAAATTTGTTTGACGGCATCCGCATTCGTTTCCGAACTGATAGCGGTGGAATCTTTAACCTCTCAAGATTAAAAGCTCGTACCAAGGTGTCTCACGCGACCATAACAGAGATGATGTATGCAGATGACTTGTGTTTGGTGGCTGAATCTGCAGAGTGGTTACAACTGCTTATGTCGAGACTCAATGAGTCATGTAGCCGATTTGGTCTCAAAATCAACGTAAAAAAGACCGAAGTGATGGCCCAAACGCTGTACAACAGTCCAGCTGATATAAAACTTGACGACGTCTCACATAAGCAGGTTGAAAAATTTAGATATTTGGGCAGCACCATCACAGAGAGATGCCACCTTGATAACGAAATCAACAACAGAATTGGAACAGCTGCTGCAGCCTTTGGCAGACTTCGTTTCAAGGTGTTCCAATCACACGACATAAAACTATCAACAAAAGTAGCTGTGTACATGGCGATCGTCTTGCCAAATCTCATGTATGCGTCTGAAACATGGTGCTTGTACCGTAAACATATCCGCACATTAGACAGATTTCACCTCAAGTGCCTCCGCGACATTATGAATATCCACTGGTCGGACCGTGTCCGGAACGCGGAAGTTTTACGTCGAGCAAACGTTGGTGGAATTGAGGCTTACCTAATGAAACGTCAGCTGCAGTGGTGCGGTCATGTCTCACGAATATCTAAAGATAGAATGGCAAAGCGCATCTTCTACTCCGAACTACAGGATGGCAAGCGGAAACAAGGCGGCCAATTCCTGCGCTACAAAGATGTGCTTAAGCGACACATGAAGCGTTGTAATCTTGAACCGTCACAGTGGGAGATAATGACGGCTGATCGTTTGCGGTGGAGGCATACTGTACGGACCAAGGTGTTGGAGTTTGAAAAATGGAGGAAAGAAGAGCTCGATGCTAAACGAGTTGAGCTCAAGGCCCGACCACCTGCGGCCATACATTATAATTACGTCAGAGGGGTATTGACTTGTAGCGTATGTGGTCGCACATGCGCTTCTAAAATAGGCTATGTAAGTCACCTGAGAGTACACCAACCAAGCTCTCACTCAACTAGTCAGTAACGATTCGCTGTGGCCGAATACGGTCTGGATGAGATGATGATGATGATGATGTATTTAGGTATGGATAGAAATATGAGTAATAGGGTTAGGGCGTCCCCCGGAGGCGACGCGCAGTTACAGCACCCGGTAACTATGGGAAATGGACAAGGGTTGTCGCGCTTCCCTGGATGGGCGCGGCGTAAGAAGCAAGTGCAGGAAAAAAGAGTTAGAATGGGAAGCTTGAATGTGGGAAGTATGACAGGAAAAGGAGCGGAAATAGCCGATTTATTGAAAAGAAGGAGAATAAATATAGCTTGTTTACAGGAAACAAAATGGAAAGGGTCAAAGGCAAGAGAGATTGGAGAAGGATACAAGCTATATTATTGTGGTAGGGACGGGAAACAAAACGGGGTAGGGATTGTGATTGATAGCGATATGAATAACAGTGTGACGGACGTAAAAAGGGTAAATGATAGAATAATAGCGATAAAGATTGTGTTAAAGAATATAGCTTTGAATGTAGCAAGCGTTTACGCTCCACAAGTGGCATGTGATGCTAGTATGAAAGATGAATTTTGGAAGGATATGGATACGGTAATAATGGCCATACCGCAGAACGAGGAACTGATCATAGGCGGGGACTTCAATGCACACGTAGGGAAAACTAATAAGGATTATGAAAGAGTACATGGGGGTAAAGGTTTTGGGAATAGGAATGAGGAGGGAGAAAATCTTCTAGAAGCTGCTAGCGCCTTTGACTTAGCGCTAGCTAACACTTTTTTTCATAAAAATGGAGAGCACCTCATCACATACATATAAGAGTGGCCCACACAAAACTCAAATTGACTATTTTCTTATTAAAATAAATAGGCTTAATCTGGTAAAGGACTGCAAAGTAATTCCAGGCGAAGCGGTTGTAACACAACATAGACTATTAGTAATAGAATTAAAAATAAAACTTAAAAATAATAATTATTCATTTATTTCAGAAAAACTTAATATATTTAAAAACGACTAACATTACATTTCCAATTAACTATTAAAACTATTTTTTCAATAATAACTTTATTAATTATTATTTATCACTTTTATAAGTAGGTATATAAATAAACAATTTAGGCCTTTTGACGAACCACTCCTGAGCACGGGCTTCCTCTCAACACGAGGGTTTTACTAGAATACTTTATTATTAAAATTACTTTTTTATTTATTCTATATTATACATTTTTCCCATCAAATTATTTATTTCAATTAATATCTTTACAATGTAAATCAAATGCTTAAATATACAATCTCTAATTAGTTGATTTGAATTTCTGGAAACAAAAAGTACTATACTTACTCAATTTTTTTTACACATTTACCACCGGAGGGATGCACAATTATTATATAATTAAATTGAAACAAGCCTTTAATCAGAAGGGGAACAAAATAATAAGTAATTTTAGTTAATAATATTCTTATCTTTTAACAACAAAAGAATTGTGTACTTTGGGAATAACCCCGCACGAAGAATGCGTGATGAATCAGCTGTTGATACAATATTATGTATAACTCATTTTGAACTTTACGCCGTACGTGCATAGAGTCTAAAAGCGAAATGTGTATCTGGGTCGGTTTAGTAGTTAAGGCCTATCTATATAAATATCCCTGGCCAAAGGCGCTCTGCTCCAGTTAATAGTGCTTCAGTCACGAGGTGAGTTCCAGTATCTCATACATTCTCGTGTTGCTCTTCAAGAAAGTGTGGGGCTAGTTTGCGAGCAAAAACTGTAAATAGTTACTGGGCTGTCGTTGTCACACTCAGCACGAGTGCGATCTAAACAGCGTTACCCAACTTAATCTGTTAAATTTTTGAAGGGAAGCTTCTATACGGACGTTCGGGGCATTCGGCTCGCTCGCCGCGCGGGTACTAAATCCGTGCAAATCGTCAGCATTGACGTAGTGTTACACGATCACGTCAGAGCTGCGGCGCCCTACGCTTTACACTATTTAATGTGGCATGAAGGTTAGAAATTAGTTCAGTAATTTATTTTTGTCTAAAAATGTAAAGCGGATCACCATCATTTAGGGTGTCACTAAGCGGCCACCCATCTAAGTACTGACCGCGCTATCGTTGCTTAACTTAACGTGACTAGACGAGAACCTGTGTATTCAACGTGATATGGACGTTGACAACAAAATCTTCAAATAATATAACCCATATCTACAATCACATATGATAGGTTAGGTTAGGTAGGGAATCTTTTTTAGTTGCTCCACAAATACTTATTAGTGAGTATCGGTGTTGTGATAATGGCTGCCTATTTTATTTAAAATGTTTGTTGGTCATGATTTTTACATTATTTTTACACTTATTTACATATAAATAACACGTGAAATCAACGAAATAAAACACGTAAACGGGGAAAAAACAGTCGCAAAACCGATATACAATATCGCGTATTTCGCTTTGGAGAAAACTTGAAAAACAAAAGTTGTTATAGGGATACAGCTGTTGACAGATTTCATAAGTCTACAAAACCTTTAGTACTTCCACTGTCCCAAAAAGCCGATAGTTTTAGATGTACAAAGAAAAGTTGCAAAAACAATAGTTTCTGTTTCACCTAGTATATATTTCAACGAAGACCACCAATATTTCTGTTTCAGAATCGCGGTGCAGATCGGGGTTCTACAATCCATCGCGGCTTTACATCATTACCAAGTAAGTACGAGGAACACGAATATTTATATATATTGTCAATGGGTATTATTATTGTACCAGCTGTACCCGCGAATCGTTAAGTGAGATCAATAGAGGTCCAAACACAAAATAAAAAAAAGCTATTGCATAGCATTTTTGATATTCACTGTTGTACGTAGATGATAAATACCTATACACCTATATACTTTCTCACAAACTGCTGATTACGTATTCGTCCGATTTCGGAGCAGCTCGTCTCGATTCGTACGAGCTTCGTAGAGTCGTACCATGAAGTAAATACAAAGAGGAGGTGCCCTTACGCCGAAACTCTAAGCAGGCATGAGTCACCAGATTGCGGGGCGAAGAGGGGGATTACGCATGCGCAGTAACGCCGATACAACCAATGCCACCTAGAGACGAGTTGCTGAACTAAAGAGACAAGCGTGATATTTCAAAAGTCATTAAAAGTTCCGCTATTCATCGATAGATGGCAAAACTAAACAGTAACTCCGATACAACCAATGCCACCTAGAGGCGAATTGCTGTACTAAAGAGACAAGCTTGATATTTCAAAAAGTCATTAAAAGTTCTGCTATTCATCGATAGATGGCAAAACTAAAAAGTATCACCGTTATGTCGGTCGGAGTGGGGGGTGTTAGGTTATTTTCGTTACGGAATTTCTGGATTTGGTCTTCACGCTCAAGGCCCGCGATAGAAGCTATGCAATAGCTTAAAAACTTTTGCTCAATGCTCAGAAACAGCTCAGTAACAGCTTGAAATTTTGCGTTTCTGTTGCAGGATGAGGGCGTGTCTCGTGCTGTGCGTGGCGGCGGCGCTCGTAGGCGCCGCGCGCGCCGAGTGTGACGCCTGTCTAGAGGGGAGCTGCTACAGAAGGCACCGCTTGCTCGAGTCCGAGGAATTTGGATCGTTTGTAGACATTGACAGGAGCAGGAACGTATTGTATAGTTCCATTAGATCTACATTACACCAGTGTCAACTAGATACAGGTCTGTGCAACACCACGACATTCGACAATTGGGACATATATTGGTGGACTGGGGACCACAATGGTGATTATTACGGTATACTGTTCGATTATGATTATAGTCTTTACAAATTGGATCTGGTTAATAAAGATAAGACATTACTGGTTCGTCGAGTCTATCGCATACTATTCAAAGATAAACTTTACTATGTGCCTTATAGCGACGGTATCTTCACATTTGAGAACGGAGAGTCACGTGTAGTTAGCGGAACAGAGGGATATTCTGTCACTTATTTAATTGTCGATAAAAATGACAATGTTTATTTTAAAACCATACATGAAGATAATCTTATACGAAGGGTGAGTAAAGGAGCGGTTGACAGGACTATACATTCGGATAGCAGGAGGGTCTTGATGACAACGGACGCGGACGGCAATGCCGTGTTTATTAATCCGTGGAACCACGCTGTGTATAGAGACTCAGACGGCCAACTAGTCGAGTTCGGTGCCATCAACGATGAGATATATTATAATTCTTGGTATATATCAACACGGTTTGACGGAGACAACAATATTATTTATCAAGATGCCTCTAAGAAACTTTTCCATTTGAAGCGAGATGGACACGTTAAGTGCACGTATTCTATTTCGCAAAATACAGTTATTATTACTGCGACCGCTGAAAGATCATCTGCATATAATATTGAGAAAACCACGAGTGTTATACCTGGCAGGGATACTGTGGACTATGACGACATGTCTTCCAGTACACCTGCTGGAAATACTGACGACAATGATGACGTGTCTGTAAGTACACCTGCGCCTGACTTCGCGGCCGGTACACCTGACGAGAGCGGTGCCAGCCCCCCCGGAGCAGCCGGACAACAAGCCCCTCACACAGGAGATGAACAGCAGAGCAGGTGCAGCTGTGCGTGTCCCAAGTTACCGAATATCACGGTCAAAGTGGAGTTTAATTGATGCTTATTTCCCAATAGATTATTTTGTTTAAACTTACGATTTAAAAATACCAATTCTATAAACTAGACGATGGAGATAACCAAAAGTAAATTAGGTATAGACAAAATAATCTATGAGAGAGTAACAAACGATTGAATCAAATTTATCATGCATGCTGTGTTGTAATTTAAATATATTTATTTTTAATGTTATCTTCATAAACCTATCGGTTATACTTATATTAATAACAATAATATTGATACATTAAGGTGTAAAGGTCCCTCGTGTGATTTTAAAGTTTTTCATGAGATGGCGCTGGAGTCAGCAATTTCAGCTTATTTCATTGTTAAAAAACCTTAGCATTTTTAAGATGTTTGCACTCAACACTTATTACACAGCATTGAGATGCATGATGCAGTAATATCAACCTGAAATTATTTATAATCAAAGCATTTCAGCAAACCATTTCTGACACATTATATTGTATACATACACGCAGATTGACTTAAAATGGTTTTTGTGTTGAATTTATACTTCTGAATTAAATATATACCATACGCTTAAGTACATGTGTGTGTGTTATTTCAATCAAGTTCCCTGTTCCGACGTGGTATGTAGCTCCGTTTTGCGGTGTGTCTCGGCGTCGGGTGACGTCATCCGACATGACCCCCCCCCCCCCGCTCTTATTCCTAAGGTGAACCCCCGAGACACAAAAAGTGGGATTAGCAGGGACTTAGGGTTAATATTTTATCAAAATGATTCGGGAATCCGACAGGCAAAAATGTCGAACTGACACATTCCCAGCTCGTACAGTTTCATTAGATTTGTCTGTTTGGAATTCAGCTAAGAAACCACAATACGCTGGCACAATGGACTGAATAATGGCGAATGACTTGTTGAGACCTAAATCCATCCGCGGAGTAGTTATATTCTCTTTTAAATGTACTTGAGTGACGGTATTTTAGTTTGTTTTATTTCATCAATCCGCCGCGGCCTCGATCGTGTTATCGAGGTGTCGATATCCCCATGGCTCGTTCTCATCGGTTTATTTATTATAACAGTTATCAAAAATATTCGCACTCTCAACCTTTTAACCTTTTAATCGGTAGGGGAGAGTGGGTTACGGTGAATCAAGGGGCACAGTGAATAAACTGCTATATCAGTCTCTGTTTTGGCCTCACAAACGTAGAAAATAGATAGGCGCAAGTTATTTACATTGCTCCCGCGCTGAACCAATCTCCGCTGCGCTACGATGGGAGATGTTCATGTTACCACGGTACGCCCACAAAGTGAGTACGGAAGTAGTTTTTTACTACTTATAAAATTTATATTTTATGGATGTGAATCTATATTCCGAATATGTTCATATTTTCTTATTATAATTATTATTTCTATAGTTCATTAATTCAATCTCTTTCTCTCTTAAATATAGGTCACAGCTGATAGCAATTCATTGTGCTCCACAGAGGCGTACTTGGATTTCTTTAGCATGATAACGTTTCATTTCATCTTGTTTTTTTAAGGTTCCTAAATGCCACGAATTCCTGAACGCAACATCCATTAGACTCGATTGTAGATTGGCTCGATTTGTAGTTGAATGATGTCACATAAAGATTATTTGAAAAACAAGAGACTAGCATCATTTAGACAAGAAATAATGAGCCGATGAAAAAAGTGGTTCACTGTTACCCAATCTCCCCTAACTATATCAATAGCGATTCACCCTAGCTTCGCTTAGACCGTGAAGATTACTCCTCCAAACATCTTGCCACAAAGCATTCATTCGCCGAGTGATTTCAAATAATTAAAAATAAGCAACGGATCTGTCAGCCCGTATCCAAATATATAAATAAAGTATTTGTACTTTTCGATACAGACGTTCATAGAATTAGAGATCGTAACGATACAAAGTTTTACGCTGTCCAGTGTAAGATTAATGTAATACACAACGTTACACTATTCTGGGTCGCGCGTGGGTAAGTATTTTATGTAGAACACATCAAGTTACGCCCGCAGGATGACGGACAGCTACAGGACTGTTATTGCCATACGTCAGCGCGAGTGCGACAGAGTGAATGTGACTCAGAAAGAGTGTTACTTGACTTTCTCCCTACTACTTGCTTTGAATAAACTTCGGCAACTAATAACTTAAAATTGATTTGCTATACTTATTTCAATGAAGACCACTAGTCATGATGCTGATGCATGATTTCTTAAATATTTATGATTCAGAATCGCGACGCAGATCAGCGGTCTACAATCCCTCGCGGCTTCGTTTCATCAGCAAGTAAGTACGAGGCACACGAATAATTGTAGTTTATCTATTACTATTACTAGCTGCGCGCGCGCCTCGTTGCAGTGGACCACTGTCTTAAAAATAGCCCAACCATTGTCGATAAATGTCTGTCTTCTTCTTATTTTTTAACCACCGACGAAAAAAGAGGCGTGTTTAAACGTGTGTATCTTTCTGTGGCATCGTAGCGCTCAAGCGGATGAGTCGATTCTAATTTAGTTTTCCGTCAGGATACATTTTGGAACTGGCCTTTTCATATTTTCCCTGGTTTCGGTGTAACTGAGATCACCCCAGTCCATACGGCACGTATAGTACAGACGGCATCCATAGCACAATTATTGCTGAGTTTGCAACCATACAGTTGGTGTGTCAGTCTGGCGATATTTATTTATTTCTTGAGTATGAGCAACTGCTGTCCAATTATAGTGGAATTATATTACCCAGTTGTTTCTGCGCGCTGCCCGTACGAACTGTTAGCTACATTGAATTCAGAGACGTCCAAAAGGCGTAGCACATAATAAAAAAATATGTTCAATGCACAGAAACAGCTCAGTTACATCTTGACGTCGTTGCGTTTCAGTTGCAGGATGAGGGCGTGTCTCGTGCTGTGCGTGGCGGCGGCGCTCGTCGGCGCTGCGCGCGCCGAGTGTGACGCCTGCCTAGAGGGGAGCTGTTACAGGAAGCACAGCTTCCTCGAGTCAGAGAAATTTGGATTTTTTTTAGACATTGACAGGAGCAGGAACATACTGTATAGTAAAATCGGATCTGCATTAAAGCATTGTCAACTAGACACCGGTTTGTGCAACACCACAACATTCGAAAATTGGGACATATATTGGCTGTCTGTGGACCAGCGCACTGGTAATTATTACGGTATACTATTCGATGGTCATATTAGTCTTTACAAATTGGATCTTGTTAGTAAAGATAAGACATTACTGCTTCGTGGTGAAGTGTATCGCATACTATTCAAAGATAAATTATACTATGCGCCTTATGGCGACGGTATCTTCACCTTTGAGGACGGAGAGAAACGAGTAGTTGCCGGGACGGAGGAATATAATGTCGATTACTTTATTGTTGATAAAAATTACAATATTTATTTTAAAACCATGTCTGAAAATTATATCATACGAAGGGTGAGTAAAGGAGTGGTTGACGGGACTATACATTCGGACAGCAGCAGTGTCTTTATGACAACGGACGCGGACGGCAATGCCGTGTTCATTAATCCAAAGTCCCACGCTGTGTATAGAGACACAGACAGCCAACTAATCGAGTTTGGTGTCCTCAACGATAATATATATTATAATGATTGGTATATACCAACATTTTTTGACAGAGACAACAATATTATTTATCAAGATAACTCTAAGCATGGTTTCCATTTGAAGCGAGATGGAGACGTCAAGTGCACGTATTCTATTTCGCAAAATACACCGATTATTACTAAGACCGCTGAAAGCACATCTGCATATAGTATTGAGACGAATACAAGAATACCTGATGGAAATACCAAGAACTTTGATGACATGTATCCCAGTACACCTGTTGCTGAGTCCACAGCCAGTACACCTGCTGAGAGCGGTGCCAGCCCCTCCGTAACACCTCACCAGCGAGCCAATGATACATGACATGAACAGCAGAGCAGGTGCAGCTGTCCGTGATCCAAGTTGCCAAATATCACGATCAAATTGGAGTTTAATTAATTAATTTGCTTGTCACTCTCTCATTTATTATTTTTTCGAAACTTAATGTAATATATGTGTATATTTCAAACGATTTCATTTGATATGTCATCATTTAATGTACCAATTGCACCAAATTATTTAAGTAAACAGGTTGGCATACTGGAATTTACACTTCAGTTAGTAGTAGTTAGTTTATATTGTTTTCTTATATTTACGGGAATATTACACATTGAAATCAAACTATTTTACGGATTCTATCGCGTTTATTAACTTTTTATGTTCCCGACGTTTCGGCTGCTTTACAGCAACCATGGTCACGGTGGGACTGAGGTGTAAGACGTCCTGATGTCATAGTTAATAACTGGGTACCCTCATATTTAACGTCGATAACAAAAAAAAGTAAATAAACGTGATAGAATCCGTAAAATAGTTTTATTTCAATAGTAGTTCGTTATTACATTTATTGCATTATAATAATATGTTTCAAACACTGTTGTGTTGACAGATGACAACTTATCCTACAATTTCTATACAAGACGTTAGCGAAAGATCTAAAACATTACAGTTTTGCAATGCTTAGTAACCCTTTTATTATATTCTACTCACACACACAATTATAGCAAATAACGTATAAATACGAGGGTGTACATAATATTTTTGATGCAAATCCAAATCTTTAAAAAAAAATTTTTGTTACGTTAAATACTACGCGGACGAAGTCGGGGGCACAGCTAGTTAAAAATAATGCTTTGAGTATTTCTTCCCGCAGAAGTTAGGTATACATATGCGTACCATATTGGGTGAAATTTATTAAATCCGACCACTAAATAAGTAAAATAGTACTCAACCCGTTTCGCCGCGTTGGGTCCGATAAACCACCGCCTACACGTGGGTGCATTGCAGAGCACCTATGAACGAAAGGTGTAATGTATATTTGATGGGTTCCATAAACTCACTTACTTATAATATTTTGAATTGTCTAGACGGGAACCAGACCTGCAACCACCCGGTGCAGTGAGACGAGCAGCCTGGGCTCGAACCGCCACGTCGAACTATGCCAGCAAGGCGGGGGACATTGCAGAGTACATCCGAGTGAAGAGCAATGTCTCATTTAGAGTTCAGCCGTTGGACTCTAGTCACAACGCAAGTTTCAAGGCGTTTGTGGTTAGGGTCCCCACTGAAAGGCTGGAAACTTTCATGCAGGAAGACTACTGGCCGAAGGGTGTGGTGTTCAGGCGCTTTCGTGGGAGATTGCCGCCGGCATCACCAATCGTTTAGTTTGGTATTATACTGTCAGTTTTATTTATAAATATGTATGATAGGTATATATCTATGGGCCTGTGATGCCTGATTATAAACGAATAAATAAAATAAAAAAATATTTTTAACGCACTATTTCGATGTGAAAGGTCTGAAGCGAATCGGTGAACGAACGAATGAATGATTTGTGTGATTACCTAACTGGTTGCAGACTGAGGACAATGTTACCCAATGATATTTCAAAAAAGTAATCACAGACAAAAGTTATATATTAGAAAGTACTAATATATCATTGATGTAACCACACCGCGACGCTTAGTATTGTGAAAGCATGCAGCACTGTCGGGTCATCCCCATTCTTATTCGAATGGAGCCAGTGTTGACAACTATGTGGAAAATGAATTTAACATTTTCTTAGACGAAAAAAAAATATCGTTAACGTTGTAATGGAAAAAAATCGACGTGTAGGCACCTTATGTGAAGCAATCATCGGAGCCCATATTTATTTATTTATTTTAAAACCAACAGTGTACACAAAAGTTGCATCTTAACATTATTTCCATAAAGTAAAGCCAATAACAGAGCTCGCGGTATAAAACAATAGAAGTTTGTTGGTGATGTATTACACAATTGCTTGAACTGAGAGCAAACTCTGAATCAATAAACGATTTTGAAAATAATGGTGTTTTCATGTCTACGCATTGCTTTTATAATTTCAATGTACAAGCAACACAGGATGACGGCGCCAGCCAAAAAATGTATCTAGAATATATAATATCAGAATTGATGAGGACACACAAGTTTCGAAAATGTTTGAACCGGCTTACAAAAAGAGCTATGTGGGCTGTATATAAGAGATCGCGCGACAGGCGCCATATGCATTACTTAACGGCGGCTCGGTTCGATTCCCGCCAGGGTAAATTTCGGACATGGCCTTTTCGTAATTTTCCCTAGTCTGGGTGTCACTGGGATGCCCCCAGTCGATTGTACGGTACCATACAGTTGGTGTGTGCGTCACTACACATCCGAGCAAAGAGTGAGTGTGAGTTTTTTTTATTTAACCTGATTTATCTCCCGGGCCTCCCCATCCCCCCACCATCACTTCGAACGAATAGCTAACTTGTAGGCTTGGTTAACGGCAACTGCTTAACATCAGGCGGGTCGTCCGCTCGTCTGCTGTCTTTATTATTTTTAATATTACAAGCAATATAAGTTTATCACATTACCAGTAATCCCGTTAGCCCCTCCAGCTACGAGGGCGGCCCCGCTAACCACTAAGGCTATCGACGCCATTATGGGATATAATATAAAGAAATACGAAATTACCATAATATCCGAGGTTTTGCAACATTTATCTTTATTCCCGTCGCATTGAGAGGGAGTGTGTCCGGTGCGATGGCAGCGGCCTCGCCCCCACTATATCGCGGCTTAAACTCAATCGCGGTATGGAAGAACTGAGGGTGCGAATGCAAGCGCGATATATCACTCATTATATAAAGTGTTATTTTAATAATGTACATATTACAAGGTGCCTTAGTAAATGCTTAAGATGATGGGTCCATCTCACAAAAAATAATCTGATGGGTTTGTTCCTTTGATGAAACCACTCGCTACCAACCATCAGAATATATTAATACCATTACTATTTTTTGTGGTAAGTATGTTCATCGTCTTTATCATCGGCTAAGTCGCCATTAAAGATACTGTGCATTATTAAAATAAGATATTATATTTATTCTTGACGTGGTTGCGTTTCAGTTGCAGGATGAGGGCGTGTCTCGTGCTGTGCGTGGCGGCGGCGCTCGTCGGCGTTGCGCACGCCGAGTGCGGCGCCTGCATCGACGGGCGGTGTTACCGGAAGCATCGCCTGCGCGTGTCCGCGGACTTCAGTTGGCCACTGGACGTCGACAGGGACACGAACTTATTACATGTTTCAGACGGAGACACATTCATACAGTGTGAACCTGACACAACGCGGTGCGACGCCATGAGCCACACATGGGGCGTACGGCGGCTGGCCGTGGACCAACACAGTGGCGATACCTACGGTATTATTGTCGATGATACGGGAAGTTTTAATCTCTACAAATTAGATCTTATTCATCCCGAAAGAGAACTGCTGGTTCGAGGCGGAGTGTATCACATAGCATTCAAAGATAAACTTTACTATGTTGATTATGGCGACGGTATCCACACGTTTGAGGACGGAGTGTCGCGAGCAGTCGCTGGAACGGAGGGATATGATGCCCACAGTTTTATTGTTGATAAAAATGACGACATATATTTTGAATCTATATGGAACAGTAGTTATATTATAAGAAGGTTGAGTGAAGGAGTGATTGACTGGACTGTGTATTCGGACAGCAGGTGCTTGATGACCACTGACAGAGATGACAATGCCGTGCTCGTTGATAAGAAGACATGCGCTGTATTTAGAGCGATAGATGGGCAACTGGTCGAGGTCGGAGCGATCAGGGATTTGGCATATTACACACATGTGTTTGACAAGCTGTTGTTTGACAGAGACAACAATATAATTTATAAAAATTACCCCAACTATTATTTCTATTTGAAGCGAGATAGAGACACTACTTGCACGATTTCTATTTCACGAGATAATAATATAAGGATAATTACTGAGACCATTAGAAGTACAGAGAAATACAATGCCAATTATTTGACTTCAACTACAGCAACTTATTCTAATATTGGGACGACTATGAGCAGTATACTTCATGGAAATACTGAGGGCAATGATGCCATGTCCTCAGATACATCTGTTCCTCAGTCCCCAACGAGCAGTACATCTGATGAAAATACAGAGAGCAATGATGCCATGTCCTCAGATACACCTGCTCCTCGGTCCTCAACGAGCAGTACACCTGATGGAAATACTGAAGGCAATGATGCCAAGTCCTCAGTTACACCTGCTCTTCAGTCCTCAACGAGCAGTTCACCTGATGGAAATACTGAGGGCAATGATGCCATGTCCTCAGGTACACCTGCTCTTCAGTCCCCAACGAGCAGTTCACCTGATGGAAATACTGAGGGCAATGATGCCATGTCCTCAGGTACACCTGCTCCTCAGTCCTCAACGAGCAGTTCACCTGATGGAAATACTGAGGGCAATGATGCCATGTCCTCAGATACACCTGCTCCCCAGTCCTCAACGAGCAGTACACCTGATGGAAATACTGAGGGCAATGATGCCATGTCCTCAGATACACCTGCTCCTGAGTCCTCAACGAGCAGTTCACCTGATGGAAATACTGAGGGCAATGATGCCATGTCCTCAGATACACCTGATGGAAATACTGAGGGCAATAATGCCATGTCCTCAAATACACCTGCTCCTCAGTCCCCAACGAGCAGTACACCTGATGAAAATACTGAGGACTATAACGATATGTCTCCAAGTACACCTGCGGCTGTGTCTGCTGCCGACACACCTGACGAGAGTAGTGCCAGCACCTCCGGAGCACCCGAAACAACAAGTCCCTAACACAGGAGATGACCAGCTGAGCAATTGAAAGTTACTGTGTGTGTGTACACGCGTGTGCCTACAATTGCCAAAAGTGGTTAAAACCGACCTATGCCTGAACATAGGTTGCGAAGCGCCGTATCAAATTAAGCACCTTTCTCAGCAAATGCTTAACTGAGCAATCGCATATATCTGACAATTATTTTTTGTGTAAAAATGTTGTTAGCAAAGAAAGTCTATTATTACAAAAAATTCTTTGGTATTTCGTATCAGTTAGTAAATAAGTAATGTTTGTTTTTTAGTTGGTATAGTATATAAGATTTTGTGTAATTAAATATTTGCAAGTTTTTAAATTGCAGTCTATAGTATCGTACTAATATTATAAATGTGAAAGTTTGTGAGTGTGGATGTATGTATGTATGTATGTATGTATGTTTGTTACTCCTTCACGCAAAAACTACTGAACGGATTTGAATGAAATTTGGAACACAGATAGTTTATAACCGGGATTAACATGTAGGATACTTTTTATCCCGATAATCCCGAAATTTTTGTTACGTTAAATACTACGCGGACGAAGTCCGTGGGCACAGCTAGTATTTAATATAATGCAGTTCTGATGATAGACGACAAACTATTTTCTTCGTAATTTCTAAGCAAAACATTAGCGAAAGTTCTTAAACGTAACTTTTTTGCAATACCTAGTAACCTTTTCAGTATATTTTACTAAACGAGTTAGTAATTACAGCGAATAACTCATAAATCCATGGGATTAGATAAATCTTTGATGTAATTCCAACTTTTTTAAATAAATATTTGGTACTACAATTCCTACTTATATATCCTACTAATATTATAAATGTGAAAGTTTGTGAGTGTGGATGTATGTATGTATGTATGAATGTATGTATGTTTGTTACTCCTTCACGCAAAAACTACTGAACGGATTTGAATAAAATTTGGTACACAGATAGTTTATAACCGGGATTAACACATAGGATACTTTTTATCCCGATAATCCCGAAATTTTTGTTACGTTAAATACTACGCGGACGAAGTCCGTGGGCACAGCTAGTATATTATAAATGCGAAAGTTTGTGAGTGTGAATGTATGTTTGTTACTCTTTCACGCAAAAACTACTGAACGGATTTGGATACAATTTGGAACACAGATAATTTATAACCTGGATTAACACATAGAATACTTTATTGAAGTCTACGTGGACGAAGTCGCGGGCAGAAACTAGTATAATAATATAATTATGATATGCTGCCGAGTTTTTTCCTCATTGTATGAAGCTGAATTTTTGAATCGTACTATCACATGAAAATAATAATTCTGTAAGTTTTCCTTCCCGGAGAAGTTAGGTATATGTCTACTTACCATATTTAGTAAATAATATTAAGTACGTTGAGGATAGAAATAGGAAAATCGGATCTGTTGGTAATTATTTAGAAAGACAACTGATGACAACACATGAGAGGGCTTAAGGATTCTCAAAAACGGTATAGTCATCTGTCTCGCTTTAAGGCGCGTACGCAGTATACTTTTTCTCTTCCCTTATAAATAAATAAATATCGCCAGACGAACACACCAACTGTATGGTCCCAAATTAAGCAACGCTTGTACTATGGGTACCGTACAATGGACTGGAGGCGATCCCAGTGGCACCCAGACCTGGGCTTATTACGAAAAGGCCATTTCCGAAATTTGCCCCGGCGGTATCGAACCTGCAACCACCATGTGCAGTGAGCCGAGCGGCCTACGCTCGAACCACTGCGCCAAGCGGTCGTCAACCGTCGTTTCTGCGCCCGATCTCTCTTGGTCGTAGCCGACTGCTGTTGAATATAGTTTCATACCTAGAACGTTTGAAGGACAATCATGCCGTCTCGCTGCTTACCTGAAACAGAGACAGAACCCAAGTTAATGCGATACCTACTTGAGATATCAAACCTTTTGATTTGACAGGAATAAAACATTGGAAACGCTACTACTGAATGATTCCAATAATAAATACTAATGCATACGTATAGGTACTTGTATGAGTATATTCTGGACTTGTTAAACACCTAAAAAGAGGTTCGGTAGCTTATTTAAGTACTATTTTTTTGTACAAACGTCTACTCAAATAAACATACAACAAACAAACAACACACAAGACAACTCTTGATGATTAAACAATTTTGTAAAGTTTTTTTTAAAAAATAGCCTAGTCAGTGAACAAGCGTACGGTGTTAAGCAGTTACTGAAGCCTATAGATGCTTGAAATGCCAAAATATATGTTTCGCACTTTGCTGAACTGAAGAGATGTAGGACAGAAGGATGGGAAAGGCCGGTAGACCAACCCTCCTGCTGGACTACCGGCTCTCATTCATAACACGAGAAGCTTCTATAATAGGTATTTGACGCCAACCTTCTGTGAGAGGGGGGTACTAGTACTACTTAACATTTTTTCTGGTTTTACAGAAACGTTATGATCTCACTAATTATTATTGATCACGTGTGAGTCAGCTAGCCATCGACGTGGAATCAACTAATTTGTCCTGCGTACGCGTTGATTGGGAATCCTAACCACTGAATTTGAGTAAAACAGGAAATGGCTATCGTAGGGAAATATGTTTTATATTTCCATAATTAATAAACGGCCAGGCTCGAGGGACTCGCACAATGCAGGGTTCCGTAGTGTTGCACTGTGCCATCTGTCAGTGACGCTATTTTTATACTATGATAGGATAACTTCTTAGGTATGTACCTCTACTTACTTGAATTGGCTCCGATTCCAAACGAAATAAATTGAAAGGTATTTAGTTATTTCTAGCTTTTAAGAGCAACCAGATTTTTTTAAGTTGGTTTCATTTAAATATATTTCCTCACGGCATTGTGCCGGCATCGCTTACGAAGTGAAAAGGTTTAGTGGGAATAAGATTTGAAAGAGAAAGAGAAAACCGGGGTTTGAACCTGCACACCTGTTGGTCAAAGCGTCCATTCGACCACCTATCTATCACTGCTTAAAGTAATTTCCAGTGCTAGTTCTAACTATTAACTAGTAACAAAGGCCATTGCAAATTTTTTGGTGTGATCCTAAAAGGGTTCTTTGACGGACACAACGGAACCTTAAACCTGTGGTAAGCCGTGTTTGTTAAGGAAAAATATTCATGATGAATTTCTATTTTAAATAAGCCGATATGATATGGCCATAAAAGTCCATACGTGAAGTGTGTCCGGTAAACGTTCCGGCCCTTAAAATAGACAAGATCTGTGTATAAAGCTCCTGGCCGCGCCCTACATCAGTTAATTGTGCTTCAGCAGCGAGGTGAGTTCCATCATTTTATTTATTCCCGTGTGTCTTAAGATATTTTTTTTTTCAGGCGTTCAGTGTTATTTTGCTGCATTCCGTTTACTTGTTCATTTTACATCTTGCTGTGGATATTGAAACCACATCTCGCTTCTCATGAAACTCACCGAGTGAGAGCAGGTTCGATTCCCGTCAAAGTTAATTTTAAAAAATGCCTTTTTTTGTATTTTCACTGGTCTGGGTGTCACTGAGATCGCCCCAGTGCATGGTACGACAGCTACTTTGCAAACATATAGTTGGTGTATTAGTCTGGCGATAATTATTCATTTATTAAATATGTGCGAGCATACGCAATTCAATAGCATAACCATTCCAAGATAAAATAATCCAATAGAAGATATAACAGGATCAGATAACCCCGTTGTATCTGCTGGCTGCCAGAAAGAACTGTTACCCACATTAAATACAGAGACGTCCAAAAGGCGTACTTAGCACATATTTTAAGCTTGACGTGGTTGCGTTTCAGTTGCAGGATGAGGGCGTGTCTCGTGCTGTGCGTGGCGGCGGCGCTCGTCGGCGCTGCGTGCGCCGAGTGTGACGCCTGCCTAAAGGGGAGCTGCTACCGGAAGCACAGCTTGCTCGAGTCAGAGGAATTTGGATCGTTTGTAGACATTGACAGGAGCAGGAATATGTTGTATAGTTACATTTACTCTAACATTAAACAGTGTCAACTAGACACTGGTCTGTGCAACACCACGACACTCGACCCGTGGTACATGCATGGGTTGACTGTGGACCAGCGCACTCAGGATTACTACGGTATACTTTTCATGGATGAACTGAACAAATTGGATATTGTTAATAGAAATAACACATTACTGGTTTGTGATGTGACTCGTATACTATTCATAGATAAACTTTACTTTACATCTTATGGCGATGGAATCTTCACGTATGAGGACGGGGAGTCACGAGTAGTTAGCGGAACAAAAGGATATTTTGTCACTTATTTCATTGTCGAAAAGAATAAGAATATTTATTTTAAAACCAAGACTGAAGATAATATTATACGAAGGGTGAGTAAAGGAGCGGTTAGTCGGACTATACATTTGGACAGCAGCAGTATTTTAAATGGGACTAGTCCCGCCACACACTCCCACCACTGTAACTCCTGTAAGCCAGGATCGACAATGGTGACCAATAATGACGTCGAGGTTTGACCCTCGACGAGTCCCGGGGAAAAGTTAAATTGTCTTGGAACCCGCACGAATTTAATCGAAAGAAATAATAGGAGGAGTTGGAAGAAAATATTTCCACTTCCCTCCGGTGCAAAGCGGGAGACAAAATATATGTAGCTGGTATGGGCTAATTGCCATAGAAACAAGACTGTTACAGCTGATTGAAGACCAGTTGTAAAGCACCACGGATCGTAATATGACTAATTGGACCTAAACTCGTGAGCTGAGTATACTTGATTCCAATAATAGGTATGGCAAAAACGCTTGAACGCACGGAAATTGTCCCTGGTTTCCACAAGGTCTGTGTAATAAACTGCTCCAGATGTCACTTGCAGGCTATTTAGCATAGTAGTCCGTTCGTTGTGCCAGAGACTGCACTCCCACAGGATGTGATGTGCAGATTGTTCATAATTGTTTTGCGGCGTCGAGCATTGACAGAAAGGTGAAGGAACCAACGTGAAGTAGAATAATTTGCTCCTAAAGTTGCCATGCCCAGTCAGAAATTGAGCCACACAGTGGTCCACCTCCAACCACGCTCTCTCCAGACGTTCACGAACGCATGGAAAGAATTGGTGGAGGTGGCGGCCCTTAGTTGTTGTATCCCATCTGGATTGCCATTCGGTCAGAAGATCTTCGTAAACGACAGATATCGGACTAAATAATCTAGCGATTTTAGAGCGGTCTCGCGGTTTAAGGAACTCGGTGTTCATGCTCTCTCGAGTAGAGTAGTACATTGCCGCGCGTCTTTGGACCTCCAGGTCTACTGGGAGCACACCAGCGAGAACTGGCAGGGCCTCGGTACTAACCGTGCGATATGCTTTACATAGAAATATCAACGCCAAACGTTGGCTTTGTAGTAATTTACGCCGTGCCGCCCCTATCGTGGCTCTGTCGGCCCACACCGGTGCGCCGTAGCACATGCAGCCTAAGTACGTAGCCCCGTATATAATCTTTAGCGTATTAAAGGAAAGTCCCCAAGTTGCCGTAGATATTCTCGTCAACGCATAAAAATTACGTTTCGCTTTTTCACCAACAGTTTTAATATGCTCTATAAATGGGAAATTCCTTTCTAATACTAATCCAAGGTAGCAGACCGATTGTTTTCTCTTTATTGTTGCGTTGTTAAACTTAATACGTGGCGGCGCTTTTAAATTCCCTTTAAGGAGGAGTTGGTAGGTTTTTTGGGGGGCGAACGTGAGACGATTTCGCTCGCCCCACTCAGAAATTAAGCGCAGACATGACTCCGCAAGGTTCTCGAGTCCGGCCCTAGTATTTGATTCTATCAACAGGAGTCCGTCATCCGCATATCCAGTTAGTGAACAACCACACGGGAGTGGTAGCTCGAGGAAGTCATCGAAGCCTAAATTCCACAAATATGGACTAAGTACCGATCCCTGGGGACAACCTAATGTCAGCGCCTTTGACACAGCATAATGTCCAAGTTTGAGTGTTGTTGTTCCTTGTACAAAATATGTGTAAATAAGTGAGTAGATGTTCCTGTAGCAACCACGCGTTTTTAGCTTGAGAAGTAGCATCGGCCACCATGCGTTGTCAAAAGCGCCCGAAATATCAAGAAAAATTCCCAATACGTATTCAGACGTAGATGAATTTACAGTTTTTCTTACCGATAAAGCCGCGTCAACTGTCGATTTGCCACGCGTAAAACCGAACTGTTTTGGATTAAATTTTGGTCCACCGGGGAGCAATCGCGGGACAATCAGTCGTTCTAGTAGTTTACCTAACGATGGTAGCAATGTTATTGGACGATAGGACTTGGGATCGTCGGGAGGCTTATCTCCACTTTTCGGGATGATTCTAATAAAGCCACGGCGCCATATTCGTGGAAAAATACCTTCTGTGATGCAACGATTAAAAACATATAGCATAGAGTCGCAGGCTGATTTGCACGCTTCATTAATCATTTTGTTCGATATTTTGTCCTCACCGGAGGCT
Organism: Notodonta ziczac; assembly: GCA_918843915.1. Lineage (NCBI taxonomy): Eukaryota > Metazoa > Arthropoda > Insecta > Lepidoptera > Notodontidae > Notodonta > Notodonta ziczac. The sequence continues at coordinate 3,520,694 of OU974064.1, forward strand.
TTATTAAGAGGCAGGGCTCGCACGATGTTCTCAAATTCGTCGCGGGACGGAGTATCGGACTCGGGGGCGAGCGGCGGCTCCGCGGCCCACGCTCTAATCTGGCGGTGGTATTCGCTGTCGCTTGCCGTTACATCGTCGGGAATAAGAGTATTTAGTAGGACATCCGCAGTCTCCTCAATGCCGGTTGTGTGTTGATTATCTATTTTGATGTTTCGGATATAAGCGAGATCTATTGATCTATTTGCTTTGAACTCGTGGTATAGAGGAGACCACGGACCCTCCCTATCTAATTTTTCCACTACTTTGCTTAATAATACACTTTTAGATCTTTCGACCGCAGCTCTGTAGTGGGACCTGGCAACTCTAAGTGCACATAAAGCCTCATCAAGAGGAACTCCCGTGACACGTGATTTTTTAAGTTTATTGAGTTTTCTACGTGCTCTGCGGAAACATTTGCGAAGTTCGACCAATTTGTTCCCCCACCAGTCACATCTTCTAAGATTAGTTACAGCTCCTCGACCGATTGCCACATCGGCACAGTACGTTAGAGAGTGTGACATAAGTTCAGCACATTCTTCACAGGAAAGTCCATCACGAGTGAAGTCTCTGACACACGACGCAAAAAGCGAGCCGAAAAAGTTCCAGTTTGCACCTTTACATTTATATCTAAAATTACAACTGTTAACGGATGGACCTTGTGTTGACCTCTGGGAAAACTCGTACACGATCAGGCGGTGATCACTACACGACGCGTCAGGGAGGACGCGCCACCTATTCAAGCGGACGTCGGCACTAGAAAGTGTGACGTCAATAGAAGACTCGCCCACTGGGCTGCAAAAAGTCGGTGGTGCATCGGGTGTGTTGTGTATTGACAAGTTCATTTCCGCGATGAAATCCTCAACCGCGCACCGACGTTCGGCGTCGGTGTACCTAACTTTGCCATACCAAAGAGAAGATGAAGCGTTTACGTCAGCGCCAATAATAATTTTACGACCTGCGAGACAGCGCAGGACGTGGCGAAGGTGATATAGGTGAGGAGTGACAGGGTCTGAGTATTGAAAATAACAGCTCACGACGTACAGCCTACAGGAAGGGGATGAGACCTCCGCGACAGCGCAGTGTGACGTCATAAGGTTTTGGACTGAGGTTACCGTGTACTTAGATCGCGACACATAAATTCCGGCTCGTGCTTTGCTGTCCAGTTGCACTACCCTATTGCGTAATCCAGCGCTTTGATATTGTTCTTGAATAAGGACTATGTCCAAATTGTATTCTATTGTCAGACGGTCTAGCTCGGACGTCGCCACCCTATCGTTATGGAGATTTAACTGTCCTATAATAAAATTATCCATATTATCCATTTTAAAAGTTTGTAGAGAGGACTAGCTGTTCTAATTTAAATTTGTACGTTGGACAATCTGATGTACCGCAAAGGTGATCACACGGTTTCTTGTAACGCTTGCAAGAGGCGCAAACAGGTTTGAAATCAGGCTTGTCCTTGTTTTTGCAGGACTTCGTTTCATGATTACCCGCGCAATGACCACACGATGGTGTTTTTTCGGTGCAATACTTATGGACATGCCCGTATTGTTGACAGTTAGCGCAACGTACCATATCGAAATCGTCAAAGAAGCGGCAGCTGGACCAATCAATGTATAGGAATTCTTTTGTGGCTAATAAGTGTTTACGAATTTCGGGGTCGATTTCGATGCCCATCCATTTACGGCCATTTTTTGTGGGACGCCTGCGAACTATTTTTGTTGATTTAATGAAATCGTCCTCTTTAATGGGCATTTCATCTTTAATATTTTGCCGGTATAAAGATAGTAAAAACGCGTCGTCACCAATGGACTCGGGAACATTGTGGACTATGAGGCGTGGTCTCCTACCTTTCGGTTTTTCCAAACGCAAGCCGGCGGTTTTAATGGCATCAACGGACTGAAGTTTTTTGATTTGGTTATCATTAGCAACCCGCAATACGACACCCGATTTCGCGGTCTTTTTAACGCCTACAATTTGGAAGCCGTCATCGCTGGGTTTGATCGCTTTCATTAGCGCCTGTTTGGTCGCCGACGATGACTCAAACTCAGCTGATCGCTCAGCGGTCGGATAGGCGATAACGCAAGGGGCGCGGGGCGCGCGGACCTCAACGAGCGGGGCTATCTTCGGCATGAGTTTTAACGTGTCCGCGTACGATGTTTTGTTTATTTGGTTCTCGGTGCCCGGATCGGTTTTGATTTTATCTAATTCCCGTTCCGTATTTGCCAATTTAGTTTCGTTGCAGGAGGATTTTATTGCCAGTAAGGATACGATACCGGTAATACGCTGGGTCATGTCCATTATCGCGGTTTTATTCGCGATATTGATGCGAGTGCCTTGGTCGTTCACAAGTTCGTTGATTTTTGCCAAATATGCAGATGCCTGAGAAACTAACTCGCAATAATCGGCTTGCCCGGCGTCACTAACATTTGACGGCGACGGATTGCTATCCGTGGATTCGCATCTCAGGACACGTTTAGACCTATCGTCAGGTGAAACGTAAGATGGAGATAACGTTTCGCAAAATAAACGTTTGCTATTATTACCGGTGGAGGGTGGCGACCTAGGTGTAATTTTGCTTTGGCTAAACGCACCTCCGCCCCGATCAGGCGGATCGTCGTTGTTGGTTGACATTATTAATTAATTTAAATCAAGGAGAATATTGAATAATCGGATTATATTAAGAAAATTACACAAACTATAAGCGATTTAACACGTAAAAAGTTTATTCCTAAGTCCTACCCGCAATAGGAAATAATAATGACTTACCAGAGCGCTGATAAAATACACAATTATGAACAATAAACACGATTAATACTTATCCCAACACACGTATTCACGCACGAAACACGATATTACACGATGAAAAGCAACTCGCGAGCCGAAAATTATCCTTAAAAGGACAAAATGCAATTTTTGACGACGGCGAAACAAAGCCTCACTGCACCGTACGGAAGCGGGGAGGGAAGTGACAGCAGCAGTATCTTGATGACAACGGACGCAGACGGCAATGCCGTGTTCATTAATCCGGAATCCCACGCTCTGTATAGAGACATAGACGGCCAACTAGCCGAGTTCGGTGCTATTAATGATGAAATAGATTGGTATAAACCATTTTTGTTTGATAGAGAGAACAATGTAATTTATAACAATAACTCGAACAATTATTTTCATTTGAAGCGAGATGAAAACATTAATTGCAAGTATTCTGTTTCGCAAAGTACAGTATTTATTACTGAGGCCGTTGTAAGCACGCCTGCTGCTGAGTATACAGCTAGTACACGCGATGAGAGTGGAGCCAGCGCCTCCAGATCACGTGATCAGCGAGCCAATTATTTATTTGTTTATTTCTTTCTCTCTTTATTAAAACTCAGTTATGACATCATAGACAGATAACGTCCAAGGAGATGTTTAGTCAGATGATGATGCGGGAGATGAACAGCGGAGCAGGTGCAGCTGTCCGTGTCCCAAGTTGCTAAAATAAATTAGTATGTAATAATAAGTCAACTCCACTTTGATCGTGATACGAGTATTTAGGTTAAAGAAGAATGTATTCGGAGAGTTTAATTAAATATAAACAAGTATGTAATTACCTTTTTGGAAATAAAAACTTTATCACACACAGTTTATCGTTAATATATTTTTATTATTTTTTAGGGTTCCGTAGCCCTACGAGGAACCCTTATAAGATCATCTAGTCAGTCTGTCCGCCTGTCTGTCCCGGCCTGTCACAGGGTCATAACTTCTACAGTTTCTGACGGAAGTTTATGTGATTTGGTACAAAAATACTTTAGGAGTAGATCTCGCTTTCAAAAATATGAAATGTAGCAAAATAACTGTTTTTGAGGTACCTCCCCAAACATTGAAAGAGGGGTAATTTTTTGTTGTTGTTCCATCATGTAAGCTATCGTTTAAAGGTCTTTTCAAATGAAATCGTGTTTTTATACAATAAATTATCATAAAATAAATCCGTTTTCGAGATTTTTTGCTTTTAAAGATTAATCAAAATTTCCGTAATGAATTCCGCCACTTCTTAATAATTATAATAATAATAATTTAGCCCTTTTGACGTCCCACTCCTGGGCACGGACCTCCCCTCAACACGAGGGGGATTCAGGCCATAATCCACCACGCTGGCCCAGTGCGGGTTGGCGGATTTCACATGTCTTTCGAAAATTGGTTAGATCTTCTAAGACGTGCAGGTTTCCTCAAGATGTTTTCCTTCACCGTAAGCAAGTGATAATCATATAGAAATTATGATTCCCACATAGATTTCGAAAAATCCAGAGGTACGAGCCGGGGTTTGATCCAAGACCTGGTGCCCGCAAGACGCGTGCTTTAACCAATCGGCTATCACTGCTATTCTTACACTTCTTACATTTTTCTATTGCAAAAACATGAATATGATTATTCAGACGAAATTGGATACATTGTTAATAAATTCCAATTAAATAACAGTAATAAATGTATGTTTTATGTTCATTAGTGTATTTCTTAGTATTTGAAGGTGTCAGTGTCGGTGAGTTACGTTCTATTGGTGTCTACCAGTGATGTGATAAGATGGCGGCTGACCACGTCCGGGACCGGTGATAGTGGAGGATTCCCGTGCGACTGCCCTTGAAGTGTGCAATACTGCGGCGACGGCCGGCACCTCAGATAAGGCAGTGTATATTAGCGGGCGCGCGCGCCGCACGGCACTGCCAGACACTGACTTCGCCGGCCAGGTCGGAGTACCCCCGCATCCGCTAGAAGGTGCGTCTTCGCTTCCCCCGAGTTTTTTACCGGATCTTCTTAGTTGAGGTCGCCTTCCGATTCGGCGGTAGTTCAATAGGCAACACACTGAAGACTTTTATATGTATATATCTACTTTAATATCTACTAATCTTTGTTATTATTGATTATATAAGCAACCGGTGATTTTAAATAAAATAAAAAGTCAAGCCCCCTGCTTCTAATTCTAGGTCGCGTTCCGATCCGATTAGAGATATAAGAAGAACATGTAAGTCTGTTAATTTGTTAGTAAAGTACTCGCCACTTTACTGATAGGGTGAAGGGGGTATATTATGCCCAGCCAAGGGTCTTTCTGTGCTTGAAGAATATTAAACTTAATACTTTACTTGACACTGGCTAAATGCGAAAAGCGAGCTAAAAAACCTAAAGTTACACCCATAGACATTTGCGTTAGAATGAACAGGATGCATAAAGTATATTTTGTGTTGCTCAGAGTATATTTTTTGTTTAAGATAGTTTAGTCTATTTCCATGGTTAGAGAGGAATTATTTCTGTTGTGAATTATTCTGCATACTAATACCAAAAATGTATTTTGTCACGTCGATCTTTGATTGTCATTCAAGAACGGCTTTCCTTTAAATGATATTTCAGTGTACTGATTTACTCTATTGCCGTCTCTTACGGGTAACGAGTCTTGATCTCTCCATAGATACTTTTTTCAAGAATATTATAAATTGTTTGAAGTGGTTGCGTTTCAGTTGCAGGATGAGGACGTGTCTCGTGCTGTGCGTGGTGTCGGCGCTCGTCGGCGCTGCGCGCGCTGACTGCGACGCCTGCATCGACGGTAACTGCTACCGGAAGCACCGCCTGCCCGTGTCCGCGGGCACGACAGCTGTCATAGGTATCGACAGGAACACGAACATTTTATATGTTAAATACGGAGATGTATTCAAACAATGTGAATTGGACATTGCTTCGTGCAACGAAACGGCTTACAAATGGAAGAAATTAGACACATTCACTGTGGACCAACGTACCGGTGACATTTACGGAATAATCGGTGAGGATAGTGTTTACAAAATAGATTTTGTAAACAACAGTAAGAAATTTCTCGTTGGTGGCGTCTACGATATAATGTTCAAAGATAAACTTTACTATTCTACGATTGCCAAGGGTATCTACACCTTTGTGGACGGAGAATCACGAGTGGTTGCCGGGACAGAGGAATATTCTCTGTATAGTTTCATCGTCGATGGGAAAGAAGATATATATTTTAAAACTTTTTTAAATAATACCTATGTTATGAGAAGGCTGAGAAAAGGAGCTGTGGACCAGACTCTGCATTGGGACGGCGGCTTCTATATGACTCTCGACAGGGACGGCAGAGCCGTGTTCATTCATCCGCGGTCACGTGCTGTATACAGAGCAACAGATGGAGAACTATCCGAAGCCGGTGTCATCAGCGATACCATATACTCTTATTACGTGTTTGAGTCGCCTTTGTTCGACAGAGACAACAACGTAGTTTATAGAAATAACTCTCACATTTATTATCATTTGAAGCGAGACGCAGACGTTAAGTGCACTTATTCTATTTCACAAAATACACCGATTATTACTGAAACCGCTAAAAGCACATCTGCATATAATATGGAGACGAACACAAGCACTTCACCTGATGGAAATACTAAGGACTTTGATGACACGTCTCCCAGTACACCTGCTGCTGAGTCCACAGCCACTACACCTGCTGAGAGCGGTGCCAGCCCCTCCGGAACACCTCACCAGCGAGCCAATGATACAGGACATGAACAGCAGAGCAGGTGCTGTCCGGGTCCCAAGTTGCCAAACATCACGATCAAAGTGGAGTTTAATTAAACATTATGTTAATTCAACAAGTAGATGAACAAAGCATGTATTCAGAGATTTTCTCAAAATATGAACATTAAACGTTTTTGTAATTAATAACCTTATCACTCACTGTTCTCCATTAATATACTATTTAGAATGTTGTTTAAGTACCGACTTAACTGATTGTGTTTTGAATTAAATGCAGTTAACTATGCACCTATTTTCGTGTGTTACTTAAACGTCGTACCCCTCTCCTGCCGAGGGGGCAGGCTTGAACCATTTTTCAGAGTTTGAGTAAAATCGCGAGGAATGTCGCACATCTGCTCTGGGCCAACATCCTTATACAATTGTATTCTATATAAATGATAACCAGAGGCTCAGAGAGGACAGACTTATTTTTATATGTCAATGATTTTAAACAGTTTCCATAGCCTATAGATGCTTGCGATACCGAAGGTATTGCTCGTATGTTGCCGACCTAAAGGAGAGTAGGACAGAGGGAGAGGAAGAGATGGGAGTCGACTTCAGTCTCTATCACTCATCGTACAAAACGCTCTTACTCGCCCGTAGTAGTAGTCTTGTACAAGTTTAATCCGCCGGGCAAAATTATATTTTTTATGTTATTTTATGATAGTATATCAGAGCATCGCTTAATATTCATGGATCATTAATTAATACGCAGTGTAGCAGCTGGGTGTCGTCTCTTCTTACGGTTCCACACGAATAAAACACTGGTCATCCGGTCAATCAACTTATCGTTTTTTCCTAACCTTCTAACTAAAATTACAACGTCAACTTATTGTTCATCAAACATTCGAAAATTCCTTGTCTTTTTTTAATAATAAAAAAGTAATCATAAACAACACCAATTATGTTATGTAATCGTCCCTCCACCGAGGGACGCGTTTCTCTTTGGCAGGGCGTACGGGTGCCCGCGTTACAGCAGCTTTCTCTTTATATGATCTATCTATCTATTTTGGAGTATGGTTCTGTGATTTGGTCTCCTTTTTACCATACACATATTGACCGGATTGAAAGGGTCCAAAAGAGGTGTTTAAAAATATTATGCTATCGACATAACCTGCACCGAAAATTGAAATCCTATTAGGCTAGATTAACTCACTTTAATGTACTCTCACTTGATACAAGGCGTACCCATAGTGATTTTACATATCTATATAAAATCACACATTCATTAATTGATTCTCCCGCTTTGTTATCCAACTTCAACATAAACACCAACTATAGATGCCGCAAACCTAACGTTTTTACCCTCAAAGTTTTTCGTAACAACACATCCTACTATAACCCAATCGTACGAATGTGTCGGCAATACAATATTCTCAATAACGATAATCCTTCCGTTGATTTATTTGAGAGTAACTTTTATGTATATATGAGTATATATGAGTAAAATCCGAGATATCATCAAGGACTCATAATTGCATTACATTTAGATTAGTTCCTAAACATACATTTAAGTACCTACCTACTTACATCAAATGTTTGTCACCAAAATACGTTTAAAATAATTTTAAGAAAATTTTAGTTGTTGTCTTTTTGTTAAGTATAGTATTAGGTTATTATTACATTTACATACACTTAGTTAATTATATTGTCTAACTCGTACCGTCGATTTTGTTAACTTTACGTAACACAAGCTTTTGGGTTATAATTATATTTAAGCTCTAGAATTGTAAACATTTATATGCTAACATGATTGTAACCTGTTTTGTGTTCAATAAATAAATAAATAAATATGTGGGGGGTGTCCCCCACGACACAACTAGTGGGACTGCAGGAACCTAGAGTCAGATCAGAATCATTCATTTCGCGGCAGGAAGGGTCGCGATGCCCGCACATTACCGAGATGATAGGCATTGGAATTGGTGTGGATGATCCCATCAGCATCGATAGGGATAGTGGCGAATACTGTATTGAGACCTAAATACATCCGTGAAGCAGTGCACCCTGTCTGTTGATCCTGTCTGGGAATGCGGGCGCTATAATATTTTTGATTGTGCTAATATCATCAGTCTGCCTGGCCTCGCTCTGGGTTATCAAGCTGGGGAATTTTAATTGGCTCGTCCATATTGATACAGTCATTAAAATGTTGGTTGTACCTTCCGTACCGGTCGGTTTTGTAGATAAGGCCTATATAAGTATCCCTGGGCAACGGCGCTCTGCTCTAGTTAATAGCGCTTCAGTCACAAGGTGAGTTCCAGTATCTCATACATTCTCATGTTGCTCTTCAATGATATGAGGCTTGTTTGCGAGCAAAAACTGTAAATAGTTACTGGGCTGTCACTGCCACAGTCAGCACGAGTGCGACAGAGAGAGCGTTACCCGACTTTATCTGTAATACTTGCTTTGAATAAACTCCAGTAGTAAATATATTTTATAATAGCCGTTTCCCTCGGCTCCTCCCGCGCGGTAATTCGATAAAATTAAAATAGCCTAAATTGAAAGTGAAAGTTCGAAGATTAGCCGGAACAAATAGAAAGAGATTTATTTTTTATTTACCGTATATTGTTTTAGATGCATTTTCTATAAAGCTATAAATTGATATTACTAGCAGACACTTCAGTTTCATTTATTTGTATGGATAGATAGATTCATATATCCTACTAATATTATAAATGAGATAGTTTGTGAGTGTGGATGTATGTTTGTTACTTTTTCACGCAAAAACTACTGAACGGATTTGGATAAAATTTGGAACACAGATAGTTTATAACCTGGATTAACACATAGAATACTTTACTTAAGTCTACGCGGACGAAGTCGCGGTCTAGAAACTAGTAAACAATATACGGTAAATAAAAATTAAACTCTGTTAAGTCCGGCTAATCTTAGAAACAATTTAAACAATTTTTATGGGACTTTCAGACCAGTGTCGATAATTTTTGAATCCAAAATAATCATAGTAGGATGAAACCCATTTGAAAAGGAAGAGAATATAACAAAAAAAATAATAGGAAAATAATTGACAGTGGATCTGAGGTCGGGAAATGGATAAGTTTTTAAGGGTTATTAACGGTTTATCTCGATTAGCGGCAAAACTACAAGTCCTATGGAAGAAAGTTAAATAGCAAAGTTCATTAAATCCTAACCTTAAAGCCTTTCATTAAAAATACTTGCAATACACATAAAAAGCTCAGTTACAGCTTGACGTGTTTGCGTTTCAGTTGCAGGATGAGGGCGTGTGTCGTGCTGTGCGTGGCAGCGGCGCTCATCGGCGCTGCGCGCGCCGCGTGTGACGCCTGCCTAGAGGGGAGCTGCTACAGAAAGCACCGCTTGCTCGAGTCAGAGGAATTTGGATCGTTTGTAGATATTGAGCGGAACAGGAACATATTGTATAGTTACATCGGATCTACATTAAAGCAGTGTCAACTGGACACCAGTCTGTGCAACACCACAACACTCGACAGTTGGAACATGCGTGGGTTGACTGTGGACCATCGCACTGGTGATTATTACGGTATACTACCCAGTGGTTATTTTAGTATTTGCAAACTGGATCTTGTTACTAAAAATATTACATTACTGTCCCCTATTTTAGTGTATCGCATACTATTCACAGACAAACTTTACTATGCGCCTTATGGCGAAGGTATCTTCACCTTTGAGGACGGAGAGGAACGAGTAGTTGCTGGAACAGAGGATTATTGTGTCTACGATTTCATTATTGATAGAAATAACAATATTTATTTTAAAACCATGTCTGATAAGAATATAATACGAAGGGTGAGTAAAGGAGCAGTTGACCGGACTATTTATTCGGACAGCAGCAGTGTCTTCATAACAACGGACGCGGACGGCAATGCCGTGTTCATTAATCCGGAGTCCCACGCTGTGTATAGAGACACAGACGGCCAACTAGTTGAGTTCGGTGCCATCAACGATGAGATGTATCATGATTATTTGTATATACACACTTGGTTTGACGGAGACAATAATATTATTTATCAAGATAAATCTAAGAAACTTTTCCATTTGAAGCGAGATAGAGACGTTAGTTGCACGTATTCTATTTTGAAAAATAATATAGTTATTATTACTGAGACCGTTGTAAGCACGACTAAACATATATATTGAGAGGCCCACGAGTGTTACACCTGGCGGGGATACCGAGGACTGTCTTCCAGTACACCCGCTCCTTAGTCCATAGCCAGTACACCTGATGAGAGCGGTGCCAGCCCCTCCGGAACAAACTAACTGACCTCACCAGTGAGCCAATGATACAGGACATGAACAGCGGAGCAGGTGCAGCTGTCCGTGTCCCAAGTTGCCAACTATCAAAGTGGACTTTAATCAAACATTTAGTCAAGTACAACAAGTAGATTAATAAAGTATGCATTGAGAGTGTTTATCAAAATATAAAAATTAAACGTTTTTGTAATTAGTAACCTTATCAATCAGTGTTTACCATATAACTATTAATATGTTATTTTGTACCTACTTAATTGATTCTGTTTTGAATTAATTGTTATAAACTAAGCTTCTAAATAGCACCTTAGCAGTGATAGCCGATTGGTTACGCACGCGTCTTGTGGGCACTGGGTCCTGGGTTCAAACCCCGGATCGCCTTATTTTACATATTATCGGGATTAAAAGTATCCTATATGTTAATCCCGGTTATAAACTATCTGTGTTCCAAATTTCATCCAAATCCGTTCAGTAGTTTTTGCGTGAAGGAGTAACAAACATACATCCACATACACAAACTTTTACATTTATAATATTAGTAGGATAAATCATACAATTTTATGGCAATCAATAAGAAAGGATTTTTAAAAATGTAGCCTCTAAGAGGGTAAAGTAGGGGAAATGTATTTGAAACGTGGAAGTACATGTAATATTGAGACGACCACGAGCAGTAGACCTGCTCCTGAGTCCTGAGTTTTGAAAAATCTTGCACAGGAAAACCGTCAAAACTGACGTATTCAGATACGCGATACGTCAGTTTTGACGTATTGCGAGTCGATCGAGATGCCAGCGGTTAACAGAGTACTACTACACTTAGTCACGTGGTATTTTTCTTCTTTGGTTTTAATCCCAATATATCGCGACTTTTCAACGATAAAGCTTGCTTAAAGTGACATCCTTTAGTTATAGCATTGACAAATGTATTGCGCAGAGCATTAACGACTGCTATTTCAAAGTCAACAATAACTGTATGAGGGTCCTTCCAACACGTGTTGTTTTATTAAGTTAAGCATAACTTCGTATGTTTGTTGCAATTAGTTCGCTAGAAGAATGAATACATCGGGGTATGTTGATAAAGTTAACAATAAACTTAAGTAAAAAAGAAGCTATGATAGGTTCGTATATTATTTTAAGTTTATCACAACTCTAACTAGCACTGCAAGGAGGGTTAGAGGTGCGAAACTGCATTCCTTGAACAACTGCAACTAACATTTGTGATATAAATCGTTTAACGAAATAGAATCAGTGGAGTACTTTGAGAACAATTACTGATATCTATTTAGCAGAAAGGGAACCAAATAATGAGTATTTTCAAATAATAAACATTCCTTTGAGTAACTTGGGAATTCTTATCTTTTTAGAACAAAAGAATGGTGTAATTTGGAAATAAGCCCGCATGAAGAATGCATGATCAGCTAATGATGCATTGTTATGTGTAACTCAATTTGCACTTTACGCCGTGTGCATAGAGTCTAAAAGTGAAATGTGTATCTGGGTCGGCTTTGTAGATCAGGCCTATATAAATATCCCTGGACAACGGCGCTCTGCTCCATTTAATAGTGCTTCAGTCACAAGGTGAGTTCCAGTATCTCATACATTCTCGTGTTGCTCTTCAAGTGATGCGGGTCTTGTTTGCGAGCAAAAACTGTAAATAGTTACTGGGCTGTCATTGCCACAGTCAGCACGGGTGCGACAGAGAGAGCGTTACCCGAATGTCTCTGTAATACTTGTTTTGAATAAATTCTAGTAGAAAATATATTTTAAAGTAGCAGTTTCCTTCAGCTCCGCTCGCGCGTTATTAGATAAAATAAAAGTATCCTAATATTATCAGCTATGTGCCAGTAAAAGTCTCGTCAAAATCGGTTCCATTGTTTCAAAGATTAGCCGGACAAAATAGATTTCTTAATTTTATTTAACGTATATTCTTTCAGATACATATTTTATAAAGCTATTATTTTGAAATTACTAACATACACTTCAGTTTCATTTATTTGTATAGATGGATCGATTCATATATGTGATTAAAATTTCTTATTTATTTCAATGAAGACTACCAATATTTCTGTTTCAGAATTGCGACGCAGATCAGCGGTCTACAATCCATCGCAGCTTGGTTTCATCAGCAAGTAAGTACGAGGCACACAAGTATTTATATTTTATCAATAGGTATTATTATTATACCAGCTGTGCCCGCAACTCGTTTCAGTGGGCGAGCATATCCTCAAACCCTTTTTCTGTATTAAATTAAGTAAGATCTACTTTCGGCCCGTACCTCTAAGATTTTACAATTTCATGTGCTTATGTTATTTCTAACCTCATATAACTTGCTTAAGCGTCAAGGTAAATTTACACTGCCAGACCTGTCTTTTGAAATAAGAGTGAAGTTCCCCGATCAGCGCTGGGCCAGCGTGGTGAAATGTCTCTCAAATCGTCTTCGCAGTGCGGGGGAGTGTGCTGGTATAATTAAGAGTAAAAACCGGAACAACAAAAAAATATTGCATTGGATTCAAATATATCAAAATTTTAAAGTCTTTCATTTAAAAACCCGTTCGATACACATAAATTACAGTTAGACGTGTTTGCGTTTCAGTTGCAGGATGAGGGCGTGTCTCGTGCTGTGCGTGGCGGCGGCGCTCGTCGGCGCCGCGCGCGCCGAGTGTGACGCCTGCATAAATGGTAACTGCTACCAGAAGCACAGCTTGCTCGAGTCAGAGAAATTTGGAATTTTTTTTGGCATTGACAGGAGCAAGAACATATTGTATAGAAAAATCGGATCTAAATTAAAACGGTGTCAACTAGACACTGGTCTGTGCAACACCACAACACTCGAAAATTGGAGCATAAATTGGTTGACTATTGACCAGCGCACTGGTGATTATTACGGTATACTAAGCGATGGTTATTATAGTCTTTACAAATTGGATTTTGTTAATAAACATAAGACATTACTGGTTCGTCGAGTGTATCGCGTACAATTTAAAGATAAACTTTACTATGCGCCTTATGACGAAGGTATCTTTACATTTGAAAACGGAGAGTCACGAGTAGTTGGCGGAACAGAGGGATATGATGACTTGTATTTCATTGTTGATAAAAATGACAATGTCTATTTTCAAACCGTGGCTGATAAGAATATAATACGAAGAGTGAGTAACGGAGTGGTTGACCAGACTATACATTTGGACAGCGGGAGGGTCTTGATGACAACAGACGCAGACGACAATGCCGTCTTCATTAATCCGGGGTCCCACGCTGTGTATAGAGACACAGACGGTCAACTAGTTGAGTTCGGTGTCATTAATGCTGAGATATATCATGATTATTGCTATATACACACTTGGTTTGACAGAGACAACAATATTGTTTATCAAGATAAGTCTTATAATCTTTTCCATTTGAAGCGAGTTGGAGACGTTAAGTGCACTTATTCCATTTTACCAAATACAACGATTATTACCGAGACCGTTGTAAGTACGACTACATACAATGTTGAGACGACCACGAGTGTTACACCTGGCGGGGATACTGAGGACATGTCTTCCAGTACACCTGCTGCTGAGTCCACAGCCAGTACACCTGATGAGAGCGGTGCCAGCCCCTCCGGAACACCTCACCAGCGAGCCATTGATACAGGACATGAACAGCAGAGCAGATGCAGCTGTCCGTGTCCCAAGTTGCCAAATATCACGATCAACGAGGAGTTTATTTAAACATTACTCATATGTTAATTAAATAAGTAGATTATTAATGTATGTATTTAGAGAGTGTAACAAAATGTTAACATAAAACTATTGTGTAATTAAAGACCTTATTGTTCACTGTGTAACGTGTTTTTCTGATCATCACACAGTTACACACCAACAGCTCAGTCAGTAATTCACATGTGATCAGAGAATGTACTTGGGGTACTACAAAAGAAACGACAGGATTCCCGAGTCCAAGTGTATAATATGTTAGTGGTCATATAGCTTCCGTTAGTACGGCCACATCATCATGATTACATGTACCTACACTGTCTAACACAACCTTCAGGACATCTTCGCAAGCATTAGCACCAGCTGCACATAATGGCTATCATAAACGCTGTGGCTTGTCCTGTATGGTTAAGTACCTGTCTGATTTGCTTCACATGGTATTCTGATGTTAAATGATAGGAACTCGGGATTTTACATTATATATTTTAATTGTTGATTAAGTTGATAGGATTTATAAGTCTTGCAATTACATAAATTATCTATTGAAAAAGACGCTTTGTCCAGCCAAGTGGATACAACATAAAGATTAAATTTTGTTACATTTTCAGTATTGGGGGCTCCTTCCCTCCATTATGGCTAACCAACCATCTTCTACAATATCAATTGGAAGATGAGCTAAAGCATTTCACTTAGCCACGTGGTATTTTTCTTCTTTGGTTGTAATCCCAATATCGCGACTTTTCTTCGATAAAGCTTGTGTAAAGTGAAAATTATTATTATATTATTAACGACTGCTATTTCAAAGTTAACAAAAACTGTAAGAGGGTTCCATCCAGGCACGTGTTGTTTTTATTAAGTCCAGCATAACATTGTAATACAATGGGGTTTTTTGTTAAAGTTAACAATAACAGTCCTTTTAGAAAAAAATCTGCCATAGGTTAGTTTATTGTTTTAATTACAACTCTAATTAGCACTGCAAGGAAGGGTTAGAAGTGCGAATCTGCATTTTATTTTTAAAATAATCTGAAATTAGTTGATAAATCGTTTAGCGTAATATAAATACGGATATAGTTGACATTTGAGACATTTTATAATGTTTATTTTTAATTATTTACCGTCAGGGGGATGCACAATTGTTATTTAATTATAAAAAAACTTTTTGTGAATGATGGTACCTAGTGAAAATTTTACAGGTAATTATTTAGATGGAGCAGGTTAAGAATCGATAAAGAATAACCAGTGGAGTACTTTGAAAACAATTACTGATATCTATGGAGCACAATAGGAACAAAACAATAAGTATTTTACATAACAAAAAATCCTTTAAGTTACTTGGGAATTCTTTTCTTTTTAGAACAAAAGAATGGAGTACTTTTGTAGATAAGGCCTGTATAAATATCCCTGGACAACGGCGCTCTGCTCCAGTTACAATAGTGCTTCAGTCACAAGGTGAGTTCTCATACATTCTCGTGTTGCTCTTCAAGTGATGCGGATCTTGTTTGTGAGCAAAAACTGTAAATAGTTACTGGGCTGTCATTCCCACAGTCAGCACGAGTGCAACAGAGATAGCGTTACCCGACCTTATCTGTAATACTTTCTTTGAAAAAACTCTTCTAGTAAATATATTTTAAACTAGCCTTTTCCATCGGCTCCGCTCGCGCGTTACTTCGATAATATTAAAGTAGTCTAAGTTACTCCTCATTTCATTAGCTATCTGCAAGTCGCTCCAAATTTGGTACAGTTGTTTCGAAGACTAGCCGAAACAGGTAGAAAGACTTTTATTTTTTATTTTCCGTATATTCCTTAAGATACATTTTCTATAAATCTATTATTTTTACTATATAAACAGACTCTTTAGTTTTTATTTATTTGCATAAATGCAAAGATTCATTCATAATGTTGTTATATCTTATATATTTAAATGAAGACCAACAATATTTCTGTTTCAGAATTTCAATACAGATCAGCGGTCTACAATCTATTGCGGCTTCGTATCATGACCAAGTAAGTACGAGGCATACGAATATTCATAATTATAATTTGTCAATAGGTATTATTATTGTACCAGCTGTGCCCGCGAAACGTTACAGTGAGATTAAGTAAAGTCCAAACAAATGAAAAATAAAATAACTGTGCTATCTAGCGACGCCCGAAAGAAGTGAAGCTTTATAGTTTTAGTTTGTTTACTTATACTTTTATAGTAGATCATTACTTAATTATTTTTTATCAAGCCGTATATAGTTTTCTTATAATACGAAAGATGGTGATTTTCATGAAATAAGTGGTATTTAATTTCGACATTTTCTAAAATAATATTCTAAGCAACAATAATTACGAACTTATTTACCTTTTATATTTTATTTACTTTTTGTGCATGTAAGATTTATTTAATTAAACATTAACATCTCTGCAGTGCCAAAAGAACTAGTTAAACAGTTCGGAATGAGCAAAAAAAATTTAAAAAGCTTTTGTAAAAGTTCACTTTAAATATCCTAAAGCGCGCTGTTTAAAAAATCACCCAGATTAAAATAAATAACGTTCATAATTATTCCACTAGATGGCAGAACTGAGGCTACATATTCTTAATAATCTAAGAAAAGTCTATTATTTTAGCTACTTTTTTTTCTTTAAATATTGCAAAACCTTCAGGCCAAATTAATAGTAGGGCACCACAGCTCTGACGTCATTGTGTAACGATACGTCATCTGGCGATTTGCACGGGTAGAGTGGCTGCGCGGCGAGCGCCCCGAACGTACGTATAGAAGCTTCGCTTCAAAAACTTATGTTCAATGCACAGAACAACTCAGTTACAGCTTGCCGTGGTTGTCTTTCAGTTGCAGGATGAGGGCGTGTCTCGTGCTGTGCGTGGCGGCGGCGCTCGTCGGCGCTGCGCGCGCCGAGTGTGACGCCTGCCTAGAGGGGATCTGTTACAGGAAGCACAGCTTGCTCGAGTCAGAGGAATTTGGTGTGTTTATAGACATTGACAGGAGCAGAAACATAGTGTATAGTACAATCGCATTTACATTACGGCAGTGTCAACTAGACACCGGTCTGTGTAACACCACAAAACTCGACAATTGGATTTATCGGTTGACTGTGGACCAGCGTACTGGTGATTATTACGGTGTACTACGCGATGGTCCTTATAATCTTTACAAATTGGATCTTGTTAATAGAAACAAGACATTACTGGTTCGTAACGTGAATCAAATGACATTCAATAATAAACTGTACTATACATCTGATCGCTACGATATCTTCACCTTTGAGGATGGAGAGACACGAGAAGTTGCCGGGACGGAGGAATATGATGTCGATTACTTCATTGTTGATAAAAATTACAATATTTATTTTAAAACCATATTGGAAATGAATATAATACGAAGGGTGAGTAAAGGAGCGGTTGACCGGACTATACATTTGGACAACAGCAGGGTCTTGATGACCACGGACGCGGACGGTAATGCCGTGTTCATTGATGCGCAGTCCCGCGCTGTGTATAGAGAAACAGACGGCCAACTGGTCGGGTTCGGTGCCATCAACGATGAGATAAATGATGAATGGCGTGCCCCATTTCTGTTTGACAGAGACAACAATTTTATTTATCAACATGCCTCTTCCAATCTTTTCCATTTGAAGCGAGATAAAAACATGAATTGTACGTATCCTTTTTCGCAAAATACAGTTTTTACTGAGACCGTTGTAAGCACGCCTACATATAATATTGAGACGACCACGAGTATTACACCTGGCGGCGATACTGACGACATGCCTCCCAGTACACCTGCTGCTGAGTCCACAGCCAGTACACCTGATGAGAGCGGTGCCAGCCCCCCCGGAACACCTCACCAGAAGCCAATTATTTTATTAATTTATTAGGCACAGTTATGATATCATAAACAGATAACATCAAAGGCGATGATGATGCAGGAGATGAACAGCAGAGCAGGTGCAGCTGTCCGTGTTCCAAGTTGCCAAATATCACGGTCAAAGTAGAGTTTCATAAATAAGTTTAACAAAACAGAAACCATTTGCTTTTGTGAAATTAAAATCGTTGTCACACTCTTTTCACTGTTAATATACCTTCTATACATTTTGTATAATGCCAACTTTATTGAATGTGGTTTGAATGATTTGTTGTTATAAACGTCTTGCCCAAATGTTGTGTGTTTCATAAACGTCTTACTCCTCTCCTGCCGAGGGGCAGGTTTGATCCGTTTTACTTGGCTTCAGCAAAGCCAAAGGGAAGGCTTATGTTCACAGCTTTAATTTAAACCAAGTAAACAAAACTGACACAACAAAACCACGGAGCAGGAAGACATCAACGGGTGACCACATCATAAAGTATGCAATTATTATGCATGTCACAAATATGTGATACTATATTGACAGACGTGTATAGGGAGTGTATTTCTAAAATACCCCATTTTGTACTTTAAATTAAACGCTAAAAACTGCTTCCGATTGGCTTCTAACCTAGACACATCGATAGAGAATCCTAAACCCTATCGACCTGCATATAAAACTCATTTTCGACCAAAGTGGCATTTCGTTTGTTTTTCCACTCCACCGCCGATATCAGTCAGGAGGGAAAATTGCATATCATTAGACTACCTGACACTCATTATTGACTACTAATTTATAAGAAGGGAAATCCTGATTGACTGACTGACTGACTGACTTAACAACGAAGAGCCGAAACTACCAACGTTAATAACATTAAATTCCTACAATAGATATATTTCATGGCGTAGACAAGCAATTCAAAATAAACCCTTACGGGGGATGAATAGGGGATGAAAATTTGAATGGGGGCCCCAACATTATTGGGGCTAAATACATGAAAATTAATATGAAGGCAACAATTAACTGAGGCCATGATATGATTGCATTTAGGAATAACTATTTAAAATATGTATTTCAGTGTATTTGAATATTCAGAAGTGCCACGGGCGAATAATGAGGAATCACATACGGTAGATAGGTATATTTATAGTACATTACTGCCGTGGTCTGTTGAGTCCGAAATACTTTTGGCGAATCGAGGGCGTAGTGCTGTGACTTTGAACCCGACAGTTGGGCGCCTTGAGAAATCCCTCGAGGCTACCTCGGTCGAGTGTGAGTACAACTCATGGGGCATCGTCTTGGATCATAGATGCTTGTCGTGTAACGATTCCCAGTTCTGCTGAAATTTTTCCGTCGGATTATTTAATTAACAATATTGATAAGGAACATTTTACAAAAACAGTATAAACTACTAGTTACAAGGTTATTTGTGTTCCGAATTGTGAATGTCTGTATGTTACTGTGGGAGTGCGAATAAAGGCTGTTCGTAAAGTTACCGCAGCGAGTTGGTACATACGCACGCTATATACTCAAGCCTGTATCCAGCGGGGTAGGCAGCGGCCCCTGGTTGCCACTTGCTGCGATCCTGACACACCTCTTTCACTTCATCCACATTCACATATCTCCTCTCCATCCGAAGTGCTTTTATTTACAGACAATTATAATATGACACTTACTTAATATACAACTATTGTTCTTACACTTTCCAAAAAAAACTGGGTAATCTGGATCCTGTACTGATCTGACAAAAACTTAAATAAATCTAATTATTAGTCAAACAAAACTATCAATTGCGCACGCGCTGAGGGCCCTATAAGTGATCACAACTGCCGCCCCCCACGCCCCCGGGCACCCCTCCCCCCACCATGCGGCAGGTGACAGTAGCCCACATAGATGTCAGTGTATGTAGTACTACCGCAGTTGTGTCCATATTAACATGATACGTTTATTTGAGTACTAAGTGCGTACTCAAATTGAGATAGTTACCGAACGTCGTTGGAAAATCTCAAGGTTAATCGTAATTCGGGTTAACGGTAACATAAGATATGAATAATCGGGCACGTGTAAGTGAGCTAGCAATCGCAGAAATAACAACTATTTGATCCTGTGTTCGTGGCTGGCTACGCTGTTAATTGGGAGTCCTAACCGCAGAATTTGAGAAAAACAGGAAATGGCTATCAGTTAAAGTAGATTTATATTTCAGTAATTAAGAAACGGCCAGGCACGTGGGACCACGCACGATGCAGGGTTCCGTAGTTATTGCACGGTTGTTCCAAGATCTCGTCACAACATACTTAACATCACACTTGTCCCCCCCCCCCCCTGAAGGGGTGGTTAGAGGTGTCACTGCAGTGCACCCGTATTACGCGGATGACAAATTGGTCCCAATGTAATAGGGGGCCAGCTTACTGCCATAATGTCGGGCACATGCCGGCCATCAGGGCCATACTCCACCGCGCTGGCTCAGTGCGGGTTGGCAAATTTCACACGTCTTTCGAAAGACAGCCTACTTCTACTGTATCTGCACCGCTTACCAAGAGAAATGTTTGTTTGCAATGAGATTTGCAATTAAAATTAGAAAACTCCAGAGGTGCAAGCCGAGGTATGAACCTGCACACTTGTTGTACAAAGTGTGCGTTCGACCACCTGGCTGTCACTGCTTAAAATAATTTATATTGCTAGTTCTTACTATTGCTTAGTTACAAAGGTTATTGCAATTTTATTGGTGCGATGTTAAAGGGGTTCCGTCACGGACACAACGGAACCCCAAACTTGCGGTAGCCATGTTTGTTAAGGAAATTTATACTCGACTAATTAATATTTAGTGCCCGGTAACCGTTCTGGCCAGTTCAATAGCTAAGATCTGTGTATAAAGCTCCTGGCCGCGCCCTGCATCAGTTAATAGTTCTCCATCAGCGAGGTGAGTTCCTTCATTTTATTTATTCCTGTGTCCCTAATCTGTTTTTTTTTATTTCAATTCACGGAGTTATTTAGCTCCACTCCGTTTACTTGATCAATTTACATCTCGCTATGGATATTAAGATCACATCTAGTTTCTAATAATAGGAAATAATAGGTAGATAATGGGAAAAGGTAAGGCAGATGATCTAGTTTCTCATCAAACTCACCGAGGTGTTGCGGGTTCGATTCCGGTCACAGTAAATTTCTGAAATAGCGTGTTATAATTTGTACGGCAGTTAGTTTGCAAACATACAGTTGATGTATTAGTCTGGCGATATTATATAATAAAATACCCATTCCAAGATAAAATAATCTAATAGAGTTAGGTTATCCAGGTATTTCTCTGATTTCGATCCAATTCAGCAAAAATTTGTGTTTTTTTTAGATTTTGTAAATTTTCACGTATAATCAAAATATGACTGTAAATAAGCATCTCACAAATTTATTTTTTAATTGCATCAATTTATACCGGAGATATATTGTTTAGATATTTTTATTTGTGAAGGATATGATTTTTCGTCTGATGGTAATGACTGAATTAAAGTAAATTCTTAACATTATTTTATAAGTTTAATCTTACAACTAATCAACATTTACTATATTTCCTTCTTTCCATTTTTTTCTCATTCATCTATGTAAAGCTCTTATTTGTGTCTTTACAAAATATTTATTTAGTTTTCTGATCCAGATTTATATTTTAATTTTTTTTATGCGTGAGAATTCGTCTTTTAATGTTAGAAACAAGAAAAAAAATAAAAATCCATTTTACAAAACCATCAGTTAAGCGTTTACCGTTACTATAAAAAGTGATGGAATTTAAATAACGGTAATGACGCTTACGGTTATGAAGTTGTGGGATGTTTTAATTAAAAGTGATTTTTATATTTATCACTCAACAAATAAAAATATAATATTGGTAAAAGTAGAACTAAAAACCAATACTAAAGCGGTGCAAATTAAGCATACGCGACCCAATAGTGGAATTTGACTACCCAGTTGTATCTGCATGCTGCCCGAACAAACTGTTACATACATTGGTTTCAGAGATGTCCAAAAATCGAAGCAGAGCTCTACAAGAACAGCTCAGTTACAGCTTGACGTGGTTGTGTTTCAATTGCAGGATGAGGGCGTGTCTCGTGCTGTGCGTGGCGGCGGCGCTCGTCGGCGACGCGCGCGCCGAGTGTGACGCCTGCCTAGACGGCGGCTGCTACAGAAAGCACAGCTTGCTCGAGTCAGAGGAATTAGGATCGTTTGTAGACATTGACAGGAGCAGGAACGTATTGTATAGTTACATTGGATCTACATTACATCTGTGTCAACTAGATTCAGGTCTGTGCAACACCACGACATTCGACAATTGGGACATATATTGGTGGACTGGGGACCACAATGGTGATTATTACGGTATACTGTTCGATTATGATTATAGTCTTTACAAATTGGATCTGGTTAATAAAGATAAGACATTACTGGTTCGTCGAGTGTATCGCATACTATTCAAAGATAAACTTTACCATGTGCCTTATAGCGACGGTATCTTCACATTTGAGAACGGAGAGTCACGAGTAGTTAGCGGAACAGAGGGATATTCTGTCACTTATTTCATTGTCGATAAAAATGACAATGTTTATTTTAAAACCATACATGAAGATAATCTTATACGAAGGGTGAGTAAAGGAGCGGTTGACAGGACTATACATTCGGACAGCAGGAGGGTCTTGATGACAACGGACGCGGACGGCAATGCCGTGTTTATTAATCCGTGGAACCACGCTGTGTATAGAGACTCAGACGGCCAACTAGTCGAGTTCGGTGCCATCAACGATGAGATGTATTATAATTCTTGGTATATATCAACACGGTTTGACGGAGACAACAATATTATTTATCAAGATGGCTCTAAGAAACTTTTCCATTTGAAGCGAGATGGAGACGTTAAGTGCACGTATTCTATTTGGCAAAATACAGTTATTATTACTGCGACCGCTGAAAGTACATCTGCATATAATATTGAGACGACCACGAGTGTTACACCTGGCGGGGATACTGAGGACTATGACGACATGTCTTCCAGTACACCTGCTGGAAATACTGACGACAATGATGACGTGTCTGTAAGTACACCTGCGCCTGACTTCGCGGCCGGTACACCTGACGAGAGCGGTGCCAGCCCCCCCGGAGCAGCCGGACAACAAGCCCCTCACACAGGAGATGAACAGCAGAGCAGGTGCAGCTGTGCGTGTCCCAAGTTACCGAATATCACGGTCAAAGTGGAGTTTAATTGATGCTTATTTCCCAATAGATTATTTTGTTTAAACTTACGATTTAAAAATACCAATTCTATCAACTAGACGATGGAGATAAACAAAAGTAAATTAGGTATAGACAAAATAATCTATGAGAGAGTAACAAACGATTGAATCAAATTTATCATGTATGCTGTGTCGTTATTTAAATATATTTATTTGTAATGTAATCTTTATAAACCTACCGGGTATACTAATATTAATAACAATAATATTGATACATTAAAGGTGAAATGGCCAGTCGTGTGCTATCGAAGTTATTATAAGATGGCGCTGGTGTCAGAAATTTCAGCTTATTTAATTGTTAAGAAACCATTTATAAGATGTTTGCAGTCAACACTTAGTACACTGCATTGAGATGCATGATGCAGTAATATCAACCTGAAATTGTATATAATCAAAGCATTTCAGCAAACCATTTCTGACACATTATATTGTATACATACACGCAGATTGACTTAAAATAGTTTTTGTGTTGAATTTCTTCTTCTGAATTAAATATATACCATACGCTTAAGTTAATGTGTGTGTGTTTTTCAACGCAGTTCCCAGTTCCCGCGTGGTATATAGCTCAGTTGTGGTTGTGTGACGTCATCCGACATGACCCCCCCCCCCCCTCTTATTCCTAAGGTGAACCCCCGAGACACAACAAGTGGGATTACCAGGGACCCAGGGTTGATATTCTATCAAAATGATTCAGGAATCCGACAGGCTAAAATGTCGAACTGACGCATTCCCAGCTTGTACAGTTTCATTAGATTTGTCTGTTTGGAATTCAGCTGAGAAACCACAATACGCTGGCACAATGGACTGAATAATGGCGAATGACTTGTTGAGACCTAAATCCATCCGCGGAGTGGTTATATTCTCTATGGATGGTACTCGAGTGACGATATTTTTGTTTGTTTTTTTTCATCAATCCGCCGCGGCCTCGATCGTCGTATCGAGGTTTCGAAATCCCCATGGCTTGTTCTCATTGGCTTATTTACTATAACAGTTATCAAAAATATTCGTGCTCTCAACTTTTTAACCCTTTAATCGGTAGGGGAGAGTGGGTAATGGTGAATCAAGGGGTACAGTGAATAAACTGCTATATCAGTCTCTGTTTTGGCCTCACAAACTTAGAAAATAGATAGGCGCAAGTTATTTACATTGCTCCCGCGCTGAACCAATCTCCGCTGCGCTACGATGGGAGATGTTCATGTTACCACGGTACGCCCACAAAGTGAGTACGGAAGTAGTTTTTTACTACTTTTAAAATTTATATTGCATGGATGTGAGTCTATATTCCGAATATGTTCATATTTTCTTATTATAATTATTATTTCTATTGCTCATTTATTCAATCTCTTTCTCTCTTAAATATAGGTCACAGCTGATAGCAATTCATTGTGCTCCACAGAGGCGTACTTGGATTTCTTTAGCATGATAACGTTTCATTTCATCTTGTTTTTTTAAGGTTCCAAAATGCCACGAATCCCTGAACGGAACATCCATTGGACTCGATTGTAGATTGGCTCGATTTGTAGTTGAATGATGTCACATAAAGATTATTTGAAAAACAAGAGACTAGCGTCATTTATACAAAAAATAATGAGCCGATGAAAAAAAGTGGTTCACTGTTACCCAATCTCCCCTGACTATATCAATAGCGATACACCCTAGCTTCGCTTAGACCGTGAAGATTACTCCTCCAAACATCTTGCCACAAAGCATTCATTCGCCGAGTGATTTCAAATAATTAAAAATAAGCAACGGATCTGTCAGCCCGTATCCAAATATATAAATAAAGTATTTGTGCTTTTCGATTCAGACGTTCATAGAATTAGAGATCGTAACGATACAAAGTTTTACGCTATCCAGTGTAAGATTAATGTAATACACAACGTTACACTATTCTGGATCGCGCGTGGGTAAGTATTTTATGTAGAACACATCAAGTTACGCCCGCAGGATGACGGACAGCTACTGCACTGTTATTGCCATACGTCAGCGCGAGTGCGACAGAGTGAATGTGACTCAAAAGAGTGTTACTTGACTTTCTCCCTACTACTTGCTTTGAATAAACTTCGGCAACTAATAACTTAAAATTTATTTGCTATACTTATTTCAATGAAGACCACTAGTCATGATGCTGATGCATGATTTCTTAAATATTTATGATTCAGAATCGCGACGCAGATCAGCGGTCTACAATCCCTCGCGGCTTCGTTTCATCAGCAAGTAAGTACGAGGCACACAAAAAAAAATTGTAGTTTGTCTATTACTATTACTAGCTGCGCGCGCGACTCGTTATAGTGGACCACTATCTTAAAAATAGCCGAACCATTGTCGATAAATGTCTGTCGTCTTCTTATTTTTTAACCCCCGACGAAAAAAGAGGCGTGTTTAAACGTGTGTATCTATCTGTGGCATCGTAGCGCTCAAGCGGATGAGTCGATTATAATTTAGTTTTCCGTCAGGATACATTTTGGAACTGGCCTTTTCATATTTTCCCTGGTTTCGGTGTAACTGAGATCACCCCAGCCCATACGGCACGTACATGAAGGACGGTAGGTACCCATAGCACAAGCATTACTGAGTTTGCAACCATACAGTTGGTGTGTTAGTCTGGCGATATTTATTTATTTCTTAAGTATGAGCAACTGCTGTCCAATTATAGTGGAATTATATTACCCAGTTGTTTCTGCGCGCTGCCCGTACGAACTGTTACCTACATTGAATTCAGAGACGTCCAAAGGGCGTAGCACATAATAAAAAAAAAAATGTTAAATGCACAGAAACAGCTCAGTTACATCTTGACGTCGTTGCGTTTCAGTTGCAGGATGAGGGCGTGTCTCGTGCTGTGCGTGGCGGCGGCGCTCGTCGGCGCTGCGCGCGCCGAGTGTGACGCCTGCCTAGAGGGGAGCTGTTACAGGAAGCACAGCTTCCTCGAGTCAGAGAAATTCGGATTTTTTTTAGACATTGACAGGAGCAGGAACATACTGTATAGTAAAATCGGATCTGCATTAAAGCATTGTCAACTAGACACCGGTTTGTGCAACACCACAAAACTCGAAAATTGGGACATATATTGGCTGACTGTGGCCAGCGCACTGGTAATTATTACGGTATACTATTCGATGGTCATATTAGTCTTTACAAATTGGATCTTGTTAGTAAAGATAAGACATTACTGCTTCGTGGTGAAGTGTATCGCATACTATTCAAAGATAAATTATACTATGCGCCTTATGGCGACGGTATCTTCACCTTTGAGGACGGAGAGAAACGAGTAGTTGCCGGGACGGAGGAATATAATGTCGATTACTTTATTGTTGATAAAAATTACAATATTTATTTTAAAACCATATCTGAAAATTATATAATACGAAGGGTGAGTAAAGGAGTGGTTGACCGGAATATACATTCGGACAGCAGCAGTGTCTTTATGACAACGGACGCGGACGGCAATGCCGTGTTCTTTGACAGAGACAACAATATTATTTATCAAGATAACTCTAAGCATGGTTTCTATTTGAAGCGAGATGGAGACGTTAAGTGCACGTATTCTATTTCGCAAAATACACCGATTATTACTAAGACCGCTGAAAGCACATCTGCATATAGTATTGAGACGAATACATGAACACCTGATGGAAATACCAAGAACTTTGATGACATGTCTCCCAATACACCTGCTGCTGAGTCCACAGCCAGTACACATGCTGAGAGCGGTGCCAGCCCCTCCGGAACACCTCACCAGCGAGCCAATGATACATGACATAAACAGTAGAGCAGTTGCAGCTGTCCGTGATCCAAGTTGCCAAATATCACAATCAAATTGGAGTTTAATTGATTAATTTGTTTGTCACTCTCTCATTTATATTTTTTCGAAACTTAATGTAATATATGTGTATATTTAAAATGATTTTATTTGAGATGTCATCTTTTTAATGTACTAATTGCACCAAATTATTTAAGTAAACAGGTTGGCATACTGGAATTTACACTTCAGTTAGTAGTAGTTAGTTTATATTGTTTTCTTATATTTACGGGAATATTACACATTGAAATCAAAATATTTTACGGATTCTATCGCGTTTATTTACTTTTTATGTTCCCGACGTTTCGGCTGCTTTACAGCAACCATGGTCACGGGGGGACTGAGATGTAAGACGTCCTGATGTCATAGTTAATAACTGGGTACACTCATATTTAACGTCGGGAACAAAAAAAGTAAATAAACGCGATAGAATCTGTAAAATAGTTTTATTTCAATAGTAGTTAGTTATTACATTTATTGCATTATAATAATATGTTTCAAACACTGTTGTGTTGACAGACGACAACTTATCCTAGCAATTTCTATACAAGAAGTTAGCGAAAGATCTAAAACATTACAGTTTTGCAATACTTAGTAACCCTTTTATTATATTTTACTCACACACACAATTACAGCAAATCTATATATATAAAAGAAAGTCGTGTTAGTTACACTATTTATAACTCGAGAACGGCTGAACCGATTTGGCTGAAAATTGGTGGGGAGGTAGCTTAGAACCAGGAGAAGGTTATAGGACTTTTTATCCCGTTCCAGTGGAACTTGACATAAAACATAAAAACGTGATATTAAGAAACGCCAATGACAGCAAAAAAAAAATTATGAATCAAAAATAAGTCTAGCAGTTTAAAAATGGTATATAAAAAGGGAACTGACTGCTAAAATGTCGTCTATAGTTAAATATGGTTGAATATTTGATAATTTGAAATATAGAAGTTGACAGTTGATCTGTCAGTTTCGAATAGCTTATTGTGCGGAAAGTACATTAGCGTAGTATTGTATTCTCTTTGATTAGCAATACGATGCCGCATCCAAGACAATCTGATCTTTCGCGACAAAGCCGTAATGCAACCAGGATTCATTGCGAATGAAAGAACTGAAGAAGAACAAGAAATTGGAAGTGAAGAGCGCCGCGGTAGTATGGCTCGAATTCGTGCTTCTCAATCACAAGAGCAAAGAGAGGCAGCCCGTGAAACGCCTCGGTTGGCAATGAGGAATCGTCGAGCAAACCTCAGAGATCAAGAACTAGATAATTTTCGACGCACAAGAAGAAATTTATCAAGTACTGATTGTGGCATGTTCACGGGTCGGAAGACCATCAGCGTTATTTGTTCTTGCGCCTGATAATAAAACGAAAAATGTCGTGTATCACAAGGTGCTTCAATGAAGAGTGCAAACGAATCACCAAAATACATGGCAAAGATATTGTTACCTAAAATACACAAGCCCGAGGACCCGCTGCGTCCCATTGTAAGCCAGTTTGACACACCAACATACAGTCTGGCCCAGCACGTAGCGAAGGTGCTCTCAGCTAACACAGTTAGCTACCGTGGGTAAATCTTTGCTTCAGAGAGCACAAGGGATCTGAGATGAGCAACACCTAGCTGACGAGATACATCATGTCAAGCAAATAGTTATCAGACACTGTGAGCAATTTCTGCGTGGATAGGACCGCAAACAACAACTAAATATGAGGGTACCCAGTTAATAACTTTGTCATCAGGAAGTGTAACACCTCAGTCCCCCGTGACCATGGCTGCTGTAAAGCAACCGAAACTTCGGGAAAATAAAAAAGGAAATAAACGCGATAAAATCTGTATAATAGTTTTATTTGAATACATGGCCAAGAAATCATACTAATATTATAAAGAGGTAAACAACAAAGTTGTTTGATTGTAATGAATAGGCTCCAAAACTACTGAACCGATTTGAAAAATTATTTCACTGTTGGGAAGCTACACTATCCCCGGGTGACATAGGCTATAATATATTTTCAAAAAATTAGGGATCTTTACTAAAACTCGAATAATGTAACCGCAATGTACCCGTGCGAAGCCGGGGCGGGCCGCTAGTAACGTATAAATACGAGGGATTACATTTTTTGACGCAATTTCAAATCTTTAAAATGAATATTTGGAACTGCAAATATAAAATTATGATTTGCTGTCGAGTTTTATTCACATGAAGCTGAATTTGTGAATCGTACTAACACATCCTACTAACATTATAAATGTGAAAGTTTGTGAGTGTGGATGTTTGTATGTATGTATGTTTGTTACTCCTTCACGCAAAAACTACTGAACGGATTTGAATGAAATTTGGAACACAGATAGTTTATAACCGGGATTAGCATATAGGATACTTTTTATCCCGATAATCCCGAAATTTTTGTTACGTTAAATACTACGCGGACGAAGTCCGTGGGCACAGCTATTTAAAAATAATGCTTTGAGTATTTCTTCCCGGAGGAGTTAGGTATACATATATATGCGTACCATATTGGGTGAGATTTATTAAATCCGATCACTATATAAGTAAATAGTACTCAACCCGTTTCGCCGCGTTGGGTCCGATAAACCACTGCCTACACGTGGGTGCATTGCAGAGCACCTATGAACGAAAGGTGTAATGTATATTTGATGGGTTCCATAAACTCACTTACATACTATAATATTTTGAATTGTCCAGACGGGAACCAGACCTGCAACCACCCGGTGCAGTGAGACGAGCAGCCTGGGCTCGAACCGCCACGCCGAACTATGCCAGCAAGGCGGGGGACATTGCAGAGTACATCCGAGTGAAGAGCAATGTCTCATTTAGAGTTCAGCCGTTGGACTCTAGTCACAACGCAAGTTTCAAGGCGTTTGTGGTTAGGGTCCCCACTGAAAGGCTGGAAACTTTCATGCAGGAAGACTACTGGCCGAAGGGTGTCGTGTTCAGGCGCTTTCGGGGGAGATTGCCGCCGGCATCACCAATCGTTTAGTTTGGTATTATACTGTCAGTTTTATTTATAAATATGTATGATAGTATATAAGGTATATATCTATGGGCCTGTGATGCCTGATTATAAACGAATAAATAAAATAATAAAAAAATATATTTTTAACGCACTATTTCGATGTGAAAGGTCTGAAGCGAATCGGTGAACGAACGAATGAATGATTTGTGTGATTACCTAACTGGTTGCAGACTGAGGACAATGTTACCCAATGATATTTAAAAAAAAGTAATCACAGACAAAAGTAATATATTAGAAAGTAACAATATATCATTGATGTAACCACACCGCGACGCTTAGTATTGTGAAAGCATGCAGCACTGTCGGGTCATCCCCATTCTTATTCGAATGGAGCCAGTGTTGCCAACTATGTGGAAAATGAATTTAACATTTTCTTAGACAAAAAAAAATATCGTTAACGTTGTAGTGGAAAAAAATCGACGAGTAGGCACCTTATGTGAAGCAATCATCGGAGCCCATATTTATTTATTTATTTGAAAACCAACAGTGTACGCAAAAGTTGCATCTTAACATGAGTTCCATAAAGTAAAGCCAATAACAGGGCTCCCTGTATAAAACAATAGAAGTTTGTTGGTGATGTATTACACAATTGCTTGACCTGAGAGCAAACTCTGAATCAATAAACGATTTTTAAAATAATAGTGTTTTCATGTCTACGCATTGCTTTTATAATTTCAATGTACAAGCAACACAGGATGACGGCACCAACCAAAAAATGTATCTAGAATCTATAATATGAGCATTGATGTGGACACACAAGTTTCGAAAATGTTTGACCTGGCTTTCAAAAAGAGCTATGTGGGCTGTATATAAGAGATCGCGCGACAGGCGCCATATGCATTACTTAACGGCGGCTCCGTTCGATTCCCGTCAGGGTAAATTTCGGAGATGGCCTCTTCGTAGTTTTCCCTAGTCTGGGTGTCACTGGGATGCCCCCAGTCGATTGTACGGTACCATACAGTTGGTGTGTGCGTCACTACACGTCCGAGAAAAGAGTGAGTGTGAGTTTTTTTTTATTTACCCTGATTTATATCCCGGGCCTCCCCATCCCCCCACCATCACTTCGAACGAATAGCTAACTTGTAAGCTTGGTTAACGGCAACTGCTTAACATCAGGCGGGTCGTCCGCTCGTCTGCTGTCTTTATTATTTTTAATATTACTAGCAATATAAGTTTATCACATTACCAATAATCCCGTTAGCCCCTCCAGCTACGAGGGCGGCCCCGCTAACCACTAAGGCTTTCGACGCCATTATGGGATATAATATAAAGAAATACGAAATTACCATATTATCCGAGGTTTTGCAACATTTATCTTTATTCCCGTCGCATTGAGAGGGAGTGTGTCCGGTGCGATGGCAGCGGCCTCGCCCCCACTATATCGCGGCTTAAACTCAATCGCGGTATGGAAGAACTGAGGGTGCGAATGCAAGCGCGATATATCACTCATTATATAAAGTGTTATTTTAATAATGTACATATTACAAGGTGCCTTAGTAAATGCTTAAGATGATGGGTCCATCTCACAAAAAATAATCTGATGGGTTTGTTCCTTTGATGAAACCACTCGCTACCAACCATCAGAATATATTAATACCATTACTATTTTTTGTGGTAAGTATGTTCATCGTCTTTATCATCGGCTAAGTCGCCATTAAAGATACTGTGCATTATTAAAATAAGATTTTATTCTTGACGTGGTTGCGTTTCAGTTGCAGGATGAGGGCGTGTCTCGTGCTGTGCGTGGCGGCGGCGCTCGTCGGCGCTGCGCACGCCGAGTGCGGCGCCTGCATCGACGGGCGGTGTTACCGGAAGCATCGCCTGCGCGTGTCCGCGGACTTCAGTTGGCCACTGGACGTCGACAGGGACACGAACATATTACATGTTTCAGACGGAGACACATTCATACAGTGTGAACTTGACACAAGGCGGTGCGACGCCATGAGCCACACATGGGGCGTACGGCGGCTGACCGTGGACCAACACAGTGGCGATACCTACGGTATAATTGTCGACGATACGGGAAGTTTTAATCTCTACAAATTAGATCTTATTCATCCCGAAAGGGAACTGCTGGTTCGAGGCGGAGTGTATCACATAGCATTCAAAGATAAACTTTACTATGTTGATTATGGCGACGGTATCCACACGTTTGAGGACGGAGTGTCGCGAGCAGTCGCTGGAACGGAGGGACATGATGTCCACAGTTTTATTGTTGATAAAAATGACGACATATATTTTGAATCTCTATGGAACAGTACTTATATTATAAGAAGGTTGAGTGAAGGAGTGATTAACTGGACTGTGTATTCGGACAGCAGGTGCTTGATGACAACTGACAGAGATGACAATGCCGTGCTCGTTGATAAGAAGACACGCGCTGTATTTAGAGCGACAGATGGGCAACTGGTCGAGGTCGGAGCGATCAGGGATTTGGCATATTACACACATGTGTTTGACAAGCTGTTGTTTGACAGAGACAACAATATAATTTATAAAAATTACCCCAACTATTATTTCTATTTGAAGCGAGATAGAGACACTACTTGCACGATTTCTATTTCACGAGATAATAATATAAGGATAATTACTGAGACTATTAGAAGTACAGAGAAATACAATGCCAATTATTTAACTTCAACTACAGCAACTTATTCTAATATTGGGACGACTATGAGCAGTATACTTCATGGAAATACTGAGGGCAATGATGCCATGTCCTCAGATACATCTGTTCCTCAGTCCCCAACGAGCAGTACATCTGATGGAAATACAGAGAGCAATGATGCCATGTCCTCAGATACACCTGCTCCTCGGTCCTCAACGAGCAGTACACCTGATGGAAATACTGAAGGCAATGATGCCAAGTCCTCAGTTACACCTGCTCTTCAGTCCTCAACGAGCAGTTCACCTGATGGAAATACTGAGGGCAATGATGCCATGTCCTCAGGTACACCTGCTCTTCAGTCCCCAACGAGCAGTTCACCTGATGGAAATACTGAGGGCAATGATGCCATGTCCTCAGGTACACCTGCTCCTCAGTCCTCAACGAGCAGTTCACCTGATGGAAATACTGAGGGCAATGATGCCATGTCCTCAGATACACCTGCTCCCCAGTCCTCAACGAGCAGTACACCTGATGGAAATACTGAGGGCAATGATGCCATGTCCTCAGATACACCTGCTCCTGAGTCCTCAACGAGCAGTTCACCTGATGGAAATACTGAGGGCAATGATGCCATGTCCTCAGATACACCTGATGGAAATACTGAGGGCAATAATGCCATGTCCTCAAATACACCTGCTCCTCAGTCCCCAACGAGCAGTACACCTGATGAAAATACTGAGGACTATAACGATATGTCTCCAAGTACACCTGCGGCTGTGTCTGCTGCCGACACACCTGACGAGAGTAGTGCCAGCACCTCCGGAGCACCCGAAACAACAAGTCCCTAACACAGGAGATGAACAGCTGAGTAATTGAAAGTTACTGTGTGTGTGTGCGTGTGTCTACAAATGCCAAAAGTGGTTAAAACCGACCTATGCCTGAACATAGGTTGCGAAGATATCAAATAAAGCACCTTTCTCAGCAAATGCTTAACTGAGCAATCGCATATATCTGACAATTATTTTTTGTGTAAAAATGTTGTTAGCAAAGAAAGTCTATTATTGCAAAAAATTCTTTGGTATTTCGTATCAGTTAGTAAATAAGTAATGTTTGTTTTTTAGTTCTATATAAGATTTTGTGTAATTAAATATTTGCAAGTTTTTAAATTGCAGTCTAAAGTATATTTAATATAATGCAGTTCTGATGATAGACGACAAACTATTTTCTTCGTAATTTCTAAGCAAAACATTAGCGAAAGTTCTTAAACGTAACTTTTTTGCAATACCTAGTAACCTTTTCAGTATATTTTACTAAACGAGTTAGTAATTACAGCTAATAACTCATAAATCCATGGGATTAGATAAATCTTTGATGTAATTCCAACTTTTTTAAATAAATATTTGGTACTACAATTCCTACTTATATATTCTACTAATATTATAAATGTGAAAGTTTGTGAGTGTGGATGTATGTATGTATGTTTGTTACTCCTTCACGCAAAAACTACTGAACGGATTTTGATGAAATTTGGAACACAGATAGTTTATAACCGGGATTAACATATAGGATACTTTTTATACCGAAAATCCCGAAATTTTTGTTACGTTAAATACTACGCGGACGAAGTCCGTGGGCACAGCTAGTATAGTCCTACTAATATTATAAATGTGAAAGTTTGTGAGTGTGGATGTATGTATGTTTGTATGTATGTTTGTTACTCCTTCACGCAAAAACTACTGAACGGATTTGGATGAAATTTGGAACACAAATAGTTTATAACCGGGATTAACATATAGGACACTTTTTATCCCGATAATCCCGAAATTTTGTTACGTTAAATACTACGCGGACGAAGTCCGTGGGCACAGCTAGTATATTATAAATGCGAAAGTTTGTGAGTGTGAATGTATGTTTGTTACTCTTTCACGCAAAAACTACTGAACGGATTTGGATACAATTTGGAACACAGATAATTTATAACCTGGATTAACACATAGAATACTTTATTGAAGTCTACGCGGACGAAGTCGCGGGCAGAAACTAGTATAATAATATAATTATGATATGCTGTCGAGTTTTTTCCTCATTGTATGAAGCTGAATTTTTGAATCGTACTAACACATGAAAATAATAATTCTGTAAGTTTTCCTTCCCGGAGAAGTTAGGTATATGTTTAAGTACCATATCTTTTTGGTAAAATTTATTACATTGAGAATAGAAATAGGAATATCGGATATTTTGGTAATTATTTAGAAAGACAACTGATGACAACACATGAGAGGGCTTAAGGATTCTCAAAAACGGTATACTCATCTGTCTCGCTTTAACGTGCGTACGCAGTATACTTTTTCTTTTCCCTTATAAATAAATAATAAATATCGCCAGACGAACACACTACCTGTATGGTCCCAAACTAAGCAATGCTTGTACCATGGGTACCGGATTACGGACTGGGGGTGATCCCAGTGACACCCAGACCTGGGCATATTACGAAAAGGCCATTTCCGAAATTTGCCCAGCCGGTATCGAACCTGCAACCACCACGTGCAGTGAGTCGAGCGGCCTACGCTCGAACCACTGCGCCAAGCGGTCGTCAACCGTCGTTTCTGCGCCCGATCTCTCTTGGTCGTAGCCGACTGCTGTTGAATATAGTTTCATACCTAGAACGTTTGAAGGACAATCGTGCTGTCTCGCTGCTTACCTGAAACAGAGACAGAACCCAAGTTAATGCGATACCTACTTGAGATATCAAACCCTTTGATTTGACAGGAATACAACATTGGAAACGCTACTACTGAATGATTCCAATAATAAATACTAATGCATACGTATAGGTACTTGTATGAGTATATTCTGGACTTGTTAAACACCTAAAAAGAGGTTCGGTAGCTTATTTAAGTACTATTTTTTTGTACAAACGTCTACTCACCTAAACATACAACAAACAAACAACACACAAGACAACTCTTGATGACTAAACAATTTTGTAAAGTTTTTTTTTTTTAAATAGCCTAGTCAGTGAACAAGCGTACGGTGTTAAGCAGTTACTGAAGCCTATAGATGCTTGAAATGCCAAAATATATGTTTCGCACTTTGCTGAACTGAAGAGATGTAGGACAGTAGGCTGGGAAAGGCCGGTAGACCAACCCTCCTGCTGGACTACCGGCTCTCATTCATAACACGAGAAGCTTCTATAATAGGTATTTGACGCCAACCTTCTGTGAGAGGGGGGTACTAGTACTACTTAACATTTATTCGGGTTTTATAGAAACGTTATGATCTCACTAATTATTATTGATCACGTGTGAGTCAGCTGGCCATCGACGTGAAATCAACTAATTTGTCCTGTGTACGCGTTGATTGGGAATCCTAACCACTGAATTTGAGTAAAACAGGAAATGGCTATCGTAGGGAAAGATGTTTTATATTTCCATAATTAATAAACGGCCAGGCTCGAGGGACTCGCACAATGCAGGGTTCCGTAGTGTTGCACTGTGCCATCTGTCAGTGACGCTATTTTATACTACGATAGGACAACTTCTTAGGTATGTACCTCTACTTACTTGAATTGGCACCGATTCCAAACGAAATAAATTGTAAGGTATTTAGTTATTTCTAGCTTTTAAGAGCAACCAGATTTTTTGAAGTCGTTTTCATTTAAATATATTTCCTCACGGAATTGTGCCGGCATCGCTTACGAAGTGAAAAGGTTAGTGGGAATGAGATTTGCAATTAAAACTAGGAAACCCAGAGGAGCAAGCCGGGGTTTGAACCTGCACACCTGTTGGTCAAAGCGTCCATTCGACCACCTATCTATCACTGCTTAAAGTAATTTCCAGTGCTAGTTCTAACTATTAACTAGTAACAAAGGCCATTGCAATTTTTTTGGTGTGATCCTAAAAGGGTTTTTTGACGGACACAACGGAACCTTAAACCTGTGGTAAGCCGTGTTTGTTAAGGAAAAATATTCATGATGAATTTCTATTTTAAATAAGCCGATATGATATGGCCATAAAAGTCCATACGTGAAGTGTGTCCGGTAAACGTTCCGGCCCTTAAAATAGACAAGATCTGTGTATAAAGCTCCTGGCCGCGCCCTGCATCAGTTAATTGTGCTTCAGCAGCGAGGTGAGTTCCATCATTTTATTTATTCCCGTGTGTCTTAAGAGATTTTTTTTATTCAGGCGTTCAGTGTTATTTAGCTGCATTCCGTTTACTTGTTCATTTTACATCTTGCTGTGGATATTGAAACCACATCTCGCTTCTCATGAAACTCACCGAGTGAGAGCAGGTTCGATTCCCGTCAAAGTTAATTTTAAAAAATGCCTTTTTTATTATTTTCACTGGTCTGTGTGTCACTGAGATCGCCCCAGTGCATGGTACGACAGCAACTTTGCCAACATATAGTTGGTGTATTAGTCTGGCGATAATTATTCATTTATTAAATATGTGCGAGCATACGCAATTCAATAGCATAACCATTCCAAGATAAAATAATCCAATAGAAGATATAACAGGATCAGATAACCCCGTTGTATCTGCTGGCTGCCAGAAATAACTGTTACCCACATTCAATACAGAGACGTCCAAAAGGCGTACTTAGCACATATTTTAAGCTTGACGTGGTTGCGTTTCAGTTGCAGGATGAGGGCGTGTCTCGTGCTGTGCGTGGCGGCGGCGCTCGTCGGCGCTGCGTGCGCCGAGTGTGACGCCTGCCTAAAGGGGAGCTGCTACCGGAAGCACAGCTTGCTCGAGTCAGAGGAATTTGGATCGTTTGTAGACATTGACAGGAGCAGAAATATGTTGTATAGTTACATTTACTCTAACATTAAACAGTGTCAACTAGACACTGGTCTGTGCAACACCACGACACTCGACCCGTGGTACATGCATGGGTTGACTGTGGACCAGCGCACTCAGGATTACTACGGTATACTTTTCATGGATGAACTGAACAAATTGGATATTGTTAATAGAAATAACACATTACTGGTTTGTGACGTGACTCGTATACTATTCATAGATAAACTTTACTTTACATCTTATGGCGATGGAATCTTCACGTATGAGGACGGGGAGTCACGAGTAGTTGGCGGAACAAAAGGATATTTTGTCACTTATTTCATTGTCGAAAAGAATAAGAATATTTATTTTAAAACCAAGACTGAAGATAATATTATACGAAGGGTGAGTAAAGGAGCGGTTGATCGGATACATTTGGACAGCAGCAGTATCTTGATGACAACGGACGCAGACGGCAATGCCGTGTTCATTAATCCGGAATCCCACGCTCTGTATAGAGACATAGACGGCCAACTAGTCGAGTTCGGTGCTTTAAATGATGAAATAGATTGGTATAAACCATTTTTGTTTGATAGAGAGAACAATGTAATTTATAACAATAACTCGAACAATTATTTTCATTTGAAGCGAGATGAAAACATTAATTGCAAGTATTCTGTTTCGCAAAGTATAGTATTTATTACTGAGGCCGTTGTAAGCACACCTGCTGCTGAGTATACAGCTAGTACACGCGATGAGAGTGGAGCCAGCGCCTCCAGATCACGTGATCAGCGAGCCAATTATTTATTTGTTTATTTCTTTCTCTCTTTATTAAAACTCAGTTATGACATCATAGACAGATAACGTCCAAGGAGATGTTTAGTCAGATGATGATGCGGGAGATGAACAGCGGAGCAGGTGCAGCTGTCCGTGTCCCAAGTTGCTAAAATAAATTAGTATGTAATAATAAGTCAACTCCACTTTGATCGTGATATTTAGGTTAAAGAAGAATGTATTCGGAGAGTTTAATTAAATATAAACAAGTATGTAATTACCTTTTTGTAAATAAAAACTTTATCACACACTGTTTATCGTTAATATATTTTTATTATTTTTTAGGGTTCCGTAGTCCCTACGAGGAACCCTTATAAGATCATCCAGTCAGTCTGTCCGCCTGTCTGTCCCGGCCTGTCACAGGGTCATAACTTCTACAGTTTCTGACGGAAGTTTCTGTGATTTGGTACAAAAATACTTTAGGAGTAGATCTCGCTTCCAAACATATAAAATGTAGCAAAATAACTGTTTTTGAGGTACCTCCCCAAACATCGAAAGAGGGGTTTTTTTTTTGTTGTCCCATGATATGAGCTATCGTTTAAAGGTATTTTCAAATGAAATCGTGTTTTTATACAATAAATTATCATAAAATAAATCCGTTTTAGAGATTTTTTGCTTTTAAAGATTTAATCAAAATTTCCGTAATGAATTCCGCCACTTCTTACATTTTTCTATTGCAAAAACATTAATATGATTATTCAGACGAAATTGGATACATTGTTAATAAATGCCAATTAAATAACAGCAATAAATGTATGTTTTATGTTCATTAGTGTATTTCTTAGTATTTGAAGATGTCGATAGATGTCGGTAGTAGTGTGTAATCAACTTTAGTATTTCAACCTGGGGTGAAATTTTAAACAGATTCCCTTCAATGATCCAGAACCCTTCATTGTATATGGCTCGACAAGCACATGGCGAATTTTTTATATATAAGAACCCACTTAATTGAATTTGTTTGGAATTAAATAAATGTTGTTAACCTAAATGTTATGTGTTCCTTCAAGGCTGTACCCCTCTCCTGCCGAGGGGGCAGGTTCGTACACAACCGGCCCTGAATGCCGCTTCCACTGAGAAGATCCGGCAAGAAACTCAAAGGTTACTCTTTTCAATGAATAAATGATGGTGTACACATTCTCAGGAACAGAAACACAATGTGAGTTACGTTCTATTGGTGTCTGCCGGTGATGTGATAAGATGGCGGCTGACCACGTCCGGGACCGGTGATAGTGGCGGATTCCCGACTGCCCTTGAAGTGTGCAATACTGCGGCGGCTACCGGCACCTCAGATAAGGCAGTGTATATTAGCGGGCGCGCGCGCCGCACGGCACTGCCAGACACTGACTTCGCCGGCCAGGTCGGAGTACCCCCGCATCCGCTAGAAGGTGCGTCTTCGCTTCCCCCGAGTTTTTTACCGGATCTTTTTAGTTGAGGTCGCCTTCCGATTCGGCGGTAGTTCAATAGGCAACACACTGAAGACTATTATATGTATATATCTACTTTAATATCTACTAATCTTTGTTATTATTGATTATATAAGCAACCGGTGATTTTAAATAAAATAAAAAGTCAAGCCCCCTGCTTCTAATTCTAGGTCGCGTTCCGATCCGATTAGAGATATAAGAAGAACATGTAAGTCTGTTAATTTGTTAGTAAAGTACTCGCCACTTTACTGATAGGGTTAAGGGGGTATATTATGCCCAGCCAAGGGTCTTTCTGTGCTTGAAGAATATTAAACTTAATACTTTACTTGACACTGGCTAAATGCGAAAAGCGAGCTAAAAAAACCAAAAGTTATCCCCATAGACATTTGCGTTAGAATGAACAGAATGCATAAAGTATATTTTGTGTTGCTCAGGGTATATTTTTTGTTTAAGATAGTTTAGTATATTTCCATGGTTAGAGAGGAATTATTTCTGTTGTGAATTATTCTGCATACTAATACCAAAAATGTATTTTGTCACGTCGATCTTTCATTGTCATTCAAAAATGGTTTGCTTTGCTGTAATTCATATTTCAGTGTACTGATTTACTCTGTTGCCGTCCCTTACTGGTTACGAGTCTTGATCTCTCCAAAGATACTTTTATCAAGAATTTTTTTTTGTCGTGGTTGCGTTTCAGTTGCAGGATGAGGGCGTGTCTCGTGCTGTGCGTGGCGGCGGCGCTCGTCGGCGCTGCGCGCGCTGTCTGCGACGCCTGCATCGACGGTAACTGCTACCGGAAGCACCGCCTGCCCGTGTCCGCGGGCACGACAGCTGTCATAGCTATCGACAGGAACACGAACATTTTATATGTTAAATACGGAGATGTATTCAAACAATGTGAATTGGACATTGATTCGTGCAACGAAACGGCTTACAAATGGAACAAATTAGATACATTCACTGTGGACCAACGTACCGGCGACATTTACGGAATAATCCGCGAGGATAGTGTTTACAAAATAGATTTTGTAAATAACAGTAAGAACTTTCTCGTTGGTGGCGTCTACGATATAATGTTCAAAGATAAACTTTACTATTCTACGATTGCCAAGGGTATCTACACGTTCGTGGACGGAGAATCACGAGTGGTTGCCGGGACAGAGGAATATTCTCTGTATAGTTTCATCGTCGATGGGAAAGAAGATATATATTTTAAAACTTTTTTAAATAATACCTATGTTATGAGAAGGCTGAGTAAAGGATCTGTGGACCAGACTCTGTATTGGGACGGCGGCTTCTATATGACTCTCGACAGGGACGGCAGAGCCGTGTTCATTCATCCGCGGTCACGTGCTGTATACAGAGCAACAGATGGAGAACTATCCGAGGTCGGTGTCATCAGCGATACCATATACTCTTATTACGTGTTTGAGTCGCCTTTGTTCGACAGAGACAACAACTTAGTTTATAGAAATAACTCTCACATTTATTACCATTTGAAGCGAGATGCAGATGTAAAGTGCACGTATTCCATTTCACAAAATATAGTGATTGTTACTGAAACCGCTAAAAGCACATCTGCATATAATATGGAGACGAACACAAGCAGTACACCTGATGGAAATACTAAGGACTTTGATGACACGTCTCCCAGTACACCTGCTGCTAAGTCCACAGCCACTACACCTGCTGAGAGCGGTGCCAGCCCCTCCGGAACACCTCACCAGCGAGCCAATGATACAGGACATGAACAGCAGAGCAGGTGCTGTCCGTGTCACAAGTTGCCAAACATCACGATCAAAGTGGAGTTTAATTAAACATTATGTTAATTCAACAAGTAGATGAACAAAGTATGTATTCAGAGATTTTCTCAAAATATGAACATTAAACGTTTTTGTAATTAATAACCTTATCACTCACTGTTCTCCATTAATATACTATTTAGAATGTTGTTTAAGTACCGACTTAACTGATTGTGTTTTGAATTAAATGCAGTTAACTATGCACCTATTTTCGTGTGTTACTTAAACGTCGTACCCCTCTCCTGCCGAGGGGGCAGGCTTGAACCATTTTTCAGAGTTTGAGTAAAATCGCGAGGAATGTCGCACACCTGCTCTGGGCCAACATCCTTATACAATTGTATTTTATATAAATGATAACCAGAGGCTCAGAGAGGACAGACTTATTTTTATATGTCAATGATTTTAAACAGTTTCCATAGCCTATAGATGCTTGCGATACAGAAGGTATTGCTCGTATGTTGCCGACCGAAAGGGGAGTAGGACAGAGGGAGAGGAAGAGATGGGAGTCGACTTCAGTCTCTATCACTCATCGTACAAAACGCTCTTACTCGCCCGTAGTAGTAGTCTTGTAGTAGTTTAATCCGCCGGGCTAAATTATAATTTTTATGTTATTTTATCTATCAGAGCATCGCTTAAGATTCATGGATCATTAATTAATACGCAGCTTTCTCTATATATGTGGGGGTTGTCCCCCACGACACAACTAGTGGGACTGCAGGAACGTAGAATCAGATCAGAATCATTCATTTCGCGGCAGGAAGGGTCGCGATGCCCGCACATTACCGAGATGATAGGCATTGGAATTGGTGTGGATGATCCCATCAGCATCGATAGGGATAGTGGCGAATACTGTATTGAGACCTAAATGCATCCGTGAAGCAGTGCACTCTGTCTGCTGATCCTTTCTGGGAATGCGGGCGCTATAATATTTTTGATTGTGCTAATATCATCAGTCTGCCTGGCCTCGCTCCGGGTTATCAAGCTGGGGAATTTTAATTGGCTCGTCCATATTGATACAGTCATCAAAATGTTGGCATGTTCCTTCCGTACCGGTCGGTTTTGTAGATAAGGCCTATATAAGTATCCCTGGGCAACGGCGCTCTGCTCCAGTTAATAGTAGTGCAGTCACAAGGTGAGTTCCAGTATCTCATACATTCTCATGTTGCTCTTCAAGTGATGTGGGTCTTGTTTGCGAGCAGAAACTGTAATTAGTTACTGGGCTGTCACTGCCACAGTCAGCACGAGTGCGATAGAGAGAGCGTTACCCGAGTTTATATGTAATACTTGCTTTGAATAAACTCTAGTAGTAAATATATTTCATAATAGCCGTTTCCCTCGGCTCCTCTCGCGCGGTAATTCGATAAAATTAAAATAGCCTAAATTCAAAGTGAAAGTTCGAAGATTAGCCGGAACAAATATATAGAGTTTTATTTTTTATTTACGGTATATTGTTTTAGATGCATTTTCTATAAAGCTATAAATTGTTATTACTAGCAGACACTTCAGTTTCATTTATTTGTATGGATAGATAGATTCATATATCCTACTAATATTATAAATGAGATAGTTTGTGACTGTGGATGTATGTTTGTTACTCTTTCACGCAAAAACTACTGAACGGATTTGGATAA
Organism: Notodonta ziczac; assembly: GCA_918843915.1. Classification (NCBI taxonomy): domain Eukaryota; kingdom Metazoa; phylum Arthropoda; class Insecta; order Lepidoptera; family Notodontidae; genus Notodonta; species Notodonta ziczac. Next base: position 3,564,255 of record OU974064.1, read on the forward strand.
AATTTGGAACACAGATAGTTTATAACCTGGATTAACACATAGAATACTTTACTTAAGTCTACGCGGACGAAGTCGCGGTCTAGAAACTAGTAAACAATATACGGTAAATAAAAATTAAACTCTGTTAAGTCCGGCTAATCTTAGAAACAATTGAAACAATTTTGATGGGACTTTCAGACCAGTGTCGATAATTTTTGAAACCAAAATAATCATAGTAGGATGAAACCCATTGGAAAAGGAAGAGAATATAACAAAAAAAAATAGGAAAATAATTGACAGTGGATCTGAGGTCGGGAAGTGGACAAGTTTTTAAGGGTTATAAACGGTTTATCTCGATTAGCGGAAAAACTACAAGTCCTATGGAAGAAAGTTAAATAGCAAAGTTCATTAAATCCTAACCTTAAAACCTTTCATTAAAAATTACTTTCAATACACATAAATAGCTCAGTTACAGCTTGACGTGTTTGCGTTTTAGTTGCAGGATGAGGTGGTGTCTCGTGCTGTGCGTGGCAGCGGCGCTCATCGGCGCTGCGCGCGCCGAGTGTGACGCCTGCCTAGAGGGGAGCTGCTACAGAAAGCACCGCTTGCTCGAGTCAGAGGAATTTGGATCGTTTGTAGATATTGACCGGAACAGGAACATATTGTATAGTTACATCGGATCTACATTAAAGCAGTGTCAACTGGACACCAGTCTGTGCAACACCACAACACTCGACAGTTGGAACATGCGTGGGTTGACTGTGGACCATCGCACTGGTGATTATTACGGTATACTACCCAGTGGTTATTCTAGTATTTGCAAACTGGATCTTGTTACTAAAAATATTACATTACTGTCCCCTATTATAGTGTATCGCATACTATTCACGGAAAAACTTTACTATGCGCCTTATGGCGAAGGTATCTTCACCTTTGAGGACGGAGAGGAACGAGTAGTTGCTGGAACAGAGGATTATTGTGTCTACGATTTCATTATTGATAGAAATAACAATATTTATTTTAAAACCATGTCTGATAAGAATATAATACGAAGGGTGAGTAAAGGAGCAGTTGACCGGACTATTTATTCGGACAGCAGCAGTGTCTTCATAACAACGGACGCGGACGGCAATGCCGTGTTCATTAATCCGGAGTCCCACGCTGTGTATAGAGACACAGATGGCCAACTAGTTGAGTTCGGTGCCATCAACGATGAGATGTATCATGATTATTTGTATATACACACTTGGTTTGACGGAGACAATAATAGATAGATAGATAGATAGATAGATAATACTTTATTCATCCACCACTAGAAAACAAAACACTACAAATTATTACATATTTACACAGAAAGTGGAAAATGGGCGGCCTTATCACTAAAAGTGATCTCTACCAGGCAACCTTAGGATGGAGAGGATCTAAAGAAAATAATATGGGGGTGTACTTACATAAACTTACTTACTTTATAATTTTGATTTTAATGTTAACTATTTGTGAACAATTGTAAAATACCATACGAATAAATAAATCAATACATAAATAAACTTAAACATATACATTACATTAAATAAACAAGAAAATAATATGACATATACTTATACCTCCTACATAATGGCTAAATGAAGATAATAGCACGCAACAGTTTAGACACAGACAAAATAAATAATAACCAAATAATTATGAAGCAGTAATTATGGAGAAAGAAATAATTTCTTTACCTGGTCTTTAAAAATGTGTAAGGAAGGAGCGTTTCTGATAGAGACCGGTAAAGAATTCCAGAGGCGGACAGCTTCGACAGTGAAGGAACCATCATAGAAGGAACTGGTGTGGGAAGGCATAACAAGAGAGAGGTTATCGCTAGACCTTAAGGAATACAGATGTGAGGTGTGAAGGAATTGAAAGCGTTCCTTGAGATAGCGTGGGGAAGAAGGATTAAACAGTATGGTGTACAGAAGGGATAGGATGTGAGCGTTACGGCGAAGACGAATAGGAAGCCATTTAAGCTTAGTCCGAAAGTGAGACACATGATCATATTTACGCAACCCAAATATAAATCTAATACAAAGATTTTGGAGGCGCTCAAGCTTATTAAGCTGCTCCTCCGTGAGGTCAAGATAACAGACATCAGCGTAGTCCAAAATGGGAAGCAACAAAGATTGTGCTAGCGCAATTTTAGTGGTAGTAGGTAGAAAATTGCGTAACCTCTTTAACGAGGCTGCTGCAGCATATAATTTGCGACTGGTGACTTGTAGCTGAGGAGCCCAGCTCAAGCACTGATCCACAACCACACCCAAATTTCTTACGGAATCACTGTAAGGGATCGACACTCCATCAAAAATAATTCGAGGGAGTAAAGACTAATCAATTCTTGTCATTAAGCGTGAGCTTCCAACGATCACAGCCTGTGTCTTAGTGGGATTAACTGTCAAGCCAAAATTATCGCTCCACACTGTGATACGAATCAGATTGGTATTAATCTCGTTCACACAGTCTGACAATCTGTCCAGTGAAGCCTGTGAATAGATTTGAAGGTCGTCTGCATAAAGATGATACGAACAAGTGAGAGATTGTGAAATGGAGTTTATAAAAATTGCAAAAAGGAGAGGGGATAGGACACCACCTTGTGGAACACCGGCAGACGTATCACACCAAGATGAGAAATTCTCATCAAGGCGAACCCGCTGCCGAATAATATTATTTATCAAGATAAATCTAAGAAACTTTTCCATTTGAAGCGAGATAGAGACGTTAGTTGCACGTATTCTATTTTGAAAAATAATATAGTTATTATTACTGAGACCGATGTAAGCACGACGACACATATATATTGCGAGGCCCACGAGTGTTACACCTGGCGGGGATACCGAGGACTGTCTTCCAGTACACTCGCTCCTTAGTCCATAGCCAGTACACCTGATGAGAGCGGTGCCAGCCCCTCCGGAACAAACTAACTAACCTCACCAGTGAGCCAATGATACAGGACATGAACAGCGGAGCAGCCCCTCTAGCCAAGTTGCTTCGTCTGCATTCGTTTCTACAAATCGCTACGCTTCATGTATAGAAATGGCATAAGTCACGTGATCTACTTATCGACTTGTAATGTCATTTCCTTTTGTTCATTTATGCGTAGCGTTTTGTAGAAACGCTTGTAGACGAAGCCACTTGGCTAGGAGGGCTGGTGCAGCTGTCCGTGTCCCAAGTTGCCAACTATCAAAGTGGACTTTAATTAAACATTTAGACAAGTACAACAAGTAGATCAATAAAGTATGCATTGAGAGTGTTTATCAAAATATAAAAATTAAACGTTTTTGTAATTAGTAACCTTATCAATCAGTGTTTACCATATAACTATTAATATGTTATTTTGTACCTACTTAATTGATTCTGTTTTGAATTAATTGTTATAAACTAAGCTTCTAAATAGCACCTTAGCAGTGATATCCGATTGGTTAAGCACGCGTCTTGCGGGCACCGGGTCCTGGGTTCAAACCCCGGCTCGCTCCGCTGGCTTTTCGAAAAACACAGCGGTGCGAATCATCATTTCTATAATATGATTATCACTCGCTTAGGGTGAAGGAAAACACCGCAAGGAACCTGCATATCTTAGAAAATCTAACCAATTTTCGAAAGACTTGTGAAATCCACCAATGCGCACTGGGCCATAATGGCCACGTAGTGAGGGGAGGCCAGTGCCCAGGAGTGGGACGTCAGAAAGGCTAAACTATTCTTGTTTAATTATTTTTATTATTATTATAAGCCCCTAATGTATGTTCCTTCAAAGTCGTACCCCCCTCCTGCTGAGGGGGCAGGTGCGGTCCATTTGTCTGAGTTTGAGGTAACTCTCGAGTAATGAAGGTATGCGTCATGTTGTCGCGGACTGTTTCATACCCAGAACGTGTGAGCAGGACATAATCGTGCTGTCTCGCTGCTTACCTGAAACAAAAACAGAACAGTTCTTATTCCATGTGCGAAATTTATCCTACTAATATTATAAATGTGAAAGTTTGTGAGTGTGGATGTATGTATGTATGTATGTATGTATGTATGTTTGTTACTCCTTCACGCAAAAACTATTGAACGGATTTGAAGGAAATTTGGAACACAGATAGTTTATAACCGGGATTAACATATAGGATACTTTTTATCCCGATAATCCCGAAATTTTTGTTACGTTAAATTCTACGCGGACGAAGTCCGTGGGCACAGCTAGTTACTAATAAATTTATTTGGTATAAATCATACAATTTTTATGCAATCAATGAGAAAGGATTTAAAAAAAAGCTGCATCTAAGAGGGTAAAGTAGGGGAAATGTATTTGAAACGTGGAAGTACATGTAATATTGAGACGACCACGAGCAGTAGACCTGCTCCTGAGTCCTGAGTTTTGACAAATCTTGCACAGGAACACCGCCAAAACTGACGTATTCAGATACGCGATACGTCAGTTTTGACGTATTGCGAGTCGATCGAGATGCCAGCGCTTAGCCACGTGGTATTTTTCTTCTTTGGTTTTATCCCAATATCGCGACTTTTCAACGATAAAGCTTGCTTAAAGTGAAAATTACATCCTTTAGTTATAGCATTGACAATTGTATTGCGCAGAGCATTAACGACTGCTATTTCAAAGTCAACAATAACTGTATGAGGGTCCTTCCAACACGTGTTGTTTTATTAAGTTAAGCATAGCTTTGTATGTTTTGCAATTAGTTCGCTAGAAGAATGAATACATCGGGGTATGTTGATAAAGTTAACAATAAACTTAAGTAAAAAAGAAACTATGATAGGTTCGTATATTATTTTAAGTTTATCACAACTCTAACTAGCACTGCAAGGAGGGTTAGAGGTGCGAAACTGCATTCCTTGAACAACTGCAACTAAAATTTGTGATATAAATCGTTTAACGAAATAGAATCAGTGGAGTACTTTGAGAACAATTACTGATATCTACTCGTATTTAGCAGAAAGGGAACCAAATAATGAGTATTTTCAAGTAATAAACATTCCTTTGAGTAACTAGGGAATTCTTATCTTTTTAGAACAAAAGAATGGTGTACTTTGGAAATAAGCCCCCATGAAGAATCCGTGATCAGCTAATGATGCATTATTATGTATAACTCAATTTGCACTTAACGCCGTGTGCATAGAGTCTAAAAGCGAAATTTGTATCTGGGTCGGATTTGTAGATAAGGCCCTATATAAATATCCCTGGGCAACGGCGCTCTGCGAAGATGTAGCACACGACAATACAGTCACAGACCACCTGTTACAATATTTCGAGGGCCCCCCTATGGAGGCGCACGAAAACCCACTGACCCTGTCGCCCGGCCAGGTGCAGAAGGCCATGAGCAGGACCAAACTGCGTAAAGCGCCCGGAGAGGACCGCATCACCAACGCAGCTCTTCGTCATCTACCACGCAATGCGACTGCCGCCGTAACCCGCCTGTACAACGGCATACTGCGTACGGGACACTTTCCGTCCTCCTGGAAGTCCGGGAGAGTGATAATGCTGCCCAAGCAAGGCAAGGACACTAAAAGGCCGGAAAATTACCGACCAATCACCTTACTGAGTACTCTCTCGAAAGTATTCGAGAGATTGATGCTGGCTCAACTGAGCCCACACATTGCGCCACGTCCGGAACAGTTCGGCTTCAGAGCCGATCACTCGACGACCCTACAACTGACGAGAGTGATACACGAAATGGTTACCACACAGGCCAAGAAGGCGCGCAACAAACCAACAACTGCCGCCGTCTTCCTAGACATGGAGAAGGCATTCGACAGGGTGTGGCACGAGGGTTTGCTATATAAACTGTCCCTTTCCTCCTCCCCGCGCCGCCTAGTATCCATCATCCGATCCTTCCTGCAAGAGAGAACCTTCTCCGTGGTGGTGGAGGGCACCACGTCCGCGGAACGCCCCATACGGGCCGGCGTTCCCCAAGGCAGTTGTCTCTCACCCCACTTATACTCTCTGTTCACAGACGACATTCCAGCCATTGGCGGAGCACAGCTGGCGCTGTACGCTGACGACGCCGCATACTACGCGTCGTCAATAAATAGCGGCCATGCTGCCAAGCAAATCCAAAGAACACTAGACGTCCTTCCAGCGTGGCTAAGAAAATGGAAGTTGAGAATAAATGTTGGAAAGACTCAGGCCATTGTGACAGGCAGAAAGCATCCACCGAAACCAGTAAAAGTCTATGATCAGGAAATCCCCTGGCAACCCACAATAACATACCTGGGTGTAACCATCGATCGAAACCTGACATTCAAACACCACACAGACAAAGTGGTCGCGCAGGTGAAGGCAGCGCAGGGCAAACTCCGCCCCGTGCTCTCCTCCAACCTCCCCATGCGAGCGAAGCTCGGGATCTACAAAGCATACATTAGGTCCCGACTCACATATGCCGCTCCAGCCTGGTTCGCCTCGCTCTCTGAGACGAACCGGAAGCGCTTAAGAGCTAGACAGAACATCAGTCTCCGCCACATAGTCGCAGCCCCGCGATACGTGAGGAACGCGACCATCGCGCGAGACCTCAACGTCGAAAGCCTGGACTCATTCGTCTCGAGACTAGCCACAAAAATGTTCCAGAGGGCCGACGCGTCGCTACACCCCCACCTCAGGGGAATAGCACCGCTACATACCCGCCCGCCAGACGCCGTACGCTGCCCGTTCGCCAGAAGCCTCATCGCCTAAACTAGCGAACACAACACCGCCGACACCACCGGAAACACAAACTCCCGACCGGAGAATTAAATAAAAACACGGCACCCGCCGTTAACCAATGACCCGCCCACAGATGTGGGTGGCGTGAAGAAACCACTGAAAAAGGGCACAGCCCTGTAACAGTATCCCCGCTTCCCCCTAGGGGGGCGCGAGAAGAACCACGACTGACTGGCGCTCTGCTCCAGTTAATAGTGCTTCAGTCACAAGGTGAGTTCCAGTATCTCATACATTCTCGTGTTGCTTTTCAAGTGATGTGCGTCTCGTTTGTGAGCAAAAACTGTAAAGAGTTACTGGGCTGTCATATCACTGTCGGCACGAGTGCGACCGAGAGAGCGTTACCCGACTTTATATGTAATACTTGCTTTGAATAAACTCTAGTAGTAAATATATTTTAAAATTGCCGTTTCCCTCGGCTCCGCTCGCGCGGTAGTTCGATAAAATTAAAGTAGCCTAAATTACTTTTCATTATCTATCTGCCAGTGAAAGTCCCATCAAACGAAGATGCATTTTGTATAAAGCTATTTTTTTGATATAGCAAACAGACCCTTCCGTTTTATTTATTTGTATAGATGGATAGATTCATAATTAGTGATTATCCTACTAATATTATAAATGTGAAAGTTTGTGAGTGTGGATGTATGTATGTATGTATGTTTGTTACTCCTTCACGCAAAAACTACTGAACGGATTTGGATGAAATTTGGAACACAGATAGTTTATAACCGGGATTAACATATAGGATACTTTTTATCCCGATAATCCCGAATTTTTTGTTACGTTAAATACTACGCGGACGAAGTCGGCGGGCACAGCTAGTATCTTATATTTCAATGAAGATCACCAATATTTCTGTTTCAGAATCGCGACGATCTACAATCCATCGCGGCTTTATATCGTTACCAAGTAAGTACGAGGCATACGGATATTTATATATTATGTCAATGGGTATTATTCTTGTACCAGCTGTGCCCGAGAATCGTTACAGTAAGATTAATAGACGTCCAAACACAAATAACAAATATACCTTGTCACTACTCATACTTGGAAAGTAGGTCTGAAGTTGCCAGAGGAGCGGGTTGAAAGTAATACTTTTCCGCTCTAGGGAGAATCGCTTTCAACTGACAGCTGTAAAATTATAAAAAAAAACTAGTTTCATTTTCACATTTCTATGGAACCATGTTCTAACTTTTTCTACAGTCACTCAATTACACCGCTATGTAAAATTGAAATAACATAAAGTTAAAATAACATTAATACTTAATTAATTAAAGAATATATATTTTTAAATGATTTAATTATAATTAAGTTTCAACAATTATTTTAAAATAACATAGATTTGGGCAAAATATTTAATGACAATAAAAATAATGGCTAAACAATGAAGTTGGCCGGCCAACGAAAATAAAACAAAATAAGCGGCAATCCGATCTTCATTTGTTTTTCGAGTTGTAGAGTATTGTTCATACTTCCTTGTATTATTTCTTTAGCCAATTCCTGTTTTTATTTTTACCATCCATGTATTCGTAATGAAAAGCACAGTGTTTACCTCGGGTGAAAGACCACTCAACAAGTTACAAACTCAAACTCAAACTCAAAATGGTTTTTATTAAGCATTTATGAATAGTCAGAATCTGCCACCGGTTCGGAATGCTTCCACTAAGAAGATCCGGCAAGAAACTTAATGGTAACTCTTTTCAATAAATTACAGATGGTGTACATTCTCAGGAACAGCATAAAATAATGATATGAGCAGGCAACACCATTATCACTAAATAACTAATAGTAAATAATAATATTCACCCCTTATATAATAACATTCACCCCTTGTGTAACAATGTACTATTGTTCAATGCACAGAAACAGCTCAGTTACATCTTGCCATATTGCGTTTCAGTTGCAGGATGAGGGCGTGTCTCGAGTGTGATGCCTGCCTAGAGGGTAACTGCTACCGGAAGCACAGGTTGCTCGAGTCAGAGAAATTTGGAATTCTTTTTGGAATTGACAGGAGCAGGAACGTATTGCATAGTAAAATCGGATCTATATTAAAACGGTGTCAACTAGACACTGGTCTGTGCAACACCACAACACTCGAAAATTGGAGCATACATTGGTTGACTATGGACCAGCGCACTGGTGAATATTACGGAATACTAAGCGATGGTTATTATAGTCTTTACAAATTGGATTTTGTTAATAAACATAAGACATTACTGGTTCGTCGAGTGCATCGCGTACAATTCAAAGATAAACTTTACTATGCGTCTTCTGAAGGCGGTATCTTTACATTTGAGAACGGAGAGTCACGAGTAGTTGGTGGAACAGAGGGATATGATGACTTATATTTCATTGTTGATAAAAATGACAATATCTATTTTCAAACCGTGGCTGATGAGAATATAATACGAAGAGTGAGTAACGGAGTGGTTGACCGGACTATACATTTGGACAGCGGGACGGTCTTGATGACAACAGACGCCGACGACAATGCCGTCTTCATTAATCCAGGGTCCCACGCTGTGTATAGAGACACAGACGGTCAACTAGTTGAGTTCGGTGCGATTAATGCTGAAATAAATCATGATTATTGCTATATACACACTTGGTTTGACAGAGACAACAATATTGTTTATCAAGATAAGTCTTATAATCTTTTCCATTTGAAGCGAGTTGGAGACGTTAAGTGCACGTATTCCATTTTACCAAATACAATGCGTATTACTGAAACCGTTGTAAGCACGACTACATACAACATTGAGACGACCACTGGTGTTACACCTGGCGGGGATTTTGAGGACAATGATCACAAGTCTCATAGTACACCTGCCGCTGAGTCCACAGCCAGTACACCTGATGAGAGCGGTGCCAGCCCCTCCGGAACACCTCACCAGCGAGCCAATGATACAGGACACGAACAGCAGAGCAGATGCAGCTGTTCGTGTCCCAAGTTGCCAAATATCACGATCAACGAGGAGTTTATTTAAACATTACTCATATGTTAATTAAAAAAGTAGTTTAATAATGTAAGTATTTAGAGAGTGTAACAAAATGTAAACATAAAACTTTTGTGTAATTAAAAACCTTATTGTTCACTGTGTAACGTGTTTTTCTGATCTTCACACAGTTACACACCAACAGCTCAGTCAGCAGTTTACATGTGATCATATAATGTTCTTGGGGTACAACAAAAGTAACGACAGGATTCCCGAGTCCAAGTGTATATTATGTAGTGGTCATATAGCTTCCATTAGTGCGGCCACATCATCATGATTACATGTACCTACACTGTCTTACACAACCTTCAGGGCATCTTCGCAAGCATTAGCATCAGCTGCACATAATGGCTATCATAAACGCTGTGGTATGTCCTGTTTAGTTAAGTAACTGTCTGATTTGCTTCACATGGTATTTTGATGTTAAATGATGGGAACTCGGGATTTTACATTATATATTTTGATTAGGGATTAAGTTGATAGGTTTTATAAGTCTTTCAAACGACCCCTGTTAACAAATAAGTAATTTTCATTAGAGACCGCGTGGATTTTTTACGTGAGAATATTTGCTCATTTTATTAAATTTGTATTTCTTTATTTATATGTTATTTATTTATTGTTCTATTTACTCTTGGACAGCAGCGACAACGTTCGAAATAAACGGTTTCTTCTTTATTAGTTTGTAAGACTAAGAACCTAAGCAAGCGTGGTTTTTAGTAATTACATGTTGTTTTCTTTTGTAGCCATGATTCAGCCAAGTTCATTGTTCGATGACGTTGTCCTTCGCAATTACATAAATTATATATTGAAAAAGACGCTTTGTCCAGCCAAGTGGAAACAACATAAAGATTAAATTTAATTACATTTTCAGTATTGGGGGCTCCTTCCCTACATTATGGCTAACCAAACATCTTTCACAATATCAATTGGATGATGAGCTAGAGCATTTCACTTAGCCACGTGGTATTTTTCTTCTTTGGTTTTAATCCCAATATCGCGACTTTTCTTCGATAAAGCTTGCTTAAAGCGAAAATTATTATTATATTATTAACGACCGCTATTTCAAAGTCAACAACAACTGTATGAGGGATCCATCCAGGTACGTTTTGATTTTATTAAGTTCAGCATAAGTTTGTAATACTATGGGGTATGTTGTTAAAGTTAACAATATCAGTCACTTTTAGAAAAAAATGTGAATTTGCATTTTAATCTTAAAACAATCTGAAATTAGTGATTTAAATCGATTAACGGAATATAAATACGGATAAAGGGATGCACAATTGTTATTTAAGTATAAAAATAAACTTTTTGTGAATGATTGTAATGGAAAATTTCACAGGTAATTATTTAGATGGAGCAGGTTAAGAATAATCAGTACTTTGAAAACAATTACTGATATCTATGGAGCAGAATAGGGAGAAAACAATAAGTGTTTTAAATAAAAAAATCATTGGAGTAACTTGGGAGTTCTTATCTTTTTACAACAAAAGAATGGATTACTTTGGGAATAAGCCCGCGCCAAGAATGCGCGATGAATCAGCTAATGATGCAATATTATGTATAACTCAATTTGCACTTTACGCCGTGTGCATAGAGTCTAAAAGCGAAATGTGTATCTGGGTCGGTTTTGTAGATAAGGCCGTTATAAATATCCCTGGGCAACGGCGGTCTGCTACAGTTAATAGTGCTTCAGTCACAAGGTGAGGTCCAGTGTCTCATACATTCTCGTGTTGCTCTTCAAGTGATGCGGGTCTTCTTTGCGAGTAAAAACTGTAAATAGTTAATGGGCTGTCATTGCCACAGTCAGCACGGGTGCGACAGAGAGAGCGTTACCCGAATGTCTCTGTAAGACTTGCTTTGAATAAATATTAGTAGAAAATATATTTTAAAGTAGCAGTTTCCCTCGGCTCTGCACGCGCGGTGCTTCGATAAAATAAAAGTATCCTCATATTATCAGCTATGTGCCAGTAAAAGTCTTGTAAAATCGGTTCCGTTGTTTCGAAGAGTAGCCGGAACAAATAGATTTCTTTACTTTTTATTTAACGTATATTCTTTCAGATGCATCAAGTTATTATTTTCTAAAAAGCTATTATTTTCAAATTACTAATAGACACATCAGTTTCATTTATTTGTAAAAATAGATAGATTCATATATGTGATTAAAATTTCTTATTTATTTCAATGAAGACTACCAATATTTCTGTTTCAGAATCGCGACGCAGATCAGCGGTCTACAATCCATCGCAGCTTGGTTTCATCAGCAAGTAAGTACGAGACACCCAATTATTTATATTTTATCAATAGGTATTATTATTATACCAGCTGTGCCCGCAACTCGTTTCAGTGGGCGAGCATATCCTCAAACCCTTTTTCTGTATTAAATTAAGTAAGATCTACTTTCGGCCCGTACCTCTAAGATTTTACAATTTCATGTGCTTATGTTATTTCTAACCTCATATAACTTGCTTAAGCGTCAAGGTAAATTTGCACTGCCTGACCTGTCTTTTGAAATAAGAGTGAAGTTCCCCGATCAGCGCTGGGCCAGCGTGGTGAAATGTCTCTCAAATCGTCTTCGCAGTGCGGGGGAGTGTGCTGGTATAATTAAGAGTAAAAACCGGAACAACAAAAAAATATTGCATTGGATTCAAATATATCAAAATTTTAAAGTCTTTCATTTAAAAACCCGTTCGATACACATAAATTACAGTTAGACGTGTTGGCGTTTCAGTTGCAGGATGAGGGCGTGTCTCGTGCTGTGCGTGGCGGCGGCGCTCGTCGGCGCCGCGCGCGCCGAGTGTGACGCCTGCATAAATGGTAACTGCTACCAGAAGCACAGCTTGCTCGAGTCAGATAAATTTGGAATTTTTTTTGGCATTGACAGGAGCAAGAACATATTGTATAGAAAAATCGGATCTAAATTAAAACGGTGTCAACTAGACACTGGTCTGTGCAACACCACAACACTCGAAAATTGGAGCATAAATTGGTTGACTATGGACCAGCGCACTGGTGATTATTACGGTATACTAAGCGATGGTTATTATAGTCTTTACAAATTGGATTTTGTTAATAAACATAAGACATTACTGGTTCGTCGAGTGTATCGCGTACAATTTAAAGATAAACTTTACTATGCGCCTTATGACGAAGGTATCTTTACATTTGAAAACGGAGAGTCACGAGTAGTTGGCGGAACAGAGGGATATGATGACTTGTATTTCATTGTTGATAAAAATGACAATATCTATTTTCAAACCGTGGCTGATAAGAATATAATACGAAGAGTGAGTAACGGAGTGGTTGACCGTACTATACATTTGGACAGCGGGAGGGTCTTGATGACAACGGACGCAGACGACAATGCCGTCTTCATTAATCCGGGGTCCCACGCTGTGTATAGAGACACAGACGGTCAACTAGTTGAGTTCGGTGTCATTAATGCTGAGATAAATCATGATTATTGCTATATACAAACTTGGTTTGACAGAGACAACAATATTGTTTATCAAGATAAGTCTTATAATCTTTTCCATTTGAAGCGAGTTGGAGACGTTAAGTGCACTTATTCCATTTTACCAAATACAACGATTATTACTGAGACCGTTGTAAGCACGACTACATACAATATTGAGACGACCACGAGTGTTACACCTGGCGGGGATACTGAGGAAAATGATGACAAGTCTCATAGTACACCTGCTACTGATTCCACAGCCAGTACACCTGATGAGAGCGGTGCCAGCCCCTCCGGAACACCTCACCAGCGAGCCAATGATACAGGACATGAACAGCAGAGCAGATGCAGCTGTCCGTGTCCCAAGTTGCCAAATATCACGATTAACGAGGAGTTTATTTAAACATTACCCATATGTTAATTAAACAAGTAGATTATTAATGTATGTATTTAGAGAGTGTAACAAAATGTAAACATAAAACTTTTGTGTAATTAAAAACCTTATTTTTCACTGTGTAACGTGTTTTTCTGATCTTCACACCGTTACACACTAACAGCTCAATCAGCAGTTTACATGTGATCATAGAATGTTCTTGGGGTACTACAAAAGAAACGACAGGATTCCCGAGTCCAAGTGTATATTATGTTAGTGGTCATATAGCTTCCGTTAGTGCGGCCACATCATCATGATTACATGTACCTACACTGTCTTACACAACCTTCAGGGCATCTTCGCAAGCATTAGCATCAGCTGCACATAATGGCTATCATAAACGCTGTGGTATGTCCTGTATGGTTAAGTACCTGTCTGATTTGCTTCACATGGTATTCTGATGTTAAATGATAGGAACTCGGGATTTTACATTATATATTTTGATTATTGATTAAGTTGATAGGTTGTATAAGTCTTTCAAACGACCCCTGTTAACAAATGAGTAATTTTCATTAGAGACCGCGTGGATTTTTTACGTGAGAATAATTGCTCGTTTTTATTTAATTTGTAATTTTCAGATCCCTGTTTATTTATTGTTCTATTTCTTTCTGACTGCAGCGACAACGTTCGAAATAAACGGCTTTTTCTTTATTCGTTTGTAAGAACCTAAGCAAGCGTGATTTTTAGTGATTACATGATTTTATTTTTTGATGCCATGATTCAACCAAGTTCATTGTTCGATGACTTCGTCCTTCGCAATTACATAAATATATTGAAAAAGACGCTTTATCCAGCCAAGTGGATAATAAATAAAGATTAAATTTGGTAACATTTTCAGTATTAGGGGCTTCTTCTTTCGATTATGGCTAACCAACCATCGTCTACAATATCAATTGGATGATGAGCTAAAGCATTTCACTTAGCCACGTGGTATTTTTCTACTTTGGTTTTAATCCCAAAATCGCGACTTTTCTTCGATAAAGCTTGTTTAAAGTGAAAATTATTATTATATTATGAACGACCGCTATTTCAAAGTCAACAAAAACTGTATGAGGGTTCCATCCAGGCACGTGTTGTTTTTATTAAGTCCAGCATAACTTTGTAATACAATGGGGTTTGTTGTTAAAGTTAACAATAACAGTCACTTTTAGAAAAAAATCTGCCATAGGTTAGTTTATTGTTTTAATTACAACTCTAATTAGCACTGCAAGGAAGGGTTAGAAGTGCGAATCTGCATTTTAATTTTAAAATAATCTGAAACTAGTTGATAAATCGTTTAGCGTAATATAAATACGGATATAGTTGACATTTGAGACATTTTATAATGTTTATTTTTACTTATTTACCGTCAGGGGGATGCACAATTGTTATTTAATTATAAAAAAAACTTTTTGTGAATGATGGTACCTAGTGAAAATGTCACAGGTAATTATTTAGATGGAGCAGGTTAAGAATCGATAAAGAATAACCAGTGGAGTACTTTGAAAACAATTACTGATATCTATGGAGCACAATAGGAACAAAACAATAAGTATTTTACATAACAAAAAATCCTTTAAGTTACTTGGGAATTCTTTTCTTTTTAGAACAAAAGAATGGAGTACTTTGTAGATAAGGCCTATATAAATATCCCTGGACAACGGCGCTCTGCTCCAGTTACAATAGTGCTTCAGTCACAAGGTGAGTTCTCATACATTCTCGTGTTGCTCTTCAAGTGATGCGGATCTTGTTTGTGAGCAAAAACTGTAAATAGTTACTGGGCTGTCATTTCCACAGTCAGCACGAGTGCAACAGAGATAGCGTTACCCGACCTTATCTGTAATACTTTCTTTGAAAAAACTCTTCTAGTCAATGTATTTTAAACTAGCCTTTTCCACCGGCTCCGCTCGCGCGTTACTTCGATAAAATTAAAGTAGTCTAAGTTACTCCTCATTTCATTAGCTATCTGCAAGTCCCTCCAAATTTGGTACAGTTGTTTCGAAGACTAGCCGAAACAGGTAGAAAGACTTTTATTTTTTATTCGCCGTATATTCCTTAAGATGCATTTTCTATAAAGCTACTATTTTTACTATGTAAACAGACTCTTTAGTTTTATTTATATGCATATATGCAAATATTCATTCATAATGTTGTTATATTTTATATATTTCAATGAAGACCACCAATATTTCTGTTTCAGAATTGCAATACAGATCAGCGGTCTACAATCCATTGCGGCTTCGTATCATGACCAAGTAAGTACGAGGCATACGAATATTCATATTTGTCAATAGGTATTATTATTGTACCAGCTGTGCCCGCGAATCGTTACAGTGAGATTAAGTGAATTCCAAACAAATTAAAAATAAAATAACTGTGCTATCTAGGGACGCCCGAAAGAAGCGAAGCTTTATAGTTTTAGTTTGTTTGTTTTATACCTTTATAGTAGATCATCTACTATATAAAAATAAGTCGGGTTTTCCTTCCTGACGCTATAACTCCAGAACGCACGAACCGATTTCCACGGTTTTGCATTCGTTGGAAAGGTCTCGGGCTCCGTGAGGTTTATAGCAAAGAAAATTCAGGAAAAAATCAACAGAAAAGCGCATTCCACGCGGACGGAGTCGCGGGGCACAGCTAGTTTTTTATAAATTAGAATATAGTTTTCTTATAATACGAAAGATGGTGCTTTTCATGAAACAAGTGCTATTTTATTTCGACATTTTCTAAAACAATATTCTAAGCAACAATAAGTAGGTAACTTTGTGCAGGTAAGATTTATTTAATAAAACAGTGACATCTCTGAAGTGTTATAAGAACTCGTTAATACAGTTCGGATTGAGCTAAAAATAATTAAAAAGCTATTATAAAAGTTCACTTTAAATATCCTAGAGCGCGCTGTTTTAAAATTACTATATTAAAATAAATTCTTTGATACTTTTTCCACTAGATAGCAGAACTGTAGCTACATATTCTTAATAATCTAACTAAAAAATTGCAAAACATTACCAACATTTAGGTTAAGCTATGAAATTACAAAATAACAGTATTTTAATGTTTAAGTAAACATGTTAGCATGGCCCCTGCGCAAGGATGACACGCAAAATGGTTGAAATATAAATTTAAAAAAATACTCATCTACGTAAGAACGTTAAAAGGTTCTAACCTTCAGGCCAAATTAATAGAAGGGCACCACAGCTCTGACGTCATCCTGTAACGATACGTCATCTGGCGATTTGCACAGATAGAGTGGCCGCGCGGCGAGCGCCCCGAACGTCCGTATAGAAGCTTCGCTTCAAAAACTTATGTTTAATGCACAGAAACAGCTCAGTTACAGCTTGACGTGGTTGCGTTTCAGTTGCAGGATGAGGGCGTGTCTCGTGCTGTGCGTGGCGGCGGCGCTCGTCGGCGCTGCGCGCGCCGAGTGTGACGCCTGTCTAGAGGGGAGCTGCTACAGGAAGCACAGCTTGCTCGAGTCAGAGGAATTTGGTGTGTTTATAGACATTGACAGGAGCAGAAACATAGTGTATAGTACAATCGCATTTACATTACGGCAGTGTCAACTAGACACCAGCCTGTGTAACACCACAAAACTCGACAATTGGATTTATCGGTTGACTGTGGACCAGCTTACTGGTGATTATTACGGTGTACTACGCGATGGTCCTTATAATCTTTACAAATTGGATCTTGTTAATGGAAACAAGACATTACTGGTTCGTAACGTGAATCAAATAACATTCAATAATAAACTATACTATACATCTGATCGCTACGATATCTTCACCTTTGAGGACGGAGAGACACGAGAAGTTGCCGGGACGGAGGAATATGATGTCGATTACTTCATTGTTGATAAAAATGACAATATTTATTTAAAAACCATATTGGAAATGAATATAATACGAAGGGTGAGTAATGGAGCGGTTGACCGGACTATACATTTGGACAACAGCAGGATCTTGATGACAACGGACGCGGACGGGAATGCCGTGTTCATTGATGCGCAGTCCAACGCTGTGTATAGAGAAACAGACGGCCAACTGGTCGGGTTCGGTGCCATCAACGATGAGATAAATGATGAATGGCGTGCCCCATTTCTGTTTGACAGAGACCACAATATTATTTATCAAAATGCATCTTCGAATCTTTTCCATTTGAAGCGAGATGAAAACATTAATTGCACGTATTCTATATCGCAAAATACAGTTATTATTACTGAGACCGTTGTGAGCACGACTACATATAATATTGATACGACCACGAGTGTTACACCTGGCGAGGATACTGAGGACATGTCTTCAAGTACAACTGCTACTGAGTCCACAGCCAGTACACCTGACAAGAGCGGTGCCAGACCCTCCGGAACACCTCACCAGCCAGCCAATTATTTTATTTATTTATTAGGCACAGTTATGATACCATAAACAGATAACATCAAAGACGATGATGATGCGGTAGATGTTCAGCAGAGCAGTTGCAGCTGTCCGTGTTCCAAGTTGCCAAATATCACGGTCAAAGTAGAGTTTCATAAATAAGTTTAACAATACAGAAACCATTTGCTTTTGTGAAATTAAAATCGTTGTCACACTCTTTTCACTGTCAATATACCTTCTATACATTTTGTATAATGCCAACTTTATTGAATGTGGTTTGAATGATTTGTTGTTATAAACGTCTTGCCCAAATGTTGTGTGTTTCATAAACGTCTTACTCCTCTCCTGCCGAGGGGCAGGTTTGATCCGTTTTACTTGGCTTCAGCAAAGCCAAAGGGAAGGCTTATGTACACAGCTTTAATTTAAACCAAGTAAACAAAACTGACACAACAAAGCCATGGAGCAGGAAGACATCAACGGGTGACCACATCATAAAGTATGCAGTTATTAAGGATGTCACAAATCTGTGATACTATATTGACAGACGTGTATAGGGAGTGTATTTCTAAAATACCCCATTTTGTACGTTAAATTAAACGCCAAAAACTGCTTCCGGTTGGCTTCTAACCTAGACACATCGATAGAGAATCCTAAACCCTATCGACCTGCATATAAAACTCATTTTCGACCAAAGTGGCATTTCGTTTGTTTTTCCACTCCACCGCCGATATCAGTCAGGAGGGAAAATTGCATATCATTAGACTACCTGACACTCATCATAGACTACTAATTTATAAGAAGGGAAATCCTGATTGACTGACTGACTGACTAAACAAAGAAGGCCAACCGGTTGGTTTACCGGTGTATAGTAGATATATGTAATAACGTAGACAAGCAATTAAAAATAAACCCTTAAGGGTGATGAATATGGGATGGAAGTTTGATTGGGGGTCCCAACATTATTGGGGCTAAATACATGAAAATTAATATGAAGGCAACAATTAACTGAGGCCATGATATGATTGCATTTAGGAATAACTATTTAAAATATGTATTTCAGTGTATTTGAATATTCAGAAGAGCCACGGGCGAATAATGAGGAATCACATACGGTAGATAGGAATATTTATAGTACATTACTGCCGTGGTCTGTTGAGTCCGAAAAACTGTTGGCGAATCGAGGGCGTAGTGCTGTGACTTTGAACCCGACAGTTGGGCGCCTTGAGAAATCCCTCGAGGCGACCTCGGTCGAGTGTGAGTACAACTCATGGGGCATCGTCTTGGAACATAAATCCTTATCGTTTAACCATTCCCAGTGCTGCTGAAATTTTTCCGTCGGATTATTTAATTAACAACATTGATAAGGGCTATTTTACAAAAACAGGATAAGCTACTCGTTACAAGGTTATTTGTGTTCCGAATTATGAATGTATGTATGTTACTGTGGGAGTGCGAATAAAGGCTGTTCGTAAAGTTACCGCAGCGAGTTGGCACACACACACGCTCATATACTCAAGCCTGTATCCAGCGGGGTAGGCAGCGGCCCCTGGTTGCCACTTGCTCCTGACACACCTCTTTCACTTCATACCACATTCAGACATCTCCTCTCCATCGGAGGTACTTTTATTTACAGACAATTATATGACACTTACATATACAACTATTGTTCATACACTTTCAAAAAATAAATGGGTCATCTGGATCCTGTACTGATCTGATAAAAACTTAAAAAAGCCTAATGATAAATCAAACAAGACTACCATTTGCGCACGTGCTGAGGGTCCTTTAAGTGATCACAAATGCCACCGCCCACGCCCCCGCGCACCCCTCCCCCCACCATGCGGCTGGTGACAGTAGCCCACATAGATGTCAGTGTATGTAGTACTACCGCAGTTGTGTCCATATTAACATGATACGTTTATTTGAGTACTAAGTGCGTACTCAAATTGAGATAATTACCGAACGTCGTTGGTAAATATCAAGGTTAATCGTAATTCGTATTTACAGCAACATAAGATGTGAATAATCGGGCACGTGTAAGTGAGCTAGCCATCGCAGAAATAACAACCAATTAATCCTGTGTTCGTGGCTGGCAACGCTGTTAATTGGGAGTCCTAACCGCAGAATTTGAGAAAAACAGGAAATGGCTATCAGTTATAGTTGGTTTATATTTCAGTAATTAAGAAACGGCCAGGCACGTGTGACCACACACGATGCAGGGTTCCGTAGTTATTGCACGGTTGTTCCAAGATCTCGTCACAACATGCTTAACATCACACTTGTACCCCCCCCCCCCCTGAAGGGGTGGGTAGAGGTGTCACTGCAGTGCACCCGTATTACGTGGATGACATTTTGGTCCCAATGTAATAGGGGGCGAGCTTACTGCCATGATGTCGGGCACATGCCGGCCATCAGGGCCATACTCCACCGCGCTGGCTCAGTGCGGGTTGGCAAACTTCACACGTCTTTCGAAGGACGTGCCATTTTCCTCACCTGTACTGGAACTGTACTTGCACCGTTTACCAAGAGAAAACGTTTGTTTGCAATGAGATTTGCAATTAAAATTAGAAAACCCCAGAGGTGCAAGCCGAGGTTTGAGCCTGCACACCTGTTGTACAAAGTGTGCGTTCGACCACCTGGCTATCACTGCTTAAAATAAATTCCATTGCTAGTTCTTACTATTGCTTAGTTACAAAGGTTATTGCAATTTTATTGGTGCGATGTTAAAGGGGTTCCGTGACGGACATAACGCAACCCTAAACTTGCGGTAGCCGTGTTTGTTAAGGAAAATTGTACACTACTAATTAATATTTTGTGCCCGGTAACCGTTCTGGCCAGTTCAATGGATAAGATCTGTGTATAAAGCTCCTGGCCGCGCCCTGCATCAGTTAATAGTTCTCCATCAGCGAGGTGAGTTCCTTTATTATATTTATTCCTGTGTGTCATATCTTTTCTTTTTTTAGATTCACGGTGTTATTTAGCTCCACTCCGTTTACTTGATCGATTTACATCTCGCTATGGATATTTAAATCACATCTAGTTTCTCATGAAACTCACAGAGGTGTTGCGTGTTCGATACCCTTCACGGTAAATTTTGAAAATGCATTTTATAGTTTGTACGACAATTAGTTTGTAGTTGGTGTATTAGTCTGGCGATATTATATAATAAAATACCCATTCCAAGATAAAATAATCTAATAGAGTAGGTTACCCGGGTATTTCTCTGATTTCGATCCAATTCAGCAAAAATTAGAGACTTTTTTAGATTTTGAATTTTTGAAGTATAATCAAAATATGACTGTAAATAAGCATCACACAAATTTATTTTTTAATTGCATCAATATATACCGGAGATACAGCGCTCTGAATTTTTATTTGTGGCTGAAGTTAGTTTTCGTCTAATGGTAATGACTGAATTAAAGTAAATCCTTAACATTTTTCTATAAATCTAGTCTTACAATAAATCAAGTTTTACTATATTTTCTTTCTTTTCATTCCGTTTTGATTTATCTATGTAAAATACATTTTTTTTCTTTTCAAAATATTTTTTAATTCATAAACATTAATCCCCCTCATGTTGAGGGGAGGCCCGTGCCCAGCAGTGGGACGTCAAAAGGGCTAAATTATTATTTATCATTATTAAACATTAAACATACAAACAAGAAAAAGTTAAAATACAATTGAACAAATTTAAAAACCCATTTTACAAAACCATCAGTTAAGCGTTTACCGTTACTATAAAAAGTGATGGTAGGTAAATTACGGTAATGACGCTTACGATTAGGACGTTTTGGGATATTTTGATTGAACTATATAATACGTCTCGTATGTGTAAAAATGTAAGTAGTTAGTCCCAATAATATGTGTAATACAAGAAATAAATAAGAGGTACATCGGACCACGATTTTTATGAAAACTTAAATTATTTTCTTTGGACACATTTCTGAAGGACACCGATGGTAGTGACTTTTAGTATAAAATTGTACATATTTTTAGTGTTTTATAAATTATGTGATTGTAATTTAGCGCACAGTGGGCTAAATGTATTACAATCAACTTACAATCGAATCTTAATTAATCTTAATGGAATCTGTCAAAATATAAATTTTTTTTTTCATTACTCATACTCTGAAAGTAGGTCTGAAGTTGCCTGAGGAGCGGGTTGAATGTAATACTTTTCCGGCCCGGGAGAATCGCTTTCAACTGACAGCTGTCAAATTATTAAAAAAAAAACTAGTTCCATTTTCACATTTCTATGGAACCATGTTCAAACTTTTTCTACAGTCACTCAATTACAGCACTATGTAAAATTGAAATAACATAAAGTTAAGTATTACTTAAAGTATATATATTTTTAAATGACTTAATTATAACTAGCTGTGCCCACGGACTTCGTCCGCGTAGTATTTACGTTACAAAAATTTTGGGATTATCGGGATAAAAAGTATCCTATATGTTAATCCCGGTTATAAACTATCTGTATTCCAAATTTAATTCAAATCCGTTCAGTAGTTTTTGCGTGAATGAGTAACAAACATACATACATACATACATACATACATACATCCACACTCACAAACTTGCACATTTATAATATTAGTAGGATTAAGTTTCAACAATTTCTTTAAAATAACATAGACTTGGGCAAAATATTTAAAGATGAAAAATAATGACTAAATAATGAAGATGGCCGGCCAACGAAAAAAAAACAAAATAGGCGGCTATCCGATCTTTTTCTTTTTTCGAGTTGTAGAGTATTGTTCATACTTGCTTGTATTATTTCTTTAGCCAATTCTTGTTTTTATTTTTACTTTCCTTGTATTCGTAATGAAAAGCACAGTGTTTACCTCGGGTGAAAGACTTATTTTGTCCCTCGGACTATTAGCGCCCTCGCTACGCTCGGGTGCCAAATCACGTCTCGGGACAAAATAAGTCACTTTCACCGCTCGTGTAACAATGTACTATTTTGATACCGGGCATGCAATTGGCCCGCAATCAGAGAAATAACCACCCAGTTGTTCCTACATTGGATTCAGAGACGTCCAAAAATCGTAGCACCAAAAAATATTTTCAATGCACAAAATCAGCTCAGTTACAGCTTAACGTGGTTGCGTTTTAGTTGCAGGATGAGGGCGTGTCTCGTGCTGTGCGTGGCGGCGGCGCTCGTCGGCGCTGCGCACGCTGATTGTGACGCCTGCCTAGAGGGGATCTGCTACAGAAAGGACAGTTTTCTCGAGTCAGAGCAATTTGGATTCTATTCAGATATTGACAGGAGCAGGAACATAATATATGGTGGCATCGGATCTACATTAAAGCAGTGTCAGCTAGACACTGGTCTGTGCAACACCACAACACTCGACGAATGGGACATGCGTTGTTTGACTGTGGACCAGCGCACTGGTGATTATTACGGTTTACTATACAATGATGATTTTAATCTTTACAAATTGGATCTTGTTAATAAAGATAAGACACTGGTTCATAGTGAAGTGCGTCACATACTATTCAAAGATAAACTCTACTATGCATCTCGTGGTGGTATCTTCACCTTTGAGGACGGAGAGAAACGAGTAGTTGCCGGGACGGAGGAATATAATGTCCTCTTTTTCATTATAGATAAAAATGACAATATTTACTTTAAAACGATGTCTGAAAATAATATAATACGAAGGGTGAGTATAGGAGCGGTTGACCGGACTATACATTTGGATAGCAGCAGTGTCATGATGACAACGGACGCGGACGGCAATGCCGTGTTCATTAATCCGAAGTCCCACGCTGTGTATAGAGACACAGACGACCAACTAGTCGAGTACGGTGCCATCAACGCTAAGATATATTATAATCCTTGGTATATATCGGCTTGGTTTGACAGAGACAACAATATTATTTATCAAGATTACTCTATGAATCTTTTCCATTTGAAGCTAGATGGAGACGTCAGTTGCACGTATTATATTTCGCAAAATACAGTTATTATTACTGAAACCGTTACAAGCACGAGTACATATAATCTTGAGATGACCACGAGTGTTACACCTGGCGAGGATACTGAGGATAATGATGACGAGTCTCGTAGTACACCCGCTGCTGAGTCCACAGCGAGTACACCTGATGAGAGCGGTGCCAGCCCCTCCGGAACACCTCACCAGCGAGCCAATGATACAGGACATGAACAGCAGAGCAGGTGCAGCTGTCCGTGTTCCAAGTTACCAAATATCACGATCAAAGTGGAGTTTAATTGAACATTATGTTAATTAAACAAGTATATTATTAAAGCACGTATTTAGATAGTTTATAATAACATTATCACTCACTGTTTACCTATAATACACCATTTATATGTAGTTTAAGTACCTAAACAAATGATTGTGTTTTGAATTAAATGCTGTTAACTATGCACCTAACTGTGTGTGTTACTTAAACGTCGTTCCTTACACAGCTTTCAGGGCATCTTCAATGCAAAGGTATGTCCTGCTTGTATAAGTACCTGTCTGATTACCTTCACATGGTATACTGGTAGCACGATATTAGACTCGGGATTTTACATATGTCTATTCATTTGGATTTATAATGTAAAGTCCTCCAACGACCCCTTTTGACAGACTTTTTTAGATTTTCATTAAATTAAATTTAGTGTCAATTACACTCTGAACGGTGCAAATCCACTTCTATATCACGCCACCGAAACGTAGAGTAGTACGCATGTAGAGTGGACCGGGGTACTGGCGATGTAAACGCTGAGATGTATGAGCATAGGGACTGTAGTCTCTACAAATTTGATCTTGTTAAAAACGAAAAGATATGATTGGTCCGAGGTGGAGTCGAGTATGTCACATTCAAGGGTACACTTTATTATTCGGTTTCTGGCAACGGTATCTACACGTTAGAAGACGGAGAGTCACGTGTGTGACGGAGAGTCAATATACCGGTAATATGCTACTAATATTCTATTTCTAATTACTTACTTCATTGATTGTGTTTGAATTAAATGTTGTTAACTATGCACCTATTTTTGTGTGTTACTTAAACGTCGTATCCCTCTACTGCCGGGGGGCAGGTTCGATCTATTTTTCTGAGCTTGAGGAAACTCGCGAGGAATAGCGCACACCTGCTCTGGGCCAACTTCCTTAAACAAATACAATGTTATATAAATAACTAGCTGTCCCGGCAAACTTTGTTTCGCCAATGAGGTTATATGTGCTGATTTAAAAAATGATTAATTAAATATTCATTTTAAAATACAAATATAAAGATTATTTATTGGCCATCTTATGTATTCAAATAAAACTATTATACAGATTTTATCGCGTTTATTTCCTTTTTTATTTTCCCGAAGTTTCGGTGGCTTTACAGCAGCCATGGTCACGGGGGACTGAGGTGTTAGACTTCCTGATGTCAAAGTTATGTCTGACAACTATTTGCTTGACATGATGTATTTCGTCAGCCAGGTGTTGCTGATCTCAGATCCCTTGTGCTCTCTGAAACAAAGATATACCCACTGTAGCTGTGTTCGATGGTGGTTAGATTTACCGTTTAAGTATATTCAGCATATTCCTCTGGCATGTTGTTCTCCTCTAGCTCCTTTGATACTATTGTGATGCAGTCTGCTAGAGGTAGACAGGTAAACAAAGACTGAACATCAAAACTGACCATGGTTTAATTGTTAGCATGATGTATATGTTTAATCTCACTTACAAAATGTTATAAATCCTTTGTATGTGCTCTTGTGTGTCCTCTTAGTAGTGAGAGCACCTTCGCTACGTGCTGGGCCAGACTGTATGTTGGTGTGTCAATCTGGCTTACAATGGGACGCAGCGGGTCCTCGGGTTTGTGTATTTTAGGTAACAATATCTTTGCCATGTATTTTGGTGCTTCGTTTACACTCTTCATTGAAGCACCTTGTGATAGACTACATTTTTCGTTTTATTATCAGGCGCAATAACAAATAACGCTGATGGTCTTCCGACCCGTGAACATGCCACAATCAGTACTTGACAAATTTCTTCTTGTGCGTCGTTAGTTATCTAGTTCTTGATCTCTGAGGTTTGCTCGACGATTCCTCATTGCCAACCGAGCCGTTTCACGGGCTACCTCTCTTTGCTCTTGTGATTGAGAAGCACGAATTCGAGCCGTACTACCGCGGCGCTCTTCACTTCCAATTTCTTGTTCTTCAGTTCTTTCATTCGCAATTACGGCTTTGTCGCGAAACATCAGATTGTCTTGGACGCGGCATCGTATTGCTAATTATAATATCCGTACAATATGCTAATAGAAATTCGAAACTGACAGATCAACTGTCAACTTCAAAATTTCTAATTATCAAATATTCAACCATATTTAACTATAGACGACATTTTAGCTGTTGGTTCTCCTTTTTTATACCATTTGTAAATAATCAACGGCTAGACTTTTTTTTCATTCATATTTTTTTTTGCTGTCATTGGCTGTCATTTGCATTAATAACACGTTTTCACGTTTTATGTCAAGTTCCACTGGAACGGGATAAAAAGTCCTATAACCTTCTCCTGGTTCTAAGCTACCGCCCCACCAATTTTCAGTCAAATCCGTTCAGCCGTTCTCGAGTTATAAATAGTGTAACTAACACGACCTTCTTTTATATATATACTAGCTGTCCCGGCAAACTTTGTTTCGCCATTGAGGTTATAAATGTGCTGATTTAAAAAATGATTAACTAAATATTCATTTTAAAATGCAAATATAAAGATTATTTATTGGCCATCTAATGTATTCAAATAAAACTTATACAGATTTTATCGCCTTTATTTCCTTTTTTATTTTCCCGAAGTTTCGGTGGCTTTACAGCAGCCATGGTCACGGGGGACTGAGGTGTTAGACTTCCTGGTGTCAAAGTTATTAACTTGGTACCCTCATATTTAGTTGTTGGTTGCGGTCTTATCCACGCAGAAATTGCTCACAGTGTCTGACAACTATTTGCTTGACATGATGTATTTCGTCAGCCAGGTGTTGCTGATCTCAGATCCCTTGTGCTCTCTGAAACAAAGATATACCCACTGTAGCTAACTGTGTTGGATGGTGGTTAGATTTACCGTTTAAGTATATTCAGCATATTCCTCTGGCATGTTGTTCTCCTCTAGCTTCTTTGATACTATTGTGATGCAGTCTGCTACAGGTAGACAGGTAAACAAAGACTGAACATCAAAACTGACCATGGTTTAATTGTTAGCATGATGTATATGTTTAATCTCACTTACAAAATGTTATGAATCCTTTGTATGTGCTCTTGTGTGTCCTCTTAGTAGTGAGAGCAACTTCGCTACGTGCTGGGCCAGACTGTAAGTTGGTGTGTCAATCTGGCTTACAATGGGACGCAGCGGGTCCTCTGGTTTGTGTATTTTAGGTAACAATATCTTTGCCATGTATTTTGGTGCTTCGTTTGCACTCTTCATTGAAGCACCTCGTGATAGACTACATTTTTCGTTTTATTATCAGGCGCAAGAACAAATAACGCTGGCGGTCTTCCGACCCGTGAACATGCCACAATCAGTACTTGATAAATTTCTTCTTGTGCGTCGTTAGTTATCTAGTTCTTGATCTCTGAGATTTGCTCGACGATTCCTCATTGCCAACCGAGCCGTTTCACGGGCTACCTCTCTTTGCTCTTGTGATTGAGAAGCAAGAATTAGAGCCATACTACCGCGGCGCTCTTCACTTCCAATTTCTTGTTCTTCAGTTCTTTCATTCCCAATGTTTCGAATCCTAGTTGCATTACGGCTTTGTCGCGAAAGATCAGATTGTCTTGGACGCAGCATCGTATTGCTAATGATAATATCCGTACAATAAGCTAATAGAAATTCGAAACTGACAGATCAACTGTCAACTTCAAAATTTCAAATTATCAAATATTCAACCATATTTAACTATAGACGACATTTTTTTTAGCTGATGGTTCTCCTTTTTTATGCCATTTGTAAATAATCAACGGCTAGACATTTTTTTCATTCATATTTTTTTTTGCTGTCATTGGCTGTCATTTGCATTAATAACACGTTTTCACGTTTTATGTCAAGTTCCACTGGAACGGGATAAAAAGTATCCTATAACTTTCTCCTGGTTCTAAGCTACTGCCCCACCAATTTTCAGTCAAATCCGTTCAGCCGTTCTCGAGTTATAAATGGTGTAACTAACACGACTTTCTTTTATATATATACTAGCGGCCCGCCCCTGCTTCGCACGGGTACATTGCGGTTACATTATTCTAGTTTTATTAAGGATCTCTAATTTTTTTGAATATATATTATAGCCTATGTCACCCGGGGATAGTGTAGCTTCCCAACAGTGAAATAATTTTTAAAATCGGTTCAGTAGTTTTGGCGCCTATTCATTACAATCAAACAAACAAAGTTTACCTCTTTATAATATTAGTATGATTTCTTGGCCATGTATTCAAATAAAACTATTATACAGATTTTATCGCGTTTATTTCCTTTTTTATTTTCCCGAAGTTTCGGTTTCTTTACAGCAGCCATGGTCACAGGGGACTGAGGTGTTACACTTCCTGATGTCAAAGTTATTAACTGGGTACCCTCATATTTAGTTGTTGTTTGCGGTCCTATCCACGCAGAAATTGCTCACAGTGTCTGATAACTATTTGCTTGACATGATGTCTCTCGTCCGCTAGGTGTTCCTCATCTCAGATCCCTTGTGCTCTCTGAAGCAAATATTTACCCACGGTAGCTAACTGTGTTAGCTGAGAGCACCTTCGCTACGTGCTGGGCCAGACTGTATGTTGGTGTGTCAATCTGACTTACAATGGGACGCAGCGGGACCTCGGGCTTGTGTATTTTAGGTAACAATATGTTTGCCATGTATTTTGGTGATTCGTTTGCACTCTTCATTGAAGCACCTTGTGATAGACGACATATTTCGTTTTATTATCAGGCGCAAGAACAAATAACGCTGATGATCTTCCGACCCGTGAACATGCCACAATCAGTACTTGATAAATTTCTTCTTGTGCGTAAAAATTATCTAGTTCTCGATCTCTGAGGTTTGCTCGACGATTCCTCATTGCCAACCGAGGCGTTTCACGGGCTGCCTCTCTTTGCTCTTGTGATTGAGAAGCCCGAATTCGAGCCATACTACCGCGGCGCTCTTCACTTCCAATTTCTTGTTCTTCTTCAGGTCTTTCATTCGCAATGTTTCGAATCCTGGTTGCATTACGGCTTTGTCGCGAAAGATCAGATTGTCTTGGACGCGGCATCGTAATGCTAATTATAATATCCGCACTATAAATTAATTGTAATTCTAAACTGACAGATCAACTGTCAAATTCAAAATTTCTAATTTTCAAATATTCTACCACATTTAACTATAGACGACATTTTAGCTGTTGGTTCTCCTTTTTTATACCATTTGTAAATAATCAACGGCTAGACATCTTTCATTCATATTTTTGTTGCTGTCATTGGCTGTCATTTGCATTGAAAAATGAAAATGAAAAAATATTTATTTATCTCTAAGTCTACATGTTTGCAGGTTAATTCGTTTACAAATGTTTTCCGTAGACTTGAGGAACAGAACAATAATTATGTAAGAGTGCTTAACTTGTGACCCTTAAACTAGGCATTGCCTGTATCTTAAGGGCCAGATATATTGCCAAAACAATTGCGCGTCGACATCGCGATGTCGAGAATAATAGAAAATTATACAAATCAAAATAAAAACAAAACAAAAGAAACTAAAATAAAAATTATAATATAACTAAAATAACATTCAAAACAATACAGAATACTCAAATAAAAATTAAAATATAACTAAAATAAAATTAAAAAAAAAAAAGAATATTAGAAGGTAAAATATGTAAGAGGCTGGCAAGGAGTGTGTGCGCGTGTGTATGTATGTGCGTGTGTGTGTGTATGTGCGTGCGTGTGTGTATGTGCGTGTGTGTGTGCGTGTATTTGTTGTGAGTGCGTGTATGCATGTATAAATAATAACAGCTACTTGAAAAATTGCCAAAACGAGTATTTTTGTGCATCATTGAGCAATTCATCTAATACAAATACTTCGTGTTCATTTAGTACATGACTGATTATGAAATAATTTTCATGAGGTCTTCCGTGTCACTATATGGTAATTGGGATAGCCAATTCTTCAATTTTCTTTTCGCAACGTTTAAAGTGTCTCTCTTAATGTCACAAAACTTTAATATGGTATTGTAAATGTAAGGGCCTAGAAATCGTAAAAAATGTTGTGCAAACCGAGAGTTTACCCTTAAAGGTGGAGCCCCAAATTTTCGCTTTTGTAGTAAGGCTGGGTAAGCTTCGGAAGTTATTATTTTTTTATGCTGCATGAGAACTGCTTTTAGTATGTATATTTGCCTAACATTGAGAACTTGAGCCTCCGAATATAGAGCTTGTGTAGAGTATCTTCTATTTTTTTTAAACAAAACCTTCAAAATAGCTCTTTGAGCTCGTTCTAACTCAATCATAGCGGTAACACAGGCACCACCCCACGAATTAATGCAGTATGAAATTATAGATTCGCATAGTGCCGTATATACTAAATGTATAGTTTGTGAATCTGCAACATCACGAATGCGGTGCATTACATGTGTCAGTTTTCTAACTTTGGTGGCAAAAGTTGATATGTGCGGTTTAAAAGACAGATGTTCGTCGATAACTACGCCAAGATATTTTAGAGTTTTTGCTCGTTCAATAAAACAGCAATTACAGTCTTTTTTATCATTACATTGGGTGTGAATCTTAATGGAAATGGTTGGGCTTGGTTCAGAAATTTTAGTTTTATGGAAACAGAGGAATTTTGTTTTGGAGGCATTTATTGTTAAAAGGTTTTTATCTAACCAGTTTGCTGCATCGCTGATTCCTAGTTCTGCATGATGTAATGCATCTGACCAGGTTTTTCCGTGAAATATAAGGGCTGTATCATCTGCATAGCAGATAATGTTGGTATTATTATTTATAATACTTTGCAAATCATTCATGTAAATGATGAAAAGTGTGGGACCTAAAACACTGCCCTGTGGAACTCCATAAGTGACAGGACGATTATCACTGTTAAATTCGCCAATTTTTATACATTGACTTCTATTAGTTAAGTAACTTTGGAACCATTCTAAAGGCAGACCTCTGACACCAAAGTATTCTAGTTTTTTTAAAAGGATTGGTAGTGAGACGGAGTCAAACGCTTTGGCTAAATCAAGGAATACGGCTACACAGTTTTGTCTATTGTCTAGATGTGAAGAGATAACATCCACTAAAAGTTCTACAGCATCTTCTGTAGAGTGACCTCGTCTGAAGCCATATTGATGTTTATAGAGTTGAGTATCAATAAAATTGGTCAGTTGCCTATTAATTAACTTTTCGAGAATTTTTGAAAATATTGTCAGCAGTGAGATTGGTCGATAATTTTCAGGACAGGTCTTAGAACCATTCTTGTGTATGGGGACCACGCTAGCCACTTTCCAGGCAGAAGGGAAGACACCGGTTGAGATACTAAGATTAAATATATGAGTTAGAGGTTCTATAATATGAGGCTTTATACATTTTAGAAGAGTAACATGGATCCCATCGATTCCAGGGGCACTATCATTTTTGAGTTCATTAAAAATTTTATCTACTTCATGTATATTTGTTGGTTTAAAAAATAATGATTCTGTTCTGTGGCTTAGGTTGATAGAGTGCGATATATCCGTTTCTGATTTACCCAGTTTATTCAAGATATCTTGAGCAAGATTTTTACCAACATTTGAAAAGTATTCATTGCAAAAATTTAAGGAAGAACAAGTATCTGATTTAGTAGTTAGAAGGTCAGGGTATTCAGGTTGCTTTGTGTCAATATTACAAATGTTTTTAATAGTTTTCCACAGCCTTTTGGGGTTATTTTTATTTTTTTGTAATTCCTGACTTTCATGGGATCTTTTTAATTTATGTAGCAAGTCATTACAAGTATTTTTGTATCTCTTATAAACAAGTTGTCTAACGGGGTCATTAGGGTGCTTACGTAGATCTAGATGTAGTTTATCGCGGTGTATTATACATTTGACCAAGCCAGGAGTTATCCAAGGTTTTAAGGTATACTTTTTTCTACTGATGCATTTTTTCGTGGTATGTTTGTTGATGGCATCTTTCAATATTGCGGAGAATTCATCGATAGCTGTATTCACATCAGCACTAGAGAAGATATTGGACCAGTCTGTATTTTTAAGTTCATCTAAAACTGCTGTGTAGTTTATTTTATAAGATAGACGAGTGCGTGTTGGTTTAGGATGTGTGAAGTTTGATAAACCAAGCAGAATCATGCTATGGTCTGTGATGTCTGATTTACAAACAGCGCCAAGTTTATGATCAGATCTTGACCGAATAAAGATGTGATCAATGCACGATTCGAGCCTGGTAGGTTTATTAATAACTTGTTGCAGGTCTAGCTCAGCCATTAAGCACAAATAGTTTGACGTTTGAGCATCATGAGTGGCAAGAATGTTAATATTTATGTCTCCTGCTACTATTATTGTTTCGCCATAATTAAAGGAAGTTAGGATTGTTAGTTAGTTGACATTAATAACATGTTTTCACGTTTTATGTCAAGTTCCACTGGGATGGGATAAAAAGTATCCTATAACCTTCTCCTGGTTCTAAGCTACCTCCCCACCAATTTTCAGCCAAATCCGTTCAGCCGTTCTCGAGTTATAAATAGTGTAACTAACACGACTTTCTTTTATATATATAGATTCTTCAGTTCTTTCATTCCCAATGTTTCGAATCCTAGTTGCATTACGGCTTTGTCGCGAAAGATCAGATTGTCTTGGACGCAGCATCGTATTGCTAATGATAATATCCGTACAATAAGCTAATAGAAATTCGAAACTGACAGATCAACTGTCAACTTCAAAATTTCAAATTATCAAATATTCAACCATATTTAACTATAGACGACATTTTTTTTAGCTGATGGTTCTCCTTTTTTATGCCATTTGTAAATAATCAACGGCTAGACATTTTTTTCATTCATATTTTTTTTTGCTGTCATTGGCTGTCATTTGCATTAATAACACGTTTTCACGTTTTATGTCAAGTTCCACTGGAACGGGATAAAAAGTATCCTATAACCTTCTCCTGGTTCTAAGCTACCGTCCCACCAATTTTCAGTCAAATCCGTTCAGCCGTTCTCGAGTTATAAATAGTGTAACTAACACGACTTTCTTTTATATATATACTAGCTGTCTCGGCAAACTTTGTTTCGCCATTGAGGTTATAAATGTGCTATTTTAAAAATGATTAACTAAATATTCATTTTAAAATGCAAATATAAAGATTATTTATTGGCCATCTAATGTATTCAAATAAAACTTATACAGATTTTATCGCCTTTATTTCCTTTTTTATTTTCCCGAAGTTTCGGTGGCTTTACAGCAGCCATGGTCACGGGGGACTGAGGTGTTAGACTTCCTGATGTCAAAGTTATTAACTTGGTACCCTCATATTTAGTTGTTGGTTGCGGTCTTATCCACGCAGAAATTGCTCACAGTGTCTGACAACTATTTGCTTGACATGATGTATTTCGTCAGCCAGGTGTTGCTGATCTCAGATCCCTTGTGCTCTCTGAAACAAAGATATACCCACTGTAGCTAACTGTGTTGGATGGTGGTTAGATTTACCGTTTAAGTATATTCAGCATATTCCTCTGGCATGTTGTTCTCCTCTAGCTTCTTTGATACTATTGTGATGCAGTCTGCTACAGGTAGACAGGTAAACAAAGACTGAACATCAAAACTGACCATGGTTTAATTGTTAGCATGATGTATATGTTTAATCTCACTTACAAAATGTTATGAATCCTTTGTATGTGCTCTTGTGTGTCCTCTTAGTAGTGAGAGCAACTTCGCTACGTGCTGGGCCAGACTGTAAGTTGGTATGTCAATCTGGCTTACAATGGGACGCAGCGGGTCCTCTGGTTTGTGTATTTTAGGTAACAATATCTTTGCCATGTATTTTGGTGCTTCGTTTGCACTCTTCATTGAAGCACCTCGTGATAGACTACATTTTTCGTTTTATTATCAGGCGCAAGAACAAATAACGCTGGCGGTCTTCCGACCCGTGAACATGCCACAATCAGTACTTGATAAATTTCTTCTTGTGCGTCGTTAGTTATCTAGTTCTTGATCTCTGAGATTTGCTCGACGATTCCTCATTGCCAACCGAGCCGTTTCACGGGCTACCTCTCTTTGCTCTTGTGATTGAGAAGCAAGAATTAGAGCCATACTACCGCGGCGCTCTTCACTTCCAATTTCTTGTTCTTCAGTTCTTTCATTCCCAATGTTTCGAATCCTAGTTGCATTACGGCTTTGTCGCGAAAGATCAGATTGTCTTGGACGCAGCATCGTATTGCTAATGATAATATCCGTACAATAAGCTAATAGAAATTCGAAACTGACAGATCAACTGTCAACTTCAAAATTTCAAATTATCAAATATTCAACCATATTTAACTATAGACGACATTTTTTTTAGCTGATGGTTCTCCTTTTTTATGCCATTTGTAAATAATCAACGGCTAGACATTTTTTTCATTCATATTTTTTTTTGCTGTCATTGGCTGTCATTTGCATTAATAACACGTTTTCACGTTTTATGTCAAGTTCCACTGGAACGGGATAAAAAGTATCCTATAACTTTCTCCTGGTTCTAAGCTACTGCCCCACCAATTTTCAGTCAAATCCGTTCAGCCGTTCTCGAGTTATAAATGGTGTAACTAACACGACTTTCTTTTATATATATACTAGCGGCCCGCCCCTGCTTCGCACGGGTACATTGCGGTTACATTATTCTAGTTTTATTAAGGATCTCTAATTTTTTTGAATATATATTATAGCCTATGTCACCCGGGGATAGTGTAGCTTCCCAACAGTGAAATAATTTTTAAAATCGGTTCAGTAGTTTTGGCGCCTATTCATTACAATCAAACAAACAAAGTTTACCTCTTTATAATATTAGTATGATTTCTTGGCCATGTATTCAAATAAAACTATTATACAGATTTTATCGCGTTTATTTCCTTTTTTATTTTCCCGAAGTTTCGGTTTCTTTACAGCAGCCATGGTCACAGGGGACTGAGGTGTTACACTTCCTGATGTCAAAGTTATTAACTGGGTACCCTCATATTTAGTTGTTGTTTGCGGTCCTATCCACGCAGAAATTGCTCACAGTGTCTGATAACTATTTGCTTGACATGATGTCTCTCGTCCGCTAGGTGTTCCTCATCTCAGATCCCTTGTGCTCTCTGAAGCAAATATTTACCCACGGTAGCTAACTGTGTTAGCTGAGAGCACCTTCGCTACGTGCTGGGCCAGACTGTATGTTGGTGTGTCAATCTGACTTACAATGGGACGCAGCGGGTCCTCGGGCTTGTGTATTTTAGGTAACAATATGTTTGCCATGTATTTTGGTGATTCGTTTGCACTCTTCATTGAAGCACCTTGTGATAGACGACATATTTCGTTTTATTATCAGGCGCAAGAACAAATAACGCTGATGATCTTCCGACCCGTGAACATGCCACAATCAGTACTTGATAAATTTCTTCTTGTGCGTAAAAATTATCTAGTTCTCGATCTCTGAGGTTTGCTCGACGATTCCTCATTGCCAACCGAGGCGTTTCACGGGCTGCCTCTCTTTGCTCTTGTGATTGAGAAGCCCGAATTCGAGCCATACTACCGCGGCGCTCTTCACTTCCAATTTCTTGTTCTTCTTCAGGTCTTTCATTCGCAATGTTTCGAATCCTGGTTGCATTACGGCTTTGTCGCGAAAGATCAGATTGTCTTGGACGCAGCATCGTATTGCTAATGATAATATCCGTACAATAAGCTAATAGAAATTCGAAACTGACAGATCAACTGTCAACTTCAAAATTTCAAATTATCAAATATTCAACCATATTTAACTATAGACGACATTTTTTTTAGCTGATGGTTCTCCTTTTTTATGCCATTTGTAAATAATCAACGGCTAGACATTTTTTTCATTCATATTTTTTTTTGCTGTCATTGGCTGTCATTTGCATTAATAACACGTTTTCACGTTTTATGTCAAGTTCCACTGGAACGGGATAAAAAGTATCCTATAACTTTCTCCTGGTTCTAAGCTACTGCCCCACCAATTTTCAGTCAAATCCGTTCAGCCGTTCTCGAGTTATAAATGGTGTAACTAACACGACTTTCTTTTATATATATAGATATAGATAGATAACGAGATGCTCAGAAAATAGTTATTTTTATATGACAATGATGTTAAACAGTTCCCATAGCCTCTAGATGCTTGCAATACCGAAGGTATTGCTAGAACGTTATCACCTAAAGGGGAGTAGGACAGAGGGAGAGGAAGAGATGGGGGTCGGCTTCAGGCTCTATCACTCATCGTTCTAAACGCAGCTGTAACAGACACTGTGCGCCGCTCTCCTGTGAGCGGGTGTGCTACCCAGCCCCGCAGCCCGTACAGCTGCAGCTGTAACAGACACTGTGCGCCGCTCTCCTGTGAGCGGGTGTGCTACCCAGCCCCGCAGCCCGTACAGCCGCAGCTGTAACAGACACTGTGCGCCGCTCTCCTGTGAGCGGGTGTGCTACCCAGCCCCGCAGCCCGTACAGCCGCAGCTGTAACAGACACTGTGCGCCGCTCTCCTGTGAGCGGGTGTGCTACCCAGCCCCGCAGCCCGTACAGCCGCAGCTGTAACAGACACTGTGCGCCGCTCTCCTGTGAGCGGGTGTGCTACCCAGCCCCGCAGCCCGTACAGCCGCAGCTGTAACAGACACTGTGCGCCGCTCTCCTGTGAGCGGGTGTGCTACCCAGCCCCGCAGCCCGTACAGCCGCAGCTGTAACAGACACTGTGCGCCGCTCTCCTGTGAGCGGGTGTGCTACCCAGCCCCGCAGCCCGTACAGCCGCAGCTGTAACAGACACTGTGCGCCGCTCTTCTGTGAGCAGGTGTGCTACCCAGCCCCGCAGCCCGTACAGCCGCAGCTGTAACAGACACTGTGCGCCGCTCTCCTGTGAGCGGGTGTGCTACCCAGCCCCGCAGCCCGTACAGCCGCAGCTGTAACAGACACTGTGCGCCGCTCTCCTGTGAGCGGGTGTGCTACCCAGCCCCGCAGCCCGTACAGCCGCAGCTGTAACAGACACTGTGCGCCGCTCTCCTGTGAGCGGGTGTGCTACGCAGCCCCGCAGCCCGTACAGCCGCAGCTGTAACAGACACTGTGCGCCGCTCTCCTGTGAGCGGGTGTGCTACCCAGCCCCGCAGCCCGTACAGCCGCAGCTGTAACAGACACTGTGCGCCGCTCTCCTGTGAGCGGGTGTGCTACCCAGCCCCGCAGCCCGTACAGCCGCAGCTGTAACAGACACTGTGCGCCGCTCTCCTGTGAGCGGGTGTGCTACCCAGCCCCGCAGCCCGTACAGCCGCAGCTGTAACAGACACCGTGCGCCGCTCTACTGTGAGCGGGTGTGCTACCCAGCCCCGCAGCCCGTACAGCCGCAGCTGTAACAGACACTGTGCGCCGCTCTCCTGTGAGCGGGTGTGCTACCCAGCCCCGCAGCCCGTACAGCCGCAGCTGTAACAGACACTGTGCGCTGCTCTACTGTGAGCGGGTGTGCTACCCAGCCCCGCAGCCCGTACAGCCGCAGCTGTAACAGACACTGTGCGCCGCTCTCCTGTGAGCGGGTGTGCTACCCAGCCCCGCAGCCCGTACAGCCGCAGCTGTAACAGACACTGTGCGCCGCTCTCCTGTGAGCGGGTGTGCTACCCAGCCCCGCAGCCCGTACAGCCGCAGCTGTAACAGACACTGTGCGCCGCTCTCCTGTGAGCGGGTGTGCTACCCAGCCCCGCAGCCCGTACAACCGCAGCTGTAACAGACACTGTGCGCCGCTCTCCTGTGAGCGGGTGTGCTACCCAGCCCCGCAGCCCGTACAGCCGCAGCTGTAACAGACACTGTGCGCCGCTCTCCTGTGAGCGGGTGTGCTACCCAGCCCCGCAGCCCGTACAGCCGCAGCTGTAACAGACACTGTGCTCCGCTCTCCTGTGAGCGGGTGTGCTACCCAGCCCCGCAGCCCGTACAGCCGCAGCTGTAACAGACACTGTGCGCCGCTCTCCTGTGAGCGGGTGTGCTACCCAGCCCCGCAGCCCGTACAACCGCAGCTGTAACAGACACTGTGCGCCGCTCTCCTGTGAGCGGGTGTGCTACCCAGCCCCGCAGCCCGTACAGCCGCAGCTGTAACAGACACTGTGCGCCGCTCTCCTGTGAGCGGGTGTGCTACCCAGCCCCGCAGCCCGTACAGCCGCAGCTGTAACAGACACTGTGCGCCGCTCTCCTGTGAGCGGGTGTGCTACCCAGCCCCGCAGCCCGTACAGCCGCAGCTGTAACAGACACTGTGCGCCGCTCTCCTGTGAGCGGGTGTGCTACCCAGCCCCGCAGCCCGTACAGCCGCAGCTGTAACAGACACCGTGCGCCGCTCTACTGTGAGCGGGTGTGCTACCCAGCCCCGCAGCCCGTACAGCCGCAGCTGTAACAGACACTGTGCGCCGCTCTCCTGTGAGCGGGTGTGCTACCCAGCCCCGCAGCCCGTACAGCCGCAGCTGTAACAGACACTGTGCGCTGCTCTACTGTGAGCGGGTGTGCTACCCAGCCCCGCAGCCCGTACAGCCGCAGCTGTAACAGACACTGTGCGCCGCTCTCCTGTGAGCGGGTGTGCTACCCAGCCCCGTAGCCCGTACAGCCGCAGCTGTAACAGACACTGTGCGCCGCTCTCCTGTGAGCGGGTGTGCTACCCAGCCCCGCAGCCCGTACAGCCGCAGCTGTAACAGACACTGTGCGCCGCTCTCCTGTGAGCGGGTGTGCTACCCAGCCCCGCAGCCCGTACAGCCGCAGCTGTAACAGACACTGTGCGCCGCTCTCCTGTGAGCGGGTGTGCTACCCAGCCCCGCAGCCCGTACAGCCGCAGCTGTAACAGACACTGTGCGCCGCTCTCCTGTGAGCGGGTGTGCTACCCAGCCCCGCAGCCCGTACAGCCGCAGCTGTAACAGACACTGTGCGCCGCTCTTCTGTGAGCAGGTGTGCTACCCAGCCCCGCAGCCCGTACAGCCGCAGCTGTAACAGACACTGTGCGCCGCTCTCCTGTGAGCGGGTGTGCTACCCAGCCCCGCAGCCCGTACAGCCGCAGCTGTAACAGACACTGTGCGCCGCTCTCCTGTGAGCGGGTGTGCTACCCAGCCCCGCAGCCCGTACAGCCGCAGCTGTAACAGACACTGTGCGCCGCTCTCCTGTGAGCGGGTGTGCTACGCAGCCCCGCAGCCCGTACAGCCGCAGCTGTAACAGACACTGTGCGCCGCTCTCCTGTGAGCGGGTGTGCTACCCAGCCCCGCAGCCCGTACAGCCGCAGCTGTAACAGACACTGTGCGCCGCTCTCCTGTGAGCGGGTGTGCTACCCAGCCCCGCAGCCCGTACAGCCGCAGCTGTAACAGACACTGTGCGCTGCTCTACTGTGAGCGGGTGTGCTACCCAGCCCCGCAGCCCGTACAGCCGCAGCTGTAACAGACACTGTGCGCCGCTCTCCTGTGAGCGGGTGTGCTACCCAGCCCCGTAGCCCGTACAGCCGCAGCTGTAACAGACACTGTGCGCCGCTCTCCTGTGAGCGGGTGTGCTACCCAGCCCCGCAGCCCGTACAGCCGCAGCTGTAACAGACACTGTGCGCCGCTCTCCTGTGAGCGGGTGTGCTACCCAGCCCCGCAGCCCGTACAGCCGCAGCTGTAACAGACACTGTGCGCCGCTCTCCTGTGAGCGGGTGT
This sequence comes from Notodonta ziczac, assembly GCA_918843915.1. Classification (NCBI taxonomy): domain Eukaryota; kingdom Metazoa; phylum Arthropoda; class Insecta; order Lepidoptera; family Notodontidae; genus Notodonta; species Notodonta ziczac. Next base: position 3,604,019 of record OU974064.1, read on the forward strand.
GCTACCCAGCCCCGCAGCCCGTACAGCCGCAGCTGTAACAGACACTGTGCGCCGCTCTTCTGTGAGCAGGTGTGCTACCCAGCCCCGCAGCCCGTACAGCCGCAGCTGTAACAGACACTGTGCGCCGCTCTCCTGTGAGCGGGTGTGCTACCCAGCCCCGCAGCCCGTACAGCCGCAGCTGTAACAGACACTGTGCGCCGCTCTCCTGTGAGCGGGTGTGCTACCCAGCCCCGCAGCCCGTACAGCCGCAGCTGTAACAGACACTGTGCGCCGCTCTCCTGTGAGCGGGTGTGCTACCCAGCCCCGCAGCCCGTACAGCCGCAGCTGTAACAGACACCGTGCGCCGCTCTCCTGTGAGCGGGTGTGCTACCCAGCCCCGCAGCCCGTACAGCCGCAGCTGTAACAGACACTGTGCGCCGCTCTCCTGTGAGCGGGTGTGCTACCCAGCCCCGCAGCCCGTACAGCCGCAGCTGTAACAGACACTGTGCGCCGCTCTCCTGTGAGCGGGTGTGCTACCCAGCCCCGCAGCCCGTACAGCCGCAGCTGTAACAGACACTGTGCGCCGCTCTCCTGTGAGCGGGTGTGCTACCCAGCCCCGCAGCCCGTACAGCCGCAGCTGTAACAGACACTGTGCGCCGCTCTTCTGTGAGCAGGTGTGCTACCCAGCCCCGCAGCCCGTACAGCCGCAGCTGTAACAGACACTGTGCGCCGCTCTCCTGTGAGCGGGTGTGCTACCCAGCCCCGCAGCCCGTACAGCCGCAGCTGTAACAGACACTGTGCGCCGCTCTCCTGTGAGCGGGTGTGCTACCCAGCCCCGCAGCCCGTACAGCCGCAGCTGTAACAGACACTGTGCGCCGCTCTCCTGTGAGCGGGTGTGCTACCCAGCCCCGCAGCCCGTACAGCCGCAGCTGTAACAGACACTGTGCGCCGCTCTCCTGTGAGCGGGTGTGCTACCCAGCCCCGCAGCCCGTACAGCCGCAGCTGTAACAGACACTGTGCGCCGCTCTCCTGTGAGCGGGTGTGCTACCCAGCCCCGCAGCCCGTACAGCCGCAGCTGTAACAGACACTGTGCGCCGCTCTCCTGTGAGCGGGTGTGCTACCCAGCCCCGCAGCCCGTATGTGAGCTGCACTCAGTTGGCTACTACCTACAAATGATAGACACGGACATGCTCTACTTATTATTGTATATTTGTCCTACTATAACCCTACCTCTATTATATGTTCTCCGTTGCAGAGATTATTTTATTAAAAAAAACAGGATAACATATTGGTTATTCCGATCTTTGTTTTAAATTTGATACCTACCTATATGTTACTACACACCGGGAATTCTGACCGCAGAATTTAGGCAAAACAGGAAATGGTTTTGAAAGGTACATATATCTAGGATAATATTTTAGACTTCGACAAACGGCCATGCACGTTAGGCCACGCATTATGCAGGGTTCCGTAGTTACTGCACGGTATTTCTATGTTTTCATTTTATTATAATGCATCACCTGGGTGCTCTCCTCATTTCTACAATGGCATTTTAGACCCAAACCAATCAAAGGCGAGCCCATAGCCATTATACCGGACACATCCTGCAATGCGAGGGAAGTAAGGCCACAGTACACTGCGGTGGCCCTTCTTCAGACGTGCAGGTTTCCTCATGATGTCTTTCGTTCCCCGTTCAGCAAGTGATAATCTTGCAAGCCGGGGTTTGAACCTGCACACCTCGTGGCCTCGTGTTCATCACGATCCACAAACCTGCGTGATACTTATTAGGGTGTAACAACTTAGAAATTGCTCATGATGTGTTCATTTCATGGTGGACATTACGGAACCCTAAACTTGCGATTCAGAGGCGTGAGTGTTGGGGAAATACACGTTTAAGTATATCGACCATTTAAAATTGGACCTTATGGAATTATCATAAAATCCAAAGGCGAAGCGTGCGCGTAAGCGTCCCGGCCAGTTCTGTTGATAAGGCATATGTTGAGCCCAAGCCTCGGGCGGGCGGCGCTCTCAATCAGTGACAAGTGTTACAGCAGCGAGGTGAGTTCTATTATTTTACAATTTATTCTCTTGTCGCTTATCAGAACATTTTTTTGAATCTTGTGATGGATTCTTCAAGCACAACTGACTGTCTTGATTTGAAGACCGCTTGGCGCAGTGGTTCGATTGGCCGCTCGGCTCACTGCACATGGTGGTTGCGGGTTTGATTCCCGCCGGGACAAATTTCGAAAATGGCCATGTTGTAATTTTTCCTGGTATGGGTGTAATTATAATTTTTAGGTGCCTCGCTACGACTTCTTTAATTTTAGAAATCGATTTGTTAAAAATTGAACGTTACGTGCCTATTTTATTAATATTTAAACACTACAAAATCACAGTATGCCTCGCGTAAATCTAAGTTTCAGTATTTGATCGGCAAAGTTAAATATATTTTGAATTATTAGATTTATATCTGATCCTTTGAAAATATGAATACTGACAGGATGCTTACGAGATACAAAGGTTCATGTTAATCGAGATAAATAAATAAATAAATATCGCCAGACTGACACACCACTTATATGGAAGGCTTAAATATTCATTTTTTTCGTAGCCTATTTGTGTGTCCCACTCCTGAGAAAAGGCCTCTCCCGGAATTCTCCACAATACTATGAAATTTTTTTGGTATTATACCGCTATCACATAAGTTTTTTAACATAAAGTTTGTATTTCGCAACAGAAATTGTATAAGTAACCGAAAAGCTTTAATAATAAATATTTAAGCGTCCCGTTTAAGACTATCCCCAAAGACACACTTAACGAGAGCGATACGGAAGGCAAAGATGACGTGCAAGATGATTAATTAATACAAGAAAAAAAATGGAACCTTTCACTTGGTTGATTCAATGGGCTGATAAAAAATCTACTGTTAAAATAAATGTTTATTTGTCACTTTTTGATATTAGTTTAATTTTGGGAGTAGTTCGTTTATAAAATCGTTAGAATAAAATTGTTAAAACGCTCCAGTTTTTCTATAATATTATTAATTAGGTAAGCAGATTATCGAGTCGATAGATAGTATGAATAAAATATTGTTTTGGTAAATTTCGATGTACTTAAAATACTTCAATGAAATGGTTTTAGTAGGAATTATTACAATCAAATGCAAAGACTCTTTCTTACATTAACATAATGTAATACTTTTATCATAAATAGCACTTATTGTAATATAAGGCAAAATATCATTGCTTTAACGTAAGGGGACATGCTATTTCTGAAACCGTTAGAATTAATTTATTTTAGCTGACGTAGTTCAAAAGACACAAGAATTCTAAGAAACTTTGCCCTGAGAGCCATTTAAATAGCACCACCAAAAAAAGTTACAGAACTATTTCTAAAAAATAAATCTTATTTTTGTTCTCCTGAAAAACATGGGTCCGTTTGTCCCTTACGTTAATTGATATTTCCGGTATCGAATATTGTTAACGAATTCTTAAATATTGTTCATATTGTCTGTTTCAGAATCGCGACGCAGATCAGCGGTCTACAATCCCTCGCAGCTTCGCTTCATTAGCAAGTAAGTACGAGGCACACGAATATTTGTAGTTTGTCAATTACTATTACCAGCTGCGCGCGCGCCCCGTTACAGTGGACTACTGTTTTAAGAATACCTTAACCTCGTCTTACTTTTTAACCCCGACGAAAAAAGAGAGGTGTTTTAACGGGTGTATCAGTGTGTCTGTTTGTAACATCGTAGCGCTCAAACGGATGAGCCAATTTATATTTAGTTTTCTTTGTACAAAAGGTTGTTGATCGAGAGTGTTCTTAGCTATGTTTCAAGAAAATATGTTCAGCCGTTTCGTTCCGTTCATGAATATATGAACAACTTCCACAGGTCTGATCGATTAGAAATTTGATATCCTGTTACTCTAATGATATTGCAAGGACATGGTCACCTTGACCTGATGCTAATACACAAATCCTCATCAACTTACAGCAGAAAGATCGTGTTTGAGCTCAATGGAAAGGTCTTAGTGAATAGGTTATAGATAAGTGGTGTTCTCGGTTTGATGATGGAGCTATAAAGACAGATGGGGATAAATGATAATAACAATATTTTTACCAAAGCGTCGTAATATCGGGGGTCTTTTAATTTTAATTTATAGTTTATTTTTTAAACTACAATTGCACTACACTATTATTCAAAAGAGAACACTACATTTATACTCGGACTTACTTCCAATTTTTTCCAAATTTTGGAGCAGCTGCGTGATGGACTAATGAACCTTAAAATTTAAATGGAAAAGGTAAAAAGCGCCATATTTCAGAGCTCTGAATGGGTCTTATGTACATACAAAAAAGGGTTATAACAGACCGCTCGGCGTAGGGATTCGAGCGTAGGCCACTCGGCACAGTGCACCAAGTGGTTGCTGGTTCAATTCCCGTCAGTTACAGCTTGACATGGTTGCGTTTCAGTTGCAGGATGAGGGCGTATCTCGTGCTGTGCGTGGCGGCGGCGCTCGTCGGCGTTGCGTGCGCCAAGTGTGCCGCCTGCCTAGGGGGGAGCTGCTACCGGAAGCGCAGCTTGCTCGAGTCAGAGAAATTTGGATTGTTTTTAGACATTGACAGGAGCAGGAACATAGTGTATAGTAGCATCGGATCAACATTAAAACAGTGTCAACTAGATACTGGTATGTGCAACACCACAACACTCGACAAACGGATTAATTGGTTGACTGTGGACCAGCGCACTGGTGATTATTACGGTGTACTAGGTCCTTCTAATCTTTACAAATTGGATCTTGTTAATAGAAACAAGACATTACTGGTTCGTAACGTGAATCAAATAACATTCAAAGATAAACTTTACTATACGCCTTCTTGGAACGCTGATAATATCTTCACGTTTGAGGACGGAGTGAAACGAGTGGTTGCCGGGACGGAGGAATATGACGTCGATTACTTAATTGTTGATAAAAATGATAATATTTATTTTAAAACCAGGACTGAAGATAATATTATACGAAGGGTGAGTAAAGGAGCGGTTGACCGGACTATACATTCGGACAGCAGCAGTGTCTTGATGACAACGGACGCGGACGGCAATGCAGTGTTCATTAATTCGGAGTCACACGCTGTGTATAGAGACACAGACGGCAAACTAGTCGAGTTCGGTGCCATCAACGATGATATATATTATAGTCCTTGGTATAAACCACCTTTGTTTGACAGAGACAATAATATTATTTATCAACAGCACCCTACGAGATATTTCCATTTGAAGCGATATGAAAACATTAATTGCACGTATTCTATTTCGCAAAATAGAGTTATTATTACTGAGGGCGTTGTAAACACGAGTACACATAATATTGAGACGACCAAGAGCACACCTGATGAGAGCGGTGCCAGCCCCTCTGGAACATCTGCCCTAGGCTAAGTTTTTTTGGCTTCTTTTATTTTATTTCTATATTAAGGCACGGGTATGTCATCATAAACAGATATCATCCAAGGCGATGTTGATGCAGGAGATGAAAAGCGGAGCAGGTGCAGCTGTCCGGTTCCCGAGTTACAAAATATCACGATTAAAGTGGACTTTACTTAAACATTAATGTACATTAACAAAGTATGTATTAAGAGTTTAACAAAATGTAAATATTTTAACCGAATTCAAAAATGAGGCGGTTCTCACTTCGGTTGTATTTTTTTAATGTTTGTCACCTCACATTTATAAACCGTTTCAACTCCGTCATTTATACCGAACCGGTTTAAAAAAAAATGCAATTGACTGAATGCAGGTTTAAGGCATGGATTGAGTAGGATGATGGATTTTATTTATTAATTTGAAATAAAGTTCTAAGACAAAGGAGCCAGTCTACATCAGCATGAATTTTAACCTTTGATAAAAGAAGTAAAGGATACCGCTTGTCAGTACGTTTTGTGTTCCACCAAAAACTACGTTTCATTAAAAATTCGCGCAGTCGCCCGCTAGTCTGCAGTCGCCCGCTAGTCTGCAGTCGCCCGCTAGTCTGCAGTCGCCCGCTAGTCTGCAGTCGCCCGCTAGTCTGCAGTCGCCCGCTAGTCTGCAGTCGCCCGCTAGTCTGCAGTCGCCCGCTAGTCTGCAATCGACCATTGACACAAGAGCTGTCAATACCGCGGCGTACATTATTGAATAAAGGCCGTCTTGTATTATAAAAAACGTGTAAACGTGAGAACTGAAAGCATACGAAAGCGAATGGCATACAATGTTTTTCAAGAAAAGGTAAAATTTATATTTTAATACATTTTATGTAGTTGGATAAAGTGGATACTAATGTGGAGATCGTCAAAACGGACCTGTATTTGTTCATTCCATTTTAATGAATCGGATTTTAACACATGTAAAAAAGGCCACCGGATGTTAAATAAAACTGCTGTACCAAATTTTTTATATTTTTATCAGCCTGCTTCCATAATACTGGTTAACTTTACATTGTACACATCATATCGATGTCGTGCCGCTTATAATTAAATGCCGCATGTATTTCCTAAGCTACAGTGTTTTAAGTCTCTTGTATTTATTATTGAATGTAAACATTTTTTGTGGATTAAGTACCTGCTTAATCGAATGTGTTTTGAATTAAATTTTGTTATCTAAGTACCTCAATGCTATGTGTTATTTGTTACTTAAACGTCGTTCTCCTCTCCTGCCGAGGGGGCAGGTTTGATGCTTTTTTACTTGGCTTTCAAGAATCGTTCATTTCGCGGCAGGAAGGCTCGCGATGCCCGCACATTACCGAGATGAAAGGCATTGGAATTGGTGTGGATGATCCCATCAGCATCGATAGGGATAGTGGCGAATACTGTATTGAGACCTAAATACATCCGTGAAGCAGTGCACCCTGTCTGTTGATGCTTTCTGGGAATGCGGGCGCGATAATATTTTTGATTGTGCTAATATCATCAGTCTGCCCGGCCTCGCTCTGGGTTATCAAGCTGGGGAATTTTAATTGGCTCGTCCATATTGATACAGTCATTAAAATGTTGGTTGTACCTTCCGTACCGGTCGGTTTTGTAGATAAGGCCTATATAAGTATCCCTGGGCAACGGCGCTCTGCTCTAGTTAATAGTGCTTCAGTCACAAGGTGAGTTGCAGTATCTCATACATTCTGAGAGCAGAAACTGTAAATAGTTACTGGGCTGTCACTGCCACAGTCAGCACGAGTGCGACAGAGAGAGCGTTACCCGACTTTATCTGTAATACTTGCTTTGAATAAACTCTAGTAGTAAATATCTATATATATAAAAGAAAGTCGTGTTAGTTACACTATTTATAACTCGAGAACGGCTGAACGGATTTGATTGAAAATTGGTGGGGCGGTAGCTTAGAACCAGGAGAAGGTTATAGGACTTTTTATCCCGTTCCAGTGGAACTTGACATAATACGTGAAAACGTGTTATTAATGAAAATGACAGCCAATGACAGCAAAAAAAAATATGAATGAAAAAAAAGTCTAGCCGTTGATTATTTACAAATGGTATAAAAAAGGAGAACCAACAGCTAAAATGTCGTCTATAGTTAAATATGGTTGAATATTTGATAATTTGAAATTTTGAAGTAGACAGTTGATATGTCAGTTTCGAATTTCTAATTTCTATTAGCTTATTGTACGGATATTATCATTAGCAATACGATGCCGCGTCCAAGATAATCTGATCTTTCGCGACAAAGCCGTAATGCAACTAGGATTCGAAACATTGCGAATGAAAGAACTGAAGAACAAGAAATTGGAAGTGAAGAGCGCCGCGGTAGTATGGCTCGAATTCGTGCTTCTCAATCACAAGAGCAAAGAGAGGTAGCCCGTGAAACGGCTCGGTTGGCAATGAGGAATCGTCGAGCAAACCTCAGAGATCAAGAACTAGATAACTAACGACGCACAAGAAGAAATTTATCAAGTACTGATTGTGGCATGTTCACGGGTCGGAAGACCATCAGCGTTATTTGTTCTTGCGCCTGATAATAAAACGAAAAATGTAGTCTATCACAAGGTGCTTCAATGAAGAGTGAAAACGAAGCACCAAAATACATGGCAAAGATATTGTTACCTAAAATACACAAACCCGAGGATCCGCTGCGTCCCATTGTAAGCCAGATTGACACACCAACATACAGTCTGGCCCAGCACGTAGCGAAGGTGCTCTCACTACTAAGAGGACACACAAGAGCACATACAAAGGATTCATAACATTTTGTAAGTGAGACTAAACATATACATCATGCTAACAATTAAACCATGGTCAGTTTTGATGTTCAGTCTGTGTTTACCTGTCTACCTGTAGCAGACTGCATCACAATAGTATCAAAGAAGCTAGAGGAGAACAACATGCCAGAGGAATATGCTGAATATACTTAAACGGTAAATCTAACCACAATCCAACACAGTTAGCTACAGTGGGTATATCTTTGTTTCAGAGAGCACAAGGGATCTGAGATCAGCAACACCTGACTGACGAAATACATCATGTCAAGCAAATAGTTGTCAGACACTGTGAGCAATTTCTGCGTGGATAGGACCGCAACCAACAACTAAATATGAGGGAACCAAGTTAATAACTTTGACATCAGGAAGTCTAACACCACAGTCCCCCGTGACCCCGTGAAAATAAAAAAGGAAATAAACGCGATAAAATCTGTATAATAGTTTTATTTGAATACATTAGATGGCCAATAAATAATATTTATATTTGTATTTTAAAATGAATATTTAATTAATCATTTTTTTAAATCAGCACATTTATAACATCAATGGCGAAACAAAGTTTGCCGGGACAGCTAGTATTTTATAATAGCCGTTTCCCTCGGCTCCTCTCGCGCGGTAATTCGATAAAATTAAAATAGCCTAAATTCAAAGTGAAAGTTCGAAGATTAGCCGGAATAAATAGATAGAGTTTTATTTTTTATTTACGGTATATTGTTTTAGATGCATTTTCTATAAAGCTATAAATTGATATTACTAGGAGGCACTTCAGTTTCATTTATTTGTATGGATACATATATTCATATATCCTACTAATATTATAAATGAGATAATTTGTGAGTGTGGATGTATGTTTGTTACTTTTTCACGCAAAAACTACTGAACGGATTTGGAGAAAATTTGGAACACAGATAGTTTATAACCTGTATTAACACATAGAATACTTTACTTAAGTCTACGCGGACGAAGTCGCGGTCTAGAAACTAGTAAACAATATACGGTAAATAAAAATTAAACTCTGTTAAGTCCGGCTAATCTTAGAAACAATTTAAACAATTTTGATGGGACTTTCAGACCAGTGTCGATAATTTTTGAATCCAAAATAATCATAGTAGGATGAAACCCATTTGAAAAGGAAGAGAATATAACAAAAAAAATAATAGGAAAATAATTGACAGTGGATCTGAGGTCGGGAAGTGGATAAGTTTTTAAAGGTTATAAACGGTTTATCTCGGTTAGCGGCAAAACTACAAGTCCTATGGAAGAAAGTTAAATAGCAAAGTTCATTAAATCCTAACCTTAAAGCCTTTCATTAAAAAATACTTTCAATACACATAAAAAGCTCAGTTACAGCTTGACGTGTTTGCGTTTCAGTTGCAGGATGAGGTCGTGTCTCGTGCTGTGCGTGGCGGCGGCGCTCGTCGGCGCTGCGCGCACCGAGTGTGACGCCTGCCTAGAGGGGAGCTGCTACAGAAAGCACCGCTTGCTCGAGTCAGAGGAATTTGGATCGTTTGTAGATATTGACCGGAACAGGAACATATTGTAAAGTTACATTGGATCTACATTAAAGCAGTGTCAACTGGACACCAGTCTGTGCAACACCACAACACTCGACAGTTGGAACATGCGTGGGTTGACTGTGGACCATCGCACTGGTGATTATTACGGTATACTACCCAGTGGTTATTCTAGTATTTGCAAACTGGATCTTGTTACTAAAAATATTACATTACTGTCCCCTATTATAGTGTATCGCATACTATTCACGGAAAAACTTTACTATGCGCCTTATGGCGAAGGTATCTTCACCTTTGAGGACGGAGAGGAACGAGTAGTTGCTGGAACAGAGGATTATTGTCTCTACGATTTCATTATTGATAGAAATAACAATATTTATTTTAAAACCATATCTGATAAGAATATAATACGAAGAGTGAGTAAAGGAGCAGTTGACCGGACTATTTATTCGGACAGCAGCAGCGTCTTCATAACAACGGACGCGGACGGCAATGCCGTGTTCATTAATCCGGAGTCCCACGCTGTGTATAGACACAGACGGCCAACTAATTGAGTTCGGTGCCATCAACGATAAGATGTATCATGATTATTTGTATATATGTCGCCGCCCAATAGCTTAATTCGCCGTTCAATTAACAGCCTAGGCACTTAACTAAACGGCGCCGTTCAACTAACGGCCTGAATGATATTCAGCCATTTCATCAAACAGCTAGGCAAATGACTTGGATCGATGACGTTTAACTACTTGCCTAGCCGTTTAATTACCTGCCTAGCCTGTGCATTTCAATTTAGTCCTACTTTCTGCCACCTAGCGCCGAAACTCACCAAACTGTCAATATCTCTATATTCTATATTCTCTTTGGTCAATATGGCGTCGGAAAAAAAACAACTTTGATGGAATAATTTTATTAGGTACTTAGGTTTTTACGATTTTTTTTAGATCCACCGAATCTGTTTGCCGGGTGGCGTTTCTGTGGGGTCATAAAAAAAATAACCCTAACCTAAACCCATCCAGGTCGTTCTGCTTGGGTAGTATTTTGAAAAAGTTTGGTAGTAGGTACTTAAATGTCAACCAGTTGCCTAAGCATTAGCCAGCCAGTTTATTAAATGTTGTAATAGACGATACGGCTGAATATCATTCAGGCCGTTAGTTGAACGGCGCTGTTTAGTTAAGTGCCTAGGCTGTTAATTGAACGGCGAATTAAGCTATTTGGCGGCGACATATACACACTTGGTTTGACGGAGACAATAATATTATTTATCAAGATAAATCTAAGAAACTTTTCCATTTGAAGCGAGATAGAGACGTTAGTTGCACGTATTCTATTTTGAAAAATAATATAGTTATTATTACTGAGACCGATGTAAGCACGACGACACATATATATTGAGAGGCCCACGAGTGTTACACCTGGCGGGGATACCGAGGACTGTCTTCCAGTACACCCGCTCCTTAGTCCATAGCCAGTACACCTGATGAGAGCGGTGCCAGCCCCTCCGGAACAAACTAACTAACCTCACCAGTGAGCCAATGATACAGGACATGAACAGCGGAGCAGCCCCTCTAGCCAAGTTGCTTCGTCTGCATTCGTTTCTACAAATCGCTACGCTTCATGTATAGAAATGGCATAAGTCACGTGATCTACTTATCGACTTGTAATGTCATTTCCATACATTTATGCGTAGCGTTTTGTAGAAACGCTTGTAGACGAAGCCACTTGGCTAGGAGGGCTGGTGTAGCTGTCCGTGTCCCAAGTTGCCAACTATCAAAGTGGACTTTAATTAAACATTTAGACAAGTACAACAAGTAGATCAATAAAGTATGTATTAAGAGTGTTTATCAAAATATAAAAATTAAACGTTTTTGTAATTAGTAACCTTATCAATCAGTGTTTACCATATATATACTATTAATATGTTATTTTGTACCTACTTAATTGATTCTGTTTTGAATTAATTGTTATAAACTAAGCACCTAAATAGCACCTTAACAGTGATAGCCGATTGGTTAAGCGCGCGTCTTGCGGGCACTGGGTCCTGGGTTCGAACCGCGGCTCGCTTCGCTGGCTTTTCGAAAAACCCAGCGGTGCGTATCATCATTTCTATAATATGATTATCACTCGCTTAGGGTGAAGGAAAACACCGCAAGGAACCTGCATATCTTAGAAAATCTAACCAATTTTCGAAAGACTTGTGAAATCCACCAATGCGCACTGGGCCATAATGGCCACGTAGTGAGGGGAGGCCAGTGCCCAGGAGTGGGACGTCAGAAAGGCTAAACTATTCTTGTTTAATTATTTTTATTATTATTATAAGCCCCTAATGTATGTTCCTTCAAAGTCGTACCCCCCTCCTGCTGAGGGGGCAGGTGCGGTCCATTTGTCTGAGTTTGAGGTAACTCTCGAGTAATGAAGGTATGCGTCATGTTGTCGCGGACTGCTTCATACCTAGAACGTGTGAGCAGGACATAATCGTGCTGTCTCGCTGCTTACCTGAAACAAAAACAGAACAGTTCGTATTCCATGTGCGAAATCCATTACTAATAAATTTATTTGGTATAAATCATACAATTTACTTGCAATCAATAAGAAAGGATTTTTAAAAATGCAGCCTCTAATAGGGTAAAGTAGGGGAAATGTATTTGAAACGTGGAAGTACATGTAATATTGAGACGACCACGAGCAGTAGACCTGCTCCTGAGTCCTGAGTTTTGACAAATCTTGCACAGGAACACCGTCACAACTGACGTATTCAGATACGCGATACGTCAGTTTTGACGTATTGCGAGTCGATCGAGATGCCAGCGCTTAGCCACGTGGTATTTTTCTTCTTTGGTTTTAAGCCCAATATCGCGACTTTTCAACGATAAAGCTTGCTTAAAGTGAAAATTACATCCTTTAGTTATAGCATTGACAATTGTATTGCGCAGAGCATTAACGACTGCTATTTCAAAGTCAACAATAACTGTATGATATGGGTCCTTCCAACACGTGTTGTTTTATTAAGTTAAGCATAACTTTGTATGTTTTGCAATTAGTTCGCTAGAAGAATGAATACATTGGGGTATGTTGATAATGTTAACAATATACTTAAGTACCTTTTAGAAAATAAACTATGATAGGTTCGTATATTATTTTAAGTTTATCACAATTCTAACTAGCACTGCAAGGAAGGTTAGAGGTGCGAAACTGCATTCCTTGAACAACTTCAACTAAAATTTGTGATATAAATCGTTTAACGAAATATTATCAGTGGAGTACTTTGAGAACAATTACTGATATCTATTTAGCAGAAAGGGAACCAAATAATGAGTATTTTCGAATAATAAACATTCCTTTAAGTAACTTGGGAATTCTTATCTTTTTAGAACAAAAGAATGGTGTACTTTGGAAATAAGCCCCCATGAAGAATGCATGATCAGCTAATGATGCATTGTTATGTATAACTCAATTTGCACTTTACGCCGTGTGCATAGAGTCTAAAAGTGAAATGTGTATCTGGGTCGGCTTTGTAGATCAGGCCTATATAAATATCCCTGGACAACGGCGCTCTGCTCCATTTAATAGTGCTTCAGTCACAAGGTGAGTTCCAGTATCTCATACATTCTCGTGTTGCTCTTCAAGTGATGCGGGTCTTGTTTACGAGCAAAAACTGTAAATAGTTACTGGGCTGTCATTGCCACAGTCAGCACGGGTGCGACAGAGAGAGCGTTACCCGAATGTCTCTGTAATACTTGATTTGAATACATTCTAGTAGAAAATATATTTTAAAGTAGCAGTTTCCTTCAGCTCCGCTCGCGCGTTATTAGATAAAATAAAAGTATCCTTATATTATCAGCTATGTGCCGGTAAAAGTCTCGTCAAAATCGGTTCCATTGTTTCAAAGATTAGCCGGACAAAATAGATTTCTTTATTTTATTTAACGTATATTCTTTCAGATACGTATTTTATAAAGCTATTATTTTGAAATTACTAACATACACTTCAGTTTCATTTATTTGTATAGATGGATCGATTCATATATGTGATTAAAATTTCTTATTTATTGCAATGAAGACTACCAATATTTCTGTTTCAGAATCGCGACACAGATCAGCGGTCTACAATCCATCGCAGCTTGGTTTCATCAGCAACTAAGTACGAGGCACACAAGTATTTATACTTTATCAATAGGTATTATTATTATATCAGCTGTGCCCGCAACTCGTTTCAGTGGGCGAGCATACCCTCAAACCCTTTTTCTGTATTAAATTAAGTAAGATCTACTTTCGGCCCGTACCTCTAAGAATTTACAATTTCATGTGCTTATGTTATTTCTAACCTCATATAACTTGCTTAAGCGTCAAGGTAAATTTGCACTGCCTGACATGTCTTTTGAAATAAGAGTGAAGTTCCCCGATCAGCGCTGGGCCAGCGTGGTGAAATGTCTCTCAAATCGTCTTCGCAGTGCGGGGGAGTGTGCTGGTATAATTAAGAGTAAAAACCGGAACAACAAAAAAAAATTGAATTGGATTCAAATATATCAAAATTTTAAAGTCTTTCATTTAAAAACCCGTTCGATACACATAAATTACAGTTAGACGTGTTTGCGTTTCAGTTGCAGGATGAGGGCGTGTCTCGTGCTGTGCGTGGCGGCGGCCCTCGTCGGCGCCGCGCGCGCCGAGTGTGACGCCTGCATAAATAGTAACTGCTACCAAAAGCACAGCTTGCTCGAGTCAGAGAAATTTGGAATTTTTTTTGGCATTGACAGGAGCAAGAACATATTGTATAGAAAAATCGGATCTAAATTAAAACGGTGTCAACTAGACACTGGTCTGTGCAACACCACAACACTCGAAAATTGGAGCATAAATTGGTTGACTATGGACCAGCGCACTGGTGATTATTACGGTATACTAAGCGATGGTTATTATAGTCTTTACAAATTGGATTTTGTTAATAAACATAAGACATTACTGGTTCGTCGAGTGTATCGCGTACAATTTAAAGATAAACTTTACTATGCGCCTTATGACGAAGGTATCTTTACATTTGAAAACGGAGAGTCACGAGTAGTTGGCGGAACAGAGGGATATGATGACTTGTATTTCATTGTTGATAAAAATGACTATATCTATTTTCAAACCGTGGCTGATAAGAATATAATACGAAGAGTGAGTAACGGAGTGGTTGACCGGACTATACATTTGGACAGCGGGAGGGTCTTGATGACAACAGACGCAGACGACAATGCCGTCTTCATTAATCCGGGGTCCCACGCTGTGTATAGAGACACAGACGGTCAACTAGTTGAGTTCGGTGTCATTAATGCTGAGATATATCATGATTATTGCTATATACACACTTGGTTTGACAGAGACAACAATATTGTTTATCAAGATAAGTCTTATAATCTTTTCCATTTGAAGCGAGTTGGAGACGTTAAGTGCACGTATTCCATTTTACCAAATACAACGATTATTACCGAGACCGTTGTAAGTACGACTACATACAATGTTGAGACGACCACGAGTGTTACACCTGGCGGGGATACTGAGGACATGTCTTCCAGTACACCTGCTGCTGAGTCCACAGCCAGTACACCTGATGAGAGCGGTGCCAGCCCCTCCGGAACACCTCACCAGCGAGCCATTGATACAGGACATGAACAGCAGAGCAGATGCAGCTGTCCGTGTCCCAAGTTGCCAAATATCACAATCAACGAGGAGTTTATTTAAACATTACTCATATGTTAATTAAATAAGTAGATTATTAATGTATGTATTTAGAGAGTGTAACAAAATGTGCACATAAAACTTTTGTGTAATTAAATACCTTATTGTTCACTGTGTAACGTGTTTTTCTAATCATCACACAGTTACACACCATCAGCTTAGTCAGTAGTTCACATGTGATCAGGGAATGTACTTGGGGTACAACAAAAGTAACGACAGGATTCCCGAGTCCAAGTGTATTTTATGTTAGTGGTCATATAGCTTCCGTTAGTGCGGCCACATCATCATGATTACATGTAGGTACTGTCTTACACAACCTTCAGGACATCTTCGCAAGCATTAGCATCAGCTGCACATAATGGCTATCATAAACGCTATGGTATGTCCTGTTTGGTTAAGTACCTGTCTGATTTGCTTCACATGGTATTCTGATGTTAAATGATAGGAACTCGGGATTTTACATTATATATTTTAATTATTGATTAGGTTGTTGGTTTTATAAGTCTTTCAAACGACCCCTGTTAACAAATGAATAATTTTAATTAGAGACCGCGTGGATGTTTTACGTGAGAATATTTGCTCGTTTTTATTTAATTTGTAATTTTCAGATCCCTGTTTATTTATTGTTCTATTTCTTTCTGACTGCAGCGACAACGTTCGAAATAAACGGCTTTTTCTTTATTCGTTTGTAAGAACTTAAGCAAGCGTGGTTTTTAGTGATTACATGATTTTATCTTTTGATGCCATGATTCAACCAAGTTCATTGTTCGATGACTTCGTCCTTCGCAATTTCATAAATATATTGAAAAAGACGCTTTGTCCAGCCAAGTGGATACTAAATAAAGATTAAATTTGGTAACATTTTCAGTATTAGGGGCTTCTTCTTTCGATTATAGCTAACCAACCTTCGTCTACAATATCAATTGGATGATGAGCTAAAGCATTTCACTCAGCCACGTGGTATTTTTCTACTTTGGTTTTAATCCCAAAATCGCGACTTTTCTTCGATAAAGCTTGTTTAAAGTGAAGTTTATTATTATATTATTAACGACCGCTATTTCAAAGTCAACAAAACCTGTATGAGGGTTCCATCCAGGCACGTGTTGTTTTTATTAAGTTCAGCATAACTTTGTAATTTGTAATACAATAGGGCATATTGTTAAAGTTTACAATATCAGTCACTTTTAGAAAAAAATCGGCGATAGGTTAGTTTAATGTTTTAAGTCGTTTATCACAATTAATTCCTTGCAGTGCTAATTCTCTAATTAAGTGAGAAGGGTTAGAGGTGTGAATCTGCATTTTAATCTTAAAACAATCTGAAATTAGTGATTTAAATCGTTTAACGAAATATAAATACGGATATAGTTGACATTTGAGACATTTTTTGATGTTTATTTTTACTTATTTACCGTCAGGGGGATGCACGATTGTTATTTAATTATAAAAAAACTTTGTGAATGATGGTACCTAGTGAAAATTTCACAGGTAATTATTTAGAGATTAACAGGTTAAGAATTGATAAAGAATAACCAGTGGAGTACTTTGAAAACAATTACTGATATCTATGGAGCACAATAGGAACAAAACAATAAGTATTTTATATAACAAAAAATCCTTTAAGTTACTTGGGAATTCTTTTCTTTTTAGAACAAAAGAATGGAGTACTTTTTTAGATAAGGCCTATATAAATATCCCTGGACAACGGCGCTCTGCTCCAGTTACAATAGTGCTTCAGTCACAAGGTGAGTTCCTTCTCGTGTTGCTCTTCAAGTGATGCGGATCTTGTTTGTGAGCAAAAACTGTAAATAGTTACTGGGCTGTCATTCACACAGTCAGCACGAGTGCAACAGAGATAGCGTTACCCGACCTTATCTGTTATACTTTCTTTGAAAAAACTCTTTTAGTAAATATATTTTAAACTAGCCTTTTCCATCGGCTCCGCTCGCGCGTTACTTCGATAATATTAAAGTAGTCTAAGTTACTCCTCATTTCAACAGCTATCTGCCAGTGGAAGTCCCTCCAAACTTGGTACAGTTGTTTCGAAGACTAGCCGAAACAGGTAGAAATACTTTTATTTTTTATTCGCCGTATATTCCTTAATATGCATTTTCTATAAAGCTATTATTTTTAAAATATAAACATACTCCTTAGTTTTATTTATTTGCATAGATGCAAAGATTCATATAATCTTATATATTTCAATGACGACCACCAATATTTCTGTTTCAGAATTGCAATACAATACTACAATCTATTGCGGCTTCGTATCATGACCAAGTAAGTACGAGGCATACGAATATTCACATAATTTGTTAATAGGTATAATTAATTTATTATTGTACCAGCTGTGCCCGCGAATCGTTACAGAGAGATTAAGTGAAGGCCCAAAAAAAATTAAAAAATAACGGTGCTATCTAGGGACGCCCGAAAGAAGCAAAGCTTCATAGTTTTAGCTTGTTTATTTATACCTTTATAGTAGATCATTTTTTTTTTTGAAGCAGTGTATAGTTTTCTTATAATACGAAAGATGGTGCTTTTCATGAAACAAGTGCTATTTTATTTCGACATTTTCTAAAATAATATTCTAAGCAACAATAAGTACGTAATTTTGTGCAGGTAAGATTTATTTAATAAAACATTAACATCTCTGCAGTGTCAAAAGAACTAGTTAAACAGTTCGGAATGAGTAAAAAAAAATTTAAATAGCTATTGTAAAAGTTCACTTTAAATATCCTAAAGCAGAACTGTAGTTACATATGCTTAATAATCTACCTAAAATATTGCAAAACATTACCAATATTTAGGCTAAGCTACGAAATTACATAAAAACAGTATTTTAATTTTTAAGTAAACATGTTAGCATGGCTCCTGCGCAAGGATGACACGCAAAATGGTTGAAATATACATTTTAAAAAATACTCATCTACGTAAGAACGTTAAAAGGTTCTAACCTTCAGGCCAAATTAATAGAAGGGCACCACAGCTCTGACGTCATCCTGTAACGATACGTCATCTGGCGATTTGCACAGATAGAGTGGCCGCGCGGCGAGCGCCCCGAATGTCCGTATAGAAGCTTCGCTTCAAAAACTTATGTTTAATGCACAGAAACAGCTCAGTTACAGCTTGACGTGGTTGCTTTTCAGTTGCAGGATGAGGGCGTGTCTCGTGCTGTGCGTGGCGGCGGCGCTCGTCGGCGCTGCGCGCGCCGAGTGCGACGCCTGCCTAGAGGGGAGCTGCTACAGGTAGCACAGCTTGCTCGAGTCAGAGGAATTTGGAGTGTTTTTAGACATTGACAGGAGCAGGAATATAGTGTTTAGTACAATCGCATTTACATTACGGCAGTGTCAAATAGACACCGGTCTGTGCAACACCACAAGACTTGACAAATCCATTTATCGGTTGACTGTGGACCAGTGTACTGGTGATTATTACGGTGTACTACGCGATGGTCCTTATAATCTTTACAAATTGGATCTTGTTAATAGAAACAAGACATTACTGGTTCGTAACGTGAATCAAATGACATTCAATAATAAACTGTACTATACATCTGATCGCTACGATATCTTCACCTTTGAGGATGGAGAGACACGAGAAGTTGCCGGGACGGAGGAATATGATGTCGATTACTTCATTGTTGATAAAAATGACAATATTTATTTTAAAACCATATTGGAAATGAATATAATACGAAGGGTGAGTAATGGAGCGGTTGACCGGACTATACATTTGGACAACAGCAGGGTCTTGATGACAACGGACGCGGCCGGCAATGCCGTGTTCATTGATGCGCAGTCCAACGCTGTGTATAGAGAAACAGACGGCCAACTGGTCGGGTTCGGTGCCATCAACGATGAGATAAATGATGAATGGCGTGCCCCATTTCTGTTTGACAGAGACAACAATATTATTTATCAACATGCCTCTTCGAATCTTTTCCATTTGAAGCGAGATGAAAACATTAATTGCACGTATTCTTTATCGCAAAATACAGTTATTATTACTGAGGGCGTTGCAAGCACGAATACACATAATATTGAGACGACCACGAGTGTTACACCTGGCGGAGATGCTGAGGACATGTCTTCCAGTACACCTGCTGCTGAGTCCACCACCATTACACCTGATGCCAGCCCCTCCGGAACACCTCAGCAGCGAGCCAATTATATATTTTTTTTAATTGTTTTTCTCTTTATTAAAACTCTGTTATGACATCATAAACAGATAACATCCAACGCGATTTTGATACAGATGATGATGTAGGAGATGAACAACAGCGGAGCAGGTGCAGCTGTCCGTGTCCCAAGTTGCCAAATATTACGATTAATGTGGAGTTTAATTAAACATTGTGGAATAAGTCATACTAATAAATTAAACTCCACTTCTATCGTAATATTTGGGTTAAAGAAGAATGTATTCGGAGAGTTTGATTAAATATAAACTATTTATTATCTTTTTGCAATTAAAAACTTTATCACACATTGTTTACAGTTAATATGCTATTAATATTTGTTTATACAAGAACCCACTTAATTAAATGTGCTTTGAATTAAATAAATGTTGTTAACACCTAAATGTTACGTGTTCCTTCAAGGTTGTACCCCTCTCCTGCCGAGGGGGCAGGTGTGTCTAAATTTGCGAAAGCTCTGAGATAAACGTCTTGTATTATAATATATATAATACGGGGATGCTCAGAGAGGACAGACTTTTTTATGACAATGTTGACAAACAAGATTCCAACCCGCCTGAAGTTAAGCAGTTCCCGTAGCCTCAGGTGCTTGTAATACCGGAGGAATTTAAGATAATTTTTCTTCACCGTCTAATCCCTGGCTCCATAGCCCCCCTAACTAGGAACTAACATAACCTAATCACACATCCGTATTCTGGTTTTGGTTACTGTTCTAACCTAACCTAAGCCTAACCTAAGTCATAGCGCCCCGAAGGCTACACGACCGAAACGAACACACGGACCGAATTTTTGCTTACCGAAAGCGTGGTTGATCTAATTTGTCCTTATTTCTAGTATTATAACAATGACTATCACCTAGCTTTTTAAAGAGATGTAAGTTTTGTCTGGTATACAGTATGTTCTCATAGATATATTGACATGGGACAGTCATAACATTGATTTCCTTAAAAAGATTCATCAGGGAATCGCGACTACCTAAATTAAAGATGGCCCTAATGGCCCTCTTTTGTAAAATATAAACCGATTCGATGTCAGCCGCTCTGCCCCACAAAAGTATACCATACGACATGACACTATAAAAATAACTGAAATAAACTATTCTCGCAGTTTCCACATCAGATGGCTGTCTGATTTTTCTGACAGCGTAGGCGGCGGAGCTGAGCCGCTTAACTAGAGCTGTTATATGTGGGCTGTTATATACTGTTAATATACTAATGATATTATGCATGAAGTACCTACTTAATTGAATGTGTTTTGGATTAAATGTAAACTAAACACCGCAATGTTATTATTAATTACTACTTAAACGTTGTAGGTTTAAATAAAAAAAGGAAAATAATATGTAGTTCATAGAAATAGTATATACTAACCTACCTAGAGTTTACAATAAATGTATCCTTGAAATAATAATAAAAAAATATTCGAATATGTTTGTTTGTTTAACAGCTAGCGGCGGCCTCGCTCAGGGTTATTAAATTGGTTTATTGTCATTGTTCAATTTAGTTTATTTAACATACATGTCGACAAATTTATTCCCTAAATTTATATAGCACTAGTGACCCGCCCTGGCTTCGCTTGGGCGCGCCCTAACCTTCTAAAACATCTCATCAGAACATAACCCTTTCACACAGTGATTTCAAATAATCAATTAATCAGCTCTGATTAATTACTGTCATTCCTTTTATTAAATCTGTAATTATGTTTAATGCGGTCGTTTGTAGAATTGAAGATCGGGGTGATACAATTGTTTGACGCTATCCAGGGTAAAAATATTTAAAACAAAATTAAGTTGTATAAAGCAGTGATAGCCGATTGGTTAAGCACGCGTCTTGCTACCAGGTCTCGGGTTCAAACCCCGGCTCGAACCTCTGGATTTTTCGAAATCTATGAGCGAATCATAATTTATATATGATTATCACTTGCTTACGGTGAAAGGAAAACATCGTGAGGAAACCTGCATGTCTTAGAAGATTTAACAAATTTTCGAAAGACATGTGAAATCCGCCAACCCGCACTGGGCCAGCGTGGTGGATTATGGCCTGAATCCCCCTCGTGTTGAGGGGAGGCCCGTGCCCAGGAGTGGGACGTCAAAAGGGCAATTTTTTTTTTTTTTTAAGTTGTATAATGACATTACAGCAATCTAGATCGCGCGTGGATTACGAGTTTACGACGGATGTATTATGAATGAAGTCGATTGAATGACGACGGACAGACGCACGAATAATGTGTGACGATGAGCAGCAGGCGCCGTGAGGAATCAGTTGATGATGCAATGTTATGTATAACTCGACTGCGTAAATGAGGCCCGATATAGTTTTTCAGGGCAACGGCGCTCAGCGTCAGTTAATAGTGTTTCGGTAGCGAGGGGAGTCGGACACATTCTTGTGTTGTTCACCAAATTTATTGGAGTGCGTCTAAATGCCAGCTGATCAATGTAATGCTGGGCAATCTTTAAACAGATACTGGACTGTCATTGCCGTAAGTTAGCGTGAGTGCGACAGTGATATAGCGTTACCCAAGAAGCTTGGATTAAGTGTTATGTATAAAGTTCTTGGCGTTACCCGACTATCTCTCCACTACTTCATTTGTTTAAACTCTAGTTTTTTTTTTTTTGAATATATTTAATGTTAGTTTATCACATTACTAGTACTCCCGTTAGCCCCTCCAGCTAAGCTAATGCTTGTGTTAGGAGTGGGCCCACGTCGATAGCTTAATGGCCAGGATGGGGATCGAATCCAAAAACTCGGCTAAGAGGGCGGCCCATCTATCCACTGGGCTATTGACGCTATTATTTAGTTGCAAATATATTTGAAACTAGCTGAGCCCGCGACTTCGTCCGCGTGGAATTTAACTTAACCGCTCCCGCTCCCGCGTTCTGAGCCCGCGCGACAGGACCCATTTTTTTAATTTTGTTTTTCTAAAATAAAAGTAGCCTTAGTTACTGCTTATAACAACAGCTATCTACCAGTGAAAGTCCCGTCAAAATCGGTCCAGCCGTTTCGGAGATACTCTTTGATTTCATGTGTTTTTATTTTTTTACGCGGAACCCCTAATTGTTTTTCTAAAATTAAAGTAGACTTAGTTACTCCTTAAAACATCAGCTATCTGCCAGTGAAAGTCCCGTCAAAATCGGTTCAGCCGTTTCGGAGATTACCCGGAACAAACACACAGACAGACAGACAGACAAAAAAATAATTACAGCTTTGACTCAATGTATCTTGGTATCGGTTTAAAGAAATTTATTTCTCATAAGAACTTACAGTCCACTTAAAATGAGATACAGTAATAAATAATATAACAGGTAGGTAGGTTCGCCTCCAGTGCGATAAGAGTTACAAAGAAGTTACGAGGGATGCCTTTTAAGTTTTGTCGTTTGAAGAAAAAAACACAACTAGAACCTTATAGTACTTTTTATTGTTTTTCAAAGTATTCACCACGTAGCTTAATACACTTTTCCATTCGCTCAAACCAGTTATTATAACATTTATACCACTCTAAAGTGGGGGTGTTCAAAATGGCTGACTTGAAAGCGTCGACTGCTTTTTCACCGGACTGGAACCTTTAACCACGAAGACTTTTCTTAATTTTAGGAAATGTAAATAAATCGTTAGTGCTTAGGTCAGGACTGTATGGAGGATGGTCAAGAATTTCTACTTTTTCCTGCTTCAAATACTCAATCGTTTGACGAGCGCTGTGTGAGATTGCGTTGTCGTGGTGCAGGATGATGCGTCGCTTTGAGTTAGATTTTCGAAGTTGGCGATGACTTGTGGTAAACAAACTGTGGTATACCACTCTCCATTAACCGTTCTACGATCTTCAAGTGCAATAGTCGCAATATGGCCGGTCTTTCCAATGAACGTGGCCACCACCTTCTTTGAAGTGCTTCGAGAACGAACAACTTTAGTCGGTTTTGGCTTGTCTTGAAAGACCCAGATTGTAGATTGTTGTTTGGAATCAGGATCGTAGGCATAGATCCAAGATTCGTCACCACTGATGATATCGTAGACGTGATTTGACTCTCCTTGGTTGAACCTTTGCAGAGTTTTCTTACACCATCTGACGCGGGCCGCCTTGTGATCGTCGGAAAGCAGATGCGGTATCCAACGGCAATCTAGCTTTCTTACACCAAGCGCTTCATGCAAGATTTTCTGAATGGTTGTCCCTGAGATGCCTAATAGAGCCTCTATCTCTCGATACGTCACATGACGATCTTAGAGAATTTGTTGTCTCACAGTAATTATGTTATCTTCAGTGAAGGCGGATTTTGGCCGTCCTTCGCGAGATTTGTCACTAAGACTAGTATGTCTACGCTGGAATTATAAATACCAGCGTTCGACAGTCCGCAGACATGGGGCTTCATCACTGAACACAGATGTTAGCTCTTCAAAACACTGAAGCCGTGTCAGGCCTCTTCTAAAGTTGTAGAAAATTATTGCACGAACATTTTCCTTAGAAAGATTCATTTTCGTACGTACCCTGACAGATTCTAATCGACGCTGTGACTAAACAATAGCATCAATCCCAAAACTTTCAATTGTTTTGAGATTCGAAATTTAAACACATTCGAATATAGAACAGTTCCAAATTCAAAATTGCCGGGAAATATGGAAACGACAGAACTTAAAAGGCATGCCTGGTACATTATAATTATTATACCAGCGGCGGCCGCGATTCTTTATCGTGAGATTAAGACACGTCCAAATAGCCCGAATTTACTGTTGGAGAGCGAAGCAGGAGGCTCACTTGGGATTGGTCCAACTCCTCAGGGTCGTGGGGCCTGCATGGTCCATCTCTCATTGGATGTTGAAGCTATTGATGTTTTCCACACGATCGTGTATTGTATTGTTAGTTGCAAGTTCTGAACGTGACCACACATAGATAAATATTTATTTTCAGTTGTTGGTAATATTGACTGACTCAGTTTGGCCAACCTTGGGTAAAGATCTTGGATCATGATTGGTCGATTTAATCTATGCGCGGGATGCGCCCGCGTATGACACAAGGACGCGACCTAATTAGTCGGGGAGTCTTCTGCAATACGTAATTGAGGCTGGTCCTGTGTTTCGCACAATGACGTAGGTTAGGTGACGCCTTACGGACTCGCTCCCGGATGAACGGCTAGCCGTCGCGTGTGCGAGGATTGTACAGAACGTTAAGGTTGGCTAAACTGAGTCAGTCAATAGTACCAACACCCGAAAATAAATGTAGAATATAAAAAAGAGATGAGAATAGTTTCACCACATGAAAGTCCGAACACAAATTAAATAAAAAAACTATGTTCAATGCACAGAAACAACTCAGTAAAAGCTTGACGTGGTTGTCTTTCAGTTGCAGGATGAGGGCGTGTCTCGTGCTGTGCGTGGCGGCGGCGCTCGTCGGCGCTGCGCGCGCCGAGTGTGACGCTTACATCGATGGGGAGTGTTATCACAAGCAATGTCTGCCCGCTGCCAGGCCTCTAGACATCGACAGAAACAGGAACCTACTGTATGTTAACGATGGAAATAGATTAAGGGTGTGTCAGCTAGACACTCAGCTGTGCAACACGACGAGCTACGCATGGGACGTGCAGCAGTTGTCTGTGGACCAACGCAATGGCGATACTTACGGTATGATTGACGATTTTATGTACAAATTGGATCTTGTTAATAACAAAACGGAATTACTGGTTCATGGCGGAGTGGGCCACATCAAATTCAAAGATAAACTTTACTACACGGCTCATGGCAATATTATGTATAGTATTGAGAATGGGAAGTCAGAAAGAGTTGCTGGATCTGGACCATATTTAATCTATAGTTTCGTTATCGATAGAAATGACGATATTTATTTTAGAATCCAATCTTTTGGATTTAGAATAACAAGGCTGAGTAAAGGAATTGTTGACATGCATATACAATGGGACGAAAGTGACTTTTTGACAGTAGACAGAGACGGCAATGCCGTGCTCATTGATCCGAAGTCAGGCACTGTATACAGGGCAACTGGCGGTAACCTCACTGAGATAGGCATCATCAACGAAACGATACATGAAAATGATCATTACAATGAATATACATTGAATAACGTACCCTTGTTTGACAGAGACAACAATGTCATTTATAGAAATAACTCAGATGTTTATATCTATCTGAAACGAGAAAGTACAATTAATAATATGGAGACGTTCACTTGCAGTACACCTGCTCCTGGGTCCGCAGCCAGTACACCTGGCGAGAGTGGTGTCCTCTTATTATTATCTTGTCTCACCTTGATTTACTTCAGTTTATCTCTATCGTCTAGTTCATAGTATACAAATGTGGTTTTGTACATTTCTTAATATTTTTTACCTACTAACTAGTTATATTAGTATAAGTTACAATAGTATTGTCATATCACCTACAATATTGTAAATTTAATTTAATTTAATAAATATAGTTGAATTGACATTTTGTTTTGTATCATTATTCTATTTGTTTTGTAATAAATGTAGTCGGTATGTAAATGGTGTGTGTTCATTTCCCTCTCCTGCCGAGGGGGCAGGTTTGATCCATTTTTACTTGGGTTCAGCAAAGCCAAAGGGAAGGCTTATGTTATATAGCTTTCATTTAAACTATGTAATCAAAACTGACACAACAAAACCACGGAGCAGGAAGACATCAACGGGTGACCACATCATAAAGTATGCAGTTATTATGCATGTCACAAATATGTGATACTATATTGACAGACGTGTATAGGGAGTGTATTTGTAAAATACCCCCATTTTGTACGTTAAATTAAACGCCAAAAACTGCTTCCGATTGGCTTCTAACCTAGACACATCGATAGAGAATCCTAAACCCTATCGAACTGTATATAAAACTTATTTTCGACCAAAGTGGCATTTCGTTTGTTTTTCCACTCCACCGCCGATATCAGCCAGGAGGGAAAATTGCATATCATTAGACTACCTGACACTCATCATAGACTAATTTATAAGAAGGGAAATCCTGATTAACTGACTGACTGACTGACTGACTTAACAACGAAGAGCCGACATTACCAACGTTAATAACATTAAATTGGTATAGAAGATATATTTTATGGCGTAGACAAGCAATTAATAATAAACCCTTAAGGGGGATGAATAGGGGATGGAAGTTTGAATGGGGGTCCCAACTTTATTGAGGCTAAATACATGAAAATTAATATGAAGACAACAATTTATTGAGGCCATGATATTATTGCATTTAGGAATAACTATTTAAAATATGTATTTCAGTGTATTTGAATATTCAGAAGTGCCACGGGCGAATAATGAGGAATCACATACGGTAGATAGGTATATTTATAGTACATTACTGCCGTGGTCTGTTGAGTCCGAAATACTTTTGGCGAATCGAGGGCGTAGTGCTGTGACTTTGAACCCGACAGTTGGGCGCCTTGAGAAATCCCTCGAGGCGACCTCGGTCGAGTGTGAGTACAACTCATGGGGCATCGTCTTGGAACATAAATCCTAATCGTTTAACCATTTCCAGTTCTGCTGAAATTTTTCCGTCGGATTATTTAATTAACAATATTGATAAGGAACATTTTACAAAAACAGGATAAACTACTAGTTACAAGGTTATTTGTGTTCCGAATTCTGAAGGTATGTATGTTACTGTGGGAGTGCGAATAAAGGCTGTTCGTAAAGTTACCGCAGCGAGTTGGTACACACGCACGCTATATACTCAAGCCTGTATCCAGCGGGGTAGGCAGCGGCCCCTGGTTGCCACTTGCTGCGATGCTGACACACCTCTTTCACTTCATCCACATTCACATATCTCCTCTCCATCCGAAGTGCTTTTATTTACAGACAGTTATATTATGACACTTACATAATATACAACTATTGTCCATAAATTTTCCAAAAAAAAAACTGGGTTATCTAGATCCTGTACTGATCCGATAAAAACTAAAAAAAACTAAATTATTAGTCAAACAAAACTACCATTCGCGCACGCGCTGAGTGTCCTATAAGTGATCACACCTGCCGCCCTCCGCGCCCCCGCGCACCCCTCCCCCCACCATGCGGCTGGTGACAGTAGCCCACATAGATGTCAGTGTATGTAGTACTACCGCAGTTGTGTCCATATTAACATGATACGTTTATTTGAGTACTAAGTGCGTACTCAAATTGAGATAATTACCGAACGTCAATGGTAAATATCAAGGTTAATCGTAATTCGGGTTTACAGCAACATAAGATATGAATAATCGGGCACGTGTAAGTGAGCTAGCCATCGCAGAAATAACAACTAATTAATCCTGTGTTCGTGGCTGGCAACGCTGTTAATTGGGAGTCCTAATCGCAGAATTTGAGAAAAACAGGAAATGGCTATCAGTTAGAGTTGGTTTATATTTCAGTAATTAAGAAGCGGCCAGGCACGTGGGACGACAAGCGATGCAGGGTTCCGTAGTTATTGCACGGTTGTTCCAAGATCTCGTCACAACATACTTAACATCACACTTGTCCCCCCCCCCCCCCTGAAGGGGTGGGTAGAGGTGTCACTGCAGTGCACCAGTATTACGTGGATGACATTTTGGTCCCAATGTAATGGGCGGCGAGCTTACTGCCATGATGTCGGGCACATGCCGGCCATCAGGGCCATACCCCACCACGCTGGCTCAGTGCGGGTTGACAAACTTCACACGTCTTTCGAAAGACAGCCTACTTCCTCACCTGTATTGGAACTGTACCTGCACCGTTCACCAAGAGAAAACGTTTGTTTGCAATGAGATTTGTTATTAAAATCAGAAAACTCTAGATGTGTCAGCCGGGGTTTGAACCTGCACACCTGTTGCACAAAGTGTGCGTTCGACCACCTGGCTATCACTGCTTAAAATAATTTCCATTGCTAGTTCTTACTATTGCATAGTTACAAAGGCTATTGCATTTTTTTTGGTGCGATCTTAAAGGGGTTCCTTGACGGACACAACGGAACCCTAAACTTGCGGAAGCCGTGTTTGTTAAGGAATATTGTACTCGACTAATTAATATTTTGTGCCCGGTAACCGTTCTGGCCAGTTCAAAAGCTAAGATCTGTGTATAAAGCTCCTGGCCGCGCCCTGCATCAGTTAATAGTTCTCCATCAGCGAGGTGAGTTCCTTCATTTTATTTATTCCTGTGTCCCTAATCTGTTTTTTTTTTATTTCAATTCACGGAGTTATTTAGCTCCACTCCGTTTACTTGATCAATTTACATCTCGCTATGGATATTAAGATCACATCTAGTTTCTAATAATAGGAAATAATAGGTAGATAATGGGAAAAGGTAAGGCA
This sequence comes from Notodonta ziczac, assembly GCA_918843915.1. Taxonomy (NCBI): domain Eukaryota; kingdom Metazoa; phylum Arthropoda; class Insecta; order Lepidoptera; family Notodontidae; genus Notodonta; species Notodonta ziczac. The sequence goes on from OU974064.1 coordinate 3,632,934, forward strand.
GATGATCTAGTTTCTCATCAAACTCACCGAGGTGTTGCGGGTTCGATTCCGGTCACAGTAAATTTCTGAAATAGCGTGTTATAATTTGTACGGCAGTTAGTTTGCAAACATACAGTTGATGTATTAGTCTGGCGATATTATATAATAAAATACCCATTCCAAGATAAAATAATCTAATAGAGTTAGGTTATCCGGGTATTTCTCTGATTTCGATCCAATTCAGCAAAAATTTGTGATTTTTTTAGATTTTGTAAATTTTCACGTATAATCAAAATATGACTGTAAATAAGCATCTCACAAATTTATTTTTTAATTGCAACAATTTATACCGGAGATATATTGTTTAGATATTTTTATTTGTGAAGGATATGATTTTTCGTCTAATGGTAATGAGTGAATTAAAGTAAATTCTTAACATTATTTTATAAGTTTAATCTTACAACCAATCAACATTTACTATATTTCCTTCTTTCCATTTTTTTCTCATTCATCTATGTAAAGCTCTTATTTGTGTCTTTACAAAATATTTATTTAGTTTTCTGATCCAGATTTATATTTTCATTTTTTTTATGCGTGAGAATTCGTCTTTTAATGTTAGAAACAAGAAAAAAATTAAAAATCCATTTTACAAAACCATCAGTTAAGCGTTTACCGTAACTATAAAAAGAGATGGAATTTAAATAACGGTAATGACGCTTACGGTTATGAAGTTTGGGGATGTTTTGATTAAAAGTGATTTTTATATCTATCATTCAACAATATATAATATTGGTAAAAGTAGACCTAAAAACCAATACTAAAGCGGTGCAAATAAAACTTAAAACGGTTAATTTACTTAAAATTTTGATATCACGGTGAAGACCAAAAACTCGTGCCAATCGTGATTTTCGACACGAATATCGAAAATATTTTGTAAGCTAAAGTGCGGGGCTTCCCTGCTTAAGATCTCTGTGTCGACTGACCAATGCGGAAGCATGCAGCGTGAGGGGTATGCGAGTAGGGGTTTTAACTTTAAGAAATATTTGCATTACCATCTCCGCTTACGATGATGACCTGTTTTCGGTGACAAAGACAATTAATTATATATTTTTTTAAAATTAAACTATACGTATCGTATGTGTAAAAATGAAATTAATTAGTCCTAATAATATATGTAACACTGACGACCGCTTGGCGCAGTGGTTCGAGGGTAGGCCGCTCGGCTCGCTGCACATGGTGGTTGCGGGTTCGATTCCCGCCGGGGCAAATTTCGGAAATGGCGTTTTCGTAATTTGTCTTGGTTTGGGTGTCACTGGGATCGCCCTCAGTCCATTGTACAGTACCCAAAGTACAAGCGTTGCTTAGTCTGCAACCATAATGTTGGTGTGTTACTCTGGCAATATTTAGGTATTTATTCCTTAAATAAGTACGAGGATACGCGACCCAATGGAATTTGACTACCCAGTTGTATCTGCGCGCTGCCCGAACAAACTGTTACATACATTGGATTCAGAGATGTCCAAAAATCGAAGCACTTAAATTAAAAAAAAACATGTGCAATGCACAAGAACAGCTCAGTTACAGCTTGACGTGGTTGTGTTTCAATTGCAGGATGAGGGCGTGTCTCGTGCTGTGCGTGGCGGCGGCGCTCGTCGGCGCCGCGCGCGCCGAGTGTGACGCCTGCCTAGACGGCGGCTGCTACAGAAAGCACAGCTTGCTCGAGTCAGAGGAATTTGGATCGTTTGTAGACATTGACAGGAGCAGGAACGTATTGTATAGTTACATTGGATCTACATTACATCTGTGTCAACTAGATTCAGGTCTGTGCAACACCACGACATTCGACAATTGGGACATATATTGGTGGACTGGGGACCACAATGGTGATTATTACGGTATACTGTTCGATTATGATTATAGTCTTTACAAATTGGATCTGGTTAATAAAGATAAGACATTACTGGTTCGTCGAGTGTATCGCATACTATACAAAGATAAACTTTACTATGTGCCTTATAGCGACGGTATCTTCACATTTGAGAACGGAGAGTCACGAGTAGTTAGCGGAACAGAGGGATATTCTGTCACTTATTTCATTGTCGATAAAAATGACAATGTTTATTTTAAAACCATATATGAAGATAATCTTATACGAAGGGTGAGTAAAGGAGCGGTTGACAGGACTATACATTCGGATAGCAGGAGGGTCTTGATGACAACGGACGCGGACGGCAATGCCGTGTTTATTAATCCGTGGAACCACGCTGTGTATAGAGACTCAGACGGCCAACTAGTCGAGTTCGGTGCCATCAACGATGAGATATATTATAATTCTTGGTATATATCAACACGGTTTGACGGAGACAACAATATTATTTATCAAGATGGCTCTAAGAAACTTTTCCATTTGAAGCGAGATGGAGACGTTAAGTGCACGTATTCTATTTGGCAAAATACAGTTATTATTACTGCGACCGCTGAAAGTACATCTGCATATAATATTGAGACGACCACGAGTGTTACACCTGGCGGGGATACTGAGGACTATGACGACATGTCTTCCAGTACACCTGCTGGAAATACTGACGACAATGATGACGTGTCTGTAAGTACACCTGCGCCTGACTTCGCGGCCGGTACACCTGACGAGAGCGGTGCCAGCCCCCCCGGAGCAGCCGGACAACAAGCCCCTCACACAGGAGATGAACAGCAGAGCAGGTGCAGCTGTGCGTGTCCCAAGTTACCGAATATCACGGTCAAAGTGGAGTTTAGTTGATGCTTATTTCCCAATAGATTATTTTGTTTAAACTTACGATTTAAAAATACCAATTCTATAAACTAGACGATGGAGATAACCAAAAGTAAATTAGGTATAGACAAAATAATCTATGAGAGAGTAACAAACGATTGAATCAAATTTATCATGTATGCTGTGTCGTTATTTAAATATATTTATTTGTAATGTAATCTTTATAAACCTACCGGGTATACTAATATTAATAACAATAATATTGATACATTAAAGGTGAAATGGCCAGTCGTGTGCTATCGAAGGTATTATAAGATGGCGCTGGTGTCAGCAATTTCAGCTTATTTAATTGTTAAGAAACCATTTATAAGATGTTTGCAGTCAACACTTAGTACACTGCATTGAGATGCATGATGCAGTAATATCAACCTGAAATTGTATATAATCAAAGCATTTCAGCAAACCATTTCTGACACATTATATTGTATACATACACGCAGATTGACTTCAAATAGTATTTGTGTTGAATTTCTTCTTCTGAATTACATATATACCATACGCTTAAGTTAATGTGTGTGTGTTTTTTCAACGCGGTTCCCAGTTCCCGCGTGGTATATAGCTCAGTTGTGCGGTGTGTCTCGGCGTGGGGTGACGTCATCCGACATGACCTCCCCCCCTCTTATTCCTAAGGTGAACCCCCGAGACACAACAAGTGGGATTACCAGGGACCCAGGGTTAATATTCTATCAAAAAGATTCGGGAATCCGACAGGCAAAAATGTCGAACTGACACATTCCCAGCTCGTACAGTTTCATTAGATTTGTCTGTTTGGAATTCAGCTGAGAAACCACAATACGCTGGCACAATGGACTGAATAATGGCGAATGACTTGTTGAGACCTAAATCCATCCGCGGAGTAGTTATATACTCTTTTAAATGTACTTGAGTGACGGTATTTTAGTTTGTTTTATTTCATCAATCCGCCGCGGCCTCGATCGTGTTATCGAGGTGTCGATATCCCCATGGCTCGTTCTCATTGGTTTATTTACTATAACAGTTATCAAAAATATTCGTGCTCTCAACCTTTTAACCTTTTAATCGGTAGGGGAGAGTGGGTTACGGTGAATCAAGGGGCACAGTGAATAAACTGCTATATCAGTCTCTGTTTTGGCCTCACAAACGTAGAAAATAGATAGGCGCAAGTTATTTACATTGCTCCCGCGCTGAACCAATCTCCGCTGCGCTACGATGGGAGATGTTCATGTTACCACGGTACGCCCACAAAGTGAGTACGGAAGTAGTTTTTTACTACTTTTAAAATTTATATTGCATGGACGTGAGTCTATATTCCGAATATGTTCATATTTTCTTATTATAATTATTATTTCTATTGATCATTTATTCAATCTCTTTCTCTCTTAAGTATAGGTCACAGCTGATAGCAATTCATTGTGCTCCACAGAGGCGTACTTGGATTTCTTTAGCATGATAACGTTTCATTTCATCTTGTTTTTTTAAGGTTCCAAAATGCCACGAATCCCTGAACGGAACATCAATTGGACTCGATTGTAGATTGGCTCGATTTGTAGTTGAATAACACATACAGATTATTTGAAAAACAAGAGACGAGCGTCATTTAGACAATAAATAATGAGCCGATGAAAAGAAGTGGTTCACTGTTACCCAATCTCCCCTAACTATATCAATAGCGATTCACCCTAGCTTCGCTTAGACCGTGAAGATTACTCCTCCAAACATCTTGCCACAAAGCATTCATTCGCCGAGTGATTTCAAATAATTAAAAATAAGCAACGGATCTGTCAGCCCGTATCCAAATATATAAATAAAAAGTATTTGTACTTTTCGATTCAGACGTTCATAGAATTAGAGATCGTAACGATACAAAGTTTTATGCTGTCCAGTGTAAGATAAATGTAATACACAACGTTACACTATTCTGGATCGCGCGTGGGTAAGTATTTTATGTAGAACACATCAAGTTACGCCCGCAGGATGACGGACAGCTACTGGACTGTTATTGCCATACGTCAGCGCGAGTGCGACAGAGTGAATGTGACTCAGAAAGAGTGTTACTTGACTTTCTCCCTACTACTTGCTTTGAATAAACTTCGGCAACTAATAACTTAAAATTGATTTGCTATACTTATTTCAATGAAGACCACTAGTCATGATGCTGATGCATGATTTCTTAAATATTTATGATTCAGAATCACGACGCAGATCAGCGGTCTACAATCCCTCGCGGCTTCGCTTCATCAGCAAGTAAGTACGAGGCACACAAATAATTGTAGTTTATCTATTACTATTACTAGCTGCGCGCGCGCCTCGTTGCAGTGAACCACTGTCTTAAAAGTAGCCCAACCATTGTCGATAAATGTCTGACGTCTTCTTATTTTTTAACCCCCGACGAAAAAAGAGGCGTGTTTAAACGTGTGTATCTTTCTGTGGCATCGTAGCGCTCAAGCGGATGAGTCGATTATAATTTAGTTTTCCGTCAGGATACATTTTGGAACTGGCCTTTTCATATTTTCCCTGGTTTCGGTGTAACTGAGATCACCCCAGTCCATACGGCACGTACATGAAGGACGGTAGGTACCCATAGCACAAGCATTACTGAGTTTGCAACCATACAGTTGGTGTGTCAGTCTGGCGATATTTATTTATTTCTTAAGTATGAGCAACTGCTGTCCAATTATAGTGGAATTATATTACCCAGTTGTTTCTGCGCGCTGCCCGAACGAACTGTTACCTACATTGAATTCAGAGACGTCCAAAGGGCGTAGCACATAATTAAAAAAATATGTTAAATGCTCAGAAACAGCTCAGTTACATCTTGACGTGGTTGCGTTTCAGTTGCAGGATGAGGGCGTGTCTCGTGCTGTGCGTGGCGGCGGCGCTCGTCGGCGCTGCGCGCGCCGAGTGTGATGCCTGCCTAGAGGGGAGCTGTTACAGGAAGCACAGCTTCCTCGAGTCAGAGAAATTTGGATTTTTTTTAGACATTGACAGGAGCAGGAACATACTGTATACTAAAATCGGATCTGCATTAAAGCATTGTCAACTAGACACCGGTTTGTGTAACACCACAAAATTCGAAAATTGGGACATATATTGGCTGACTGTGGACCAGCGCACTGGTAATTATTACGGTATACTATTCGATGGTCATATTAGTCTTTACAAATTGGATCTTGTTAGTAAAGATAAGACATTACTGGTTCGTGGTGAAGTGTATCGCATACTATTCAAAGATAAAATTTACTATGCGCCTTATGGCGACGGTATCTTCACCTTTGAGGACGGAGAGAAACGAGTAGTTGCCGGGACGGAGGAATATAATGTCGATTACTTTATTGTTGATAAAAATTACAATATTTATTTTAAAACCATGTCTGAAAATTATATAATACGAAGGGTGAGTAAAGGAGTGGTTGACCGGACTATACATTCGGACAGCAGCAGTGTCATTATGACAACGGACGCGGACGGCAATGCCGTGTTCATTAATCCAAAGTCCCACGCTGTGTATAGAGACACAGACAGCCAACTAATCGAGTTTGGTGTCCTCAACGATAATATATTTTATAATGATTGGTATATACCAACATTTTTTGACAGAGACAACAATATTATTTATCAAGATAACTCTAAGCATGGTTTCCATTTGAAGCGAGATGGAGACGTCAAGTGCACGTATTCTATTTCGCAAAATACACCGATTATTACTAAGACCGCTGAAAGCACATCTGCATATATAATTGAGACGAATACAAGAACACCTGATGGAAATACCAAGAACTTTGATGACATGTCTCCCAGTACACCTGCTGCTGAGTCCACAGCCAGTACACCTGCTGAGAGCGGTGCCAGCCCCTCCGTAACACCTCACCAGCGAGTCAATGATACATGACATGAACAGCAGAGCAGGTGCAGCTGTCCGTGTTCCAAGTTGCCAAATATCACGATCAAATTGGAGTTTAATTGATTAATTTGGTTGTCACTCTCTCATTTATTATTTTTTCGAAACCTAATGTAATATATGTGTATATTTCAAATGATTTCATTTGAGATATCATAATTTAATGTACCAATTGCACCAAATTATTTAAGTAAATAGGTTGGCATACTGGAATTTACACTTCAGTTAGTAGTAGTTAGTTTATACTGTTTTCTTATATTTACGCGAATATTACACATTGAAATAAAACTATTTTACGGATTCTATCGCGTTTATTGACTTTTTTATGTTCCCGACGTTTCGGTTGCTTTACAGCAAATATGGTCACGGGGGGACTGAGGTGTTAGACGTCCTGATGTCATAGTTAATAACTGGGTACCCTCATATTTAACGTCGGGAACATAAAAAAGTAAATAAACGCGATAGAATCCGTAAACTAGTTTTATTTCAATAGTAGTTAGTTATTACATTATAATAATATGCTTCAAACACTGTTGTGTTGACAGACGACAACTTATCCTAGCAATTTCTATACAAGAAGTTAGCGAAAGATCTAAAACATTACAGTTTTGCAATACGTAGTAACCCTTTTATTATATTCTACTCACACACACAGGGATTACATAATATTTTTGATGCAAATCCAAATCTTTAAAATGAATATTTGGAACTGCAAATATAAAATTATGATTTGCTGTCGAGTTTTTTCCACATGAAGCTGAATTTGTGAATCGTACTAACGCATCCTACTAATATTATAAATGTGAAAGTTTGTGAGTGTGGATGTATGTATGTATGTATGTTTGTTACTCCTTCACGCAAAAACTACTGAACGGATTTGAATGAAATTTGAAACACAGATAGTTTATAACCGGGATTAACATATAGGATACTTTTTAGCCCGATAATCCCGAAATTTTTGTTACGTTAAATACTACGCGGACGAAGTCCGTGGGCACAGCTAGTTAAAAATAATGCTTTGAGTATTTCTTCCCGCAGAAGTTAGGTATACATATGCGTACCATATTGGGTGAAATTTATTAAATCCGACCACTAAATAAGTAAATAGTACTCAACCCGTTTCGCCGCATTGGGTCCGATAAACCACCGCCTACACGTGGGTGCATTGCAGAGCACCTATGAACGAAAGGTGTAATGTATATTTGATGGGTTCCATAAACTCACTTACATACTATAATATTTTGAATTGTCCAGACGGGAACCAGACCTGCAACCACCCGGTGCAGTGAGACGAGCGGCCTGGGCTCGAACCGCCACGCCGAGTGGCGTCAAGTTATAACTCCACTATGCCAGCAAGGCGGGGGACATTGCAGAGTACATCCGAGTGAAGAGCAATGTCTTATTGAGAGTTCAGCCGTTGGACTCTAGTCACAACGCAAGTTTCAAGGCGTTTGTGGTTAGGGTCCCCACTGAAAGGCTGGAAACTTTCATGCAGGAAGACTACTGGCCGAAGGGTGTCGTGTTCAGGCGCTTTCGGGGGAGATTGCCGCCGGCATCACCAATCGTATAGTTTGGTATTATACTGTCAGTTTTATTTATAAATATGTATGATAGTATATAAGGTATATATCTATGGGCCTGTGATGCCTGATTATAAACGAATAAATAAAAAAAAAAACAATATTTTTAACACACTATTTCGATGTGAAAGGTCTGAAGCGAATCGGTGAACGAACGAATGAATGATTTGTGTGATTACCTAACTGGTTGCAGACTGAGGACAATGTTACCCAATGATATTTCAAAAAAGTAATCACAGACAAAAGTTATATATTAGAAAGTACTAATATATCATTTATGTAACCACACCGCGACGCTTAGTATTGTGAAAGCATGCAGCACTGTCGGGTCATCCCCATTCTTATTCGAATGGAGCCAGTGTTGCCAACTATGTGGAAAATGAATTTAACATTTTCTTAGACGAAAAAAAAATATCGTTAACGTTGTAATGGAAAAAAATCGACGAGTAGGCACCTTATGTGAAGCAATCATCGGAGCCCATATTTATTTATTTATTTGAAAACCAACAGTGTATACAAAAGTTGCATCTTAACATTATTTCTATAAAGTAAAGCCAATAACAGAGCTCGCGGTATAAAACAATATAAGTTTGTTGGTGATGTATTACACAATGCTTGACCTGAGAGCAAACTCTGAATCAATAAACGATTTTTAAAATAATAGTGTTTTCATGTCTACGCATTGCTTTTATAATTTCAATGTACAAGCAACACAGGATGACGGCACCAACCAAAAAAATTATCTAGACTCTATAATATCAGCATTGATGAGGACACACAAGTTTCGAAAATGTTTGAACCGGCTGACAAAAAGAGCTATGTGGGCTGTATATAAGAGATCGCGCGACAGGCGCCATATGCATTACTTAACGGCGGCTCGGTTCGATTCCCGTCAGGGTAAATTTCGGAGATGGCCTCTTCGTAATTTTCCCTAGTCTGGGTGTCACTGGGATGCCCCCAGTCGATTGTACGGTACCATACAGTTGGTGTGTGCGTCACTACACGTCCGAGAAAAGAGTGAGTGTGAGTTTTTTTTTATTTAACCTGATTTATCTCCCGGGCCTCCCCATCCCCCCACCATCACTTCGAACGAATAGCTAACTTGTAGGCTTGGTTAACGGCAACTGCTTAACATCAGGCGGGTCGTCCGCTCGTCTGCTGTCTTTATTATTTTTAATATTACTAGCAATATAAGTTTATCACATTACCAGTAATCCCGTTAGCCCCTCCAGCTACGAGGGCGGCCCCGCTAACCACTAAGGCTATCGACGCCATTATGTGATATAATATAAAGAAATACGAAATTACCATAATATCCGAGGTTTTGCAACATTTATCTTTATTCCCGTCGCATTGAGAGGGAGTGTGTCCGGTGCGATGGCAGCGGCCTCGCCCCCACTATATCGCGGCTTAAACTCAATCGCGGTATGGAAGAACTGAGGGTGCGAATGCAAGCGCGATATATCACTCATTATAAAAAGTGTTATTTTAATACTGTACATATTACAAGGTGCCTTAGTAAATGCTCAAGTTGATGGGTCCATCTCACAAAAAATAATCTGATGGGTTTCTTCCTTTGATGAAACCACTCGCTACCAACCATCAGAATATATAATAATAATAAATAAATCCATTTATTTCAGGCAAATACCCATATTAAATTAACATTACAAAACACAATAACAAATAAATAAAAAATAAAATAAAAATATCATAGAATTGAAATCAACTTAAATTACAATAGCATTAAATAAAAATAAAAAAAAAACCATTTACATTAGGTCACATTAAGTTGCACCGTATTCAATCAACAATCGACAATTCGTGTTACGATATATAATATAATTATTAGGTATATTGCATTATATTATACTAGTGCACCAAGGTACTTAAATAAATAGTTAATAATATTAATACCATTATTATTTTTTGTGGAATGTTCATCATCCTTATCATTATTAGCTAAGTCGCCCTGCAAGATACCGTGCGTTATTAAAATAAGATCTTATTCTTCACATGGTTGCGTTTCAGTTGCAGGATGAGGGCGTGTCTCGTGCTGTGCGTGGTGGCGGCGCTCGTCGGCGCTGCGCGCACCGAGTGCGGCGCCTGCATCGACGGGCGGTGTTACCGGAAGCACCGCCTGCGCGTGTCCGCGGACTTCAGTTGGCCACTGGACATCGACAGGGACACGAACATATTGCATGTTTCAGACGGAGACACATTCATACAGTGTCAACTTGACACAAGGCGGTGCGACGCCATGAGCCACACATGGGGCGTACGGCGGCTGGCCGTGGACCAACACAGTGGCGATCCCTACGGTATAATTGTCGACGATACGGGAAGTTTTAATCTCTACAAATTAGATCTTATTCATCCCGAAAGGGAACTGCTGGTTCGAGGCGGAGTGTATCACATAGCATTCAAAGATAAACTTTACTATGTTGATTATGGCGACGGTATCCACACGTTTGAAGACGGAGTGTCGCGAGCAGTCGCTGGAACGGAGGGACATGATGTCCACAGTTTTATTGTTGATAAAAATGACGACATATATTTTGAATCTCTATGGAACAGTACTTATATTATAAGAAGGTTGAGTGAAGGAGTGATTAACTGGACTGTGTATTCGGACAGCAGGTGCTTGATGACAACTGACAGAGATGACAATGCCGTGCTCGTTGATAAGAAGACGCGCGCTGTATTTAGAGCAACAGATGGGCAACTGGTCGAGGTCGGAGCGATCAGGGATTTGCCATATTACACACATTTGTTTGACAAGATATTGTTTGACAGAGACAACAATATAATTTATAAAAATTACCCCAACTATTATTTCTATTTGAAGCGAGATAGAGACACTAATTGCACGATTTCTATCTCACGAGATAATAATATAAGGATTATTACTGAGACTATTAGAAGTACAGAGAAATACAATGCCAATTATTTTACTTCAACTACACCTACATATTCTAATATTGGGACGATTATGAGCAGTATACTTGATGGAAATACTGAGGGCAATTATGCCATGTCCTCAGGTACACCTGTTCCTCAGTTCCCAACGAGCAGTGCACCTGATGGAAATACTAAGGGCAATGATGTCATGTCCTCAGATACACCAGCTCCTCAGTTCTCAACGAGCAGTTCTCCTGATGGAAATACTGAGAGCAATGATGCCATGTCCTCAGATACACCTGCTCCTCAGTCCTCAACGAGCAGTACACCTAATGGAAATACTGAGAGCAATAATGCCATGTCCTCAGATACACCTGTTCCTCAGTCCTCAACGAGCAGTTCACCTGATGGAAATACTGAGAGCAATGATGCCATGTCCTCAGATACACCTGCTCCTGAGTCCTCAACGAGCAGTTCACCTGATGGAAATACTGAGGGCAATGATGCCATGTCCTCAGATACACCTGATGGAAATACTGAGGGCAATAATGCCATGTCCTCAAATACACCTGCTCCTCAGTCCCCAACGAGCAGTACACCTGATGAAAATACTGAGGACTATAACGATATGTCTCCAAGTACACCTGCGGCTGTGTCTGCGGCCGACACACCTGACGAGAGTAGTGCCAGCACCTCCGGAGCACCCGAAACAACAAGTCCCTAACACAGGAGATGAACAGCTGAGCAATTGAAAGTTACTGTGTGTGTGTACACGCGTGTGTCTACAATTGGCAAAAGTGGTTAAAACCGACCTATGCCTGAACATAGGTTGCGAAGCGCCGTATCAAATTAAGCACCTTTCTCAGCAAATGCTTAACTGAGCAATCGCATATATCTGACAATTATTTTTTGTGTAAAAATGTTGTTAGCAAAGAAAGTATATTATTACAAAAATTTCTTTTCATTACTCATACTCTGAAAGTAGGTCTGAAGTTGCCTGAGAAGCGGGTTGAAAGTAATACTTTTCAGGCCCGGGAGTTTCGCTTTCAACTGTCAGCTGTCAAATTATAAAAAAAAACTAGTTCCATTTTCACATTTCTATGGAACCATGTTCAAACTTTTTCTACAGTCACTCAATTACAGCACGATGTAAAATTGAAATAACATTAAGTTAAGTATTAATTCAAGAATATATTTTTTTAAATGACTTCATAATAATTTAGTTTCAACAATTTCTTTAAAATAACATAGATTTGGGCAAAATATTTAAAGAAGAAAATGAAAAATAATGGCTAAATAATGAAGTTGGCCGGCCAACAAAAAAAAACAAAATAGGCGGCAATCCGATTTTTTTTTTCGAGTTGTAGAGTATTGTTTATACTTCCTTGTATTATTTCTTTAGCCAATTCCTGTTTTTATTTTCCTTGTATTCGTAATGAAAAGCACAGTGTTTACCTCGGGTGAAGGATTTATTTTGTCCCTCGAACTATTAGCGCCCTCGCTACGCTCGGGCGCCAAACCCCGTCTCGGGACAAAATAACTAACTTTCACCACTCATGTAACAATGTACTATTGGTATTTCGTATCAGTTAGTAAATTAGTAATGTTTGTTTTTTAGTTCTATATAAGATTTTGTGTAATTAAATATTTGCAAGTTTTTAAATTGCAGTCTATAGTATATTTAATACTAGCTGTGCCCACGGACTTCGTCCGCGTAGTATTTAACGTATCAAAAATTTCGGGATTATCGGGATAAAAAGTATCCTATATGTTAATCCCGGTTATAAACTATCTGTTTTCCAAATTTCATTCAAATCCGTTCAGTAGTTTTTGCGTGAAGGAGTAACAAACATACATACATACACACATACATACATACATCCACACTCACAAACTTTCACATTTATAATATTAGTAGGATTAGTAGGATAATGCAGTTCTGATGATAGACGACAAACTATTTTCTTCGTAATTTCTAAGCAAAACATTAGCGAAAGTTCTTAAACGTAACTTTTTTGCAATACCTAGTAACCTTTTCAGTATATTTTACTAAACGAGTTAGTAATTACAGCGAATAACTCATAAATCCATGGGATTAGATAAATCTTTGATGTAATTCCAACTTTTTTAAATGAATATTTGGTACTACAATTCCTACTTATATATATATTATAAATGCGAAAGTTTGTGAGTGTGGATGTATGTTTGTTACTCTTTCACGCAAAAACTACTGAACGGATTTGGATACAATTTGGAACACAGATAATTTATAACCTGGATTAACACATAGAATACTTTATTGAAGTCTACGCGGACGAAGTCGCGGGCAGAAACTTGTATAGTAATATAATTATGATATGCTGCCGAGTTTTTTCCTCATTGTATGAAGCTGAATTTTTGAATCGTACTAACACATGAAAATAATAATTCTGTAAGTTTTCCTTCCCGGAGAAGTTAGGTATATGTCTACTTACCATATTTAGTAAATAATATTAAGTACGTTGAGGATAGAAATAGGAAAATCGGATCTGTTGGTAATTATTTAGAAAGACAACTGATGACAACACATGAGAGGGCTTAAGGATTCTCAAAAACGGTATAGTCATCTGTCTCGCTTTAACGCGCGTACGCAGTATACTTTTTCTCTTCCCTTATAAATAAATAATAAATATCACCAGACGAACACACCAACTGTATGGTCCCAAATTAAGCAACGCTTGTACTATGGGTACCGGTACAATGGACTGGAGGCGATCCCAGTGGCACCCAGACCTGGGCATATTACGAAAAGGCCATTTCCGAAATTTGCCCCGGCGGTATCGAACCTGCAACCACCATGTGCAGTGAGGCGAGCGGCCTACGCTCGAACCACTGCGCCAAGCGGTCGTCAACCGTCGTTTCTGCGCCCGATCTGGTCGTAGCCGACTGCTGTTGAATATAGTTCATACCTAGAACGTTTGAAGGACAATCGTGCTGTCTCGCTGCTTACCTGAAACAGAGACAGAACCCAAGTTAATGCGATACCTACTTGAGATATCAAACCTTTTGATTTGACAGGAATAAAACACTGGAAACGCTACTAGTGAATGATTCCAATAATAAATACTAATGCATACGTATAGGTACATGTATGAGTATATTCTGGACTTGTTAAACACCTAAAAAGAGGTTCGGTAGCTTATTTAAGTACTATTTTTTTGTACAAACGTCTACCCACCTAAACATACAAGAAACAAACAACACACAAGACAACTCTTGATGACTAAACAATTTTGTATTTTTTTTTTTTTAAATAGCCTAGTCAGTGAACCAGCGTACGGTGTTAAGCAGTTACTGAAGCCTATAGATGCTTGAAATGCCAAAATATATGTTTCGCACTTTGCTGAACTGAAGAGATGTAGGACAGTAGGCTGGGAAAGGCCGGTAGACCAACCCTCCTGCTGGACTACCGGCTCTCATTCATAACACGAGAAGCTTCTATAATAGGTATTTGACGCCAACCTTCTGTGAGAGGGGGGTACTAGTACTACTTAACATTTTTTCTGGTTTTACAGAAACGTTATGATCTCACTAATTATTATTGATCACGTGTGAGTCAGCTAGCCATCGACGTGAAATCAACTAATTTGTCCTGTGTACGCGTTGATTGGGAATCCTAACCACTGAATTTGAGTAAAAACAGGAAATGGCTATCGTAGGAGAAACTGTTTTATATATTTCCATAATTAATAAACGGCCAGGCTCGAGGGACTCGCACAATGCAGGGTTCCGTAGTGTTGCACTGTGCCATCTGTCAGTGACGCTATTTTTATACTACGATAGGACAACTTCTTAGGTATGTACCTCTACTTACTTGAATTGGCACCGAT
Organism: Notodonta ziczac; assembly: GCA_918843915.1. Classification (NCBI taxonomy): domain Eukaryota; kingdom Metazoa; phylum Arthropoda; class Insecta; order Lepidoptera; family Notodontidae; genus Notodonta; species Notodonta ziczac. The sequence continues at coordinate 3,647,949 of OU974064.1, forward strand.
TCCAAACGAAATAAATTGTAAGGTATTTAGTTATTTCTAGCTTTTAAGAGCAACCAGATTTTTTTAAGTTGGTTTCATTTAAATATATTTCCTCACGGAATTGTACCTGCATCACTTACCAAGTGAAAAGGTTTAATGGGAATGAGATTTGCAATTAAAACTAGGAAACCCAGAGGAGCAAGCCGGGGTTTGAACCTGCACACCTGTTGGTCAAAGCGTCCATTCGACCACCTATCTATCACTGCTTAAAGTAATTTCCAGTGCTAGTTCTAACTATTAACTAGTAACAAAGGCCATTGCAAATTTTTTGGTGTGATCCTAAAAGGGTTCTTTGACGGACACAACGGAACCTTAAACCTGTGGTAAGCCGTGTTTGTTAAGGAAAAATATTCATGATGAATTTATATTTTAAATAAGCCGATAAAATATGGCCATAAAATTCCATACGTGAAGTGTGTCCGGTAAACGTTCCGGCCCTTAAAATATTGTATAAAGCTTCTGGGCGCGGCCTGCATCAGTTAATTGTGCTTCAGCAGCGAGGTGAGTTCCATCATTTTATTTATTCCCGTGTGTCTTAAGAGCTTTTTAAGACACACACACACACAATTTAGCTGCATTCCGTTTACTTGTTCATTTTACATCTTGCTGTGGATATTGAAACCACATCTCGCTTCTCATGAAACTCACCGAGTGAGAGCAGGTTCGATTCCCGTCAAAGTTAATTTTAAAAAATGCCTTTTTTATTATTTTCACTGGTCTGGGTGTCACTGAGATCGCCCCAGTGCATGGTACGACAGCAACTTTGCAAACATATAGTTGGTGTATTAGTCTGGCGATAATTATTCATTTATTAAATATGTGCGAGCATACGCAATTCAATAGCATAACCATTCCAAGATAAAATAATCCAATAGAAGATATAACAGGATCAGATAACCCCGTTGTATCTGCTGGCTGCCAGAAAGAACTGTTACCCACATTAAATACAGAGTCGTCCAAAAGGCGTACTTAGCACATATTTTAAGCTTGACGTGGTTGCGTTTCAGTTGCAGGATGAGGGCGTGTCTCGTGCTGTGCGTGGCGACGGCGCTCGTCGGCGCTGCGTGCGCCGAGTGTGACGCCTGCCTAAAGGGGAGCTGCTACCGGAAGCACAGCTTGCTCGAGTCAGAGGAATTTGGATCGTTTGTAGACATTGACAGGAGCAGGAATATGTTGTATAGTTACATTTACTCTAACATTAAACAGTGTCAACTAGACACTGGTCTGTGCAACACCACGACACTCGACCCGTGGTACATGCATGGGTTGACTGTGGACCAGCGCACTCAGGATTACTACGGTATACTTTTCATGGATGAACTGAACAAATTGGATATTGTTAATAGAAATAACACATTACTGGTTTGTGACGTGACTCGTATACTATTCATAGATAAACTTTACTTTACATCTTATGGCGACGGAATCTTCACGTGTGAGGACGGGGAGTCACGAGTAGTTAGCGGAACAAAAGGATATTATGTCACTTATTTCATTGTCGAAAAGAATAAGAATATTTATTTTAAAACCAAGATTGAAGATAATATTATACGAAGGGTGAGTAAAGGAGCGGTTGATCGGACTATACATTTGAACAGCAGCAGTATCTTGATGACAACGGACGCAGACGGCAATGCCGTGTTCATTAATCCGGAATCCCACGCTCTGTATAGAGACATAGACGGCCAACTAGCCGAATTCGGTGCTATTAATGATGAAATAGATTGGTATACACCATTTTTGTTTGATAGAGAGAACAATGTAATTTATAACAATAACTCGAACAATTATTTTCATTTGAAGCGAGATGAAAAAATAAATTGCAAGTATTCTGTTTCGCAAAGTATAGTATTTATTACTGAGGCCGTTGTAAGCACACCTGCTGCTGAGTATACAGCTAGTACACGCGATGAGAGTGGAGCCAGCGCCTCCAGATCACGTGATCAGCGAGCCAATTATTTATTTGTTTATTTCTTTCTCTCTTTATTAAAACTCAGTTATGACATCATAGACAGATAACGTCCAAGGAGATGTTTAGTCAGATGCAGCTGTCCGTGTCCCAAGTTGCTAAAATAAATTAGTATGTAATAATAAGTCAACTCCACTTTGATCGTGATATTTAGGTTAAAGAAGAAACTATTCGGAGAATTAAATTAAATATAAACAATGTATGTAATTACCTTTTTGTAAATAAAAACTTCATCACACACTGTTTATTGTTAATATATTTTTATTATATTTTAGGGTTCCGTAGTCCCTACGAGGAACCCTTATAAGATCATCCAGTCTGTCTGTCCCGGCCTGTCACAGGGTCATAACTTCTACAGTTTCTGACGGAAGTTTATGTGATTTGGTACAAAAATACTTTAGGAGTAGATCTCACTTCCAAAAATATAAAATGTAGCAAAATAACTGTTTTTGAGGTACCTCCCCAAACATTGAAAGAGGGGTTATTTTTTGTTGTTGTTCCATCATGTGAGCTATCGTTTAAAGGTATTTTCAAATGAAATCGTGTTTTTATACAATAAATTATCATAAAATAAATCTGTTTTCGAGATTTTTTGCTTTTAAAGATTTAATCAAAATTTCCGTAATGAATTCCGCCACTTCTTACATTTTTCTATTGCAAAAACATTAATATGATTATTCAGACGAAATTCGATAGATTGATAATAAATTATAATTAAATAACAGCAATAAATGTATGTTTTATGTTCATTAGTGTATTTCTTAGTATTTGAAGATGTCGATAGATGTCGGTAGTAGTGTGTAATCAACTTTAGTATTTCAACCTGGGGTGAAATTTTAAACAGATTCCCTTCAATGATCCAGAACCCTTCATTGTATATGGCTCGACAAGCACTTGGCGAATTTTTTATATATAAGAACCCACTTAATTGAATTTGTTTGGAATTAAATAAATGTTGTTAACCTAAATGTTATGTGTTCCTTCAAGGTTGTACCCCTCTCCTGCCGAGGGGGCAGGTTCGTACACAACCGGATCTGAATGCCGCTTCCACTGAGAAGATCCGGCAAGAAACTCAAAGGTTACTCTTTTCAATGAATAAATGATGGTGTACACATTCTCAGGAACAGAAACACAATGTGAGTTACGTTCTATTGGTGTCTGCCGGTGATGTGATAAGATGGCGGCTGACCACGTCCGGGACCGGTGATAGTGGCGGATTCCCGACTGCCCTTGAAGTGTGCAATACTGCGGCGGCTCAGATAAGGCAGTGTATATTAGCGGGCGCGCGCGCCGCACGGCACTGCCAGACACTGACTTCGCCGGCCAGCTCGGCGTACCCCCGCATCCGCTAGAAGGTGCGTCTTCGCTTCCCCCGAGTTTTTTACCGGATCTTCTTAGTTGAGGTCGCCTTCCGATTCGGCGGTAGTTCAATAGGCAACACACTGAAGACTATTATATGTATATATCTACTTTAATATCTACTAATCTTTGTTATTATTGATTATATAAGCAACCGGTGATTTTAAATAAGATAAAAAGTCAAGCCCCCTGCTTCTAATTCTAGGTCGCGTTCCGATCCGATTAGAGATATAAGAAGAACATGTAAGTCTGTTAATTTGTTAGTAAAGTACTCGCCACTTTACTGATAGGGTTAAGGGGGTATATTATGCCCAGCCAAGGGTCTTTCTGTGCTTGAAGAATATTAAACTTAATACTTTACTTGACACTGGCTAAATGCGAAAAGCGAGTTAAGAAAACCAAAAGTTACACCCATAGACATTTGCGTTAGAATGAACAGGATGCATAAAGTATATTTTGTGTTGCTCAGAGTATATTTTTTGTTTAAGATAGTTTAGTCTATTTCCATGGTAAGAGAGGAATTATTTTAGTTGTGAATTATTCTGCATACATTAGTATGTACAAAAATGTATTTTGTCACGTCGATCTTCCATTGTCATTCAAGAACGGTTTGCTTTCCTTTAAATGATATTTCAGTGTACTGATTTACTCTATTGCCGTCTCTTACGGGTAACGAGTCTTGATTTCTCCATAGATACTTTTTTCAAGAATATTATGAATTGTTTGAAGTGGTTGCGTTTCAGTTGCAGGATGAGGACGTGTCTCGTGCTGTGCGTGGTGTCGGCGCTCGACGGCGCTGCGCGCGCGGACTGCGACGCCTGCATCGACGGTAACTGCTACCGGAAGCACCGCCTGCCCGTGTCCGCGGGTACGACAGCTGTCATAGGTATCGACAGGAACACGAACATTTTATATGTTAAATACGGAGATGTATTCAAACAATGTGAATTGGACATTGCTTCGTGCAACGAAACGGCTTACAAATGAAACAAATTAGATACATTCACTGTGGACCAACGTACCGGCGACATTTACGGAATAATCGGCGAGGATAGTGTTTACAAAATAGATTTTGTAAATAACAGTAAGAACTTTCTCGTTGGTGGCGTCTACGATATAATATTCAAAGACAAACTTTACTACTCTACGATTGCCAAGGGTATCTACACGTTTGTGGACGGAGAATCACGAGTGGTTGCTGGGACAGAGGAATATTGTCTGTATAGTTTCATCGTCGATGGGAAAGAAGATATATATTTTAAAACTTTTTTAAATAATACCTATGTTATGAGAAGGCTGAGTAAAGGAGCTGTGGACCAGACTCTGCATTGGGACGGCGGCTTCTATATGACTCTCGACAGGGACGGCGGAGCAGTGTTCATTCATCCGCGGTCACATGCTGTATACAGAGCAACAGATGGAGAACTATCCGAGGTCGGTGTCATCAGCGATACCATATACTCTTATTACGTGTTTGAGTCGCCTTTGTTCGATAGAGACAACAACTTAGTTTATAGAAATAACTCTCACATTTATTACCATTTGAAGCGAGATGCAGATGTAAAGTGCACGTATTCCATTTCACAAAATATAGTGATTATTACTGAAACCGCTAAAAGCACATCTGCATATAATATGGAGACGAACACAAGCACTACACCTGATGGAAATACTAAGGACTTTGATGACACGTCTCCCAGTACACCTGCTGCTGAGTCCACAGCCACTACACCTGCTGATAGCGGTGCCAGCCCCTCCGGAACACCTCACCAGCGAGCCAATGATACAGGACATGAACAGCAGAGCAGGTGCTGCTGTCCGGGTCCCAAGTTGCCAAATATCAAGATCAAAGTGGAGTTTAATTAAACATTATGTTAATTCAACAAGTAGATGAACAAAGCATGTATTCAGAGATTTTCTCAAAATATGAACATTAAACGTTTTTGTAATTAATAACCTTATCACTCACTGTTCTCCATTAATATACTATTTAGAATGTTGTTTAAGTACCGACTTAACTGATTGTGTTTTGAATTAAATGCAGTTAACTATGCACCTATTTTCGTGTGTTACTTAAACGTCGTACCCCTCTCCTGCCGAGGGGGCAGGCTTGAACCATTTTTCAGAGTTTGAGTAAAATCGCGAGGAATGTCGCACACCTGCTCTGGGCCAACATCCTTATACAATTGTATTTTATATAAATGATAACCAGAGGCTTAGAGAGGACAGACTTATTTTTATATGTCAATGATTTTAAACAGTTTCCATAGCCTATAGATGCTTGCGATACCGAAGGTATTGCTCGTATGTTGCCGACCGAAAGGAGAGTAGGACAGAGGGAGAGGAAGAGATGGGAGTCGACTTCAGGCTCTATCACTCATCGTACAAAACGCTCTTACTCGCCCGTAGCAGTAGTCTTGTAGTAGTTTAATCCGCCGGGCTAAATTATAATTATTTTATAATAGTATATATATCAGAGCATTGCTTAAGATTCATGGATCATTTATGAATACGCAGCTTTCTCTTTATATGTGGGGGTTGTCCCCCACCACACAACTAGTGAGACTGCCAGGAACCTAGAATCAGATCAGAATCATTCATTTCGCGGCAGGAAGGGTCGCGATGCCCGCACATTACCGAGATGATAGGCATTGGAATTGGTGTGGATGATCCCATCAGCATCGATAGGGATTGTGGCGAATACTGTATTGAGACCTAAATACATCCGTGAAGCAATGCACTCTGTCTGTTGATGCTTTCTGGGAATGCGGGCGCGATAATATTTTTGATTGTGCTAATATCATCAGTCTGCCTGGCCTCGCTCTGGGTTATCAAGCTGGGGAATTTTAATTGGCTCGTCCATATTGATACAGTCATTAAAATGTTGGTTGTACCTTCCGTACCGGTCGGTTTTGTAGATAAGGCCTATATAAGTATCCCTGGGCAACGGCGCTCTGCTCTAGTTAATAGTGCTTCAGTCACAAGGTGAGTTGCAGTATCTCATACATTCTGAGAGCAGAAACTGTAAATAGTTACTGGGCTGTCACTGCCACAGTCAGCACGAGTGCGACAGAGAGAGCGTTACCCGACTTTATCTGTAATACTTGCTTTGAATAAACTCTAGTAGTAAATATATTTTATAATAGCCGTTTCCCTCGGCTCCTCTCGCGCGGTAATTCGATAAAATTAAAATAGCCTAAATTAAAAGTGAAAGTTCGAAGATTAGCCAGAACAAATAGAAAGAGATTTATTTTTTATTTACCGTATATTGTTTTAGATGCATTTTCTATAAAGCTATAAATTGATATTACTAGCAGACACTTCAGTTTCATTTATTTGTATGGATAGATAGATTCATATATCCTACTAATATTATAAATGAGATAGTTTGTGAGTGTGGATGTATGTTTGTTACTTTTTCACGCAAAAACTACTGAACGGATTTGGAGAAAATTTGGAACACAGATAGTTTATAACCTGGATTAACACATAGAATACTTTACTTAAGTCTACGCGGACGAAGTCGCGGTCTAGAAACTAGTAAACAATATACGGTAAATAAAAATTAAACTCTGTTAAGTCCGGCTAATCTTAGAAACAATTTAAACAATTTTGATGGGACTTTGAGACCAGTGTCGATAATTTTTGAAACCAAAATAATCATAGTAGGATGAAACCCATTTGAAAAGGCAGAGAATATAACAAAAAAAAATAGGAAAATAATTTACAGTGGATCTGAGGTCGGGAAGTGGATAAGTTTTTAAGGGTTATAAACGGTTTATCTCGATTAGCGGCAAAACTACAAGTCCTATGGAAGAAAGTTAAATAGCAAAGTTCATTAAATCCTAACCTTAAAACCTTTCATTAAAATTACTTTCAATACACATAAATAGCTCAGTTACAGCTTGACGTGTTTGCGTTTTAGTTGCAGGATGAGGGCGTGTCTCGTGCTGTGCGTGGCGGCGGCGCTCGTCGGCGCTGCGCGCACTGAGTGTGACGCCTGCCTAGAGGGGAGCTGCTACAGAAAGCACCGCTTGCTCGAGTCAGAGGAATTTGGATCGTTTGTAGATATTGACCGGAACAGGAACATATTGTATAGTTACATCGGATCTACATTAAATCAGTGTCAACTGGACACCAGTCTGTGCAACACCACAACACTCGACAGTTGGAACATGCGTGGGTTGACTGTGGACCATCGCACTGGTGATTATTACGGTATACTACCCAGTGGTTATTCTAGTATTTGCAAACTGGATCTTGTTACTCAAAATATTACATTACTGTCCCCTATTATAGTGTATCGCATACTATTCACGGAAAAACTTTACTATGCGCCTTATGGCGAAGGTATCTTCACCTTTGAGGACGGAGAGGAACGAGTAGTTGCTGGAACAGAGGATTATTGTGTCTACGATTTCATTATTGATAGAAATAACAATATTTATTTTAAAACCATGTCTGATAAGAATATAATACGAAGGGTGAGTAAAGGAGCAGTTGACCGGACTATTTATTCGGACAGCAGCAGTGTCTTCATAACAACGGACGCGGACGGCAATGCCGTGTTCATTAATCCGGAGTCCCACGCTGTGTATAGAGACACAGACGGCCAACTAGTTGAGTTCGGTGCCATCAACGATGAGATGTATCATGATTATTTGTATATACACACTTTGTTTGACGGAGACAATAATATTATTTATCAAGATAAATCTAAGAAACTTTTCCATTTGAAGCGAGATAGAGACGTTAGTTGCACGTATTCTATTTTGAAAAATAATATAGTTATTATTACTGAGACCGTTGTAAGCACGACTACACATATATATTGAGAGGCCCACGAGTGTTACACCTGGCGGGGATACCGAGGACTGTCTTCCAGTACACCCGCTCCTTAGTCCATAGCCAGTACACCTGATGAGAGCGGTGCCAGCCCCTCGGAACAAACTAACTGACCTCACCAGTGAGCCAATGATACAGGACATGAACAGCGGAGCAGGTGCAGCTGTCCGTGTCCCAAGTTGCCAACTATCAAAGTGGACTTTAATTAAACATTTAGACAAGTACAACAAGTAGATTAATAAAGTATGCATTGAGAGTGTTTATCAAAATATAAAAATTAAACGTTTTTGTAATTAGTAACCTCATCAATCAGTGTTTACCATATATATGTCGCCGCCAAATAGCTTAATTCGCCGTTCAATTAACAGCCTAGGCACTTAACTAAACGGCGCCGTTCAACTAACGGCCTAAATGATATTCAGCCGTATGGTCTATTACAACATTTAATAAACTGGCTGGCTAATGCTTAGGCAACTGGTTGACATTTAAGTACACACAAAACTTTTTCAAAATACTACCCAAGCAGAACGACCTGGATGGGTTTAGGTTAGGGTTATTTTTTTATAACCCCACAGAAACCCCACCCGGCAAATAGATTCGGTGGATCTAAAAAAAAACGTAAAAAACCAAAGTACCTAATAAAATTATTCCATCAAAGTTGTTTTTTTCCGACGCCATATTGACCAAAGAGAATATAGAATATAGAGATATTGACAGTTTGGTGAGTTTCTGCGCTAGGTGGCAGAAAATAGAACTAAATTGAAATGAACAGGCTAGACAGGTAATTAAACGGCTAGGCAAGTAGTTAAACGTCATCGATCCAAGTCATTTGCCTAGCTGTTTGATCAAATGGCTGAATATCATTCAGGCCGTTAGTTGAACGGCGCTGTTTAGTTAAGTGCCTAGGCTGTTAATTGAACGGCGAATTAAGCTATTTGGCGGCGACATATATACTATTAATGTGTTATTTTTGTACCTACTTAATTGATTCTGTTTTGAATTAATTGTTATAAACTAAGCTTCTAAATAGCACCTTAGCAGTGATAGCCGATTGGTTACGCACGCGTCTTGTGGGCACTGGGTCCTGGGTTCAAACCCCGGATCGCCTTATTTTATATATTATCGGGATTAAAAGTATCCTATATGTTAATCCCGGTTATAAACTATCTGTGTTCCAAATTTCATCCAAATCCGTTCAGTAGTTTTTGCGTAAAGGAGTAACAAACATACATACATACATACATACATCCACACTCACAAACATTTACATTTATAATATTAGTAGGATAAATCATACAATTTTATGGCAATCAATAAGAAAGGATTTTTAAAAATACAGCATCTAAGAGGGTAAAGTAGGGGAAATGTATTTGAAACGTGGAAGTACATATAATATTGAGACCACCACGAGCAGTAGACCTGCTCCTGAGTCCTGAGTTTTGAAAAATCTTGCACAGGAACACCGTCACAACTGACGTATTCAGATACGCGATACGTCCGTTTTGACGTATTGCGAGTCGATCGAGATGCCAGCGGTTAACAGAGTTCTACTACACTTAGCCACGTGGTTTTTTTCTTCTTTGGTTTTAATCCCAATATCGCGACTTTTCAACGATAAAGCTTGCTTAAAGTGAAAATTACATCCTTTAGTTATAGCATTGACAATTGTATTGCACAGAGGATTAACGACTGCTATTTCAAAGTCAACAATAACTGTATGAGGGTTCCATCCAGCACGTGTTGTTTTATTAAGTTAAGCATAATTTTGAAATAAAACTATTTATACGGATTATATCGCGTTTATTTACTTTTACGAGTATGTACCCGACGTTTCGGTTGCTTTCGTAAAAATAGTTTTATTTCAATGTGTAGTATTCGCGTAAATATAAGAAAACAATATGTTAAGCATAACTTCATATGTTTGTTGCAATTAGTTCGCTAGAATAATGAATACATCGGGGTATGTTGATAAAGTTAACAATAAACTTAAGTAAAAAGAAGCTATGATAGGTTCGTATATTATCTTAAGTTTATCACAACTCTAACTAGCACTGCAAGGAGGGTTATAGGTGCGAAACTGCATTCCTTGAACAACTGCAACTAAAATTTGTGATATAAATCGTTTAACGAAATAGAATCAGTGGAGTACTTTGAGAACAATTACGGATATCTATTTAGCGGAAAGGGAACCAAATAATGAGTATTTTCAAATAATAAACATTCCTTTGAATAACTTGGGAATTCTTATCTTTTTAGAACAAAAGAATGGTGTACTTTGGAAATAAGCTCCCATGAAGAATGCGTGATCAGCTAATGATGCATTATTATGTATAACTCAATTTGCACTTAACGCCGTGTGCATAGAGTCTAAAAGCGAAATTTGTATCTGGGTCGGTTTTGTAGATAAGGCCCTATATAAATATCCCTGGGCAACGGCGCTCTGCTCCAGTTAATAGTGCTTCAGTCACAAGGTGAGGTCCAGTGTCTCATACATTCTCGTGTTGCTCTTCAAGTGATGCGGGTCTTCTTTGCGAGTAAAAACTGTAAATAGTTACTGGGCTGTCACTGCCACAGTCAGCACGGGTGCGACAGAGAGAGCGTTACCCGAATGTCTCTGTAAGACTTGCTTTGAATAAATTTTAGTAGAAAATATATTTTAAAGTAGCAGTTTCCCTCGGCTCTGCACGCGCGGTGCTTCGATAAAATAAAAGTATCCTCATATTATCAGCTATGTGCCAGTAAAAGTCTTGTCAAAATCGGTTCCGTTGTTTCGAAGAGTAGCCGGAACAAATAGATTTCTTTACTTTTTATTTAACGTATATTCTTTCAGATGCATCAAGTTATTATTTTCTAAAAAGCTATTACTTTCAAATTACTAATAGACACTTCAGTTTCATTTATTTGTAAAAATAGATAGATTCATATATGTGATTAAAATTTCTTATTTATTTCAATGAAGACTACCAATATTTCTGTTTCAGAATCGCGACGCAGATCAGCGGTCTACAATCCATCGCAGCTTGGTTTCATCAGCAAGTAAGTACGAGGCACACAAGTATTTATATTTTATCAATAGGTATTATTATTATACCAGCTGTGCCCGCAACTCGTTTCAGTGGGCGAGCATATCCTCAAACCCTTTTTCTGTATTAAATTAAGTAAGATCTACTTTCGGCCCGTACCTCTAAGATTTTACAATTTCATGTGCTTATGTTATTTCTAACCTCATATAACTTGCTTAAGCGTCAAGGTAAATTTGCACTGCCCGACCTGTCTTTGGAAATAAGAGTGAAGTTCCCCGATCAGCGCTGGGCCAGCGTGGTGAAATGTCTCTCAAATAGTCTTCGCAGTGCGGGGGAGTGTGCTGGTATAATTAAGAGTAAAAACCGGAACAACAAAAAAATATTGCATTGGATTCAAATATATCAAAATTTTAAAGTCTTTCATTTAAAAACCCGTTCGATACACATAAATTACAGTTAGACGTGTTTGCGTTTCAGTTGCAGGATGAGGGCGTGTCTCGTGTTGTGCGTGGCGGCGGCGCTCGTCGGCGCCGCGCGCGCCCAGTGTGACGCCTGCATAAATGGTAACTGCTACCAGAAGCACAGCTTGCTCGAGTCAGAGAAATTTGGAATTTTTTTTGGCATTGACAGGAGCAAGAACATATTGTATAGAAAAATCGGATCTAAATTAAAACGGTGTCAACTAGACACTGGTCTGTGCAACACCACAACACTCGAAAATTGGAGCATGAATTGGTTGACTATGGACCAGCGCACTGGTGATTATTACGGTATACTAAGCGATGGTTATTATAGTCTTTACAAATTGGATTTTGTTAATAAACATAAGACATTACTGGTTCGTCGAGTGTATCGCGTACAATTTAAAGATAAACTTTACTATGCGCCTTATGACGAAGGTATCTTTACATTTGAAAACGGAGAGTCACGAGTAGTTGGCGGAACAGAGGGATATGATGACTTGTATTTCATTGTTGATAAAAATGACAATATCTATTTTCAAACCGTGGCTGATAAGAATATAATACGAAGAGTAAGTAACGGAGTGGTTGACCGGACTATACATTTGGACAGCGGGAGGGTCTTGATGACAACGGACGCAGACGACAATGCCGTCTTCATTAATCCGGGGTCCCACGCTGTGTATAGAGACACAGACGGTCAACTAGTTGAGTTCGGTGTCATTAATGCTGAGATATATCATGATTATTGCTATATACACACTTGGTTTGACAGAGACAACAATATTGTTTATCAAGATAAGTCTTATAATCTTTTCCATTTGAAGCGAGTTGGAGACGTTAAGTGCACTTATTCCATTTTACCAAATACAACGATTATTACTGAGACCGTTGTAAGCACGACTACATACAATGTTGAGACGACCACGAGTGTTACACCTGGCGGGGATACTGAGGACATGTCTTCCAGTACACCTGCTGCTGAGTCCACAGCCAGTACACCTGATGAGAGCGGTGCCAGCCCCTCCGGAACACCTCACCAGCGAGCCAATGATACAGGACACGAACAGCAGAGCAGATGCAGCTGTTCGTGTCCCAAGTTGCCAAATATCACGATCAACGAGGAGTTTATTTAAACATTACTCATATGTTAATTTAAAGAGTAGTTTAATAATGTAAGTATTTAGAGAGTGTAACAAAATGTAAACATAAAACTTTTGTGTAATTAAAAACCTTATTGTTCACTGTGTAACGTGTTTTTCTGATCTTCAAACCAACCTTCACAGTTACACACCAAGCTTAGTCAGTAGTTCACATGTGATCAGGGAATGTACTTGGGGTACAACAAAAGAAACGACAGGATTCCCGAATCCAGGTGTATATTATGTAGTGGCCATATAGCTTCCGTTAGTGCGGCCACATCATCATGATTACATGTACCTACACTGTCTTACACAACCTTCAGGACATCTTCGCAAGCATTAGCACCAGCTGCACATAATGGCTATCATAAACGCTGTGGCTTGTCCTGTATGGTTAAGTACCTGTCTGATTTGCTTCACATGGTATTCTGATGTTAAATGATAGGAACTCGGGATTTTACATTATATATTTTGATTATTGATTAGGTTGTTGGTTTTATAAGTATTTCAAACGACCCCTGTTAACAAATGAATAATTTTAATTAGAGACCGCGTGGATTTTTTACGTGAGTATATTTGCTCGTTTTTATTTAATTTGTATTTATTTATTTATATGTTATTTATTTATTGTTATATTTACTCTCGGACAGCAGCGACAACGTTCGAAATAAACGGTTTCTTCTTTATTAGTTTGTAAGACTAAGAACCTAAGCAAGCGTGGTTTTTAGTAATTACATGTTGTTTTCTTTTGTAGCCATGATTCAGCCAAGTTCATTGTTCGATGACGTTGTCCTTCGCAATTACATAAATTATATATTGAAAAAGACGCTTTGTCCAGCCAAGTGGAAACAACATAAAGATTAAATTTTATTACATTTTCAGTATTGGGGGCTCCTTCCTTCCATTATGGCTAACCAAACATCTTTCACAATATCAATTGGATGATGAGCTAGAGCATTTCACTTAGCCACGTGGTATTTTTCTTCTTTAGTTTTAATCCCAATATCGCGACTTTTCTTCGATAAAGCTTGCTTAAAGTGAAAATTATTATTATATTATTAACGACCGCTATTTCAAAGTCAACAACAACTGTATAAGGGATCCATCCAGGTACGTTTTGATATTATTAAGTTCAGCATAAGTTTGTAATACTATTGGGTATGTTGTTAAAGTTAACAATATCAGTCACTTTTAGAAAAAAATGTGAATCTGCATTTTAATCTTAAAACAATCTGAAATTAGTGATTTAAATCGATTAACGGAATATAAATACGGATAAAGGGATGCACAATTGTTATTTAAGTATAAAAATAAACTTTTTGTGAATGATTGTAATGGAAAATTTCACAGGTAATTATTTAGATGGAGCAGGTTAAGAATCGATATAGAATAATCAGTACTTTGAAAACAATTACTGATATCTATGGAGCAGAATAGGGAGAAAACAATAAGTATTTGAAATAAAAAAATCATTGCAGTAACTTGGGAGTTCTTATCTTTTTACAACAAAAGAATGGAGTACTTTGGGAATAAGCCCGCGCCAAGAATGCGCGATGAATCAGCTAATGATGCATTATTATGTATAACTCAATTTGCACTTTACGCCGTGAGCATAGAGTCTAAAAGCGAAATGTGTATCTGGGTCGGTTTTGTAGATAAGGCCCATATAAATATCCCTGGGCAACGGCGCTCTGCTCCAGTCAATAGTGCTTCAGTCACGAGGTGAGTTTCAGTATCTCATACATTCTCGTGTTGCTCTTCAAGTGATGTGGGTCGTGTTTGCGAGCAAAAACCGTAAATAGTTACTGGGCTGTCATTGCCATAGTCAGCACGAGTGCGACAGAGAGAGCGTTACCCGACTTTATTTGTAATACCTACTTCCTTTGAAAAAGCTCTTGCAGTAAATATATTTTAAAATAACCGTTTCCCTCGGTTCCGCTCGCGCGGTACTTCGATAAAATTAAAGTAGCCTAAATTACTCTTCATATCTATCTGCCTGTGAAAGACCCATCAAAATTGGTAAAGTAGTTTCGAAGATTAGCAGGAAGAAATGGACCGAGTTTTATTTTTTATTTACCGTATATTATTTAAGATGCATTTTATATAAAGCTATTATTTTGATATTACTAACAAACCCTTCATTTTATTTGTTTGTATAGATGGATAGATTCATATAATGTAGTTATCCTACTAATATTATAAATGCGAAAGTTTTTGAGTGAGGATGTATGTATGTTTGTTACTCCTTCACGCAAAAACTACTGAACGGATTTAGATGAAATTTGGAACACAGATAGTTAATAACCCGATAATCCCGAAATGTTTGTTAAGTTAAAAACTACGCGGACGAAGTCGCGGGCAGCAACTAGTATCTTATATATTTCAATGAAGCCCACCAATATTTCTGTTTCAGAATTACGACACAGATCAGCGGTCTACAATCTATTGCGGCTTCGTATCATGACCAAGTAAGTACGAGTCATACGAATATTCATATAGTTTGTCAATAGGTATTATTATTGTACCTGCTATGCCCGCGAATCGTTACAGTGAGTTCAACAGAAGTCCAAACAAAACGAAAAAAGATAGTTTTGCTCAATGGACAGAAACAGCTCAGTTACAGCTTGACATTTTGTGTTACACTTGCAGGATGAGGGCGTGTCTCGTGCTGTGCGTGGCGGCGGCGCTTGTCGGCGCTGCGCGCGCCGAGTGTGTCGCCTGCCTAGAGGGGAGCTGCTACAGAAAGCACAACTTGTTCGAGTCAGAGGAATTTGGATTTTTATTAGACATAGACAAGAGCAGGAACATAGTGTCTGGCAAAATCGGATCTACATTAAAACAGTGTCAACTAGACACTGGTCTGTGCAACACCACAACACTCGACAATTGGTCCATATACCGGTTGACTGTGGACCAGGGCACTGCTAATTATTACGGTGTACTAATCGAAAGTCGTAATAGTCTTTACAAATTGGATCTTATTAATATAGATAAGACATTACTGGTTCGTGATGGAGTATTTCGCATACTATTCAAAGATAAACTTTACTATACGCCTTATGGCAACGGTATCTTCACGTTTGAGGACGGAGAGTCACGAGTAGTTGCCGGGACCGAGGGATATAAAGTCAATAACTTTATTGTTGATAAAAATAACAACATTTATTTTATAGCTATATCTGAAAATAATATAATACGAAGAGTGAGTAAAGGAGCGGTTGACCGGACTATACATTCGGACAGCGGAAGGGTCTTGATGACAACAGACGCGGACGGCAATGCCGTTTTCATTAATCCGGAGTCCCACGCTGTGTATAGAGACACAGACGGCCAACTAGTCGAGTTCGGTGCCATCAACCATAAGTTATATTATTATTATTGGTATAGTCCACCCTTGTTTGACAGAGACAACAATATTATTTATTATGATGCCTCAAAGAATCTTTTTCGTTTGAAACAAGATGGAGACGTTAGTTGTACGTATAATATTACGAAAAAAAAAGTTATTATTACTGAGACCGGTGTAAGCACGACTGCATAAAATACTGAGACGACCACGAGTGTTACACCTGGCGGGGATACTGAGGACATGTCTACCAGTACACCTGCTGGTGACTCCACAGCCAGTACGTTTGATGAGAGTGGAGCGAGCCCCTCCGGATCACATGATCAGCGAGCCAATTATTTTGTTTATTTATGTCTCTCTTTATTAAAACTCTGTTATGACATCATAAACAAATAACATCCAAGGCGATGTTGATACAGATGATGATGCAGGAGATGAACAGCGGAGCATTTGCAGCTGTCTGTATCGCAAGTTGCTAAATATTACGATCAAAGCGGAGTTTAATTAGACATTAAGTTTATTAAACAAGTAGAATAATAAAGTATGTGTTTAGAGAGTTTAACAAAATAGAAACATTAAGCTTTTGTGTGTTTAAGAACCTTATCACTCACTGTTTTCCGTTAATATACTATTAATAAATGTTGTTTAAACACCTCCTTAATTGATTCTGTTGAGAATTGAATGTTATTAACTAAGTACCTAAATGTTATGTTTTCCTTCCAAGTCATACCCCTCTCCTGCAGGAGGGGCAGGTTCGATCCATTTGTCTGAGTTTGAAGAAACTTGCGAGTAATGAAGGCATGCGTCATGTTGTCGCGGACTGTTTCATACCTAAAACATGTGAGCAGGACATAATCGTGCTGTCTCGCTGCTTACCTGAAACAAAAACAGAATAGTTCGTATATCATGTGCGAATTTCATTACTAATAAATTTATTTGGTATAAATCCTAGAATTGTCTAGCAATCCATAAGAAAGGATTTTTATAAAGCAACCTCTAAGAGGGTAAAGTAGGGGAAACCTATTTGAAACTTGGAAGTACATACTTAATAATATTGAGAAGACCACGAGCATCGTAGACCCTGCTCGAGAATCCTGAGTTATGACAAATCTTCCATACGTCCGTTTTTACGTATTGCGAGTCGATCGAGATGCCAGCGGTTAACAGAGTATTACTACACTTAGCCACGTGGTATTTTTCTTCTTTGGTTTTAATCACAATATCGCGACTTTCCAAATGAAAATTACATCGTTTGGTTATAGCATTGACAATTGTATTGCGCAGAGCATTAACGACTGCTATTTAAAAGGCAACAATAACTGTATGAGGGTTCCATCCAACACGTGTTGTTTTATTAAGTTAAGCATAGCTTTGTATGTTTTGCAATTAGTTCGCTAGAAGAATGAATACATGGGTGTATGTTGATAATGTTAACAATATACTTAAGTACCTTTTAGAAAATAAACTATGATAGGTTCGTATATTATCTTAAGTTTATCACAACTCTAACTAGCACTGCAAGGAAGGTTAGAGGTGCGAAACTGCATTCCTTGAACAACTTCAACTAAAATTTGTGATATAAATCGTTAAACGAAATATTATCAGTAGAGTATTTTGAGAACAATTACTGATATCTATTTAGCAGAAAGGGAACCAAATAATGAGTATTTTCAAATAATAAACATTCCTTTAAGTAACTAGGGAATTCTTATCTTTTTAGAACAAAAGAATGGTGTACTTTGGAAATAAGCTCCCATGCGTGATCAGCTAATGATGCATTATTATGTATAACTCAATTTGCACTTAACGCCGTGTGCATAGAGTCTAAAAGCAAAATTTGTATCTGGGTCAGTTTTGTAGATACGGCCCTATATAAATATCCCTGGGCAACGGCGCTCTGCTCCAGTTAATAGTGCGTCAGTCACAAGGTGAGTTCCAGTATCTCATACATTCTCGTGTTGCTTTTCAAGTGATGTGCGTCTCGTTTGTGAGCAAAAACTGTAAAGAGTTACTGGGCTGTCATATCATTTTGAATAAACTCTAGTAGTAAATATATTTTAAAGTTGCCGTTTCCCTCGGCTCCGCTCGCGCGGTACTTCGATAAAATTAAAGTAGCCTAAATTACTTTTCATTATCTATCTGCCAGTGAAAGTCCCATCAAACGAAGATGCATTTTGTATAAAGCTATTTTTTTGATATAGCAAACAGACCCTTCAGTTTTATTTATTTGTATAGATGGATAGATTCATAATTAGTGATTATCCTACTAATATTATAAATGTGAAAGTTTGTTAGTTACTCCTTCACGCAAAAACTACTGAACGGATTTGGATGAAATTTGGAACACAGTAAACTATCTGTTGGTGTAACCGGGATTAACATATAGGATACTTTTTATCCCGATAATCCCGAATTTTTTGTTACGTTAAATACTACGCGGACGAAGTCGGCGGGCACAGCTAGTATCTTATATTTCAATGAAGATCACCAATATTTCTGTTTCAGAATCGCGACGATCTACAATCCATCGCGGCTTTATATGGTTTCCAAGTAAGTACGAGGCACACGAATGTTAATATATTTTGTCAATGGGTATTATTCTTGTACCAGCTGTGCCCGCGGATCATTACAGTAAGATTAATAGAGTTCCAAACACAAATGACAAAAATACTTTTGTTCAATGCACAGAAACAGCTCAGTTACAGCTTGACATTTTGCGTTTCACTTGCAGGATGAGGGCGTGTCTCGTGCTGTGCGTGGCGGCGGCGCTCGTCGGCGCTGCGCGCGCCGAGTGTGATGTCTGCCTAGAGGGTTACTGCTACCGGAAGATCAGCTTGCTCGAGTCAGAGAGATTTGGAAATTTTTTTGGCATTGACAGGAGCAGGAACATATTGTATAGAAAAATCGGAGCTACATTAAGAGGGTGTCAACTAGACACTGGTCTGTGCAACACCACAATACTTGACTATTGGTGCTGGGGCTTAGGATGGTTGACTATGGACCAGCACACTGGTGATTATTACGGTATAATATACGATGGTTATAATAGTCTTTACAAATTGGATTTGGTTAATAAAGATAAGACATTACTGGTTCGTGGAGTGCATCGCATACTATTCAAAGATAAACTTTACTATGCGCCTTCTGACGACGGTATCTTTACATTTGAGAACGGAGAGTCACGAGTAATTCGCGGAACAGAGGGATATGATGTCTTGTATTTCATTGTTGATAAAAATGACAATATCTATTTTCAAACCGTGGCTGATAAGAATATAATACGAAGAGTGAGTAAAGGAGTGGTTGACCGGACTATACATTTGGATAGCGGGAGGGTCTTGATGACAACGGACGCGGATGGCAATGCCATGTTCTTTAATCCGCAGTCCCACGCTTTGTATAGAGACACAGACGGTCAACTGGTGGATTTCGGTGTCATCAAGGCTGAGATATATCATAATGATTGGTATATAAACTGTTGGTTTGACAGAGACAACAATATTATTTATCAAGATAAGTCTTATAATCTGTTCCATTTGAAGCGAGATGGAGACGTTAAGTGCACGTATTCCATTTTACCAAATACAACGATTATTACTGAGACCGTTGTAAGCACGACTACATACAACATTGAGACGACCACGAGTGTTACACCTGGCGGGGATACTGAGGACAATGATGACAAGTCTCATAGTACACCTGCTACTGATTCCACAGCCAGTACACCTGATGAGAGCGGTGCCAGCCCCTCCGGAACACCTCACCAGCGAGCCAATGAGACAGGACAAGAACAGCAGAGCAGATGCAGCTGTCCGTGTCACAAGTTACCAAATATCAACAACAACGAGGAGTTTATTTAAAAATTATTCATATGTTAATGAAACAAGTAGATTAATAGTGTATGTATTTAGAGAGTGTAACAAAATGTAAACATAAAACTTTTGTGTAATTAAAAACCTTATTGTTCACTGTGTAACGTGTTTTTCTGATCTTCACACAGTTACACACCAACAGCTCAGTCAGTAATTTACATGTGATCAGAGAATGTACTTGGGGTACTACAAAAGAAACGACAGGATTCCCGAGTCCAAGTGTATATTATGTTAGTGGTCATATAGCTTCCGTTAGTGCGGCCACATCATCATGATTACATGTACCTACACTGTCTTACACAACCTTCAGGGCATCTTCGCAAGCATTAGCATCAGCTGCAAATAATGGCTATCATAAACGCTGTGGTATGTCCTGTATGGTTAAGTACCTGTCTGATTTGCTTCAAATGGTATTCTGATGTTAAATGATAGGAACTCGGGATTTTACATTATATATTTTGATTATTGATTAGGTTGTTGGTTTTATAAGTCTTTCAAACGACCCCTGTTAACAAATGAATAATTTTAATTAGAGACCGCGTGGATGTTTTACGTGAGAATATTTGCTCGTTTTTATATAATTTTTAATTTTCAGATCCCTGTTTATTTATTGTTCTATTTCTTCTCTGACTGCAGCGACAACGTTTGAAATAAACGGCTTTTTCTTTATTAGTTTGTAAGAACCTAAGCAAGCGTGGTTTTAGTAATTACATGATTTTTTCTTTTGTAGCTATGATTCAGCCATGTTCATTGTTTGATGACGTTGTCCTTCGCAATTACATAAATTATATATTGTAAAAGACGCCTTGTCCAGCCAAGTGGATACAACACAAAGATTCAATTATGTAACATTTTCAGTATTGGGGGCTCCTTCCTTCCATTATGGCTAACCAACCATCTTCTACAATATCAATTGGATGATGAGCTAAAGCATTTCACTTAGCCACATGGTATTTTTCTTATTATTATTATATTAGTAACGACTGCTATTTCAAAGTCAACAACAACTATATGAGGGTTCCATCCAGACACGTGTTGTTTTGTTAAGTTCAGCATAAGTTTGTAATACAATGGGGTTTGTTGCTAAAGTTAACAATATCAGTCACTTTAAAAAAAAAAACTGCGATAGGTTAGTTTATTGTTTTAAGTCGTTTATCACAATTAATTCCTTGCAGTGCTAATTAGGGAATTAAACTGCAAGGAAGGGTTAGAGGTGTGAATCTGCATTTTAATCTTAAAACAATCTGAAATTAGTGATTTAAATCGTTTAACGAAATATAAATACGGATATAGTTGACATTTGAGACAATTTTTGATGTTTATTTTTACTTATTTACCGTCAGGGGGATGCACGATTGTTATTTAATTATAAAAAAAACTTTGTGAATGATGGTACCTAGTGAAAATTTCACAGGTAATTATTTAGATGGAGCAGGTTAAGAATCGATAAAGAATATCCAGTGGAGTACTTTGAAAACAATTACTGATATCTATGGAGCACAATAGGAACAAAACAATAAGTATTTTATATAACAAAACATCCTTTAAGTTACTTGGGAATTCTTTTCTTTTTAGAACAAAAGAATGGAGTACTTTTGTAGATAAGGCCTATATAAATATCCCTGGACAACGGCGCTCTGCTCCAGTTACAATAGTGCTTCAGTCACAAGGTGAGTTCTCATACATTCTCGTGTTGCTCTTCAAGTGATGCGGATCTTGTTTGTGAGCAAAAACTGTAAATAGTTACTGGGCTGTCATTCCCACAGTCAGCACGAGTGCAACAGAGATAGCGTTACCCGACCTTATCTGTAATACTTTCTTTGAAAAAACTCTTCTGGTCAATGTATTTTAAACTAGCCTTTTCCACCGGCTCCGCTCGCGCGTTACTTCGATAAAATTAAAGTAGTCTAAGTTACTCCTCATTTCATTAGCTATCTGCAAGTCCCTCAAAATTTGGTACAGTTGTTTCGAAGACTAGCCGAAACAGGTAGAAAGACTTTTATTTTTTATTCGCCGTATATTCCTTAAGATGCATTTTCTATAAAGCTACTATTTTTACTATGTAAACAGACTCTTTAGTTTTTATTTATTTGTATAGATGCAAAGATTCATACCCATAATGTTGTTATATCTTATATATTTTAATGAAGACCACCAATATTTCTGTTTCAGAATTGCAATACAGATCAGCGGTCTACAATCCATTGCGGCTTCGTATCATGACCAAGTAAGTACGAGGCATACGAATATTCATATTTGTCAATAGGTATTATTATTGTACCAGCTGTGCCCGCGAATCGTTACAGTGAGATTAAGTGAATTCCAAACAAATTAAAAATATAATAACTGTGCTATCTAGGGACGCCCGAAAGAAGCGAAGCTTTATAGTTTTAGTTTGTTTGTTTTATACCTTTATAGTAGATCATTTTTTATAAATCAGAATATAGTTTTCTTATATTACGAAAGATGGTGCTTTTCATGAAACAAGTGCTATTTTATTTCGACATTTTCTAAAACAATATTCTAAGCAACAATAAGTAGGTAACTTTGTGCAGGTAAGATTTATTTAATAAAACAGTGACATCTCTGCAGTGTCATAAGAAATCGTTAAAACAGTTCGGAATGAGCTAAAAAAATTAGAAAACTATTGTAAAAGTTCACTTTATATATCCTAGAGCGCGCTGTTTTAAAATTACCACATTAAAATACTTTCGTATTCGTTCGTTCGTTCATACTTTTTCCACTAGATGGCAGAACTGTAGCTACATATTCTTAATAATCTAACAAAATTCTATTATTTTAGTTCGTTTTTATATTTTTTTCTTTAAATATTACCAATAATTCGGTTAAGTTACGAAATTACATAAAAACGGTGTAATTTTTTTTATGAATACATGTTAGCATGGCCCCTGCGCAAGGATGACACGCAAAATCGTGAAGCGTTCGATATTAAAAAAATACTCATCTACGTTAGAACGTTAAAAGGTTCTAACCTTCAGGCCAAATTAATAGAAGGGCGCCACAGCTCTGACGTCATAGTGTAACGATACGTCATCTGGCGATTTGCACAGATAGAGTGGCCGCGCAAATAGTATGTTCAATGCACAGAAACAGGTCAGTTACAGCTTGACGTGGTTGTGTTTCAGTTGCAGGATGAGGGCGTGTCTCGTGCTGTGCGTGGCGGCGGCGCTCGTCGGCGCTGCGCGCGCCGAGTGTGACGCCTGCCTAGAGGGGATCTGTTACAAGAAGCACAGCTTGCTCGAGTCAGAGGAATTTGGTGTGTTTATAGACATTGACAGGAGCAGAAACATAGTGTATAGTACAATCGCATTTACATTACGGCAGTGTCAACTAGACACCGGTCTGTGTAACACCACAAAACTCGACAATTGGATTTATCGGTTGACTGTGGACCAGCGTACTGGTGATTATTACGGTGTACTACGCGATGGTCCTTATAATCTTTACAAATTGGATCTTGTTAATAGAAACAAGACATTACTGGTTCGTAACGTGAATCAAATGACATTCAATAATAAACTGTACTATACATCTGATCGCTACGATATCTTCACCTTTGAGGATGGAGAGACACGAGAAGTTGCCGGGACGGAGGAATATGATGTCGATTACTTCATTGTTGATAAAAATGACAATATTTATTTTAAAACCATATTGGAAATGAATATAATACGAAGGGTGAGTAAAGGAGCGGTTGACCGGACTATACATTTGGACAACAGCAGGGTCTTGATGACAACGGACGCGGACGGCAATGCCGTGTTCATTGATCCCAAGTCCCACGCTGTGTATAGAGACACATACGGCAAACTGGTCGAGTTTGGTGCCATCAACGATGAGATAAATGATGAATGGCGTGCCCCAATTTTGTTTGACAGAGACAACAATATTATCTATCAAAATGCCTCTTCGAATCTTTTCCATTTGAAGCGAGATGGAAATATTAATTGTACGTATTCTATATCGCAAAATACAGTTATTATTACTGAGACCGTTGTAAGCACGACTAAATATTGAGACGACCACGAGTGTTACACCCGCTGGAGATACTGATGACATGTCTCCCAGCACACCTGCTGCTGAGTCCACACCCAGAACACCTGATGAGAGCGGTGCCAGCCTCAATAAATAATAAGAATAGCCTCAATAAACTGCTTAGGCGCCGGAACTCCGTAATAAAACAATGTAACCTACTCGTGTCTGGGCTTAGTGGAACTGTCATGTGATGCATTCTGGCTATAAGTGCCATATATTGGTATAAGTGGTATATTATGTGTGGCTATGATTGTCAGAGGACAGATATATATAAATATATGCTTTTGTTTGATTTTTGTAATTGTTTGAAAGGGTGATAGAAATTACATAAAAAATATTTCAGTAGTTTGAGAGATATGGACTACTAGCTGTGCCCACGGACTTCGTCCGCGTAGTATTTAACGTAACAAAAATTTCGGGAATATCGGGATAAAAAGTATCCTATATGTTAATCCCGGTTATAAACTATCTGTGTTCCAAATTTCATCCAAAACCGTTCAGTAGTTTTAGCGTGAAGGAGTAACAAACATACATACATACATACATACATACATCCACACTCACAAACATTCACATTTATAATATTAGTAGGATTCACAGTTACGAGCAATTCAATACGTAGTTTAAAAATATAAATCTTGAAATTAAATTAATCAAAAAAATAAACCGACTCCAAAAAGACCTGGTGCACGAAAAAGTTAAAGATAACTAGGGACCTTATCATTTCTCTCATTTGGAGTCGGTTCCAATTCAAGTAAGTAGTGGTAGGTAAGAAGTTATCCTAACGTAGTGTAAAGATAGAGGCACCTTACACCTCATCACTCACTGTTTACCATTAATATTTATACTATCAATATGTTGTTTAAGTACCTGCTTAATCGAATGTGTTTTTAATTAAAGGTTGTTATCTAAGTACCTAAATGTTATGTGTTACCTAACCGTCGTACCCCTCTCCCGCCGTGGGGGGGGGGGGGGGGGGTACGCAGGTTTGATCCATTGTTACTCGGCTTCAGCAAAGCCAAAGGGAAGGCTTATAGAATAGAATAGAATGTCTTTATTTGTAAACATAGGTATGTAAATACAGTTCCTTATTGATTAAGAAGTGCGCTATGTTTTGCCATATAGCATATAAATATGTTAATCAAGTTAATTAGTTAATCATGCATTAGCTAGGATGTACATTATCATAAAATGTCAAATTCAAATATTATTTTACATATTATAAAATTCTCGTCTTAGTTACCATATTTCACCGAAACGGCTCGTCCGATTATGATGAAAATTTCTGTGCATATCGGGTAGGTCTGAGAATCGGCTACTATCTACTTTTAATACCCCTAAATGTTAATGGTAGTCCACATTCCACGCGGACGGAGTCGCGGGGCACAGTAGTATTATATCAAATTAACGTTTTAAAACTCGTAAACTATACAATCACATTTTTAAATCAATACTTTTTTCTAACTATTTTAAGTGTTAGTGCGGTATTATGTTCACAGCTTTCATTTTAAATATGTAAACAAAACTGACACAACAAAACCACGGAGCAGGAAGACATCAACGGGTGACCACATCATAAAGTATGCAGTTATTATGCATGTCACAAATATTATGTGATACTATATTGACAGACGTGTATAGGGAGTGTATTTGTATAAATAACTCTAAATTGAAAATTTAAAAACCCCCGATGCGACGACCTTTTCATCAAATGTATACAATAATCAACAGGAAATCTGTGTAAAAGTATGAGACATTATTTTGTTATGACATTATAATAATTGACATTAGAATAAACAACGAATCTTAATATTGATGCCACGGAGGTTTCATTCCTAGTAAAATATTATCAATTATGATTCAATTTGATGTAATAACTCTGGTTGAGGTGGACGGGAGCAGCCCAACGCTAAATTTATTTTAAATTATATTTGTTATTTTATATTTTTTCGCAATGGCGGAACAGCGCCCTCTAGAATTATTATAGCGTAATATTCCATAAACATTAACAAAATTTAACGCATGCGCGTATCCATCATTTGAAACGTGACTTATGGAACGTCTTTAGTTCATACACAAATCTCATTATAAAAATTGCTAAAATATACTTTTTTCCAGAAACAGGGAATCTTTTCAAATTTATAATATTGTAAAAAGCCAGTTCAGACTATTACGATCATTTAAAAATATAATAAATCTAAATCCAATCATCTCAAATTTTGAATGGATTCGAGCCGTGGAAGTTGGTTTTGGCCTAGAATGTGGCTTTTTTACATACAAAAGAGCTGATGATCTTCAAACGGCTGAACCGATTTTTATGAAACATAGCTAAGAACACTCTCGATCAGAATACCTATCTAACAAATTAAACTAAATTGAAATCGGTTCATCAGCTTGGGCGCTACGTTGCCACAGACAGACACACAGATACACAGATACACAGATACACAGATACACAGATACACAGACACACAGATACACATGTTAAACTTATAACACCCCTCGTTTTTCGTCGGGGGTTAAAAATACCCCATTTTGTACTTTAAATTAAACGCCAAAAAGGGCTTCCGATTGGCTTCTACTCGTAACCTTGACACATCGATAGAGAATCCTAAACCCTATCGACCTGCATATAAAACTCATTTTCGACCAAAGTCGTTTGTTTTTCCACTCCACCGCCGATATCAGTCAGGATGGAAAATTGCATATCATTAGACTACCTGACACTCATCATAGACTACTAATTTATAAGAAGGGAAATCCTGCTTGACTGACTGACTGACTAAACAACGAAGAGCCGACACTACCAACGTTAATAACATTAAAGCATTAAAGCAGCGAGTTGGTACACACGCACGCTATATACTCAAGTCTGTATCCAGCGGGGTAGGCAGCGGCCCCTGGTTGCCACTTGCTGCGATCCTGACTCACCTCTTTCACTTCATCCACATTCAGACATCTCCTCTCCATAGGAAGTGCTTTTATTTACAGACACTTATATTATGACACTTACATAATATACAACTATTGTTCATAAACACTCCAAAAAAAACTGGGTAATCTGGATCCTGTACTGATCTGACAAAAACTTAAATAAATCTAATTATTAGTCAAACAAAACTACCATTTGCGCACGCACTGAGGGCCCTATAAGTGATCACAACTGCCGCCCCCCGCGCCCGCGCGCACCCCTCCCCCCACCATTCGGCAGGTGACAGTAGCACACATGGATGTCAGTGTTTGTAGTACTACCGCAGTTGTGTCCATATTATTAACATGATACGTTTATTTGAGTACTAAGTGCGTACTCAAATTGAGATAATGACCGAACGTCGTTGAAATCGTAATTCGGGTTTACGGTAACATAAGATATGAATCGGGCACGTGTAAGTGAGCTAGCCATCGCAGAAATAACAACTAACTAATCCTGTGTTCGTGGCTGGCAACGCTGTTAATTGGGAGTCCTAACCGCAGAATTTGAGAAAAACAGGAAATGGCTATCAGTTAGAGTTGGTTTATATTTCAGTAATTAAGAAACGGCCAGGCACGTGGGACCACGCACGATGCAGGGTTCCGTAGTTATTGCACGGTTGTTCCAAGATCTCGTCACAACATACTTAACATCACACTTGTCCCCCGTCCCCCCCCCCCCCTGAAGGGGTGGGTAGAGGTGTCACTGCAGTGCACCCGTATTACGTGGATGTCATTTTGGTCCCAATGTAATAGGGGGCGAGCTTACTGCCATGATGTCGGGCACATGCCGGCCAGCAGGGCCATACTCCACCGCGCTGGCTCAGTGCGGGTTGGCAAACTTCACACGTCTTTCGAAAGACATGCCATTTTCCTCACCTGTACTGGAACTGTACTTTCACCGTTTACCAAGAGAAAACGTTTGTTTGCAATGAGATTTGCAATTAAAATTAGAAAACCCCAGAGGTGCAAGCCGAGGTTTGAACCTGCACACCTGTTGTAAAAAGCGTGCGTCGCGACCACCTGGTTATCACTGCTTAAAATAAATTCCATTGCTAGTTCTTACTATTGCTTAGTTACAAAGGTTATTGCAATTTTATTGGTGCGATGTTAAAGGGGTTCCTTGACGGACACAACGGATCCCTAAACTTGCGGTAGCCGTGTTTGTTAAGGAAATTTGAACACGACTAATTAATATTTTGTGCCCGGTAACCGTTCTGGCCAGTTCAATAGCTAAGATCTGTGTATAAAGCTCCTGGCCGCGCCCTGCATCAGTTAATAGCTCTCCATCAGCGTGGTGAGTTCCTTTATTATATTTATTCCTGTGTGTCATATCTGTTCTTTTTTTCGATTCACGGTGTTATTTAGCTTCACTCCGTTTACTTGATCAATTTACATCTCGCTATGGATATTTAAATCACATCTAGTTTCTCATGAATCTCACCCAGGTTTTGCGGGTTCGATACCCGTCACAGTAAATTTCGGAAATGCCGTATTATAATTTGTACGGCAGTTAGTTTGCAATCATACAGTTGGTGTATTAGTCTCGCGATATATTTCTTGAATATGTGCGAGCATACGAGTTTCAGTAGAATACCCATTCCAAGATAAAATAATCCAATAGAGTGAGGGTATCCGGGTATTTCTCTGATTTCGATCCAATTCAGCAATAACTCTAAATTGAAAATTTAAAAACCCCCGATGCGATGACCTGTTCATCAAATGTATAATTTACCTAGTTCTTCCAAATAATGATGTTAGCGCGATTTGCGTAGCTCCCGTAGCTCAGTATCCATAGCTCATCTCGCAAATTCATCTGGTACAACTAGTTTCGATGCCAGATTATGAAAGCACCATTAAATCATTTGTTTTGGCTTCCTCATTTATAATCTAAGATGTTCAATAATCAACAGAAAATCTGTGTAAAAGTATGAGACATTATTTTGTTATGACATTATAATAATTGACATTAGAATAGACAACGAATCTAAATATTGATGTCACGGAGGTTTTATTCCTAGTAAAATATTATCAATTATTATTCAATTTGATGTAATAACTCTGGTTGAGGTAGACGGGAGCAGCCTAGGGGAAGAATTTTCAATAACGCTAAAATTATTTTAAATTAGATTAGTTTTTTTTATATTCTTTGTCAATGGCGGAGCAGCGCCCTCTAGAATTATTATAGCGTAATATTCCATGACCATTAACAGAACAAACAAAATTTAACGCATGCACGTATCCATCATTTGAAACGTGACTTATGGAACGTCTTTAGTTCATACACAAATCTCAATAAAATTGATAAAATATTCATTTTTTTCAGAATCAGGGAAACTTTTCAAATTTATAAGATTGTAAAAAGCCAGTTCAGACTATTACGATCATTTAAAAATATAATAAATCTAAATCCAATCATCTCAAATTTCGAATAGATTCGAGCCGAGGGAATTGGTTTTGGCCGTGAATGTGGCTTTTTTACCCTGCAAAAGCGCTGATGATCTTCAAACGGCTGAACCGATTTTCATGACACATAGCTAAGAACACTCTCGATCAGAATACCTATCTAACAAAAGAAACAAAATTGAAATCGGTTCATCAGCTTGGGCGCTACGTTGCCACAGACAGACACACAGATCCACAGATACACAGATACACAGATACACAGATACACAGACACACAGATACACATGTTAAACTTATAACACCCCTCGTTTTTCGTCGGGGGTTAAAAATCAGAGATTTTTAGATTTTTGAATTTTCTAGTTTAATCAAAATATGATTGTAAATAAGCATCACACGAATATTTTTTTTCATTGCATCATTATATGCCGGAGATATAGCGTTAAGATATTTATATTTGTGAAGGAAATGATTTTTTATCTAATGGTAATGACTGAATTAAAGTAAATTCTTAACATTTTTTTATAAGTTCAATCTTACAACTAATCAAGTTTTACTATATTTTCTTTTTTTTCCATTTTTTTCTCATTCATCTATGTAAAGCTCTTATTTGTGTCTTTACAAAATATTTCTTTAGTTTTCTTATCCAGATTTATATCTTCAATTTTTTTTATGCGTGAGAATTCGTCTTTTAATGTTAGAAACAAGAAAATAATTTAAAATACATATTACAAAACCATCAGTTAAGCGTTTACCGTTACTATAAAAAGTGATGGATTTTAAATAAGTAATGACGCTTACGGTTATGAAGTTTGGGGATGTTTTGATTAAAAGTAATTTTTATATTTATCATTCAACAAATAAATATAATAGTGGTAAAAGTAGACCTAAAAGCCAATACTAAAGCGGTGCAAATAAAACGACACGAATATCGAAAATATTTTGTAAGCTAAAGTGCGGGGCTTTCCTGCTTAAGATCTCTGGGCCGACTGACCAATGCGGAAGCATGCAGCGTGAGGGGTATGCGAGTAGGGGTTTTAACTTTAAGAAATATTTGCATTACCATCTCTGCTTACGATGATGACCTGTTTTCGGTGACAAAGACAATTAATTATAATTTAAAAAAACTATACGTATCGTATGTGTAAAAATGAAATTAATTAGTCCTAATAATATATGTAACACTGACGACCGCTTGGCGCAGTGGTTCGAGGGTAGGCCGCTCGGCTCGCTGCACATGGTGGTTGCGGGTTCGATTCCCGCCGGGGCAAATTTCGGAAATGGCGTTTTCGTAATTTGTCTTGGTTTGGGTGTCACTGGGATCGCCCTCAGTCCATTGTACAGTACCCAAAGTACAAGCGTTGCTTAGTCTGCAACCATAATGTTGGTGTGTTACTCTGGCGATATAACAGCTCAGTTCCAGCTTGACGTGGTTGTGTTTCAATTGCAGGATGAGGGCGTGTCTCGTGCTGTGCGTGGCGGCGGCGCTCGTTGGCGCCGCGCGCGCCGAGTGTGACGCCTGTCTAGAGGGGAGCTGCTACAGAAAGCACAGCTTGCTCGAGTCAGAGAAATTTGGATCGTTTGTAGACATTGACAGGAGCAGGAACGTATTGTATAGTTCCATTGGATCTACATTACATCTGTGTCAACTAGATTCAGGTCTGTGCAACACCACGACATTCGACAATTGGGACATATATTGGTGGACTGGGGACCACAATGGTGATTATTACGGTATACTGTTCGATTATGATTATAGTCTTTACAAATTGGATCTGGTTAATAAAGATAAGACATTACTGGTTCGTCGAGTGTATCGCATACTATTCAAAGATAAACTTTACTATGTGCCTTATAGCGACGGTATCTTCACATTTGAGAACGGAGAGTCACGAGTAGTTAGCGGAACAGAGGGATATTCTGTCACTTATTTCATTGTCGATAAAAATGACAATGTTTATTTTAAAACCATATATGAAGATAATCTTATACGAAGGGTCAGTAAAGGAGCGGTTGACAGGACTATACATTCGGACAGCAGGAGGGTCTTGATGACAACGGACGCGGACGGCAATGCCGTGTTTATTAATCCGTGGAACCACGCTGTGTATAGAGACTCAGACGGCCAACTAGTCGAGTTCGGTGCCATCAACGATGAGATATATTATAATTCTTGGTATATATCAACACGGTTTGACGGAGACAACAATATTATTTATCAAGATGGCTCTAAGAAACTTTTCCATTTGAAGCGAGATGGAGACGTTACGTGCACGTATTCTATTTGGCAAAATACAGTTATTATTACTGCGACCGCTGAAAGTACATCTGCATATAATATTGAGACGACCACGAGTGTTACACCTGGCGGCGATACTGAGGACTATGACGACATGTCTTCCAGTACACCTGCTGGAAATACTGACGACAATGATGACGTGTCTGTAAGTACACCTGCGCCTGACTTCGCGGCCGGTACACCTGACGAGAGCGGTGCCAGCCCCCCCGGAGCAGCCGGACAACAAGCCCCTCACACAGGAGATGAACAGCAGAGCAGGTGCAGCTGTGCGTGTCCCAAGTTACCGAATATCACGGTCAAAGTGGAGTTTAATTGATGCTTATTTCCCAATAGATTATTTTGTTTAAACTTACGATTTAAAAATACCAATTCTATAAACTAGACGATGGAGATAACCAAAGGTAAATTAGGTATAGACAAAATAATCTATGAGAGAGTAACAAACGATTGAATCAAATTTATCATGTATGCTGTGTCGTTATTTAAATATATTTATTTGTAATGTAATCTTTATAAACCTACCGGGTATACTAATATTAATAACAATAATATTGATACATTAAGGTGTAAAGGTCACTCGTGTGATTTTAAAGTTTTTCATGAGAAGGCGCTGGAGTCAGCAATTTCAGCTTATTTAAATTTTAAAAAACCTTAGCATTTTTAAGATGTTTGCACTCAACACTTATTACACTGCATTGAGATGCATGATGCAATAATATCAACCTGAAATTATTTATAATCAAAGCATTTCAGCAAACCATTTCTGACACGTTATATTGTATACATACACGCAGATTGACTTAAAATGGTTTTTGTGTTGAATTTATACTTCTGAATTAAATATATACCATACGCTTAAGTTAATGTGTGTGTGTTTTTCAACGCGGTTCCCAGTTCCCGCGTGGTATATAGCTCAGTTGTGGTTGTGTGACGTCATCCGACATGACCCCCCCCGCTCTTATTCCTAAGGTGAACCCCCGAGACACAAAAAGTGGGATTAGCAGGGACTTAGGGTTAATATTCTATCAAAATGATTCGGGAATCCGACAGGCAAAAATGTCGAACTGACACATTCCCAGCTCGTACAGTTTCATTAGATTTGTCTGTTTGGAATTCAGCTGAGAAACCACAATACGCTGGCACAATGGACTGAATAATGGCGAATGACTTGTTGAGACCTAAATCCATCCGCGGAGTGGTTATATTCTCTATGGATGGTACTCGAGTGACGATATTTTTGTTTGTTTTTTTTCATCAATCCGCCGCGGCCTCGATCGTCGTATCGAGGTTTCGAAATCCCCATGGCTCGTTCTCATTGGCTTATTTACTATAACAGTTATCAAAAATATTCGTGCTCTCAACTTTTTAACCCTTTAATCGGTAGGGGAGAGTGGGTAATGGTGAATCAAGGGGTACAGTGAATAAACTGCTATATCAGTCTCTGTTTTGGCCTCACAAACTTAGAAAATAGATAGGCGCAAGTTATTTACATTGCTCCCGCGCTGAACCAATCTCCAATGCGCTACGATGGGAGATGTTCATGTTACCACGGTACGCCCACAAAGTGAGTACGGAAGTAGTTTTTTACTACTTTTAAAATTTATATTGCATGGATGTGAGTCTATATTCCGAATATGTTCATATTTTCTTATTATAATTATTATTTCTATTGCTCATTTATTCAATCTCTTTCTCTCTTAAATATAGGTCACAGCTGATAGCAATTCATTGTGCTCCACAGAGGCGTACTTGGATTTATTTAGCATGATAACGTTTCATTTCATCTTGTTTTTTTTAAGGTTCCAAAATGCCACAAATCCCTGAACGGAACATCCATTGGACTCGATTGTAGATTGGCTCGATTTGTAGGTGAATGATGTCACATATGGATTATTTGAAAAACAAGAAACTAGCGTCATTTCGAAAAGAAATAACGAGCCGAAGAATAAAAGTGGTTCACTGTTACCCAATCTCCCCTAACTATATCACTAGCGACACACCCTAGCTTCGCTTAGGCCGTGAAGATTACTTCTCCAAACATCTTGTCACAAAGCATTATTTGTATTGACAATAATTTAAAATAAGCAACGGATCTGTCTGCCCGTATCCAAATATATACATAAAGTATTTATACTTTTAGCTTCAGACGTTCATAAAATTAGAGATCGTAACGATACAAAGTTTTACGCTGTTCAGGGTAAGATTAATGCGTTTTATGTGAAGCTTATATTTTGATATTACAAACAGACCCTTCAGTTTTATTTATTTGTGTGGGTGGATAGATTCATATAATTTGGTTACATCTTACCAATATTAGGTGTGAAAGTTTGTGAGTGTGGATGTATGTTTGTTATTGACAAGAGCAGGAACGTAGTGTATGGTAAAATCGGATCTTCATTAAAACAGTGTCAACTAGACACTGGTCTGTGCAACACCACAACACTCGGCAATTGGATCATATTCCGGTTTACTATGGGCCAGGGCACTGGTGATTATTACGGTATACTAATCGAAAATCTTCATAATCTTTACAAATTGGATCTTATTAATAAAGATAAGACATTACTGGTTCATGATGGAGTGTATCGCATACTATTCAAAGATAAACTTTACTATGCGCCTTATGGCAACGGTATCTTCACGTTTGAGGACGGAGAGTCACGAGTAGTTGCTGGGACCGAGGGATATAAAGTCGATAACTTTATTGTTGATATTTTTTTTATTATTATTATATTCTGCAACTTGGCAATCTGTGTTTACACAATAAGCCATTCAGATGGGGTATCTCGAAATATGTCTTGTAAGCAGAAGGAGATCCTATAAATTCCTTTCATCTCCTGTCACCAAATCTCACGGTAAGTGTAGAGACACTATGCCGTTTCAGTCGGTTATATGTAATACTTCCTGTGCCTTCTAGTTTGGATGCCAGTTCATTGACGTGATTAGATATTCTCGTCCGATAGCTTTCACTATATCTAGAGATCTCTTGTTTGACGGTACTGATCTTTACGTCGTCGTAAATATATTTGTTACTCACATAGTAGGGTATATCTAGCATGGCTCTCAGTGTCTTGCTTTGGAATCTTTCAAGAATCTCTATGTTGCTATTGCTAGTAGTACCCCACAGCTGGATTCCGTAGGTCCAGATTGGTTTAAGGATGGTCTTGTAAATAGCTATCTTACTTTCATGTGACCAGCTTGATTTGGGACCTATGAGCCAGTACATTGATCTGACTTTCATATCCAGTTGTTTACGCTTGGTCCAGATATGCTTTCTCCAGATGAGTCTTCGATCCAGATGCATACCCAAATATCTGGCATCTTCAGCTTGAGGAATTTCTACATAATAGAGTCTGATAGGGGGACAAGTCTGCCTTCTCAGGGTAAAGGTCACATGGACAGATTTTCCTTGATTAACCCTAATACGCCATTTATCTAGCCACTTTTCCACTTCATGGATGTGGGTTTGTACGTTGGCCGATGCTATCGCGGGATCCACGTGTACCGACAAAAGGGCTGTATCATCAGCATAGGTCGCAGTTATAGTATCAGCGTGCGTTGGAAGGTCTGCGGTAAATAACAATTACAGGATGGGTCCTAATATACTCCCTTGTGAGAGAATTTTATTTAAAGGAGCAACCACGAAGTTAAATTTCTCCTCAAAGCATCTACAGTGTAGGTACGAATGTAGAATCGGAAAGAAGGAGTGAGGCAGCAGCTTTTTAAGTTTGAAGAGAAGTCCTTCATGCCACACTCTGTCGAACGCCTGACTGATATCGAGAAAGACAGCGGAGCAGAACTGTTTACATTCTAGTGCACGACTTATAGTATGCGTAATACGGTGTATCTGTTCAATAGTTCCATGTTTCTCTCGGAAGCCAAACTGGTGAAGAGGACTGGTAACTGGTAACTTCCGGTAGATAGGGGCGCATCCTGTTCAGCAATATTCTTTCGAAGAGTTTACCCAACACAGGGAGAAGGCTTATTGGTCTATAGGAGCTTGCATGATGTAGCGGTTTGCCTGGTTTGGGTATCATTATAACCTGCGAAATTTTCCACTGGGCGGGGTAAATTGCTAGTCTTTGGCAAGCATTGTAGATGGCCACGATGTGAATTATGCCCTTTTTAGGCACCTGCTTGAGTAGTTTTGCGTCGATTAGATCGTAACCTGGTGTTTTCCCTTCTGTAGTTTTA
Organism: Notodonta ziczac; assembly: GCA_918843915.1. NCBI lineage: Eukaryota > Metazoa > Arthropoda > Insecta > Lepidoptera > Notodontidae > Notodonta > Notodonta ziczac. The sequence goes on from OU974064.1 coordinate 3,683,927, forward strand.
GGATTTCCCTCCATAGTTCGTTAGGGCTAGCACTTTTTAGCGGTAGGCTAATTTGCAGTGGTGCATCCAGATATTCGGAGATTTCCTTGTCATGTTCAGGATTTTTGCTTGTTAAGGGATTGAAGATGGGTTTTAGGTATTCCGCAAATACATGAGCCTTTTCAAGTTCTGTTTTTGCCCACTTGCCATCAGGAGCTTTTATGGGTGGTATGTGGTTGATAAAAATGACAATTTTTATTTTAACGCCATATCTGAAAATAATATATTACGATGAGTGAGCAAAGGAGCGGTTGACCGGACTATATATTTGGACAGCAGAACCCGGAGTCCCACGCTGTGTAGAGACACAGACGGTCAACTAGTCGAGTTCGGTGCCATCAACCATAAGATATATTATTATTATTGGTATAGTCCACCCTTGTTTGACAGAGACAACAATCTTATTTATTATGATGCCTCTAAGAATATTTTCCGTTTGAAACGATATGGAGACGTTAGTTGCACGTATAAATAATAAAATAAAGTTATTATTACTGAGACCGTTTTAAGCACGACTACATACAATACCGAGGAAACCACGAGTGTTACACCTGGCGGGGCTGAGGACATGTCTCCCAGTACACCTGCTGGTGACTCCACAGCCAGTACACGCGAAGAGAGTGGAGCCAGCCTCTCCGGATCACGTGATCAGCGAGCCAATTATTTTATTTGTTCATTTCAAGTCTCTTTATTAAAACTCTGTTATGACATCATAAACAGATAATATCCAAGGCGATGTTGATAGAGATGATGATGCAGGAGATGAACAGCGGAGCAGGTGCAGCTGTCCGTGTCCCGTGTTGCCAAATATCACGATCAAAGTGGAGTTTAAAGAGACATGAAGTTTATTAAACAAGTAGATTATTAAAGTATGTATGAAGAGAGATTAAAAAATATAAACATTAAAATTTTGTCTAATTTAAAACCTTATCACTCACTGTGTACCATTAATATAAGTACTTAATTGATTCTGTTTTGAATTAAATGTTATAAACTAAGCACCTGAATAGCACCTAAGCAGTTATAGCCGATTGGTTAAGCACGCGTTTTTGTGGCACCGAGTCCTGGGTTCAAACCCCGGCTCGCACCGCTGGGTTTTTCTAAAGCAATCATAATTTCTATATGATTATCACTCGCTTACGGTAAAGAAAAACATCAGGAAAAACATCAGGAAACCTGCGTTTAGAAAATCTAACCACTTTTCGGAAGATTTGTGACATCCACCATCCCGCACTGGGCCATCAGGGCCACGTAGTGAGGGGAGGCCAGTGCCCAGGAGTGGGACGTCAGAAAGGCTAAATTATTATTGTTTAATTATTTTTATTATTATATAAGCCCCTAATGTATGTTCCTTCAAAGTCGGACACCCCTCCAGCTGAGGGGGCAGGTGCGGTCCATTTGTCTGAGTTTGAGGTAACTCTCGAGTAATGAAGGTATGCGTCATGCTGTCGCGGACTGTTTCATACCTAGAACGTGTGAGCAGGACATAATCGTGCTGTCTCGCTGCTTACCTGAAACAAAAACAGAACAGTTCGTATTCCATGTGCGAAATCCATTACTAATAAATTTATTTGGTATAAATCATACAATTTACTTGCAATCAATAAGAAAGGATTTTTAAAAATGCAGCCTCTAATAGGGTAAAGTAGGGGAAATGTATTTGAAACGTGGAAGTACATGTAATATTGAAACGACCACGAGCAGTAGACCTGCTCCTGAGTCCTGAGTTTTGACAAATCTTGCACAGGAACACCGTCAAAACTGACGTATTCAGATACGCGATACGTCAGTTTTGACGTATTGCGAGTCGATCGAGATGCCAGCGCTTAGCCACGTGTTATTTTTCTTCTTTGGTTTTAATCCCAATATCGCGACTTTTCAACGATAAAGCTTGCTTAAAGTGAAAATTACATCGTTTAGTTATAGCATTGACAAATGTATTGCGCAGAGCATTAACGACTGCTATTTCAAAGTCAACAATAACTGTATGATATGGGTCCTTCCAACACGTGTTGTTTTATTAAGTTAAGCATAACTTTGTATGTTTTGCAATTAGTTCGCTAGAAGAATGAATACATTGGGGTATGTTGATAATGTTAACAATATACTTAAGTACCTTTTAGAAAATAAACTATGATAGGTTCGTATATTATTTTAAGTTTATCACAACTCTAACTAGCACTGCAAGGAGGGTTATAGGTGCGAAACTGCATTCCTTGAACAACTGCAACTAAAATTTGTGATATAAATCGTTTAACGAAATAGAATCAGTGGAGTACTTTGAGAACAATTACGGATATCTATTTAGCAGAAAGGGAACCAAATAATGAGTATTTTCAAATAATAAACATTCCTTTGAGTAACTTGGGAATTCTTATCTTTTTAGAACAAAAGAATGGTGTAATTTGGAAATAAGCCTGCATGAAGAATGCATGATCAGCTAATGATGCATTGTTATGTATAACTCAATTTGCACTTTACGCCGTGTGCATAGAGTCTAAAAGTGGAATGTGTATCTGGGTCGGCTTTGTAGATCAGGCCTATATAAATATCCCTGGACAACGGCGCTCTGCTCCATTTAATAGTGCTTCAGTCACAAGGTGAGTTCCAGTATCTCATACATTCTCGTGTTGCTCTTCAAGTGATGCGGGTCTTGTTTGCGAGCAAAAACTGTAAATAGTTACTGGGCTGTCATTGCCACAGTCAGCACGGGTGCGACAGAGAGAGCGTTACCCGAATGTCTCTGTAATACTTGATTTGAATACATTCTAGTAGAAAATATATTTTAAAGTAGCAGTTTCCTTCAGCTCCGCTCGCGCGTTATTAGATAAAATAAAAGTATCCTTATATTATCAGCTATGTGCCAGTAAAAGTCTCGTCAAAATCGGTTCCATTGTTTCAAAGATTAGCCGGACAAAATAGATTTCTTAATTTTATTTAACGTATATTCTTTCAGATACGTATTTTATAAAGCTATTATTTTGAAATTACTAACATACACTTCAGTTTCATTTATTTGTATAGATGGATCGATTCATATATGTGATTAAAATTTCTTATTTATTTCAATGAAGACTACCAATATTTCTGTTTCAGAATCGCGACACAGATCAGCGGTCTACAATCCATCGCAGCTTGGTTTCATCAGCAACTAAGTACGAGGCACACAAGTATTTATACTTTATCAATAGGTATTATTATTATATCAGCTGTGCCCGCAACTCGTTTCAGTGGGCGAGCATACCCTCAAACCCTTTTTCTGTATTAAATTAAGTAAGATCTACTTTCGGCCCGTACCTCTAAGATTTTACAATTTCGTGTGCTTATGTTATTTCTAACCTCATATAACTTGCTTAAGCGTCAAGGTAAATTTGCACTGCCTGACATGTCTTTTGAAATAAGAGTGAAGTTCCCCGATCAGCGTTGGGCCAGCGTGGTGAAATGTCTCTCAAATCGTCTTCGCAGTGCGGGGGAGTGTGCTGGTATAATTAAGAGTAAAAACCGGAACAACAAAAAAATATTGAATTGGATTCAAATATATCAAAATTTTAAAGTTTTTCATTTAAAAACCCGTTCGATACACATAAATTACAGTTAGACGTGTTTGCGTTTCAGTTGCAGGATGAGGGCGTGTCTCGTGTTGTGCATGGCGGCGGTGCTCGTCGGCGCCGCGCGCGCCGAGTGTGACGCCTGCATAAATGGTAACTGCTACCAGAAGCACAGCTTGCTCGAGTCAGAGAAATTTGGAATTTTTTTTGGCATTGACAGGAGCAAGAACATATTGTATAGAAAAATCGGATCTAAATTAAAACGGTGTCAACTAGACACTGGTCTGTGCAACACCACAACACTCGAAAATTGGAGCATAAATTGGTTGACTATGGACCAGCGCACTGGTGATTATTACGGTATACTAAGCGATGGTTATTATAGTCTTTACAAATTGGATTTTGTTAATAAACATAAGACATTACTGGTTCGTCGAGTGTATCGCGTACAATTTAAAGATAAACTTTACTATGCGCCTTATGACGAAGGTATCTTTACATTTGAAAACGGAGAGTCACGAGTAGTTGGCGGAACAGAGGGATATGATGACTTGTATTTCATTGTTGATAAAAATGACAATATCTATTTTCAAACCGTGGCTGATAAGAATATAATACGAAGAGTAAGTAACGGAGTGGTTGACCGGACTATACATTTGGACAGCGGGAGGGTCTTGATGACAACGGACGCAGACGACAATGCCGTCTTCATTAATCCGGGGTCCCACGCTGTGTATAGAGACACAGACGGTCAACTAGTTGAGTTCGGTGTCATTAATGCTGAGATAAATCATGATTATTGCTATATACAAACTTGGTTTGACAGAGACAACAATATTGTTTATCAAGATAAGTCTTATAATCTTTTCCATTTGAAGCGAGTTGGAGACGTTAAGTGCACTTATTCCATTTTACCAAATACAACGATTATTACTGAGACCGTTGTAAGCACGACTACATACAATGTTGAGACGACCACGAGTGTTACACCTGGCGGGGATACTGAGGACATGTCTTCCAGTACACCTGCTGCTGAGTCCACAGCCAGTACACCTGATGAGAGCGGTGCCAGCCCCTCCGGAACACCTCACCAGCGAGCCATTGATACAGGACATGAACAGCAGAGCAGATGCAGCTGTCCGTGTCCCAAGTTGCCAAATATCACGATCAACGAGGAGTTTATTTAAACATTACTCATATGTTAATTAAATAAGTAGATTATTAATGTACGTATTTAGAGAGTGTAACAAAATGTAAACATAAAACTTTTGTGTAATTAAAAGCCTTATTGTTCACTGTGTAACGTGTTTTTCTGATCTTCAAACCAACCTTCACAGTTACACACCAAGCTTAGTCAGTAGTTCACATGTGATCAGGGAATGTACTTGGGGTACAACAAAAGAAACGACAGGATTCCCGAGTCCAAGTGTATATTATGTTAGTGGTCATATAGCTTCCGTTAGTGCGGCCACATCATCATGATTACATGTAGGTACTGTCTTACACAACCTTCAGGACATCTTCGTAAGCATTAGCATCAGCTGCACATAATGGCTATCATAAACGCTGTGGTATGTCCTGTATGGTTAAGTACCTGTCTGATTTGCTTCACATGGTATTCTGATGTTAAATGATAGGAACTCGGGATTTTACATTATATATTTTGATTATTGATTAAGTTGATAGGTTTTATAAGTCTTTTAAACGACCCCTGTTAACAAATAAGTAATTTTCATTAGACACCGCGTGGATTTGTTACGTGAGTATATTTGCTCGTTTTTATTTAATTTGTATTTATTTATTTATATGTTATTTATTTATTGTTATATTTACTCTCGGACAGCAGCGACAACGTTCGATATAAACGGTTTCTTCTTTATAAGTTTGTAAGACTAAGAACCTAAGCAAGCGTGGTTTTTAGTAATTACATGTTGTTTTCTTTTGTAGCCATGATTCAGCCGAGTTCATTGTTCGATGACGTTGTCCTTCGCAATTACATAAATTATATATTGAAAAAGACGCTTTGTCCAGCCAAGTGGAAACAACATAAAGATTAAATTTTATTAAATTTTCAGTATTGGGGGCTCCTTCCTTCCATTATGGCTAACCAAACATCTTTCACAATATCAATTGGATGATGAGCTAGAGCATTTCACTTAGCCACGTGGTATTTTTCTTCTTTGGTTTGAATCCCAATATCGCGACTTTTCTTCGATAAAGCTTGCTTAAAGTGAAAATTATTATTATATTATTAACGACCGCTATTTCAAAGTCAACAACAACTGTATGAGGGATCCATCCAGGTACGTTTTGATTTTATTAAGTTCAGCATAAGTTTGTAATACTATGGGGTATGTTGTTAAAGTTAACAATATCAGTCACTTTTAGAAAAAAATGTGAATCTGCATTTTAATCTTAAAACAATCTGAAATTAGTGATTTAAATCGATTAACGGAATATAAATACGGATAAAGGGATGCACAATTGTTATTTAAGTATAAAAATAAACTTTTTGTGAATGATTGTAATGGAAAATTTCACAGGTAATTATTTAGATGGAGCAGGTTAAGAATAATCAGTACTTTGAAAACAATTACTGATATCTATGGAGCAGAATAGGGAGAAAACAATAAGTATTTTAAATAAAAAAATCATTGGAGTAACTTGGGAGTTCTTATCTTTTTACAACAAAAGAATGGAGTACTTTGGGAATAAGCCCGCGCCAAGAATGCGCGATGAATCAGCTAATGATGCATTATTATGTATAACTCAATTTGCACTTTACGCCGTGAGCATAGAGTCTAAAAGCGAAATGTGTATCTGGGTCGGTTTTGTAGATAAGGCCCATATAAATATCCCTGGGCAACGGCGCTCTGCTCCAGTCAATAGTGCTTCAGTCACGAGGTGAGTTTCAGTATCTCATACATTCTCGTGTTGCTCTTCAAGTGATGTGGGTCGTGTTTGCGAGCAAAAACTGTAAATAGTTACTGGGCTGTCATTGCCATAGTCAGCACGAGTGCGACAGAGAGAGCGTTACCCGAATTTATTTGTAATACCTACTTCCTTTGAAAAAGCTCTTGCAGTAAATATATTTTAAAATAACCTTTTCCCTCGGCTCCGCTCGCGCGGTACTTCGATAAAATTAAAGTAGCGTAAATTACTCTTCATATCTATCTGCCAGTGAAAGACCCATCAAAATTGGTAAAGTAGTTTCGAAGATTAGCAGGAAGAAATGGACCGAGTTTTATTTTTTATTTACCGTATATTATTTAAGATGCATTTTATATAAAGCTATTATTTTGATATTACTAACAAACCCTTCATTTTATTTATTTGTATAAATGGATAGATTCATATAATGTAGTTATCCTACTTATATTATAAATGTGAAAGTTTTTGAGTGTGGATGTATGTATGTTTGTTACTCCTTCACGCAAACACTACTGAACGGATTTAGATGAAATTTGGAACACAGATAGTTTATAACCAGGATTAACACATATCATACTTTTTATCCCGATAATCCTGAAATTTTTGTTAAGTTAAAAACTACGCGGACGAAGTCGCGGGCAGCAACTAGTATCTTATATATTTCAATGAAGCCCACCAATATTTCTGTTTCAGAATTACGACACAGATCAGCGGTCTACAATCTATTGCGGCTTCGTATCATGTCCAAGTAAGTACGAGGCATACGAATATTCATATAGTTTGTCAATAGGTATTATTATTGTACCTGCTATGCCCGCGAATCGTTACAGTGAGTTCAACAGAAGTCCAAACAAAACGAAAAAAGATAGTTTTGCTCAATGGACAGAAACAGCTCAGTTACAGCTTGCCATTTTGTGTTACAGTTGCAGGATGAGGGCGTGTCTCGTGCTGTGCGTGGCGGCGGCGCTTGTCGGCGCTGCGCGCGCCGAGTGTGTCGCCTGCCTAGAGGGGAGCTGCTACAGAAAGCACAGCTTGTTCGAGTCAGAGGAATTTGGATTTTTATTAGACATAGACAAGAGCAGGAACATAGTGTCTGGCAAAATCGGATCTACATTAAAACAGTGTCAACTAGACACTGGTCTGTGCAACACCACAACACTCGACAATTGGTATATATACCGGTTGACTGTGGACCAGGGCACTGGTAATTATTACGGTGTACTAATCGAAAGTCGTATTAGTCTTTACAAATTGGATCTTATTAATATAGATAAGACATTACTGGTTCGTGATGGAGTGTTTCGCATACTATTCAAAGATAAACTTTACTATGCGCCTTATGGCAATGGTATCTCCACGTTTGAGGACGGAGAGTCACGAGTAGTTGCCGGGACCGAGGGATATAAAGTCGATAACTTTATTGTTGATAAAAATAACAACATTTATTTTATAGCCATATCTGAAAATAATATAATACGAAGAGTGAGAAAAGGAGCGGTTGACCGGACTATACATTCGGACAGCGGAAGGGTCTTGATGACAACAGACGCGGACGGCAATGCCGTTTTCATTAATCCGGAGTCCCACGCTGTGTATAGAGACACAGACGGTCAACTAGTCGAGTTCGGTGCCATTAACCATAAGTTATATTATTATTATTGGTATAGTACACCCTTGTTTGACAGAGACAACAATATTATTCATTATGATGCCTCAAAGAATCTTTTCCGTTTGAAACGAGTTCGAGACGTTAGTTGCACGTATTATATTACGAAAAAAAAAGTTATTATTACTGAGACCGTTGTAAGCACGACTACATACAATACTGAGACGACCACGAGTGTTACACCTGGCGGGGATACGGAGGACATGTCTCCCAGTACACCTGCTGGTGACTCCACAGCCAGTACACTTGATGAGAGTGGAGCCAGCCCCTCCAGATCACGTGTTCAGCGAGCCAATTATTGTATTTGTTTATTTCTGTCTCTCTTTATTAAAACTCAGTTATGACCTCATAAATAAACAGATAACATCCAAGGCGATGTTGATACAGATGATGATGCAGGAGATGAACAGCGGAGCAGCAAAGGTTAAAGGTGCAGCTGTCCGTGTCCCGAGTTGCCAAATAACACGATCAAAGTGGGGTTTAAAGAGATATGGAGTTTATAAAACAAGTTGATTATTAGAGTATGTATGAAGAGAGTTTAACAAAATATAAACATTAAGCTTTTGTGTGTTTAAAAACCTTATCACTCAATGTTTACCGTTAATATACTATTAATAAATGTTGTTTAAACACCTACTTAATTGTTTTTGTTGAAAATTGAATGTTATTAACTAAGTACCTAAATGTTATGTTTTCCTTCAAAGTCGCACCACTCTCCTGCGGAGGGGGCAGGTTCGATGCATTTGTCTGTGTTTGAGGAAACTCGCAAGTAATGAAGGTATACGTCATGTTGTCGCGGACTGTTTCATACCTAGAACGTGTGAGCAGTACATAATCGTGCTGTCTCGCTGCTTACCTGAAACAAAAACAGAACAGTTCGTATTCCATGTGCCAAATTAATTACTATTAAATTTATTTGTTTTAAATCATAGAATATTCTAGCAATCAATAAGAAAGGATTTTTATAAATGCAGCCTCTAAGAGGGTAAAGTAGGGGAAATGTATTTGAAACGTGGAAGTACATGTAATATTGAGACGACCACGAGCAGTAGACCTGCTCCTGAGTCCTGAGTTCTGACAAATCTTGCACAGGAAAACCGTCAAAACGGACGTATTCAGATACGCGATACGTCAGTCGATCGAGATGCCAGCGGTTAACAGAGTACTACTACACTTAGCCACGTGGTATTTTTATTCTTTGGTTTCAATCCCAATTTCGCGACTTTTCAACGATAAAGCTTGCTTAAAGTGAAAATTACATCCTTTAGTTATAGCATTGACAAATGTATTGTGCAGAGCATTAACGACAGTTATTTCAAAATCAACAATTTGCCACAGTCAGCACGGGTGCGACAGAGAGAGCGTTACCCGAATGTCTCTGTAAGACTTGCTTTGAATAAATTTTAGTAGAAAATATATTTTAAAGTAGCAGTTTCCCTCGGCTCTGCACGCGCGGTGCTTCGATAAAATAAAAGTATCCTCATATTATCAGCTATGTGCCAGTAAAAGTCTTGTCAAAATCGGTTCCGTTGTTTCGAAGAGTAGCCGGAACAAATAGATTTCTTTACTTTTTATTTAACGTATATTCTTTCAGATGCATCAAGTTATTATTTTCTAAAAAGCTATTATTTTCAAATTACTAATAGACACTTCAGTTTCATTTATTTGTAAAAATAGATAGATTCATATATGTGATTAAAATTTCTTATTTATTTCAATGAAGACTACCAATATTTCTGTTTCAGAATTGCGACGCAGATCAGCGGTCTACAATCCATCGCAGCTTTGTTTCATTAGCAAGTAAGTACGAGGCACACAAGTATTTATATTTTATCAAAAGGTATTATTATTATACCAGCTGTGCCCGCAACTCGTTTCAGTGGGCGAGCATATCCTCAAACCCTTTTTCTGTATTAAATTAAGTAAGATCTACTTTCGGCCCGTACCTCTAATATTTTACAATTTCATGTGTTTATGTTATTTCTAACCTCATATAACTTGCTTAAGCGTCAAGGTAAATTTGCACTGCCTAACCTGTCTTTTGAAATAAGAGTGAAGTTCCCCGATCAGCGCTGGGCCTGCGTGGTGAAATGTCTCTCAAATCGTCTTCGCAGTGCGGGGGAGTGTGCTGGTATAATTAAGAGTAAAAACCGGAACAACAAAAAAATATTGCATTGGATTCAAATATATCAAAATTTTAAAGTCTTTCATTTAAAAACCCGTTCGATACACATAAATTACAGTTAGACGTGTTTGCGTTTCAGTTGCAGGATGAGGGCGTGTCTCGTGTTGTGCGTGGCGGCGGCACTCGTCGGCGCCGCGCGCGCCGAGTGTGACGCCTGCATAAATGGTAACTGCTACCAGAAGCACAGCTTGCTCGAGTCAGAGAAATTTGGATTTTTTTTTGGCATTGACAGGAGCAAGAACATATTGTATAGAAAAATCGGATCTAAATTAAAACGGTGTCAACTAGACACTGGTCTGTGCAACACCACAACACTCGAAAATTGGAGCATAAATTGGTTGACTATGGACCAGCGCACTGGTGGTTATTACGGTATACTAAGCGATGGTTATTATAGTCTTTACAAATTGGATTTTGTTAATAAACATAAGACATTACTGGTTCGTCGAGTGTATCGCGTACAATTTAAAGATAAACTTTACTATGCGCCTTATGACGAAGGTATCTTTACATTTGAAAACGGAGAGTCACGAGTAGTTGGCGGAACAGAGGGATATGATGACTTGTATTTCATTGTTGATAAAAATGACAATATCTATTTTCAAACCGTGGCTGATAAGAATATAATACGAAGAGTGAGTAACGGAGTGGTTGACCGGACTATACATTTGGACAGCGGGAGGGTCTTGATGACAACGGACGCAGACGACAATGCCGTCTTCATTAATCCGGGGTCCCACGCTGTGTATAGAGACACAGACGGTCAACTAGTTGAGTTCGGTGCCATTAATGCTGAGATATATCATGATTATTGCTATATACGCACTTGGTTTGACAGAGACAACAATATTGTTTATCGAGATAAGTCTTATAATCTTTTCCATTTGAAGCGAGTTGGAGACGTTAAGTGCACTTATTCCATTTTAACAAATACAACGATTATTACTGAGACCGTTGTAAGTACGACTACATACAATGTTGAGACGACCACGAGTGTTACACCTGGCGGGGATACTGAGGACATGTCTTCCAATACACCTGCTGCTGAGTCCACAGCCAGTACACCTGATGAGAGCGGTGCCAGCCCCTCCGGAACACCTCACCAGCGAGCCATTGATACAGGACATGAACAGCAGAGCAGATGCAGCTGTCCGTGTCCCAAGTTGCCAAATATCACGATCAACGAGGAGTTTATTTAAACATTACTCATATGTTAATTAAATAAGTAGATTATTAATGTATGTATTTAAAGAGTGTAACAAAATGTTAACATAAAACTTTTGTGTAATTAAAAACCTTATTTTTCACTGTGTAACGTGTTTTTCTGATCTTCACACAGTTACACACTAACAGCTCAGTCGGCAGTTTACATGTGATCATAGAATGTACTTGGGGTACAACAAAAGAAACGACAGGATTCCCGAGTCCAAGTGTATATTATGTTAGTGGCCATATAGCTTCCGTTAGTGCGGCCACATCATCATGATTACATGTACCTACACTGTCTTACACACTCTTCAGGGCATCTTCGCAAGCATTAGCATCAGCTGCACATAATGGCTATCATAAACGCTGTGGTATGTCCTGTATGGTTAAGTACCTGTCTGATTTGCTTCACATGGTATTCTGATGTTAAATGATAGGAACTCGGGATTTTACATTATATATTTTGATTATTGATTAAGTTGATAGGTTTTATAAGTCTTTTAAACGACCCCTGTTAACAAATAAGTAATTTTCATTAGACACCGCGTGGATTTGTTACGTGAGTATATTTGCTCGTTTTTATTTAATTTGTATTTATTTATTTATATGTTATTTATTTATTGTTATATTTACTCTCGGACAGCAGCGACAACGTTCGATATAAACGGTTTCTTCTTTATAAGTTTGTAAGACTAAGAACCTAAGCAAGCGTGGTTTTTAGTAATTACATGTTGTTTTCTTTTGTAGCCATGATTCAGCCGAGTTCATTGTTCGATGACGTTGTCCTTCGCAATTACATAAATTATATATTGAAAAAGACGCTTTGTCCAGCCAAGTGGAAACAACATAAAGATTAAATTTTATTAAATTTTCAGTATTGGGGGCTCCTTCCTTCCATTATGGCTAACCAAACATCTTTCACAATATCAATTGGATGATGAGCTAGAGCATTTCACTTAGCCACGTGGTATTTTTCTTCTTTGGTTTGAATCCCAATATCGCGACTTTTCTTCGATAAAGCTTGTGTAAAGTGAAAATTATTATTATATTATTAACGACTGCTATTTCAAAGTTAACAAAAACTGTAAGAGGGTTCCATCCAGGCACGTGTTGTTTTTATTAAGTCCAGCATAACTTTGTAATACAATGGGGTTTGTTGTTAAAGTTAACAATAACAGTCACTTTTAGAAAAAAATCTGCCATAGCTTAGTTTATTGTTTTAATTACAACTCTAATTAGCACTGCAAGGAAGGGTTAGAAGTGCGAATCTGCATTTTAATTTTAAAATAATCTGAAATTAGTTGATAAATCGTTTAGCGTAATATAAATACGGATATAGTTGACATTTGAGACATTTTATAATGTTTATTTTTACTTATTTACCGTCAGGGGGATGCACAATTGTTATTTAATTATAAAAAAAACTTTTTGTGAATGATGGTACCTAGTGAAAATTTCACAGGTAATTATTTAGATGGAGCAGGTTAAGAATCGATAAAGAATAACCAGTGGAGTACTTTGAAAACAATTACTGATATCTATGGAGCACAATAGGAACAAAACAATAAGTATTTTATATAACAAAAAATCCTTTAAGTTACTTGGGAATTCTTCTCTTTTTAGAACAAAAGAATGGAGTACTTTTGTAGATAAGGCCTATATAAATATACCTGGACAACGGCGCTCTGCTCCAGTTACAATAGTGCTTCAGTCACAAGGTGAGTTCTCATACATACTCGTGTTGCTCTTCAAGTGATGCGGATCTTGTTTGTGAGCAAAAACTTTAAATAGTTACTGGGCTGTCATTCACACAGTCAGCACGAGTGCAACAGAGATAGCGTTACCCGACCTTATCTGTTATACTTTCTTTGAAAAAACTCTTTTAGTAAATATATTTTAAACTAGCCTTTTCCATCGGCTCCGCGCGTTACTTCGATAATATTAAAGTAGTCTAAGTTACTCCTCATTTCAACAGCTATCTGCCAGTGGAAGTCCCTCCAAACTTGGTACAGTTGTTTCGAAGACTAGCCGAAACAGGTAGAAAGACTTTTATTTTTTATTCGCCGTATATTCCTTAAGATGTATTTTCTATAAAGCTATTATTTTTAAAATATAAACATACTCCTTAGTTTTATTTATTTGCATAGATGCAAAGATTCATATAATCTTATATATTTCAATGACGACCACCAATATTTCTGTTTCAGAATTGCAATACAGATCAGCGGTCTACAATCTATTGCGGCTTCGTATCATGACCAAGTAAGTACGAGGCATACGAATATTCACATAATTTGTTAATAGGTATAATTAATTTATTATTGTACCAGCTGTGCCCGCGAATCGTTACAGAGAGATTAAGTGAAGTCCCAAAAAAAATAAAAAAATAACGGTGCTATCTAGGGACGCCCGAAAGAAGCGAAGCTTTATAGTTTTAGCTTGTTTATTTATACCTTTATAGTAGATCTTTTTTTTTTTTATGAAGCAGTATATAGTTTTCTTATAATACGAAAGATGGTGCTTTTCATGAAACAAGTGCTATTTTATTTCGACATTTTCTAAAACAATATTCTAAGCAACAATAAGTAGGTAACTTTGTGCAGGTAAGATTTATTTAATAAAACAGTGACATCTCTGCAGTGTCATAAGAAATCGTTAAAACAGTTCGGAATGAGCTAAAAAAATTAGAAAACTATTGTAAAAGTGTAAAAGTTCACTTTAAATATCCTAGAGCGCGCTGTTTTAAAATTACCACATTTAAATACTTTCGTATTCGTTCGTTCGTTCATACTTTTTCCACTAGATGGCAGAACTGTAGCTACATATTCTTAATAATCTAACAAAATTCTATTATTTTAGTTCGTTTTTATATTTTTTTTCTTTAAATATTACAAATATTACCAATAATTCGGTTAAGTTACGAAATTACATAAAAACGGTGTTATTTTTTTTTATGAAAACATGTTAGCATGGCCCCTGCGCAAGGATGACACGCAAAATCGTGAAGCGTTCGATACTAAAAAATAATACTCATCTACGTTAGAACGTTAAAAGGTTCTAACTTTCAGGCCAAATTAATAGAAGGGCGCCACAGCTCTGACGTCATAGTGTAACGATACGTCATCTGGCGATTTGCACAGATAGAGTGGCCGCTCAAATAGTATATTCAATGCACAGAAACAGCTCAGTTACAGCTTGACGTAGTTGTGTTTCAGTGGCAGGATGAGGGCGTGTCTCGTGCTGTGCGTGGCGGCGGCGCTCATCGGCGCTGCGCGCGCCGAGTGTGACGCCTGTCTAGAGGGGAGCTGCTACAGGAAGCACAGCTTGCTTGAGTCAGAGGAATTTGGAGTGTTCTTAGACATTGACAGGAGCAGGAATATAGTGTATAGTACAATCGCATTTACATTACGGCAGTGTCAAATAGATACCGGTCTGTGCAACACCACAAAACTCGACAATTGGATTTATCGGTTGACTGTGGACCAGCGTACTGGTGATTATTACGGTGTACTGCGCGATGGTCCTTATAATCTTTACAAATTGGATCTTGTTAATAGAAACAAGACATTACTGGTTCGTAACGTGAATCAAATAACATTCAATAATAAACTTTACTATACATCTGATCGCTACGATATCTTCACCTTTGAGGATGGAGAGACACGAGAAGTTGCCGGGACGGAGGAATATGATGTCGATTACTTCATTGTTGATAAAAATGACAATATTTATTTTAAAACCATATTGGAAATGCATATAATACGAAGGGTGAGTAATGGAACGGTTGACCGGACTATACATTTGGACAACAGCAGGGTCTTGATGACAACGGACGCGGACGGCAATGCCGTGTTCATTGATCCCAAGTCCCACGCTGTGTATAGAGACACAGACGGCCAACTGGTGGGGTTCGGTGCCATCAACGATGAGATAAATGATGAATGGCGTGCCCCAATTTTGTTTGACAGAGACAACAATATTATTTATCAAAATGCCTCCTCGAATCTTTTCCATTTGAAGCGAGATGAAAACATTAATTGCACGTATTCTATATCGCAAAATACAGTTATTATTACTGAGACCGTTGTGAGCACGACTACATATAATTTTGATACGACCACGAGTGTTACACCTGGCGAGGATACTGAGGACATGTCTTCCAGTACACCTGCTACTGAGTCTACAGTCAGTACACCTGACAAGAGCGGTGCCAGACCCTCCGGAACACCTCACCAGCGAGCCAATTATTTTATTTATTTATTAGGCACAGTTATGATATCATAAACAGAAAACATCAAAGGCGATGATGATGCGGGAGATTTACAGCAGAGCAGTTGCAGCTGTCCGTGTTCCAAGTTGCCAAATATCACGGTCAAAGTAGAGTTTCATAAATAAGTTTAACAAAACAGAAACAATTTGCTTTTGTGAAATTAAAATCGTTGTCACACTCTTTTCACTGTTAATATACCTTCTATACATTTTGTATAATGCCAACTTTATGGAATGTGTTTTGAATGATTTGTTGTAATAAACGTTGTGCCTAAATGTTGTGTGTTTCATAAACGACCTACCCCTCTCCTGCCGAGGAGGCAGGATCGATCCATTGTTCTGAGTTTGGGGATACTCGCGAGGAATGTCGCACACCTGCTCTGGGCCAGCTTCCTTATAAAGTTACAAGCTGTGCCCCCGATGTTATCCGCGTGATATTCAAGTGTGAATGAAAGCAAACGTGAGCAAACTCGCAATCCCAGAAAATGACGGATGTATTTTTAATGTTTCCGCCATCATTGATTTAAAATTAGCCCAACATTTATAATTCGCTTGACCATATCGCATGTATGAATACGTGCAATATGCATAATCAGACTGAAAGAATATGTAATTTGTAAATGCCTGAAACTGTATTCGTATTGTTGAGGGGATGTCTTCATAGGGGCTGTTGTCGATAAATAATGTTTAGATATGTTTAATCCATTTTTAATAATTATTTATTTTACTCTAAAACATTTCAAGAACCAGAAAAACTGATAACTAGAAAAACTGGCAATTTTGGTATATTTAGTGATTTACTAGTATCATATTCACCGTGATAATATTTAGAGTAAAATAAATGTATTAATAAACGCACTGCATACTGTGTTTATCGCAAATCACAAAATGTTGTCTTAAATGTTTTCAGTTTTTGGATAAACTATAAAAATATTCGAAAATTTTGAATTTCGCGGTCTACATGGGCTCTTTAGCCTTAACCCTTTAACCCTTTAATCGGTCACTATGTCACTTGCAACCTACTCTGGCTTCGCTAGGGGCGCGAGGATTCCTCCTAAAACATCTTATCCAGACTCAATGAACATACAATGTTTAAAAAAATAAAATCGCCATACTGAAATACCAATTGTATGGTCCCAAACTACGCAACGCTTGTATTATGGATACTTACTGTGCAGCATATGAGTGCGAAATAGTGCACCTTATACGTGCAAAATGGTGCTCCCGGTTAAAGTGCGATCGAAATAGGCATCCCGGTCAGTCAAAGTGCGTAATGGTGATCCTGGTCAAAGTGCGAAATAGTGCACCTCATAAGTGCGAATATTCCACACCGACAAAGTGCGAAATAGTGCACCTTATAAGTGCGAAATACTGCTCCTTGTGAGTGCATTATGGTGCTCCTGGCCAAAGTACGAAATAGTGCTCAATGTAAGAGCAAAATATTACTCCCAGACAACGTGCGAAAGAGTGCACCTTATACAAGATAAATAGTGCACCTTACAAGTGCAAAAGCGTGCACCTTATACGTGCGAAAAACTGCTCCCGGTCAAAGTGCGAATTAGTTCACCTTATGAGTGCGAAATCGTGCTCCTGGTCAAAGTGTGTAAGAGTGCTCCATGAAAGTGCACTATTTCACACATTGACCGGGAGCACTATTTCGCACGTATAAGCTGCACTATTTCGCACTTATAAGGTACACTATTTCGCACGTTGACTGGGAGTAATATTTTACTATTTCGTACTTTAGCCAGGAGCAACCATTTCGCACTTATAAGGTACACTATTTCGCTCTTTGACCGTTTGAACTAGTTCGCACTTATAAGGTGCACTTTTTCGCACTTTGACCGACCGGAATGACTATTTCGCACTGTGACCAGAAGGACCATTACGCACTTACAAGGAGCACTATTTCACGCTTTTTTAATTTTACGGTTACCAGCAATTCAATACGTAAATTATAAATAAAAATCATAATAAAAAAAAAACGACTACAAATAGACCTGGGTGCACTAAAATGATAGAAACAACTAGAGACCTTATAATTTTATCTCATTTGGAGTCGGTCCCAATTCAAGCAAGTAGTGGTAGGTAGGTACCTAAGAAGTTGTCCTAACGTAGTGTAAATATAGAGGCACCTTACACCTTATCACTCACTGTTTACCTTTAATAAGTATTTTAGTAAGTAATATTGAAGTGCCTGCTTAATTGAATGTGTTTTGAATTAAATGTTGTTAACTAAGTACCTCAATGCCATGTATTATTTGTTACTTAAACGTCGTTCCCCTCTCCTGCCGAGGGGGCAGGTTTGATCCATTTTTACTTGGCTTCAGCAAAGCCAAAGGGAAGGCTTATGTACTCAGCTTTAATTTAAACCAAGTAAACAAAACTGACACAACAAAACCACGGAGCAGGAAGACATCAACGGGTGACCACATCATAAAGTATGCAGTTATTATGCATGTCACAAATATGTGATACTATATTGGCAGACGTGTATAGGGAGTGTATTTCTAAAATACCCCATTTTGTACGTTAAATTAAACGCTAAAAACTGCTTCTGATTGGCTTTTAACCTAGACACATCGATAGAGAATCCTAAACCCTATCGACCTGCATATAAAACTCATTTTCGACCAAAGTGGCATTTCGTTTGTTTTTCCACTCCACCGCCGATATCAGTCAGGAGGGAAAATTGCATATCATTAGACTACCTGACACTCATCATATACTACTAATTTATAACAAGGGAAATCCTGATTGACTGACTGACTGACTAAACAACGAAGAGCCAACACTACCAACGTTAATAACATTAGATTCGTATAGTAGATATATTTAATAACGTAGACAAGCAATTAAAAATAAACCCTTAAGGGTGATGAATATGGGATGGAAGTTTGATTGGGGTCCCAACTTTTTTGAAGCTAAATACATGAAAATTAATATGAAGACAACAATTAACTGAGGCCATGATATTATTGCATTTAGGAATAACTATTTAAAATATGTATTTCAGTGTATTTGAATATTCAGAAGTGCCACGGGCGAATAATCAGGAATCACATACGGTAGATAGGTATATTTATAGTACATTACTGCCGTGGTCTGTTGAGTCCGAAATACTTTTGGCGAATCGAGGGCGTAGTGCTGTGACTTTGAACCCGACAGTTGGGCGCCTTGAGAAATCCTCGAGGCTACCTCGGTCGAGTGTGAGTACAACTCATGGGTCTTCGAACATAAATCCTTATCGTTTAACCATTCTCAGTGCTGCTGAAATTTTTCCGTCGGATTATTTAATTAACAATATTGATAAGGAACATTTTACAAAAACAGGATGAACTACTAGTTACAAGGTTATTTGTGTTCCGAATTGTGAAGGTATGTATGTTACTGTCGGAGTGCGAATAAAGGCTGTTCGTAAAGTTACCGCAGCGAGTTGCTACACACGCACGCTATATACTCAAGCCTGTATCCAGCGGGGTAGGCAGCGGCCCCTGGTTGCCACTTGCTGCGATCCTGACACACCTCTTTCACTTCATCCACATTCACATATCTCCTCTCCATCCGAAGTGCTTTTATTTACAGACAGTTATATTATGACACTTACATAATATACAACTATTGTTCATAAACTTTCCAAAAAAAACAGGGTAATCTGGATCCTGTACTGATCCGATAAAAACTTAAAACTTAATTATTAGTCAAACAAAACTACCATTTGCGCACGCGCTGAGTGTCCTATAAGTGATCACACCTGCCGCCCACCGCGCCCCCGGGCACCCCTCCCCCCACCATTCGGCAGGTGACAGTAGCCCACATAGATGTCAGTGTATGTAGTACTACCGCAGTTGTGTCCATATTATTAACATGATACGTTTATTTGAGTACTAAGTGCGTACTCAAATTGAGATAATTACCGAACGTCGTTGGAAAATCTCAAGGTTAATCGTAATTCGGGTTTACGGTAACATAAGATATGAATCGGGCACGTGTAAGTGAGCTAGCCATCGCAGAAATAACAACTAATTAATCCTGTTTTCGTGGCTGGCAACGCTGTTAATTGGAAGTCCTAACCGCAGAATTTGAGAAAAACAGGAAATGGCTATCAGTTAGAGTTGGTTTATATTTCAGTAATTAAGAAGCGGCCAGGCACGTGGGACCACCCAGGATGCAGGGTTCCGTAGTTATTGCACGGTTGTTCCAAGATCTCGTCACAACATACTTAACATCACACTTGTACCCCCCCCCCCCCTGAAGGGGTGGGTAGAGGTCTCACTGCAGTGCACCCGTATTACGTGGATGACATTTTGGTCCCAATGTAATAGGGGGCGAGCTTACTGCCATGATGTCGGGCACATGCCGGCCATCAGGGCCATACTCCACCGCGCTGGCTCAGTGCGGGTTGGCAAACTTCACACGTCTTTCGAAAGACAGCCTACTTCCTCACCTGTATTGGAACTGTACCTGCACCGTTTACCAAGAGAAAACGTTTGTTTGCAATGAGATTTGCAATTAAAATCAGAAAACTCTAGAGGTGCCAGCCGGAGTTTGAACCTGCACACCTGTTGCACAAAGTGTGCGTTCGACCACCTGGCTATCACTGCTTAAAATAATTTCCATTGCTAGTTCTTACTATTGCATAGTTACAAAGGCTAATGCATTTTTTGGTGCGATCTTAAAGGGGTTCCTTGACGGACACAACGGAACCCTAAACTTGCGGAAGCCGTGTTTGTTAAGGAATATTGTACTCGACTAATTAATATTTTGTGCCCGGTAACCGTTCTGGCCAGTTCAAAAGCTAAGATCTGTGTATAAAGCTCCTGGCCGCGCCCTGCATCAGTTAATAGTTCTCCATCAGCGAGGTGAGTTCCTTCATTTTATTTATTCTTGTGTCCCTAATCTGTTTTTTTTATTTCAATTCACGGAGTTATTTAGCTACACTCCGTTTACTTGATCAATTTACATCTCGCTATGGATATTAAGATCACATCTAGTTTCTCATCAAACTCACCGAGGTGTTGCGGGTTCGATTCCGGTCACAGTAAATTTCGGAAATAGCGTGTTATAATTTGTACGGCATTTAGTTTGCAAACATACAGTCTGGCGATATTATATAATAAAATACCCATTCCAAGATAAAATAATCTAATACAGTTAGGTTATCCGGGTATTTCTCTGATTTCGATCCAATTCAGCAAAAAATTGTGATTTTTTTAGATTTTGTAAATTTTCACGTATAATCAAAATATGACTGTAAATAAGCATCTCACAAATTTATTTTTTAATTGCATCAATTTATACCGGAGATATATTGTTTAGATATTTTTATTTGTGAAGGATATGATTTTTCGTCTAATGGTAATGACTGAATTAAAGTAAATTCTTAACATTATTTTATAAGTTTAATCTTACAACTAATCAAGTTTTACTATATTTCCTTCTTTCCATTTTTTTCTCATTCATCTATGTAAAGCTCTTATTTGTGTCTTTACAAAATATTTATTTAGTTTTCTTATCCAGATTTATATCTTCAATTTTTTTTATGCGTGAGAATTCGTCTTTTAATGTTAGAAACAAAAAAAAAAAAAAGTCCATTTTACAAAACCATCAGTTAAGCGTGTACCGTTACTATAAAAAGTGATGGAATTTAAATAACGGTAATGACGCTTACGGTTATGAAGTTTGGGGATGTTTTAATTAAAAGTGATTTTTATATTTATCATTCAACAATATATAATATTGGTAAAAGTAGACCTAAAAACCAATACTAAAGCGGTGCAAATAAAACTTAAAACGATTAATTTACTTAAAATTTTGATATCACGGTTTACCGTCCAATGTCCTAATATGTATAACAGGTAATGTAGTGTGTCAGTGTCAAGGGCCAGTAAATAAAAACACAAAAGTTCACTGTAAATTGTTCACTATTTAAAAGTATTATTACACAGTTCACTAATTAAGGTATTTATCATTTAACAGTTACAGTCGGGCCGACCGCGGGTACTCGGTAGTGTGTTCGTATGGTGACTGGCGCGATCCCGCCTAATTTGCCACCTTGCACTAATGTGTCCCTACATCAACCCCCTTCTTAAAAAACAAAAAAAAAAAAAAAATTAACAAATATTTTTACAAAACAAATAGCTTACAAAAATTAACGCTTAGTTATTTGAATAAACATTATAATGTTAACTAGTGTACTGCTCTTATCGACTTCTGCTATAGTAAACAAAGCTATTGAGTTACTAATGTTACCATACACATGATACTTGTTACTGGATGTGGTGATTGGTGCAATCATGAACTTTTATTTTGCTATCAATATTGCCTAATCACTGGTTAGGGTAAATTACATAAAGTAGTTATAAAGAGATAATTACAGAACTGCTAGTGCTTACAATAATGTCCTTTTGCATGTTCTTAAGTGGTAAACACCACCTGCTGCGGGTTTCGCTGCCCGGCTGCTACCTCCACATTACCCATGTTTGCTTTGGTCATCTGTTTTCGGATCCAAGATTTCGTACGTGCGTTGCACCGTTTATAGAGCCAAAATACTATGACCATTGTGAGGATTGCCAACGCTGCGATTGATACACCTCCAATGAATTTTAAATTATCATGAAAATCTTGATTTCCTTCCGAGGCGTTTTGTGCGATTACTATTTCTTTACTTTGAGACTTGCCCATGATTATCATTTGGCGTATATTGTTGAATTAAAATGGTTGACAAAATGAATATGACTGATCAAAAACTGAATGCTTTCGCAATATCGCTGTAGTGCTGACTTTAACTTTTTAATCGAGGTTGAACCTTACTGGCAATCTGCTGACGCGGCCAGAGCGTGTGGTGCAACGCATGTTCGACTTTTTTACACTCATAGAATCCTTTGGGTTTTCTTTACAATTTTGTGTTTTATTCAGAGCCCCATTCTTACTGAAACTTTGACCCGAGTCTGTATCGGTTGATTCAAAGTAAAGTTCGTAAGCGGGCTTTAAACGATCGATTGATATTAAAGATTGCCTTTCGGGTAACTGAACAATAAAGCCTTTTTCCGACCGCTTTACTACGGTGTATGGCCCGTCATAAGGCGGTTGAAGTGATTTCCTCGTAAGTTCGTTTCTGACAAATACTTTTTTGCATATTTTTAAATCTGGATGTACGAAAATAGCTCTGGAATCTCTGTGGGCAGAAGGTCTCGGTTTCATATTCCCTATTACCTCTCGCAAATGCCTTACATATTCTTCACCATCGGTGATCTGAGAATCGCTGACTTCAAAAAACTCTCCCGGCAGTCTTAGCGTCCTACCAAAAGTTAGTTCTGCCGCGCTCACTCCAGTGTCGCTTCGTGGTGCTGCCCGTAACCCTAACATTACAGTATACATTTCATCTATCCACGATCTGTTGTACTCGAGCCTCGCCATCAAGGCCGTTTTAAAACTGCGGTGCCACCTCTCTATGGCGCCATTACTTTGCGGGTGGTAAGCTGTAGTTCTTAATTTGTTTACGCCTAAAAACTTCATTAATTGACTAAACAGATTACTTTCGAATTGTCGGCCTTGGTCGCTTGTTAGCTTAACAGGGCATCCGTACCTAGTAATCCAACCTTCGTATAACATTTTAGCTACCGTCTTAGCGCAGATATCTTTCAGAGGGAATGCTTCAGGCCAGCCTGTCTGTCTGTCTATCATAGTAAGACAATATCTATACCCTTCCTCCGTTGTCGTTAATGGTCCCACTATGTCGATGTGCAATTGGGCCATCCTATCAACCTTGGCGAAATCCCCTAGGGGGGACATAGTATGTCTCTGAACTTTAGACCGTTGGCATTCTAAACATCCTCTTGCCCAAGATCCTATATCTTTGTTCATGCTCGGCCAGAAATATTTATTTGCTACCATTTTCCTAGTTGTTCTTACGCCTGGATGACTTAAATTGTGGATCGAATCGAAAGCTAACCGTCTAAATTTTTTAGGTAAATATGGCCTCGTTTGATTACTTGACATTTCGCAAACTACGGGTTCAGTATACAATGGCAATGTTGTTTTAACAAGTTTCAGGTTACTGTTTTTAGTTGCTTGCAATTCTTCAAGTTGTTTGTCACAAGCCTGTACACGAGCGACGTCAGCGAAATCGAGTACAGTCGGGCACGAAATTGTGTCCACTTCGACTACACGACTTAATGTATCAGCCACAACATTCAAAGGCCCCTCTAAATGCCGGATATCGGTTGTAAATTCGCTGATGTATAGTAGCTGTCGGGTGCGTCGCGGTGTTTCTTTACTGCTGCCTAATTTCTTAAACGCGAAGGTTAACGGTTTGTGATCGGTATAAATAACTAACTCTCTTCCTTCAAACATGTTTCTAAAATACTGTACTGATAAATATATCGCCAGTAGTTCCCTATCGTAGGTACTGTACTTTTGCTGCGTGTCTGTCATTCGTTTTGAATAGTAACCTAACGGAACCCAACTGTCTTCCACTTGCTGTTGCAATGCTGATCCAATACAATTATCTGAAGCGTCAGCCATAATCGCAAGTGGCCTATCCGGTAACGGGTACGCTAGCAACGCGGCGGTCTGTAAGCTCTGTTTACATTGCTGGAATGCCTCGACTGCACTTTCGGTCCATACAATGATTGTTTTGTCCCGCTTCTTCGCTCCATGTAAATAATTATTTAACTCAGCCTGGTAACTAGCTGCTCTGGGTATGTGAGCCCTATAAAAATTAACCATACCTAGGAATCGCCGTAGGTCTGCGACAGTCCTAGGTCTGGGAAAATCAATAATGGCTTTTACTTTACTTTCTAATGGTTTGAGTCCGCTAGCGGATACTGTGTGTCCTAAAAATTCGATTTCGTCTTGAGAAAACATACATTTTGAAATATTGATTGTTAGGCCAACTCGTTCTAACCGCTTAAATACCGCGTCCAAATGTTTCTCATGCAATGTTATATCTTCGCTTGCGATAATGAGGTCATCTAGATAAGAGAAAACAAATTCAGGCTTAAACTTGGATAATTCAGGGTGCTCTGTTTGAAATTCGGCTTCTAAATCTTGTAGAACACAGTTATTCATAAAGCGCTGAAATGTTTGCGCTGCATTTTTTAGTCCGAAGCTCATACATGGAAATTCAAATAGGCCGAATGGGGTACATATTGCGCTTTTTTCTATATCCTCTTCTGCTATGGGAATGAAGTGATAAGCTCGGTTTATATCAATTCGAGAAAAAAACTTTTTATCGGCCAATATGTAAGTGAAATCTTTTATGTGAGGAATAGGGTATCTATCGGGTTTAGTGATTGCATTAAGGGCCCGGTAGTCACCACAGGGGCGGATTTTACCGTCTTTTTTAGCGACAACATGAAGTGGGCTCGCCCAAGCGCTTTTTGACGGCCTACAAATTCCCATTTCTTGCATAAGTCTAAATTCTTCACGTACCAGTTTATAACGGTCCGGCGGCAGCGGTCTTGTCCTTGCGTGTACTGGGGGACCTGTTGTCTCAATGTGGTGAAATACATTATGTCGAGGAGGTTCTTTGAAAGACACCGGTTTGGTTAAATCTGGATATTTACTTAGTAAGTGATAACAAGGGTGTGACTTGAGAATAGTAAAAATTGAGAGTTGTTTGGCATTTACGACCGAGGAAATAACTTCGATATTCGTCTCTTTATCAATCAATCGTTTACCTTTTAAGTCAACTAATAAATTATAATAACATAAAAAATCAGCTCCTAGTATGGGCTGGCTAACGTCGGCGATTACAAAAGTCCATCTGAACGCCCGACGTAAATTAAAGTTTACGACTAAAGTTTTTGTTCCGTATGTTTTGATTTCACTTCCGTTAGCTGCAAACAGTTTATACTCACAACTCTGTACCCTATCGCGCACTGACCTATGACTTCGAGGAAGCACTGATATATTCGCACCGGAATCAACTAAAAATCGCATACCGCTTTCACACTCCGTTACGCATAATCGATGGTTTCCTAACTTGATGCAGGTACCCACCGGAACAACCTGCATCCGGTCTAGTTTTCCGGCTTCTTCCAATTGCATGGTGACGTACAATTTCTAGCTCTGTCGCGGAATCGATAGTGGTAGACGCATAGCCAATCAGGGCTGTCTCGGTTACGCCTGCTTCGACTGTTGCTCCTCTGCCGCGAGTTCGACTGGAACCTCTGGTTTCCACGGTACTGTCTGTCTCGTGGTCTTGATCGTTCCATCTGCTCCATTCGTATATTAAGTTTAGCTATCTCAGCTAACACTAACGCGGTTTCCGTCGACGGGGCTTTTTCAGCTACTTCCGCCACTTGGTTTGGCCGCATGCTCTCCATCACCTTGTCCGCTATGGCTGCCAATCGTTCTCCATCTTTGGTCTCTGTTGCCGCCAACACTCCTCGCACTGCAGTTGGCAGGTGATTCTGCCAGATCACACTGAGCGTTTCGTCGTTAATTTTTCCTCTTGCTAGATCCTGCATCCTCCTCAACAGCTGGGTAGGCTTCTGGTCTCCCAGTTCCATTTCTCCCATCAGTTTTTGAATCTGGCGGTTTTCGGATTCCTCGTATATGACTAGAAGTCTTTTCTTTAATACCTCGTACCTCTTTTCTTCCGGTGGTTTAACTAGGATGTCGGTAACTAACTGGACTACCTCTTTGCCCAGTTTAGAAACCACCAAGTTAAATTTTTGCGCATCGCCCATTTTCTGCGGTTCTAAAATAGCCTCAAACTGTATAAACCACACGCGCGGTTGGTCTGTCCAAAATTCTGGCACGCGAGACGCCAGGGATATTGCTGCCAGGCCTACATCCTCCACTTTCACCGCCGCTGAAGTTGTCGCAGTTGCCGCTGCCTTAGATGGGTCCATTGATGCTGGAGTCGTCATGGTGTGTTGTTACACTTCCCTTAATATCCGAAAATAATTCTCTATGTGCAGCACAAATCAGTTCTTTTACGCGGAGTCACCAGTTTACCGTCCAATGTCCTAATATGTATAACAGGTAATGTAGTGTGTCAGTGTCAAGGGCCAGTAAATAAAAACACAAAAGTTCACTGTAAATTGTTCACTATTTAAAAGTATTATTACACAGTTCACTAATTAAGGTATTTATCATTTAACAGTTACAGTCGGGCCGACCGCGGGTACTCGGTAGTGTGTTCGTATGGTGACTGGCGCGATCCCGCCTAATTTGCCACCTTGCACTAATGTGTCCCTACAACGGTGAAGACCAAAAACTCGTGCCAATCGTGATTTTCGACACGAATATCGAAAATATTTTGTAAGCTAAAGTGCGCGGCTTTCCTGCTTAAGATCTCTGGTCGACTGACCAATGCGGAAGCATGCAGCGTGAGGGGTATGCGAGTAGGGGTTTTACTTTAAGAAATATTTGCATTACCATCTCTGCTTATGATGATGACCTGTTTTCGGTGACAAAGACAATTAATTATAATAATAAAAAAAAACAATACGTATCGTATGTGTAAAAATGAAATTAATTAGTCCTAATAATATGTGTAACACTGACGACCGCTTGGCGCAGTGGTTCGAGGGTAGGCCGCTCGGCTCACTGCACATGGTGGTTGCGGGTTCGATACCCGCCGGAGCAAATTTCGGAAATGACGTTCTCGTAATTTGCCTTATTTTGGGTGTCACTGGAATCGCCCCAAGTCCATTGTACAGTACCCAAAGTACAAGCGTTGCTTAGTCTGCAACCATAATGTTGGTGTGTTACTCTGGCGATATTTAGGTATTTATTTCGTAAATATGTGCAAGCATACGCGACCCAATAGTGGAATTTGACTACCCAGTTGTATCTGCGCGCTGCCCGAACAAACTGTTACATACATTGGATTCAGAGATGTCCAAAAATCGAAGCACTTAAATTAAAAGAAAACATGTGCAATGCACAAGAACAGCTCAGTTACAGCTTGACGTGGTTGTGTTTCAATTGCAGGATGAGGGCGTGTCTCGTGCTGTGCGTGGCGGCGGCGCTCGTAGGCGCCGCGCGCGCCGAGTGTGACGCCTGTCTAGAGGGGAGCTGCTACAGAAAGCACCGCTTGCTCGAGTCAGAGGAATTTGGATCGTTTGTAGACATTGACAGGAGCAGGAACGTATTGTATAGTTCCATTCGATCTACATTACACCAGTGTCAACTAGATACAGGTCTGTGCAACACCACGACATTCGACAATTGGGACATATATTATTGGTGGACTCGGGACCACAATGGTGATTATTACGGTAAACTATTCGATCATGATTTTAATCTTTACAAATTGGATCTTGTTAATAAAGATAAGACATTACTGGTTCGTCGAGTGAATCGCATACTATTCAAAGATAAACTTTACTATGCGCGTCATAGCGACGGTATCTTCACATTTGAGAACGGAGAGTCACGAGTAGTTGCCGGGACGGAGGGATATCATCTTCATAACTTTATTGTTGATAAAAATGACCATATTTATTTTGAAACCATATTTGAAGATAATCTTATACGAAGGGTGAGTAAAGGAGCGGTTGACCGGACTATACATTCGGACAGCAGCTGCAGTGTCTTGATGACAACGGACGCGGACGGCAATGCCGTGTTCATTAATCCGAAGTCCCACGCTATGTATAGAGACACAGACGGCCAACTAGCAGAGTTCGGTGTCATCAACAATAAGATGTATGACAAACCACCTGTGTTTGATAGAGACAATAATTTTATTTATCAAGATGACTCTAAGAATCTTTTCCATTTTAAGCGAGATGGAGACGTTAAGTGCACGTATTCTATTTCGCAAAATACAGTTATTATTACTGCGACCGCTGAAAGTACATCTGCATATAATATTGAGACGACCACGAGTGTTACACCTGGCGGGGATACTGAGGACTATGACGACATGTCTTCCAGTACACCTGCTGGAAATACTGACGACAATGAAGACGTGTCGGTAAGTACACCTGCGCCTGACTTCGCGGCCGGTACACCAGACGAGAGCGGTGCCAGCCCCCCCGGAGCAGCCGGACAACAAGCCCCTAACACAGGAGACGAACAGCAGAGCAGATGCAGCTGTGCGTGTCCCAAGTTACCAAATATCACGGTCAAAGTGGAGTTTAATTGATTTAATTGTTGCTTATTCCCCTTTAGATTAATTTGTTTAAACTTACGATTTAAAAATACCAATTCTATAAACTAGACGATGGAGATAAACAAAAGTAAATTAGGTATAGACAAAATAATCTATGAGAGAGTAACAAACGATTGAATCAAATTTATCATGCATGCTGTGTTGTAATTTAAATATATTTATTTTTAATGTTATCTTCATAAACCTACCGGTTTTACTAATATTAATAACAATAATATTGATACATTAAGGTGTAAAGGTCACTCGTGTGATTTTAAAGTTTTTCATGAGAAGGCGGTGGAGTCAGCAATTTCAGCTTATTTAAATTTTAAAAAACCTTAGCATTTTTAAGATGTTTGCACTCAACACTTATTACACTGCATTGAGATGCACGATGCAGTAATATCAACCTGCAATTGTATATAATCAAAGCATTTCAGCAAACCATTTCTGACACATTATATTGTATACATACACGCAGATTGACTTAAAATAGTTTTTGTGTTGAATTTCTTCTTCTGAATTAAATATATACCATACGCTTAAGTTAATGTGTGTGTGTTTTTTCAACGCGGTTCCCAGTTCCCGCGTGGTATATAGCTCAGTTGTGCGGTGTGTCTCGGCGTCGGGTGACGTCATCCGACATGACCTCCCCCCCTCTTATTCCTAAGGTGAACCCCCGAGACACAACAAGTGGGATTACCAGGGACCCAGGGTTAATATTCTATCAAAATTATTCGGGAATCCGACAGGCAAAAGTGTTGAACTGACACATTCCCAGCTCGTACAGTTTCATTAGATTTGTCTGTTTGGAATTCAGCTGAGAAACCACAATACGCTGGCACAATGGACTGAATAATGGCGAATGACTTGTTGAGACCTAAATCCATCCGCGGAGTGGTTATATTCTCTATGGATGGTACTCGAGTGACGATATTTTTGTTTGTTTTATTTCATCAATCCGCCGCGGCCTCGATCGTCGTATCGAGGTTTCGAAATCCCCATGACTCGTTCTCATTGGCTTATTTACTATAACAGTTATCAAAAATATTCGTGCCCTCAACCTTTTAACCTTTTAATCGGTAGGGGAGAGTGGGTTACGGTGAATCAAGGGGCACAGTGAATAAACTGCTATATCAGTCTCTGTTTTGGCCTCACAAACGTAGAAAATAGATAGGCGCAAGTTATTTACATTGCTCCCGCGCTGAACCAATCTCCGCTGCGCTACGATGGGAGATGTTCATGTTACCACGGTACGCCCACAAAGTGAGTACGGAAGTAGTTTTTTATTACTTTTAAAATTTATATTGCATGGATGTGAGTCTATATTCCGAATATGTTCATATTTTCTTATTATAATTATTTTTTCTATTGTTAATTTATTCAATCTCTTTCTCTCTTAAGTATAGGTCACAGCTAATAGCTAATTCATTGCGCTCCACAGAGGCGTACTTGGATTTCTTTTAGCATGATAACTTTTCATTTCATCTTGTTTTTTTAAGGTTCCAAAATGCCACGAATCCGTGAACGGAACATCCACTGGACTCGATTGTAGATTGGCTCGATTTGTAGTTGAATGATGTCACATATGGATTATTTGAAAAACAAGTAAGTAGCGTTATTCAGATAAGAAATAATGTGCCGAAGAAAAAATTGGTTCACTGTTACCCAATCTCCCCTGACTATATCAATAGCGATACACCCTAGCTTCGCTTAGACCGTGAAGATTACTCCTCCAAACATCTTGCCACAAAGCATTCATTCGCCGAGTGATTTCAAATAATTAAAAATAAGCAACGGATCTGTCAGCCCGTATCCAAATATATAAATAAAGTATTTGTGCTTTTCGATTCAGACATTCATAGAATTAGACATCGTAACGATACAAAGTTTTACGCTGTCCAGTGTAAGATTAATGTAATACACAACGTTACACTATTCTGGATCGCGCGTGGGTAAGTATATTATGCAGAACACAACAAGTTACGCCCGCAGGATGACGGACAGCTACTGGACTGTTATTGCCATACGTCAGCGCGAGTGCGACAGAGTGAATGTGACTCAGAAAGAGTGTTACTTGACTTTCTCCCTACTACTTGCTTTGAATAAACTTCGGCAACTAATAACTTAAAATTGATTTGCTATACTTATTTCAATGAAGACCACTAGTCATGATGCTGATGCATGATTTCTTAAATATTTATGATTCAGAATCGCGACGCAGATCAGCGGTCTACAATCCCTCGCGGCTTCGTTTCATCAGCAAGTAAGTAGGAGACACACAAAATATTTGTAGTTTGCCTATTACTATTACTAGCTCCGCGCGCGACTCGTTGCAGTGGACCACTGTCTTAAAAATAGCCGAACCATTGTCGATAAATGTCTGTCGTCTTCTTATTTTTTAACCACCGACGAAAAAAGAGGCGTGTTTAAACGTGTGTATCTATCTGTGGCATCGTAGCGCTCAAGCGGATGAGTCGATTATAATTTAGTTTTCCGTCAGGATACATTTTGGAACTGGCCTTTTCATATTTTCCCTGGTTTCGGTGTAACTGAGATCACCCCAGTCCATACGGCACGTATAGTACAGACGGCATCCATAGCACAAGTATTGCTGAGTTTGCAACCATACAGTTGGTGTGTCAGTCTGGCGATATTTATTTATTTCTTAAGTATGAGCAACCGCTGTCCAATTATAGTGGAATTATATTACCCAGTTGTTTCTGCGCGCTGCCCGAACGAACTGTTACCTACATTGAATTCAGAGACGTCCAAAAGGCGTAGCACATAATAAAAAAATATGTTCAATGCACAGAAACAGCTCAGTTACATCTTGACGTCGTTGCGTTTCAGTTGCAGGATGAGGGCGTGTCTCGTGCTGTGCGTGGCGGCGGCGCTCGTTGGCGCTGCGCGCGCGGAGTGTGACGCCTGCCTAGAGGGGAGCTGTTACAGGAAGCACAGCTTCCTCGAGTCAGAGAAATTTGGATTTTTTTTAGATATTGACAGGAGCAGGAACATACTGTATAGTAAAATCGGATCTGCATTAAAGCATTGTCAACTAGACACCGGTTTGTGCAACACCACAACATTCGAAAATTGGGACATATATTGGCTGACTGTGAACCAGCGCACTGGTAATTATTACGGTATACTATTCGATGGTCATATTAGTCTTTACAAATTGGATCTTGTTAGTAAAGATAAGACATTACTGCTTCGTGGTGAAGTGTATCGCATACTATTCAAAGATAAAATTTACTATGCGCCTTATGGCGACGGTATCTTCACCTTTGAGGACGGAGAGAAACGAGTAGTTGCCGGGACGGAGGAATATAATGTCGATTACTTTACTGTTGATAAAAATTACAATATTTATTTTAAAACCATATCTGAAAATTATATCATACGAAGAGTGAGTAAAGGAGCGGTTGACCGGACTATACATTCGGACAGCAGCAGTGTCATTATGACAACGGACGCGGACGGCAATGCCGTGTTCATTAATCCAAAGTCCCACGCTGTGTATAGAGACACAGACAGCCAACTAATCGAGTTTGGTGTCCTCAACGATAATATATATTATAATGATTGGTATATCCCAACATTTTTTGACAGAGACAACAATATTATTTATCAAGATAACTCTAAGCATGTTTTTCATTTGAAGCGAGATGGAGACGTTAAGTGCACGTATTCTATTTCGCAAAATACACCGATTATTACTAAGACCGCTGAAAGCACATCTGCATATAGTATTGAGACGAATACAAGAACACCTGATGGAAATACCAAGAACTTTGATGACATGTATCCAAGTACACCTGCTGCTGAGTCCACAGCCAGTACACCTGCTGAGAGCGGTGCCAGCCCCTCCGGAACACCTCACCAGCGAGCCAATGATACATGACATGAACAGCAGAGCAGGTGCCGCTGTCTGTGATCCAAGTTGCCAAATATCACGATCAAATTGGAGTTTAATTAATTAATTTGTTTGTCACTCTCTCATTTATTATTTTTTCTAAACTTAATGTAATATATGTGTATATTTAAAATGATTTTATTTGACATATCATCATTTAATGTACCAATTGCACCAAATTATTTAAGTAAACAGGTTGGCATACTGGAATTTACACTTCAGTTAGTAGTAGTTAGTTTAAATTGTCTTCTTATATTTACGCGAATATTACACATTGAAATAAAACTATTTTACGGATTCTATCGCGTTTATTTACTTTTTATGTTCCCGTCGTTTCGTCTGCTTTACAGCTAACATGGTCACAGGGGGGACTGATGTGTTAGACGTCCTGATCTCATAGTTAATAACTGGGTACCCTCATATTTAACGTATAAGTATTTAATATATATACTTAATGCTTTGTGTACCACACCCTTCGGCCAGTAGTCTTCCTGCATGAAAGTTGACAGCCTGTCCGACGGGACCCTAACCACAAACGCCTTGAAACTAGCGTTGTGATTAGAGTCCAACGGCTGAACTCTCAATGAGACATTGCTCTTCACTCGGATGTACTCAGCAATGTCCCCCGCCTTGCTGGTATAATGGAGGCGGGACAGGTAGATTAGGGTGGTCGGCACTGCTGCACGCAACAGAAAGTTGGACCCTGTTGCCGCCGTGCCGCAGCGATTTCTGTTCACCCGCTGCGTGCGCCTCTTCTTCTGCACCGTGATGAAGCCCTCTTCATCTCGGTCGTCGACGCGTGCACACGCAGGGGCCACGCTCGGTACGTTACGGTTGGCAGACCGCTGGGCAACAGGCTTGCTGGCGGCAACAGTAGCAAAATCGCGGGGCTTTTGTAAGGTCGTCGATATATAAACTAAGCACCTGAATAGCACCTAAGCAGTGATAGCCGATTGGTTAAGCACGCGTCTTGCGGGCACCGAGTCCTGGGTTCAAACCCCGGCTCGCACCGCTGGGTTTTTCTAAATCAATCATAACTTCTATATGATTATCACTTGCTTACGGTAAAAAAAAATCGTCAGGAAACCTGCATGTTTTAGAAAATCTAACCAATTTTCGAAAGACTTGAGAAATCGAGTGAGGCCCGTGCCCAGGAGTGGGATGTCACAAGTTCTAAATAATAATTATTTTTATTATTATATACTTAAGCATCTAGTGTTATGTGTTCCTTCAAAATCATACCCCTCTCCTGCCGGGGGGGCAGGTTCGATCCATTTGTCTGAGTTTGAAGAAACTTGCTAGTAATGAAGGTATGCGTCATGTTGTCGCGGACTGTTTCATACCTAGAACGTTTGAGCAGGACATAATCGTGCTGTCTCGCTGCTTACCTGAAACAAAAACAGATTACACGTTAGTATTGCATGCGCAAAATTGATTACTAATAAATTTATATGGTTTAAATCATAGAATTTTCTAGCAATCTCTAAGAAAGGATTTTTAAAATGCAACCTCTAAGAGGGTAAAGTAGGGGAAACCTATTTGAAACTTGGAAGTAAATACATGATAATATTGAGACGACCATGAGCAGTAGACCTGCTCCTGAGTCCTGAGCTTTGACTGATCTTCCATAGGAAAACTGTCAAAGCTGACGTATTCAGATACGCGATACGTCCGTTTTGACATTTTGCCAGTCGATCGAGTGCTAGAGGTTAACAGAGTATTACCACACTTAGCCACGTGGTCTTTTTCTTATTTGGTTTAAATCCCAATATCGCGACTTTTCTCCGTTATCGAAGCTTGCTTAAAGTGAAAATGACATCCTTTGGTTATAGCATTGAGAAATGTATTGAGAGAGGATTAACGACTGCTATTTAATAGTCAACGATAACTGTATGAGGGTTCCATCCAGCCACGTGTTGTTTTATTAAGTTCAGCATAACTTCGTATGTGTGTTGTTATTAGTTCGCTAGAAGAATGATAACATCGGAGTATGTTGATAAAGTTAACAATATACTTAAGTAACTTTTAGAAAATAAACTATGATAGGTTCGTATATTATTTTAAGTTTATCAACTCTAACTAGCACTGCAAGGAGGGTTAGAGGTGCGAAACTGCATTCCTTGAACAACTTCAACTAAAATTTGTGATATAAATCGTTAAACGAAATATTATCAGCAGGAGTACTTTGAGAACAATTACTGATATCTATTTAGCAGAAAGGGAACCAAATAATGAGTATTTTCAAATAATAAACATTCCTTTAAGTAACTAGGGAATTCTTATCTTTTTAGAACAAAAGAATGGTGTACTTTGGAAATAAGCACCCATGAAGAATGCGTGATCAGCTAATGATGCATTATTATGTATAACTCAATTTGCACTTAACGCCGTGTGCATAGAGTCTAAAAGTGAAATGTGTATCTGGGTCGGCTTTGTAGATCAGGCCTATATAAATATCCCTGGACAACGGCGCTCTGCTCCATTTAATAGTGCTTCAGTCACAAGGTGAGTTCCAGTATCTCATACATTCTCGTGTTGCTCTTCAAGTGATGCGGGTCTTGTTTACGAGCAAAAACTGTGAATAGTTACTGGGCTGTCATTGCCACAGTCAGCACGGGTGCGACAGAGAGAGCGTTACCCGAATGTCTCTGTAACACTTGATTTGAATAAATTCTAGTAGAAAATATATTTTAAAGTAGCAGTTTCCTTCAGCTCCGCTCGCGCGTTATTAGATAAAATAAAAGTATCCTAATATTATCAGCTATGTGCCAGTAAAAGTCTCGTCAAAATCGGTTCCATTGTTTCAAAGATTAGCCGGACA
The DNA here is from genome assembly GCA_918843915.1 of Notodonta ziczac. Lineage (NCBI taxonomy): Eukaryota > Metazoa > Arthropoda > Insecta > Lepidoptera > Notodontidae > Notodonta > Notodonta ziczac. The sequence continues at coordinate 3,719,625 of OU974064.1, forward strand.
AAATAGATTTCTTAATTTTTTTATTTAACGTATATTCTTTCAGATACATATTTTATAAAGCTATTATTTTGAAATTACTAACATACACTTCAGTTTCATTTATTTGTAAAAATAGATAGATTCATATATGTGATTAAAATTTCTTATTTATTTCAATGAAGACTACCAATATTTCTGTTTCAGAATCGCGACGCAGATCAGCGGTCTACAATCCATCGCAGCTTGGTTTCATCAGCAAGTAAGTACGAGGCACACAAGTATTTATATTTTATCAATAGGTATTATTATTATACCAGCTGTGCCCGCAACTCGTTTCAGTGGGCGAGCATATCCTCAAACCCTTTTTCTGTATTAAATTAAGTAAGATCTACTTTCGGCCCGTACCTCTAAGATTTTACAATTTCATGTGCTTATGTTATTTCTAACCTCATATAACTTGCTTAAGCGTCAAGGTAAATTTGCACTGCCCGACCTGTCTTTGGAAATAAGAGTGAAGTTCCCCGATCAGCGCTGGGCCAGCGTGGTGAAATGTCTCTCAAATCGTCTTCGCAGTGCGGGGGAGTGTGCTGGTATAATTAAGAGTAAAAACCGGAACAACAAAAAAATATTGCATTGGATTCAAATATATCAAAATTTTAAAGTCTTTCATTTAAAAACCCGTTCGATACACATAAATTACAGTTAGACGTGTTTGCGTTTCAGTTGCAGGATGAGGGCGTGTCTCGTGTTGTGCGTGGCGGCGGCGCTCGTCGGCGCCGCGCGCGCCCAGTGTGACGCCTGCATAAATGGTAACTGCTACCAGAAGCACAGCTTGCTCGAGTCAGAGAAATTTGGATTTTTTTTTGGCATTGACAGGAGCAAGAACATATTGTATAGAAAAATCGGATCTAAATTAAAACGGTGTCAGCTAGACACTGGTCTGTGCAACACCACAACACTCGAAAATTGGAGCATAAATTGGTTGACTATGGACCAGCGCACTGGTGATTATTACGGTATACTAAGCGATGGTTATTATAGTCTTTACAAATTGGATTTTGTAAATAAACATAAGACATTACTGGTTCGTCGAGTGTATCGCGTACAATTTAAAGATAAACTTTACTATGCGCCTTATGACGAAGGTATCTTTACATTTGAAAACGGAGAGTCACGAGTAGTTGGCGGAACAGAGGGATATGATGACTTGTATTTCATTGTTGATAAAAATGACTATATCTATTTTCAAACCGTGGCTGATAAGAATATAATACGAAGAGTGAGTAACGGAGTGGTTGACCGGACTATACATTTGGACAGCGGGAGGGTCTTGATGACAACAGACGCAGACGACAATGCCGTCTTCATTAATCCGGGGTCCCACGCTGTGTATAGAGACACAGACGGTCAACTAGTTGAGTTCGGTGTCATTAATGCTGAGATATATCATGATTATTGCTATATACACACTTGGTTTGACAGAGACAACAATATTGTTTATCAAGATAAGTCTTATAATCTTTTCCATTTGAAGCGAGTTGGAGACGTTAAGTGCACTTATTCCATTTTACCAAATACAACGATTATTACCGAGACCGTTGTAAGTACGACTACATACAATGTTGAGACGACCACGAGTGTTACACCTGGCGGGGATACTGAGGACATGTCTTCCAGTACACCTGCTGCTGAGTCCACAGCCAGTACACCTGATGAGAGCGGTGCCAGCCCCTCCGGAACACCTCACCAGCGAGCCAATGATACAGGACACGAACCGCAGAGCAGATGCAGCTGTCCGTGTCCCAAGTTGCCAAATATCACGATCAACGAGGAGTTTATTTAAACATTTCTCATATGTTAATTAAAAAAGTAGTTTAATAATGTAAGTATTTAGAGAGTGTAACAAAATGTAAACATAAAACTTTTGTGTAATTAAAAGCCTTATAGTTCACTGTGTAACGTGTTTTTCTGATCTTCAAACCAACCTTCACAGTTACACATCAAGCTTAGTCAGTAGTTCACATGTGATCAGGGAATGTACTTGGGGTACAACAAAAGAAACGACAGGATTCCCGAGTCCAAGTGTATGTTATGTTAGTGGTCATATAGCTTCCGTTAGTGCGGCCACATCATCATGATTACATGTAGGTACACTGTCTTACACCACCTTCAGGGCATCTTCGCAAGCATTAGCATTAGCTGCACATAATGGCTATCATAAACGCGGTGGTATGTCCTGCTTAGTTAAGTACCTGTCTGATTTGCTTCACATGGTATTCTGATGTTAAAAGATAGGAACTCGGGATTTTACATTATATATTTTGATTATTGATTAAGTTGATAAGTTGTATGTCTTTCAAACGACCCCTGTTAACAAATGAGTAATTTTCATAAGAGACCACGTGGATGTTTTACGTGAGAATATTTGCTCGTTTTTATTTAATTTGTAATTTTCAGATCCCTGTTTATTTATTGTTCTATTTCTTCTCTGACTGCAGCGACAACGTTCGAAATAAACGGCTTCTTCTTTATTAGTAAAGTAAATAAAGGTAATTAGTAAATAAAGATTAAATTTGGTAACATTTTCAGTATTGGGGGCTCCTTCCTTCCATTATAGCTAACCAACCATCTTCTACAATATCAATTGGAAGATGAGCTAAAGCATTTCATTTAGCCACGTGGTATTTTTCTACTTTGGTTTTAATCCCAATATCGCGACTTTTCTTCGATAAAGCTTGTGTAAAGTGAAAATTATTATTATATTATTAACGACTGCTATTTCAAAGTTAACAAAAACTGTAAGAGGGTTCCATCCAGGCACGTGTTGTTCTTATTAAGTCTTTCAGTGACTTTTAGAAAAAAATCTGCGATAGATTAGTTTATTGTTTTAATCACAACTCTAATTAGCACTGCAAGGAAGGGTTAGAGGTGCGAATCTTCATTTTAATTTTAACATAATCAGAAATTAGTGATTTAAATCGTTTAACGTAATATAAATACGGATATAGTTGACATTTGAGACATTTTATAATGTTTATTTTTACTTATTTACCGTCAGCACAATTGTTATTTAATTAAAAAAAAACTTTTTGTGAACGATTGTAATGGAAAATTTCACAGGTAATTATTTAGATGGAGCAGGTTAAGAATCGATAAAGAATAATCAGTACTTTGAAAACAATTACTGATATCTATGGAGCAGAATAGGGAGAAAACAATAAGTATTTTAAATAACAAAAAATCATTGGAGTAACTTGGAAGTTCTTATATTTTTACAACAAAAGAATGAAGTACTTTGGGAATAAGCCCGCGCCAAGAATGCGCGATGAATCAGCTAATGATGCATTATTATGTATAACTCAATTTGCACTTTACGCCGTGTGCATAGAGTCTAAAAGCGAAATGTGTATCTGGGTCGGTTTTGTAGATAAGGCCCATATAAATATCCCTGGGCAACGGCGCTCTGCTCCAGTCAATAGTGCTTCAGTCACGAGGTGAGTTTCAGTATCTCATACATTCTCGTGTTGCTCTTCAAGTGATGTGGGTCGTGTTTGCGAGCAAAAACTGTAAATAGTTACTGGGCTGTCATTGCCATAGTCAGCACGAGTGCGACAGAGAGAGCGTTACCCGACTTTATTTGTAATACCTACTTCCTTTGAAAAAGCTCTTGCAGTAAATATATTTTAAAATAACCGTTTCCCTCGGCTCCGCTCGCGCGGTACTTCGATAAAATTAAAGTAGCCTAAATTACTCTTCATATCTATCTGCCTGTGAAAGACCCATCAAAATTGGTAAAGTAGTTTCGAAGATTAGCAGGAAGAAATGGACCGAGTTTTATTTTTTATTTACCGTATATTATTTAAGATGCATTTTATATAAAGCTATTATTTTGATATTACTAACAAACCCTTCATTTTATTTATTTGTATAGATGGATAGATTCATATAATGTAGTTATCCTACTAATATTATAAATGCGAAAGTTTTTGAGTGTGGATGTATGTATGTTTGTTACTCCTTCACGCAAACACTACTGAACGGATTTAGATGAAATTTGGAACACAGATAGTTTATAACCAGGATTAACACATATCATACTCTTTATCCCGATAATCCTGAAATTTTTGTTCAGTTAAAAACTACGCGGACGAAGTCGCGGGCAGCAACTAGTATCTTATATATTTCAATGAAGCCCACCAATATTTCTGTTTCAGAATTACGACACAGATCAGCGGTCTACAATCTATTGCGGCTTCGTATCATGACCAAGTAAGTACGAGTCATACGAATATTCATATAGTTTGTCAACAGGTATTATTATTGTACCTGCTATGCCCGCGAAACGTTACAGTGAGTTCAACAGAAGTCCAAACAAAACGAAAAAAGATAGTTTTGCTCAATGGACAGAAACAGCTCAGTTACAGCTTGACATTTTGTGTTACAGTTGCAGGATGAGGGCGTGGCTCGTGTTGTGCGTGGCGGCGGCGCTTGTCGGCGCTGCGCGCGCCGAGTGTGTCGCCTGCCTAGAGGGGAGCTGCTACAGAAAGCACAGCTTGTTCGAGTCAGAGGAATTTGGATTTTTATTAGACATAGACAAGAGCAGGAACATAGTGTCTGGCAAAATCGGATCTACATTAAAACAGTGTCAACTAGACACTGGTCTGTGCAACACCACAACACTCGACAATTGGTCCATATACCGGTTGACTGTGGACCAGGGCACTGGTCATTATTACGGTGTACTAATCGAAAGTCGTAATAGTCTTTACGAATTGGATCTTATTAATATAGATAAGACATTACTGGTTCGTGATGGAGTGTTTCGCATACTATTCAAAGATAAACTTTACTATGCGCCTTATGGCAACGGTATCTTCACGTTTGAGGACGGAGAGTCACGAGTAGTTGCCGGGACCGAGGGATATAAAGTCGATAACTTTATTGTTGATAAAAATAACAACATTTATTTTATAGCCATATCTGAAAATAATATAATACGAAGAGTGAGTAAAGGAGCGGTTGACCGGACTATACATTCGGACAGCGGAAGGGTCTTGATGACAACAGACGCGGACGGCAATGCCGTTTTCATTAATCCGGAGTCCCACGCTGTGTATAGAGACACAGACGGTCAACTAGTCGAGTTCGGTGCCATCAACCATAAGTTATATTATTATTATTGGTATAGTCCACCCTTGTTCGACAGAGACAACAATATTATTTATTATGATGCCTCAAAGAATCTTTTTCGTTTGAAACGAGATGGAGACGTTAGTTGTACGTATAAAATTACGAAAAAAAAAGTTATTATTACTGAGACCGTTGTAAGCACGATTGCATAAAATACTGAGACGACCACGAGTGTTACACCTGGCGGGGATACTGAGGACATGTCTACCAGTACACCTGCTGGTGACTCCACAGCCAGTACGTTTGATGAGAGTGGAGCGAGCCCCTCCGGTTCACATGATCAGCAAGCCAATTATTTTGTTTATTAGTGTCTCTCTTTATTAAAACTCTGTTATGACATTATAAACAGATAACATCCAAGGCGATGTTGATACAGATGATGATGCAGGAGATGAACAGTGGAGCAGGTGCAGCTGTCTGTGTCGCAAGTTGCCAAATATTACGATAATCAAATAATCAAAGCGGAGTTTAATTAGACATTAAGTTTATTAAACAAGTAGATTATTAAAGTATGTGTTTAGAGAGTTTAACAAAATAGAAACATTAAGCTTTTGTGTGTTTAAGAACCTTATCACTCACTGTTTACCGTTAATATACTATTAATAAATGTTGTTTAAACACCTCCTTAATTGATTCTGTTGAGAATTGAATGTTATTAACTAAGTACCTAAATGTTATGTTTTCCTTCCAAGTCATACCCCTCTCCTGCAGGGGGGGCAGGTTCGATCCATTTGTCTGAGTTTGAGGAAACTTGCGAGTAATGAAGGTATGCGTCGTGTTGTCGCGGACTGTTTCATACCTAAAACATATGAGCAGGACATAATCGTGCTGTCTCGCTGCTTACCTGAAACAAAAACAGAAAAGTTCGTATATCATGTGCGAATTTCATTACTAATAAATTTATTTGGTATAGATCCTAGAATTGCCTAGCAATCCATAAGAAAGGATTTTTAAAATGCAACCTCTAAGAGGCTAAAGTAGGGGAAACCTATTTGAAACTTGGAAGTACATACTTAATAATATTGAGAAGACCACGAGCATCGTAGACCCTGCTCGAGAATCCTGAGTTTTGACAAATCTTCCATACGTCCGTTTTGACGTATTGCGAGTCGATCGAGATGCCAGCGGTTAACAGAGTATTACTACACTTAGCCACGTGGTATTTTTTTTCTTTGGTTTTAATCACATTATCGCGACTTTCCAAATGAAAATTACATCCTTTGGTTGTAGCATTGGGAAATGTATTGCGCAGAGCATTAACGACTGCTATTTAAAAGTCAACAATAACTGTATGAGGGTTCCATCCAGCACGTGTTGTTTTATTAAGTTAAGCATAGCTTTGTATGTTTTGCAATTAGTTCGCTAGAAGAATGAATACATGGGTGTATGTTGATAATGTTAACAATATACTTAAGTACCTTTTAGAAAATAAACTATGATAGGTTCGTATATTATCTTAAGTTTATCACAACTCTAACTAGCACTGCAAGGAAGGTTAGAGGTGCGAAACTGCATTCCTTGAACAACTTCAACTAAAATTTGTGATATAAATCGTTAAACGAAATATTATCAGTGGAGTATTTTGAGAACAATTACTGATATCTATTTAGCAGAAAGGGAACCAAATAATGAGTATTTTCAAATAATAAACATTCCTTTAAGTAACTAGGGAATTCTTATCTTTTTAGAACAAAAGAATGGTGTACTTTGGAAATAAGCTCCCATGAAGAATGCGTGATCAGCTAATGATGCATTATTATGTATAACTCAATTTGCACTTAACGCCGTGTGCATAGAGTCTAAAAGCAAAATTTGTATCTGGGTCAGTTTTGTAGATACGGCCCTATATAAATATCCCTGGGCAACGGCGCTCTGCTCCAGTTAATAGTGCTTCAGTCACAAGGTGAGTTCCAGTATCTCATACATTCTCGTGTTGCTTTTCAAGTGATGTGCGTCTCGTTTGTGAGCAAAAACTGTAAAGAGTTACTGGGCTGTCATATCACTGTCGGCACGAGTGCGACAGAGAGAGCGTTACCCGACTTTATATGTAATACTTGCTTTGAATAAACTCTAGTAGTAAATATATTTTAAAATTGCCGTTTCCCTCGGCTCCGCTCGCGCGGTACTTCGATAAAATTAAAGTAGCCTAAATTACTTTTCATTATCTATCTGCCAGTGAAAGTCCCATCAAACGAAGATGCATTTTCTATAAAGCTATTTTTTGATATAGCAAACAGACCCTTCAGTTTTATTTATTTGTATAGATGGATAGATTCATAATTAGTGATTATATCTTATATTTCAATGAAGATCACCAATATTTCTGTTTCAGAATCGCGACGATCTATAATCCATCGCGGCTTTATATCGTTTCCAAGTAAGTACGAGGCACACGAATGTTAATATATTTTGTCAATGGGTATTATTCTTGTACCAGCTGTGCCCGCGAATCGTTACAGTAAGATTAATAGACGTCCAAACACAAATGGGTGGATTTCCCAACAGCAAAATTTACGCGGCACGGATGAAATCAGTAGTGTGGAACGTTACTATACAGTTCTATTATTTTTTTAACTTGAAGAGGTTTGTGCCTATGCGAGGCAAAATTATTTCTTCATTAGGTTAGCAATTAATTAGGAAAAAAAAATCCTAAAGCCCTGTTTTTTTCATTTCGGTAGCTGTCCGCATTACATGTTTCAGTGTAATTTCCCTCGTACAACAAAAACTATTGGTTATTCAGATTTATGGTAACTTTTATTTTAATCGTGAATAGTGATAGTATTATCACAAAGTAGTTATATAATAATATCTCCTCAATTTAATAACTGGTAAGTAAAAATGCATGTGTCCTAGAAAGTCCTTTCATTTCGGTGACCTAAAGTTTGTCACGAATATTTTTGTATAGAACAACTCTAGCTCCCCCCTCATGTCCTTAAAAGTTACGTACTAATGCTGCCTATGTGCTTATCGTCGGAGGACGTGCGCAGATAGCCTGCGTAGTTCCGAAAAATACGAAAGTATTTCATATCGGTGTGATGGGACAAATTTATTTTCATTTCCGTTTATAGGTATAACTTGTCATCCAATGATCTAGTACATTTAATTAAGTATTCGTGAGCAAGCTTATTGTACTACGTTTAATTGTGTAGTATTCACTGCATCCTATAATAAATAGTTTTCTTATAATTCAATTTTTTGTCCCTGTTTTTAATTTCAGTGTTCTCATTTCGGTTGATTCGGTGGCCTAAACTGTCAATGGAAATGATAAAATTCTCACCGTAATGATAAAAATTCTCATCTCGGTGAGTGCTTAGGGTTTCGGTGTATAATATTTTCATTTCGGTGAATTGTTTTATCATTTCGGTTGATTACTATTTCATTTCAGTGAAAATTCAGGCCAGCAGGTGAATTATTCAAAATGTTTCACCTATAACTACTATTTTTAAGTACAAGCAGCAACGCAATTTGTTATTTTTTTAGTTTTGTTAAAGTACAAAGTTTCAAATATAGAAGAGATTCCTTTTATTCACAAGGTTCGCTGATGTTATTATGCTTAGGATTCTGAGCAATGAGCATAACAAAGAATTTGTATAGTTGAATGTAACTTCACGTAATTTGTAATCTCATTTGCACAAAGCCAAAGCCGTATTAAATCCGTAAATAGTTAAAAAAAAATCATTTTTTTTACTTATTATTTTATTTTACTCCTTTTATTGTGTTTTTTTAGTATGTGACCCAGAAAAATATCTAAAATTTACCATAACAGAGGTTCCTAGGTTAACATTGCGTCAGTTAAGGACCAGATGAACGTGTCTACAAATTAGTGCTTGCTGAGAAATTGCAAAATAATGGGCGGGCGTTGATTAAATAGTCTTCCTTTAACCTCTTATTACATTGCTAATATAAAATAAATATATTGTTTTCTTATATTTACGCGAATACTACACATTGAAATAAAACTATTTTACGGATTCTATCGCGTTTATACACTTTTATGTTCCCGACGTTTTGGCTGCCAAAACCAAGCGTACCATTGCAAGACCTCGAGACACTGTGAGCACTTTCTGTGTGGATCGGACTGCAAACAACAACTAAATATGAGGGTACCCAGTTACATATTAACTATGAAATCAGGACGTCTAACACCTCAGTCCCCCCGTGACCATGGTTTGCTGTAAAGCAGCCGAAACGTCGGGAACATAAAAAATTAAATAAACGCGATAGAATCCGTAAAATAGTTTTATTTCAATAAAATAAATATTAAAATTAGTTTTATTTATGATTTTTTTTCCCAAAATGGTTAACATACGCCGTTTTGGTTCTCATACTATTTTTATGTCGTAAGAGCTTAACTAAAGTATGTTATAATTACGAGTACATTGTTTTGCTCGTATAAAATTAAATTGACTTTTAAATAGATTACTACAGCATAATGTAATAATGTATTTAGAACATATATTCGCTTTCATTTGTGTTAATCTGACTAAAGTTGATTCCGCCAAAGAGTCGTATATGCTTTAAGATTGTTTTAGTTCCAAAGTTTTAAAGTAAAGGTGTATTTTATAAAACTATTACTAGCTGAGCGCGCGACTTCGCCCGCGTGGAATTTAACTTAACAAAAATTTGATTTAACAAAAAAACGTTCGTTCAATTCGCAGAGTTTACAAAAAGTTAATTCTCATTTTTCTTTTTTGCAAGTTGATGTTTCATGTTTTATATACCTTCTTATCGTAAAAGCCCTCCCGCGTGTTCAGAGCCCGCGCGACAGGCAGCATATGATATCTTTTTTTGTTTTTCTAAAATAAAAGTAGCCTGAGTGACTGTTTATAACATCAGCTATCGGCCAGTGAAAATCCCGTACAAATCGGTCCAGCCGTTTCGGAGATACTCTTGCATTTCATGTGTTTTTGATTTTATTTCGCGGCAACCTAATTATTTTTCTGAAATTAAAGTAGCCTAAGTTACTCCTTATAACATCAACTATCTGCCAGTGAAAGTCCCATCGAAATCGGTCTAGCAGTTTCTGAGTTTACTCGGAACAAACACACAGACAGACAGACAAAACAATTTTAAATCGTGGATTTGTTATAAGTATATGGTATATGGATACTTTCATATGCATTTAGTGAATAGGTTTTATTTTGATATTACAAACAGACACTCCAGTTTTATTTATTTGTACAGATAAGCCTTCTGTATACTTTATTGGTGGACAGGTTAGGTGAAATGAAATCACTAGTCACCGTAATGAAAGAGAATTTCGGTGACTGGTTATTTCATTTCGGTGAACGGCTGTTTCATTTCGGTGACATCAAAAGTTTAAACACGTGTATCTCATAAGTTAATTAAGATATTTTGATGTCATAAAAATTTGCATTAACTATATCAAGAAGTACAATAAATAACAGATACAATTTTAAAAAAGTTAAAAATAAAAAAATCAACCGAAATGAAAGAAAAAACGACTTTGTTGAAATTCACCCAAATGACAAAAACACTTTTGTTCAATGCACAGAAACAGCTCAGTTACAGCTTGACGTTTTGCGTTTCAGTTGCAGGATGAGGGCGTGTCTAGTGCTGTGCGTGGCGGCGGTGCTCGTCGGCGCTGCGCGCGCCAAGTGTGATGTCTGCCTAGAGGGTTACTGCTACCGGAAGCACAGCTTGCTCGATTCAGAGAGATTTGGATTTTTTTTTTGAATTGACAGGTTCAGGAACATATTGTATAGAAAAATCGGAGCTACATTAAGGGGGTGTCAACTAGACACTGGTCTGTGCAACACCACAATACTCGACTATTGGTGCTGGAGCTTAACATGGTTGACTATGGACCAGCGCACTGGTGATTATTACGGTATAATAAGCGATGGTTATAATAGTCTTTACAAATTGGATTTGGTTAATAAACATAAGACATTACTGGTTCGTGGAGTGCATCGCGTACAATTCAAAGATAAACTTTACTATGCGCCTTCTGACGACGGTATCTTTACATTTGAGAACGGAGAGTCACGAGTAATTCGCGGAACAGAGGGATATGATGTCTTGTATTTCATTGTTGATAAAAATGACAATATCTATTTTCAAACCGTGGCTGATATGAATATAATACGAAGAGTGAGTAAAGGAGTGGTTGACCGGACTATACATTTGGATAGCGGCAGGGTCTTGATGACAACGGACGCGGATGGCAATGCCATGTTCTTTAATCCGCAGTCCCACGCTTTGTATAGAGACACAGACGGTCAACTGGTGGATTTCGGTGTCATCAACTTTGAGATATATCATAATGATTGGTATATAAACTGTTGGTTTGACAGAGACAACAAGATTATTTATCAAGATAAGTCTTATAATCTGTTCCATTTGAAGCGAGATGGAGACGTTAAGTGCACGTATTCCATTTTACCAAATACAACGATTATTACTGAGACCGTTGTAAGCACGACTACATACATCATTGAGACGACCACAAGTGTTACACCTGGCGGGGATACTGAGGACAATGATGGCAAGTCTCATAGTACACCTGCTACTGATTCCACAGCCAGTACACCTGATTTGAGCGGTGCCAGCCCCTCCGGAACACCTCACCAGCGAGCCAATGATACAGGACAAGAACAGCAGAGCAGATGCAGCTGTCCGTGTCACAAGTTACCAAATATCCCCAATAACGAGGAGTTTATTTAAAAATTATTCATATGTTAATTAAACAAGTAGATTATTAATGTATGTATTTAGAGAGTGTAACAAAATGTAAACATAAAACTTTTGTGTAATTAAAAACCTTATTGTTCACTGTGAAACGTGTTTTTCTGATCATCACACAGTTACACACCATCAGCTTAGTCAGTAGTTCACATGTGATCAGGGAATGTACTTGGGGTACTACAAAAGAAACGACAGGATTCCCGAGTCCAAGTGTATATTATGTTAGTGGTCATATAGCTTCCGTTAGTGCGGCCACATCATCATGATTACATGTACCTACACTGTCTTACACAACCTTCAGGGCATCTTCGCAAGCATTAGCACCAGCTGCACATAATGGCTATCATAAACGCTGTGGCTTGTCCTGTATGGTTAAGTACCTGTCTGATTTGCTTCACATGGTATTCTGATGTTAAATGATAGGAACTCGGGACATTACATTATATATTTTTATTATTGATTAAGTTGATAGGTTGTATAAGTCTTTCAAACGACCCCTGTTAACAAATGAGTAATTTTCATTAGAGACCGCGTGGATTTTTTACGTGAGAATAATTGCTCGTTTTTATTTAATTTGTAATTTTCAGATCCCTGTTTATTTATTGTTCTATTTCTTTCTGACTGCAGCGACAACGTTCGAAATAAACGGCTTTTTCTTTATTCGTTTGTAAGAACCTAAGCAAGCGTGGTTTTTAGTGATTACATTATTTTATCTTTTGATGCCATGATTCAACCAAGTTCATTGTTCAACGACGTTGTCCTTCGCAATTACATAAATTATATATTGAAAAAGACGCTTTGTCCAGCCAAGTGGATACAACATAAAGATTCAATTTTGTAACATTTTCAGTATTGGGGGCTCCTTCCTTCCATTATAGCTAACCAACCATCTTCTACAATATCAATTGGAAGATGAGCTAAAGCATTTCATTTAGCCACGTGGTATTTTTCTACTTTGGTTTTAATCCCAATATCGCGATTTTTCTTCGATAAAGCTTGTGTAAAGTGAAAAATATTATTATATTATTAACGACTGCTATTTCAAAGTTAACAAAAACTGTAAGAGGGTTCCATCCAGGCACGTGTTGTTCTTATTAAGTCCAGCATAACTTTCTAATACAATGGGGTATGTTGTTAAAGTTAACAATATCAGTGACTTTTAGAAAAAAATCTGCGATAGATTAGTTTATTCTTTTAATCTCAACTCTAATTAGCACTGCAAGGAAGGGTTAGAGGTGCGAATCTTCATTTTAATTTTAACATAATCAGAAATTAGTGATTTAAATCGTTTAACGTAATATAAATACGGATATAGTTGACATTTGAGACATTTTATAATGTTTATTTTTACTTATTTACCGTCAGCACAATTGTTATTTAATTTAAAAAAAAACTTTTTGTGAACGATTGTAATGGAAAATTTCACAGGTCATTATTTAGATGGAGCAGGTTAAGAATCGATAAAGAATAATCAGTACTTTGAAAACAATAACTGATATCTATGGAGCAGAATAGGGAGAAAATAATAAGTATTTTAAATAACAAAAAATCATTGGAGTAACTTGGGAGTTCTTATCTTTTTACAACAAAAGAATGGAGTACTTTGGGAATAAGCCCGCGCCAAGAATGCGCGATGAATCAGCTAATGATGCATTATTATGTATAACTCAATTTGCACTTTACGCCGTGAGCATAGAGTCTAAAAGCGAAATGTGTATCTGGGTCGGTTTTGTAGATAAGGCCCATATAAATATCCCTGGGCAACGGCGCTCTGCTCAGATCGCCACGCGCCTGCGAGTGAACCGGAGCCCCGAACACCGCCGCACGGACCGAACATTTCTCGCCGAGTACCCGCCACTGTTCCTGGAATAGTCGCCGAGGTCGAAGCACCCGTGTCACCCGACACGGCGGGGATTGCTTATCGCCGTTGAACGCCGGCAGATTCGTCTGTCGACGGTCGCGGCAGGCCGCGTCCCAGCCGACGCCTGCCGACTTGTCGGCACCCAAAAGGCCCTTCTCAGGGCCAGCATTGCGCCGCGTACGCTGCTGTCGAGCTCCTCATCATGAGTCGAGCTCCAGCACGCTCGGTATCGGACCTCTCCGACAAACGCGTCGCGCAACTTTGGCCGCCAGTGAAACCGCCCGTGACCCTGCCGGCCCCGCAGGCTGCGCGCCCGAACGCGCCCGCCGGCCGAAGCACCGCGCAACCATCACCCGCGCCGCACACCAGCGTGTCGCACACACGGACGCGCTACACCCACGCGCAACATACGCCCTCGCCCTCATATGCGGCCGCGTACAGATCCGCATTCGCGTCGAGCGCAGGAACCCCCGCGCCCCGCGTCGAGACCGTACCCGCATCCGCGCCTGCATCCGCGCATGCAGCTGCACCCGCGCCTGCGTTCCACGCCGCGCACCATACCGCCAGGCCAGGTACCGCGCGTACCGCCACCACACCTGCACAGCCGCCAGCGCGCGCCACCACCGCCCACGCTCCGCCGACAGCTACCGCGCGCCGCAACATTGCGAAGTCCGCCGCGGATACCGCTGCCACCCGCGCTCCCCCGACGACGACGGCGGGGTTGAGCGTGTCCAGCGGCACCAAAGCGCCGGCTTTTAAAACCCCGGCCCGACCTCAGCAGGGACAATGCATATCGCCCCCTGCCCCCCGCACCTCTGCTCCAGCATCCCCGGCCCCGCGAATCGACACGCCCGCCCGCCGCGACATGCCACTTCTGTCCTCCGCGTCCGACGCGTCGAGCGACGAGTGCGCACCGCGCGCCAACGAGCGAAGCATCCACTCAGCCCGCCGCCCGCGCAACTCATCTGAAGATGAAGCAGCGCCGAGGGCGGACGAAGAGGCCAAACGTCCGTGCACATCCCAGGTGACTCCGCCGTCCCGCTTCTCCGAGGTGCTGATCGGTCCTCCCCGCACTGAGCCAGCTCAAGCGACCGTCGCACCTACAATGGAGGCAGGCACCGCGCCCAAGAACCAGGCGAGGTACCCTCCACTTATAGTGGAGCGGCTACCGAACTGGGCGAACCATTTTCGCACCCTGCGCAACACGCTCGGTCACGCACCCAACGCACGCCCGTTTGGCCAGGGCGTGCGTTTCACACCGAAGACGGATACTGAATACCGAGCCGTCCAGAGTTACCTCTACACACTAGAGAAGAACGAGAACATCGCCTGGTTCTCATACTCGCTGCCGTCCGAGAAGAGCCTCAAAGTGGCGATTAGAGGCCTTCCGGCCAACACGGATCCTGAAGACATCCTAAGGGAGCTTCAGGAACGGGGTTTCGAGCCGGAATACGTGCGCCAAATAAAAGCACGGCAAGGAAGACCGGGATGCATCTTCCTCGCCATCCTGAAGCGCACGCCTGACCTCACGCCGGGCATCTATGAAGTGGAGGAGCTCCTCTGCATGCCCGGCATCAAGATAGAGGCCTGGCGGGGCAAGAAAGGCCCCGCTCAATGTCACCGATGCCAGCAATTTAGGCACTCTAGCCATCAGTGCCACAGAAGGCAGGCCTGCGTGCGCTGCGGCGAGGAACACGCCGCCACCAACTGTGCGAGGCCCCGGGAAGAGCCGGCCACCTGCGCGAACTGCGGTGGCCCGCACCCGGCCAACAACACCAAATGCCCCGTGTTCCGGAGGGAGGTCCGGAACAAGAAGGCAGGCACAGTGGCCATCAGCGGGGGAACAAGGAGTGAGGCCGCAAGAGGCCCCGCCCCCGCTGAACCCGCAACCGAAACCCCGCCCGCCACTTTGATGGCGGCAGCGAACGGCCCCACTGAGCGAGTCGCCGCCAAGAGGAGGAGGACCAGGAGACGCAGGGCCAAGCGCACCAACTCCGCCCTCAGCACGACAGCTCCAGCTCCAGCTGTAGAGCCACCAGTTGCGCAACAACAGCGCAACGCCGCACCTGCACCAGCTGAGCCAAGGCCCAGACCGGCAAAGCGCGCGACACCTCTCCCGAAGAGGGGGGACAATATAGATATCCTGACGGAGACCCTGGAGGTGCTCCGCAACATCCTGTTGGCCATTCAGAATGGAGACGACCCCGTACCAAGGGTGCTAGAAGGTATGGTGCGCCTCGCCTCCAAATTTGGCCCTATACCCTCCGCTAGATAGGCACCACGGACTGCCCCCGCCGCCCATCGCTTGATCGCGCGCCGGTCCGCCGGCGCTGCTTGATCGCGTGGGCCGCCAAACCACCAGATTGACCTCCCACCCCTCCACTATCCACCTCCCATTTCCTCCCCAACCAGCCCGGTGGTGCTCGATCACCTGCTAAGTCCAGCTTAGCAGCGTCGCATCGCCTACCGGGCGAAGCATGAAGAGGGGCCTCGAGAAGCCGCCGCTTCCTGCTGATCGCTTCGCTGGGCCTCCACTGGTTCGCCAGTGGTCTCCCCCGGCGGGGTTTGATCGCGGAAGCGGCGTGAACACCCTCATGATGGCCCCCCACGCGGGATCTACGCGTTCCCGCCACTTCCCACCGGACTACCGACTCCGAGGACCCGGCCATATCCATGGCCGGCGATCGATGCCTCGATCAGGGGGCACTGCCCCGACATCGAGTCCCCACATCCAGCAAGGATGTGTGCGAAGACCCGAGAGCGCTCTGCTCCAGTCAATAGTGCTTCAGTCACGAGGTGAGTTTCAGTATCTCATACATTCTCGTGTTGCTCTTCAAGTGATGTGGGTCGTGTTTGCGAGCAAAAACTGTAAATAGTTACTGGGCTGTCATTGCCATAGTCAGCACGAGTGCGACCGAGAGAGCGTTACCCGAATTTATTTGTAATACCTACGTCCTTTGAAAAAGCTCTTGCAGTAAATATATTTTAAAATAACCGTTTCCCTCGGCTCCGCTCGCGCGGTACTTCGATAAATTAAAGTAGCCTAAATTACTCTTCATATCTATCTGCCAGTGAAAGACCCATCAAAATTGGTAAAGTAGTTTCGAAGATTAGCAGGAAGAAATGGACCGAATTTTATTTTTTATTTACCGTATATTATTTAAGATGCATTTTATATAAAGCTATTATTTTGATATTACTAACAAACCCTTCATTTTATTTATTTGTATAGATGGATATATTCATATAATGTAGTTATCCTACTAATATTATAAATGCGAAAGTTTTTGAGTGTGGATGTATGTATGTTTGTTACTCCTTCACGCAAACACTACTGAACGGATTTAGATGAAATTTGGAACACAGATAGTTTATAACCGGGATTAACACATATCATACTTTTTATCCCGATAATCCCGAAATTTTTGTTAAGTTAAAAACTACGCGGACGAAGTCGCGGGCAGCAACTAGTATCTTATATATTTCAATTAAGCCCACCAATATTTCTGTTTCAGAATTACGACACAGATCAGCGGTCTACAATCTATTGCGGCTTCGTATCATGACCAAGTAAGTACGAGGCATACGAATATTCATATAGTTTGTCAATAGGTATTATTATTGTACCTGCTATGCCCGCGAATCGTTACAGTGAGTTCAACAGAAGTCCAAACAAAACGAAAAAAGATAGTTTTGCTCAATGGACAGAAACAGCTCAGTTACAGCTTGACATTTTGTGTTACAGTTGCAGGATGAGGGCGTGTCTCGTGCTGTGCGTGGCGGCGGCGCTTGTCGGCGCTGCGCGCGCCGACTGTGTCGCCTGCCTAGAGGGGAGCTGCTACAGAAAGCACAGCTTGTTCGAGTCAGAGGAATTTGGATTTTTATTAGACATAGACAAGAGCAGGAACATAGTGTCTGGCAAAATCGGATCTACATTAAAACAGTGTCAACTAGACACTGGTCTGTGCAACACCACAACACTCGACAATTGGTCTATATACCGGTTGACTGTGGACCAGGGCACTGGTCATTATTACGGTGTACTAATCGAAAGTCGTAATAGTCTTTACGAATTGGATCTTATTAATATAGATAAGACATTACTGGTTCGTGATGGAGTGTTTCGCATACTATTCAAAGATAAACTTTACTATGCGCCTTATAGCAACGGTATCTTCACGTTTGAGGACGGAGAATCACGAGTAGTTGCCGGGACCGAGGGATATAAAGTCGATAACTTTATTGTTGATAAAAATGACATTATTTATTTTAAAGACATATCTGAAAATAATATAATACGAAGAGTGAGTAAAGGAGCGGTTGACCGGACTATCGGACATTCGGACAGCGGGAGGGTCTTGATGACAACAGACGCGGACGGCAATGCCGTTTTCATTAATCCGGAGTCCCACGCTGTGTATAGAGACACAGACGGCCAACTAGTCGAGTTCGGTGCCATCAACCATAAGTTATATTATTATTATTGGTATAGTCCACCCTTGTTCGACAGAGACAACAATATTATTTATTATGATGCCTCAAAGAATCTTTTTCGTTTGAAACGAGATGGAGACGTTAGTTGTACGTATAATATTACGAAAAAAAAAGTTATTATTACTGAGACCGTTGTAAGCACGACTGCATAAAATACTGAGACGACCACGAGTGTTACACCTGGCGGGGATACTGAGGACATGTCTACCAGTACACCTGCTGGTGACTCCACAGCCAGTACGTTTGATGAGAGTGGAGCGAGCCCCTCCGGTTCACATGATCAGCAAGCCAATTATTTTGTTTATTTGTGTCTCTCTTTATTAAAACTCTGTTATGACATTATAAACAGATAACATCCAAGGCGATGTTGATACAGATGATGATGCAGGAGATGAACAGTGGAGCAGGTGCAGCTGTCTGTGTCGCAAGTTGCCAAATATTACGATAATCAAATAATCAAAGCGGAGTTTAATTAGACATTAAGTTTATTAAACAAGTAGATTAATAAAGTATGTGTTTAGAGAGTTTAACAAAATAGAAACATTAAGCTTTTGTGTGTTTAAGAACCTTATCACTCACTGTTTACCGTTAATATACTATTAATAAATGTTGTTTAAACACCTCCTTAATTGATTCTGTTGAGAATTGAATGTTATTAACTAAGTACCTAAATGTTATGTTTTCCTTCCAAGTCATACCCCTCTCCTGCAGGGGGGCAGGTTCGATCCATTTGTCTGAGTTTGAGGAAACTTGCGAGTAATGAAGGTATGCGTCGTGTTGTCGCGGACTGTTTCATACCTAGAACGTGTGAGCAGGACATAATCGTGCTGTCTCGCTGCTTACCTGAAACAAAAACAGAACAGTTCGTATTCCATGTGCGAAATCCATTACTAATAAATTTATTTGGTATAAATCATACAATTTTCTAGCAATCACTAATAAAGGATTCTTAAAAATGCAGCCTCTAAGAGGGTAAAGTAGGGGAAATGTATTTGAAACGTGGAAGTACATGTAATATTGAGACGACCACGAGCAGTAGACCTGCTCCTGAGTTCTGAGTTTTGACAAATCTTGCACAGGAACACCGTCAAAACTGACGTATTCAAATACGCGATACGTCAGTTTTGACGTATTGCGAGTCGATCGAGATGCCAGCGCTTAGCCACGTGGTATTTTTCTTCTTTGGTTTTAATCCCAATATATCGCGACTTTTCAACGATAAAGCTTGCTTAAAATGAAAATTACATCGTTTGGTTATAGCATTGACAAATGTATTGCACAGAGCATTAACGACTGCTATTTCAAAGTCAACAATAACTGTATGAGGGTTCCATCCAGCACGTGTTGTTTTATTAAGTTAAGCATAACTTTGAAATAAAACTATTTCAATGTGTAGTATTCGCGTAAATATAAGAAAACAATATGTTAAGCATAACTTCATATGTTTGTTGCAATTAGTTCGCTAGAAGAATGAATACATCGGGGTATGTTGATAAAGTTAACAATAAACTTAAGTAAAAAGAAACTATGATAGGTTCGTATATTATTTTAAGTTTATCACAACTCTAACTAGCACTGCAAGGAGGGTTAGAGGTGCGAAACTGCATTCCTTGAACAACTGCAACTAAAATTTGTGATATAAATCGTTTAAAGAAATAGAATCAATGGAGTACTTTGAGAACAATTACTGATATCTATTTAGCAGAAAGGGAACCAAATAATGAGTATTTTCAAATAATAAACATTCCTTTAAGTAACTTGGGAATTCTTATCTTTTTAGAACAAAAGAATGGTGTACTTTGGAAATAAGCCCCCATGAAGAATCCGTGATCAGCTAATGATGCATTATTATGTATAACTCAATTTGCACTTAACGCCGTGTGCATAGAGTCTAAAAGCGAAATTTGTATCTAGGTCGGTTTTGTAGATAAGGCCCTATATAAATATCCCTGGGCAACGGCGCTCTGCTCCAGTTAATAGTGCTTCAGTCACAAGGTGAGTTCCAGTATCTCATACATTCTCGTGTTGCTTTTCAAGTGATGTGCGTCTCGTTTGTGAGCAAAAACTGTAAAGAGTTACTGGGCTGTCATATCACTGTCGGCACGAGTGCGACAGAGAGAGCGTTACCCGACTTTATATGTAATACTTGCTTTGAATAAACTCTAGTAGTAAATATATTTTAAAATTGCCGTTTCCCTCGGCTCCGCTCGCGCGGTACTTCGATAAAATTAAAGTAGCCTAAATTACTTTTCATTATCTATCTGCCAGTGAAAGTCCCATCAAACGAAGATGCATTTTGCATAAAGCTATTTTTTTGATATAGCAAACAGACCCTTCAGTTTCATTTATTTGTACAGATGGATAGATTCATAATATGTGATTATATCTAATATATTTCAATGAAGACTACCAATATTTCTGTTACAGAATCGCGAAGTAGATCTTCGGTCTACAATCCATCGCGGCTTTATATCGTTACCAAGTAAGTACGAGGCATACGGATATTTATATATTATGTCAATGGGTATTATTCTTGTACCAGCTGTGCCCGAGAATCGTTACAGTAAGATTAATAGACGTCCAAACACAAATAACAAAAATGCTTTGTCACTACTCATACTTGGAAAGTAGGTCTGAAGTTGCCAGAGGAGCGGGTTGAAAGTAATACTTTTCCGCTCTAGGGAGAATCGCTTTCAACTGACAGCTGTAAAATTATTAAAAAAAAACTAGTTTCATTTTCACATTTCTATGGAACCATGTTCTAACTTTTTCTACAGTCACTCAATTACACCGCTATGTAAAATTGAAATACCATAAAGTTAAAATAACATTAATACTTAATTAATTAAAAAATATATATTTTTAAATGATTTAATTATAATTAAGTTTCAACAATTATTTTAAAATAACATAGATTTGGGCAAAATATTTAATGACAATAAAAATAATGGCTAAACAATGAAGTTGGCCGGCCAACGAAAATAAAACAAAATAAGCGGCAATCCGATCTTCATTTGTTTTTTCGAGTTGTAGAGTATTGTTCATACTTCCTTGTATTATTTCTTTAGCCAATTCCTGTTTTTATTTTTACTATCCATGTATTCGTAATGAAAAGCACAGTGTTTACCTCGGGTGAAAGACCACTCAACAAGTTACAAACTCAAACTCAAACTCAAAATGGTTTTTATTAAGCATTTATGAATAGTCAGAATCTACCACCGGTTCGGAATGCTGCTTCCACTGAGAAGATCCGGCAAGAAACTTAATGGTAACTCTTTTCAATAAATTACAGATGGTGTACATTCTCAGGAACAGCATAAAATAATGATATGAGCAGGCAACACCATTATCACTAAATAACTAATAGTAAATAATAATATTCACCCCTTATATAATAACATTCACCCCTTGTGTAACAATGTACTATTGTTCAATGCACAGAAACAGCTAAGTTACAACTTGCCATATTGCGTTTCAGTTGCAGGATGAGGGCGTGTCTCGAGTGTGATGCCTGCCTAGAGGGTAACTGCTACCGGAAGCACAGGTTGCTCGAGTCAGAGAAATTTGGAATTCTTTTTGGCATTGACAGGAGCAGGAACGTATTGTATAGTAAAATCGGATCTATATTAAAACGGTGTCAACTAGACACTGGTCTGTGCAACACCACAACACTCGAAAATTGGAGCATACATTGGTTGACTATGGACCAGCGCACTGGTGAATATTACGGAATACTAAGCGATGGTTATTATAGTCTTTACAAATTGGATTTTGTTAATAAACATAAGACATTACTGGTTCGTCGAGTGCATCGCGTACAATTCAAAGATAAACTTTACTATGCGTCTTCTGAAGGCGGTATCTTTACATTTGAGAACGGAGAGTCACGAGTAGTTGGTGGAACAGAGGGATATGATGACTTATATTTCATTGTTGATAAAAATGACAATATCTATTTTCAAACCGTGGCTGATGAGAATATAATACGAAGAGTGAGTAACGGAGTGGTTGACCGGACTATACATTTGGACAGTGGGACGGTCTTGATGACAACAGACGCCGACGACAATGCCGTCTTCATTAATCCAGGGTCCCACGCTGTGTATAGAGACACAGACGGTCAACTAGTTGAGTTCGGTGCCATTAATGCTGAAATAAATCATGATTATTGCTATATACACACTTGGTTTGACAGAGACAACAATATTGTTTATCAAGATAAGTCTTATAATCTTTTCCATTTGAAGCGAGTTGGAGACGTTAAGTGCACGTATTCCATTTTACCAAATACAATGCGTATTACTGAAACCGTTGTAAGCACGACTACATACAACATTGAGACGACCACTGGTGTTACACCTGGCGGGGATTTTGAGGACAATGATCATAAGTCTCATAGTACACCTGCCGCTGAGTCCACAGCCAGTACACCTGATGAGAGCGGTGCCAGCCCCTCCGGAACACCTCACCAGCGAGCCAATGATACAGGACAAGAACAGCAGAGCAGATGCAGCTGTCCGTGTCACAAGTTACCAAATATCAACAACAACGAGGAGTTTATTTAAAAATTATTCATATGTTAATGAAACAAGTAGATTAATAGTGTATGTATTTAGAGAGTGTAACAAAATGTAAACATATAACTTTTGTGTAATTAAAAACCTTATTGTTCACTGTGTAACGTGTTTTTCTGATCATCACACAGTTACACACCAACAGCTCAGTCAGTAATTCACATGTGATCAGAGAATGTACTTGGGGTACTACAAAAGAAACGACAGGATACCCGAGTCCAAGTGTATATTATGTTAGTGGTCATATAGCTTCCGTTAGTGCGGCCACATCATCATGATTACATGTAGGTACTGTCTTACACAACCTTCAGGGCATCTTCGCAAGCATTAGCATCAGCTGCACATAATGGCTATCATAAACGCTGTGGTATGTCCTGTATAGGTTAAGTACCTGTCTGATTTGCTTCACATGGTATTCTGATGTTAAATGATAGGAACTCGGGATTTTACATTATATATTTTGATTATTAATTAAGTTGATAGGTTTTATAAGTATTTCAATTACATAAATTATCTATTGAAAAAGACGCTTTGTCCAGCCAAGTGGATACAACATAAAGATTAAATTTTGTTACATTTTCAGTATTGGGGGCTCCTTCCCTCCATTATGGCTAACCAACCATCTTCTACAATATCAATTGGAAGATGAGCTAAAGCATTTCACTTAGCCACGTGGTATTTTTCTTCTTTGGTTGTAATCCCAATATCGCGACTTTTCTTCGATAAAGCTTGTGTAAAGTGAAAATTATTATTATATTATTAACGACTGCTATTTCAAAGTTAACAAAAACTGTAAGAGGGTTCCATCCAGGCACGTGTTGTTTTTATTAAATCCAGCATAACTTTGTAATACAATGGGGTTTTTTGTTAAAGTTAACAATAACAGTCACTTTTAGAAAAAAATCTGCCATAGGTTAGTTTATTGTTTTAATTACAACTCTATTTAGCACTGCAAGGAAGGGTTAGAAGTACGAATCTGCATTTTAATTTTAAAATAATCTGAAATTAGTTGATAAATCGTTTAGCGTAATATAAATACGGATATAGTTGACATTTGAGACATTTTATAATGTTTATTTTTACTTATTTACCGTCAGGGGGATGCACAATTGTTATTTAATTATAAAAAAAACTTTTTGTGAATGATGGTACCTAGTGAAAATTTCACAGGTAATTATTTAGATGGAGCAGGTTAAGAATCGATAAAGAATAACCAGTGGAGTACTTTGAAAACAATTACTGATATCTATGGAGCACAATAGGAACAAAACAATAAGTATTTTACATAACAAAAAATCCTTTAAGTTACTTGGGAATTCTTTTCTTTTTAGAACAAAAGAATGGAGTACTTTCGTAGATAAGGCCTATATAAATATCCCTGGACAACGGCGCTCTGCTCCAGTTACAATAGTGCTTCAGTCACAAGGTGAGTTCTCATACATTCTCGTGTTGCTCTTCAAGTGATGCGGATCTTGTTTGTGAGCAAAAACTGTAAATAGTTACTGGGCTGTCATTCCCACAGTCAGCACGAGTGCAACAGAGATAGCGTTACCCGACCTTATATGTAATACTTTCTTTGAAAAAACTCTTCTAGTCAATGTATTTTAAACTAGCCTTTTCCACCGGCTCCGCTCGCGCGTTACTTCGATAAAATTAAAGTAGTCTAAGTTACTCCTCATTTCATTAGCTATCTGCAAGTCCCTCCAAATTTGGTACAGTTGTTTCGAAGACTAGCCGAAACAGGTAGAAAGACTTTTATTTTTTATTCTCCGTATATTCCTTAAGATGCATTTTCTATAAAGCTACTATTTTTACTATGTAAACAGACTCTTTAGTTTTTATTTATTTGTATAGATGCAAAGATTCATACCCATAATGTTGTTATATCTTATATATTTTAATGAAGACCACCAATATTTCTGTTTCAGAATTGCAATACAGATCAGCGGTCTACAATCTATTGCGGCTTCGTATCATGTCCAAGTAAGTACGAGGCATACGAATATTCATATTTGTCAATAGGTATTATTATTGTACCAGCTGTGCCCGCGAATCGTTACAGTGAGATTAAGTGAATTCCACACAAATTAAAAATAAAATAACTGTGCTATCTAGGGACGCCCGAAAGAAGCGAAGCTTTATAGTTTTAGTTTGTTTGTTTTATACCTTTATAGTAGATCATTTTTTATAAATCAGAATATAGTTTTCTTATAATACGAAAGATGGTGCTTTTCATGAAACAAGTGCTATTTTATTTCGACATTTTCTAAAACAATATTCTAAGCAACAATAAGTAGGTAACTTTGTGCAGGTAAGATTTATTTAATAAAACAGTGACATCTCTGCAGTGTCATAAGAAATCGTTAAAACAGTTCGGAATGAGCTAAAAAAATTAGAAAACTATTGTAAAAGTTCACTTTAAATATCCTAGAGCGCGCTGTTTTAAAATTACCACATTAAAATACTTTCGTATTCGTTCGTTCGTTCATACTTTTTCCACTAGATGGCAGAACTGTAGCTACATATTCTTAATAATCTAACAAAATTCTATTATTTTAGTTCGTTTTTATATTTTTTTTCTTTAAATATTACAAATATTACCAATAATTCGGTTAAATTACGAAATTACATAAAAACGGTGTATTTTTTTTATGAAAACATGTTAGCATGGCCCCTGCGCAAGGATGACACGCAAAATCGTGAAGCGTTCGATATTAAAAAAAATACTCATCTACGTTAGAACGTTAAAAGGTTCTAACCTTCAGGCCAAATTAATAGAAGGGCGCCACAGCTCTGACGTCATAGTGTAACGATACGTCATCTGGCGATTTGCACAGATAGAGTGGCCGCGCAAATAGTATGTTCAATGCACAGAAACAGCTCAGTTACAGCTTGACGTGGTTGTGTTTCAGTTGCAGGATGAGGGCATGTCTCGTGCTGTGCGTGGCGGCGGCGCTCGTCGGCGCTGCGCGCGCCGAGTGTGACGCCTGTCTAGAGGGGAGCTGCTACAGGAAGCACAGCTTGCTCGAGTCAGAGGAATTTGGAGTGTTTTTAGACATTGACAGGAGCAGGAATATAGTGTATAGTACAATCGCATTTACATTACGGCAGTGTCAAATAGACACCGGTCTGTGCAACACCACAAGACTTGACAAATCCATTTATCGGTTGACTGTGGACCAGCGTACTGGTGATTATTACGGTGTACTACGCGATGGTCCTTATAATCTTTACAAATTGGATCTTGTTAATAGAAACAAGACATTACTGGTTCGTAACGTGAATCAAATGACATTCAATAATAAACTGTACTATACATCTGATCTCTACGATATCTTCACCTTTGAGGACGGAGAGACACGAGAAGTTGCCGGGACGGAGGAATATGATGTTGATTACTTCATTGTTGACAAAAATGACATTATTTATTTTAAAACCATATTGGAAATGAATATAATACGAAGGGTGAGTAATGGAGCGGTTGACCGGACTATACATTTGGACAACAGCAGGGTCTTGATGACAACGGACGCGGACGGGAATGCCGTGTTCATCGATCCCAAGTCCCACGCTGTGTATAGAGACATAGACGGCCAACTGGTCGGGTTCGGTATCATCAACGATCAGTTAAATGATGAATGGCGTGCCCCATTTTTGTTTGACAGAGACAACAATATTATTTATCAACATGCCTCTTCGAATCTTTTCTATTTGAAGCGAGATGAAAACATTAATTGTACGTATTCTATATCGCAAAATACAGTTATTATTACTGAGACCGTTGTGAGCACGACTTTATATAATATTGAGACGACCACGAGTGTTACACCTGGCGAGGATACTGAGGACATGTCTTCCAGTACAACTGCTACTGAGTCCACAGTCAGTACACCTGACAAGAGCGGTGCCAGACCCTCCGGAACACCTCACCAGCGAGCCAATTATTTTATTTATTTATTAGGCACAGTTATGATATCATAAACAGATAACATCAAAGACGATGATGTTGCGGGAGATGTTCAGCAGAGCAGTTGCAGCTGTCCGTGTTCCAAGTTGCCAAATATCACGGTCAAAGTAGAGTTTCATAAATAAGTTTAACAAAACAGAAACCATTTGCTTTTGTGAAATTAAAATCGTTATCACACTCTTTTCACTGTTAATATACCCACTATATAATGCCAACTTTATTGAATGTGTTTTGAATGATATGTTGTTATAAACGTCTTGCCCAAATGTTGTGTGTTTCATAAACGTCTTACTCCTCTCCTGCCGAGGGGCAGGTTTGATCCATTTTTACTTGGCTTCAGCAAAGCCAAAGGGAAGGCTTATGTTCACAGCTTTAATTTAAACCAAGTAAACAAAACTGACACAACAAAACCACGGAGCAGGAAGACATCAACGGGTGACCACATCATAAAGTATGCAGTTATTATGCATGTCACAAATATGTTATACTATATTGACAGACGTGTATAGGGAGTGTATTTGTAAAATACCCAATTTTGTACATTAAATTAAACGCCAAAAACTGCTTCCGATTGGCTTCTAACCTAGACACATCGATAGAGAATCCTAAACCCTATCGACCTGCATATAAAACTCATTTTCGACCAAAGTGGCATTTGGTTTGTTTTTCCACTCCACCGCCGATATCAGTCAGGAGGGAAAATTGCATATCATTAGACTACCTGACACTCATCATAGACTACTAATTTATAAGAAGGGAAGTCCTGATTGACTGACTGACTGACTAAACAACGAAGAGCCGACACTACCAACGTTAAATAACATTAGATTCGTATAGTAGATATAAGCAATTGAAAATAAACCCGTCAGTGGGATGAATAGGGCATGGAAGTTTGATTGGGGTCCCAACTTTATTGAGGCTAAATACATGAAAATTAATATGAAGACAACAATTAACTGAGGCCATGATATTATTGCATTTAGGAATAACTATTTAAAATATATATTTCAGTGTATTTGTTTGTTGTTAAACTGGGTAATCTCGATCCTGTACTGATCTGATAAAAACTTAAAACTTAATTATTAGTCAAACAAAACTACCATTTGCGCACGCGCTGAGTGTCCTATAAGTGATCACACCTGCCGCCCCCCGCGCCCCCGGGCACCCCTCCCCCCACCATGCGGCTGGTGACAGTAGCCCACATAGATGTCAGTGTATGTAGTACTACCGCAGTTGTGTCCATATTAACATGATACGTTTATTTGAGTACTAAGTGCGTACTCAAATTGAGATAATTACCGAACGTCGTTGGAAAATCTCAAGGTTAATCGTAATTCGGGTTTACGGTAACATAAGATAAGAATAATCGGGCACGTGTAAGTGAGCTAGCCATCGCAGAAATAACAACTAATTAATCCTGTGTTCGTGGCTGGCAACGCTGTTAATTGGGAGTCCCAACCGCAGAATTTGAGAAAAACAGGAAATGGCTATCAGTTAGAGTTGGTTTATATTTCAGTAACTAAGACACGGCCAGGCACGTGGGACCACAAGCGATGCAGGGTTCCGTAGTTATTGCACGGTTGTTCCAAGATCTGGTCACAACATACTTAACATCACACTTGTCCCCCCCCCCTGAAGGGGTGGGTCAAGGTCTCACTGCAGTGAACCCGTATTACGTGGATGACATTTTGGTCCCAATGTAATAGGGGGCGAGCTTACTGCCATGATGTCGGGCACATGCCGGCCAGCAGGGCCATACTCCACCGCGCTGGCTCAGTGCGTGTTGGCAAACTTCACACGTCTTTCGAAAGACAGCCTACTTCCTCACCTGTATTGGAACTGTACCTGCACCGCTTACCAAGAGAAAATGTTTGTTTGCAATGAGATTTGCAATTAAAATCAGAAAACTCTAGAGGTGCCAGGCGGGGTTTGAACCTGCACACCTGTTGCACAAAGTGTGCGTCGCGACCACCTGGCTGTCACTGCTTAAAATAATTTCCATTGCTAGTTCTTACTATTGCTTAGTTACAAAGGTTATTGCAATTTTTTTGGTGCGATGTTAAAGGTGTTCCTTGACTGACATAACGGAACCCTAAACTTGCGGTAGCCGTGTTTGTTATGGAAAATTGTACTCGACTAATTAATATTTAGTGCCCGGTAACCGTTCTGGCCAGTTCAATAGCTAAGATCTGTGTATAAAGCTCCTGGCCGCGCCCTGCATCAGTTAATAGTTCTCCATCAGCGAGGTGAGTTCCTTCCTTTTATTTATTCCTGTGTCCCTTATCTGTTTTTTTTTATTTCAATTTACGGAGTTATTTAGCTCCACTCCGTTTACTTGATCATTTTACATCTCGCTATGGATGTTTAAATCACATCTAGTTTCTCATGAAACTCACTAAAGTTCTGCGGGTTCGATACCAGCCACAGTGAATTTCGGAAATGCCGTATTATAATTTGTTCGCAATCATACAGTTGGTGTATTAGCCTGGCGATATATTTAGTTAATATGTGCGAGCATACGAGTTTCAGTAGAATACCCATTCCCATATAAAATAATCCAAAAGAGTGAGGGTATCCGGGTATTTCTCTGATATCATTCCAATTCAGCAAAAATTAGAGATTTTTTAGATTTTTAAGTTTTCCAGTTTATGATTGTAATAAGCATCACACAAAAATATTTTTTAATTGCATCAATATATACCGGAGATATAGCGTAAATATATTTATATTTGTGAAGGAAATGATTTTTTATCTAATGGTTATGACTGAATTAAAGTAAATTCTTAACATTTTTTATAAGTTTAATCTTACAACTAATCAAGATTTACTATATTTTCTTTCTTTCCATTTTTTTCTCATTCATCTATGTAAAACTCTTATTTGTGTCTTTACAAAATATTTTCTTATCGAGATTAATAATTTTATTTTTTTATGCGTGAGAATTAATCTTTTAATTTTAGAAACAAGAAAAAAATTTAAAATCCATTTTACAAAACCATCAGTTAAGCGTTTACCGTTACTATAAAAAGTGATGGAATTTAAATAACGGTAATGACGCTTACGGTTATGAAGTTTGGGGATGTTTTAATTAAAAGTGATTTTTATATTTATCATTCAACGAATAAATATAATATTGGTAAAAGTAGAACTAAAAACCAATACTAAAGCGGTGCAAATAAAACTTAAAACGATTAATTTACTTAAAATTTTGATATCACGGTGAATACCAACAACTCGTGCCAATCGTGATTTTCGACACGAATATCGAAAATATTTTGTAAGCTAAAGTGCGGGGCTTTCCTGCTTAAGATCTCTGGGTCGACTGACCAATGCCGAAGCATGCAGCGTGAGGGTTATGCGAGTAGGGGTTTTAACTTTAAGAAATATTTGCATTACCATCTCTGCTTATGGTAATGACCTGTTTTCGGTGACAAAGACAATTATACATACAAACTGTTACATACATTGGATTCAGAGATGTCCAAAAATCGAAGCAGAGCTCTACAAGAACAGCTCAGTTACAGCTTGACGTGGTTGTGTTTCAATTGCAGGATGAGGGCGTGTCTCGTGCTGTGCGTGGCGGCGGCGCTCGTCGGCGCCGCGCGCGCCGAGTGTGACGCCTGCCTAGACGGCGGCTGCTACAGAAAGCACAGCTTGCTCGAGTCAGAGGAAATTGGATCGTTTGTAGACATTGACAGGAGCAGGAACGTATTGTATAGTTACATTGGATCTACATTACATCTGTGTCAACTAGATTCAGGTCTGTGCAACACCACGACATTCGACAATTGGGACATATATTGGTGGACTGGGGACCACAATGGTGATTATTACGGTATACTGTTCGATTATGATTATAGTCTTTACAAATTGGATCTGGTTAATAAAGATAAGACATTACTGGTTCGTCGAGTGTATCGCATACTATTCAAAGATAAACTTTACTATGTGCCTTATAGCGACGGTATCTTCACATTTGAGAACGGAGAGTCACGAGTAGTTAGCGGAACAGAGGGATATTCTGTCACTTATTTCATTGTCGATAAAAATGACAATGTTTATTTTAAAACCATACATGAAGATAATCTTATACGAAGGGTGAGTAAAGGAGCGGTTGACAGGACTATACATTCGGATAGCAGGAGGGTCTTGATGACAACGGACGCAGACGGCAATGCCGTGTTTATTAATCCGTGGAACCACGCTGTGTATAGAGACTCAGACGGCCAACTAGTCGAGTTCGGTGCCATCAACGATGAGATATATTATAATTCTTGGTATATATCAACACGGTTTGACGGAGACAACAATATTATTTATCAAGATGCCTCTAAGAAACTTTTCCATTTGAAGCGAGATGGAGACGTTAAGTGCACGTATTCTATTTGGCAAAATACAGTTATTATTACTGCGACCGCTGAAAGTACATGTGCATATAATATTGAGACGACCACGAGTGTTACACCTGGCGGGGATACTGAGGACTATGACGACATGTCGTCCAGTACACCTGCTGGAAATACTGACGACAATGATGACGTGTCTGTAAGTACACCTGCGCCTGACTTCGCGGCCGGTACACCTGACGAGAGCGGTGCCAGCCCCCCCGGAGCAGCCGGACAACAAGCCCCTCACACAGGAGATGAACAGCAGAGCAGGTGCAGCTGTGCGTGTCCCAAGTTACCGAATATCACGGTCAAAGTGGAGTTTAATTGATGCTTATTTCCCAATAGATTATTTTGTTTAAACTTACGATTTAAAAATACCAATTCTATAAACTAGACGATGGAGATAACCAAAAGTAAATTAGGTATAGACAAAATAATCTATGAGAGAGTAACAAACGATTGAATCAAATTTATCATGTATGCTGTGTCGTTATTTAAATATATTTATTTGTAATGTAATCTTTATAAACCTACCGGGTATACTAATATTAATAACAATAATATTGATACATTAAAGGTGAAATGGCCAGTCGTGTGCTATCGACGTTATTATAAGATGGCGCTGGTGTCAGAAATTTCAGCTTATTTAATTGTTAAGAAACCATTTATAAGATGTTTGCAGTCAACACTTACTACACAGCATTGAGATGCATGATGCAGTAATATCAACCTGAAATTATTTATAATCAAAGCATTTCAGCAAACCATTTCTGACACATTATATTGTATACATACATTAAAATGGTTTTTGTGTTGAATTTAAACTTCTGAATTAAATATATACCATACGCTTAAGTACATGTGTGTGTGTTATTTCAATCAAGTTCCCTGTTCCGGCGTGGTATGTAGCTCCGTTTTGCGGTGTGTCTCGGCGTCGGGTGACGTCATCCGACATGACCCCCCCCCCCCCCCCGCTCTTATTCCTAAGGTGAACCCCCGAGACACAAAAAGTGGGATTAGCAGGGACTTAGGGTTAATATTCTATCAAAATGATTCGGGAATCCGACAGGCAAAAATGTCGAACTGACACATTCCCAGCTCGTACAGTTTCATTAGATTTGTCTGTTTGGAATTCAGCTAAGAAACCACAATACGCTGGCACAATGGACTGAATAATGGCGAATGACTTGTTGAGACCTAAATCCATCCGCGGAGTAGTTATATTCTCTTTTAAATGTACTTGAGTGACGGTATTTTAGTTTGTTTTATTTCATCAATCCGCCGCGGCCTCGATCGTGTTATCGAAGTGTCGATATCCCCATGGCTCGTTCTCATCGGTTTATTTATTATAACAGTTATCAAAAATATTCGTGCTCTCAACCTTTTAACCTTTTAATCGGTAGGGGAGAGTGGGTAACGGTGAATCAAGGGGTACAGTGAATAAACTGCTATATCAGTCTCTGTTTTGGCCTCACAAACGTAGAAAATAGATAGGCGCAAGTTATTTATATTGCTCCCGCACTGAACCAATCTCCGCTGCGCTACGATGGGAGATGTTCATGTTACCACGGTACGCCCACAAAGTGAGTACGGAAGTAGTTTTTTACTACTTATAAAATTTATATTGCATGGATGTGAGTCTTTATTCCGAATATGTTCATATTTTCTTATTATAATTATTATTTCTATTGTTCATTTATTCAATCTCTTTCTCTCTTAAATATAGGTCACAGCTGATAGCAATTCATTGTGCTCCACAGAGGCGTACTTGGATTTCTTTAGCATGATAACGTTTCATTTCATCTTTTTTTTTTAAGGTTCCAAAATGCCACGAATCCCTGAACGGAACATCCATTGGACTCGATTGTAGATTGGCTCGATTTGTAGTTGAATGATGTCACATAAAGATTATTTGAAAAACATGAGACTAGCGTCATTTAGACAAGAAATAATGAGCCGATGAAAAAAAGTGGTTCACTGTTACCCAATCTCCCCTAACTATATCAATAGCGATTCACCCTAGCTTCGCTTAGACCGTGAAGATTACTCCTCCAAACATCTTGCCACAAAGCATTCATTCGCCGAGTGATTCCAATAATTAAAAATAAGCAACGGATCTGTCAGCCCGTATCCAAATATATAAATAAAAAGTATTTGTACTTTTCGATTCAGACATTCATAGAATTAGACATCGTAACGATACAAAGTTTTATGCTATCCAGTGTAAGATTATTGTAATACACAACGTTACACTATTCTGGGTCGCGCGTGGGTAAGTATTTTATGTAGAACACATCAAGTTACGCCCGCAGGATGACGGACAGCTACTGGACTGTTATTGCCATACGTCAGCGCGAGTGCGACAGAGTGAATGTGACTCGGAAAGAGTGTTACTTGACTTTCTCCCTACTGCATGCTTTGAATAAACTTCGGTAACTAATAACTTAAAATTGATTTGCTATACTTATTTCAATGAAGGCCACTAGTCATGATGCTGATGCATGATTTCTTAAATATTTTTGATTCAGAATCGCGACGCAGATCAGCGGTCTACAATCCCTCGCGGCTTCGTTTCATCAGCAAGTAAGTACGAGGCACACGAATAATTGTAGTTTATCTATTACTATTACTAGCTGCGCGCGCGCCTCGTTGCAGTGGACCACTGTCTTAAAAATAGCCCAACCATTGTCGATAAATGTCTGTCGTCTTCTTATTTTTTAACCACCGACGAAAAAAGAGGCGTGTTTAAACGTGTGTATCTATCTATCTGTGGCATCGTAGCGCTCAAGCGGATGAGTCGATTATAATTTAGTTTTCCGTCAGGATACATTTTGGAACTGGCCTTTTCATATTTTCCCTGGTTTCGGTGTAACTGAAATCACCCCAGTCCATACGGCACGTATAGTACAGACGGCATCCATAGCACAAGTATTGCTGAGTTTGCAACCATACAGTTGGTGTGTCAGTCTGGCGATATTTATTTATTTCTTAAGTATGAGCAACTGCTGTCCAATTATAGTGGAATTATATTACCCAGTTGTTTCTGCGCGCTGCCCGAACGAACTGTTAGCTACATTGAATTCAGAGACGTCCAAAGGGCGTAGCACATAATTAAAAAAATATGTTAAATGCTCAGAAACAGCTCAGTTACATCTTGACGTGGTTGCGTTTCAGTTGCAGGATGAGGGCGTGTCTCGTGCTGTGCGTGGCGGCGGCGCTCGTCGGCGCTGCGCGCGCCGAGTGTGACGCCTGCCTAGAGGGGAGCTGTTACAGGAAGCACAGCTTCCTCGAGTCAGAGAAATTTGGATTTTTTTTAGACATTGACAGGAGCAGGAACATACTGTATACTAAAATCGGATCTGCATTAAAGCATTGTCAACTAGACACCGGTTTGTGTAACACCACAAAATTCGAAAATTGGGACATATATTGGCTGACTGTGGACCAGCGCACTGGTAATTATTACGGTATACTATTCGATGGTCATATTAGTCTTTACAAATTGGATCTTGTTAGTAAACATAAGACATTACTGGTTCGTGGTGAAGTGTATCGCATACTATTCAAAGATAAAATTTACTATGCGCCTTATGGCGACGGTATCTTCACCTTTGAGGACGGAGAGAAACGAGTAGTTGCCGGGACGGAGGAATATAATGTCGATTACTTTATTGTTGATAAAAATTACAATATTTATTTTAAAACCATATCTGAAAATTATATAATACGAAGAGTGAGTAAAGGAGCGATTGACCGGACTATACATTCGGACAGCAGCAGTGTCATTATGGCAACGGACGCGGACGGCAATGCCGTGTTCATTAATCCAAAGTCCCACGCTGTGTATAGAGACACAGACAGCCAACTAATCGAGTTTGGTGTCCTCAACGATAATATATATTATAATGATTGGTATATACCAACATTTTTTGACAGAGACAACAATATTATTTATCAAGATAAATCTAAGCATGGTTTCCATTTGAAGCGAGATGGAGACGTTAAGTGCACGTATTATATTTCGCAAAATACACTGATTATTACTAAGACCGCTGAAAGCACATCTGCATATAGTATTGAGACGAATACAAGAACACCTGATGGAAATACCAAGAACTTTGATGACATGTATCCCAGTACACCTGCTGCTGAGTCCACAGCCAGTACACCTGCTGAGAGCGGTGCCAGCCCCTCCGGAACACCTCACCAGCGAGCCAATGATACATGACATGAACAGCAGAGCAGGTGCCGCTGTCCGTGATCCAAGTTGCCAAATATCACGATCAAATTGGAGTTTAATTGAATAATTTGTTTGTCACTCTCTCATTTATTATTTTTTCGAAACTTAATGTAATATATGTGTATATTTAAAATGATTTTATTTGACATATCATCATTTAATGTACCAATTGCACCAAATTATTTGAGTAAACAGGTTGGCATACTGGAATTTACACTTCAGTTAGTAGTAGTTAGTTTATATTGTCTTCTTATATTTACGCGAATATTACACATTGAAATAAAACTATTTTACGGATTCTATCGCGTTTATTTACTTTTTATGTTCCCGTCGTTTCGGCTGCTTTACAGCTAACATGGTCACAGGGGGGACTGATGTGTTAGACGTCCTGATCTTATAGTTAATAACTGGGTACCCTCATATTTAACGTATAAGTATTTAATATATATACTTAATGCTTTGTGTATAATTTATATTTAATGCTTTGAGTTTTTCTTCCCGGAGAAGTTAGGTATACATATGCGTACCATATTGGGTGAGATTTATTAAATCCGACCACTAAATAAGTAAATAGTAGTTTCGCCGCATTGGGTCCGATAAACCACCGCCTACACGTGGGTGCATTGCAGAGCACCTATGAACGAAAGGTGTAATGTATATTTGATGGGTTCCATAAACTCACTTACTTATAATATTTTGAATTGTGCAGACGGAAACCAGACCTGCAACCACCCGGTGCAGTTTGACGAGCGGCCTGGGCTCGAACCGCCACGCCGAGTGGCGTCAAGTTATAACTCCACTATGCCAGCAAGGCGGGGGACATTGCAGAGTACATCCGAGTGAAGAGCAATGTCTCATTTAGAGTTCAGCCGTTGGACTCTAGTCACAACGCAAGTTTCAAGGCGTTTGTGGTTAGGGTCCCCACTGAAAGGCTGGAAACTTTCATGCAGGAAGACTACTGGCCGAAGGGTGTGGTGTTCAGGCGCTTTCGGGGGAGATTGCCGCCGGCATCACCAATCGTTTAGTTTGGTATTATACTGTCAGTTTTATTTATAAATATGTATGATAGTATATAAGGTATATATCTATGGGCCTGTGATGCCTGATTATAAACGAATAAATAAAATAAAAAAATAAACAATATTTTTAACACACTATTTCGATGTGAAAGGTCTGAAGCGAATCGGTGAACGAATGAATGAATGATTTGTGTGATTACCTAACTGGTTGCAGACTGAGGACAATGTTACCCAATGATATTTCAAAAAAGTAATCACAGACAAAAGTTATATATTAGAAAGTACTAATATATCATTGATGTAACCACACCGCGACGCTTAGTATTGTGAAAGCATGCAGCACTGTCGGGTCATCCCCATTCTTATTCGAATGGAGACAGTGTTGCCAACTATGTGGAAAATGAATTTAACATTTTCTTAGACGAAAAAAAAATATCGTTAACGTTGTAATGGAAAAAAATCGACGTGTAGGCACCTTATGTGAAGCAATCATCGGAGCCCATATTTATTTATTTATTTGAAAACCAACAGTGTACGCAAAAGTTGCATCTTAACATGAGTTCCATAAAGTAAAGCCAATAACAGAGCTCCCTGTATAAAACAATAGAAGTTTGTTGGTGATGTATTACACAATTGCTTGACCTGAGAGCAAACTCTGAATCAATAAACGATTTTTAAAATAATAGTGTTTTCATGTCTACGCATTGCTTTTATAATTTCAATGTACAAGCAACACAGGATGACGGCACCAACCAAAAAATGTATCTAGAATCTATAATATGGGCATTGATGTGGACACACAAGTTTCGAAAATGTTTGAACCGGCTTACAAAAAGAGCTATGTGGGCTGTATATAAGAGATCGCGCGACAGGCGCCATATGCATTACTTAACGGCGGCTCGGTTCGATTCCTGTCAGGGTAAATTTCGGAAATGGCCTCTTCGTAGTTTTCCCTAGTCTGGGTGTCACTGGGATGCCCCCAGTCGATTGTACGGTACCATACAGTTGGTGTGTGCGTCACTACACGTCCGAGAAAAGAGTGAGTGTGAGTTTTTATATATTTAATCTGATTTATCTCCCAGGCCTCCCCATCCCCCCACCATCACTTCGAACGAATAGCTAACTTGTAGGCTTGGTTAACGGCAACTGCTTAACATCA
This sequence comes from Notodonta ziczac, assembly GCA_918843915.1. NCBI lineage: Eukaryota > Metazoa > Arthropoda > Insecta > Lepidoptera > Notodontidae > Notodonta > Notodonta ziczac. The sequence goes on from OU974064.1 coordinate 3,757,204, forward strand.
GGCGGGTCGTCCGCTCGTCTGCTGTCTTTATTATTTTTAATATTACTAGCAATATAAGTTTATCACATTACCAATAATCCCGTTAGCCCCTCCAGCTACGAGGGCGGCCCCGCTAACCACTAAGGCTTTCGACGCCATTATGGGATATAATATAAAGAAATACGAAATTACCATATTATCCGAGGTTTTGCAACATTTATCTTTATTCCCGTCGCATTGAGAGGGAGTGTGTCCGGTGCGATGGCAGCGGCCTCGTCCCCACTATATCGCGGCTTAAACTCAATCGCGGTATGGAAGACCTGAGGGTGCGAATGCAAGCGCGATATATCACTCATTATATAAAGTGTTATTTTAATAATGTACATATTATAAGGTGCCTTAGTAAATGCTTAAGATGGTGGGTCCATCTCACAAAAAATAATCTGATGGGTTTCTTCCTTTGATGAAACCACTCGCTACCAACCATCAGAATATATAATAATAATAAATAAATCCATTTATTTCAGGCAAATACCCAAATTAAATTAACATTACAAAACACAATAACAAATAAATAAAAAAATCAATAAAATCGAAATCAAATTAAATTACAATAGCATTAAATAAAATAAAAAACAATTACATTAGGTCACATTAAGTTGCACCGTATTCAATCAACAATCGACAATTTGTGTTACGATATATAATATAATTATTAGGTATATTGCATTATATTATACTAGTGCACCAAGGTACTAAAATAAATAGTTAATAATATTAATACCATTATTATTTTTTGTGGTATGTTCATCATCCTTATCATTATTAGCTAAGTCGCCCTGCAAGATACCGTGCGTTATTAAAATAAGATCTTATTCTTCACATGGTTGCGTTTCAGTTGCAGGATGAGGGCGTGTCTCGTGCTGTGCGTGGTGGCGGCGCTCGTCGGCGCTGCGCGCACCGAGTGCGGCGCCTGCATCGACGGGCGGTGTTACCGGAAGCACCGCCTGCGCGTGTCCGCGGACTTCAGTTGGCTACTGGACATCGACAGGGACACGAACATATTGCATGTTTCAGACGGAGACACATTCATACAGTGTCAACTTGACACAAGGCGGTGCGACGCCATGAGCCACACATGGGGCGTACGGCGGCTGACCGTGGACCAACACACTGGCGATACCTACGGTATAATTGTCGACGATACGGGAAGTTTTAATCTCTACAAATTAGATCTTATTCATCCCGAAAGGGAACTGCTGGTTCGAGGCGGAGTGTATCACATAGCATTCAAAGATAAACTTTACTATGTTGATTATGGCGACGGTATCCACACGTTTGAAGACGGAGTGTCGCGAGCAGTCGCTGGAACGGAGGGACATGATGTCCACAGTTTTATTGTTGATAAAAATGACGACATATATTTTGAATCTCTATGGAACAGTACTTATATTATAAGAAGGTTGAGTGAAGGAGTGATTAACTGGACTGTGTATTCGGACAGCAGGTGCTTGATGACAACTGACAGAGATGACAATGCCGTGCTCGTTGATAAGAAGACGCGCGCTGTATTTAGAGCGACAGATGGGCAACTGGTCGAGGTCGGAGCGATCAGGGATTTGCCATATTACACACATTTGTTTGACAAGATATTGTTTGACAGAGACAACAATATAATTTATAAAAATTACCCCAACTATTATTTCTATTTGAAGCGAGATAGAGACACTAATTGCACGATTTCTATCTCACGAGATAATAATATAAGGATTATTACTGAGACTATTAGAAGTACAGAGAAATACAATGCCAATTATTTTACTTCAACTACACCTACATATTCTAATATTGGGACGATTATGAGCAGTATACTTGATGGAAATACTGAGGGCAATTATGCCATGTCCTCAGGTACACCTGTTCCTCAGTTCCCAACGAGCAGTGCACCTGATGGAAATACTAAGGGCAATGATGTCATGTCCTCAGATACACCAGCTCCTCAGTTCTCAACGAGCAGTTCTCCTGATGGAAATACTGAGGGCAATGATGCCATGTCCTCAGGTACACCTGCTCCTCAGTCCTCAACGAGCAGTACACCTGATGGAAATACTGAGAGCAATGATGCCATGTCCTCAGATACACCTGCTCCTCAGTCCTCAACGAGCAGTACACCTAATGGAAATACTGAGAGCAATAATGCCATGTCCTCAGATACACCTGTTCCTCAGTCCTCAACGAGCAGTACACCTGATGGAAATACTGAGAGCAGTGATGCCATGTCCTTAGATACACCTGCTCCTCAGTCCTCAACGAGCAGTTCCCCTGATGGAAATACTGAGGGCAATGATGCCATGTCCTCAGATACACCTGATGGAAATACTGAGGGCAATAATGCAATGTCCTCAAATACACCTGCTCCTCAGTTCTCAACGAGTAGTACACCTGATGGAAATACTGAGAGCAATGATGCCATGTCCTCAGGTACACCTGCTCCTCAGTCCCCAACGAGCAGTACACCTGATGAAAATACTGAGGACTATAACGATATGTCTCCAAGTACACCTGCGGCTGAGTCCGCGGCCTGACACACCTGACGACAGTAGTGCCAGCACCTCCGGAGCACCCGAAACAACAAGTCCCTAACACAGGAGATGAACAGCTGAGCAATTGAAAGTTACTGTGTGTGTGTGCGTGTGTCTACAATTGCCAAAAGTGGTTAAAACCGACCTATACCTGAACATAGGTTGCGAAGCGCCGTATCAAATAAAGCACCTTTCTCAGCAAATGCTTAACTGAGCAATCGCATATATCTGACAATTATTTTTTGTCAAAGTCTATTATTACAAAAATTTATTTGGTGTTTCGTATCAGTTAGTAAATTAGTAATGTTTGTTTTTTAGTTGGTATAGTATATAAGATTTTGTGTAATTAAATATTTGCAAGTTTTTAAATTGCAGTCTACAGTATATTTAATATAATGCAGTTCTGATGATAGACGACAAACTATTTTCTTCGTAATTTCTAAGCAAAACATTAGCGAAAGTTCTTAAACGTAACTTTTTTGCAATACCTAGTAACCTTTTCAGTATATTTTACTAAACGAGTTAGTAATTACAGCGAATAACTCATAAATCCATGGGATTAGATAAATCTTTGATGTAATTCCAACTTTTTTAAATGAATATTTGGTACTACAATTCCTACTTATATATTCTACTAATATTATAAATGTGAAAGTTTGTGAGTGTGGATGTATGTATGTATGTTTGTTACTCCTTCACGCAAAAACTACTGAACGGATTTTGATGAAATTTGGAACACAGATAGTTTATAACCGGGATTAACATATAGGATACTTTTTATACCGAAAATCCCGAAATTTTTGTTACGTTAAATACTACGCGGACGAAGTCCGTGGGCACAGCTAGTATATTATAAATGCGAAAGTTTGTGAGTGTGGATGTATGTTTGTTACTCTTTCACGCAAGAACTACTGAACGGATTTGGATACAATTTGGAACACAGATAATTTATAACCTGGATTAACACATAGAATACTTTATTGAAGTCTACGCGGACGAAGTCGCGGGCAGAAACTAGTATAATAATATAATTATGATATGCTGTCGAGTTTTTTCCTCATTGTATGAAGCTGAATTTTTGAATCGTACTAACACATGAAAATAATAATTCTGTAAGTTTTCCTTCCCGGAGAAGTTAGTTATATGTTTAAGTACCATATCTTTTTGGTAAAATTTATTACATTGAGAATAGAAATAGGAATATCGGATATTTTGGTAATTATTTAGAAAGACAACTGATGACAACACATGAGAGGGCTTAAGGATTCTCAAAAACGGTATACTCATCTGTCTCGCTTTAACGCGCGTACGCAGTATACTTTTTCTTTTCCCTTATAAATAAATAATAAATATCGCCAGACGAACACACTACCTGTATGGTCCCAAACTAAGCAATGCTTGTACCATGGGTACCGGATTACGGACTGGGGGTGATCCCAGTGGCACCCAGACCTGGGCATATTACGAAAAGGCCATTTCCGAAATTTGCCCCGGCGGTATCGAACCTGCAACCACCATGTGCAGTGAGCCGAGCGGCCTACGCTCGAACCACTGCGCCAAGCGGTCGTCACCCGTCGTTTCTGCGCCCGATCTCTCTTGGTCGTAGCCGACTGCTGTTGAATATAGTTCATACCTAGAACGTTTGAAGGACAATCGTGCTGTCTCGCTGCTTACCTGAAACAGAGACAGAACCCAAGTTAATGCGATACCTACTTGAGATATCAAACCTTTTGATTTGACAGGAATAAAACACTGGAAACGCTACTAGTGAATGATTCCAATAATAAATACTAATGCATACGTATAGGTACATGTATGAGTATATTCTGGACTTGTTAAACACCTAAAAAGAGGTTCGGTAGCTTATTTAAGTACTATTTTTTTGTACAAACGTCTACTCACCTAAACATACAAGAAACAAACAACACACAAGACAACTCTTGATGACTAAACAATTTTGTAAAGTTTTTTTTTTTAAATAGCCTAGTCAGTGAACAAGCTCACGGTGTTAAGCAGTTACTGAAGCCTATAGATGCTTGAAATGGCAAAATATATGTCTCGCACTTTGCTGAACTGAAGAGATGTAGGACAGTAGGCTGGGAAAGGCCGGTAGACCAACCCTCCTGCTGGACTACCGGCTCTCATTCATAACACGAGAAGCTTCTATAATAGGTATTTGTCGCCAACCTTCTGTGAGAGGGGGATACTAGTACTACTTAACATTTTTTCTGGTTTTACAGAAACGTTATGATCTCACTAATTATTATTGATCACGTGTGAGTCAGCTACCCATCGACGTGAAATCAACTAATTTGTCCTGTGTACGCGTTGATTGGGAATCCTAACCACTGAATTTGAGTAAAAACAGGAAATGGCTATCGTAGGGAAATATGTTTTATATTTCCATAATTAATAAACGGCCAGGCTCGAGGGACTCGCACAATGCAGGGTTCCGTAGTGTTGCACTGTGCCATCTGTCAGTGACGCTATTTTTATACTATGATAGGACAACTTCTTAGGTATGTACCTCTACTTACTTGAATTGGCACCGATTCCAAACGAAATAAATTGTAAGGTATTTAGTTATTTCTAGCTTTTAAGAGCAACCAGATTTTTTTAAGTTGGTTTCATTTAAATATATTTCCTCACGGAATTGTGCCGGCATCGCTTACGAAGTGAAAAGGTTAGTGGGAATTAGATTTGCAATTAAAACTAGGAAACGCAGAGGAGAAAACCGGGGTTTGAACCTGCACACCTGTTGGTCAAAGCGTTCATTCGACCACCTGGCTATCACTGTTTAAAATAATTTCCAGTGCTAGTTCTAACTATTAACTAATAACAAAGGTAATTGCAATTTTTTAGGTGTGATCCTAAAAGGGTTCTTTGACGGACACAACGGAACCTTAAACCTGTGGTAAGCCGTGTTTGTTAAGGAAAAATATTTATGATGAATTTATATTTTAAATAAGCCGATATGATATGGCCATAAAATTCCATACGTGAAGTGTGTCCGGTAAACGTTCCGGCCCTTAAAATATTGTATAAAGCTTCTGGGCGCGGCCTGCATCAGTTAATTGTGCTTCAGCAGCGAGGTGAGTTCCATCATTTTATTTATTCCCGTGTGTCTTAAGAGCTTTTTAAGACACACACACACACAATTTAGCTGCATTCCGTTTACTTGTTCATTTTACATCTTGCTGTGGATATTGAAACCACATCTCGCTTCTCATGAAACTCACCGAGTGAGAGCAGGTTCGATTCCCGTCAAAGTTAATATTAAAAAATGCCTTTTTTATTATTTTCACTGGTCTGGGTGTCACTGAGATCGCCCCAGTGCATGGTACGACAGCAACTTTGCAAACATATAGTTGGTGTATTAGTCTGGCGATAATTATTCATTTATTAAATATGTGCGAGCATACGCAATTCAATAGCATAACCATTACAAGATAAAATAATCCAATAGAAGATATAACAGGATCTGATAACCCCGTTGTATCTGCTGGCTGCCAGAAAGAACTGTTACCCACATTCAATACAGAGACATCCAAAAGGCGTACTTAGCACATATTTTAAGCTTGACGTGGTTGCGTTTCAGTTGCAGGATGAGGGCGTGTCTCGTGCTGTGCGTGGCGGCGGCGCTCGTCGGCGCTGCGTGCGCCGAGTGTGACGCCTGCCTAAAGGGGAGCTGCTACCGGAAGCACAGCTTGCTCGAGTCAGAGGAATTTGGATCGTTTGTAGACATTGACAGGAGCAGGAATATGTTGTATAGTTACATTTACTCTAACATTAAACAGTGTCAACTAGACACTGGTCTGTGCAACACCACGACACTCGACCCGTGGTACATGCATGGGTTGACTGTGGACCAGCGCACTCAGGATTACTACGGTATACTTTTCATGGATAAACTGAACAAATTGGATATTGTTAATAGAAATAACACATTACTGGTTTGTGACGTGACTCGTATACTATTCATAGATAAACTTTACTTTACATCTTATGGCGATGGAATCTTCACGTATGAGGACGGAGAGTCACGAGTAGTTAGCGGAACAAAAGGATATTTTGTCACTTATTTCATTGTCGAAAAGAATAAGAATATTTATTTTAAAACCAAGACTGAAGATAATATTATACGAAGGGTGAGTAAAGGAGCGGTTGATCGGATACATTTGGACAGCAGCAGTATCTTGATGACAACGGACGCAGACGGCAATGCCGTGTTCATTAATCCGGAATCCCACGCTCTGTATAGAGACATAGACGGCCAACTAGTCGAGTTCGGTGCTATAAATGATGAAATAGATTGGTATAAACCATTTTTGTTTGATAGAGAGAACAATGTAATTTATAACAATAACTCGAACAATTATTTTCATTTGAAGCGAGATGAAAACATTAATTGCAATTATTCTGTTTCGCAAAGTATAGTATTCATTACTGAGGCCGTTGTAAGCACACCTGCTGCTGAGTATACAGCTAGTACACGCGATGAGAGTGGAGCCAGCGCCTCCAGATCACGTGATCAGCGAGCCAATTATTTATTTGTTTATTTCTTTCTCTCTTTATTAAAACTCAGTTATGACATCATAGACAGATAACGTCCAAGGAGATGTTTAGTCAGATGCAGCTGTCCGTGTCCCAAGTTGCTAAAATAAATTAGTATGTAATAATAAGTCAACTCCACTTTGATCGTGATATTTAGGTTAAAGAAGAATGTATTCGGAGAGTTTAATTAAATATAAACAAGTATGTAATTACCTTTTTGGAAATAAAAACTTTATCACACACAGTTTATCGTTAATATATTTTTATTATTTTTTAGGGTTCCGTAGTCCCTACGAGGAACCCTTATAAGATCATCCAGTCTGTCTGTCCGCCTGTCTGTCCCAGCCTGTCACAGGGTCACAACTTCTACAGTTTCTGACGGAAGTTTATGTGATTTGGTACAACAATACTTTAGGAGTAGATCTCGCTTTCAAAAATATGAAATGTAGCAAAATAACTGTTTTTGAGGTACCTCCCCAAACATTGAAAGAGGGGTTATTTTTTGTTGTTGTTCCATCATGTGAGCTATCGTTTAAAGGTATTTTCAAATGAAATCGTGTTTTTATACAATAAATTATCATAAAATAAATCCGTTTTCGAGATTTTTTGCTTTTAAAGATTTAATCAAAATTTCCGTAATGAATTCCGCCACTTCTTACATTTTTCTATTGCAAAAACATTAATATGATTATTCAGACGAAATTGGATAGATTGTTAATAAATTCTAATTAAATAACAGCAATAAATGTATGTTTTATGTTCATTAGTGTATTTCTTAGTATTTGAAGATGTCGATAGATGTCGGTAGTAGTGTGTAATCAACTTTAGTATTTCAACCTGGGGTGAAATTTTAAACAGATTCCCTTCAATGATCCAGAACCCTTCATTGTGCATGGCTCGACAAGCACTTGGCGATTTTTTTATATATAAGAACCCACTTAATTGAATTTGTTTGGAATTAAATGAATGTTGTTAACTTAAATGTTATGTGTTCCTTCAAGGCTGTACCCCTCTCCTGCCGAGGGGGCAGGTTCGTACACAACCGGCCCTGAATGCCGCTTCCACTGAGAAGATCCGGCAAGAAACTCAATGGTTACTCTTTTCAATGAATAAATGATGGTGTACACATTCTCAGGAACAGAAACACAATGTGAGTTACGTTCTATTGGTGTCTGCCGGTGATGTGATAAGATGGCGGCTGACCACGTCCGGGACCGGTGATAATGGCGGATTCCCGACTGCCCTTGAAGTGTGCAATACTGCGGCGGCTGCCGGCACCTCAGATAAGGCACTGTATATTAGCGGGCGCGCGCGCCGCACGGCACTGCCAGACACTGACTTCGCCGGCCAGGTCGGAGTACCCCCGCATCCGCTAGAAGGTGCGTCTTCGCTTCCCCCGAGTTTTTTACCGGATCTTCTTAGTTGAGGTCGCCTTCCGATTCGGCGGTAGTTCAATAGGCAACACACTGAAGCCTATTATATGTATATATCTACTAATCTTTGTTATTATTGATTATATAAGCAACCGGTGATTTTAAATAAAATAAAAAGTCAAGCCCCCTGCTTCCAATTCTAGGTCGCGTTCCGATCCGATTAGAGATATAAGAAGAACATGTAAGTCTGTTAATTTGTTAGTAAAGTACTCGCCACTTTACTGATAGGGTTAAGGGGGTATATTATGCCCAGCCAAGGGTCTTTCTGTGCTTGAAGAATATTAAACTTAATACTTTACTTGACACTGGCTAAATGCGAAAAGCGAGCTAAAAAAACCAAAAGTTATCCCCATAGACATTTGCGTTACAATGAACAGGATGCATAAAGTATATGTTGTGTTGCTCAGAGTATATTTTTTGTTTAAGATAGTTTAGTCTATTTCCATGGTAAGAGAGGAATTATTTCTGGTGTGAATTATTCTGCATACATTAGTATGTACAAAAATGTATTTTGTCACGTCGATCTTCCATTGTCATTCAAGAACGGTTTGCTTTCCTTTAAATGATATTTCAGTGTACTGATTTACTCTATTGCCGTCTCTTACGGGTAACGAGTCTTGATCTCTCCATAGATACTTTTTTCAAGAATATTATGAATTGTTTGAAGTGGTTGCGTTTCAGTTGCAGGATGAGGACGTGTCTCGTGCTGTGCGTGGTGTCGGCGCTCGTCGGCGCTGCGCGCGCTGACTGCGACGCCTGCATCGACGGTAACTGCTACCGGAAGCACCGCCTGCCCGTGTCCGCGGGCACGACAGCTGTCATAGGTATCGACAGGAACACGAACATTTTATATGTTAAATACGGAGATGTATTCAAACAATGTGAATTGGATATTGCTTCGTGCAACGAAACGGCTTACAAATGGAACAAATTAGATACATTCACTGTGGACCAACGTACCGGCGACATTTACGGAATAATCGGCGAGGATAGTGTTTACAAAATAGATTTTGTAAATAACAGTAAGAACTTTCTCGTTGGTGGCGTCTACGATATAATGTTCAAAGATAAACTTTACTACTCTACGATTGCCAAGGGTATCTACACGTTTGTGGACGGAGAGTCACGAGTGGTTGCCGGGACAGAGGAATATTCTCTGTATAGTTTCATCGTCGATGGGAAAGAAGATATATATTTTAAAACTTTTTTAAATAATACCTATGTTATGAGAAGACTGAGTAAAGGATCTGTGGACCAGACTCTGTATTGGGACGGCGGCTTCTATATGACTCTCGACAGGGACGGCGGAGCAGTGATCATTCATCCGCGGTCACATGCTGTATACAGAGCAACAGATGGAGAACTAACCGAGGTCGGTGCCATCAGCGATACTATATACTCTTATTACGTGTTTGAGTCGCCTTTGTTCGACCGAGACAACAACTTAGTTTATAGAAATAACTCTCACATTTATTACCATTTGAAGCGAGATGCAGATGTAAAGTGCACGTATACTATTTCACAAAATACACCGATTATTACTGAAACCGCTAAAAGCACATCTGCATATAATATGGAGACGAACACAAGCACTACACCTGATGGAAATACTAAGGACTTTGATGACACGTCTCCCAGTACACCTGCTGCTGAGTCCACAGCCACTACACCTGCTGAGAGCGGTGCCAGCCCCTCCGGAACACCTCACCAGCGAGCCAATGATACAGGACATGAACAGCAGAGCAGGTGCTGTCCGGGTCCCAAGTTGCCAAACATCACGATCAAAGTGGAGTTTAATTAAACATTATGTTAATTCAACAAGTAGATGAACAAAGCATGTATTCAGAGATTTTCTCAAAATATGAACATTAAACGTTTTTGTAATTAATAACCTTATCACTCACTGTTCTCCATTAATATATTATTTAGAATGTTGTTTAAGTACCGACTTAACTGATTGTGTTTTGAATTAAATGCAGTTAACTATGCACCTATTTTCGTGTGTTACTTAAACGTCGTACCCCTCTCCAGCCGAGGGGGCAGGCTTGAACCATTTTTCTGAGTTTGAGTAAAATCGCGAGGAATGTCGCACACCTGCTCTGGGCCAACATCCTTATACAATTGTATTCTATATAAATGATAACCAGAGGCTCAGAGAGGACAGACTTATTTTTATATGTCAATGATTTGAAATAGTTTCCATAGCCTATAGATACTTGCGATACAGAAGGTATTGCTCGTATGTTGCCGACCGAAAGGAGAGTAGCACAGAGGGAGAGGAAGAGATGGGAGTCGACTTCAGGCTCTATCACTCATCGTACAAAACGCTCTTACTTGCCCGTAGTAGTAGTCTTGTAGTAGTTTAATCCGCCGGGCTTATTATAAATTTTAAATTATAAATTTTTATGTTATTTTATATATCAGAGCATCGCTTAAGATTCATGGATCATTAATTAATACGCCACTTTCTCTTTATATGTGGGGGTTGTCCCCCACGACATAACTAGTGGGACTGCCAGGAACCTAGAGTTAGATCAGAATCATTCATTTCGCGGCAGGAAGGCTCGCGATACCGGCACATTACCGAGATGATAGGCATTGGAATTGGCGTGGATGATCCCATGCAGCATCGATAGGGATAGTGGCGAATACTGTATTGAGACCTAAATGCATCCGTGAAGCAGTGCACCCTGTCTGCTGATCCTTTCTGGGAATGCGGGCGCTATAATATTTTTGATTGTGCTAATATCATCAGTCTGCCCGGCCTCGCTCTGGGTTATCAAGCTGGGGAATTTTAATTGGCTCGTCCATATTGATACAGTCATTAAAATGTTGGTTGTACCTTCCGTACCGGTCGGTTTTGTAGATAAGGCCTATATAAGTATCCCTGGGCAACGGCGCTCTGCTCTAGTTAATAGTGCTTCAGTCACAAGGTGAGTTGCAGTATCTCATACATTCTGAGAGCAGAAACTGTAAATAGTTACTGGGCTGTCACTGCCACAGTCAGCACGAGTGCGACAGAGAGAGCGTCACCCGACTTTATCTGTAATACTTGCTTTGAATAAACTCTAGTAGTAAATATATTTTATAATAGCCGTTTCCCTCGGCTCCTCTCGCGCAGTAATTCGATAAAATTAAAATAGCCTAAATTAAAAGTGAAAGTTCGAAGATTAGCCGGAACAAATAGATAGAGTTTTATTTACCGTATATTGTCTAAGATGCATTTTCTATAAAGCTATAAATTGATATTACTAGCAGACACTTCAGTTTAATTTATTTGTATAGATATATAGATTCATATATCCTACTAATATTATAAATGAGATAGTTTGTGACTGTGGATGTATGTTTGTTACTATTTCACGCAAAAACTACTGAACGGATTTGGTTAAAATTTAGAACACAGATAGTTTATAACCTGGATTAACACATAGAATACTTTACTTAAGTCTACGCGGACGAAGTCGCGGTTTAGAAACTAGTAAACAATATACGGTAAATAAAAATTAAACTCTGTTAAGTCCGGCTAATCTTAGAAACAATTGAAACAATTTTGATGGGACTTTCAGACCAGTGTCGATAATTTTTGAAACCAAAATAATCATAGGAGGATGAAACCCATTGGAAAAGGAAGAGAATATAACAAAAAAAAATAGGAAAATAATTGACAGTGGATCTGAGGTCGGGAAGTGGACAAGTTTTTAAGGGTTATAAACGGTTTATCTCGATTAGCGGAAAAACTACAAGTCCTATGGAAGAAAGTTAAATAGCAAAGTTCATTAAATCCTAACCTTAAAACCTTTCATTAAAAATTACTTTCAATACACATAAATAGCTCAGTTACAGCTTGACGTGTTTGCGTTTTAGTTGCAGGATGAGGTGGTGTCTCGTGCTGTGCGTGGCAGCGGCGCTCATCGGCGCTGCGCGCGCCGAGTGTGACGCCTGCCTAGAGGGGAGCTGCTACAGAAAGCACCGCTTGCTCGAGTCAGAGGAATTTGGATCGTTTGTAGATATTGACCGGAACAGGAACATATTGTATAGTTACATCGGATCTACATTAAAGCAGTGTCAACTGGACACCAGTCTGTGCAACACCACAACACTCGACAGTTGGAACATGCGTGGGTTGACTGTGGACCATCGCACTGGTGATTATTACGGTATACTACCCAGTGGTTATTCTAGTATTTGCAAACTGGATCTTGTTACTAAAAATATTACATTACTGTCCCCTATTATAGTGTATCGCATACTATTCACGGAAAAACTTTACTATGCGCCTTATGGCGAAGGTATCTTCACCTTTGAGGACGGAGAGGAACGAGTAGTTGCTGGAACAGAGGATTATTGTGTCTATGATTTCATGATTGATAGAAATAACAAAATTTATTTTAAAACCATGTCTGATAAGAATATAATACGAAGGGTGAGTAAAGGAGCAGTTGACCGGACTATTTATTCGGACAGCAGCAGTTTCTTCATAACAACGGACGCGGACGGCAATGCCGTGTTCATTAATCCGGAGTCCCACGCTGTGTATAGAGACACAGACGGCCAACTAGTTGAGTTCGGTGCCATCAACGATGAGATGTATCATGATTATTTGTATATACACACTTGGTTTGACGGAGACAATAATATTATTTATCAAGATAAATCTAAGAAACTTTTCCATTTGAAGCGAGATAGAGACGTTAGTTGCACGTATTGTATTTTGAAAAATAATATAGTTATTATTACTGAGACCGTTGTAAGCACGACGACACATATATATTGAGAGGCCCACGAGTGTTACACCTGGCGGGGATACCGAGGACTGTCTTCCAGTACACCCGCTCCTTAGTCCATAGCCAGTACACCTGATGAGAGCGGTGCCAGCCCCTCCGGAACAAACTAACTAACCTCACCAGTGAGCCAATGATACAGGACATGAACAGCGGAGCAGCCCCTCTAGCCAAGTTGCTTCGTCTGCATTCGTTTCTACAAATCGCTACGCTTCATGTATAGAAATGGCATAAGTCACGTGATCTACTTATCGACTTGTAATGTCATTTCCATACATTTATGCGTAGCGTTTTGTAGAAACGCTTGTAGACGAAGCCACTTGGCTAGGAGGGCTGGTGTAGCTGTCCGTGTCCCAATTTGCCAACTATCAAAGTGGACTTTAATTAAACATTTAGACAAGTACAACAAGTAGATCAATAAAGTATGTATTGAGAGAGTTTATCAAAATATAAAAATTAAACGTTTTGTAATTAGTAACCTTATCAATCAGTGTTTACCATATAACTATTAATATGTTATTTTGTACCTACTTAATTGATTCTGTTTTGAATTAATTGTTATAAACTAAGCTTCTAAATAGCACCTTAGCAGTGATAGCCGATTGGTTAAGCGCGCGTCTTGCGGGCACTGGGTCCTGGGTTCGAACCGCGGCTCGCTTCGCTGGCTTTTCGAAAAACCCAGCGGTGCGAATCATCATTTCTATAATATGATTATCACTCGCTTAGGGTGAAGGAAAACACCGCGAGGAACCTGCATGTCTTAGAAAATCTAACCAATTTTCGAAAGACTTGTGAAATTTACCATCCCGCACTGGGCCATCATGGCCACGTAGTGAGGGGAGGCCAGTGCCCAGGAGTGGGACGTTAGAAAGGCTTAATAATTATTGTTTAATTATTTTTATTATTATATAAGCCCCTAATGTATGTTCCTTCAAAGTCGTACCCCCCTCCTGCTGAGGGGGCAGGTGCGGTCCATTTGTCTGAGTTTGAGGTAACTCTCGAGTAATGAAGGTATGCGTCATGTTGTCGCGGACTGTTTCATACCTAGAACGTGTGAGCAGGACATAATCGTGCTGTCTCGCTGCTTACCTGAAACAAAAACAGAACAGTTCGTATTCCATGTGCCAAATTAATTACTATTAAATTTATTTGTTATAAATCATAGAATATTCTAGCAATCAATAAGAAAGGATTTTTATAAATGCAGCCTCTAAAAGGGTAAAGTAGGGGAAATCTATTTGAAACGTGGAAGTACATGTAATATTGAGACGACCACGAGCAGTAGACCTGCTCCTGAGTCCTGAGTTTTGACAAATCTTGCACAGGAAAACCGTCAAAACTGACGTATTCAGATACGCGATACGTCAGTTTTGACGTATTGCGAGTCGATCGAGATGCCAGCGGTTAACAGAGTACTACTACACTTAGCCACGTGGTATTTTTCTTCTTTGGTTTTAATCCCAATATATCGCGACTTTTCAACGATAAAGCTTGCTTAAAGTGACAACCTTTAGTTATAGCATTGACAAATGTATTGCACAGAGCAATAACGACTGCTATTTCAGAGTCAACAATAACTGTAGGAGGGTTCCATCCAACACGTGTTGTTTTATTAAGTTAAGCATAACTTTGAAATAAAACTATTTTTACGGATTATATCGCGTTTATTTACTTTTTATGTTCCCGACGTTTGGGTTGCTTTCGTAAAAATAGTTTTATTTCAATGTGTAGTATTCGCGTAAATATAAGAAAACAATATGTTAAGCATAACTTCATATGTTTGTTGCAATTAGTTCGCTAGAAGAATGAATACATCGGGGTATGTTGATAAAGCTAACAATAAACTTAAGTAAAAAAGAAGCTATGATAGGTTCGTATATTATTTTAAGTTTATCACAACTCTAACTAGCACTGCAAGGAGGGTTATAGGTGTGAAACTGCATTCCTAAAACAACTGCAACAAAAATTTGTGATATAAGTAAATCGTTTAACGAAATAAAATCAGTAGAGTACTTTGAGAACAATTACGGATATCTATTTAGCAGAAAGGGAACCAAATAATAAGTATTTTCAAATAATAAACATTCCTTTGAGTAACTTGGGAATTCTTATCTTTTTAGAACAAAAGAATGGTGTACTTTGGAAATAAGCCCCCATGAAGAATGCGTGATCAGCTAATGATGCATTATTATGTATAACTCAATTTGCACTTAACGCCGTGTGCATAGAGTCTAAAAGCGAAATTTGTATCTGGGTCGGTTTTGTAGATAAGGCCCTATATAAATATCCCTGGGCAACGGCGCTCTGCTCCAGTTAATAGTGCTTCAGTCACAAGGTGAGTTCCAGTATCTCATACATTCTCGTGTTGCTTTTCAAGTGATGTGCGTCTCGTTTGTGAGCAAAAACTGTAAAGAGTTACTGGGCTGTCATATCATTTTGAATAAACTCTAGTAGTAAATATATTTTAAAATTGCCGTTTCCCTCGGCTCCGCTCGCGCGGTACTTCGATAAAATTAAAGTAGCCTACATTACTTTTCATTATCTATCTGCCAGTGAAAGTCCCATCAAACGAAGATGCATTTTCTATAAAGCTATTTTTTGATATAGCAAACAGACCCTTCAGTTTTATTTATTTGTATAGATGGATAGATTCATAATTAGTGATTATCTATACAAATAAATAAAATTGGAGTGTCTGTTTGTAATATCAAAATAACACCTTTTCACTAAATGCATATGAAAGTACATACGATACCTATAGCAAAAACGCGAATTAAAAAATTTTTGTCTGTCTGTCTGTCTGTCTGTCTGTCTGTCTGTCTGTCTGTCTGTCTGTCTGTGTGTTTGTTCCGGGTAATCTCCGAAACGGCTGGACCGATTTCGACGGGACTTTCACTGGCAGATAGCTGATCTTATAGCGGGTAACTTAGGCTACTTTGATTTTAGAAAAACAATTAGGGTTCCGCGTAAAAAAATAAAAACACTTGAAATCAAAGAGTATCTCCGAAACGGCTGGACTGATTTTGACGGGACTTTCACTGTTAGATAGCTGATGTTATAAGCAGTAACTGAGGCTACTTTTATTTTAGAAAAACAAAATTAAAAAAATGGGTCCTGTCGCGCGGGCTTAGAACGCGGGACCGGGCTTTATTGTTAAGTTAAATTCCACGCGGGCGAAGTCGCGGGCTCAGCTATATCTTATATATTTAAATGAAGATCACCAATATTTCTGTTTCAGAATCGCGACGCAAATCGTCGGTCTACAATCCATCGCGGCTTTATATCGTTACCAAGTAAGCACGAAGCAAACGACTATTTATATATTTTGTCAATGGGTATTATTCTTGTACCAGATGTGCCCGCAAATCGTTACAGTAAGATTAATAGACGTCCAAACACAAATGACAAAAACACTTTTGTTCAATGCACAGAAACAGCTCAGTTACAGCTTGACGTTTTGCGTTTCAGTTGCAGGATGAGGGCGTGTCTCGTGCTGTGCGTGGCGGCGGCGCTCGTCGGCGCTGCGCGCGCCAAGTGTGATGTCTGCCTAGAGGGTTACTGCTACCGGAAGATCAGCTTGCTCGAGTCAGAGAGATTTGGAAATTTTTTTGGTATTGACAGGAGCAGGAACATATTGTATAGAAAAATCGGAGCTACATTAAGAGGGTGTCAACTAGACACTGGTCTGTGCAACACCACAATACTTGACTATTGGTGCTGGGGCTTAGGATGGTTGACTATGGACCAGCACACTGGTGATTATTACGGTATAATAGGCGATGGTTATAATAGTCTTTACAAATTGGATTTGGTTAATAAAGATAAGACATTACTGGTTCGTGGAGTGCATCGCGTACAATTCAAAGATAAACTTTACTATGCGCCTTCAGACGATGGTATCTTTACATTTGAGAACGGAGAGTCACGAGTAATTCGCGGAACAGAGGGATATGATGTCTTGTATTTTATTGTTGATAAAAATGACAATATCTATTTTCAAACCGTGGCTGATAAGAATATAATACGAAGAGTGAGTAACGGAGTGGTTGAACGGACTATACATTTTGATAGCGGAAGGGTCTTGATGACAACGGACGCAGATGGCAATGCCGTGTTCTTTAATCCGCAGTCCCACGCTTTGTATAGAGACACAGACGGTCAACTGGTGGATTTCGGTGTCATCAACGTTGAGATATATCATAATGATTGGTATATAAACTGTTGGTTTGACAGAGACAACAAGATTATTTATCAAGATAAGTCTTATAATCTGTTCCATTTGAAGCGAGATGGAGACGTTAAGTGCACGTATTCCATTTTACCAAATACAACGATTATTACTGAGACCGTTGTAAGCACGACTACATACAACATTGAGACGACCACGAGTGTTACACCTGGCGGGGATACTGAGGACAATGATGACAAGTCTCATAGTACACCTGCTACTGATTCCACAGCCAGTACACCTGATGAGAGCGGTGCCAGCCCCTCCGGAACACCTCACCAGCGAGCCAATGAGACAGGACAAGAACAGCAGAGCAGATGCAGCTGTCCGTGTCACAAGTTACTAAATATCAACAACAACGAGGAGTTTATTTAAAAATTATTCATATGTTAATGAAACAAGTAGATTATTAATGTATGTATTTAGAGAGTGTAACAAAATGTAAACATAAAACTTTTGTGTAATTAAAAACCTTATTTTTCACTGTGTAACGTGTTTTTCTGATCTTCACACAGTTACACACCAACAGCTCAGTCAGTAATTCACATGTGATCAGAGAATGTACTTGGGGTACTACAAAAGAAACGACAGGATTCCCGAGTCCAAGTGTATGTTATGTTAGTGGTCATATAGCTTCCGTTAGTGCGGCCACATCATCATGATTACATGTACCTACACTGTCTTACACAACCTTCAGGGCATCTTCGCAAGCATTAGCACCAGCTGCACATAATGGCTATCATAAACGCTGTGGTATGTCCTGTATGGTTAAGTACCTGTCTGATTTGCTTCACATGGTATTCTGATGTTAAATGATAGGAACTCGGGATTTTACATTATATATTTTAATTGTTGATTAAGTTGATAGGTTTTATAAGTCTTTTAAACGACCCCTGTTAACAAATAAGTAATTTTCATTAGAGACCGCGTGGATTTGTTACGTGAGTATATTTGCTCGTTTTTATTTAATTTGTATTTATTTATTTATATGTTATTTATTTATTGTTATATTTACTCTCGGACAGCAGCGACAACGTTCGAAATAAACGGTTTCTTCTTTATTAGTTTGTAAGACTAAGAACCTAAGCAAGCGTGGTTTTTAGTAATTACATGTTGTTTTCTTTTGTAGCCATGATTCAGCCAAGTTCATTGTTCTATGACGTCGTCCTTCGCAATTACATAAATATATTGAAAAAGACGCTTTGTCCAGCCAAGTGGATACAAAATAAAGATTAAATTTGGTAACATTTTCAGTATTGGGGGCTCCTTCCTTCCATTATGGCTAACCAACAATCTTCTACAATATCAATTGGAAGATGAGCTAAAGCATTTCACTTAGCCACATGGTATTTTTCTTATTATTATTATATTAGTAACGACTGCTATTTCAAAGTCAACAACAACTATATGAGGGTTCCATCCAGACACGTGTTGTTTTGTTAAGTTCAGCATAAGTTTATAATACAATGGGGTTTGTTGCTAAAGTGTACAATATCAGTCACTTTAAAAAAAAAACTGCGATAGGTTAGTTTATTGTTTTAAGTCGTTTATCACAATTAATTCCTTGCAGTGCTAATTAGGGAATTAAACTGCAAGGAAGGGTTAGAGGTGTGAATCTGCATTTTAATCTTAAAACAATCTGAAATTTGTGATTTAAATCGTTTAACGAAATATAAATACGGATATAGTTGACATTTGAGACAATTTTTGATGTTTATTTTTACTCATTTACCGTCAGGGGGATGCACGATTGTTATTTAATTATAAAAAAACTTTGTGAATGATGGTACCTAGTGAAAATTTCACAGGTAATTATTTAGATGGAGCAGGTTAAGAATTGATAAAGAATAACCAGTGGAGTACTTTGAAAACAATTACTGATACCTATGGAGCACAATAGGAACAAAACAATAAGTATTTTATATAACAAAAAATCCTTTAAGTTACTTGGGAATTCTTTTCTTTTTAGAACAAAAGAATGGAGTACTTTTGTAGATAAGGCCTATATAAATATCCCTGGACAACGGCGCTCTGCTCCAGTTACAATAGTGCTTCAGTCACAAGGTGAGTTCTCATACATTCTCGTGTTGCTCTTCAAGTGATGCGGATCTTGTTTGTGAGCAAAAACTGTAAATAGTTACTGGGCTGTCATTCCCACAGTCAGCACGAGTGCAACAGAGATAGCGTTACCCGACCTTATCTGTAATACTTTCTTTGAAAAAACTCTTCTGGTCAATGTATTTTAAACTAGCTTTTTCCACCGGCTCCGCTCGCGCGTTACTTCGATAAAATTAAAGTAGTCTAAGTTACTCCTCATTTCATTAGCTATCTGCAAGTCCCTCAAAATTTGGTACAGTTGTTTCGAAGACTAGCCGAAACAGGTAGAAAGACTTTTATTTTTTATTCGCCGTATATTCCTTAAGATGCATTTTCTATAAAGCTACTATTTTTACTATGTAAACAGACTCTTTTGTTTTTATTTATTTGTATAGATGCAAAGATTCATACCCATAATGTTGTTACGAGTATATCTTATATATTTCAATGAAGTCCAACAATATTTCTGTTTCAGAATTGCAATACAGATCAGCGGTCTACAATCTTTTGCGGCTTCGTATCATGACCAAGTAAGTACGAGGCATACGAATATTCATAATTATAATTTGTCAATAGGTATTATTATTGTACCAGCTGTGCCCGCGAATCATTACAGTGAGATTAAGTGAAGTCCACAATAATGAAAAAAAAATACTGTGCTATCTAGGGACGCCCGAAAGAAGTTTAGTTTGTTTATGTATATATTTATAGCAGATAATTTTTTAAACTATTTTTTTTATCAGTATATAGTTTTCTTATAATACGAAAGATGGTGCTTTTCATGAAACAAGTGCTATTTTATTTCGTCATTTGCTAAAACAATATTCTAAGCAACAATAAGTAGGTAACTTTGTGCAGGTAAGATTTATTTAATAAAACAGTGACATCTCTGAAGTGTTATAAGAACTCGTTAATACAGTTCGGATTGAGCTAAACATAATTAAAAAGCTATTATAAAAGTTCACTTTAAATATCCTAGAGCGCGCTGTTTTAAAATTACTATATTAAAATAAATTCTTTGATACTTTTTCCACTAGATAGCAGAACTGTAGCTACATATTCTTAATAATCTAACTAAAAAATTGCAAAACATTACCAACATTTAGGTTAAGCTATGAAATTACAAAATAACAGTATTTTAATGTTTAAGTAAACATGTTAGCATGGCCCCTGCGCAAGGATGACACGCAAAATGGTTGAAATATAAATTCAAAAAAATACTCATCTACGTAAGAACGTTAAAAGGTTCTAACCTTCAGGCCAAATTAATAGAAGGGCACCACAGCTCTGACGTCATCCTGTAACGATACGTCATCTGGCGATTTGCACAGATAGAGTGGCCGCGCGGCGAGCGCCCCGAACGTCTGTATAGAAGCTTCGCTTCAAAAACTTATGTTTAATGCACAGAAACAGCTCAGTTACAGCTTGACGTGGTTGCGTTTCAGTTGCAGGATGAGGGCGTGTCTCGTGCTGTGCGTGGCGGCGGCGCTCGTCGGCGCTGCGCGCGCCGAGTGTGACGCCTGCCTAGAGGGGATCTGTTACAAGAAGCACAGCTTGCTCGAGTCAGAGGAATTTGGTGTGTTTATAGACATTGACAGGAGCAGAAACATAGTGTATAGTACAATCGCATTTACATTACGGCAGTGTCAACTAGACACCGGTCTGTGTAACACCACAAAACTCGACAATTGGATTTATCGGTTGACTGTGGACCAGCATACTGGTGATTATTACGGTGTACTACGCGATGGTCCTTATAATCTTTACAAATTGGATCTTGTTAATAGAAACAAGACATTACTGGTTCGTAACGTGAATCAAATGACATTCAATAATAAACTGTACTATACATCTGATCGCTACGATATCTTCACCTTTGAGGATGGAGAGACACGAGAAGTTGCCGGGACGGAGGAATATGATGTCGATTACTTCATTGTTGATAAAAATGACAATATTTATTTTAAAACCATATTGGAAATGAATATAATACGAAGGGTGAGTAATGGAGCGGTTGACCGGACTATACATTTGGACAACAGCAGGGTCTTGATGACAACGGACGCGGACGGTAATGCCGTGTTCATTGATGCGCAGTCCCGCGCTGTGTATAGAGAAACAGACGGCCAACTGGTTGGGTTCGGTGCCATCAACGATGAGATAAATGATGAATGGCGTGCCCCATTTCTGTTTGACAGAGACAACAATTTTATTTATCAACATGCCTCTTCCAATCTTTTCCATTTGAAGCGAGATGAAAACATGAATTGTACGTATCCTTTTTCGCAAAATACAGTTTTTACTGAGACCGTTGTAAGCACGCCTACATATAATATTGAGACGACCACGAGTATTACACCTGGCGGCGATACTGACGACATGCCTCCCAGTACACCTGCTGCTGAGTCCACAGCCAGTACACCTGATGAGAGCGGTGCCAGCCCCCCCGGAACACCTCACCAGAAGCCAATTATTTTATTAATTTATTAGGCACAGTTATGATATCATAAACGGATAACATCAAAGGCGATGATGATGCAGGAGATGAACAGCAGAGCAGGTGCAGCTGTCCGTGTTCCAAGTTGCCAAATATCACGGTCAAAGTAGAGTTTAATAAATAAGTTTAACAAAACAGAAACCATTTGCTTTTGTGAAATTAAAATCGTTGTCACACTCTTTTCACTGTTAATATACCCACTATATAATGCCAACTTTATTGAATGTGTTTTGAATGATATGTTGTTATAAACGTCTTGCCCAAATGTTGTGTGTTTCATAAACGTCTTACTCCTCTCCTGCCGAGGGGCAGGTTTGATCCGTTTTACTTGGCTTCAGCAAAGCCAAAGGGAAGGCTTATGTACACAGCTTTAATTTAAACCAAGTAAACAAAACTGACACAACAAAACCACGGAGCAGGAAGACATCAACGGGTGGCCACATCATAAAGTATGCAGTTATTATGGATGTCACAAATATGTGATACTATATTGACAGACGTGTATAGGGAGTGTATTTCTAAAATACCCCATTTTATACGTTAAATTAACGCTAAAAACTGCTTCCGATTGGCTTCTAACCTAGACACATCGATAGAGAATCCTAAACCCTATCGAACTGTATATAAAACTAATTTTCGACCAAAGTGGCATTTCGTTTGTTTTCCCTTTCCACCGCCGATATCAGTCAGGAGGGAAAATTGCATATCATTAGACTACCTGACACTCATCACAGATTACTAATTGATAAGAAGGGAAATCCTGAATGACTGACTGACTGACTGACTCAGCAACGAAGAGCCGACACTACCAACGTTAATAACATTAAATTCGTATAATAGATATATTTTATGGCGTAGACAAGCAATTAATAATAAACCCTTAAGGGAGATGAATAGGGGATGGAAGTTTGATTGGGGTCCCAACTTTATTGAGGCTAAATACATGAAAATTAATATGAAGGCAACAATTAACTGAGGCCATGATATTATTGCATTTAGGAATAACTATTTAAAATATGTATTTCAGTGTATTTGAATATTCAGAAGTGCCACGGGCGAATAATGAGGAATCACATACGGTAGATAGGTATATTTATAGTACATTACTGCCGTGGGCTGTTGAGTGCGAAGTACTTTTGGCGAATCGAGGGCGTAGTGCTGTGACTTTGAACCCGACAGTTGGGCGCCTTGAGAAATCCCTCGAGGCTACCTCGGTCGAGTGTGAGTACAACTCATGGGTCTTCGAACATAAATCCTTATCGTTTAACCATTCTCAGTGCTGCTGAATTTTTTCCGTCGGATTATTTTATTAACAATATTGATAAGGAACATTTTACAAAAACAGGATAAACTACACGTTACAAGGTTATTTGTGTTCCGAATTGTGAATGTCTGTATGTTACTGTGAGAGTGCGAATAAAGTCTGTTCGTAAAGTTACCGCAGCGAGTTGGTACACACGCACGCTATATACTCAAGCCTGTATCCAGCGGGGTAGGCAGCGGCCCCTGGTTGCCACTTGCTGCGATGCTGACACACCTCTTTCACTTCATCCACATTCAGACATCTCTTCTCCATCGGAAGTACTTTTATTTACAGACAATTATATGACACTTACATATACAACTATTGTTCATACACCTTCCAAAAAAAACTGGGTAATCTGGATCCTGTACTGATCTGATAAAAACTTAAATAAATCTAAGTATTAGTCATACAAAACTACCATTTGCGCACGCGCTGAGTGTCCTATAAGTGATCACACCTGCCGCCCCCCGCGCCCCCGGGCTCCCCTCCCCCCACCATGCGGCTGGTGACAGTAGCCCACATAGATGTCAGTGTATGTAGTACTACCGCAGTTGTGTCCATATTAACATGATACGTTTATTTGAGTACTAAGTGCGTACTCAAATTGAGATAATTACCGAACGTCGTTGGTAAATATCAAGGTTCATTGTAATTCGGGTTTACAGCAACATAAGATATGAACAATCGGGCACGTGTAAGTGAGCTAGCCATCGCAGAAATAACAACTAATTAATCCTGTGTTCGTGGCTGGCAACGCTGTTAATTGGGAGTCCTAACCTCAGAATTTAAGAAAAACAGGAAATGGCTATCAGTTAAAGTTGGTTTATATTTCAGTAATTAAGAAACGGCCAGGCACGTGGGGACCACGCACGATGCAGGGTTCCGTAGTTATTGCACGGTTGTTCCAAGATCTCGTCACAACATACTTAACACCACACTTGTACCCCCCCCCCCCCCCCTGAAGGGGTGGGTAGAGGTGTCACTGCAGTGCACCCGTATTACGTGGATGTCATTTTGGTCCCAATGTAATAGGGGGCGAGCTTACTGCCATGATGTCGGGCACATGCCGGCCATCAGGGCCATACTCCACCGCGCTGGCTCAGTGCGTGTTGGCAAACTTCACACGTCTTTCGAAAGACCTACTTCCTCCTGTACCTGACCTGTACTGGAACTGTACCTCCACCGCTAACCAAGAGAAAATGTTTGTTTGCAATGAGATTTGCAATTAAAATTAGAAAACCCAAGAGGTGCAAGCCGAGGTTTGAACCTGCACACCTGTTGTACAAAGTGTGCGTGCGACAACCTGGTTATCACTGCTTAAAATATATTCCATTGCTAGTTCTTACTATTGCTTAGTTACAAAGGTTATTGCAATTTTTTTGGTGCGATGTTAAAGGGGTTCCTTGACGGACACAACGGAACCCTAAACTTGCGGTAGCCGTGTTTGTTAAGGAAATTTGTACTCGACTAATTAATATTTTGTGCCCGGTAACCGTTCTGGCCAGTTCAATAGCTAAGATCTGTGTATAAAGCTCCTGGCCGCGCCCTGCATCAGTTAATAGTTCTCCATCAGCGAGGTGAGTTCCTTCATTTTATTTATTCCTGTGTTCCTTATCTGTTTCTTTTATTTCAATTCGCGGAGTTATTTAGCTTCACTCCGTTTACTTATCATTTTACATCTCGCTATGGATATTTAAATCACATCTAGTTTCTCATGAATCTCATCCAGGTTTTGCGGGTTCGATACCCGTCACAGTAAATTTCGGAAATGGCGTATTATAATTTTTACGGAAATTTGTTAGTTTGCAATCATACAGTTTGTGTATTAGTCTGGCGATATTTGTTTATTTCTTTAATATGTGCGATTCAATAGAATACCCATTCCAAAATAAAACAATCCAATAGCATAAATAACTACGCTACTTTTATTTTAGTAAAACAAATACAATAAAAAATATCACAAATGCTGCCTGTCACGCGGGCTCAGAACGCGCGAGCGGCCTTTTGCGACAGTTATATACAACACGAAACATTGACTCGCAGAAAAGAAAAATGACGAACATTTTTTGTAAAATAAAATTTTTGTTAAGTTAAATTCCACGCGGACTAAGTCGCGGGCACAGCTAATCGCAAATAAAAAATTCAGTGTGGTATATATTGTAGCAATTAAAAAATAAATTTGTGTAATGCTTATTTACAGACATAGTTTGATTATACTTGTCATTTTAAAAATCTAAAAAAATGTCTAATGTTTTTGAATTGGATCGAAATCAGAGAAATTGCCACCCAGTTGTTTCTACATTGGATTCAGAGACGTCCAAAAATCGTAGCACTATTATAAAAAAAATATTTTAAATGCACAAAATCTGCTCAGTTACAGCTTGACGTGGTTGCGTTTCAGTTGCAGGATGAGGGCGTGTCTCGTGCTGTGCGTGGCGGCGACGCTCGCCGGCGCTGCGCGGGCCGAGTGTGACGCCTGTCTAGAGGGGAACTGCTACAGAAAGCACAGTTTTCTCGAGTCAGAGGAATTTGGATTCTTTTTAGACATTGACAGGAGCAGGAACATAGTGTATAGTGGCATCGGATCTACATTAAAGCAGTGTCAGCTAGACACTGGTCTGTGCAACACCACACCACTCGACAAATGGGACATGTATTGGTTGACTGTGGACCAGCGTACTGGTGATTATTACGGTTTACTATACAATGGTACAAATCATCTTTACAAATTGGATCTTGTTAATAAAAATAATACATTACTAGTACGTCGCGTGATTCGCATACTGTTCAAAGATAAACTTTACTATACTCCTTATGGCGGCGGTATCTTCACGGTTGAGGACGGAGAGTTACGAGTAGTTGGCGGGACAGGGGGATATTATGTCTCTTATTTCATTGTCGATAAAAATGATAATATTTATTTTAAAACCCCGACTAACGATACTATACGAAGGGTGAGTAGCGGAGCGGTTGACCGGACTATACATTCGGACAGCAGTAGTGTGTTGATGACAACGGACGCGGACGGCAATGCCGTGTTCTTTAAACCGGAGTCTCACGCTCTGTATAGAGACACAGACGGCCAACTAGTCGAGTTCGGTGCCATCAACGATGAGATATATCATGAACTTTGGTATGAAACACTTTTGTTTGACAGAGACAACAATATTATTTATCGAAATAATTCTATGAAATATTTCCATTTGAAGCGAGATGTAAACATTAATTGCTCGTATTCTATTTCACAAAATACAGTTATTTTCACCGAGAGACCGTTGTAAGCCAAGCCTTCATTTAGGCTGGCGCTACCATGGCGACTTTAATTTAACACTCAGGTAGTGCTAGTGGTCATAATCATAACAGTAATAACAAAAGAAAAGTCCGTAAATAGAAAAAATAAAATTTTCGAACAAAATAGATACTAAATAAAGTAATTAAATTGGCATCACCCTTGAATTCAGATTCATTTAGCTACTCTTACGCTCTTACCTACTACTCGGAGCAAGGCGAGCTAATAGTATTATTATTATTTCTAATAGTATTTATTTTACGTTTTAATTTCATTTTTGAAATGTTATTATCCGTGACCTCGGCAGGTGACCTCTGCGCTAGAGTTATTTACGCACAGGCTGCTCCAAAATGGTATTTCAGAAAATGTTGAATAATTCAATGAATAGTAATGTTTAATAAAATTTAAATATCTTGAAAATCAGACAATGCGAAGCCTAATACGTAAGTTTACGGTCGCCATGGTAGCGCCAGGCTGTGTAATATTAATACGACCGCGAGTGTTACACAAATATCACGACCATAGTGGAGTTTAATTAAACATTAAATATGTCGGCGCGATGACGTCAATCGATCACTTTATTGGTAAAACAGTCTTAAAGTTAATCATAAAAATTATAATTCACGATTAAATAATGTCGTTATGATTATTGAAAGATAAATTAGATGTTTACTTTGTAAAAGTAATAAATTCACTATCGAATTGATTCTATGACGTCAGTCGTTAATTTGATAAGTAAAATAAGTATTTAAATCAGTTATAAAAATTGTAAGCCATCATTAAATCTCGTTTTATGTTTACCCATTAATAATAAGGTGTATTTGGTTGGTAAACAATAATTACTTCAGTATTTGGATATACGGAAGTGATTATTGTTCATAAGGTTTCCGCTTTGTGAAAAATGAGACCTATAATAATAACTAAAATTATAATAATTATCACTAATTAAATAAGCATTTATCACGCTATAACATGTGTAGTAAGGCGTTCAATTTCTATGTAAAGTTTCTACGAAATCAACAACTTCCGGATTGTACGAAGATGGCGGTCAGAGGCCGCAAATGAAGATTGATTGTTTGTGTTGGTTGATTTCGTAAGAGGCTAAGAAAATAAAAATCTGACACTGCTGTTCGAGCCTTACACCAGAGCGGACTACCTCAGTAATAAGTTAAGTACCTACTATTTATATTTCTATGATTAATTATGATTTAAGCAAGTGTATTGCATCCAGTGAATAAAGTTGTGCAAATAAATGGGTAAAACAATAATTGTGTTTATAGTGGTTAAATAATACTGATTGCGGTTTGAATTTAATTAATGATGAGTTCAGAAGACGTAAATTATGATCGTGACGTCAGCCTGGCTGACGCCACGCTTTCTAAAAATGACGCATCCATGCTTTCTTTGACAAATATATTAAACAAGTAAATTAATAAAGTATGCATTTACAGAGTATTACAAAATATAAACATCTAACTCTTCTTGCAATTTAAAAACCTTATTACGCAGTATTTACCATTGATTGTGTTTTGAATTAAATGATGTTTTAACTATGCACCTATTTTTGTGTGTTACTTAAGTGTCGTACTCCTCTGCTGCCGAGGGTCAGGTTCGATCCATTTTTCTGAGTTTGAGAAAAATCGCGAGGAATGTCGCACACCTGCTACAAGTCAACTTCCTTGTAAAGATACAATTTAATATAAATGATGACCAGATGCTCAGAGAGGACAGACTTATTATTATATGACAATAATGTTAAGCAGTTCCCATAGCCTATAGATGCTTGCAATACAGAAAATATTGCTCGCATGTTATCACCTAAAGGGGAGTAGGACAGAGGGAGAGGGAGAGATGGGGGTCGGCTTCAGGCTCTATCACTCATTGTACAAACGCAGCTGTAACAGACACTGTGGGCCGCTCTCCTGTGAGCGGGTGCTGCTACCCAGCCCCGCAGCCCGTATGTGAGCTGCTGTCAGTTGGCTACTACCTACAAATGATAGACACGGACATGCTCTACTTATTATTGTATATTTGTCCTAATAATAACTCTACCTCCATTACCTAGCACAGTACTCGCTGTAAACATCGTTTTATCAGTCGATATTTATTATTCTTGTCTTGTAATATTAATATCAGAGCATCGCTTAAGATTCAGGGATCATTAACCTATACAGCTTTCTTAATTAATATGTGAGATTGCCGCCCACGACACTACTAGTGGGACTGCCGGACACCTAGAGTTAGATCAGAATCATTCATTGCGCGGCAGGAAGGCTCGCGATGCCCGCACATTATCGAGATACTAGGCATTGGAATTGGTGTGGATGATCCCTCCCAGCATCGATATTGATATTGGCGAATACTGTGTTGAGACCTAAATGCATCCGTGAAGCAGTGCATCCTGTCTGCTGATCCTTTCTGGGAATGCGGGCGCGATAGTATTTTTGTTCGTGCTATTATCAGCATTCTGCCCCGGCCGCGCTCGGGATTATCGAGCAGGGGAATTTTAAGTGGCTCGTCCATTATTGTTATATAAAGTTTACGTTCCGTACAGCCCGTCAACCTTTTAATCACTGACTTTAGCACCAGGGACTTGCCCCGGCTTCGCTCGAGGAGCGAAGATTTCATCGACAAAATCTCATCATGAACCAAGCCATTTGCCAAAGATTAAAAATAATTTAATAATCACTTATCGGGTTAAAACAATTTCAAACGAACCAGTTACCCATAAGACTAATTAATGTAAATCAGCCATCAATATCAATAAATACAGCAATCTTATAGATCACCTTAAATTTGAGTTAAAAGTGAATTAATGACGTATATCGAAACCAAAATACTTCAATTTACGCGAACAGGACGACGGTCAGACGCACGAATAATGCGTGATCATGTTGGAGGTATCAGTTTTTGATGCAATATTATGTGTAACTCAATTTGCACTTTACGCCATGTGCATAGAGTCTAAAAGCGAAATGTGTATCTGGCTTGGTTTTGTAGATAAGGCCTATATAAATATCCCTGAGCAACGGCGCTCTGCTCCAGTTAATAGTGCTTCAGTCACAAGGTGAGTTCCAGTATCTCATACATGCTCGTGTTGCTCTTCAAGTGATGCGGGGCTTTCATGCGAGCAAAAGCTATAGGTAAATAGTTTTTACGAGCAAACTTTGTCTTTTACAAAGACAGCCCAGTGGCTGTCATTGTAAAAGTCAACACGAGTGCGGCAGAGAGAGAGCGTAACTACAGTCAGCACGAGTTGTAATGTAATGTAATACTTACTTTGAATAAACTCTAAAAGCAAATATATTTTAACTAGTTTCTGCCCGCGGCTTCGTCCGTGTAGACTTAATAAAAGTATTCAATGTGTTAATCCAGGGTATAAACTATCTGTGTTTTAAATTTCATTTAAATCCGTTCAGTAGTTTTTGCGTGAAGGAGTAACAAACATCCACACTCACAATCTTTCGCATTTATAATATTAGTAGGACCAGTCAATTCCCTCGGCTCCGCTCACGCGGTACGTACGCGGTACGGTAAAATAAAAGTAACCGTAGTTAATCCTCATATCATCAGCTATCTGCCAGTGAAAGTCCCGTCAAAATCGGTCCAGCCGTTCCGGTGATTACCCGGCACAAACATACATACAGACAGACAGACAATTTATTTTTAAATCGCGTTTTTGTTATAGGCGCCGTATTTAATTTCATATGCATTAAGTGAAAAGGTGTTATTTTGATAGAACAAACAGACTCTCTAATTTTATTTATTTGTACAGATTAATTGCTTTTCGTTTGTCTCGCTAAAACTTTGGTCTTGAATTATTTGTGGAAGTCCAGAGAAGGTTTAAACGGTGAGAAACATAAATAATATGTAAAAGAAAATAACAAAATCGACAATTTAATTTTCCAATACAAACTGTTCCTTACTATGAAAAACTTGATTGCGTTCAGAAATTTGTTTCTTAGCTGTAGTATGAGGTCAGATCACTTTGGTCTTCACATTTTACACAAATCCGTTATGTAAGGGATGCGAAGTTCACCGGGTCATCTAGTATCTTATATATTACAATGAAGACCACTAATAATTCCATTTCAGCATCGCGACGCAGATCGGCGGTCTACAATCTATCGCGGCTTTATATCGTTACCAAGTAAGTACGAGGCACACGAATATTCATGTTATATTTTGTCAATGGGTATTATTCTTGTACCGGTTGTGCCCGCGAATCGTTACAGTGAGATCATCAGAAGCCCAAACACAAATGAGAAAAAAAACTTTTGTTCAATGCACAGAAACAGTTCAGTTACAGCTTGACGTGATTGCGTTTCAGTTTCAGGATGAGGACGTGTCTCGTGCTGTGCGTGGCGGCGGCGCTCGTCGGCGCTGCACGCGCGGAGTGTATCGCCTGCCTAGAGGGAAGCTGCTACCGGAAGCAGAGCTTGTTGGAGTTAGATATATTTGGATCGTTTGAAGGCATTGAGATAAACAGAAACATATTGTATGGTTACGTCGGATCTACATTAAAACAGTGTCAACTAGACACTGGTATATGCAACACCACGACAGTCGACAATTGGGACATAGTTAGCCCGACTAGGGACCAGGGTACTGGTGATTATTACGGTGTACTAGATGGTGAACTTAACAAATTGGATCTTGTTAATAGAAATAACACATTATTGGTGAGTAGCGTGAGTAGCGTGAGTCGCATACTATTCAAAGATAAACTTTACTATACACTTTCTGCCGGCGGTATTTTCACGTTTGAGGACGGAGAGACACGAGTAGTTGCCGGGACGGAGGAATATTATGTCTATGATTTCATTGTCGATAAAACTGACAACATTTATTTCCAACTCAGTAATGAAAAGAATATAATACGAAGGGTGAATAAAGGAACGGTTGACCGGACTATACATTCGGACAGCAGCAGTGTATTGATGACAACGGACGCGGACGGCAATGCCGTGTTCTTTAATCCGGAGTCCCACGCTGTGTATAGAGACACAGACGGCCAACTAGTCGGGTTCGGTGCCATCAACACTGAGCTAAATCATAATTTGTGGTATAAACCGCTTTTGTTTGACAGAGACAACAATATTATTTATCGAAATAGATCTATGAAATATTTCCATGTGAAGCGAGATGAAAACATTAGTTGCTCGTATTCTATTACGCAAAATGCAGTTATTATTACTGAGGCCGTTGTAAGCCCGACTACATACAATATTGAGACGACTACGAGTGTTACACCTGGCGGGGATACTGAGGACGTGTCTTCCAGTACACATGCTGCTGAGTCCACAGCCAGTACACCTGATGAGAGCGGTGCCAGCCCCTCCGGAACACCTCACCAGCGAGCCAATGATACAAAACATGAACAGCAGAGCAGGTGCAGCTGTCCGTGTCCCAAGTTGCCAAATATCACGATCAAAGTGGATTTTAATTAAACATTATGTTTATTAAACAAAAAGATTAATAAAGTATGTCTTTAGAGAGTTTTACATAATATAAACATTAAACTTTTGTGTAATTAAAAACCTTGTTTAGCGTTAAAATGCTGTTAATATGTTATGTTGTTTAAGTACCTACTTAATTGATTGTGTATTGAATTAAATGCTGTTAACTTTGCACCGACTTTTGTGTGTTACTTAAACGTCGCACCCCTCTCCTGCCGAGGGGGCAGGTTCGGACCATTTATCAGAGTTTGAGGAAACTCGCGAGTAATGAAGGTATGCGTCATGTTGACGCGGACTGTTTCATACCTAGAACATGTGAGCAGGACATCATCGCTGTCTCGCTGCTTACCTGAAACAAAAACAGAACAGTTCGTATTCCATGTGCGAAATTCATTACTAATAAATGTATATTGTATAAATCATACAATTTTCTAGCAATCAATAAGAAAGGATTTATATAAATGCAGCCTCTAAGAGGGTAAAGTAGGGGAAATGTATTTGAAACGTGGAAGTACATGTAATATTGAGACGACCACGAGCAGTAGACCTGCTCCTGAGTCCTGAGTTTTGACAAATCTTGCACAGGAACACCGTCAAAACTGACGTATTCAGATACGCGATACGTCCGTTTTGACGTATTGCGAGTCGATCGAGATGCCAGCGGTTAACAGAGTACTACTACACTTAGCCACGTGGTTTTTTTCTTCTTTGGTTTTAATCCCAATATATCGCGACTTTTCAACGATAAAGCTTGCTTAAAGTGAAAATTACATCCTTTAGTTATAGCATTGACAAATGTATTGCGCAGAGCATTAACGACTGCTATTTCAAAGTCAACAATAACTGTATGAGGGTTCCATCCAGCACGTGTTGTTTTATTAAGTTAAGCATAGCTTTGTATGTTTTGCAATTAGTTCGCTAGAAGAATGAATACATCGGGGTATGTTGATAAAGTTAACAATATACTAAAGTCACTTTTAGAAAAGAAACTATGATAGGTTCGTATATTATTTTAAGTTTATCACAACTCTAACTAGCACTGCAAGGAAGGTTAGAGGTGCGAAACTGCATTCCTTGAACAACTGCAACTAAAATTTGTGATATAAATCGTTTAACGAAATAGAATCAGTGGAGTACTTTGAGAACAATTACGGATATCTATTTAGCAGAAAGGGAACCAAATAATGAGTATTTTCAAATAATAAACATTCCTTTAAGTAACTTGGGAATTCTTATCTTTTTAGAACAAAAGAATGGTGTACTTTGGAAATAAGCCCCCATGAAGAATCCGTGATCAGCTAATGATGCATTATTATGTATAACTCAATTTGCACTTAACGCCGTGTGCATAGAGTCTAAAAGCGAAATTTGTATCTAGGTCGGTTTTGTAGATAAGGCCCTATATAAATATCCCTGGGCAAC
The DNA here is from genome assembly GCA_918843915.1 of Notodonta ziczac. Classification (NCBI taxonomy): domain Eukaryota; kingdom Metazoa; phylum Arthropoda; class Insecta; order Lepidoptera; family Notodontidae; genus Notodonta; species Notodonta ziczac. Next base: position 3,790,834 of record OU974064.1, read on the forward strand.
GGCGCTCTGCTCCAGTTAATAGTGCTTCAGTCACAAGGTGACTTCCAGTATCTCATACATTCTCGTGTTGCTTTTCAAGTGATGTGCGTCTCGTTTGTGAGCAAAAACTGTAAAGAGTTACTGGGCTGTCATATCATTTTGAATAAACTCTAGTAGTAAATATATTTTAAAATTGCCGTTTCCCTCGGCTCCGCTCGCGCGGTACTTCGATAAAATTAAAGTAGCCTAAATTACTCTTCATTATCTATCTGCCAGTGAAAGTCCCATCAAACGAAGATGCATTTTCTATAAAGCTTTTTTTTGATATAGCAAACAGACCCTTCAGTTTTATTTATTTGTATAGATGGATTGATTCATAATTAGTGATTATATCTTATATATTTAAATGAAGATCACCAATATTTCTGTTTCAGAATCGCGACGTAGATCTTCGGTCTACAATCCATCGCGGCTTTATATCGTTACCAAGTAAGTACGAGGCATACGGATATTTATATATTATGTCAATGGGTATTATTCTTGTACCAGCTGTGCCCGAGAATCGTTACAGTAAGATTAATAGACGTCCAAACACAAATAACAAAAATACTTTGTCACTACTCATACTTGGAAAGTAGGTCTGAAGTTGCCAGAGGAGCGGGTTGAAAGTAATACTTTTCCGCTCTAGGGAGAATCGCTTTCAACTGACAGCTGTAAAATTATTAAAAAAAAACTAGTTTCATTTTCACATTTCTATGGAACCATGTTCTAACTTTTTCTACAGTCACTCAATTACACCGCTATGTAAAATTGAAATAACATAAAGTTAAAATAACATTAATACTTAATTAATTAAAGAATATATATTTTTAAATGATTTAATTATAATTAAGTTTCAACAATTATTTTAAAATAACATAGATTTGGGCAAAATATTTAATGACAATAAAAATAATGGCTAAACAATGAAGTTGGCCGGCCAACGAAAATAAAACAAAATAAGCGGCAATCCGATCTTCATTTGTTTTTTCGAGTTGTAGAGTATTGTTCATACTTGCTTGTATTATTTCTTTAGCCAATTCCTGTTTTTATTTTTACCATCCATGTATTCGTAATGAAAAGCACAGTGTTTACCTCGGGTGAAAGACCACTCAACAAGTTACAAACTCAAACTCAAAATGGTTTTTATTCACGTAAGGCCAACAAAGCATTTATGAATAGTCAGAATCTACCACCGGTTCGGAATGCTGCTTCCACTGAGAAGATCCGGCAAGAAACTTAATGGTAACTCTTTTCAATAAATTACAGATGGTGTACATTCTCAGGAACAGCATAAAATAATGATATGAGCAGGCAACACCATTATCACTAAATAACTAATAGTAAATAATAATATTCACCCCTTATATAATAACATTCACCCCTTGTGTAACAATGTACTATTGTTCAATGCACAGAAACAGCTCAGTTACATCTTGCCATATTGCGTTTCAGTTGCAGGATGAGGGCGTGTCTCGAGTGTGATGCCTGCCTAGAGGGTAACTGCTACCGGAAGCACAGGTTGCTCGAGTCAGAGAAATTTGGAATTCTTTTTGGCATTGACAGGAGCAGGAACGTATTGTATAGTAAAATCGGATCTATATTAAAACAGTGTCAACTAGACACTGGTCTGTGCAACACCACAACACTCGAAAATTGGAGCATACATTGGTTGAATATGGACCAGCGCACTGGTGAATATTACGGAATACTAAGCGATGGTTATTATAGTCTTTACAAATTGGATTTTGTTAATAAACATAAGACATTACTGGTTCGTCGAGTGCATCGCGTACAATTCAAAGATAAACTTTACTATGCGTCTTCTGAAGGCGGTATCTTTACATTTGAGAACGGAGAGTCACGAGTAGTTGGTGGAACAGAGGGATATGATGACTTATATTTCATTGTTGATAAAAATGACAATATCTATTTTCAAACCGTGGCTGATGAGAATATAATACGAAGAGTGAGTAACGGAGTGGTTGACCGGACTATACATTTGGACAGCGGGACGGTCTTGATGACAACAGACGCCGACGACAATGCCGTCTTCATTAATCCAGGGTCCCACGCTGTGTATAGAGACACAGACGGTCAACTAGTTGAGTTCGGTGCCATTAATGCTGAAATAAATCATGATTATTGCTATATACACACTTGGTTTGACAGAGACAACAATATTGTTTATCAAGATAAGTCTTATAATCTTTTCCATTTGAAGCGAGTTGGAGACGTTAAGTGCACGTATTCCATTTTACCAAATACAATGCGTATTACTGAAACCGTTGTAAGCACGACTACATACAACATTGAGACGACCACTGGTGTTACACCTAGCGGGGATTTTGAGGACAATGATCACAAGTCTCATAGTACACCTGCCGCTGAGTCCACAGCCAGTACACCTGATGAGAGCGGTGCCAGCCCCTCCGGAACACCTCACCAGCGAGCCAATGATACAGGACACGAACAGCAGAGCAGATGCAGCTGTTCGTGTCCCAAGTTGCCAAATATCACGATCAACGAGGAGTTTATTTAAACATTACTCATATGTTAATTAAAAAAGTAGTTTAATAATGTAAGTATTTAGAGAGTGTAACAAAATGTAAACATAAAACTTTTGTGTAATTAAAAGCCTTATAGTTCACTGTGTAACGTGTTTTTCTGATCTTCAAACCAACCTTCACAGTTACACACCAAGCTTAGTCAGTAGTTCACATGTGATCAGGGAATGTACTTGGGGTACAACAAAAGAAACGACAGGATTCCCGAGTCCAAGTGTATATTATGTAGTGGTCATATAGCTTCCGTTAGTGCGGCCATATCATCATGATTACATGTACCTACACTGTCTTACACAATCTTCAGGACATCTTCGCAAGCATTAGCATCAGCTGCACATAATGGCTATCATAAACGCTGTGGTATGTCCTGTTTAGTTAAGTACCTGTCTGATTTGCTTCACATGGTATTCTGATGTTAAATGATAGGAACTCGGGATTTTACATTATATATTTTGATTATTGATTAAGTTGATAGGTTGTATAAGTCTTTCAAACGACCCCTGTTAAGAAATGAGTAATTTTCATTAGAGGCCACGTGGATTTTTTACGTGAGAATAATTGCTCGTTTTTATTTAATTTGTAATTTTCAGATCCCTGTTTATTTATTGTTCTATTTCTTTCTGACTGCAGCGACAACGTTCGAAATAAACGGCTTTTTCTTTATTCGTTTGTAAGAACCTACCTAAGCAAGCGTGGTTTTTAGTGATTACATGATTTTATCTTTTTATGCCATGATTCAACCAAGTTCATTGTTCGATGACTTCGTCCTTCGCAATTACATAAATATATTGAAAAAAGACGCTTTGTCCAGCCAAGTGGATACTAAATAAAGATTAAATTTGGTAACATTTTCAGTATTAGGGGCTTCTTCTTTCAATTATAGCTAACCAACCATCGTCTACAATATCAATTGGATAATGAGCTAAAGCATTTTACTTAGCCACGTGGTATTTTTCTTCTTTGGTTTTAATCCCAATATCGCGACTTTTCTTCGATAAAGCTTGTGTAAAGTGAAAATTATTATTATATTATTAACGACTGCTATTTCAATGTTAACAAAAACTGTAAGAGGGTTCCATCCAGGCACGTGTTGTTTTTATTAAGTCCAGCATAACTTTGTAATACAATGGGGTTTGTTGTTAAAGTTAACAATAACAGTCACTTTTAGAAAAAAATCTGCCATAGGTTAGTTTATTGTTTTAATCACAACTCTAATTAGCACTGCAAGGAAGGGTTAGAAGTGCGAATCTGCATTTTAATTTTAAAATGATCTGAAATTAGTTGATAAATCGTTTAGCGTAATATAAATACGGATATAGTTGACATTTGAAACATTTTATAATGTTTATTTTTACTTATTTACCGTCAGGGGGATGCACAATTGTTATTTAATTATAAAAAAAAACTTTTTGTGAATGATGGTACCTAGTGAAAATTTCACAGGTAATTATTTAGATGGAGCAGGTTAAGAATTGATAACGAATAATCAATGGAGTACTTTGAGAACAATTACTGATTTTTATGGAGCAGAAAGTAACATAACAATAAGTATTTTAAATAACAAAAAATCCTTTCAGTTACTTGGGAATTCTTTTCTTTTTAGAACAAAAGAATGGAGTACTTTTGTAGATAAGGCCTATATAAATATCCCTGGGCGACGGCGCTCTGCTCCAGTTACAATAGTGCTTCAGTCACAAGGTGAGTTCCAGTATCTCATACATTCTCGTGTTGCTCTTCAAGTGATGCGGGTCTGGTTTGTGAGCAAAAACTGTAAATAGTTACTGAGCTGTCAGCACGACTGCAACAGAGAGGGCGTTACCCGACTTTATCTGTAATACTTTCTTTGAAAAAACTCTTGTAGTAAATATATTTTAAACTAGCCTTTACCATCGACTCTGCTCGCGCGTTACTTCGAGAAAAATAAAGTAGTCTAAGTTACTCCTCATGTCATCAGCTATCTGCTAGTGAAAGTCCCTCCAAACTTGGTACAGTTGTTTCGAAGACTAGCCGAAACAGGTAGAAAGACTTTTATTTTTTATTTTCCGTATATTCCTTAAGATGCATTTTCTATAAAGCTATTATTTTTAATATATAAACAGACTCCTTAGTTTTATATATTTGCATAGATGCAAAGATTCATTCATAATGTTGTTATATCTTATATATTTCAATGAAGACCACCAATATTTCTGTTTCAGAATTTCAATACAGATCAGCGGTCTACTATCTATTGCGGCTTCGTATCATGACCAAGTAAGTACGAGACATACGAATATTCATAATTATTATTTGTCAATAGGTGTTATTATTGTACCAGTTGTGCCCGCGAATCGTTACAGTGAGATTAAGTGAAATCCAAACAAATTAAAAAAATAACTGTGCTATCTAGGGACGCCCGAAAGAAGCGAAGCTTTATAGTTTTAGCTTGTTTATTTATACCTTTATATATATAACCTAAATTATACATACCCGTCAAAATCGGTCCAGCGGTCCGGTTGGAGATTAACCGGAACAAACTCACAGACAGACAGACAGATAGACAGACAGACAGACAGACAAAAAAAATTAAATCGCGTTTTTGTAATAGGTCGTATGTACTTTCATATGCAAAAGTGTTATTTTGATATTACTAACAGACACTCCAATTTTATTTATTTGTATAGATAATCTAACTAAAATATTGCAAAACATTACTTATATTTAGGTTAAGCTATGAAATAACATAAAAACAGTATTTTAATTTTTAAGTAAACATGTTAGCATGGCCCCTGCGCAAGGATGACACGCAAAATCGTGAAGCGTTCGATATATAAATTTAGAAAAATTACTCATCTACGTTAGAACGTTAAAAGGTAATAGAAGGGCGCCACAGCTCTGACGTCATCGTGTAACGATACGTCATCTGGCGATTTGCACAGATAGAGTGACCGCGCGGCAAGCGCCCCGAACGTCTGTATAGAAGCTTCGCTTCAAAAACTTATGTTCAATGCACAGAAACAGCTCAGTTACAGCTTCACGTGGTTGCGTTTCAGTTGCAGGATGAGGGCGTGTCTCGTGCTGTGCGTGGCGGCGGCGCTCGTCGGCGCTGCGCGCGCCGAGTGTGACGCCTGCCTAGAGGGGATCTGTTACAAGAAGCACAGCTTGCTCGAGTCAGAGGAATTTGGTGTGTTTATAGACATTGACAGGAGCAGAAACATAGTGTATAGTACAATCGCATTTACATTACGGCAGTGTCAACTAGACACCGGTCTGTGTAACACCACAAAACTCGACAATTGGATTTATCGGTTGACTGTGGACCACCGTACTGGTGATTATTACGGTGTACTACGCGATGGTCCTTATAATCTTTACAAATTGGATCTTGTTAATAGAAACAAGACATTACTGGTTCATAACGTGAATCAAATAACATTCAATAATAAACTTTTCTATACATCTGATCGCTACGATATCTTCGCCTTTGAGGATGGAGAGACACGAGAAGTTGCCGGGACGGAGGAATATGATGTCGATTACTTCATTGTTGATAAAAATGACAATATTTATTTTAAAACCATTTTGGAAATGAATATAATACGAAGGGTGAGTAAAGGAGCGGTTGACCGGACTATACATTTGGACAACAGCAGGGTCTTGATGACCACGGACGCGGACGGCAATGCCGTGTTCATTGATGCGCAGTCCAACGCTGTGTATAGAGAAACAGACGGCCAACTGGTCGGGTTCGGTGCCATCAACGATGAGATAAATGATGAATGGCGTGCCCCATTTCTGTTTGACAGAGACAACAATATTATTTATCAAAATGCCTCTTCGAATCTTTTCCATTTGAAGCGAGATGAAAACATTAATTGCACGTATTCTATATCGCAAAATACAGTTATTATTACTGAGACCGTTGTGAGCACGACTTTATACAATATTGAGACGACCACGAGTGTTACACCTGGCGAGGATACTGAGGACATGTCTTCCAGTACAACTGCTACTGAGTCCACAGCCAGTACACCTGACAAGAGCGGTGCCAGACCCTCCGGAACACCTCACCAGCCAGCCAATTATTTTATTTATTTATTAGGCACAGTTATGATATCATAAACAGATAACATCAAAGGCGATGATGATGCAGGAGATGAACAGCAGAGCAGGTGCAGCTGTCCGTGTTCCAAGTTGCCAAATATCACGGTCAAAGTAGAGTTTCATAAATAAGTTTAACAAAACAGAAACCATTTGCTATTGTGAAATTAAAATCGTTGTCACACTCTTTTCACTGTTAATATACCTTCGATACATTTTGTATAATGCCAACTTTATTGAATGTGTTTTGAATGATTTGTTGTTATAAACGTCTTGCCCAAATGTTGTGTGTTTCATAAACGTCTTACTCCTCTCCTGCCGAGGGGCAGGTTTGATCCGTTTTACTTGGCTTCAGCAAAGCCAAAGGGAAGGCTTATGTTCACAGCTTTAATTTAAACCAAGTAAACAAAACTGACACAACAAAACCACGGAGCAGGAAGACATCAACGGGTGACCACATCATAAAGTATGCAGTTATTATGGATGTCACAAATATGTGATACTATATTGACAGACGTGTATAGGGAGTGTATTTTTAAAATACCCCCATTTTGTACGTTAAGTTAAACGCCAAAAACTGCTTCCGATTGGCTTCTTACCTAGACACATAGAGAATCCTAAACCCTATTCAACTGTATATAAAACTAATTTTCGACCAAAGTGGCATTTCGTTTGTTTTTCCTTTCCACCGCCGATATCAGTCAGGAGGGAAAATTGCATATCATTAGACTACCTGACACTCATCAAAGACTAATTGATAAGAAGGGAAATCCTGATTAACTGACTGACTGACTGACTTAACAACGAATAGCCGACACTACCAACGTTAATAACATTAAATTCGTATAGAAGATATATTTTATGGCGTAGACAAGCAATTAAAAATAAACCCTTAAGGGAGATGAATAGGGGATGGAAGTTTGATTGGGGGTCCCAACTTTATTGAGGCTAAATACAATAATATGAAGGCAACAATTAACTGAGGCCATGATATTATTGCATTTAGGAATAACTATTTAAAATATGTATTTCAGTGTATTTGAATATTCAGAAGTGCCACGGGCGAATAATGAGGAATCACATACGGTAGATAGGTATATTTATAGTACATTACTGCCGTGGTCTGTTGAGTCCGAAATACTTTTGGCGAATCGGGGGCGTAGTGCTGTTACTTTGAACCCGACAGTTGGGCGCCTTGAGAAATCCTCGAGGCTACCTCGGTCGAGTGTGAGTACAACTCATGGGGCATCGTCTTGGAACATAAATCCTAATCGTTTAACCATTTCCAGTTCTGCTGAAATTTTTCCGTCGGATTATTTAATTAACAATATTGATAAGGAACATTTTACAAAAACAGGATAAACTACTAGTTACAAGGTTATTTGTGTTCCGAATTCTGAAGGTATGTATGTTACTGTGGGAGTGCGAATAAAGGCTGTTCGTAAAGTTACCGCAGCGAGTTGGTACACACGCACGCTATATACTCAAGCCTGTATCCAGCGGGGTAGGCAGCGGCCCCTGGTTGCCACTTGCTGCGATGCTGACACACCTCTTTCACTTCATCCACATTCACATATCTCCTCTCCATCCGAAGTGCTTTTATTTACAGACAGTTATATTATGACACTTACATAATATACAACTATTGTCCATAAATTTTCCAAAAAAAAAACTGGGTTATCTAGATCCTGTACTGATCCGATAAAAACTAAAAAAAACTAAATTATTAGTCAAACAAAACTACCATTCGCGCACGCGCTGAGTGTCCTATAAGTGATCACACCTGCCGCCCTCCGCGCCCCCGCGCACCCCTCCCCCCACCATGCGGCTGGTGACAGTAGCCCACATAGATGTCAGTGTATGTAGTACTACCGCAGTTGTGCCATATTAACATGATACGTTTATTTGAGTACTAAGTGCGTACTCAAATTGAGATAATTACCGAACGTCAATGGTAAATATCAAGGTTAATCGTAATTCGGGTTTACAGCAACATAAGATATGAATAATCGGGCACGTGTAAGTGAGCTAGCCATCGCAGAAATAACAACTAATTAATCCTGTGTTCGTGGCTGGCAACGCTGTTAATTGGGAGTCCTAACCGCAGAATTTGAGAAAAACAGGAAATGGCTATCAGTTAGAGTTGGTTTATATTTCAGTAATTAAGAAGCGGCCAGGCACGTGGGACGACAAGCGATGCAGGGTTCCGTAGTTATTGCACGGTTGTTCCAAGATCTCGTCACAACATACTTAACATCACACTTGTCCCCCCCCCCCCCCTGAAGGGGTGGGTAGAGGTGTCACTGCAGTGCACCCGTATTACGTGGATGACATTTTGGTCCCAATGTAATGGGCGGCGAGCTTACTGCCATGATGTCGGGCACATGCCGGCCAGCAGGGCCATACTCCACCGCGCTGGCTCAGTGCGGGTTGGCAAACTTTAGACGTCTTTCGAAAGACGTGCCATTTTCCTCACCTGTACTGGAACTGTACCTGCACCGTTTACCAAGAGAAAACGTTTGTTTGCAAAGAGATTTGCAATTAAAATTTGAAAACCCCAAAGGTGCAAGCTGAGGTTTGAACCTGCACACCTGTTGTACAAAGTGTGCGTCCGACAACCTGGCTATCAATGCATAACATATATTCCATTGCTAGTTCTTACTATTGCTTAGTTACAATGGTTATTGCAATTTTATTGGTGCGATGTTAAAGGGGTTCCGTGACGGACACAACGGAACCCTAAACTTGCGGTAGCCGTGTTTGTTATGGAATATTGTACACGACTACTTACTATTTTGGGCCTGGTAACCGTTCTGGCCAGTTCAATAGCTAAGATCTGTGTATAAAGCTCCTGGCCGCGCCCTGCATCAGTTAATAGATCTCCATCAGCGAGGTGAGTTCCTTCATTTTATTTATTCCTGTGTCCCTTATCTGGTTTTTTTAAATTTCGATTCACGGTGTTATTTAGCTTCACTCCGTTTACTTGATCATTTTACATCTCGCTATGGATATTTAAATCACATCTAGTTTCTCATGAATCTCACCCAGGTTTTGCGGGTTCGATTCCCGTCACAGTAAATTTCGGAAATGCCGTATTATAATTTGTACGGCAGTTAGTTTGCAATCATACAGTTAGTGTATTAGTCTCTCGATATATTTCTTAAATATGTGCGAGCATACGACTTTCAGTAGAATACCCATTCCAAGATAAAATAATCCAATAGAGTGAGGGTACCCGGGTATTTCTCTGATTTCGATCCAATTCAGCAAAAAATTGAGATTTTTTAGAATTTTAAATTATCTAGTTTAATCAAAATATGATTGTAAATAAGCATCACACAAAAATATTTTTTAATTGCATCAATATATACCGGAGATATAGCGTTAAGATATTTTTATTTGTGAAGGATATGATTTTTCGTCTAATGGTAATGACTGAATTAAAGTAAATTCTTAACATTTTTTTATAAGTTCAATCTTACAAGCAATCAAGTTTTACTATATTTTCTTTCTTTCCATTTTTTTCTCATTCATCTATGTAAAACTCTTATTTGTGTCTTTACAAAATATTTCTTTAGTTTTCTTATCCAGATTTATATTTTCAATTTTTTTTATGCGTGAGAGTTCGTCTTTTAATGTTAGAAACAAGAAAAAAAATTAAAATCCATTTTACAAAACCATCAGTTAAGCGTTTACCGTTACTATAAAAAGTGATGGAATTTAAATAACGGTAATGACGCTTACGGTTATGAAGTTTGGAGATGTTTTCATTAAAAGTGATTTTTATATTTATCATTCAACAAATAAATATAATATTGGTAAAAGTAGACCTAAAAACCAATACTAAAGCGGTGCAAATAAAACTTAAAACGATTAATTTACTTAAAATTTTGATATCACGGTGAAGACCAACAACGCGTGCCAATCGTGATTTTCGACACGAATATCGAAAATATTTTGTAAGCTAAAGTGCGGGGCTTCCCTGCTCAAGATCTCTGGGTCGACTGACCAATGCGGAAGCATGCAGCGTGAGGGGTATGCGAGTAGGGGTTTTAACTTTAAGAAATATTTGCATTACCATCTCTGCTTATGATGATGACCTGTTTATGGTGACAAAGACAATTAATTATATTTTTTTAAAATTAAACTATTTGCATTTACCATCTCCGCTTACGATGGTGACCTGTTTTCGGTGACAAAGACAATTAATTATAATAATAAAAAAAAAACTACACGTATCGTATGTGTAAAAATGAAGTTAATTAGTCCTAATAATATGTGTAACACTGACGACCGCTTGGCGCAGTGGTTCGAGGGTAGGCCGCTCGGCTCACTGCACATGGTGGTTGCGGGTTCGATAACCGCCGGGGCAAATTTCGGAAATGACGTTCTCGTAATTTGCCTTGTTTTGGGTGTCACTGGAATCGCCCCAAGTCCATTGTACAGTACCCAAAGTACAAGCGTTGCTTAGTCTGCAACCATAATGTTGGTGTGTTACTCTGGCAATATTTAGGTATTTATTTCTTAAATAAGTACAAGGATACGCGACCCAATAATTTGACTACCCAGTTGTATCTGCGCGCTGCCCGAACAAACTGTTACATACATTGGATTCAGAGATGTCCAAAAATCGAAGCACTTAAATTAAAAAAACATGTGCAATGCACAATAACAGCTCAGTTACAGCTTGACGTGGTTGTGTTTCAATTGCAGGATGAGGGCGTGTCTCGTGCTGTGCGTGGCGGCGGCGCTCGTCGGCGCTGCGTGCGCCGAGTGTGACGCCTGCCTAGACGGCGGCTGCTACAGAAAGCACAGCTTGCTCGAGTCAGAGGAAATTGGATATTTTGTAGGCATTGACAGAAGCAGAAATATAGTGTATAATAAAGTCGGATCTGCATTAAAACATTGTCAACTAGACACCGGTCTGTGCAACACCACGACACTCGAAAATTGGCACATATTTGAGTTGACTGTGGACCAACGCACTGGTGATTATTACGGTGTGCTATTCGATGATGATGTTTATCTTTACAAATTGGATCTTGTTAATAAAGATAAGACATTACTGGTTCAGAGTGAAGTGCGTCACATACTATTCAAAGATAAACTCTACTATGCATCTGGTAGTGGTATCTTCACCTTTGAGGACGGAGAGAAACGAGTAGTTGCCGGGACGGAGGGATATTATGTCCTTTTTTTCATTATAGATAAAAATGACAATATTTACTTTAAAACGATATATGAACATGAACTTAATATAATACGAAGGGTGAGTATAGGAGCGGTTGACCGGACTATACATTTGGATAGCAGCAGTGTCATGATGACAACGGACGCGGATGGCAATGCCGTGTTCATTAATCCGGAGTTCCACGCTGTGTATAGAGACACAGACGGCCAACTAGTCGAGTACGGTGCCATCAACGCTGAGATATATTATAATCCTTGGTATATATCGGCTTGGTTTGACAGAGACAACAATATTATTTATCAAGATAACCCTGCGCTAAATATGCATTTTTTCCATATGAAGCGAGATGGAAAGGTTAGTTGCACTTATTCTATTTCGCAAAATACAGTTATTATTACCGAAGCCGTTGTAAGCACGACTACATACAATAACGAGACGGCCACGAGTGTTACACCTGGCGGGGATACTGAGGACATGTCTTTCAGTACACCTGATGCTGAGTCCACAGCCAGTACACCTGATGAGAGCGGTGCCAGCCCCTCCGGAACACCTCACCAGCGAGCCTATGATACAGGACATGAACAGCAGAGCAGGTGCAGCTGTCCGTGTCCCAAGTTGCCAAATATCACGATCAAAGTGGAGTTTAATTAAACATTAAGTATATTAAACAAGTAGATTAATAAATCATGTATTTACGGAGTTTAAAAAAACATAACCATGTAAAATTTTTGTAATTAAAAACCAAATTATTCGGTTTTTACCGTTAATATGCTATTATTATAATATTTTTAATTACCTACTTCTTTGATTGAGTTTTGAATTAAATGCTATGCACCTATTTTTGTGTGTTACTTAAACGTCGTACCCCTCTCCTGCCGAGGGGCTGCCCCCCCGTTCTATCTATTATTCTGAGTTTGAGGAAACTCGTGAGGAATGTCGCAAACCTGCTCTGGGCCAACTTCTTTATAAAGATACAATATATGAATATTAATGGTAACCAGACGCTCAGAGGGGACAGACTTATTTTCATATGACAATGAAGTTAAGCAGTACCCACAGTCTTTGGATGCTTGCAATACCGAAGGTATTTCTCGCATGTTATCACCTAAAGGGGAGTAGGACAGAGGGAGAGGAAGAGATGGGAACGGCTTCAGGCTCTATCACTCATCGTTCAAAACGCAGCTGTAACAGACACTGTGCGCCGCTCTCCTGTGAGCGGGTGTGCTACCCAGCCCCGCAGCCCGTACAGCCGCAGCTGTAACAGACACTGTGCGCCGCTCTCCTGTGAGCGGGTGTGCTACCCAGCCCCGCAGCCCGTATGTGAGCTGCAGTCAGTTGGCTACTACCTACAAATGACAGACACGGACATGCTCTACTTATTATTGTATATTTGTCCTAATAATAACCCTACCTCTATTATATGTTCTCCGTTGCAGGGATTATTTTATTTAAAAAAACAGGATAACATATTGGTTATTCCGATCTTTGTTTTAAATTTGATACCTACCTATATGTTACTACACACCGGGAATTCTGACCGCAGAATTTAGGCAAAACAGGAAATGGTTTTGAAAGGTACATATATCTAGCATTGTACTTTAGACTTCGACAAACGGCCATGCACGTCAGGCCACGCATTACGCAGGGTTCCGTAGTTACTGCACGGTATTTCTAGGTTTTCAGCAGCTGCGTAATGGACTAATGAACCTTAAAATTTAAATGGAAAAGGTAAAAAGCGCCATATTCCAGAGCTCTGAATGGGTCTTATGTACATACAAAAAAGGGTTATAACAGACCGCTCGGCGTAGGGATTCGAGCGTAGGCCACTCGGCACAGTGCACCAAGTGGTTGCTGGTTCAATTCCCGTCAGTTACAGCTTGACATGGTTGCGTTTCTGTTGCAGGATGAGGGCGTATCTCGTGCTGTGCGTGGCGGCGGCGCTCGTCGGCGTTGCGCGCGCCAAGTGTGCCGCCTGCCTAGGGGGGAGCTGCTACCGGAAGCGCAGCTTGCTCGAGTCAGAGAAATTTGGATTGTTTTTAGACATTGACAGGAGCAGGAACATAGTGTACCATTTGCGCACGCGCTGAGTGTCCTATAAGTGATCACACCTGCCGCCCCCCGCGCCCCCAGGCACCCCTCTCCCTACCATTCGGCTGGTGACAGTAGCCCACATAGATGTCAGTGTATGTAGTACTACCGCAGTTGTGGCCATATTAACATGATACGTTTATTTGAGTACTAAGTGCGTACTCAAATTGAGATAATTACCGAACGTCAATGGTAAATATCAAGGTTAATTGTAATTCGGGTTTACAGCAACATAAGATATGAACAATCGGGCACGTGTAAGTGAGCTAGCCATCGCAGAAATAACAACTAATTAATCCTGTGTTCGTGGCTGGCAACGCTGTTAATTGGAAGTCCTAACCGCAGAATTTGAGAAAAACAGGAAATGGCTATGAGTTAGAGTTGGTTTATATTTCAGTAATTAAGAAACGGCCAGGCACGTGGGGACCACGCACGATGCAGAGTTTCGTAGTTATTGCACGGTTGTTCCAAGATCTCGTCACAACATACTTAACATCACACTTGTCCCCCCCTGAAGTGGTGGGTAAAGGTGTCACTGCAGTGAACCCGTATTACGCGGATGGCATTTTGGTCCCAATGTAATAGGGGGCGAGCTTACTGCCATGATATCGGGTACATGCCGGCCATCAGGGCCATACTCCACCGCGCTGGCTCAGTGCGGGTTGGCAAACTTCACACGTCTTTCGAAAGACGTGCCATTTTCCTCACCTTTACTGGAACTGTTCCTGCACCGCTTACCAAGAGAAAACGTTTGTTTGCAAAGAGATTTGCAATTAAAATTAGAAAACTCCAGAGGTGCAAGCCGAGGTATGAACCTGCACACCTGTTGTACAAAGTGTGCGGTCGACCACCTGGCTGTCACTGCTTAAAATAATTTATATTGCTAGTTCTTACTGTTGCTTAGTTACAAAGGTTATTGCAATTTTTTTGGTGCGATGTTAAAGGGGTTCCTTGACGGACATAACGTAACCCTAAACTTGCGGTATACGTGTTTGTTAAGGAAATTTGTACTCGACTAATTAATATTTAGTGCCCGGTAACCGTTCTGGCCAGTTCAATAGCTAAGATCTGTGTATAAAGCTCCTGGCCGCGCCCTGCATCAGTTAATAGTTCTCCATCAGCGAGGTGAGTTCCTTCCTTTTATTTATTCCTGTGTCCCTTATCTGTTTTTTTTTATTTCAATTTACGGAGTTATTTAGCTCCACTCCGTTTACTTGATCATTTTACATCTCGCTATGGATGTTTAAATCACATCTAGTTTCTCATGAAACTCACTAAAGTTCTGCGGGTTCGATACCAGCCACAGTGAATTTCGGAAATGCCGTATTATAATTTGTTCGCAATCATACAGTTGGTGTATTAGCCTGGCGATATATTTAAGTTAATATGTGCGAGCATACGAGTTTCAGTAGAATACCCATTCCCATATAAAATAATCCAAAAGAGTGAGGGTATCCGGGTATTTCTCTGATATCATTCCAATTCAGCAAAAATTAGAGATTTTTTAGATTTTTAAGTTTTCCAGTTTATGATTGTAATAAGCATCACACAAAAATATTTTCTAATTGCATCAATATATACCGGAGATATAGCGTAAAGATATTTATATTTGTGAAGGAAATGATTTTTTATCTAATGGTTATGACTGAATTAAAGTAAATTCTTAACATTTTTTTATAAGTTTAATCTTACAACTAATCAAGATTTACTATATTTTCTTTCTTTCCATTTTTTTCTCATTCATCTATGTAAAACTCTTATTTGTGTCTTTACAAAATATTTTCTTATCGAGATTAATAATTTTATTTTTTTATGCGTGAGAATTAATCTTTTAATTTTAGAAACAAGAAAAAAATTTAAAATCCATTTTACAAAACCATCAGTTAAGCGTTTACCGTTACTATAAAAAGTGATGGAATTTAAATAACGGTAATGACGCTTACGGTTATGAAGTTTGGGGATGTTTTAATTAAAAGTGATTTTTATATTTATCATTCAACGAATAAATATAATATTGGTAAAAGTAGAACTAAAAACCAATACTAAAGCGGTGCAAATAAAACTTAAAACGATTAATTTACTTAAAATTTTGATATCACGGTGAATACCAACAACTCGTGCCAATCGTGATTTTCGACACGAATATCGAAAATATTTTGTAAGCTAAAGTGCGGGGCTTTCCTGCTTAAGATCTCTGGGTCGACTGACCAATGCCGAAGCATGCAGCGTGAGGGTTATGCGAGTAGGGGTTTTAACTTTAAGAAATATTTGCATTACCATCTCTGCTTATGGTAATGACCTGTTTTCGGTGACAAAGACAATTATACATACAAACTGTTACATACATTGGATACAGAGATGTCCAAAAATCGAAGCAGAGCTCTACAAGAACAGCTCAGTTACAGCTTGACGTGGTTGTGTTTCAATTGCAGGATGAGGGCGTGTCTCGTGCTGTGCGTGGCGGCGGCGCTCGTCGGCGCCGCGCGCGCCGAGTGTGACGCCTGCCTAGACGGCGGCTGCTACAGAAAGCACAGCTTGCTCGAGTCAGAGGAATTAGGATCGTTTGTAGACATTGACAGGAGCAGGAACGTATTGTATAGTTACATTGGATCTACATTACATCTGTGTCAACTAGATTCAGGTCTGTGCAACACCACGACATTCGACAATTGGGACATATATTGGTGGACTGGGGACCACAATGGTGATTATTACGGTATACTGTTCGATTATGATTATAGTCTTTACAAATTGGATCTGGTTAATAAAGATAAGACATTACTGGTTCGTCGAGTGTATCGCATACTATTCAAAGATAAACTTTACTATGTGCCTTATAGCGACGGTATCTTCACATTTGAGAACGGAGAGTCACGAGTAGTTAGCGGAACAGAGGGATATTCTGTCACTTATTTCATTGTCGATAAAAATGACAATGTTTATTTTAAAACCATACATGAAGATAATCTTATACGAAGGGTGAGTAAAGGAGCGGTTGACAGGACTATACATTCGGACAGCAGGAGGGTCTTGATGACAACGGACGCGGACGGCAATGCCGTGTTTATTAATCCGTGGAACCACGCTGTGTATAGAGACTCAGACGGCCAACTAGTCGAGTTCGGTGCCATCAACGATGAGATATATTATAATTCTTGGTATATATCAACGCGGTTTGACGGAGACAACAATATTATTTATCAAGATGCCTCTAAGAAACTTTTCCATTTGAAGCGAGATGGAGACGTTAAGTGCACGTATTATATTTGGCAAAATACAGTTATTATTACTGCGACCGCTGTAAGTACATCTGCATATAATATTGAGACGACCACGAGTGTTACACCTGGCGGCGATACTGAGGACTATGACGACATGTCTTCCAGTACACCTGCTGGAAATACTGACGACAATGATGACGTGTCTGTAAGTACACCTGCGCCTGACTTCGCGGCCGGTACACTTGACGAGAGTGGTGCCAGCCCCCCCGGAGCAGCCAGACAACAAGCCCCTCACGCAGGAGATGAACAGCAGAGCAGGTGCAGCTGTGCGTGTCCCAAGTTACCAAATATCACGGTCAAAGTGAAGTTGAATTGATTTAATTGTTGCTTATTTCCCTATAGATTATTTGTTTAAACTTACAATTTAAAAATATTAATTCTATAAACTAGACGATGGAGATAAAGTAAAGTAAATTAGGTATAGACAAAATAATCTATGAGAGCGTAACCAACGATTGAATCAAATTTATCGTGTATGCTATATTGTTATTAAATATATTTCTTTGTAATGTAATCTTCATAAACCTACCGGTTATACTAATATTAATAACAATAATATTGATACATTAAGGTGAAAGGGTCGTGTGCCTATGAAGTTTTTCATGAGATGGCGCGGGTGTCAGCAATTTCAGCTTATTTCATTGTTAAGAAACCTTAGCATTTATAAGATGTTTGCACTCAACACAAACATATATTATGCAGTAATATCAACTTGAAAGTGTTTATAATTAAAGCCTTCCTTCAAAAACTATTTCTGACAGATTTTATTGTGTACAAACATGCGCATTAACCTAAAAAAAAAAAATTATGTCGAATTTACACTTCTGAGCTCAATATTCGCTTAAGTAAATGGTGTGTGTTCATTCCACGCGGTTCCCTGTTCCGGTGAAGTATGTAGCTACGTTTTGCGGTGTGCCTCGGCGTCGGGTGACGTCATCTGGCGTGACAACTTACTCCTGAGGTGTCCCTCTAGACACAACAAGGGGAACTACCGGGACCCAGGGTTCATAATATATAAAAATATTCAAATATTCGCTATCTCCATGGCTCGTCCTCATTGTTTTATTTATAATTACAGTTGTCTCAACCTTTTAACCTTTAATCAGTATTAACATCCCTAGCGACACACCCTGGCTTGGCTTAGGCCGCAGAGATTCCTCCTCCAAACATCTTGTCACAAAGCAATTTATTCGAAGAGTGATTTTAAATAATTAAAAATTAGGGACGGATCTGTCAGCCCGTATCCAAATATATATATAAAGTATTACTTGACGACCGCTTGGCGCAGTGGTTCGAGCGTAGGCCGATCGGCTCACTGCATCGGGTGGTTGCGGGTTCGATTCCCGTCAGGGTAAATTTCGGAAATGGCCTTTTCCATTAGACTACCTGACACTCATCATAGACTAATTTATAAGAAGGGAAATCCTGATTAACTGACTGACTGACTGACTTAACAACGAAGAGCCGACACTACCAATGTTAATAACACTAAATTCGTATAGAAGATATATTTTATGGCGTAGACAAGCAATTAATAATAAACCCTTAAGGGAAATGAATAGGGGATGGAAATTTGATTGGGGGTCCCAACTTTATTGAGGCTAAATACATGAAATTTGAAGGCAACAATTAACTGAGGCCATGATATTATTGCATTTAGGAATAACTATTTAAATTATGTATTTCAGTGTCTTTAAATATTCAGAAGGGCCACGGGCAAATAATGAGGAATCACATACGGTAGATAGATATATTTATAGTACATTACTGCCGTGGTCTGTTGAGTCCGAAATACTTGTGGCGAATCGAGGGCGTAGTGCTGTGACTTTTAACCCGACAGTTGGGCGCCTTGAGAAATCCACGAGGCTACCTCGGTCGAGTGTGAGTACAACTCATGGGGCATCGTCTTGGATCGTAGAAGCTTGTCGTGTAACGATTCCCAGTTCTGCTGAAATTTTTCCGTCGGATTATTTAATTAACAATATTGATAAGGAACATTTTACAAAAACAGGATAAACTACTAGTTACAAGGTTATTTGTGTTCCGAATTGTGAATGTCTGTATGTTACTGTGGGAGTGCGAATAAAGGCTGTTTGTAAAGTTACCGTAGCGAGTTGGTACTGTTTCCAGTAGGCCTGACTCAACCTCATCCATGTCCTCGTTCCATTTTAATCACTTTTATCCAATTAATATTTATTTGGGATTCTAATACTCCCTGTTTGTGCGTCGTCTTCTTTGTTGCGAGAGGTACTTCTTACACCCGGCGCATCCTCCATTTGTAACGACGGGTTTCAATTAGTAACTCAGGTTGCTTGGTAATATAAAATTTACTATAGTATTCACTTTTAATACATTTATTTAAATATAGTTCCTATCTTAGTGATCTCTCGGTTGTCACTGCCAGCGCACCGCAGAGCTTTCAATTTTAAAATTAATATTTTTCTTAATTCAAATATTCTTGTCGGCCAGGAACGCTTATTGCCAGTGGCTAGTGCGCCGACATGGACCTCCTTACAGTACATACGCACGCTTATATACTCAAGCCTGTATCCAGCGGGGTAGGCAGCGGCCCCTGGTTGCCACTTGCTGCGATCCTGACTCACCTCTTTCACTTCATCCACATTCACATATCTTCTTTCCATCGGAAGTACTTTTATTTACAGACAGGTATATTATGACATAGCTCAAAGAATTAGCAAGCTGAAGTGGCAGTGGGCTGGCCATATCTCACGAAGAACCGACAACCGCTGGGGTAAACGTGTTCTTGAGTGGAGACCTCGACTCGGCAAGCGTAGTGTAGGACGCCCTCCGACCAGGTGGGATGACGATCTGCGAAAGACTGCAGGCAGATGCTGGATGCGGCAAGCTGAAGACAGGGCGCTATGGCGCTCATTAGAGGAGGCCTATGTCCAGCAGTGGACAAGCATAGGCTGATGATGATGATGATGATATTATGACACTTACATAATATACAACTATTGTCCATAAATTTTCCAAAAAAAAACTGGGTAATCTGGATCCTGTACTGATCCGATAAAAACTTAAAACTTAATTATTAGTCAAACAAAACTACCATTCGCGCACGCGCTGAGTGTCCTATAAGTGATCACACCTGCCGCCCCCCGCGCCCCCGGGCACCCCTCTCCCCACCATGCGGCTGGTGACAGTAGCCCACATAGATGTCAGTGTATGTAGTACTACCGCAGTTGTGTCCATATTAACATGATTCGCTTATTTCAGTACTAAGTGCGTACTCAAATTGAGATAATTAACAAACATCGTTGGTAAATCTCATGGTTAATCGTAATTCGGGTTTACAGCAACATAAGATATGAACAATCGGGCACGTGTAAGTGAGCTAGCCATCGCAGAAATAACAACTAATTAATCCTGTGTTCGTAGCTGGCAACGCTGTTAATTGGGAGCCCTAACCGCAGAATTTGAGAAAAACAGGAAATGGCTATCAGTTAGAGTAGGTTTATATTTCAGTAATTAAGAAACGGCCAGGCACGTGTGACCACACACGATGCAGGGTTCCGTAGTTATTGCACGGTTGTTCCAAGATCTCGTCACAACATACTTAACATCACACTTGCCCCCCCCCCCCCCCCCCCTGAAGGGGTGGGTAGAGGTGTCACTGCAGTGCACCCGTATTACGTGGATGTCATTTTGGTCCCAATGTAATAGGGGGCGAGCTTACTGCCATGATGTCGGGCACATGCCGGCCAGCAGGGCCATACTCCACCGCGCTGGCTCAGTGCGGGTTGGCAAACTTCACACGTCTTTCGAAAGACGTGCCATTTTCCTCACCTGTACTGGAACTGTACCACCGCTTACCCAGAGAAAACGTTTGTTTGAAAAGAGATTTGCAATTAAAATTAGAAAACTCCAGAGGTGCAAGCCGAGGTATGAACCTGCACACCTGTTGTACAAAGTGTGCGGTCGACCACCTGGCTGTCACTGCTTAAAATAATTTATATTGCTAGTTCTTACTGTTGCTTAGTTACAAAGGTTATTGCAATTTTTTTGGTGCGATGTTAAAGGGGTTCCTTGACGGACATAACGTAACCCTAAACTTGCGGTATACGTGTTTGTTAAGGAAATTTGTACTCGACTAATTAATATTTAGTGCCCGGTAACCGTTCTGGCCAGTTCAATAGCTAAGATCTGTGTATAAAGCTCCTGGCCGCGCCCTGCATCAGTTAATAGTTCTCCATCAGCGAGGTGAGTTCCTTCCTTTTATTTATTCCTGTGTCCCTTATCTGTTTTTTTTTATTTCAATTTACGGAGTTATTTAGCTCCACTCCGTTTACTTGATCATTTTACATCTCGCTATGGATGTTTAAATCACATCTAGTTTCTCATGAAACTCACTAAAGTTCTGCGGGTTCGATACCAGCCACAGTGAATTTCGGAAATGCCGTATTATAATTTGTTCGCAATCATACAGTTGGTGTATTAGCCTGGCGATATATTTAGTTAATATGTGCGAGCATACGAGTTTCAGTAGAATACCCATTCCCATATAAAATAATCCAAAAGAGTGAGGGTATCCGGGTATTTCTCTGATATCATTCCAATTCAGCAAAAATTAGAGATTTTTTAGATTTTTAAGTTTTCCAGTTTATGATTGTAATAAGCATCACACAAAAATATTTTCTAATTGCATCAATATATACCGGAGATATAGCGTAAAGATATTTATATTTGTGAAGGAAATGATTTTTTATCTAATGGTTATGACTGAATTAAAGTAAATTCTTAACATTTTTTTATAAGTTTAATCTTACAACTAATCAAGATTTACTATATTTTCTTTCTTTCCATTTTTTTCTCATTCATCTATGTAAAACTCTTATTTGTGTCTTTACAAAATATTTTCTTATCGAGATTAATAATTTTATTTTTTATGCGTGAGAATTAATCTTTTAATTTTAGAAACAAGAAAAAAATTTAAAATCCATTTTACAAAACCATCAGTTAAGCGTTTACCGTTACTATAAAAAGTGATGGAATTTAAATAACGGTAATGACGCTTACGGTTATGAAGTTTGGGGATGTTTTAATTAAAAGTGATTTTTATATTTATCATTCAACGAATAAATATAATATTGGTAAAAGTAGAACTAAAAACCAATACTAAAGCGGTGCAAATAAAACTTAAAACGATTAATTTACTTAAAATTTTGATATCACGGTGAATACCAACAACTCGTGCCAATCGTGATTTTCGACACGAATATCGAAAATATTTTGTAAGCTAAAGTGCGGGGCTTTCCTGCTTAAGATCTCTGGGTCGACTGACCAATGCCGAAGCATGCAGCGTGAGGGTTATGCGAGTAGGGGTTTTAACTTTAAGAAATATTTGCATTACCATCTCTGCTTATGGTAATGACCTGTTTTCGGTGACAAAGACAATTATACATACAAACTGTTACATACATTGGATACAGAGATGTCCAAAAATCGAAGCAGAGCTCTACAAGAACAGCTCAGTTACAGCTTGACGTGGTTGTGTTTCAATTGCAGGATGAGGGCGTGTCTCGTGCTGTGCGTGGCGGCGGCGCTCGTCGGCGCCGCGCGCGCCGAGTGTGACGCCTGCCTAGACGGCGGCTGCTACAGAAAGCACAGCTTGCTCGAGTCAGAGGAATTAGGATCGTTTGTAGACATTGACAGGAGCAGGAACGTATTGTATAGTTACATTGGATCTACATTACATCTGTGTCAACTAGATTCAGGTCTGTGCAACACCACGACATTCGACAATTGGGACATATATTGGTGGACTGGGGACCACAATGGTGATTATTACGGTATACTGTTCGATTATGATTATAGTCTTTACAAATTGGATCTGGTTAATAAAGATAAGACATTACTGGTTCGTCGAGTGTATCGCATACTATTCAAAGATAAACTTTACTATGTGCCTTATAGCGACGGTATCTTCACATTTGAGAACGGAGAGTCACGAGTAGTTAGCGGAACAGAGGGATATTCTGTCACTTATTTCATTGTCGATAAAAATGACAATGTTTATTTTAAAACCATACATGAAGATAATCTTATACGAAGGGTGAGTAAAGGAGCGGTTGACAGGACTATACATTCGGACAGCAGGAGGGTCTTGATGACAACGGACGCGGACGGCAATGCCGTGTTTATTAATCCGTGGAACCACGCTGTGTATAGAGACTCAGACGGCCAACTAGTCGAGTTCGGTGCCATCAACGATGAGATATATTATAATTCTTGGTATATATCAACACGGTTTGACGGAGACAACAATATTATTTATCAAGATGCCTCTAAGAAACTTTTCCATTTGAAGCGAGATGGAGACGTTAAGTGCACGTATTATATTTGGCAAAATACAGTTATTATTACTGCGACCGCTGAAAGTACATCTGCATATAATATTGAGACGACCACGAGTGTTACACCTGGCGGGGATACTGAGGACTATGACGACATGTCTTCCAGTACACCTGCTGGAAATACTGACGACAATGATGACGTGTCTGTAAGTACACCTGCGCCTGACTTCGCGGCCGGTACACCTGACGAGAGCGGTGCCAGCCCCCCCGGAGCAGCCGGACAACAAGCCCCTCACACAGGAGATGAACAGCAGAGCAGGTGCAGCTGTGCGTGTCCCAAGTTACCGAATATCACGGTCAAAGTGGAGTTTAATTGATTTAATTGTTGCTTATTCCCCTTTAGATTACTTTGTTTAAACTTACGATTTAAAAATACCAATTCTATAAACTAGACGATGGAGATAACCAAAAGTAAATTAGGTATAGACAAAATAATCTATGAGAGAGTAACAAACGATTGAATCAAATTTATCATGTATGCTGTGTCGTTATTTAAATATATTTATTTGTAATGTAATCTTTATAAACCTACCGGGTATACTAATATTAATAACAATAATATTGATACATTAAAGGTGAAATGGCAAGTCGTGTGCTATCGACGTTATTATAAGATGGCGCTGGTGTCAGCAATTTCAGCTTATTTAATTGTTAAGAAACCATTTATAAGATCTTTGCAGTCAACACTTAGTACACTGCATTGAGATGCATGATGCAGTAATATCAACCTGAAATTGTTTATAATCAAAGCATTTCAGCAAACCATTTCTGACACATTATATTGTATACATACACGCAGATTGACTTCAAATAGTATTTGTGTTGAATTTCTTCTTCTGAATTACATATATACCATACGCTTAAGTTAATGTGTGTGTGTTTTTTCAACGCGGTTCCCAGTTCCCGCGTGGTATATAGCTCAGTTGTGCGGTGTGTCTCGGCGTCGGGTGACGTCATCCGACATGACCTCCCCCCCTCTTATTCCTAAGGTGAACCCCCGAGACACAACAAGTGGGATTACCAGGGACTCAGGGTTAATATTCTATCAAAAAGATTCGGGAATCCGACAGGCAAAAATGTCGAACTGACACATTCCCAGCTCGTACAGTTTCATTAGATTTGTCTGTTTGGAATTCAGCTGAGAAACCACAATACGCTGGCACAATGGACTGAATAATGGCGAATGACTTGTTGAGACCTAAATCCATCCGCGGAGTAGTTATATACTCTTTTAAATGTACTTGAGTGACGGTATTTTAGTTTGTTTTATTTCATCAATCCGCCGCGGCCTCGATCGTGTTATCGAGGTGTCGATATCCCCATGGCTCGTTCTCATTGGTTTATTTACTATAACAGTTATCAAAAATATTCGTGCTCTCAACCTTTTAACCTTTTAATCGGTAGGGGAGAGTGGGTTACGGTGAATCAAGGGGCACAGTGAATAAACTGCTGTATCAGTCTCTGTTTTGGCCTCACAAACGTAGAAAATAGATAGGCGCAAGTTATTTACATTGCTCCCGCGCTGAACCAATCTCCGCTGCGCTACGATGGGAGATGTTCATGTTACCACGGTACGCCCACAAAGTGAGTACGGAAGTAGTTTTTTACTACTTTTAAAATTTATATTGCATGGATGTGAGTCTATATTCCGAATATGTTCATATTTTCTTATTATAATTATTATTTCTATTGATCATTTATTCAATCTCTTTCTCTCTTAAGTATAGGTCACAGCTGATAGCAATTCATTGTGCTCCACAGAGGCGTACTTGGATTTCTTTAGCATGATAACGTTTCATTTCATCTTGTTTTTTTAAGGTTCCAAAATGCCACGAATCCCTGAACGGAACATCAATTGGACTCGATTGTAGATTGGCTCGATTTGTAGTTGAATAACACATACAGATTATTTGAAAAACAAGAGACGAGCGTCATTTAGACAATAAATAATGAGCCGATGAAAAGAAGTGGTTCACTGTTACCCAATATCCCCTAACTATATCAATAGCGATTCACCCTAGCTTCGCTTAGACCGTGAAGATTAGTCCTCCAAACATCTTGCCACAAAGCATTCATTCGCCGAGTGATTTCAAATAATTAAAAATAAGCAACGGATCTGTCAGCCCGTATCCAAATATATAAATAAAGTATTTGTGCTTTTCGATTCAGACGTTCATAGAATTAGAGATCGTAAGGATACAAAGTTTTACGCTGTCCAGTGTAAGATTAATGTAATACACAACGTTACACTATTCTGGATCGCGCGTGGGTAAGTATTTTACGTAGAACACATCAAGTTACGCCCGCAGGATGACGGACAGCTACTGGACTGTTATTGCCATACGACAGCGCGAGTGCGACAGAGTGAATGTGACTCAGAAAGAGTGTTACTTGACTTTCTCCCTACTACTTGCTTTGAATAAACTTCGGCAACTAATAACTTAAAATTGATTTGCTATACTTATTTCAATGAAGACCACTAGTCATGATGCTGATGCATGATTTCTTAAATATTTATGATTCAGAATCACGACGCAGATCAGCGGTCTACAATCCCTCGCGGCTTCGCTTCATCAGCAAGTAAGTACGAGACACACAAATAATTGTAGCTTATATATTACTATTACTAGCTGCGCGCGCGCCTCGTTGCAGTGGACCACTGTCTTAAAAATAGCCCAACCATTGTCGATAAATGTCTGTCTTCTTCTTATTTTTTAACCCCCGACGAAAAAAGAGGCGTGTTTAAACGTGTGTATCTATCTGTGGCATCGTAGCGCTCAAGCGGATGACTCGATTATAATTTAGTTTTCCGACAGGATACATTTTGGAACTGGCCTTTTGATATTTTCCCTGGTTTCGGTGTAACTGAGATCACCCCAGTCCATACGGCACGTACATGAAGGACGGTAGGTACCCATAGCACAAGCATTACTGAGTTTGCAACCATACAGTTGGTGTGTTAGTCTGGCGATATTTATTTATTTCTTAAGTATGAGCAACCGCTGTCCAATTATAGTGGAATTATATTACCCAGATGTTTCTGCGCGCTGCCCGAACGAACTGTTACCTACATTGAATTCAGAGACGTCCAAAGGGCGTAGCACATAATTAAAAAAATATGTTAAATGCTCAGAAACAGCTCAGTTACATCTTGACGTGGTTGCGTTTCAGTTGCAGGATGAGGGCGTGTCTCGTGCTGTGCGTGGCGGCGGCGCTCGTCGGCGCTGCGCGCGCCGAGTGTGACGCCTGCCTAGAGGGGAGCTGTTACAGGAAGCACAGCTTCCTCGAGTCAGAGAAAATTGGATTTTTTTTAGACATTGACAGGAGCAGGAACATACTGTATAGTAAAATCGGATCTGCATTAAAGCATTGTCAACTAGACACCGGTTTGTGCAACACCACAACATTCGAAAATTGGGACATATATTGGCTGACTGTGGACCAGCGCACTGGTAATTATTACGGTATACTATTCGATGGTCATATTAGTCTTTACAAATTGAATCTTGTTAGTAAAGGTAAGACATTACTGCTTCGTGGTGAAGTGTATCGCATACTATTCAAAGATAAAATTTACTATGCGCCTTATGGCGACGGTATCTTCACCTTTGAGGACGGAGAGAAACGAGTAGTTGCCGGGACGGAGGAATATAATGTCGATTACTTTGTTGTTGATAAAAATTACAATATTTATTTTAAAACCCTATCTGAAAATTATATAATACGAAGGGTGAGTAAAGGAGTGGTTGACCGGACTATACATTCGGACAGCAGCAGTGTCTTTATGACAACCGACGCGGACGGCAATGCCGTGTTCATTAATCCAAAGTCCCACGCTGTGTATAGAGACACAGACAGCCAACTAATCAAGTTTGGTGTCCTCAACGATAATATATTTTATAATGATTGGTATATACCAACATTTTTTGACAGAGACAACAATATTATTTATCAAGATAACTCTAAGCATGGTTTCCATTTGAAGCGAGATGGAGACGTTAAGTGCACGTATTCTATTTCGCAAAATACACCGATTATTACTAAGACCGCTGAAAGCACATCTGCATATAGTATTGAGTCGAATACAAGAACACCTGATGGAAATACCAAGAACTTTGATGACATGTATCCCAGTACACCTGCTGCTGAGTCCACAGCCAGTACACCTGCTGAGAGCGGTGCCAGCCCCTCCGGAACACCTCACCAGCGAGCCAATGATACATGACATGAACAGCAGAGCAGGTGCCGCTGTCCGTGATCCAAGTTGCCAAATATCACGATCAAATTGGAGTTTAATTGATTAATTTGTTTGTCACGCTCTCATTTATTATTTTTTCGAAACTTAATGTAATATATGTGTATATTTAAAATGATTTTATTTGAGATGTCATCTTTTTAATGTACCAATTGCACCAAATTATTTAAGTAAACAGGTTGGCATACTGGAATTAACACTTCAGTTAGTAGTAGTTAGTTTATATTGTTTTCTTATATTTACGGGAATATTACACATTGAAATAAAACTATTTTACGGATTCTGTCGCGTTTATTTACTTTTTATGTTCCCGGCTGCTTTACAGCTAACATGGTCACAGGGGGGACTGATGTGTTAGACGTCCTGATCTCATAGTTAATAACTGGGTACCCTCATATTTAACGTATAAGTATTTAATATATATACTTAATGCTTTGTGTATAATTTATATTTAATGCTTTGAGTTTTTCTTCCCGGAGAAGTTAGGTATACATATGCGTACCATATTGGGTGAGATTTATTAAATCCTTTAAATAAGTAAATAGTACTCAACCCGTTTCGCCGCATTGGGTCCGATAAACCACCGCCTACACGTGGGTGCATTGCAGAGCACCTATGAACGAAAGGTGTAATGTATATTTGATGGGTTCCATAAACTCACTTACATACTATAATTTTTTGAATTGTCCAGACGGGAACCAGACCTGCAACCACCCGGTATATATATCTATGGGCCTCTGATGCCAGATTATAAACGAATAAATAAAATAAATAATATTTTTAACACACTATTTCGATGTGAAAGGTCTGAAGCAAATCGGTGAACGAATGAATGAATGTTTTGTGTGATTACCTAACTGGTTGCAGACTGAGGACAATGTTACCCAATAATATTTCAAAAAAGTAATCACAGACAAAAGTTATATATTAGAAAGTACTAATATATCATTGATGTAACCACACCGCGACGCTTAGTATTGTGAAAGCATGCAGCACTGTCGGGTCATCCCCATTCTTATTCGAATGGAGCCAGTGTTGCCAACTATGTGGAAAATGAATTTAACATTTTCTTAGTCGAAATAAAATATCGTTAACGTTGTAATGGAAAAAAATCGACGAGGCACCTTATGTTAAGCAATCATCGGAGCCCAAATTTATTTATTTATTTGATAACCAACAGTGTACACAAAAGTTGCATCTTAACATTATTTCCATAAAGTAAAGCCAATAACAAAGCTCGCGGTATAAAACAATAGAAGTTTGTTGGTGATGTATTACACAATTGCTTGACCTGAGAGCAAACTCTGAATCAATAAACGATTTTTAAAATAATAGTGTTTTCATGTCTACGCATTGCTTTTATAATTTCAATGTACAAGCAACACAGGATGACGGCACCAACCAAAAAATGTATCTAGAATCTATAATATGGGCATTGATGTGGACACACAAGTTTCGAAAATGTTTGAACCGGCTTACAAAAAGAGCTATGTGGGCTGTATATAAGAGATCGCGCGACAGGCGCCATATGCATTACTTAACGGCGGCTCGGTTCGATTCCTGTCAGGGTAAATTTCGGAAATGGCCTCTTCGTAGTTTTCCCTAGTCTGGGTGTCACTGGGATGCCCCCAGTCGATTGTACGGTACCATACAGTTGGTGTGTGCGTCACTACACGTCCGAGAAAAGAGTGAGTGTGAGTTTTTATATATTTAATCTGATTTATCTCCCAGGCCTCCCCATCCCCCCACCATCACTTCGAACGAATAGCTAACTTGTAGGCTTGGTTAACGGCAACTGCTTAACATCAGGCGGGTCGTCCGCTCGTCTGCTGTCTTTATTATTTTTAATATTACTAGCAATATAAGTTTATCACATTACCAATAATCCCGTTAGCCCCTCCAGCTACGAGGGCGGCCCCGCTAACCACTAAGGCTTTCGACGCCATTATGGGATATAATATAAAGAAATACGAAATTACCATATTATCCGAGGTTTTGCAACATTTATCTTTATTCCCGTCGCATTGAGAGGGAGTGTGTCCGGTGCGATGGCAGCGGCCTCGTCCCCACTATATCGCGGCTTAAACTCAATCGCGGTATGGAAGACCTGAGGGTGCGAATGCAAGCGCGATATATCACTCATTATATAAAGTGTTATTTTAATAATGTACATATTATAAGGTGCCTTAGTAAATGCTTAAGATGGTGGGTCCATCTCACAAAAAATAATCTGATGGGTTTCTTCCTTTGATGAAACCACTCGCTACCAACCATCAGAATATATAATAATAATAAATAAATCCATTTATTTCAGGCAAATACCCAAATTAAATTAACATTACAAAACACAATAACAAATAAATAAAAAAATCAATAAAATCGAAATCAAATTAAATTACAATAGCATTAAATAAAATAAAAAACAATTACATTAGGTCACATTAAGTTGCACCGTATTCAATCAACAATCGACAATTTGTGTTACGATATATAATATAATTATTAGGTATATTGCATTATATTATACTAGTGCACCAAGGTACTAAAATAAATAGTTAATAATATTAATACCATTATTATTTTTTGTGGTATGTTCATCATCCTTATCATTATTAGCTAAGTCGCCCTGCAAGATACCGTGCGTTATTAAAATAATACGAGTATCTAATTCTTCACGTGGTTGCGTTTCAGTTGCAGGATGAGGGCGCGTCTCGTGCTGTGCGTGGTGGCGGCGCTCGTCGGCGTTGCGCGCGCTGAGTGCGGCGCCTGCATCGACAGGCGGTGTTACCGGAAGCACCGCCTGCGCGTGTCCGCGGACTTCAGTTGGCCACTGGACATCGACAGGGACACGAACATATTGCATGTTTCAGACGGAGACACATTCATACAGTGTCAACTTGACACAAGGCGGTGCGACGCCATGAGCCACACATGGGGCGTACGGCGGCTGACCGTGGACCAACACACTGGCGATACCTACGGTATAATTGTCGACGATACGGGAAGTTTTAATCTCTACAAATTAGATCTTATTCATCCCGAAAGGGAACTGCTGGTTCGAGGCGGAGTGTATCACATAGCATTCAAAGATAAACTTTACTATGTTGATTATGGCGACGGTATCCACACGTTTGAGGACGGAGTGTCGCGAGCAGTCGCTGGAACGGAGGGATATGATGCCCACAGTTTTATTGTTGATAAAAATGACGACATATATTTTGAATCTATATGGAACAGTAGTTATATTATAAGAAGGTTGAGTGAAGGAGTGATTGACTGGACTGTGTATTCGGACAGCAGGTGCTTGATGACAACTGACAGGGATGACAATGCCGTGCTCGTTGATAAGAAGACACGCGCTGTATTTAGAGCGACAGATGGGCAACTGGTCGAGGTCGGAGCGATCAGGGATTTGGCATATTACACACATGTGTTTGACAAGCTGTTGTTTGACAGAGACAACAATATAATTTATAAAAATTACCCCAACTATTATTTCTATTTGAAGCGAGATAGAGACACTACTTGCACGATTTCTATTTCACGAGATAATAATATAAGGATAATTACTGAGACTATTAGAAGTACAGAGAAATACAATGCCAATTATTTGACTTCAACTACAGCAACTTATTCTAATATTGGGACGACTATGAGCAGTATACTTCATGGAAATACTGAGGGCAATGATGCCATGTCCTCAGATACATCT
Source organism: Notodonta ziczac (assembly GCA_918843915.1). Classification (NCBI taxonomy): domain Eukaryota; kingdom Metazoa; phylum Arthropoda; class Insecta; order Lepidoptera; family Notodontidae; genus Notodonta; species Notodonta ziczac. Next base: position 3,822,403 of record OU974064.1, read on the forward strand.
GTTCCTCAGTCCCCAACGAGCAGTACATCTGATGGAAATACAGAGAGCAATGATGCCATGTCCTCAGATACACCTGCTCCTCGGTCCTCAACGAGCAGTACACCTGATGGAAATACTGAAGGCAATGATGCCAAGTCCTCAGTTACACCTGCTCTTCAGTCCTCAACGAGCAGTTCACCTGATGGAAATACTGAGGGCAATGATGCCATGTCCTCAGGTACACCTGCTCTTCAGTCCCCAACGAGCAGTTCACCTGATGGAAATACTGAGGGCAATGATGCCATGTCCTCAGGTACACCTGCTCCTCAGTCCTCAACGAGCAGTTCACCTGATGGAAATACTGAGGGCAATGATGCCATGTCCTCAGATACACCTGCTCCCCAGTCCTCAACGAGCAGTACACCTGATGGAAATACTGAGGGCAATGATGCCATGTCCTCAGATACACCTGCTCCTGAGTCCTCAACGAGCAGTTCACCTGATGGAAATACTGAGGGCAATGATGCCATGTCCTCAGATACACCTGATGGAAATACTGAGGGCAATAATGCCATGTCCTCAAATACACCTGCTCCTCAGTCCCCAACGAGCAGTACACCTGATGAAAATACTGAGGACTATAACGATATGTCTCCAAGTACACCTGCGGCTGTGTCTGCGGCCGACACACCTGACGAGAGTAGTGCCAGCACCTCCGGAGCACCCGAAACAACAAGTCCCTAACACAGGACATGAACAGCTGAGCAGTTGAAAGTTACTGTGTGTGTGTGCGTGTGTCTACAATTGCCAAAAGTGGTTAAAACCGACCTATGCCTGAACATAGGTTGCGAAGCGCCGTATCAAATAAAGCACCTTTCTCAGCAAATGCTTAACTGAGCAATCGCATATATCTGACAATTATTTTTTGTCAAAGTCTATTATTACAAAAATTTATTTGGTGTTTCGTATCAGTTAGTAAATTAGTAATGTTTGTTTTTTAGTTGGTATAGTATATAAGATTTATGTAATTAAATATTTGCAAGTTTTTAAATTGCAGTCTACAGTATATTTAATATAATGCAGTTCTGATGATAGACGACAAACTATTTTCTTCGTAATTTCTAAGCAAAACATTAGCGAAAGTTCTTAAACGTAACTTTTTTGCAATACCTAGTAACCTTTTCAGTATATTTTACTAAACGAGTTATAAATCTTTGATGTAATTCCAACTTTTTTAAATAAATATTTGGTACTACAATTCCTACTTATATATATATTATAAATGCGAAAGTTTGTGAGTGTGGATGTATGTTTGTTACTCTTTCACGCAAAAACTACTGAACGGATTTGGATACAATTTGGAACACAGATATTTTATAACCTGGATTAACACATAGAATACTTTATTGAAGTCTGAGCGGACGAAGTCGCGGGCAGAAACTAGTATAATAATATAATTATGATATGCTGTCGAGTTTTTTCCTCATTGTATGAAGCTGAATTTTTGAATCGTACTAACACATGAAAATAATAATTCTGTAAGTTTTCCTTCCCGGAGAAGTTAGTTATATGTTTAAGTACCATATCTTTTTGGTAAAATTTATTACATTGAGAATAGAAATAGGAATATCGGATATTTTGGTAATTATTTAGAAAGACAACTGATGACAACACATGAGAGGGCTTAAGGATTCTCAAAAACGGTATACTCATCTGTCTCGCTTTAACGCGCGTACGCAGTATACTTTTTCTTTTCCCTTATAAATAAATAATAAATATCGCCAGACGAACACACTACCTGTATGGTCCCAAACTAAGCAATGCTTGTACCATGGGTACCGGATTACGGACTGGGGGTGATCCCAGTGACACCCAGACCTGGGCATATTACGAAAAGGCCATTTCCGAAATTTGCCCCGGCGGTATCGAACCTGCAACCACCATGTGCAGTGAGCCGAGCGGCTTACGCTCGAACCACTGCGCCAAGCGGTCGTCAACCGTCGTTTCTGCGCCCGATCTCTCTTGGTCGTAGCCGACAGCTGTTGAATATAGTTTCATACCTAGAACGTTTGAAGGACAATCGTGCTGTCTCGCTGCTTACCTGAAACAGAGAGAGAACCCAAGTTAATGCGATACCTACTTGAGATATCAAACCTTTTGATTTGACAGGAATAAAACACTGGAAACGCTACTACTGAATGATTCCAATAATAAATACTAATGCATACGTATAGGTACTCGTATGAGTATATTCTGGACTTGTTAAACACCTAAAAAGAGGTTCGGTAGCTTATTTAAGTACTATTTTTTTGTACAAACGTCTACTCACCTAAACAACCGGTGTGAAGTTGGCGGCCTAAAGTTGGCGGCCCTTCATAACCCGACAAAATTAAAATGTTCGAAAATATTATCCTACTAATATTATAAATGTGAAAGTTTGTGAGTGTGGATGTATGTATGTATGTATGAATGTATGTATGTTTGTTACTCCTTCACGCAAAAACTACTGAACGGATTTGGATCAAATTTGGAACACAGATAGTTTATAACCGGGATTAACATATAGGATACTTTTTACCCGATAATCCCGAAATTTTTGTTACGTTAAATACTACGCGGACGAAGTCCGTGGGCACAGCTAGTTTGAAATAATATGAAAGAAAATCTCTGTACACGCTAAACTAAGGGAAATAGAAAAACTGTGGTATCCTAGGGCGGACAATTTTCACAATAAAACTATTTTTAAACGGTTTTCGTACATTTATTCATATCGAGTCTTGCGATGGAACTTCAACTACTTCTACCCAACAGATTTTCTTAAAACTTTGCTCACGGATGCGGTCATCAAAAAATAATGATATAATAATATTATAAATCTTGGATTATGAAATCTTGATGCTGCAGGGATACTGCCTGCCTATATCTTGAGTCTGGTAAAAATTTGGTCACTTTTTTCGGGTACAGACAACCCCAAAAGCCGTTATGCAAGGGGTTGCTTGAGGGGTCGTTGGAAAGCTTATGAGACAAGGAACACGCACGCATAAGCCACAAAGTGATACCTAGCTCAGTATAAGCACTAGGAGTCGAGACTCAAAACATAAAAATCTATTGATTTTTTTTCACACTTTTCCGACAAGACAACCCCTAAGGACGGTTTGCAAGGGGTTGTTTGAGGGCTCGTTGGAAAGCTCATGAGACAAGGAACACGCACACATAAGCCACAAAGTGATACCTAGCTCAGTTTCAGAAATACATGTCTAGACAAAAGTAGCAGCTGAAATTTTACCATACTTTTCGGACTTGGGACCAGACAACCCCCAAGGACGGTTCGCAAGGGGTTGTTTGAGGGCTCGATGGAAAGCTAATGGGAAAAGGAACACGCACGCATAAACCACAAAGTGATACCTAGCTCAGTTACAGAAATGCATGTCTAGACAAAAGTAGCAGCTGAAATTTTACCTTACTTTTCGGACTTGGGTCCAGACAAGCCCCAAGGACGGTTCGCAAGGGGTTGTTTGAGGACTCGTTGAAAAGCACATGAGACAAGGAACACGCACGCATAAGTAACAAATTGATACCTAGCTCAGTTTAAGTACTAGGAATCGAGACTCAAAACATAAAAATCTATAGAATTTTTTTCACTTTTTTTCCGACAAGACAACCCCTAAGGACGGTTTGCAAGGGGTTGTTTGAGGGCTCGTTAGAAAGCTCATGAGACAAGAAACACGCACGCATAAGCCACAAAGTGATACCTAGCTCAGTATAAGCACTAGGAGTCGAGACTCAAAACATAAAAATCTATTGATTTTTTTTCACACTTTTCCGACAAGACAACCCCTAAGGACGGTTTGCAAGGGGTTGTTTGAGGGCTCGTTGGAAAGCTCATGAGACAAGGAACACGCACACATAAGCCACAAAGTGATACCTAGCTCAGTTTCAGAAATACATGTCTAGACAAAAGTAGCAGCTGAAATTTTACCATACTTTTCGGACTTGGGACCAGACAACCTCCAAGGACGGTTCGCAAGGGGTTGTTTGAGGGCTCGATGGAAAGCTAATGGGAAAAGGAACACGCACGCATAAACCACAAAGTGATACCTAGCTCAGTTACAGAAATACATGTCTAGACAAAAGTAGCAGCTGAAATTTTACCTTACTTTTCGGACTTGGGTCCAGACAAGCCCCAAGGACGGTTCGCAAGGGGTTGTTTGAGGACTCGTTGAAAAGCACATGAGACAAGGAACACGCACGCATAAGTAACAAATTGATACCTAGCTCAGTTTAAGTACTAGGAATCGAGACTCAAAACATAAAAATCTATAGAATTTTTGTCACTTTTTTTCCGACAAGACAACCCCTAAGGACGGTTTGCAAGGGGTTGTTTGAGGGCTCGTTAGAAAGCTCATGAGACAAGAAACACGCACGCATAAGCCACAAAGTGATACCTAGCTCAGTTTCAGAAATACATGTCTAGACAAAAGTAGCAGCTGAAATTTTACCATACTTTTCGGACTTGGGACCAGACAACCCCCAAGGACGGTTCGCAAGGGGTTGTTTGAGGGCTCGATGGAAAGCTAATGAGAAAAGGAACACGCACGCATAAACCACAAAGTGATACCTAGCTCAGTTACAGAAATACATGTCTAGACAAAAGTAGCAGCTGAAATTTTACCATACTTTTCGGACTTGGGACCAGACTACCCCGAAGGACGGTTCGCAAGGGGTTGTTTGAGGGCTCGATGGAAAGCTCATGAGACAAGGAACACGCACACATAAGCCACAAAGTGATACCTAGCTCAGTATAAGCACTAGGAGTCGAGACTCAAAACATAAAAATCTATTGAATTTTTTTCCCTTTTTTTCCGACAAGACAACCCCTAAGGACGGTTCGCAAGGGGTTGTTTGAGGGCTCGTTAGAAAGCTCATAAGACAAGAAACACGCACGCATAAGCCACAAAGTGATACCTAGCTAAGTTTCAGAAATACATGTCTAGACAAAAGTAGCAGCTGAAATTTTACCATACTTTTCGGACTTGGGACCAGACTACCCCGAAGGACGGTTCGCAAGGGGTTGTTTGAGGGCTCGATGGAAAGCTCATGAGACAAGAAACACGCACGCATAAGCCACAAAGTGATACCTAGCTCAGTATAAGCACTAGGAGTCGAGACTCAAAACATAGAAATCTATTGATTTTTTTTCACACTTTTCCGTCAAGACAACCCCTAAGGACGGTTCGCAAGGGGTTGTTTGAGGGCTCGTTGGAAAGCTCATGAGACAAGGAACACGCACACATAAGCCACAAAGTGATACCTAGCTCAGTATAAGCACTAGGAGTCGAGACTCAAAACATAAAAATCTTTTGAATTTTTTTCACTTTTTTTCCGACAAGACAACCCCTAAGGACGGTTCGCAAGGGGTTTTCTGAGGGCTCGTTAGAAAGCTCATGAGACAAGAAACACGCACGCATAAGCCACAAAGTGATACCTAGCTCAGTTTCAGAAATACATGTCTAGACAAAAGTAGCAGCTGAAATTTTACCATACTTTTCGGACTTGGGTCAAGACAACCCCCAAGGACGGTTCGCAAGGGGTTGTTTGAGGGCTCGTTGGAAAGCTCATGGGACAAGGAACACGCACGCATAAGCCACAAAGTGATACCTAGCTCAGTTTCAGAAATACATGTCTAGACAAAAGTAGCAGCTGAAATTTTACCATACTTTTCGGACTTGGGTCCAGACAAGCCCCAAGGACGGTTCGCAAGGGTTTGTTTGAGGGCTCGTTGGAAAGCTCATGAGACAAGGAACACGCACGCATAAGTCACAAAGTGATACCTAGCTCAGTATAAGCACTAGGAGTCGAGACTCAAAACATAGAAATCTATTGATTTTTTTTCACACTTTTCCGTCAAGACAACCCCTAAGGACGGTTCGCAAGGGGTTGTTTGAGGGCTCGTTAGAAAGCTCATGAGACAAGGAACACGCACACATAAGCCACAAAGTGATACCTAGCTCAGTATAAGCACTAGGAGTCGAGAATCAAAACATAAAAATCTATTGAATTTTTTTCCCTTTTTTTCCGACAAGACAACCACTAAGGACGGTTCGCAAGGGGTTGTTTGAGGGCTCGTTAGAAAGCTCATAAGACAAGAAACACGCACGCATAAGCCACAAAGTGATACCTAGCTCAGTTTCAGAAATACATGTCTAGACAAAAGTAGCAGCTGAAATTTTACCATACTTTTCGGACTTGGGTCCAAACAACCCCCAAGGACGGTTCGCAAGGGGTTATTTATGGGCTCACTGGAAAGCTCATGGGACAAGAAACACGCACGCTTAAATCACAAATTGATACCTAGCTCAGTTTCAGAAATACATGTCTAGACAAAAGTAGCAGCTGAAATTTTACCATACTTTTCGGACTTGGGTCCAGACAAGCCCCAAGGACGGTTCGCAAGGGTTTGTTTGAGGGCTCGTTGGAAAGCTCATGAGACAAGGAACACGCACACATAAGTCACAAAGTGATACCTATCTCAGTATAAGCACTAGGAGTCGAGACTCAAAACATAAAAATCTATTGAATTTTTTTCCCTTTTTTTCCGACAAGACAACCACTAAGGACGGTTCGCAAGGGGTTGTTTGAGGGCTCGTTAGAAAGCTCATAAGACAAGAAACACGCAAGCATAAGCCACAAAGTGATACCTAGCTCAGTTTCAGAAATACATGTCTAGACAAAAGTAGCAGCTGAAATTTTACCATACTTTTCGGACTTGGGTCCAAACAACCCCCAAGGACGGTTCGCAAGGGGTTATTTATGGGCTCACTGGAAAGCTCATGGGACAAGAAACACGCACGCTTAAATCACAAATTGATACCTAGCTCAGTTTCAGAAATACATGTCTAGACAAAAGTAGCAGCTGAAATTTTACCATACTTTTCGGACTTGGGTCCAGACAAGCCCCAAGGACGGTTCGCAAGGGTTTGTTTGAGGGCTCGTTGGAAAGCACATGAGACAAGGAACACGCACGCATAAGTAACAAATTGATACCTAGCTCAGTTTAAGTAGTAGGAATCGAGACTCAAAACATAAAAATCTATTGAATTTTTTTCCCTTTTTTTCCGACAAGACAACCCCTAAGGACGGTTCGCAAGGGGTTGTTTGAGGGCTCGTTAGAAAGCTCATGAGACAAGAAACACGCACGTGATAGATTATGCGAAAATATATTTGAAGCTTTATATTTTTGCGGTGCTTACTATACATAGTGTCTATTGACATAAATGAAACCCTCGAATTGTCTTGAAGCAGTGTCTTTTATTTGATGAATTTAGAATAACATTTGGTTAACACGAACGGAGCGTAGTTAATGGCACAATGGCCGTTAGAAGAAAAAAAATATATATTAAAAATTAGCAGGTAGCTATGTCATAGAAAACTCGAACGCCTGGGTCACGGTTAACTGCCGTGGCGTGTTATTAAAACCATCAGGCGCTTGCATGGAAGTTGTTAGGTTGGAGCTCGTACATCTTCCCCCCCGTTGAAAGGTTCTGCTTTCAACCTTGGAGGTCTTCCGCAGTGGGTAAGGGACATAGGCGAACCAACGGACGTCGTACGCAGCCCCTCGTAGTTTTCACGTCGGCGACGCGTGGCACTCCGTCTGGTCCAGGAAACAATCGCCAAGTCGTCCAAGACGCCAGCAGAGCGGTGGAGTGAAGTCTTCTTGTAGCAGCACAAGATCGTCTATCTTAGGTGGCATTGAGCTGGTCTTCCACTTGTGCCGCTGTTGCAATTCCGAGATGTATTCGCGTTGCCAACGCTGCCAAAAATGTTGGTGAATTTGTTCCAGTCGAGCATAGCGTTGGAGACTGTTAGGGCTGTCACTGTTCAATATAGGTGACGGCAGGGCGGTGAGAGCCCGACCAATGAGAAAGTGTCCGGGGGTAAGGCAAAGAAAGTCATTTGGAGATGGGGATAGAGGACACAAGGGTCGACTATTTAAAACGGCCTCCACTTGTGCAAATAGCGTAGACAGCTCTTCAAACGTAAGATGCGAGTTGCCCATGACTCGTTTGAGGTGAAATTTGGCAGACTTGACGCCTGCCTCCCAGATGCCGCCAAAATGAGGAGCGTAAGTAGGAGAAAATACAAAATTGATGCCTTCCTCGACGGCAAACTCGGATAGAGAAGAAGAAGTTTTGGTAAAAAAAATCGTTTAATTCCTTGGCCCCCGCGACAAAATTGCGGCCATTATCGCAAAATACTTCGCTAGGCTTGCCTCGGCGTGACACAAATCTACAAAACGTTAATATGAACGCATCCTTTGTTAGGTCACTGACACATTCCAAATGCAAGCATTTGTACCTGAGACAAATAAATAGGCATAAATATGACTTATTTAATTTAGCGCCACGTCCCTTTCTATTTAAAGTTAAAAATGGGCCGGCGAAATCCAAACCTACTGTGCGAAATGGGAAATCGGGCGTGATACGCTGTGAAGGCAAGTTTCCCATTATGGGTTGCAGCGTTCTGCCTTGCAATCTTCTGCATCTTGTGCAGTTGTGAGCAGTGCGACGAGCTAAGTGCCTGCCATTGATAGGCCAGACAAACTCACGAATTATTGCCAGAAGGGCTTGTGGGCCAGCATGCAAATGGCGTCTGTGTTCAAATTGAAAAATCAGTTTAGTTAAATGATGAGAAGCATGCAACAAAACTGGATGTTTTTTGTCAAAACTAAAATCGGATTGGTCAATTCTACCGCCAACTCTAATCACATTGTCATCCGTACTATAAAATGGAGTTAAAGATAAAATACTTGACTTAGCACTTAAAGGTCTCCGTTTCGAAAGTAGCTCGTATTCAAGCGGAAATGAGTCTAATTGAGCTAGACGGCATAAATGAAAAAATGCTTGGCTTAACTCGTCCACACTTAAAATGCCTGAAAGTCGTTTGTTTGGATGTCTTAAATTGTTTATAAATCGTAGATATAAGCGAATGATCGGCGTAATTTAGCAAAGCTAGAGTAATTGGTAAAATTAATAAACGGTTCCTTTGTAGTAGTGAGGAAAATATTTATTTTATTAACCTTAGTTTCGGGAAGATTAGATAGGTCAAGAGCATTGTCGTTATTTAAGATAGGCCAATAGGCTTCAGATTGTAATAAAAATTGTGGACCTAACCACCATAAATCAGAGTCCTGAATTTTGTCAGGATAAACCCCCCGTGATATAAGGTCAGCTGGGTTGACACCAGTCGGAACATGTCGCCAGGCGGATACTTCTGTCAACTCAGAGATTTCAGCAACTCTGTTGGCAACAAAAGTTTTTAAATTTGAGAAGTTACTGTGAAGCCAGCCTAACACAATAGAAGAGTCACACCAGTGAATTTGACGTGGTATTATAATTCGTAACGACTCGACTACTGACTTGCAAAGCCTTGCAGCCAGTAATGCAGCACATAGCTCCAGTCGAGGAATTGTGGTGGTCTTGACTGGGGCAACTTTAGACTTCGAGCATAAGAGCTTCACAGTCACCTCATTAGATGAGTTGACGGATCGCAGATACACGCAAGCTCCGTAAGCAACTTGAGAAGCGTCACTAAAGGAATGAAGTTCGATAGATATAGGGTTGTCACACAAAACACGTCTGGAAATCTTGACATCAGTTAAAGCGGGTAAAGTGTGATTAAATTTATCCCAAGCATCCTGCATATTTTTAGGGATGGGTTCATCCCATCCGAGCTTATCCAGCCATAATTGTTGCAGAATAATCTTGGTGAGTATTACGCAAGGACTTAGTAAACCCAACGGGTCGAAGATTTTGAAAGATGATGAAAGAATGGATCGTTTGGTTGAATGAAGAATGTTTGACGGTAGTTGTAATTTTATAGGAAAATGTAGTTCGTCGGTTGGTGGATTCCAACCCAACCCTAAAGTGCTGGATGAATCACTTAAAGCCAACCTGTCATTGCTATTTAGAGATGTATCATCGAAGATAGAAAATAGATTGGATTTGAATTTTCGTAAAATAAAGCAACCTTTCTTGAGTTCAGCGGATACTGATTTGTAGATGTGACGTAAGGTGTCTATATCATCGCACCCAGTAATGACGTCATCTACATAGGTATCACGCTGAATGATAGTTTTGATCAGGTCATCAGCACATTCTTCACCCAGCTGCCAGAGACACCGCGTGCTTAAATAACTGGAACTTGCCATGCCGTAAGTAACAGTATTTAACCGCAGCGTTTGGATAGGCATGCACTCTTCTTCTCTCCATAGTATGAGCTGCAGGTCACGGTCCTCCTCGCGTATTTGGACCTGGCGATACATCTTCTCGACGTCGCCGGTCAGGAGGTATTTGTGTGACCTGGCTCTAACTAATATGGAGAAAAGTGAGTCTTGCTTGTTAGGGCCTATCATAAGGATGTCGTTAACAGCCACGCCAGATGAAGAAGGTGCTGAGCCATCGAAAACGACGCGTATTTTGGTAGATTCGCTGCTATCCTTGAACACAGCATGATGACAGAGGAAATAGCTTAATGCTGGTTTGATTATAGCTGATTCAGAGAGGTGCCCTAGCTCAGCATACTCCCTTATGAACTCGACGTATTGTTGTTTGATGTGTGGTTGTCTCTTGAAACGCTTCTCTAAATTAAGAAGTCGCTTCTTGGCTAAATGATAAGAATCACCAAGAACATTAGGTGAATCCTTTAGTGGAAGACTTACTGAAAATCTACCAGACTCTAGGCGAAAGGTGTGTGACATAAAATGTCTTTCACATGCCAACTCGCTGCCACTCATGTGTAACCTTGGTGGAACTTCTTCAAGCTCCCAGAACTTGGACATATTATTGTTGATGTCATTTAGAGAAGACGTCGAGGTCATTGCATGATTGCAGTAAATATTGTTGGATTTGGGGTTTAGTGCAGTAATAGGACCAGAGACCAGCCAGCCAAACTGGGAACTTCTTAATTTAGGATTGTTAGGGCCCAAGGACTTCTCCTCGCAGCCAAGAATGTCCCAGAATAGATCGGCACCAATCAACACCTCGACTGGTGCTGGCTGATTGAAAGAAGGGTCTGCTAGCTTGATGTTGTCTGGAATATTTAAATGTTGAATGTTGAAAGTAGTGTTAGGGATATGCCCAGTTAAATCCGGTAAAATTAAGAATGATAGCGTGACCTTGAATGAAGTGTGTAATGAGTTTAATCTGGCCACGCAGGTCTCCGTAACCTGATTAAATGAATTATTGCCAATGCCTATAACATTAATTGATTTTGAGTTAGACGGTAATGAAAGTATTTGCTTAAGTGAGCTACTTATAAAGGAGGACTGGCTTCCACAGTCCAACAGAGCCCGCACGGTCCTTGCCTGATTAGTGACAGGATTCGTGATATCAATTAAAGCCGTAGACAGAAGTATATGCCTGTCCCCTTGATTAGAAAAATTCGACAAAGTCGCAGTGACAATATTGTTAGGCACATTATTATTTGCGTTAGGTAAGTGCAAAAGAGTGTTGTGCCTCCTGCGGCACTCGCGACATGGACCTAAACGACAATCTCGCACACTGTGACCATACCTTAAACAATTTGCACACAACTTAAGTTTGTTGACTTCGGCAATACGATCTGGTACACTCTTTTCTTTAAACGCGGGACATTCGTAAATCCTGTGTTTACCGTTACAAAATGCACAAGACACAGAAAACGCAGGAGTGGACTCCGCAGTACACGCGAAAGATTTACTTTGTGCACGATCATATTTTTGTGTAGAATTTGTCGGCTTCGGTGGAACAGCTGATGCCTTGTTAGGTACAGATGCACTGCGATTTAAAACTTCAAGATTGTCGGCACGTTCGATTAGAAATTTATAAAATTGTTGTAGATTAGGAATGTCGTCCAGTGTACCACGCCTCTCTTCCCACTTTGTAAGGGTACGATTGTCTAATTTACTGCAAACGATGTGTATAATTAGGACATCCCAGTTGTCGGTAAGTAGTCCCAGTGTAGACAACGCACGTAAATTTTTAGTTATGTGATCCACAAGAAAGCGAAGTGATTTTTCAGATTCTCTAGTAATTGATTGTACATTTAGCAATGAGTTTAAATGATGATTTATTAATTGACGTTTGTTGTCATAGCGTTCGCATATTAATTTCCACGCCGTTACATAGCTATCACCGGAGACCTCCAAGTTTGATATTATACGAGCCGCGTCGCCCTCTAGATAAGAGATTAAATAATGGAACTTATGCACCGCCGCGATGCGGTCGTTTTTATGCACTAGTGAAACAAATGTGTCACGGAAGTCAAGCCAGCGAAAGTATGCGCCGTCAAACTTTGGAATTTGCAGTTGTGGTAGCCGAAAACCCACTTCTGGATGGTCAAGATTACATCGAACAGTAATATTGCTATTGTCAAGTTCGCCACCAACCTCCTCGTTACGTAACTTGGCTGGGGTGTCGATAGCACGGTGATGTTTCACTAAACTTTGAGCAATAGCAATATTTGTAATAAATAGCTGCTCGATATCGTCCCGTTCATCCAATTCGCAAGACAAATTATCTGCATTCAAAACCTCTATCCGAGTTTGTAGTTCATCGAAGCGTATGGAAAGAGATTCGAATTTACTGATTCTAATTGTAACTTCATCTAATTCGAGAGGTGATAAAGATTCCTTAGTTTTAAGATCAGTTATGAAGTTTTTAAACCTTGTAATCTGGCCCTTGATTGAACTTCGTTTAACAATGCATTCTTGCAGTATTTCTTGCGAATGTCTTGCGCCGGTTTCATTCCCACTATCCTTATCCTTTCCCATTTTAGATAATTAATGTAATAAGATTGATTAATGAAGAAAGAAAAGCGAATAATGAAATTAAAGTTCGTATGTAATAGTTTAATAATTTACTATAGTATAGAAAATCTGTACGAAGTGTTTGTTGCAATAAAATGGGAATAAACTCAGCGCAATTGTTTACTTTATGTAGTTAAATAACAATACAATCTAGCTTACGTTCCTCGCTTAGCGACAGCTGACGAGACCCGGCAACGAAACAGCTGATTTGAGCCGCTACGACACGAACCAAGTCGCCGCTAACACGCGATGAGTTTTAGCTGAAAACGTCGGCAATAAAGTGTAAATAACTGGTAAAAATAGATATATAGCGTAATACTAAAGGGAAATTGAGAATTATTGACTTTAAACTTGAAAATAAACGATATATAACGGTATTTTACACTGTGACGTGGATGACTCAATACTTTTTTCAATGGTAATTTTACGACGTAATTAGGCTTAATTGATGTTTTTATTGCTGTTTGCACAATTGGACACTGCTTAGAAACGTTGTCGAGGATTTAACGAGGATAAATAGGTAGGAAATAGTATAGGAAGACACTTAACTGCACTGGCCTGGCTGCGATACGATGATGATGATATTGGAAATCGACCGGCGATGGCTGCAGTGGTTTGATCTTCAAATGTATGGTAGAAGTATTGATGAAGTGATGAAGCACTCGTTGTATCCCGTGGAAGGCAGAAAATATCCCGATGGAAGACAGTAGTTGGCTGCGGCGCAATAGATCGCTGACCGGCGTGCTGACTATCTTTCGATTTATTTTCTTCAAGTGTCCGTGAGGTCGCCAAAAAAATTTTATGTCTATTGACATAAATGAAACCCTCGAATTGTCTTGAAGCAGTGTCTTTTATTTGATGAATTTAGAATAACATTTGGTTAACACGAACGGAGCGTAGTTAATGGCACAATGGCCGTTAGAAGAAAAAAAATATATATTAAAAATTAGCAGGTAGCTATGTCATAGAAAACTCGAACGCCTGGGTCACGGTTAACTGCCGTGGCGTGTTATTAAAACCATCAGGCGCTTGCATGGAAGTTGTTAGGTTGGAGCTCGTACACATAGATAAATATGAATTATTGTATATTTATGTAGTAATAAAATATTTCCGGAATTATTGATAACTCTGGTAGCAATAATATACAATAATGACGTTAGAATGTGAACACGTGGTCTCTCGGCGTTGCTCGTTCGACAGTATAAAAGAGGCGTAATCAAGCGACAAGGGGCATTCTGTATTCGACCGCCGGACCGAACGGAGCTCCAACAAAGACCAATTGTTACAAGTTAAGTATACAGTTTTCTTATACCAAAAAGTAATTAAATTAAGTGTTATGGTGTATAATTATGGGTATATTATTTGTGATTATGTATATATGTGTACAGGCTTGACAACTAGACAAGGTTGGCTAGTTGGTCATAATCTGATAAATTATTGAAATTATAAAATAAGTATGTACCCAATTTTGTGTGTGTTTTCTTTTATTCTTTTATTTAGAACTGTGGGTAGTCTCAAGTTTAAATCAATATGCAAAACATTCAATAAAAATTTAAGTAAAACAGTTCCTTTTATTTATTCTATTTCATATCGTTTATATATTCGTTAATAAAATAAATAAAAATTAGAGAGATATTGCATAGTAACAAAGTATGATATAAACGTAGCATATACTTAATTCTAAATAATATATTTGTATGTATAAATGAGATTTAAAGTGATATATATAATTTCTTATTCTTACACACGCATAAGCCACAAAGTGATACCTAGCTCAGTATAACCACTACGAATCGAGACTCCAAAAACTTAAAAATCTATTGAATTTTTTTCACACTTTTCCGACAAGACAACCCCTAAGGACGGTTCGCAAGGGGTTGTTTGAGGGCTCGTTGGATAGCTCATGAGACAAGGAACACGCATTATTTTCCGTGAGCAAAGAAAATCTGTTGGGTAGAAGTAGTTGAAGTTCCATCGCAAGACTCGATATGAATAAATGTACGAAAACCGTTTAAAAATAGTTTTATTGTGAAAACTGTCCGCCCTAGGATGCCACAGTTTTTCTATTTCCCTTAGTTTAGCGCGTACAGAGATTTTCTTTCATATTATTTCAAATAATATTTTCGAACATTTTAATTTTGTCGGGTTATGAAGGGCCGCCAACTTTAGGCCGCCAACTTCACACCGGTACCTAAACATACAAGAAACAAACAACACACAAGACAACTCTTGATGATTAAACAATTTTGTAAAGTTTTTTTTTTTAAATAGCCTAGTCAGTGAACAAGCGTACGGTGTTAAGCAGTTACTGAAGCCTATAGATGCTTGAAATGCCAAAATATATGTTTCGCACTTTGCTGAACTGAAGAGATGTAGGACAGTAGGCTGGGAAAGGCCGGTAGACCAACCCTCCTGCTGGACTACCGGCTCTCATTCATAACACGAGAAGCTTCTATAATAGGTATTTGACGCCAACCTTCTGTGAGAGGGGGGTACTAGTACTACTTAACATTTATTCGGGTTTTACAGAAACGTTATGATCTCACTAATTATTATTGATCACGTGTGAGTCAGCTAGCCATCGACGTGAAATCAACTAATTTGTCCTGTGTACGCGTTGATTGGGAATCCTAACCACTGAATTTGAGTAAAAACAGGAAATGGCTATCGTAGGGGAAGCTGTTTTATATTTCCATAATTAATAAACGGCCAGGCTCGAGGGACTCGCACAATGCAGGGTTCCGTAGTGTTGCACTGTGCCATCTGTCAGTGACGCTATTTTTATACTACGATAGGACAACTTCTTAGGTATGTACCTCTACTTACTTGAATTGGCTCCGATTCCAAACGAAATAAATTGTAAGGTATTTAGTTATTTCTAGCTTTTAAGAGCAACCCGATTTTTTGAAGTCGTTTTCATTTAAATATATTTCCTCACGGAATTGTGCCTGCATCGCTTACGAAGTGAAAAGGTTTTGTGGGAATGAGATTTGCAATTAAAACTAGGAAACCCAGAGGAGCAAGCCGGGGTTTGAACCTGCACACCTGTTGGTCAAAGCGTCCATTCGACCACCTATCTATCACTGCTTAAAGTAATTTCCAGTGCTAGTTCTAACTATTAACTAGTAACAAAGGTAATTGCAATTTTTTAGGTGTGATCCTAAAATGGTTCTTTGACGGACACAACGTAACCTTAAACCTGTGGTTAAGCCGTGTTTGTTAAGGAAAAATATTCATGATGAATTTATATTTTAAATAAGCCGATATGATATGGCCATAAAAGTCCATACGTGAAGTGTGTCCGGTAAACGTTCCGGCCCTTAAAATATTGTATAAAGCTCCTGGCCGCGCCCTACATCAGTTAATTGTGCTTCAGCAGCGAGGTGAGTTCCATCATTTTATTTATTCCCGTGTGTCTTAAGAGATTTTTTTTTCAGGCGTTCAGTGTTATTTTGCTGCATTCCGTTTACTTGTTCATTTTACATCTTGCTGTGGATATTGAAACCACATCTCGCTTCTCATGAAACTCACCGAGTGAGAGCAGGTTCGATTCCCGTCAAAGTTAATTTTAAAAAATGCCTTTTTTGTATTTTCACTGGTCTGGGTGTCACTGAGATCGCCCCAGTGCATGGTACGACAGCTACTTTGCAAACATATAGTTGGTGTATTAGTCTGGCGATAATTATTCATTTATTAAATATGTGCGAGCATACGCAATTCAATAGCATAACCATTCCAAGATAAAATAATCCAATAGAAGATATAACAGGATCAGATAACCCCGTTGTATCTGCTGGCTGCCAGAAAGAACTGTTACCCACATTAAATACAGAGACGTCCAAAAGGCGTACTTAGCACATATTTTAAGCTTGACATGGTTGCGTTTCAGTTGCAGGATGAGGGCGTGTCTCGTGCTGTGCGTGGCGGCGGCGCTCGTCGGCGCTGCGTGCGCCGAGTGTGACGCCTGCCTAAAGGGGAGCTGCTACCGGAAGCACAGCTTGCTCGAGTCAGAGGAATTTGGATCGTTTGTAGACATTGACAGGAGCAGGAATATGTTGTATAGTTACATCGACTCTAAAATTAAACAGTGTCAACTAGACACTGGTCTGTGCAACACCACGACACTCGACCCGTGGTACATGCATGGGTTGACTGTGGACCAGCGCACTCAGGATTACTACGGTATACTTTTCATGGATGAACTGAACAAATTGGATATTGTTAATAGAAATAACACATTACTGGTTTGTGATGTGACTCGTATACTATTCATAGATAAACTTTACTTTACATCTTATGGCGATGGAATCTTCACGTATGAGGACGGGGAGTCACGAGTAGTTAGCGGAACAGAAGGATATTATGTCCCTTATTTCATTGTCGATAAGAATAACAATATTTATTTTAAAAACAAGACTGAAGATAATATTATACGAAGGGTGAGTAAAGGAGCGGTTGATCGAACTATACATTTTGACAGCAGCAGTATCTTGATGACAACGGACGCAGACGGCAATGCCGTGTTCATTAATCCGGAATCCCATGCTCTGTATAGAGACATAGACGGCCAACTAGCCGAGTTCGGTGCTATTAATGATGAAATAGATTGGTATAAACCATTTTTGTTTGACAGAGAGAACAATGTAATTTATAACAATAACTCGAACAATTATTTTCATTTGAAGCGAGATGAAAACATTAATTGCAAGTATTCTGTTTCGCAAAGTATAGTATTTATTACTGAGGCCGTTGTAAGCACACCTGCTGCTGAGTATACAGCTAGTACACGCGATGAGAGTGGAGCCAGCGCCTCCAGATCACGTGATCAGCGAGCCAATTATTTATTTGTTTATTTCTTTCTCTCTTTATTAAAACTCAGTTATGATATCATAGACAGATAACGTCAAAGGAGATGTTTAGACAGATGATGATGAGGGAGAAGAACAGCGGAGCAGGTGCATCTGTCCGTGTCCCAAGTTGCCAAAATAAATTAGTATGTAATAAGTCAACTCCACTTTGATCGTGATATTTAGGTTAAAGAAGAAACTATTCGGAGAATTAAATTAAATATAAACAATGTATGTAATTACCTTTTTGTAAATAAATTTCTTATCACACACTGTTTATCGTTAATATATTTGTATAATTTTTTAGGGTTCCGTAGTCCCTACGAGGAACCCTTATAAGATCATCCAGTCTGTCCGTCCGTCTGTCTGTCCCGGCCTGTCACAGGGTCATAACTTCTACAGTTTCTGACGGAAGTTTATGTGATTTGGTACAACAATACTTTAGGAGTAGATCTCGCTTCCAAAAATATAAAATGTAGCAAAATAACTGTTTTTGAGGTACCTCCCCAAACATTGAAAGAGGGGTTATTTTTTGTTGTTGTTCCATCATGTAAGCTATCGTTTAAAGGTCTTTTCAAATGAAATCGTGTTTTTATACAATAAATTATCATAAAATAAATCCGTTTTCGAGATTTTTTGCTTTTAAAGATTTAATCAAAATTTCCGTAATGAATGCCGCCACTTCTTAATAATTATAATAATAATAATTTAGCCCTTTTGACGTCCCACTCCTGGGCACGGGCCTCCCCTCAACACGAGGGGGATTCAGGCCATAATCCACCATGCTGGCCCAGTGCGGGTTGGCGGATTTCACATGTCTTTCGAAAATTGGTTAGATCTTCTAAGACGTGCAGGTTTCCTCACGATGTTTTCCTTCACCGTAAGCAAGTGATAATCATATAGAAATTATGATTCCCACATAGATTTCGAAAAATCCAGAGGTGCGAGCCGGGGTTTGATCCAAGACCTGGTGCCCGCAAGACGCGTGCTTTAACCAATCGGCTATCACTGCTATTCTTACACTTCTTAAATTTTTCTATTGTAAAAACATGAATATGATTATTCAGACGAAATTGGATACATTGTTAATAAATTCCAATTAAATAACAGTAATAAATGTATGTTTTATGTTCATTAGTGTATTTCTTAGTATTGAAGGTGTCAGTGTCGGTGAGTTACGTTCTATTGGTGTCTACCAGTGATGTGATAAGATGGCGGCTGACCACGTCCGGGACCGGTGATAGTGGAGGATTCCCGTGCGACTGCCCTTGAAGTGTGCAATACTGCGGCGACGGCCGGCACCTCAGATAAGGCAGTGTATATTAGCGGGCGCGCGCGCCGCACGGCACTGCCAGACACTGACTTCGCCGGCCAGGTCGGCATACCCCCGCATCCGCTAGAAGGTGCGTCTCCGCTTCCCCCGAGTTTTTTACCGGATCTTCTTAGTTGAGGTCGCCTTCCGATTCGGCGGTAGTTCAATAGGTAACACACTGAAGACTATTATATGTATATATCTACTTTAATATCTACTAATCTTTGTTATTATTGATTATATAAGCAACCGGTGATTTTAAATAAAATAAAAAGTCAAGCCCCCTGCTTCTAATTCTAGGTCGCGTTCCGATCCGATTAGAGATATAAGAAGAACATGTAAGTCTGTTAATTTGTTAGTAAAGTACTCGCCACTTTACTGATAGGGTGAAGGGGGTATATTATGCCCAGCCAAGGGTCTTTCTGTGCTTGAAGAATATTAAACTTAATACTTTACTTGACACTGGCTAAATGCGAAAAGCGAGCTAAAAAACCTAAAGTTACACCCATAGACATTTGCGTTAGAATGAACAGGATGCATAAAGTATATTTTGTGTTGCTCAGAGTATATTTTTTGTTTAAGATAGTTTAGTCTATTTCCATGGTTAGAGAGGAATTATTTCTGTTGTGAATTATTCTGCATACTAATACCAAAAATGTATTTTGTCACGTCGATCTTTGATTGTCATTCAAGAACGGCTTTCCTTTAAATGATATTTCAGTGTACTGATTTACTCTATTGCCGTCTCTTACGGGTAAGGGTCGTTCCGCCGTTTCGTTCAAATTCGAACCGTTCCGCGGAATAAAAAAAAATGTAGTTTTCATGTTTTTTTTGCTCATAATAGAATTTAATTCGTCACCTGAGTCATAAAAACTGGGAGGCACTTTTGTAAGTTATTTAATTACTGAGATATTTGCACTTGAAATTTTACGTATTTTACGTATGGATGGTGATGAAAAGTGTAATGGATTGTAATGATTTAGGACGGGATTAATACACCAAACAAGTTATGAAATAGCTAGGAATTATAATTAATCATTTATTTTATTTATTTATTGATCAGATTTTTATTTTGATAAGACTGGAAGGCGGATTATAAAAAAAAATACTATTATAAGGCTATGAAAATTAAATATAGAGGGTACTTGTGCCATATTTAAATTAGGTCGCATTATTTATTTATTAATTATTATTTATTACACAGACCTTGTGGAAACACTATTATTGGATCAAGTATAATCAGCTCAGGTCCAATTACAACTGGTCTTCGGTCATCAATCAACTGTTACAGTCTCGCTTCTGTGGCAATCAGCCCATAAAGTTATTTCTGTCCATATGTGAAATTGATATTTGCTTTCAATTCCTCCTATTTTAACCCCAGCGAAAAAAGAGGGGTCCTCTAAGTTTAACATGCGTATCTGTGTGTCTGTCTGTGGCATCGTAGCGCCCAAGCGGATGAACCGATATTTATTTGTTTTTTTTTTGTTAGAAAGTTATTCTGATTGAGTGTCTTAGCTATGTTTCATGAAGATCGATTCAGCTGTTTTAAAATTATCTGCTCTTTTTTAATTTAAAAAGTCGTTGCTTTGGGGTTTTTTTTAAATTTAAAGTTATTTCCTTTAATAAAATTGGTGCAGGTTCTAAGACAATTTTATTTTCCCCCTGGACTCGTCGAGGGCCCGAACCTCGACGTCATTTGACACCATTGCTGATTCTAGCTTGCAGGATGACTCCTGCAAGCTAGAATCTAGCTAGACTATGACTAGTGGGGAGTGTGTTGTGGGACTAGTCCCATAACGAAATAGTTACGCTAAACAGCAGCAGATTTTAACTTTTTCTTTTATTTTATTTTATGCTCGTATATCTTCAATACTCCGTTAACTTTTTTTTTTTTATTACATTGGACTAAGGTAATCGTATACATACATTTGATTGCTTGGATCTCGACCTGTTTAAGCAAGCATAAAGGGATCTGGTTTACAATGCTCTAGATTTACAGGTTTTTCACGTAGGCGAGTTTTCCATTAAGATGTTCTCTATTTTTGTTCTCCCTTCCATTTTAAGTAGTTTAAGAGTAATTTTGACTACGTCTTCTTCGTTTTCATTGTAGGCATAATTTATTTAATTCTACACATCTTCTCGTTTCCAGATAAGTATATTTTTCTTTATTCATCGTTTTCTAGAGCATATTATAATCCAGATTATTTTTATATGAGCTTATTTTACGTAGCCAATCTTTTACCAATGTTTCTTCATTTGTTACGAAAATGTTACGTCTTTTCGCCATTTGAATACCTACTGATAAAAATATATGCAAATTCATTAAAATATTAATTATACATTTTAAAATATTATATAGACTATAACGAAATCGTTTTAAATGAAATAAAAATTCATTTCTCTCCAAAACAGTTCATTACCTTCCCGTAAAAAATGGATGGGAAGGATGGTAATGAAGGAGCGATGAATGAGAAAATTTTACTTTTTCCTTGATAACTACATAATCGGACATATTAGCAAATATTTAAGAAAACACTTTCTAAGTAAATTAAAAAGGGAAACATTTTTTGATAAAAATATTTTTTATTTATTACAGTAGCTTGTAAAATCGAAGGAATGCAATGAGACGATTTATGGACGAAACACTAAAAACAATCCGAAGATCGTAAATAATTTTAACAGGGATTGATATAACATCCACCTCTCCCCGTTGCCATGCCAAGCTAATAAGTATAAACAGATTGTGACCTGAACTATAGTCGGGCACGTATAAATTTTATTTAAAATTATCGAATTTCTGAGTACGGATGGTAATGAAGTTTTTATCGTGACAAAAAGAAAAATATTTTTTTCTGTAATTATAATTGTGTTAAAAAATTATTGAAAATCCGCAATCAATACCTGATGATATAGGCTTTAATATTACGTATTAATTACAGCCAGCAATTTAAGTTTAAAGAAATTAACATTAAAAAACCAACCGTGGTACCCCGCTGGACGCAGAGAGGAATGATTTTTCAGGCAGTTTTATTTATTTATTTTGAAAATTAACCAATTAAGCTGTAATATTAGAAATACTCCTTTTAGAATTATTTGGTTTTAACCTATTACGCAAATAATATTTTAAATTAAGTATTTTTTTCATGGGTAAATTAGCCTGGAATTGCTTTTGGTGCGAAACTACGGAATGACCCGTAACGAGTCTTGATCTCTCCATAGATACTTTTTTCAAGAATATTATAAATTGTTTGAAGTGGTTGCGTTTCAGTTGCAGGATGAGGACGTGTCTCGTGCTGTGCGTGGTGTCGGCGCTCGTCGGCGCTGCGCGCGCTGACTGCGACGCCTGCATCGACGGTAACTGCTACCGGAAGCACCGCCTGCCCGTGTCCGCGGGCACGACAGCTGTCATAGGTATCGACAGGAACACGAACATTTTATATGTTAAATACGGAGATGTATTCAAACAATGTGAATTGGACATTGCTTCGTGCAACGAAACGGCTTACAAATGGAAGAAATTAGACACATTCACTGTGGACCAACGTACCGGTGACATTTACGGAATAATCGGTGAGGATAGTGTTTACAAAATAGATTTTGTAAATAACAGTAAGAAATTTCTCGTTGGTGGCGTCTACGATATAATGTTCAAAGATAAACTTTACTATTCTACGATTGCCAAGGGTATCTACACGTTTGTGGACGGAGAATCACGAGTGGTTGCCGGGACAGAGGAATATTCTCTGTATAGTTTCATCGTCGATGGGAAAGAAGATATATATTTTAAAACTTTTTTAAATAATACCTATGTTATGAGAAGACTGAGTAAAGGAGCTGTGGACCAGACTCTGTATTGGGAC
The DNA here is from genome assembly GCA_918843915.1 of Notodonta ziczac. Lineage (NCBI taxonomy): Eukaryota > Metazoa > Arthropoda > Insecta > Lepidoptera > Notodontidae > Notodonta > Notodonta ziczac. Next base: position 3,845,245 of record OU974064.1, read on the forward strand.
GGCGGCTTCTCTATGGCTCTCGACAGGGACGGCGGAGCAGTGTTCATTCATCCGTGGTCACATGCTGTATACAGAGCAACAGATGGAGAACTATCCGAAGTCGGTGTCATCAGCGACACCATATACTCTTATTACGTGTTTGAGTCGCCTTTGTTCGACAGAGACAACAACATAGTTTATAGAAATAACTCTCACATTTATTATCATTTGAAGCGAGACGCAGACGTTAAGTGCACTTATTCTATTTCACAAAATACACCGATTATTACTGAAACCGCTAAAAGCACATCTGCATATAATATGGAGACGAACACAAGCAGTACACCTGATGGAAATACTAAGGACTTTGATGACATGTCTCCCAGTACACCTGCTGCTGAGTCCACAGCCAGTACACCTGCTGAGAGCGGTGCCAGCCCCTCCGGAACACCTCACCAGCGAGCCAATGATACAGGACATGAACAGCAGAGCAGGTGCTGTCCGGGTCCCAAGTTGCCAAACATCACGATCAAAGTGGAGTTTAATTGAAAATTATGTTAATTCAACAAGTAGATGAACAAAGCATGTATTCAGAGATTTTCTCAAAATATGAACATTAAACGTTTTTGTAATTAATAACCTTATCACTCACTGTTTTCCATTAATATACAATTTAGAATGTTGTTTAAGTACCGACTTAACTGATCGTGTTTTGAATTAAATGCAGTTAACTATTCACCTAAAATTATGAGTTACTTAAACGTCGTACCCCTCTCCTGCCGAGGGGGCAGGTTTGAACCATTTTTCTGAGTTTGAGGAAACTCGCGGGGATTGTCGCACACCTGCTGTGGGCCAACTTCCTTATACATTTTTTTTTTTTATATAAATGTCGGAGAACCTACGATCTGACGATGGCAACACCGCCTGACAGCTGTCGAACGCAAGGATGACGTCACAATGCGCCATCTTTGGATGCGACCGTTGGAACGGGCGGGCAATCTAAGTTGAGAGCTCGCGCCGAACGGACGTGTCTGTTCGACTGCTTCGAATTGATTTAAATCGATGTACTTTAAAATGATAAAGTTTGAGTTGCGCTAAAAGTGTTATTTTACTCGAGACTACCCATTATGTCAGAAACCGATGAAAACGCGTGCTTACCGAGCCCTGCAGGACAGCTGACTGCGACATAAATGATAACCAGAGGCTCAGAGAGGACAGACTTATTTTTATATGTTAATGATTTTAAATAGTTCCCATAACCTATAGCTGCTTGCGATACAGAAGGTATTGCTCGCATGTTGCCGACCAACAGGGGAGTAGGACAGAGGGAGAGGAAGAGATGGGAGTCGACTTCAGGCTCTATCACTCATCGTACAAAACGCTCTTACTCGCCCGTAGTAGTAGTCTTGTAGAAGTTTAATCCGCCGGGCTAAATTATATTTTTTATGTTATTTTATGATAGTATATCAGAGCATCGCTCAGGATCCAGGGATCATTAATTAATACGCAGTGTAGCGGCTGGGTATCGTCTCTTCTTACGGTTCCACACAAATAAAACACTGGTCATCCGGTCAATCAACTTATCGTTTTTTCCTAATCTTCTAACTAAAATTACAACGTCAACTTATTGTTCATCAAACATTCGAAAATTCCTTGTCTTTTTTAAATAATAAAAAAAGTAATCATAAACAACACCAATTATGTTATGTAATCGTCCCTCCACCGAGGGACGCGTTTCTCTTTGGCAGGGCGTACGGGTGCCCGCGTCACAGCAGCTTTCTCTTTATATGATCTATCTATCTATTATGGAGTATGGTTCTGTGATTTGGTCTCCTTTTTACCATACACATATTGACCGGATTGAAAGGGTCCAAAAGAGGTGTTTAAAAATATTATGCTATCGACATAACCTGCACCGGAAGTTGAAATCCTATAAGGCTAGATTAACTCACTTTAATGTACTCTCACTTGATACAAGGCGTACCCATAGTGATTTTACATATCTATATAAAATCACACATTCATTAATTGATTCTCCCGCTTTGTTATCCAACTTAAACATAAACACCAACTATAGATGCCGCAAACCTAACGTTTTTACCCTCAAAGTTTTTCGTAACAACACATCCTACTATAACCCAATCGTACGAATGTGTCGGCAATACAATATTCTCAATAACGATAATCCTTCCGTTGATTTATTTGAGAGTAACTTTTATGTATATATGAGTAAAATCCGAGATATCATCAAGGACTCATAATTGCATTACATTTAGATTAGTTCCTAAACATACATTTAAGTACCTACCTACTTACATCAAATGTTTGTCACCAAAATACGTTTAAAATAATTTTAAGAAAATTTTAGTTGTTGTCTTTTTGTTAAGTATAGTATTAGGTTATTATTTGAAACGGGAACAATAAAAATGTATATAGAAATAAACAATTATGATTTATTACTTTGACAATAATTATTTTAAATGAATTCGTTATTATATGCAAGACAGAGGTTTTACCTAGCAAACGGTAGTAGCAGAAAAGACGCTCCAAAATGAGCTCCCGGCCCTTTTATATAATTTCCCCCACCACTGTTGGATAGTGATGACAGCTGTCGGATGTGACGTCTCGGCAGTAGGCACACAGGTGTGTGTAGTGTTGTCTATGGCTCTGTTGTACTTCAGTTAGCTTGACCCGACTTGGCATGGCTTGGCTGGCTGGACCGTGGCTTGGCTTGGCTGGCTGGGCCGTGGCTTGGCTTGGCGGTGCGTTACAATCGGCCATCCTGCAAAAATTGCTCCCGCAATGGAAGCAGACATTTTTGTGATTAACTTTCAAGTAGATCAATTAAATCTTCAGTCTCTAGCTGCTCGTCACAGCTGCTGGCACTGTCAGATACAGGAGCTATACCCTGGTAAGGTCGCAGCGAATCTGCAGAAACTAAACCCATAAAACTTTTGTATCCTCTTAATCCTTTAATACTCCTTATCCTGTATCTGTCGTTGCCAACAACTTTCGTCACAATATATGGGCCAGAGTATAAGTCGTCCAATTTTGTATTGACTTTAGCAGCACTACTTGTGGGAGCCTGTCTCCAAAGAACCAAATCCCCTTTTTTATAGATTCGGCAAGGTTTACGGCGTTTATCATAATTACGTTTCATCTTAGTACTAGCTTTTTCTATACGTATTCGAGCTCTATCACGTTTGGATTGTGTTGACTCAGTTACACGCCCTGGTATTGACACATCACACACCGACCTAGCACTACGTGCAAACATTAAATCGTATGGTTTAACACCAGTAGTATCATTTAGGGTATTATTAATACCCCAAATAACGTCAGGCAAGCAATTGGACCAATTGTTGGCGGCCTCACTAGGGTCTGTTGCGCGTAAAGCATTGAGAATTGTGCGGTTAGTGCGTTCGACCTGACCATTTGCTCGAGGGCACGCAATGGCATTTAATGTGTGTTTAAATTGTTTATCGATGGCAAATTTCTTAAAATACCTACTAGTGAATGCCTTACCGTGGTCTGTAACTACTCTATCAGGATATCCAAAAAGGCTGAAGATTCTTTTAAGGACTCTAATGGTTTCCACCGAATTGACTGTTCGGGTAGGCTCTGCAATTACAAATTTGGTAAATCCGTCTGTTATAACTAACATATATACATGGCCCTTTTTTGTTCTGCAAAATGGGCCCAAATGGTCGACGTGAATCATCCGAAAGGGTTCACTAGGTTTGGGAATTGAATGCAACCTGCCTTCTTTTCGCCCATGCTCACCCTTCCCATATGCACAATGTAAACATGATGTCACGTACTTTCTGATGAACCGAGTCATCTTAGGAAACCAATAATCGCATTTGATCAAGTCTGTACTACGTTTTAATCCGACGTGCCCTATTTCATCGTGGTGCATCTGAACAATTTTCCATCGAGCTGGTCCGGGAACTACGAGACGGTTTCCCTCAAGGGTCTTTCGGTATAATCTATTATCTATCAGTAAATAATTGTTTGTGATGTCAGGGCCTACTGATCCACTTTTTAGTTTGTCGATTATGATCCTAAGTTTATCATCCTGTGATTGAACCGTATAAAACCAGTCAGTAATTTCAAGACGAAGTACATTCACTGTATCAATGGGGTTCCTACTTAACGCATCTACGTGTTTCATGCGCTCGCCGGGCCTATATTCTACATTTATATCGAAATCTTGAATAAGTAACCACCATCTGGCAATACGCGGAACGATGTCACGTTTTGTAAGGGTGGCGCGTACGGCTGTACAATCAGTGACAATTTTCACGTGCTTACCTACTACATAGACACGAAATTTGCGCAGTGAATCTACTACGGCGAGCGTTTCAAGTTCGTAACTATGGTACATACTTTCTTCTCTCGAGGTTACTCTACTAAAGTACATAACAGGTCGTAAGGTTCTATCAGTCTGCCGTTGTAGTAAAATACCTGCCACGCCGGACTTGCATGCATCTGTATGTATTTCTATTTCCAATGCGGGGTCGTATAAAGCTAATACCGGTTTAGAGCACAGACATTTTTTTTAACTCAACAAAACTAGCTATTTGAGCTGCACCCCAGGTCCACGTGGTGTCTTTTTTTGTAAGCTCAGTTAGCGGACGAGCAATTAGTGCGAATTTATTTATAAATTTCCGAAAATAACTACAAAGACCTATGAATTGGCGTATTTCGTGAACATTTTTAGGTATAGGGAATTGTGAAACTGCTGCCAACTTCAATTCTGCAGGCTGTACACCAAAATTGGAAATGTCATGACCTAAGTATGTCACTTTATTTTGCAAGAAAGAACATTTTTTCATGTTTAATTTCAGATTCTCTAATTTAAACTTATGCAAAACTGTTTCTAACATTTTTAAACCAGAAATAAAATTAACTGAGGGTAGTAGTAAATCGTCTAAAAATGCAAGAATTTCATTTGAACTGGCAGATATATTCTGAGAACTACAGATAGAGTCAACTATTTTACTAACCAAACGCATGAAAACTGATGGTGCATTTGCTAAGCCAAAGGGAACGCGTAAATATTCGTAATGACCTTGAGCCGTAATAAAAGCTGTTTTGTGTGTATCTTCAGGTGCGAGCTTTACTTGATGGTAGCCTTGAGACATGTCGAGGCTGGTAAAGTATTTTTTACCAGCCAACTTTGATAATTGGTCATCTATGTTGGGTAATGGGTACCTATCTTTTATAGTTACGGCATTAAGCGCACGATAATCGACGCATAGTCTGTTGTCACCATTTTTCTTTTTGACCAAAATTACAGGAGAGGCATAATTGGACTCTGACTCCTGGATAATACCGGCATCTAATAATTCGGAGACTTTTGACCTAACTATATCCTGTTCGCAATGCGATAACCTATACGGCTGACGATATATCGGTTGCTGAGAGGTAAGTTTAATATTCATGCGTAGTAAGTTCGTACATCCGAGATCTTTTGTGCCAGTTGCGAAAGTGTTTTTGTATCGTAATAATAATTTAATAACATCATTTCGCTGGGTTTCATTTAATTCCCCTATCCTTATTTCCGATAAAGGGACCCCACCTATACTATCGATTTGGTTTAAGGCTAAGATGTTGGCACGCAAACAAGAAACATTCGGTGAAATATGTACATCTGGCGAATCAGGCAAGTTCGTAAGTAATGGCATGGCTTGGCAACTGACCTTGCTTGTCGGCGTAGACTCCTCGCAGCTCTCAGCTCGGGTTAGGATCTCTTCAGCCTCCCAATTGACGTCTTCGGTACCGGTGTTGATGACCTTGAGGTAACCTTCGCTGCCACGGAGTAATGTAGCTGGTAAGGAGTAGCTCACTCCTTGCAACTCGTAGTGACGTGGTGAAGTACAAATGTTGTTGTCCTTGTGGTTGCCTAACACGATCACTTTGATGATTGAGGCGCCTGGTGGTAAAGATTCTTTATTTGCTGTGACCACCTTAAATTTATGAAGATCTTCGACTACGTTGATTTTTGTGGTGAAATCAGTATCACGTCTCAGTGTTGCTATGCCGTTGCTTATGATTAGTGACATGTCATCGGCATTTATTACAGGCTGACCAATTAACAAATTGACTTCGTTCATGTCCATATCTGTCAAGTGTGCCGTACATTGAATGTGAATACCGTCCACTTCCAAATTAATTTGTACTTGTCCACGGCTTGTCATTAAACCGCCGGAGAAACCTTTCAAAATTGTTCTTGTTGGTTTTACATCGAGTGCTAAAAGTTTCGAAATTTGGCTGTTCATAACGTTCACTTGACTTCCTGTATCAATGTATGCTTTAACAAAAGTTCCATTTATCCGCACTACTTTCTTGTAAATGTCATTGTAGTTCTGAAGTAACTTGATTTCCTTGATTACACTTTTTCCTTCCCCCGTAGGCTTATGGTTAGTGGGGTTCTGACAACGAGTGGCAATGTGGCCCTGCGCGCCGCATTTAAAACAAATGCGTTGATCGGGCTGTGTACAATTGCGTAAAGTATGCCCAGTCTTCTTGCAACGTGGACAAGGATCGATATCCGGATTAATCTTTTTGTCTGAATACTGCGGCTGCCTTATTTCCTTAATAGATGCACGGGTTTCGATTAAAGGACCTCGGTAATCATCCAGAGCACAGAGGAAGGCTTCATACAGTTCATCAGGTCTTTCACACCGGAATGCACGTGCGTTAGCTTGCAATGATGTAGGTAGGCCTCTAATAATACATGACACGCTGGCATTATCCGATAGTTTGCAACGGAAACACATTGCGACTTTATCCTGGTAGTATTTCGTCATCGTCTCATGAGGCAGCTTCTTTCTTTGCATCATTTCATCCAGCATAGCACTATAATCTCGATATTTAGGAAAAGCGCGTTTTAACATGTGCTTCCACTCACCCCAAGAGTAGTTGTATTCCTCAAGTCGATTGTACCACTTGCGGGCTTGACCACGCAACTTATCTTGAAGGTGAAAAGCTTTTATTTTGTCATTCCAGCCATGTATTTCGCCTAGCTGATCGATTTTCTTCAACCAAGTTGAAACCACGCAGTCATCGCCTTCCGGGTCGAATTCTGGTATGAGTGATGCTGCACGATGCTCACGGCCAAACGATATAGGTTCTTCGTTGAGTTCTCGTATTGCCCTGCTCACTTCATTTACCAGTAAATTTCTAAGTAACTTTTTCGCAGGGGGTGACGATTCTTCAGTATCGTCACTGGCGTATTGTTCATTCTCGTGATCAGAGGAATTCCATCCAGGTGGACGAACTTGCTGTCCTTCATCAGGGCAATTACGCTTCATCCCACTTCTGAGTGAAACGGGAACAATAAAAATGTATATAGAAATAAACAATTATGATTTATTACTTTGACAATAATTATTTTAAATGAATTCGTTATTATATGCAAGACAGAGGTTTTACCTAGCAAACGGTAGTAGCAGAAAAGACGCTCCAAAATGAGCTCCCGGCCCTTTTATATAATTTCCCCCACCACTGTTGGATAGTGATGACAGCTGTCGGATGTGACGTCTCGGCAGTAGGCACACAGGTGTGTGTAGTGTTGTCTATGGCTCTGTTGTACTTCAGTTAGCTTGACCCGACTTGGCATGGCTTGGCTGGCTGGACCGTGGCTTGGCTTGGCTGGCTGGGCCGTGGCTTGGCTTGGCGGTGCGTTACATATTACATTTACATACACTTAGTTAATTATATTGTCTAACTCGTACCGTCGATTTTGTTAACTTTACGTAACACAAGCTTTTGGGTTATAATTATATTTAAGCTCTAGAATTGTAAACATTTATATGCTAACATGATTGTAACCTGTTTTGTGTTCAATAAATAAATAAATAAATATGTGGGGGGTGCCCCCACGACACAACTAGTGGGACTGCAGGAACCTAGAGTCAGATCAGAATCATTCATTTCGCGGCAGGAAGGGTCGCGATGCCCGCACATTACCGAGATGATAGGCATTGGAATTGGTGTGGATGATCCCATCAGCATCGATAGGGATAGTGGCGAATACTGTATTGAGACCTAAACACATCCGAGAAGCAGTGCACCCTGTCTGTTGATCCTGTCTGGGAATGCGGGCGCTATAATATTTTTGATTGTGCTAATATCATCAGTCTGCCTGGCCTCGCTCTGGGTTATCAAGCTGGGGAATTTTAATTGGCTCGTCCATATTGATACAGTCATTAAAATGTTGGTTGTACCTTCCGTACCGGTCGGTTTTGTAGATAAGGCCTATATAAGTATCCCTGGGCAACGGCGCTCTGCTCCAGTTAATAGTAGTGCAGTCACAAGGTGAGTTCCCGTATCTCATACATTCTCGTGTTGCTCTTCAAGTGATGTGGGTCTTGTTTGCGAGCAAAAACCGTAAATAGTTACTGGGCTGTCACTGCCACAGTCAGCACGGGTGCGACAGAGAGAGCGTTACCCGACTTTATCTGTAATACTTGCTTTGAATAAACTCTAGTAGTAAATATATTTTATAATAGCCGTTTCCCTCGGCTCCTCTCGCGCGGTAATTCGATAAAATTAAAATAGCCTAAATTAAAAGTGAAAGTTTGAAGATTAGCCGGAACAAATAGATAGAGTAAAATTTTTTATTTACCGTATATTGTTTTAGATGCATTTTCTATAAAGCTATAAATTGATATTACTAGCAGACACTTCAGATTCATTTATTTGTACGGATAGATACATTCATATATCCTAATCCTACTAATATTATAAATGTGAAAGTTTGTGAGTGTGGATGTATGTATGTATGTATGTATGTATGTATGTTTGTTACTCCTTCACGCAAAAACTACTGAACGGATTTGAATGAAATTTGGAACACAGATAGTTTATAACCGGGATTAACATATAGGATACTTTTTATCCCGATAATACCGAAATTTTTGTTACGTTAAATACTAGGCCGACGAAGTCCGTGGGCACAGCTAGTAATATTATAAATGAGATAGTTTGTGAGTGTGGATGTATGTTTGTTACTCTTTCACGCAGAAACTACTGAACGGATTTGGATACAATTTGGAACACAATTAGTTTATAACCTGGATTAACACATAGAATACTTTACTTAAGTCTACGCGGACGAAGTCGCGGTCTAGAAACTAGTAAACAATACGGTAAATAAAAATTAAACTCTGTTAAGTCCGGCTAATCTTAGAAACAATTTAAACAATTTTGATGGGACTTTCAGACCAGTGTCGATAATTTTTGAAACCAAAATAATCATAGTAGGATGAAACCCATTTGAAAAGGAAGAGAATATAACAAAAAAGAAATAGGAAAATAATTGACAGTGGATCTGAGGTCGGGAAGTGGATAAGTTTTTAAGGGTTATAAACGGTTTATCTCGATTAGCGGCAAAACTACAAGTCCTATGGAAGAAAGTTAAATAGCAAAGTTCATTAAATCCTAACCTTAAAACCTTTCATTAAAATTACTTTCAATACACATAAATAGCTCAGTTACAGCTTGACGTGTTTGCGTTTTAGTTGCAGGATGAGGTCGTGTCTCGTGCTGTGCGTGGCGGCGGCGCTCGTCGGCGCTGCGCGCACCGAGTGTGACGCCTGCCTAGAGGGGAGCTGCTACAGAAAGCACCGCTTGCTCGAGTCAGAGGAATTTGGATCGTTTGTAGATATTGACCGGAACAGGAACATATTGTATAGTTACATCGGATCTACATTAAAGCAGTGTCAACTGGACACCAGTCTGTGCAACACCACAACACTCGACAGTTGGAACATGCGTGGGTTGACTGTGGACCATCGCACTGGTGATTATTACGGTATACTACCCAGTGGTTATTCTAGTATTTGCAAACTGGATCTTGTTACTAAAAATATTACATTACTGTCCCCTATTATAGTGTATCGCATACTATTCACGGAAAAACTTTACTATGCGCCTTATGGCGAAGGTATCTTCACCTTTGAGGACGGAGAGGAACGAGTAGTTGCTGGAACAGAGGATTATTGTGTCTACGATTTCATTATTGATAGAAATAACAATATTTATTTTAAAACCATGTCTGATAAGAATATAATACGAAGGGTGAGTAAAGGAGCAGTTGACCGGACTATTTATTCGGACAGCAGCAGTGTCTTCATAACAACGGACGCGGACGGCAATGCCGTGTTCATTAATCCGGAGTCCCACGCTATGTATAGAGACACAGACGGCCAACTAGTTGAGTTCGGTGCCATCAACGATGAGATGTATCATGATTATTTGTATATACACACTTGGTTTGCCGGAGACAATAATATTATTTATCAAGATAAATCTAAGAAACTTTTCCATTTGAAGCGAGATAGAGACGTTAGTTGCACGTATTCTATTTTGAAAAATAATTTAGTTATTATTACTGAGACCGATGTAAGCACGACTAAACATATATATTGAGAGGCCCACGAGTGTTACACCTGGCGGGGATACCGAGGACTGTCTTCCAGTACACCCGCTCCTTAGTCCATAGCCAGTACACCTGATGAGAGCGGTGCCAGCCCCTCCGGAACAAACTAACTAACCTCACCAGTGAGCCAATGATACAGAACATGAACAGCGGAGCAGGTGCAGCTGTCCGTGTCCCAAGTTGCCAACTATCAAAGTGGACTTTAATCAAACATTTAGACAAGTACAACAAGTAGATCAATAAAGTATGTATTGAGAGTGTTTATCAAAATATAAACGTTAAACGTTTTTGTAATTAGTAACCTCATCAATCACTGTTTATGTTTATTTTTTCCTACTTAATTGATTATGTTTTGAATTAATTGTTATAAACTAAGCACCTAAATAGCACCTTAGCAGTGATAGCCGATTGGTTAAGCACGCGTCTTGCGGGCACCGGGTCCTGATTTCAAACACCGGCTCGCTCCGCTGGGCTTTCGAAAAACCCAGCGGTGCGAATTATAATTTCTATAATATGATTATCACTCGCTTAGGGTGAAGGAAAACATCGTAAGGAACCTGCATGTCTTTGAAAATCTAACCAATTTTCGAAAGACTTGTGAAATCCACCAATGCGCACTGGGCCATCAGGGCCACGTAGTGAGGGGAGGCCAGTGCCCAGGAGTGGGACGTCAGAAAGGCTAAATTATTATTGTTTAATTATTTTTATTATTAACAAAGTGTAACTACACTTAGCCACGTGGTATTTTCCTTCTTTGGTTTTAATCCTAATATCGCGACTTTTCAACGATAAAGCTTACTTAATGTGAAGATTACATCCTTTTTTATAGCATAGACAAATGTATTGCACAGAGGATTAACGACTGATATTTCAAAGTCAACAATAACTGTACGAGGGATGCCTTTTAAGTTTTGTCGTTTGAAGAAAAAAACACAACTAGAACCTTATAGTACTTTTTGTTGTTTTTCAAAGTATTCACCACGTAGCTGAATACACTTTTCCATTCGCTCAAACCAGTTATTATAACATTTATACCTCTCTAAAGTGGGGGTGTTCAAAATGGCTGACTTGAAAGCGTCGACTGCTTTTTCACCGGACTGGAACCTTTGACCACGAAGACTTTTCTTAATTTTAGGAAATGTAAAAAAATCGTTAGTGCTTAGGTCAGGACTGTATGGAGGATGATCAAGAATTTCTACTTTTTTCTGCTTCAAATACTCAATCGTTTGACGAGCGCTGTGTGAGATTGCGTTGTCGTGGTGCAGGATGATGCGTCGCTTTGACTTAGATTTTCGAAGTTGGAGATGACTTGTGGTAAACAAACTATGGTACACCACTCTCCATTAACCGTTCTACGATCTTCAAGTGCAATAGTCGCAATATGGCCGGTTTTTCCAATGAACGTGGCCACCACCTTCTTTGAAGTGCTTCGAGAACGAACAACTTTAGTCGGTTTTGGCTTGTCTTGAAAGACCCAGATTGTAGATTGTTGTTTGGAATCAGGATCGTAGGCATAGATCCAAGATTCGTCACCACTGATGATGTCGTAGACGTGATTTGACTCTCCTTGGTTGAACCTTTGCAGAGTTTCCTTACACCATCTGACGCGGGCCGCCTTGTGATCGTCGGAAAGCAGATGCGGTATCCAACGGCAAACTAGCTTTCTTACACCAAGCGCTTCATGCAAGATTTTCTGAATGGTTGTCCCTGAGATGCCTAATAGAACCTCTATCTCTTGATACTTCACATGACGATCTTCAAGAATTTGTTGTCTCACAGCAATGATGTTATCTTCAGTGAAGGCGGATTTTGGCCGTCCTTCGCGAGATTTGTCACTAAGAATAGTATGTTTACGCTGGAATTATAAATACCAGCGTTCGACTGTCCGCAGACATGGGGCTTCATCACTGAACACAGATGTTAGCTCTTCAAAACACTGAAGCCGTGTCAGGCCTCTTCTAAAGTTGTAGAAAATTATTGCATGAACATTTTCCTTAGGAAGATTCATTTTCGTACGTAACCTGACAGATTCTAATCGACGCTGTGACTAAACAATAGCATTAATCCTAAAACTTTCAATTGTTTTGAGATTCGAAATTTAAACACATTCGAATATAGAACAGTTCCAAATTCAAAATTGCCGGGAAATATGGAAACGACAGAACTTAAAAGGCATGCCTGGTATGAGGGTTCCATCCAGCACGTGTTGTTTTATTAAGTTCAGCATAACTTCAAATGTGTGTTGCAATTTGCTGGCTGGAAGAATGAATACAAGGGGGTTCATAAGCAAACAACATAAGTCACTTTTAGAAAAAAGTCATCGTTAGGTTCGTTTATTGTTTTAAGTCGTTTATCACAACTCTAATTAGCACTATGAGGAAGGGTAAGAGGTGTGAAACTGCATTCCTTGAACAACTGCAACTGAAATTAGTGATTTAAATCGTTTAATGAAATAGAATTACGGATACAGTTGACATCTGAAAACTTTAAAGTGTTTTTATATATATATTTAACACCATGGGGATGCACAATTACATAATTATATAAAAAAACTCTCAGAACGATATTTTTACAGAGTTTTTAAGAAATTTAGTGAATGACTAGCTAAGCCCACGACTTCGTCCGCGTGGAATTTAACTTGACAAAAAAGCCCGCTCCCGCGTTCTGAGCACGCGCGACAGGACCCATTTTTTTTTAAATTTAGTTATTCTAAAATCAAAGTAGCCTAAGTTACTGCTTATAACATCAGCTATCTACCAGTGAAAGTCCCGTCAAAATCGGTCCAACCGTTTCGGAGATACTCTTTGATATCATGTGTTTTTATTTTTTTACGCGGAACCCTAATTGTTTTTCTCAAATAAAAGTACCCTAAGTTACCCCTTATAACATCAGCTATCTGCCAGTAAAAGTCCCGTCAAAATCGGTCCAGCCGTTTCGGAGATTACCCGGAACAAACACACAGACAGATAGACGGACAAAAATTTTATAACTCGCGTTTTTGTTATAGGTGTCGTATTTACTTTCATATGCATTTAGTGAAAAGGTGTTATTTTGATATTACAAACAGACACTCCAATTTTATTTATTTGTATAGATTGTAATGAAACATTTTATAGGTAATGATTAAGATGGAGCAGGTTAAGAATTGATAACGAATAATCAGCGGGTACTCCACTGGAGAACAATTATGAATATATATGGAGCAGAAAGGGACCAGAATATTAAGTATTTTTAAATAATATAAATACCTTGGTATACAAACAAAAAAAAAATTGTACTTTGGGAATAAGCCCGGAAGAAGAATGCGCGATGAATCAGCTAATGATGAATTATGTATAACTCAATTTGCACTTTACGCCGTGTGCATAGAATCTAAAAGCGAAATGTGTATCTGGGTCGGTTTTGTAGATAAGGCCCATATAAATATCCCTGGGCAACGGCGCTCTGCCCAGTTAATAGTGCTTCAGTCACAAGGTGAGTTCCAGTATCTTATACATTCTCGTGTTGCTGTTCAAGTGATGCGGGTCTTGTTTGCGAGCAAAAACTGTAATTAGTTTTTACGAGCAAACTTTTCCTTTAGCAATGACAGCCCAAATTTATTTGTATAGATGGATGGATTGATTTATATGTGATTATATCTTATATATTTTAATGAAGACCCTCAATATTTCCAGTTCAGAATCGCAACGCAGATCAGCGGTCTACAATCCATCGCAGCTTGGTTTCATCAGCAAGTAAGTACGAGGCACACAAGTATTTGTATTTTATCAATAGGTATTATTATTATACCAGCTGTGCTCGCAAATCGTTTCAGTGGGCGAGCATATCCTCAACCCTTTTTTTCTGTATGAAATTCAGTAGGATTTACTTTCGGCTCGTAGCTCTAAGATTTTACAATTGCATGTGCTTATCTTATTTCCAACCTCATATAACTTGCTTAAGCGTGAAGGTAAATATCGTGAGAAAACCCGCACTGCCTGACCTGTCTTTTGAAATAAAAGTGAAGTTCCCCGATCAGCGCTGGGCCAGCGTGGTGAACTTTCTCTTAAATCCTCCTCGTATTTTGAGGGAGTATGCTGGTATAATTAACAGTGAAACCAGAACATAACAAATAATTGCATTGGATTCTTAAACATCCAACTATTAAAGCCTTTCACTTAAAAACACGTTCGATACACATAAATTGCTCAGTTTACAGTTAGACGTGTTTACGTTTCAGTTGCAGCATGAGGGCATGTCTCGTGCTGTGCGTGGCGGCGGCGCTCGTCGGCGCTGCGCGCGCCGAGTGTGACGCCTGCCTGGAGGGTAACTGCTACCAGAAGCACAGCTTGCTCGAGTCAGAGAAATTTGGATTTTTTTTTGGCATTGACAGGAGCAAGAACATATTGTATAGAAAAATCGGATCTAAATTAAAACGGTGTCAACTAGACACTGGTCTGTGCAACACCACAACTCTCGAAAATTGGAGCATAAATTGGTTGACTATGGACCAGCGCACTGGTGATTATTACGGTATACTAAGCGATGGTTATTATAGTCTTTACAAATTGGATTTTGTTAATAAACATAAGACATTACTGGTTCGTCGAGTGTATCGCGTACAATTTAAAGATAAACTTTACTATGCGCCTTATGACGAAGGTATCTTTACATTTGAAAACGGAGAGTCTCGAGTAGTTGGCGGAACAGAGGGATATGATGACTTGTATTTCATTGTTGATAAAAATGACAATATCTATTTTCAAACCGTGGCTGATGAGAATATAATACGAAGAGTGAGTAACGGAGTGGTTGACCGGACTATACATTTGGACAGCGGGACGGTCTTGATGACAACAGACGCAGACGACAATGCCGTCTTCATTAATCCAGGGTCCCACGCTGTGTATAGAGACACAGACGGTCAACTAGTTGAGTTCGGTGCCATTAATGCTGAAATACATCATGATTATTGCTATATACACACTTGGTTTGACAGAGACAAAAATATTATTTATCAAGATAAGTCTTATAATCTTTTCCATTTGAAGCGAGTTGGAGACGTTAAGTGCACGTATTCCATTTTACCAAATACAATGCGTATTACTGAAAACGTTGTAAGCACGACTACATACAACATTGAGACGACCACTGGTGTTACACCTGGCGGGGATTTTGAGGACAATGATCACAAGTCTCATAGTACACCTGCCGCTGAGTCCACAGCCAGTACACCTGATGAGAGCGGTGCCAGCCCCTCCGGAACACCTCACCAGCGAGCCAAAGATACAGGACACGAACAGCAGAGCAGATGCAGCTGTTCGTGTCCCAAGTTGCCAAATATCACGATCAACGAGGAGTTTACTTAAACATTACTCATATGTTAATTAAAAAAGTAGTTTAATAATGTAAGTATTTAGAGAGTGTAACAAAATGTAAACATAAAACTTTTGTGTAATTAAAAGCCTTATAGTTCACTGTGTAACGTGTTTTTCTGATCTTCAAACCAACCTTCACAGTTACACACCAAGCTTAGTCAGTAGTTCACATGTGATCAGGGAATGTACTTGGGGTACAACAAAAGAAACGACAGGATTCCCGAGTCCAGGTGTATATTATGCAGTGGCCATATAGCTTCCGTTAGTGCGGCCACATCATCATGATTACATGTACCTACACTGTCTTACACAATCTTCAGGGCATCTTCGCAAGCATTAGCACCAGCTGCACATAATGGCTATCATAAACGCTGTGGCTTGTCCTGTATGGTTAAGTACCTGTCTGATTTGCTTCACATGGTATTCTGATGTTAAATGATAGGAACTCGGGATTTTACATTATATATTTTAATTGTTGATTAAGTTGATAGGTTTTATAAGTCTTTTAAACGACCCCTGTTAACAAATAAGTAATTTTCATTAGAGACCGCGTGGATTTGTTACGTGAGTATATTTGCTCGTTTTTATTTAATTTGTATTTATTTATTTATATGTTATTTATTTATTGTTATATTTACTCTCGGACAGCAGCGACAACGTTCGAAATAAACGGTTTCTTCTTTATTAGTTTGTAAGACTAAGAACCTAAGCAAGCGTGGTTTTTAGTAATTACATGTTGTTTTCTTTTGTAGCCATGATTCAGCCAAGTTCATTGTTCGATGACGTTGTCCTTCGCAATTACATAAATTATGTATTGAAAAAGACGCTTTGTCCAGCCAAGTGGAAACAACATAAAGATTAAATTTTATTACATTTTCAGTATTGGGGGCTTCTTCCTTCCATTATGGCTAACCAAACATCTTTCACAATATCAATTGGATGATGAGCTAGAGCATTTCACTTAGCCACGTGGTATTTTTCTTCTTTGGTTTTAATCCCAATATCGCGACTTTTCTTCGATAAAGCTTGCTTAAAGTGAAAATTATTATTATATTATTAACGACCGCTATTTCAAAGTCAACAACAACTGTATGAGGGATCCATCCAGGTACGTTTTGATTTTATTAAGTTCAGCATAAGTTTGTAATACTATGGGGTATGTTGTTAAAGTTAACAATATCAGTCACTTTTAGAAAAAAATGTGAATCTGCATTTTAATCTTAAAACAATCTGAAATTAGTGATTTAAATCGATTAACGGAATATAAATACGGATAAAGGGATGCACAATTGTTATTTAAGTATAAAAATAAACTTTTTGTGAATGATTGTAATAGAAAATTTCACAGGTAATTATTTAGATGGAGCAGGTTAAGAATAATCAGTACTATGAAAACAATTACTGATATCTATGGAGCAGAATAGGGAGAAAACAATATGTATTTTAAACAAAAAAAATCATTGGAGTAACTTGGGAGTTCTTATCTTTTTACAACAAAAGAATGGAGTACTTTGGGAATAAGCCCGCGCCAAGAATGCGCGATGAATCAGCTAATGATGCATTATTATGTATAACTCAATTTGCACTTTACGCCGTGAGCATAGAGTCTAAAAGCGAAATGTGTATCTGGGTCGGTTTTGTAGATAAGGCCCATATAAATATCCCTGGGCAACGGCGCTCTGCTCCAGTCAATAGTGCTTCAGTCACGAGGTGAGTTTCAGTATCTCATACATTCTCGTGTTGCTCTTCAAGTGATGTGGGTCGTGTTTGCGAGCAAAAACTGTAAATAGTTACTGGGCTGTCATTGCCATAGTCAGCACGAGTGCGACAGAGAGAGCGTTACCCGAATTTATTTGTAATACCTACGTCCTTTGAAAACGCTCTTGCAGTAAATATATTTTAAAATAACCGTTTCCCTCGGCTCCGCTCGCGCGGTACTTCGATAAAATTAAAGTAGCGTAAATTACTCTTCATATCTATCTGCCTGTGAAAGACCCATCAAAATTGGTAAAGTAGTTTCGAAAATTAGCAGGAAGAAATGGACCGAGTTTTATTTTTTATTTACCGTATATTATTTAAGATGCATTTTATATAAAGCTATTATTTTGATATTACTAACAAACCCTTCATTTTATTTATTTGTATAGATGGATAGATTCATATAATGTAGTTATCCTACTAATATTATAAATGCGAAAGTTTTTGAGTGTGGATGTATGTATGTTTGTTACTCCTTCACGCAAAAACTACTGAACGGATTTAGATGAAATTTGGAACACAGATAGTTAATAACCCGACTATCCCGAAATTTTTGTTAAGTTAAAAACTACGCGGACGAAGTCGCGGGCAGCAACTAGTATCTTATATATTTCAATGAAGCCCACCAATATTTCTGTTTCAGAATTACGACACAGATCAGCGGTCTACAATCTATTGCGGCTTCGTATCATGACCAAGTAAGTACGAGTCATACGAATATTCATATAGTTTGTCAATAGGTATTATTATTGTACCTGCTATGCCCGCGAATCGTTACAGTGAGTTCAACAGAAGTCCAAACAAAACGAAAAAAGATAGTTTTGCTCAATGGACAGAAACAGCTCAGTTACAGCTTGACATTTTGTGTTACAGTTGCAGGATGAGGGCGTGTCTCGTGCTGTGCGTGGCGGCGGCACTCGTCGGCGCTGCGCGCGCCGAGTGTGTCGCCTGCCTAGAGGGGAGCTGCTACAGAAAGCACAGCTTGTTCGAGTCAGAGGAATTTGGATTTTTATTAGACATAGACAAGAGCAGGAACATAGTGTCTGGCAAAATCGGATCTACATTAAAACAGTGTCAACTAGACACTGGTCTGTGCAACACCACAACACTCGACAATTGGTCTATATACCGGTTGACTGTGGACCAGGGCACTGGTAATTATTACGGTGTACTAATCGAAAATCGTAATAGTCTTTACAAATTGGATCTTATTAATATAGATAAGACATTACTGGTTCGTGATGGAGTATTTCGCATACTATTCAAAGATAAACTTTACTATACGCCTTATGGCAACGGTATCTTCACGTTTGAGGACGGAGAGTCACGAGTAGTTGCCGGGACCGAGGGATATAAAGTCGATAACTTTATTGTTGATAAAAATAACAACATTTATTTTATAGCCATATCTGAAAATAATATAATACGAAGAGTGAGTAAAGGAGCGGTTGACCGGACTATACATTCGGACAGCGGAAGGGTCTTGATGACAACAGACGCGGACGGCAATGCCGTTTTCATTAATCCGGAGTCCCACGCTGTGTATAGAGACACAGACGGCCAACTAGTCGAGTTCGGTGCCATCAACCATAAGTTATATTATTATTATTGGTATAGTCCACCCTTGTTTGACAGAGACAACAATATTATTTATTATGATGCCTCAAAGAATCTTTTTCGTTTGAAACAAGATGGAGACGTTAGTTGTACGTATAATATTACGAAAAAAAAAGTTATTATTACTGAGACCGGTGTAAGCACGACTGCATAAAATACTGAGACGACCACGAGTGTTACACCTGGCGGGGATACTGAGGACATGTCTTCCAGTACACCTGCTGGTGACTCCACAGCCAGTACGTTTGATGAGAGTGGAGCGAGCCCCTTCGGTTCACATGATCAGCAAGCCAATTATTTTGTTTATTTGTGTCTCTCTTTATTAAAACTCTGTTATGACATCATAAACAGATAACATCCAAGGCGATGTTGATACAGATGATGATGCAGGAGATGAACAGCGGAGCAGGTGCAGCTGTCTGTGTCGCAAGTTGCCAAATATTACGATAATCAAATAATCAAAGCGGAGTTTAATTAGACATTAAGTTTATAAAACAAGTAGATTAATAAAGTATGTGTTTAGAGAGTTTAACAAAATAGAAACATTAAGCTTTTGTGTGTTTAAGAACCTTATCACTCACTGTTTACAGTTAATATACTATTAATAAATGTTTAAACACCTCCTTAATTGATTCAGTTGAGAATTGAATGTTATTAACTAAGTACCTAAATATTATGTTTTCCTTCCAAGTCATACCCCTCTCCTGCAGGGGGGGCAGGTTCGATCCATTTGTCTGAGTTTGAGGAAACTTGCGAGTAATGAAGGTATGCGTCGTGTTGTCGCGGACTGTTTCATACCTAAAACATGTGAGTAGGACATAATCGTGCTGTCTCGCTGCTTACCTGAAACAAAAACAGAATAGTTCGTATTCCATGTGCGAATTTCATTACTAATACATTTATTTGGTATAAATCCTAGAATTGTCTAGCAATCCATATGAAAGGATTTTTAAAATGCAACCTCTAAGAGGCTAAAGTAGGGGAAACATATTTGAAACTTGGAAGTACATACTTAATAATATTGAGAAGACCACGAGCATCGTAGACCCTGCTCGAAAATCCTGAGTTTTGACAAATCTTCCATACGTCCGTTTTGACGTATTGCGAGTCGATCGAGATGCCAGCGGTTAACAGAGTATTACTACACTTAGCCACGTGGTATTTTTTTTCTTTGGTTTTAATCACATTATCGCGACTTTCCAAATGAAAATTACATCCTTTGGTTGTAGCATTGGGAAATGTATTGCGCAGAGCATTAACGACTGCTATTTAAAAGTCAACAATAACTGTATGAGGGTTCCATCCAACACGTGTTGTTTTATTAAGTTAAGCATAGCTTTGTATGTTTTGCAATTAGTTCGCTAGAAGAATGAATACATGGGTGTATGTTGATAATGTTAACAATATACTTAAGTACCTTTTAGAAAATAAACTATGATAGGTTCGTATATTATCTTAAGTTTATCACAACTCTAACTAGCACTGCAAGGAAGGTTAGAGGTGCGAAACTGCATTCCTTGAACAACTTCAACTAAAATTTGTGATATAAATCGTTAAACGAAATATTATCAGTGGAGTATTTTGAGAACAATTACTGATATCTATTTAGCAGAAAGGGAACCAAATAATGAGTATTTTCAAATAATAAACATTCCTTTAAGTAACTAGGGAATTCTTATCTTTTTAGAACAAAAGAATGGTGTACTTTGGAAATAAGCTCCCATGAAGAATGCGTGATCAGCTAATGATGCATTATTATGTATAACTCAATTTGCACTTAACGCCGTGTGCATAGAGTCTAAAAGCAAAATTTGTATCTGGGTCAGTTTTGTAGATACGGCCCTATATAAATATCCCTGGGCAACGGCGCTCTGCTCCAGTTAATAGTGCGTCAGTCACAAGGTGAGTTCCAGTATCTCATACATTCTCGTGTTGCTTTTCAAGTGATGTGCGTCTCGTTTGTGAGCAAAAACTGTAAAGAGTTACTGGGCTGCCATATCATTTTGAATAAACTCTAGTAGTAAATATATTTTAAAATTGCCGTTTCCCTCGGCTCCGCTCGCGCGGTACTTCGATAACATTAAAGTAGCCTAAATTACTTTTCATTATCTATCTGCCAGTGAAAGTCCCATCAAACGAAGATGCATTTTCTATAAAGCTATTTTTTGATATAGCAAACAGACCCTTCAGTTTTATTTATTTGTATAGATGGATAGATTCATAATTAGTGATTATATCTTATATTTCAATGAAGATCACCAATATTTCTGTTTCAGAATCGCGACGATCTACAATCCATCGCGGCTTTATATCGTTTCCAAGTAAGTACGAGGCACACGAATGTTAATATATTTTGTCAATGGGTATTATTCTTGTACCAGCTGTGCCCGCGAATCGTTACAGTAAGATTAATAGACGTCCAAACACAAATGACAAAAACACTTTTGTTCAATGCACAGAAACAGCTCAGTTACAGCTTGACGTTTTGCGTTTCAGTTGCAGGATGAGGGCGTGTCTAGTGCTGTGCCTGGCGGCGGCGCTCGTCGGCGCTGCGCGCGCCGAGTGTGATGTCTGCCTAGAGGGTTACTGCTACCGGAAGCACAGCTTGCTCGATTCAGAGAGATTTGGAAATTTTTTTGGCATTGACAGGTTCAGGAACATATTGTATAGAAAAATCGGAGCTACATTAAGGGGGTGTCAACTAGACACTGGTCTGTGCAACACCACAATACTCGACCATTGGTGCTGGAGCTTAACATGGTTGACTATGAACCAGCGCACTGGTGATTATTACGGTATAATAAGCGATGGTTATAATAGTCTTTACAAATTGGATTTGGTTAATAAACATAAGACATTACTGGTTCGTGGAGTGCATCGCGTACAATTCAAAGATAAACTTTACTATGCGCCTTCTGACGACGGTATCTTTACATTTGAGAACGGAGAGTCACGAGTAATTCGCGGAACAGAGGGATATGATGTCTTGTATTTCATTATTGATAAAAATGACAATATCTATTTTCAAACCGTGGCTGATAAGAATATAATACGAAGAGTGAGTAACGGAGTGGTTGACCGGACTATACATTTGGATAGCGGGAGGGTCTTGATGACAACTGACGCGGATGGCAATGCCATGTTCTTTAATCCGCAGTCCCACGCTTTGTATAGAGTCACAAACGGTCAACTGGTGGATTTCGGTGTCATCAACGCTGAGATATATCATAATGATTGGTATATAAACTGTTGGTTTGACAGAGACAACAAGATTATTTATCAAGATAAGTCTTATAATCTGTTCCATTTGAAGCGAGATGGAGACGTTAAGTGCACGTATTCCATTTTACCAAATACAACGATTATTACTGAGACCGTTGTAAGCACGACTACATACAACATTGAGACGACCACGAGTGTTCCACCTGGCGGGGATACTGAGGACAATGATGACAAGTCTCATAGTACACCTGCTACTGATTCCACAGCCAGTACACCTGATGAGAGCGGTGCCAGCCCCTCCGGAACACCTCACCAGCGAGCCAATGATACAGGACAAGAACAGCAGAGCAGATGCAGCTGTCCGTGTCACAAGTTACCAAATATCACCAACAACGAGGAGTTTATTTAAAAATTATTCATATGTTAATGAAACAAGTAGATTAATAGTGTATGTATTTAGAGAGTGTAACAAAATGTAAACATAAAACTTTTGTGTAAATAAAAACCTTATTTTTCACTGTGTAACGTGTTTTTCTGATCTTCACACAGTTACACACCAACAGCTCAGTCAGTAGGTCGCATGTGTTGTACTGTGTTCACTGTGTCGCAGTGAATGTACTTGGGGTACAACAAAAGAAACGACAGGATTCCCGAGTCCAAGTGTAAATAATGTTAGTGGTCATATAGCTTCCGTTAGTGCGGCCACATCATCATGATTACATGTACCTACACTGTTTTACACAACCTTCAGGGAATCTTCGCAAGCATTAGCATTAGCTACACATAATGGCTATCCTAAACGCGGTGGTATGTCCTGTTTAGTTAAGTACCTGTCTGATTTGCTTCACATGGTATTCTGATGTTAAATGATAGGAACTCGGGATTTTACATTATATATTTTGATTATTGATTAAGTTGATAGGTTGTATAAGTCTTTCAAACGACCCCTGTTAACAAATGAGTAATTTTCATTAGAGACCACGTGGAAGTTGATAGGTTTTATAAGTCTTTCAATTACATAAATTATCTATTAAAAAAGACGCTTTGTCCAGCCAAGTGGATACAACATAAAGATTAAATTTTGTTACATTTTCAGTATTGGGGGCTCCTTCCCTCCATTATGGCTAACCAACCATCTTCTACAATATCAATTGGAAGATGAGCTAAAGCATTTCACTTAGCCACGTGGTATTTTTCTTCTTTGGTTGTAATCCCAATATCGCGACTTTTCTTCGATAAAGCTTGTGTAAAGTGAAAATTATTATTATATTATTAACGACTGCTATTTCAAAGTTAACAAAAACTGTAAGTGGGTTCCATCCAGGCACGTGTTGTTTTTATTAAGTCCAGCATAACATTGTAATACAATGGGGTTTTTTGTTAAAGTTAACAATAACAGTCCTTTTAGAAAAAAATCTGCCATAGGTTAGTTTATTGTTTTAATTACAACTCTAATTAGCACTGCAAGGAAGGGTTAGAAGTGCGAATCTGCATTTTAATTTTAAAATAATCTGAAATTAGTTGATAAATCGTTTAGCGTAATATAAATACGGATATAGTTGACATTTGAGACATTTTATAATGTTTATTTTTAATTATTTACCGTCAGGGGGATGCACAATTGTTATTTAATTATAAAAAAACTTTTTGTGAATGATGGTACCTAGTGAAAATTTCACAGGTAATTATTTAGATGGAGCAGGTTAAGAATCGATAAAGAATAACCAATGGAGTACTTTGAAAACAATTACTGATATCTATGGAGCACAATAGGAACAAAACAATAAGTATTTTACTTAACAAAAAATCCTTTAAGTTACTTGGGAATTCTTTTCTTTTTAGAACAAAAGAATGGAGTACTTTTGTAGATAAGGCCTATATAAATATCCCTGGACAACGGCGCTCTGCTCCAGTTACAATAGTGCTTCAGTCACAAGGTGAGTTCTCATACATTCTCGTGTTGCTCTTCAAGTGATGCGGATCTTGTTTGTGAGCAAAAACTGTAAATAGTTACTGGGCTGTCATTCCCACAGTCAGCACGAGTGCAACAGAGATAGCGTTACCCGACCTTATCTGTAATACTTTCTTTGAAAAAACTCTTCTAGTCAATGTATTTTAAACTAGCCTTTTCCACCGGCTCCGCTCGCGCGTTACTTCGATAAAATTAAAGTAGTCTAAGTTACTCCTCATTTCATTAGCTATCTGCAAGTCCCTCCAAATTTGGTACAGTTGTTTCGAAAACTAGCCGAAACAGGTAGAAAGACTTTTATTTTTTATTCGCCGTATATTCCTTAAGATGAATTTTCTATAAAGCTACTATTTTTACTATGTAAACAGACTCTTTAGTTTTTATTTATTTGTATAGATGCAAAGATTCATACCCATAATGTTGTTATATCTTATATATTTCAATGAAGTCCAACAATATTTCTGTTTCAGAATTGCAATACAGATCAGCGGTCTACAATCTATTGCGGCTTCGAATCATGACCAAGTAAGTACGAGGCATAGGAATATTCATAATTATAATTTGTCAATAGGTATTATTATTGTACCAGCTGTGCCCGCGAATCGTTACAGTGAGAATAAGTGAAGTCCACAATAATGAAAAAAAAATACTGTGCTATCTAGGGACGCCCGAAAGAAGTTTAGTTTGTTTATGTATATATTTATAGCAGATAATTTTTTAAACTATTTTTTTTAATCAGTATATAGTTTTCTTATAATACGAAAGATGGTGCTTTTCATGAAACAAACGTCTATTTTATTCCGACATTTTCTAAAACAATATTCTAAGCAACAATAAGTAGGTAACTTTGTGCAGGTAAGATTTATTTAATAAAACAGTGACATCTCTGCAGTGTCATAAGAACTCGTTAAAACAGTTCGGAATGAGATAAAAAAAATTAAAAGCTATTATAAAAGTTCACTTTAAATATCCTAGAGCGCGTTGTTTTAAAATTACCATATTAAAATAAATTCGTTCACACTTTTTCCACTAGATGGCAGAACTGTAGCTACATATCCTTACTAATATTATAAATGCGAAAGTAACTCTGTCTGTCTGCCTGTCTGTCTGTCTGTCGCTCTTTCGCGCCAAAACTACTAAACCGATTTCAATGAAATTTGATACACCGATAGTCTGGAGCCTGAGAAAGGACATAGACTTTTTAATGCGAAAAAACAGTTTTAAGGGGTTGAAAGGGGGGATGACAAGTTGTATGGAAGTATCGTCGTTTTTAGAGCTAGAAGTTTGAAACTTATTTGGTAGACTGTTGATTTGATATAAATAAATATGACATCCTTACTTCCTTACTAATATTATAAATGCGAAAGTAACTCTGTCTGTCTGTCTGTCGCTCTTTCACGCCAAAACTACTGAACCGATTTCAATGAAATTTGATACACAGATAGTCTAGAGCCTGAGAAAGGACATATGCTACTTTTTAATGCGAAATAATAGTTTTAAGGGGTTAAAAGGGGGGATGAAAAGTTGTATGGAAGTATCGTCGTTATTAGAGCTAGAAGTTTGAAACTTATTTGGTAGGCTGTTGATTTGATATAAATAAATATGACATTCAAAGTTTGTAAAAGTTTTACCCTCAAGGGTGTAAAATAACAATAGGGAATAGGGGATTAAAGTTTGTATGGAAATATGTAAGGCTTATGTGAATGTTTTATAAGTTTGCGACAAGAGAAAAAATATAGGAGCAATTCTGATGTAACATTTACGGAGTCATTACAAAAAGGGGGGAGGGAGGGCGCCTAAATAATTAAAAATGCTACCCAAAGACACTATTCCACGCGGACGAAGTCGCGGGCACAGCTAGTTCTTAATAATCTAAAAAAATCTATTATTTTAGTATTTTTTTTTTATATTGCAAAACATTACCGATAATTAGGATAAGTTACGAAATTACATAAAAACGGTTTTTTTATGAAAACATGTTAGCATGGCCCCTGCGCAAGGATGACACGCAAAATCGTGAAGCGTTCGATACTAAAAAATAATACTCATCTACGTTAGAACGTTAAAAGGTTCTAACCTTCAGGCCAAATTAATAGAAGGGCGCCACAGCTCTGACGTCATAGTGTAACGATACGTCATTTGGCGATTTGCACAGATAGAGTGGCCGCGCAAATAGTATGTTCAATGCACAGAAACAGCTCAGTTACAGCTTGACGTGGTTGTGTTTCAGTTGCAGGATGAGGGCGTGTCTCGTGCTGTGCGTGGCGGCGGCGCTCATCGGCGCTGCGCGCGCCGAGTGTGACGCCTGTCTAGAGGGGAGCTGCTACAGGAAGCACAGCTTGCTCGAGTCAGAGGAATTTGGAGTGTTTTTAGACATTGACAGGAGCAGGAATATAGTGTATAGTACAATCGCATTTACATTACGGCAGTGTCAAATAGACACCGGTCTGTGCAACACCACAAGACTTGACAAATCCATTTATCGGTTGACTGTGGACCAGCGTACTGGTGATTATTACGGTGTACTACGCGATGGTCCTTATAATCTTTACAAATTGGATCTTGTTAATAGAAACAAGACATTACTGGTTCGTAACGTGAATCAAATAACATTCAATAATAAACTATACTATACATCTGATCGCTACGATATCTTCACTTTTGAGGACGGAGAGACACGAGAAGTTGCCGGGACGGAGGAATATGATGTCGATTACTTCATTGTTGATAAAAATGACAATATTTATTTTAAAACCATATTGGAAATGAATATAATACGAAGGGTGAGTAAAGGAGCGGTTGACCGGACTATACATTTGGACAACAGCAGGGTCTTGATGACCACGGACGCGGACGGTAATGCCGTGTTCATTGATGCGCAGTCCAACGCTGTGTATAGAGACACAGACGGCCAACTGGTCGGGTTCGGTGCCATCAACGATGAGATAAATGATGAATGGCGTGCCCCATTTCTGTTTGACAGAGACAACAATATTATTTATCAACATGCCTCTTCGAATCTTTTCTATTTGAAGCGAGATGAAAACATTAATTGTACGTATTCTATATCGTAAAATACAGTTATTATTACTGAGACCGTTGTGAGCACGACTTTATACAATATTGAGACGACCACGAGTGTTACACCTGGCGAGGATACTGAGGACATGTCTCCCAGTACACCTGCTGCTGAGTCCACAGCCAGTACACCTGATGAGAGCGGTGCCAGCCCCCCCGGAACACCTCACCAGAAGCCAATTATTTTATTAATTTATTAGGCACAGTTATGATATCATAAACAGATAACATCAAAGGCGATGATGATGCAGGAGATGAACAGCAGAGCAGGTGCAGCTGTCCGTGTTCCAAGTTGCCAAATATCACGGTCAAAGTAGAGTTTCATAAATAAGTTTAACAAAACAGAAACCATTTGCTTTTGTGAAATTAAAATCGTTGTCACACTCTTTTCACTGTTAATATACCTTCTATACATTTTGTATAATGCCAACTTTATTGAATGTGGTTTGAATGATTTGTTGTTATAAACGTCTTGCCCAAATGTTGTGTGTTTCATAAACGTCTTACTCCTCTCCTGCCGAGGGGCAGGTTTGATCCGTTTTACTTGGCTTCAGCAAAGCCAAAGGGAAGGCTTATGTACACAGCTTTAATTTAAACCAAGTAAACAAAACTGACACAACAAAACCACGGAGCAGGAAGACATCAACGGGTGACCACATCATAAAGTATGCAGTTATTATGCATGTCACAAATATGTGATACTATATTGACAGACGTGTGACCCCCATTTTGTACGTTAAATTAAACGCCAAAAACTGCTTCCGATTGGCTTCTAACCTAGACACATCGATAGAGAATCCTAAACCCTATCGAACTGCATATAAAACTCATTTTCGACCAAAGTGGCATTTCGTTTGTTTTTCTACTCCACCGCCGATATCAGTCAGGAGGGAAAATTGCATATCATTAGACTACCTGACACTCATCATAGACTACTAATTTATAAGAAGGGAAATCCTGCTTGACTGACTGACTGACTGACTGACTAAACAACGAAGAGCCGACACTACCAACGTTAATAACATTAAAGCATTAAAGCAGCGAGTTGGTACACACGCACGCTATATACTCAAGCCTGTATCCAGCGGGGTAGGCAGCGGCCCCTGGTTGCCACTTGCTGCGATCCTGACACACCTCTTTCTCTTCATCCACATTCAGACCTCCCCTCTCCATCGGACGTACTTTTATTTACAGACAATTATATTATGACACTAACATTATATACAACTATTGTTCATAAACTTTAAAATAAAAATGGGTAATCTGGATCCTGTACTGATCCGATAATAACTAAAAAAACTTAATTATTAGTCAAACAAAACTACAATTTGCGCACGCGCTGAGCGTCCTATAAGAAATCACAAATGCCGCCCCCCACGCCCCCGCGCACCCCTCCCCCCACCATGCGGCTGGTGACAGTAGCCCACATAGATGTCAGTGTATGTAGTACTACCGCAGTTGTGTCCATATTAACATGATTCGTTTATTTGAGTACTAAGTGCGTACTCAAATTGAGATAATTACCGAACGTCGTTGGTAAATCTCAAGGTTAATCGTAATTCGGGTTTACGGTAACATAAGATATGAATAATCGGGCACGTGTAAGTGAGCTAGCCATCGCAGAAATAACAATTAATTAATCCTGGGTTCTTGGCTGGCAACGCTGTTAATTGGGAGTCCTAACCGCAGAATTTGAGAAAAACAGGAAATGGCTATCAGTTAGAGTTGGTTTATATTTCAGTAACTAAGACACGGCCAGGCACGTGGGACCACGCACGATGCAGGGTTCCGTAGTTATTGCAGGGTTGTTCCAAGATCTCGTCACAACATACTTAACATCACACTTGTCCCCCCCCCCCCTGAAGGGGTGGGTAGAGGTGTCACTGCAGTGCACCCGTATTACGTGGATGACATTTTGGTCCCAATGCAATAGGGGGCGAGCTTACTGCCATGATGTCGGACACACGCCGGCCAGCAGGGCCATACTCCACCGCGCTGGCTCAGTGCGGGTTGGCAAACTTCACACGTCTTTCGAAAGACCTACTTCCTCCTGTACCTGACCTGTACTGGAACTGTACCTCCACCGCTAACCAAGAGAAAATGTTTGTTTGCAATGAGATTTGCAATTAAAATTAGAAAACCCAAGAGGTGCAAGCCGAGGTTTGAACCTGCACACCTGTTGTACAAAGTGTGCGTGCGACAACCTGGCTATCACTGCTTAAAATATATTCCATTGCTAGTTCTTACTATTGCTTAGTTACACAGGTTATTGCATTTTTTTTGGTGCGATCTTAAAGGTGTTCCATGACTGACATAACGGAACCCTAAACTTGCGGAAGCCGTGTTTGTTAAGGAATATTGTACTCGACTAATTAATATTTTGTGCCCGGTAACCGTTCTGGCCAGTTCAAAAGCTAAGATCTGTGTATAAAGCTCCTGGCCGCGCCCTGCATCAGTTAATAGTTCTCCATCAGCGAGGTGAGTTCCTTCATTTTATTTATTCTTGTGTCCCTAATCTGTTTTTTTATTTCAATTCACGGAGTTATTTAGCTCCACTCCGTTTACTTGATCAATTTACATCTCGCTATGGATATTAAGTTCACATCTAGTTTCTCATCAAACTCACCGAGGTGTTGCGGGTTCGATTCCGGTCACAGTAAATTTCGGAAATAGCGTGTTATAATTTGTACGGCAGTTAGTTTGCAAACATACAGTTGATGTATTAGTCTGGCGATATTATATAATAAAATACCCATTCCAAGATAAAATAATCTAATACAGTTAGGTTATCCGGGTATTTCTCTGATTTCGATCCAATTCAGCAAAAATTTGTGATTTTTTTAGATTTTGTAAATTTTCACGTATAATCAAAATATGACTGTAAATAAGCATCTCACAAATATATTTTTTAATTGCATCAATTTATACCGGAGATATATTGTTTAGATATTTTTATTTGTGAAGGATATGATTTTTCGTCTAATGGTAATGACTGAATTAAAGTAAATTCTTAACATTTTTTTATAAGTTTAATCTTACAACTAATCAAGATTTACTATATTTTCTTTCTTTCCATTTTTTTCTCATTCATCTATATTTAAAGTCTTATTCGTGTCTTTACAAAATATTTCTTTAGTTTTCTTATCGAGATTTATATTTTAATTATTTTTTTATGCGTGAGAATTCGTCTTTTAATGTTAGAAACAAGAAACCATTTAAAAATCCATTTTACAAAACCATCAGTTAAGCGTTTACCGTTACTATAAAAAGAGATGGAATTTAAATAACGGTAATGACGCTTACGGTTATGAAGTTTGGGGATGTTTTGATTAAAAGTGATTTTTTATATTTATCATTCAACAAATAAATATAATATTGGTAAAAGTAGACCTAAAAACCAATACTAAAGCGGTGCAAATAAAACTTAAAACGATTAATTTACTTAAAATTTTGATATCACGGTGAAGACCAAAAACTCGTGCCAATCGTGATTTTCGACACGAATATCGAAAATATTTTGTAAGCTAAAGTGCGGGGCTTTCCGGCTTAAGATCTCTGGGTCGACTGACCAATGCGGAAGCATGCAGCGTGAGGGGTATGCGAGTAGGGGTTTTAACTTTAAGAAATATTTGCATTACCATCTCCGCTTACGATGATGACTTGTTTACGGTGACAAAGACAATTTATTATAATTAAAAAAAAAATTAAACTATACGTATCGTATGTGTAAAAATGAAATTAATTAGTCCTAATAATATGTGTAACACTGACGACCGCTTGGCGCAGTGGTTCGAGGGTAGGCCGCTCGGCTCACTGCACATGGTGGTTGCGGGTTCGATTCCCGCCGGGGCAAATTTCGGAAATGGCGTTTTCGTAATTTGTCTTGGTTTGGGTGTCAATGGGATCGCCCCCAGTCCATTGTACAGTACCCAAAGTACAAGCGTTGCTTAGTCTGCAACCATAATGTTGGTGTGTTACTCTGGCGATATTTAGGTATTTATTTCGTAAATATGTGCAAGCATACGCGACCCAATAGTGGAATTTGACTACCCAGTTGTATCTGCGCGCTGCCCGAACAAACTGTAACATACATTGGATTCAGAGATGTCCAAAAATCGAAGCACTTAAATTAAAAAAAACATGTGCAATGCACAAGAACAGCTCAGTTACAGCTTGACGTGGTTGTGTTTCAATTGCAGGATGAGGGCGTGTCTCGTGCTGTGCGTGGCGGCGGCGCTCGTCGGCGCTGCGTGCGCCGAGTGTGACGCCTGCCTAGACGGCGGCTGCTACAGAAAGCACAGCTTGCTCGAGTCAGAGGAAATTGGATATTTTGTAGGCATTGACAGAAGCAGGAATATAGTGTATAATAAAGTCGGATCTGCATTAAAACATTGTCAACTAGACACCGGTCTGTGCAACACCACGACACTCGAAAATTGGCACATATTTGAGTTGACTGTGGACCAACGCACTGGTGATTATTACGGTGTGCTATTCGATGATGATGTTTATCTTTACAAATTGGATCTTGTTAATAAACATAAGACATTACTGGTTCAGAGTGAAGTGCGTCACATACTATTCAAAGATAAACTCTACTATGCATCTGGTAGTGGTATCTTCACCTTTGAGGACGGAGAGAAACGAGTAGTTGCCGGGACGGAGGGATATTATGTCCTTTTTTTCATTATAGATAAAAATGACAATATTTACTTTAAAACGATATATCAACATGAACATAATATAATACGAAGGGTGAGTATAGGAGCGGTTGACCGGACTATACATTTGGATAGCAGCAGTGTCATGATGACAACGGACGCGGACGGCAATGCCGTGTTCATTAATCCGGAGTCCCACGCTGTGTATAGAGACACAGACGGCCAACTAGTCGAGTTCGGTGCCATCAACGCTGAGATATATTATAATCCTTGGTATATATCGGCTTGGTTTGACAGAGACAACAATATTATTTATCAAGATAACCCTGCGCTAAATATGCTTTTTTTCCATATGAAGCGAGATGGAAAGGTTAGTTGCACTTATTCTATTTCGCAAAATACAGTTATTATTACCGAAGCCGTTGTAAGCACGACTACATACAATAATGAGACGGCCACGAGTGTTACACCTGGCGGGGATACTGAGGACATGTCTTTCAGTACACCTGATGCTGAGTCCACAGCCAGTACACCTGATGAGAGCGGTGCCAGCCCCTCCGGAACACCTCACCAGCGAGCCAATGATACAGGACATGAACAGCAGAGCAAGTGCAGCTGGCCGTGTCCCAAGTTGCCAAATATCACGATCAAAGTGGAGTTTAATTAAACATTAAGTATATTAAACAAGTAGATT
Organism: Notodonta ziczac; assembly: GCA_918843915.1. Classification (NCBI taxonomy): domain Eukaryota; kingdom Metazoa; phylum Arthropoda; class Insecta; order Lepidoptera; family Notodontidae; genus Notodonta; species Notodonta ziczac. Next base: position 3,878,030 of record OU974064.1, read on the forward strand.
AATAAATCATGTATTTACGGAGTTTAAAAAAACATAAACATGTAAAATTTTTGTAATTAAAAACCAAATTATTCGGATTTTACCGTTAATATGCTATTATTATAATATTTTTAATTACCTACTTCTTTGATTGAGTTTTGAATTAAATGCTATGCACCTATTTTTGTGTGTTACTTAAACGTCGTACCCCTCTCCTGCCGAGGGGCTGCCCCCCCGTTCTATCTATTATTCTGAGTTTGAGGAAACTCGTGAGGAATGTCGCAAACCTGCTCTGGGCCAACTTCTTTATAAAGATACAATATATGAATATTAATGGTAACCAGACGCTCAGAGGGGACAGACTTATTTTCATATGACAATGAAGTTAAGCAGTACCCACAGTCTTTGGATGCTTGCAATACCGAAGGTATTTCTCGCATGTTATCACCTAAAGGGGAGTAGGACAGAAGGAGAGGAAGAGATGGGAACGGCTTCAGGCTCTATCACTCATCGTTCAAAACGCAGCTGTAACAGACACTGTGCGCCGCTCTCCTGTGAGCGGGTGTGCTACCCAGCCCCGCAGCCCGTACAGCCGCAGCTGTAACAGACACTGTGCGCTGCTCTCCTGTGAGCGGGTGTGCTACCCAGCCCCGCAGCCCGTACAGCCGCAGCTGTAACAGACACTGTCGCCGCTCTCCTGTGAGCGGGTGTGCTACCCAGCCCCGCAGCCCGTACAGCCGCAGCTGTAACAGACACTGTGCGCCGCTCTCCTGTGAGCGGGTGTGCTACCCAGCCCCGCAGCCCGTACAGCCGCAGCTGTAACAGACACTGTGCGCCGCTCTCCTGTGAGCGGGTGTGCTACCCAGCCCCGCAGCCCGTACAGCCGCAGCTGTAACAGACACTGTGCGCCGCTCTCCTGTGAGCGGGTGTGCTACCCAGCCCCGCAGCCCGTACAGCCGCAGCTGTAACAGACACTGTGCGCCGCTCTCCTGTGAGCGGGTGTGCTACCCAGCCCCGCAGCCCGTACAGCCGCAGCTGTAACAGACACTGTGCGCCGCTCTCCTGTGAGCGGGTGTGCTACCCAGCCCCGCAGCCCGTACAGCCGCAGCTGTAACAGACACTGTGCGCCGCTCTCCTGTGAGCGGGTGTGCTACCCAGCCCCGCAGCCCGTACAGCCGCAGCTGTAACAGACACTGTGCGCCGCTCTCCTGTGAGCGGGTGTGCTACCCAGCCCCGCAGCCCGTATGTGAGCTGCAGTCAGTTGGCTACTACCTACCTAGTTACCTACAAATGACAGACACGGACATGCTCTACTTATTATTGTATATTTGTCCTAATAATAACCCTACCTCTATTATATGTTCTCCGTTGCAGGGATTATTTTATTTAAAAAAACAGGATAACATATTGGTTATTCCGATCTTTGTTTTAAATTTGATACCTACCTATATGTTACTACACACCGGGAATTCTGACCGCAGAATTTAGGCAAAACAGGAAATGGTTTTGAAAGGTACATATATCTAGCATTGTACTTTAGACTTCGACAAACGGCCATGCACGTCAGGCCACGCATTACGCAGGGTTCCGTAGTTACTGCACGGTATTTCTAGGTTTTCAGCAGCTGCGTAATGGACTAATGAACCTTAAAATTTAAATGGAAAAGGTAAAAAGCGCCATATTCCAGAGCTCTGAATGGGTCTTATGTACAATATACAAAAAAGGGTTATAACAGACCGCTCGGCGTAGGGATTCGAGCGTAGGCCACTCGGCACAGTGCACCAAGTGGTTGCTGGTTCAATTCCCGTCAGTTACAGCTTGACATGGTTGCGTTTCTGTTGCAGGATGAGGGCGTATCTCGTGCTGTGCGTGGCGGCGGCGCTCGTCGGCGTTGCGCGCGCCAAGTGTGCCGCCTGCCTAGGGGGGAGCTGCTACCGGAAGCGCAGCTTGCTCGAGTCAGAGAAATTTGGATTGTTTTTAGACATTGACAGGAGCAGGAACATAGTGTACCATTTGCGCACGCGCTGAGTGTCCTATAAGTGATCACACCTGCCGCCCCCCGCGCCCCCGGGCACCCCTCTCCCCACCATTCGGCTGGTGACAGTAGCCCACATAGATGTCAGTGTATGTAGTACTACCGCAGTTGTGGCCATATTAACATGATACGTTTATTTGAGTACTAAGTGCGTACTCAAATTGAGATAATTACCGAACGTCAATGGTAAATATCAAGGTTAATTGTAATTCGGGTTTACAGCAACATAAGATATGAACAATCGGGCACGTGTAAGTGAGCTAGCCATCGCAGAAATAACAACTAATTAATCCTGTGTTCGTGGCTGGCAACGCTGTTAATTGGAAGTCCTAACCGCAGAATTTGAGAAAAACAGGAAATGGCTATGAGTTAGAGTTGGTTTATATTTCAGTAATTAAGAAACGGCCAGGCACGTGGGGACCACGCACGATGCAGAGTTTCGTAGTTATTGCACGGTTATTCCAAGATCTCGTCACAACATACTTAACATCACACTTGTCCCCCCCTGAAGTGGTGGGTAAAGGTGTCACTGCAGTGAACCCGTATTACGCGGATGGCATTTTGGTCCCAATGTAATAGGGGGCGAGCTTACTGCCATGATATCGGGTACATGCCGGCCATCAGGGCCATACTCCACCGCGCTGGCTCAGTGCGGGTTGGCAAACTTCACATGTCTTTCGAAAGACGTGCCATTTTCCTCACCTTTACTGGAACTGTTCCTGCACCGCTTACCAAGAGAAAACGTTTGTTTGCAAAGAGATTTGCAATTAAAATTAGAAAACTCCAGAGGTGCAAGCCGAGGTATGAACCTGCACACCTGTTGTACAAAGTGTGCGGTCGACCACCTGGCTGTCACTGCTTAAAATAATTTATATTGCTAGTTCTTACTGTTGCTTAGTTACAAAGGTTATAGCAAGTATTTTGGTGCGATGTTAAAGGGGTTTCTTGACGGACATAACGTAACCCTAAACTTGCGGTATACGTGTTTGTTAAGGAAATTTGTACTCGACTAATTAATATTTAGTGCCCGGTAACCGTTCTGGCCAGTTCAATATCTAAGATCTGTGTATAAAGCTCCTGGCCGCGCCCTGCATCAGTTAATAGTTCTCCATCAGCGAGGTGAGTTCCTTCCTTTTATTTATTCCTGTGTCCCTTATCTGTTTTTTTTTATTTCAATTTACGGAGTTATTTAGCTCCACTCCGTTTACTTGATCATTTTACATCTCGCTATGGATGTTTAAATCACATCTAGTTTCTCATGAAACTCACTAAAGTTCTGCGGGTTCGATACCAGCCACAGTGAATTTCGGAAATGCCGTATTATAATTTGTTCGCAATCATACAGTTGGTGTATTAGCCTGGCGATATATTTAGTTAATATGTGCGAGCATACGAGTTTCAGTAGAATACCCATTCCCATATAAAATAATCCAAAAGAGTGAGGGTATCCGGGTATTTCTCTGATATCATTCCAATTCAGCAAAAATTAGAGATTTTTTAGATTTTTAAGTTTTCCAGTTTATGATTGTAATAAGCATCACACAAAAATATTTTTTAATTGCATCAATATATACCGGAGATATAGCGTTAAGATATTTATATTTGTGAAGGAAATGATTTTTTATCTAATGGTTATGACTGAATTAAAGTAAATTCTTAACATTTTTTTATAATTTTAATCTTACAACTAATCAAGATTAACTATATTTTCTTTCTTTCCATTTTTTTCTCATTCATCTATGTAAAACTATTATTTGTGTCTTTACAAAATATTTCTTTAGTTATCTTATCGAGATTAATATTTTTATTTTTTTTATGCGTGGGAATTCGTCTTTTAATGTTAGAAACAAGAAAAAAATTAAAAATCCATATTACAAAACCATCAGTTAAGCGTTTACCGTTACTATAAAAAGTGATGGAATTTAAATAACGGTAATGACGCTTACGGTTATGAAGTTTGGGGATGTTTTGATTAAAAGTGATTTTTATATTTATCATTCAACAATATATAATATTGGTAAAAGTAGACCTAAAAACCAATACTAAAGCGGTGCAAATAAAACTTAAAACGATTAATTTACTTAAAATTTTTAAATCACGGTGAAGACCATAAACTCGTGCCAATCGTGATTTTCAACACGAATATCGAAAATATTTTGTAAGCTAAAGTGCGGGGCTTCCCTGCTCAAGATCTCTGGGTCGACTGACCAATGCTGAAGCATGCAGCGTGAGGGGTATGCGAGTAGGGGTTTTAACTTTAAGAAATATTTGCATTACCATCTCCGCTTACGATGATGACTTGTTTACGGTGACAAAGACAATTTATTATAATTAAAAAAAAAATTAAACTATACGTATCGTATGTGTAAAAATGAAATTAATTAGTCCTAATAATATATGTAACACTGACGACCGCTTGGCGCAGTGGTTCGAGGGTAGGCCGCTCGGCTCACTGCACATGGTGGTTGCGGGTTCGATACCCGCCGGAGCAAATTTCGGAAATGACGTTCTCGTAATTTTCCTTGGTTTGGGTGTCACTGGGATCGCCCCCAGTCTATTGTACAGTACCCAAAGTACAAGCGTTGCTTAGTCTGCAACCATAATGTTGGTGTGTTACTCTGGCGATATTTGGGTATTTATTTCGTAAATATGTGCAAGCATACGCGACCCAATAGTGGAATTTGACTACCCAGTTGTATCTGCATGCTGCCCGAACAAACTGTTACATACATTGGTTTCAGAGATGTCCAAAAATCGAAGCAGAGCTCTACAAGAACAGCTCAGTTACAGCTTGACGTGGTTGTGTTTCAATTGCAGGATGAGGGCGTGTCTCGTGCTGTGCGTGGCGGCGGCGCTCGTCGGCGCCGCGCGCGCCGAGTGTGACGCCTGCCTAGACGGCGGCTGCTACAGAAAGCACAGCTTGCTCGAGTCAGAGGAATTTGGATCGTTTGTAGACATTGACAGGAGCAGGAACGTATTGTATAGTTACATTGGATCTACATTACATCTGTGTCAACTAGATTCAGGTCTGTGCAACACCACGACATTCGACAATTGGGACATATATTGGTGGACTGGGGACCACAATGGTGATTATTACGGTATACTGTTCGATTATGATTATAGTCTTTACAAATTGGATCTGGTTAATAAAGATAAGACATTACTGGTTCGTCGAGTGTATCGCATACTATTCAAAGATAAACTTTACTATGTGCCTTATAGCGACGGTATCTTCACATTTGAGAACGGAGAGTCACGAGTAGTTAGCGGAACAGAGGGATATTCTGTCACTTATTTAATTGTCGATAAAAATGACAATGTTTATTTTAAAACCATACATGAAGATAATCTTATACGAAGGGTGAGTAAAGGAGCGGTTGACAGGACTATACATTCGGATAGCAGGAGGGTCTTGATGACAACGGACGCGGACGGCAATGCCGTGTTTATTAATCCGTGGAACCACGCTGTGTATAGAGACTCAGACGGCCAACTAGTCGAGTTCGGTGCCATCAACGATGAGATATATTATAATTCTTGGTATATATCAACACGGTTTGACGGAGACAACAATATTATTTATCAAGATGCCTCTAAGAAACTTTTCCATTTGAAGCGAGATGGAGACGTTAAGTGCACGTATTATATTTGGCAAAATACAGTTATTATTACTGCGACCGCTGAAAGTACATCTGCATATAATATTGAGACGACCACGAGTGTTACACCTGGCGGGGATACTGAGGACTATGACGACATGTCTTCCAGTACACCTGCTGGAAATACTGACGACAATGATGACGTGTCTGTAAGTACACCTGCGCCTGACTTCGCGGCCGGTACACCTGACGAGAGCGGTGCCAGCCCCCCCGTAGCAGCCGGACAACAAGCCCCTCACACAGGAGATGAACAGCAGAGCAGGTGCAGCTGTGCGTGTCCCAAGTTACCGAATATCACGGTCAAAGTGGAGTTTAATTGATGCTTATTTCCCAATAGATTATTTTGTTTAAACTTACGATTTAAAAATACCAATTCTATAAACTAGACGATGGAGATAACCAAAAGTAAATTAGGTATAGACAAAATAATCTATGAGAGAGTAACAAACGATTGAATCAAATGTATCATGTATGCTGTGTCGTTATTTAAATATATTTATTTGTAATGTAATCTTTATAAACCTACCGGGTACACTAATATTAATAACAATAATATTGATACATTAAAGGTGAAATGGCAAGTCGTGTGCTATCGACGTTATTATAAGATGGCGCTGGTGTCAGCAATTTCAGCTTATTTAATTGTTAAGAAACCATTTATAAGATGTTTGCAGTCAACACTTAGTACACTGCATTGAGATGCATGATGCAGTAATATCAACCTGAAATTGTTTATAATCAAAGCATTTCAGCAAACCATTTCTGACACATTATATTGTATACATACACGCAGATTGACTTAAAATAGTTTTTGTGTTGAATTTATACTTTTGAATTAAATATATACCATACGCTTAAGTTAATGTGTGTGTGTTTTTCAACGCGGTTCCCAGTTCCCGCGTGGTATATAGCTCAGTTGTGGTTGTGTGACGTCATCCGACATGACCCCCCCCTCTTATTCCTAAGGTGAACCCCCGAGACACAACAAGTGGGATTACCAGGGACCCAGGGTTGATATTCTATCAAAATGATTCAGGAATCCACAGGCTAAAATGTCGAACTGACGCATTCCCAGCTTGTACAGTTTCATTAGATTTGTCTGTTTGGAATTCAGCTGAGAAACCACAATACGCTGGCACAATGGACTGAATAATGGCGAATGACTTGTTAAGACCTAAATCCATCCGCGGAGTGGTTATATTCTCTATGGATGGTACTCGAGTGACGATATTTTTGTTTGTTTTATTTCATCAATCCGCCGCGGCCTCGATCGTCGTATCGAGGTTTCAAAATCCCCATGGCTCGTTCTCATTGGTTTACTGACTATAACAGTTATCAAAAATATTCGTGCTCTCAATCTTTTAACCTTTTAATCGGTAGGGGAGAGTGGGTAACGGTGAATCAAGGGGTACAGTGAATAAACTGCTATATCAGTCTCTGTTTTGGCCTCACAAACGTAGAAAATAGATAGGCGCAAGTTATTTATATTGCTCCCGCGCTGAACCAATCTCCGCTGCGCTACGATGGGAGATGTTCATGGATTTCTTTAGAATGATAACGTTTCATTTCATCATGTTTTTTTTAAGGTTCCAAAATGCCACAAATCCCTGAACGGAACATCCATTGGACTCGATTGTAGATTGGCTCGATTTGTAGGTGAATGATGTCACATATGGATTAATTGAAAATCAAGAAACTAGCGTCATTTCGAAAAGAAATAACGAGCCTAAGAATAAAAGTGGTTCACTGTTACCCAATCTCCCCTAACTATATCACTAGCGACACACCCTAGCTTTGCTTAGGCCGTCAAGATTACTTCTCCAAACATCTTGTTACAAAGCATTATTTGTATTGACAATAATTAAAAATAAGCCACGGATCTGTCCGCCCGTATCCAAATATATACATAAAGTATTTATACGTTTCGCTTCAGACGTTCATAAAATTAGAGATCGTAACGATACAAAGTTTTACGCTGTCCAGGGTAAGATTAATGCATTTTATGTCAAGCTTATATTTTGATATTACAAACAGACCCTTCAGTTTTATTTATTTGTGTGGATGGATAGATTCATATAATTTGGTAACATCTTACCAATATTAGGTGTGAAAGTTTGTGAGTGTGGATGTATGTTTGTTATTGACAAGATCAGGAACATAGTGTATGGTAAAATCTTCATTAAAACAGTGTCAACTAGACACTGGTCTGTGCAACACCACAACACTCGGCAATTGGATCATATTCCGGTTTACTATGGGCCAGGGCACTGGTGATTATTACGGTATACTAATCGAAAATCTTCAAATTGGATCTTATTAATAAAGATAAGACATTACTGGTTCATGATGGAGTGTATCGCATACTATTCAAAGATAAACTTTACTATGCGCCTTATGGCAACGGTATCTTCACGTTTGAGGACGGAGAGTCACGAGTAGTTGCCGGGACCGAGGGATATAAAGTCGATAACTTTATTGTTGATATTTTTTTTTATTATTATTATATTCTGCAACTTGGCAATCCGTGTTTACACAATAAGCCATTCAGATGGGGTATCTCGAAATATGTCTTGTAAGCAGAAGGAGATCCTATAAATTCCTTTCATCTCCTGTCACCAATACTCACGGAAAGTGTAGGGACACTATGCCGTTTCAGTCGGGTATATGTAATACTTCCTGTGCCTTCTAGTTTGGATGCCAGTTCATTGACGTGATTAGATTTTATCGTCCGATAGCTTTCACTATATCTAGAGATCTCTTGTTTGACGGTACTGATCTTTACGTCGTCGTAAATATATTTGTTACTCACATAGTAGGGTATATCTAGCATGGCTCTCAGTGTCTTGCTTTGGAATCTTTCAAGAATCTCTATGTTGCTATTGCTAGCAGTACCCCACAGCTGGATTCCGTAGGTCCAGATTGGTTTAAGGATGGTCTTGTAAATAGTTATCTTACTTTCATGTGACAAGCTTGATTTGCGACCTATGAGCCAGTACATTGATCTGACTTTCATATCCAGTTGTTTACGCTTAGTCCAAATATGCTTTCTCCAGGTGAGTCTTCGATCCAGATGCATACCCAAATATCTGGCATCTTCAGCTTGAGGAATTTCTTCATTATAGAGTCTGATAGGGGGACAAGTCTGCCTTCTCAGGGTAAAGGTCACATGGACAGATTTTCCTTGATTAACCCTAATACGCCATTTATCTAGTCACTTTTCCACTTCATGGATGTAGGTTTGTACGTTGGCCGATGCTATCGCGGGATCCACGTGTACCGACAAAAGGGCTGTATCATCAGCATAGGTCGCAGTTATAGTATCAGCGTGCGTTGGAAGGTCTGCGGTAAATAACAATTACAGGATGGGTCCTAATATACTCCCTTGTGAGAGAATTTTATTTAAAGGAGCAACCACGTTGTTAAATTTCTCCTCAAAGCATCTACAGTGTAGGTACGAACGTAGAATTGGAAAGGAGTGAGGCAGCAGCTTTTTAAGTTTGAAGAGAAGTCCTTCATGCCACACTCTGTCGAACGCCTGACTGATATCGAGAAAGACAGCGGAGCAGAACTGTTTACATTCTAGTGCACGACTTATAGTATCCGTAATACGGTGTATCTGTTCAATAGTTCCATGTTTCTCTCGGAAGCCAAACTGGTGAAGAGGACTGGTAACTGGTAACTTCCGGTAGATAGGGGCGCACCCTGTTCAGCAATATTCTTTCGAAGAGTTTACCCAACACAGGGAGAAGGCTTATTGGTCTATAGGAGCTTGCATGATGTAGCGGTTTGCCTGGTTTGGGTATCATTATAACCTGCGCAATTTTCCACTGGGCGGGGTAAATTGCTAGTCTTAGGCAAGCATTGTAGATGGCCACGATGTGAATTATGCCCTTTTTAGGCAGCTGCTTGAGTAGTTGTGCGTCGACTAGATCGTAACCTGGTGTTTTTCCCTTCTGTAGTTTTAGGATTTCCCTCCATAGTTCGTTAGGGCTAGCACTTTTTAGCGGTAGGCTCATTTGCAGTGGTGCATCCAGATATTCGGAGATTTCCTTGTCATGTTCAGGATTTTTGCTTGTTAAGGGATTGAAGATGGTTTTTAGGTATTCCGCAAATACTTGAGCCTTTTCAAGTTCTGTTTTTGCCCACTTGCCATCAGGAGCTTTTATGGGTGGTATGTGGTTGATAAAAATGACAATATTTATTTTAACGCCATATCTGTAAATAATATATTACGAAGAGTGAGTAAAGGAGCGGTTGACCGGACTATATATTTGGACAGCAGAACCCGGAGTCCCACGCTGTGTAGAGACACAGACGGTCAACTAGTCGAGTTCGGTGCCATCAACGATAAGATATATTATTATTATTGGTATAGTCCACCCTTGTTTGACAGAAACAACAATATTATTATTTATTATGATGCCTCTAAGAATATTTTCCGTTTGAAACGAGTTCGAGACGTTAGTTGCACGTATTATATTACGAAAAAAAAAGTTATTATTACTGAGACCGTTGTAAGCACGACTACATACAATACTGAGACGACCACGAGTGTTACACCTGGCGGGGATACGGAGGACATGTCTCCCAGTACATCTGCTGGTGACTCCACAGCCAGCACACTTGATGAGAGTGGAGCCAGCCCCTCCAGATCACGTGATCAGCGAGCCAATTATTTTATTTGTTTATTTCTGTCTCTCTTTATTAAAACTCAGTTATGACCTCATAAATAAACAGATAACATCCAAGGCGATGTTGATACAGATGATGATGCAGGAGATGAACAGCGGAGCAGCAAAGGTTAAAGGTGCAGCTGTCCGTGTCCCGAGTTGCCAAATAACACGATCAAAGTGGGGTTTAAAGAGATATGGAGTTTATAAAACAAGCAGATTATTAGAGTGTGTATGAAGAGAGTTTAACAAAATATAAACATTAAGCTTTTGTGTGTTTAAAAACCTTATCACTCAATGTTTACCGTTATTATACTATTAATAAATGTTGTTTAAATACCTCCTTAATTGTTTTTGTTGAAAATTGAATGTTATTAACTAAGTACCTAAATGTTATGTTTTCCTTCAAAGTCGCACCACTCTCCTGCGGAGGGGGCAGGTTCGATGCATTTGTCTGTGTTTGAGGAAACTCGCAAGTAATGAAGGTATACGTCATGTTGTTGTGAGCAGTACATAATCGTGCTGTCTCGCTGCTTACCTGAAACAAAAACAGAACAGTTAGTATTCCATGTGCCAAATTAATTCCTATTAAATTTATTTGTTAAAAATCATAGAATATTCTAGCAATCAATAAGAAAGGATTTTTATAAATGCAGCCTCTAAGAGGGTAAAGTAGGGGAAATGTATTTGCAAGGTGGAAGTACATGTAATATTGAGACGACCACGAGCAGTAGACCTGCTCCTGAGTCCTGAGTTTTGTCAAATCTTGCACAGGAAAACCATCACAACTGACGTATTCAGATACGCGATACGTCAGTTTTGACGTATTGCGAGTCGATCGAGATGCCAGCGGTTAACAGACTACTACTACACTTAGCCACGTGGTATTTTTTTTCTTTGGTTTTAATCCCAATATATCGCGACTTTTCAACGATAAAGCTTGCTTAAAGTGAAAATTACATCCTTGAGTTATAGCATTGACAAATGTATTGCACAGAGCATTAACGACTGCTATTTCAAAGTCAACAATAACTGTATGAGGGTTCCATCCAGCACGTGTTGTTTTATTAAGTTAAGCATAACTTTGTATGTTTTGCAATTAGTTCGCTAGAAGAATGAATACATCGGGGTATGTTGATAAAGTTAACAATATACCAAAGTCACTTTTAGAAAAGAAACTATGATAGGTTCGTATATTATTTTAAGTTTATCACAACTCTAACTAGCACTGCAAGGAGGGTTAGAGGTGCGAAACTGCATTCCTTGAGCAACTGCAACTAAAATTTGTGATATAAATCGTTTAACGAAATATAATCAGTGGAGTACTTTGAGAACAATTACGGATATCTATTTAGCAGAAAGGGAACCAAATAATGAGTATTTTCAAATAATAAACATTCCTTTAAGTAACTTGGGAATTCTTATCTTTTTAGAACAAAAGAATGGTGTACTTTGGAAATAAGCCCCCATGAAGAATCCGTGATCAGCTAATGATGCATTATTATGTATAACTCAATTTGCACTTAACGCCGTGTGCATAGAGTCTAAAAGCAAAATTTGTATCTGGGTCAGTTTTGTAGATACGGCCCTATATAAATATCCCTGGGCAACGGCGCTCTGCTCCAGTTAATAGTGCTTCAGTCACAAGGTGAGTTCCAGTATCTCATACATTCTCGTGTTGCTTTTCAAGTGATGTGCGTCTCGTTTGTGAGCAAAAACTGTAAAGAGTTACTGGGCTGTCATATCACTGTCGGCACGAGTGCGACAGAGAGAGCGTTACCCGACTTTATATGTAATACTTGCTTTGAATAAACTCTAGTAGTAAATATATTTTAAAATTGCCGTTTTCCTCGGCTCCGCTCGCGCGGTACTTCGATAAAATTAAAGTAGCCTAAATTACTTTTCATTATCTATCTGCCAGTGAAAGTTCCATCAAACGAAGATGCATTTTGTATAAAGCTATTTTTTTGATATAGCAAACAGACCCTTCAGTTTCATTTATTTGTACAGATGGATAGATTCATAATATGTGATTATATCTTATATATTTCAATGAAGACTACCAATATTTCTGTTACAGAATCGCGACGTAGATCTTCGGTCTACAATCCATCGCGGCTTTATATCGCTACCAAGTAAGTACGAGGCATACGGATATTTGTATATTATGTCAATGGGTATTATTCTTGTACCAGCTGTGCCCGAGAATCGTTACAGTAAGATTAATAGACGTCCAAACACAAATAACAAAAATACTTTGTCACTACTCATACTTGGAAAGTAGGTCTGAAGTTGCCAGAGGAGCGGGTTGAAAGTAATACTTTTCCGCTCTAGGGAGAATCGCTTTCAACTGACAGCTGTAAAATTATTTAAAAAAAACTAGTTTCATTTTCACATTTCTATGGAACCATGTTCTAACTTTTTCTACAGTCACTCAATTACACCGCTATGTAAAATTGAAATACCATAAAGTTAAAATAACAATAATACTTAATTAATTAAAGAATATATATTTTAAATGATTTAATTATAATTAAGTTTCAACAATTATTTTAAAATAACATAGATTTGGGCAAAATATTTAATGACCATAAAAATAATGGCTAAACAATGAAGTTGGCCGGCCAACGAAAACAAAACAAAATAAGCGGCAATCCGATCTTCATTTGTTTTTCGAGTTGTAGAGTATTGTTCATACTTCCTTGTATTATTTCTTTAGCCAATTCCTGTTTTTATTTTTACTATACATGTATTCGTAATGAAAAGAACAGTGTTTACCTCGGGTGAAAGACCACTCAACAAGTTACAAACTCAAACTCAAACTCAAAATGGTTTTTATTAAGCATTTATGAATAGTCAGAATCTACCACCGGTTCGGAATGCTGCTTCCACTGAGAAGATCCGGCAAGAAACTTAATGGTAACTCTTTTCAATAAATTACAGATGGTGTACATTCTCAGGAACAGCATAAAATAATGATATGAGCAGGCAACACCATTATCACTAAATAACTAATAGTAAATAATAATATTCACCCCTTATATAATAACATTCACCCCTTGTGTAACAATGTACTATTGTTCAATGCACAGAAACAGCTCAGTTACAACTTGCCATATTGCGTTTCAGTTGCAGGATGAGGGCGTGTCTCGAGTGTGATGCCTGCCTAGAGGGTAACTGCTACCGGAAGCACAGGTTGCTCGAGTCAGAGAAATTTGGAATTCTTTTTGGCATTGACAGGAGCAGGAACGTATTGTATAGTAAAATCGGATCTATATTAAAACGGTGTCAACTAGACACTGGTCTGTGCAACACCACAACACTCGAAAATTGGAGCATACATTGGTTGACTATGGACCAGCGCACTGGTGAATATTACGGAATACTAAGCGATGGTTATTATAGTCTTTACAAATTGGATTTTGTTAATAAACATAAGACATTACTGGTTCGTCGAGTGCATCGCGTACAATTTAAAGATAAACTTTACTATGCGTCTTCTGAAGGCGGTATCTTTACATTTGAGAACGGAGAGTCACGAGTAGTTGGTGGAACAGAGGGATATGATGACTTATATTTCATTGTTGATAAAAATGACAATATCTATTTTCAAACCGTGGCTGATGAGAATATAATACGAAGAGTGAGTAACGGAGTGGTTGACCGGACTATACATTTGGACAGTGGGACGGTCTTGATGACAACAGACGCAGACGACAATGCCGTCTTCATTAATCCAGGGTCCCACGCTGTGTATAGAGACACAGACGGTCAACTAGTTGAGTTCGGTGCCATTAATGCTGAAATAAATCATGATTATTGCTATATACACACTTGGTTTGACAGAGACAACAATATTATTTATGAAGATAAGTCTTACAATCTTTTCCATTTGAAGCGAGTTGGAGACGTTAAGTGCACGTATTCCATTTTACCAAATACAATGCGTATTACTGAAACCGTTGTAAGCACGACTACATACAACATTGAGACGACCACTGGTGTTCCACCTGGCGGGGATTTTGAGGACAATGATCACAAGTCTCATAGTACACCTGCCGCTGAGTCCACAGCCAGTACACCTGATGAGAGCGGTGCCAGCCCCTCCGGAACACCTCACCAGCGAGCCAATGATACAGGACACGAACAGCAGAGCAGATGCAGCTGTTCGTGTCCCAAGTTGCCAAATATCACGATCAACGAGGAGTTTATTTAAACATTACTCATATGTTAATTAAAAAAGTAGTTTAATAATGTAAGTATTTAGAGAGTGTAACAAAATGTAAACATAAAACTTTTGTGTAATTAAAAGCCTTATAGTTCACTGTGTAACGTGTTTTTCTGATCTTCAAACCAACCTTCACAGTTACACACCAAGCTTAGTCAGCAGTTTACATGTGATCATAGAATGTTCTTGGGGTACTACAAAAGAAACGACAGTATTCCCGAGTCCAAGCGTATATTATGTTAGTGGTCATATAGCTTCAGTTAGTGCGGCCACATCATCATGATTACATGTACCTACACTGTCTTACACAACCTTCAGGGCATCTTCGCAAGCATTAGCATCAGCTGCACATAATGGCTATCATAAACGCGGTGGTATGTCCTGTATAGTTAAGTACCTGTCTGATTCGCTTCACATGGTATTCCGATGTTAACAATTAAATGTAAAACAATTGCTGATCTATGGAGCAGAATGGGAACAAAATAATAGGTATGTAGTTTTAAATGACATGACATTAGTACCACACACGGAAACAATAATTAAAAAATCGTCTAAAATGTTAGGTTTCATTCTTAGAAGTGCAAAATCTTTCCGCAATCCTAAGACTAAAATATTAGTCTATTATAGCTTTGTTCGTAGCATATTAGAATACTGCAGCACAGTCTGACGCCCTCATTACGCTACTCATTCGCTTCGTCTTGAACGGGTTCAAAAACGCTTCCTATGGCACCTGGCATTTTCCACTGGAAAAGCGAAGACATTACCATCTTATGCAAGTAGGCTGGAGTATTTTAAAGTGCCATCTCTGGCTAAGCGTAGGGATTCAATAGATATGACATTTCTTTATAAAATTCTTAGAAACAAAATAGACTCTCTATACTCAATACTCTTATAATATTAAAATAATATAGAACTAGTAGCACTTAACTGGGAAGGAACTGTCTCCTAGGCCACAGCTTGCGCTAATCTAGGAGGCAGGAAATAAATCATTATTATTATTATAGACTGTCCTCAGCTGTTAAGCCTTTTTAATTTTCAAGCACCTCGTAGAGTTCCTCGTAAACCTATAACTCCTCTTCATCCACCTTTGCGCAGAACAGTTCTCGGGACCAGCTCTCCAGTACCAAGGCTGTGTAAACTACTCAATAAGTACAGTTACATTGTCGATATAAATTTCGATACGTTAGGCACATTTAATAAAAATATACTAAGTAGTTCTGATTAACTCAATATCTTCCCGATTAACATAGACACATCTAATAATCACACAAATATCTCGCATACACACATATATATCACATAACTAACATACTCATCACACACACGCACTTTAAAACACGCATCATCTCTCACCAAACTAGCTTATTAGTTTTATTCATTTAGTTTTGTTTAATAGTTAGTAATAAGTTCTTTTTTTATATAACTCACTATTTAAGATTTGCATGCTGAGGTTACCTATACGTGTTTGTGCATTTCGTTCAAAAATATTGTTAGTATAGAATAAGTAAAACATATATATATAATATGTAACAAACGTTGGTAATCCATAATAAAATAATAATAATAATAATACAAATTTCTTGGAGTTACCTGGAAATTCTTATGTTTTTAGAACAAAAGAATTAAGTACTTTGGGAATAAGCCCGCATGAATGCGCGATGAATCAGCTAATGATGCATTATTAAGTATATAACTCAATTTGCACTTTACGCCGTGTGCATAGAGTCTCAAAGCGAAATGTGTATCTGGGTCGGTTTTGTAGATAAGGCCTATATAAATATCCCTGGGCAACGGCGCTCTGCTCCAGTTAATAGTGCTTCAGTCACAAGGTGAGTTCCAGTATCTCATACATTCTCGTGTTGCTCTTCAAGTGATGTGGGTCTTGTTTGCGAGCAAAAACTGTAAATAGTTATTCGGCTGTTATTGCCACAGTCAGCACGAGTGCGACAGGGAGAGCGTTACCCGAATTTCTCTGTAATACTTGCTTTGAATAAACTCTAGTTGTAAATATATTCCCTCGGCTCCGCTCGCGCGGTACTTCGATAAAATTTAAGTAGACTAAATTACTCTTCATATCTGTCAGTTTAAGTCCCATCAAAATTGGTTAAGTAGTTTCGAACCGTTTTATTTATTTGTATAGATGGATAGATTTATATAATTTGGTTATATCTTATACATTTGAGTGAATTCCACTAATATTTCTGTTTCAGAATTGCGACACAGATCAGCGGTCTACAATCTATTGCGGCTTCGTATCATGACGAAGTAAGTACGAGGCATACGAATATTCATATAGTTTGTCGACGAAAAAAACGAAAAAAAACTTTTGCTCAATGCACAGAAACAGCTTAGTCACAGCTTGACATTTTGCGTTTCAGTTTCAGGATGAGGGCGTGTCTCGTGCTGTGCGTAGCGGCGGTGCTCGTCGGCGCTGCGCGCGCCGAGTGTGTTGCCTGCCTAGAGGGGAGCTGCTACAAGAAGCACAGCTTGCTCGAGTCAGAAAAATTTGGATTCTTGTTAAACATTGACAAGAGCAGGAACGTAGTGTATGGTAAAATCGGATCTTCATTAAAACAGTGTCAACTAGACACTGGTCTGTGCAACACCACAACACTCGACAATCGGATCATATACCGGTTTACTATGGACGAGGGCACTGGTGATTATTACGGTATACTAATCGAAAATCTTCATAGTCTTTACAAATTGGATCTTATTAATAAAGATAAGACATTACTGGTTCGTGATGGAGTGTTTCGCATACTATTCAAAGATAAACTTTACTATGCGCCTTATGGCAACGGTATCTTCACGTTTGAGGACGGAGAGTCACGAGTAGTTGCCGGGACCGAGGGATATAAAGTCGATAACTTTATTGTTGATAAAAATGACATTATTTATTTTAAAGACAATTCTGAAAATAATATAATACAAAGAGTGAGTAAAGGAGCGGTTGACCGGACTATTGGACATTCGGACAGCGGGAGGGTCTTGATGACAACAGACGCGGACGGCAATGCCGTTTTCATTAATCCGGAGTCCCACGCTGTGTATAGAGACACAGACGGCCAACTAGTCGAGTTCGGTGCCATCAACCATAAGTTATATTATTATTATTGGTATAGTCCACCCTTGTTCGACAGAGACAACAATATTATTTATTATGATGCCTCAAAGAATCTTTTTCGTTTGAAACGAGATGGAGACGTTAGTTGTACGTATAATATTACGAAAAAAAAAGTTATTATTACTGAGACCGTTGTAAGCACGACTGCATAAAATACTGAGACGACTACGAGTGTTACACCTGGCAGGGATACTGAGGACATGTCTCCCAGTACACCTGCTGGTGACTCCACAGCCAGTACACTTGATGAGAGTGGAGCCAGCCCCTCCAGATCACGTGATCGGCGAGCCAATTATTTTATTTGTTTATTTCTGTCTCCCTTTATTAAAACTCAGTTATGACCTCATAAATAAACAGATAACATCCAAGGCGATGTTGATACAGATGATGATGCAGGAGATGAACAGCGGAGCAGCAAAGGTTAAAGGTGCAGCTGTCCGTGTCCCGAGTTGCCAAATAACACGATCAAAGTGGGGTTTAAAGAGATATGGAGTTTATAAAACAAGTTGATTATTAGAGTATGTATGAAGAGAGTTTAACAAACTATAAACATTAAGCTTTTGTGTGTTTAAAAACCTTATCACTCAATGTTTACCGTTAATATACTATTAATAAATGTTGTTTAAATACCTCCTTAATTGTTTTTGTTGAAAATTGAATGTTATTAACTAAGTACCTAAATGTTATGTTTTCCTTCAAAGTCGCACCACTCTCCTGCGGAGGGGGCAGGTTCGATGCATTTGTCTGTGGTTGAGGAAACTCGCAAGTAATGAAGGTATACGTCATGTTGTCGCGGACTGTTTCATACCTAGAGCGTGTGAGCAGTACATAATCGTGCTGTCTCGCTGCTTACCTAAAACAAAAACAGAACAGTTCGTATTCCATGTGCCAAATTAATTACTATTAAATTTATTTGTTATAAATCATAGAATATTCTAGCAATCAATAAGAAAGGATTTTTATAAATGCAGCCTCTAAGAAGGTAAAGTAGGGGAAATGTATTTGAAACGTGGAAGTACATGTAATATTGAGACGACCACGAGCAGTAGACCTGCTCCTGAGTCCTGAGTTCTGACAAATCTTGCACAGGAAAACCGTCAAAACGGACGTATTCAGATACGCGATACGTCAGTCGATCGAGATGCCAGCGGTTAACAGAGTACTACTACACTTAGCCACGTGGTATTTTTCTTCTTTGGTTTTAATCCCAATATATCGCGACTTTTCAACGATAAAGCTTGCTTAAAGTGAAAATTACATCCTTTAGTTATAGCATTGACAAATGTATTGCGCAGAGCATTAACGACTGCTATTTCAAAGTCAACAATAACTGTATGAGGGTCCTTCCAACACGTGTTGTTTTATTAAGTTAAGCATAACTTTGTATGTTTTGCAATTAGTTCGCTAGAAGAATGAATACATTGGGGTATGTTGATAATGTTAACAATATACTTAAGTACCTTTTAGAAAATAAACTATGATAGGTTCGTATATTATCTTAAGTTTATCACAACTCTAACTAGCACTGCAAGGAGGGTTATAGGTGCGAAACTGCATTCCTTGAACAACTGCAACTAAAATTTGTGATATAAATCGTTTAACGAAATAGAATCAGTGGAGTACTTTGAGAACAATTACGGATATCTATTTAGCAGAAAGGGAACCAAATAATGAGTATTTTCAAGTAATAAACATTCCTTTGAGTAACTTGGGAATTCTTATCTTTTTAGAACAAAAGAATGGTGTACTTTGGAAATAAGCCCCCATGAAGAATCCGTGATCAGCTAATGATGCATTATTATGTATAACTCAATTTGCACTTAACGCCGTGTGCATAGAGTCTAAAAGCGAAATTTGTATCTGGGTCGGTTTTGTAGATAAGGCCCTATATAAATATCCCTGGGCAACGGCGCTCTGCTCCAGTTAATAGTGCTTCAGTCACAAGGTGAGTTCCAGTATCTCATACATTCTCGTGTTGCTTTTCAAGTGATGTGCGTCTCGTTTGTGAGCAAAAACTGTAAAGAGTTACTGGGCTGTCATATCACTGTCGGCACGAGTGCGACAGAGAGAGCGTTACCCGACTTTATATGTAATACTTGCTTTGAATAAACTCTAGTAGTAAATATATTTTAAAATTGCCGTTTCCCTCGGCTCCGCTCGCTCGGTACTTCGATAAAATTAAAGTAGCCTAAATTACTCTTCATTATCTATCTGCCAGTGAAAGTTCCATTAAAATTGTTTATGTTGTTACGAAGATGCATTTTCGATAAAGCTATTGTTTTGATATAGCAAGCAAACCCTTCAGTTTTATTTATTTGTATAGATGGATAAATTCATAATATGTGATTATATTTTATATATTTCAATGAAGACCACCAATATTTCTGTTTCAGAATCGCGACGCAGATCGTCAGTCTACAATCCATCGCGGCATTATATCGTTACCAAGTAAGTACGAGGCATAAGAATATTTATATATTTTGTCAATGGGTATTATTCTTGTACCAGCTGTGCCCGCGAATAATTACAGTGAGATTAAGTTAAGTCCAAACATAAATTAAGAAAAAACTTATGTAAAATGCACAGAAACAGCTCAGTTACAGCTAAGTGGTTGTATTTCAGTTGCAGTATGAGGGCGCGTCTCGTGCAGTGCGTGGCGGCAGCGCTCGTCGGCGCTGCGCGCGCTGACTGCGATGCCTACATCGATGGGGAATGTTATGACAAGCATCGTCTGCCCGTGGCTAGGCCTCTAGACATCGACAGGAACAGGAACCTACTGTATGTTAACGATGGAAATAGATTAAGGGTGTGTCAGCTAGACACTCAGCTGTGCAACACCACGAGCTACGCATGGGACGTGCTGCAGTTGGCGGTGGACCAACGCACTGGCGATATTTACGGTATGATTGACGTTGCTATGTACAAATTGGATCTTGTTAAAAACAGAAAGGAATTACTGTTTGATGGCGGAGTGGAACACATCAAATTCAAAGATAAACTTTACTATACGGCTTTTGGAAATATTATGTATAGTATTGAGAATGGAAAGTCAGAAAGAGTTCCTGGATCTGGACCATACTTGATCTATAATTTCGTTGTCGATAAAAATGACGATATTTATTTTAAAACTTATTTAGATACGGGCTTTGGAATAACAAGGTTAAGTAGAGGAGTTGTTGACAGGACTGAACGGTGGGACATAATTAACTCTTTGTCAGTAGACAGGGACGGCAATGCCGTGCTCATTGATCCGAAGTCACGCACTGTATACAGAGCGACTGACGGTAACCTCACTGAGATAGGTACCATCAAGGATTCGATTAATAAAAAGAATCATTATAATGAACATACATTAAACGACGTGCCCTTGTTTGACAGAGACAACAATATAATTTATAGAAATGACTCCGATGTTTTTATTTATTTGAAACGTGGAAGTGAAATTAAGATAGAGACGACCACGAGCAGTACACCTGCTGGAAATACAGACGACAGTGTTGACGAGTCTCTAAATACACCTGAATCTGCGTCCGGTACACCTGATGAGAGTGGTGCTAGCCCCTCCGGAGCACCCGGACAACAAGCCTCTCACACTGGAGATGAACAGCAAAGTAGATGCAGCTGTTCGTGTCCCAAGTTACCGAATATCACCATCAAAGTGGAATTGAATTGATATTTTTTGTCTCTCATATATTATTATGTCTAAACCTATATATTTCAGTTTATCCTCTAGTTTATAGTATACAAATGTGGTGTTGTACATTTATAATATTTGTTTTGGAATGTCATCTTTATATTTTCTCTTATATTATTTTTAAATAATATTGTTCTTTTGAATACCTACACCCTTTAAATTAATAACGTTTAATTTTACTTTGCTTTATATAATTATTATTATTGTTTGAAATTAAATGTGGTCGGTTAAGTAAATGGTGTGTGTTCATTCAAGCGGTTCCCTGTTGCGTCGAGGTGGGTAGCTCCGTTATTCAGTGTGTCTTGGCGTGGACTGACGTCATCAGGTGACATTGTCCTTACTCCCTCCCTTGGTGCCCCCCACAACACAACTAGTGGGACTGGAACTGGACTAGGCGGGGAACCTAGAGTTACATCAGATTAATTCATTTCGCGGCAGGAAGGCTCGCGATGCCCGCGCAATATCCGAGATACTAGGCATTGGAATTGGTGTGGATGATCCCTCCCAGCATCGATAGGGATATTGGCGAATACTGTATTGAGACCTAAATGCATCCGTGAAGCAGTGCACCCTGTCTGCTGATCCTTTCTGGGAATGCGGGCGCGATAGTATATTTGATTGTTCTATTATCAGCAGTCTGCCCGGCCTCGCTCGGTGTTATCGAGCTGGGGAATTTTAATTGGCTCGTCCATATTGATACATTTAGTTTATCTTCCGTACAGGTCAACCTTTTAATCACTGACATTAGCACCTGGACACCTAGGACTTGCCTCGGCTTCACTTGGGGAGCGATGATTCTATCTACAACAACTCATTATAAGTCAACCCATTTGACGAGAGATTAAAAATATTAAATCATCAGCGACCGACTCCCCAATCCTTATACAAGCGGCCGTTCGTAGGATCAGCTCTTTAAAGAACTGGACAGAGCCATAAAACGTTTCACTAACCCGGGTACAACAAATTCAAACGAACCAGTTACCTATAAGACTAATGTAAATCATCAATCAATATCAATAAATGCAGCAATCTTATAGATCACAATAAATTTCAGTTACAATTGAATTAAGTACGTATATCGAAACCAAAATACTTCAATTTACGCGAACAGGACGACGGATAGACGCACGAATAATGCGTGACCATGTTGGAGGCATCAGTTGTTGATGCAATATTATGCGTAACTCAATTTGCACTTTACGCCGTGTGCATAGAGTCTAAAAGCGAAATGTGTATCTGGGTCTGTTTTGTAGATAAAGCCTATATAAATATCCCTGGGCAACGGCGCTCTGCTCCAGTTAATAGTGCTTCAGTCACAAGGTGAGTTCCAGTATCTCATACATTCTCGTGTTGCTCTTCAAGAGAGCGTTATCCAAATTCATCTTAATACTTGCTCTAATAAACTCTAGTAGCAAATATATTTTAAACTAGCAATTTCCTGCGGCTCTGCTCGCGTGGTACTTTGATAAAATAAAAGTACTCCTCATATCATCAGCTATCTGCCAGTGAACGTACAGTCAAAATCGGTTCCGTTATTTCGAATATTAGCCTGAACATATATAATTTTCTATTTACCGTACATACTTCCAGATGCATTTTCTATAAAGCTATTATTACTTCCATAATACAAACAAACACTTCAGTTTTATTTATTTGTATAGATACAAATTTTTAATTATTGATACTTATAATGTGATTATATCATATATATTTCAATGAAAACCACCAATATTCTGTTTCAGAATCGCGACGCAGATCAGCGGTCTACAATCCATCGCAGCTTTGTTTCATAACCAAGTAAGTACGATGCACACAAATATTCATATTTTGTCCATAAGTATTATTATCATACCAGTTTTGCCCTGAAAAACAAAACCTATGTTCAATGCACAAAAACAGCTAAATTACAGCTCGACGTGGTTGTGTTTCAGTTGCAGGATGAGGGCGTGTCTCGTGCTGTGCGTGGCGGCGGCGCTCGTCGGCGCTGCACGCGCTGACTGTGGCGCATATATCGATGGGGAATGTTATTACAAGCACCGTCTGCCCGCGTCCACGCCTCTAGATATCTACAGGAACAGGGGCCTGCTGTATGTTAACGATGGAAATAGATTAAGGGTGTGTCAGCTAGACACTCAGCTGTGCAACGCCACGAGCTACGCATGGGACGTGCTGCAGTTGTCTGTGGACCAACGCACTGGAGATATTTACGGTATGATTGACGATGTTATCTACAAATTGGATCTTGTTAATAACAAAACGGAATTACTGGTTGGCAACGGAGTGGAACACATCAAATTCAAAGATAAACTTTACTACACGGCTCATGGCAATATTATGTACACTTTTGAGAATGGGAAGTCAGAAAGAGTTGCTGGATCTGGACCATATTTGATCTATAATTTCGTTATAGACAAAAAAGACGATATTTATTTTAAAACTTTTTTACATACTAAATTTGTAATAACAAGGCTGAGTAGAGGAGTTGTTGACAAGACTGAACAGTGGGACAGTAAAAACTTTTTGACAGTAGACAAAGACGGCAATGCCGTGTTGATCGATCCGCAGTCACGCACTGTATACAGAGCAACTGACGGTTGCCTAACCAAGATAGGTACCATCAACGGACCGATACATGATAGTGATCATTACAATGAATATACATTGAATAACGTACCCTTGTTTGACAGAGACAACAATATAATATATAGTAATAACTCCAACGTTTATATCTTTTTAAAACGTGAGAGTACAATTTATATAGAGACGACCACGAGCAGTACACTGTATTGAGATGCATGATGCAGTAATATCAACCTGAAATTGTTTATAATCAAAGCATTTCAGCAAACCATTTCTGACACATTTTATTGTATACACGCATATCAACATAAAATGGTTTTTGTGTTGAATTTACAGTTCCGAATTAAATATATAAATACACTTAATATGTTGTTTAAGTGCCTGCTTATTTGATTTTGTTTTGAATTAAGTGTTATTAACTTAGTACCTAATGTTATGTGTTCCTTAAAAGTCGTATCCCCCTCCTACCGAGAAGGCAGGTTCGATCTATTTGTCTGAGTTTGAGGAAACTCGCGAGTAATTAATATATGCGTCATGTTATCCCGGACATGTTACCTATAACGTGTGAGCTGGATACAATCGTGCTGTCTCGCTGCTTACCTGAAACAAAAACAGAACAGTTCGAATTCCATGTGCGAAATTCATTACTAATAAATTTATTTGGTATAAATCATACAATTTTCTTGCAATCAATAATAAAGGATTCTTAAAAATGCAGCATCTAATAGGGTAAAGTAGGGGAAATGTATTTGAAACGTGGAAGTACATGTAATATTGAGACGACCACGAGCAGTAGACCTGCTCCTGAGTCCTGAGTTCTGACAAATCTTGCACAGGAACACCGCCAAAACTGACGTATTCAGATACGCGATACGTCAGTTTTGACGTATTGCAAGTCGATCGAGATGCCAGCGGTTAACAGAGTACTACTACACTTAGCCACGTGGTGTTTTTCTTCTTTGGTTTCAATCCCAATATCGCGACTTTTCAACGATAAAGCTTGCTTAAAATGAAAATTACATCCTTTAGTTATAGCATTGACAATTGTATTGCGCAGAGGATTAACGACTGCTATTTCAAAGTCAACAATAACTGTATGAGGGTTCCATCCAGCACGTGTTGTTTTATAAAGTTAAGCATAATTTTGAAATAAAACTATTTATACGGATTATATCGCGTTTATTTACTTTTTATGTTCCCGACGTTTCGGTTGCTTTCGTAAAAATAGTTTTATTTCAATGTGTAGTATTCGCGTAAATATAAGAAAACAATATGTTAAGCATAACTTCATATGTTTGTTGCAATTAGTTCACTAGAAGAATGAATACATCGGGGTATGTTGATAAAGTTAACAATAAACTTAAGTAAAAAATAAACTATGATAGGTTCGTATATTATCTTAAGTTTATCACAACTCTAACTAGCACTGCAAGGAAGGTTAGAGGTGCGAAACTGCATTCCTTGAACAACTGCAACTAAAATTTGTGATATAAATCGTTTAACGAAATAGAATCAGTGGAGTACTTTGAGAACAATTACTGATATCTATTTAGCAGAAAGGGAACCAAATAATGAGTATTTTCAAATCATAAACATTCCTTTAAGTAACTTGGGAATTCTTATCTTTTTAGAACAAAAGAATGGTGTACTATGAAAATAAGCCCCCATGAAGAATCCGTGATCAGCTAATGATGCATTATTATGTATAACTCAATTTGCACTTAACGCCGTGTGCATAGAGTCTAAAAGCGAAATTTGTATCTGGGTCGGTTTTGTAGATAAGGCCCTATATAAATATCCCTGGGCAACGGCGCTCTGCTCCAGTTAATAGTGCGTCAGTCACAAGGTGAGTTCCAGTATCTCATACATTCTCGTGTTGCTTTTCAAGTGATGTGCGTCTCGTTTGTGAGCAAAAACTGTAAAGAGTTACTGGGCTGTCATATCACTGTCGGCACGAGTGCGACAGAGAGAGCGTTACCCGACTTTATATGTAATACTTGCTTTGAATAAACTCTAGTAGTAAATATATTTTAAAATTGCCGTTTC
This sequence comes from Notodonta ziczac, assembly GCA_918843915.1. NCBI lineage: Eukaryota > Metazoa > Arthropoda > Insecta > Lepidoptera > Notodontidae > Notodonta > Notodonta ziczac. Next base: position 3,904,051 of record OU974064.1, read on the forward strand.
CCTCGGCTCCGCTCGCGCGGTACTTCGATAAAATTAAAGTAGCCTAAATTACTTTTCATTATCTATCTGCCAGTGAAAGTCCCATCAAACGAAGATGCATTTTGTATAAAGCTATTTTTTTGATATAGCAAACAGACCCTTCAGTTTTATTTATTTGTATAGATGGATAGATTCATAATTAGTGATTATCCTACTAATATTATAAATGTGAAAGTTTGTGAGTGTGGATGTATGTATGTATGTATGTTTGTTACTCCTTCACGCAAAAACTACTGAACGGATTTGGATGAAATTTGGAACACAGATAGTTTATAACCGGGATTAACATATAGGATACTTTTTATCCCGATAATCCCGATTTTTTTTTACGTTAAATACTACGCGGACGAAGTCGGCGGGCACAGCTAGTATCTTATATTTCAATGAAGATCACTAATATTTCTGTTTCAGAATCGCGACGATCTACAATCCATCGCGGCTTTATATCGTTTCCAAGTAAGTACGAGGCACACGAATGTTAATATATTTTGTCAATGGGTATTATTATTGTACCAGATGTGCCCGCGAATCGTTACAGTAAGATTAATAGACGTCCAAACACAAATGACAAAAACACTTTTGTTCAATGCACAGAAACAGCTCAGTTACAGCTTGACGTTTTGCGTTTCAGTTGCAGGATGAGGGCGTGTCTAGTGCTGTGCGTGGCGGCGGCGCTCGTCGGCGCTGCGCGCGCCAAGTGTGATATCTGCCTAGAGGGTTACTGCTACCGGAAGCACAGCTTGCTCGATTCAGAAAGATTTGGAAATTTTTTTGGCATTGACAGGTTCAGGAACATATTGTATAGAAAAATCGGAGCTACATTAAGGGGGTGTCAACTAGACACTGGTCTGTGCAACACCACAATACTCGACCATTGGTGCTGGAGCTTAACATGGTTGACTATGAACCAGCGCACTGGTGATTATTACGGTATAATAAGCGATGGTTATAATAGTCTTTACAAATTGGATTTGGTTAATAAACATAAGACATTACTGGTTCGTGGAGTGCATCGCGTACAATTCAAAGATAAACTTTTCTATGCGCCTTCTGACGATGGTATCTTTACATTTGAGAACGGAGAGTCACGAGTAATTCGCGGAACAGTGGGATATGATGTCTTGTATTTCATTGTTGATAAAAATGACAATATATATTTTCAAACCGTGGCTGATAAGAATATAATACGAAGAGTGAGTAACGGAGTGGTTGACCGGACTATACATTTGGATAGCGGGAGGGTCTTGATGACAACGGACGCAGATGGCAATGCCGTGTTCTTTAATCCGCAGTCCCACGCTTTGTATAGAGACACAGACGGTGAACTGGTGGATTTCGGTGTCATCAACGTTGAGATATATCATAATGATTGGTATATAAACTGTTGGTTTGACAGAGACAACAAGATTATTTATCAAGATAAGTCTTATAATCTGTTCCATTTGAAGCGAGATGGAGACGTTAAGTGCACGTATTCCATTTTACCAAATACAACGATTATTACTGAGACCGTTGTAAGCACGACTACATACAACATTGAGACGACCACGAGTGTTACACCTGGCGGGGATACTGAGGAAAATGATGACAAGTCTCATAGTACACCTGCTACTGATTCCACAGCCAGTACACCTGATGAGAGCGGTGCCAGCCCCTCCGGAACACCTCACCAGCGAGCCAATGATACAGGACATGAACAGCAGAGCAGATGCAGCTGTCCGTGTCACAAGTTACCAAATATCACCAACAACGAGGAGTTTATTTAAAAATTATTCATATGTTAATGAAACAAATAGATTAATAGTGTATGTATTTAGAGAGTGTAACAAAATGTAAACAAAACTTTTGTGTAATTAAAAACCTTATTGTTCACTGTGTAACGTGTTTTTCTGATCATCACACAGTTACACACTAACAGCTCAGTCAGCAGTTTACATGTGATCATAGAATGTTCTTGGGGTACTACAAAAGAAACGACAGGATTCCCGAGTCCAGGTGTATATTATGTTAGTGGTCATATAGCTTCCGTTAGTGCGGCCACATCATCATGATCACATGTACCTACACTGTCTTACACAACCTTCAGGGCATCTTCGCAAGCATTTGCATCAGCTGCACATAATGGCTATCATAAACGCTGTGGTATGTCCTGTATAGGTTAAGTACCTGTCTGATTTGCTTCACATGGTATTCTGATGTTAAATGATAGGAACTCGGGATTTTACATTATATATTTTGATTATAAGTAATATTTATTAGAGACCGCGTGGATTTTTTACGTGAGAATATTTGCTCGTTTTTATTTAATTTGTATTTATTTATTTATATTTAATAATAATTTTAGCCCTTTTGACGTCCCACTCCTGGGCACGGGCCTCCCCTCAACACGAGGGGGATTCAGGCCATAATCCACCACGCTGGCCCAGTGCGGGTTGGCGGATTTCACATGTCTTTCGGAAATTGGTTAAATCTTCTAAGACATGCAGGTTTCATCACGATGTTTTCCTTCACCGTAAGTGATAATCATATAGAAATTATGAAACGCACATCGATTTCGAAAAATTCAGAGGTTCGAGCTGGGGTTTGAACCCGAGACCTGGTAGCCCGCAAGACGCGTGCTTAACCAATCGGCTTTCACTGCTATTTGTGTGCTATTTATTTATATGTTATTTATTTATTGTTATATTTACTCTCGGACAGCAGCGACAACGTTCGAAATAAACGGCTTCTGCTTTATTAGTTTGTAAGACTAAGAACCTAAGCAAGCGTGGTTTTTAGTAATTACATGTTGTTTTCTTTTGTAGCCATGATTCAGCCAAGTTCATTGTTCGATGACGTTGTCCTTCGCAATTACATAAATTATATATTGAAAAAGACGTTTTGTCCAGCCAAGTGGAAACAACATAAAGATTAAATTTTATTACATTTTCAGTATTGGGGGCTCCTTCCTTCCATTATGGCTAACCAAACATCTTCTACAATATCAATTGGAAGATGAGCTAGAGCATTTCACTTAGCCACGTGGTATTTTTCTTCTTTGGTTTTAATCCCAATATCGCGACTTTTCTTCGATAAAGCTTGCTTAAAGTGAAAATTATTATTATATTATTAACGACCGCTATTTCAAAGTCAACAACAACTGTATGAGGGTTCCATCCAGGTACGTTTTGATTTTATTAAGTTCAGCATAAGTTTGTAATACAATGTTAACTTTAACAACATACCCCATGGTATGTTGTTAAAGTTAACATTATCAGTCACTTTTAGAAAAAAATGTGAATCTGCATTTTAATCTTAAAACAATCTGAAATTAGTGATTTAAATCGATTAACGAAATATAAATACGGATAAAGGGATGCACAATTGTTATTTATAAGTATAAAAATAAACTTTTTGTGAATGATTGTCATGGAAAATTTCACAGGTAATTATTTAGATGGAGCAGGTTAAGAATCGATAAAGAATAATCAGTACTTTGAAAACAATTACTGATATCTATGGAGCAGAATAGGGAGAAAACAATAAGTATTTTAAATAACAAAAAATCATTGGAGTAACTTGGGAGTTCTTATCTTTTTACAACAAAAGAATGGAGTACTTTGGAAATACGCCCGCGCCAAGAATGCGCGATGAATCAGCTAATGATGCATTATTATTTATAACTCAATTTGCACTTTACCCCGTGAGCATAGAGTCTAAAAGCGAAATGTGTATCTGGGTCGGTTTTGTAGATAAGGCCCATATAAATATCCCTGGGCAACGGCGCTCTGCTCCAGTCAATAGTGCTTCAGTCACGAGGTGAGTTTCAGTATCTCATACATTCTCGTGTTGCTCTTCAAGTGATGTGGGTCGTGTTTGCGAGCAAAAACTGTAAATAGTTACTGGGCTGTCATTGCCATAGTCAGCACGAGTGCGACAGAGAGAGCGTTACCCGACTTTATATGTAATTCTTGCTTGAATAAACTCTAGTAGTAAATATATTTTAAAATAGCCGTTTCCCTCGGCTCCGCTCGCGCGGTACTTCGATAAAATTAAAGTAGCCTAAATTACTCTTCATATCTATCTGCCAGTGAAAGACCCATCAAAATTGGTAAAGTAGTTTCGAAGATTAGCAGGAAGAAATGGACCGAGTTTTATTTTTTATTTACCGTATATTATTTAAGATGCATTTTATATAAAGCTATTATTTTGATATTACTAACAAACCCTTCATTTTATTTATTTGTATAGATGGATAGATTCATATAATGTAGTTATCCTACTAATATTATAAATGCGAAAGTTTTTGAGTGTGGATGTATGTATGTTTGTTAGTCCTTCACGCAAACACTACTGAACGGATTTAGATGAAATTCGGAACACAGATAGTTTATAACCAGGATTAACACATATCATACTTTTTATCCCGATAATCCTGAAATTTTTGTTAAGTTAAAAACTACGCGGACGAAGTCGCGGGCAGCAACTAGTATCTTATATATTTCAATGAAGCCCACCAATATTTCTGTTTCAGAATTACGACACAGATCAGCGGTCTACAATAGATTGTAGACCGCTGATCTGTGTCGTAATTCCGCAATAGATTGCGGCTTCGTATCATGTCCAAGTAAGTACGAGGCATACGAATATTCATATAGTTTGTCAATAGGTATTATTATTGTACTTGCTATGCCCGCGAATCGTTACAGTGAGTTCAACAGAAGTCCAAACAAAACGAAAAAAGATAGTTTTGCTCAATGGACAGAAACAGCTCAGTTACAGCTTGACATTTTGTGTTACAGTTGCAGGATGAGGGCGTGTCTCGTGCTGTGCGTGGCGGCGGCACTCGTCGGCGCTGCGCGCGCCGAGTGTGTCGCCTGCCTAGAGGGGAGCTGCTACAGAAAGCACAGCTTGTTCGAGTCAGAGGAATTTGGATTTTTATTAGACATAGACAAGAGCAGGAACATAGTGTCTGGCAAAATCGGATCTACATTAAAACAGTGTCAACTAGACACTGGTCTGTGCAACACCACAACACTCGACAATTGGTCCATATACCGGTTGACTGTGGACCAGGGCACTGGTAATTATTACGGTGTACTAATCGAAAGTCGTATTAGTCTTTACAAATTGGATCTTATTAATATAGATAAGACATTACTGGTTCGTGATGGAGTGTTTCGCATACTATTCAAAGATAAACTTTACTATGCGCCTTATGGCAACGGTATCTTCACGTTTGAGGACGGAGAGTCACGAGTAGTTGCCGGGACCGAGGGATATAAAGTCGATAACTTTATTGTTGATAAAAATATCAACATTTATTTTATAGCCATATCTGAAAATAATATAATACGAAGAGTGAGTAAAGGAGCGGTTGACCGGACTATACATTCGGACAGCGGAAGGGTCTTGATGACAACAGACGCGGACGGCAATGCCGTTTTCATTAATCCGGAGTCCCACGCTGTGTATAGAGACACAGACGGTCAACTAGTCGAGTTCGGTGCCATCAACCATAAGTTATATTATTATTATTGGTATAGTCCACCCTTGTTTGACAGAGACAGCAATATTATTTATTATGATGCCTCAAAGAATCTTTTCCGTTTGAAACGAGTTCGAGACGTTAGTTGCACGTATTATATTACGAAAAAAAAAGTTATTATTACTGAGACCGTTGTAAGCACGACTACATACAATACTGAGACGACCACGAGTGTTACACCTGGCGGGGATACGGAGGACATGTCTCCCAGTACAGCTGCTGGTGACTCCACAGCCAGTACACTTGATGAGAGTGGAGCCAGCCCCTCCAGATCACGTGATCAGCGAGCCAATTATTTTATTTGTTTATTTCTGTCTCTCTTTATTAAAACTCAGTTATGACCTCATAAATAAACAGATAACATCCAAGGTGATGTTGATACAGATGATGATGCAGGAGATGAACAGCGGAGCAGCAAAGGTTAAAGGTGCAGCTGTCCGTGTCCCGAGTTGCCAAATAACACGATCAAAGTGGGGTTTAAAGAGATATGGAGTTTATAAAACAAGTTGATTATTAGAGTATGTATGAAGAGAGTTTAACAAAATATAAACATTAAGCTTTTGTGTGTTTAAAAACCTTATCACTCAATGTTTACCGTTAATATACTATTAATAAATGTTGTTTAAATACCTCCTTAATTGTTTTTGTTGAAAATTGAATGTTATTAACTAAGTACCTAAATGTTATGTTTTCCTTCAAAGTCGCACCACTCTCCTGCGGAGGGGGCAGGTTCGATGCATTTGTCTGTGTTTGAGGAAACTCGCAAGTAATGAAGGTATACGTCATGTTGTCGCGGACTGTTTCATACCTAGAACGTGTGAGCAGTACATAATCGTGCTGTCTCGCTGCTTACCTGAAACAAAAACAGAACAGTTCGTATTCCATGTGCCAAATTAATTATTATTAAATTTATTTGTTATAAATCATAGAATATTCTAGCAATCAATAAGAAAGGATTTTTAAAAATGCAGCATCTAAGAGGGTAAAGTAGGGGAAATGTATTTGAAACGTGGAAGTACATGTAATATTGAGACGACCACGAGCAGTAGACCTGCTCCTGAGTCCTGAGTTTTGACAAATCTTGCACAGGAACACCGCCAAAACTGACGTATTCAGATACGCGATACGTCAGTTTTGACGTATTGCGAGTCGATCGAGATGCCAGCGGTTAGCCACGTGGTATTTTTCTTCTTTGGTTTTAATCCCAATATCGCGACTATTCAACGATAAAGCTTGCTTAAAGTGAAAATTACATCCTTTAGTTATAGCATTGACAAATGTATTGCGCAGAGCATTAACGACTGCTATTTCAAAGTCAACAATAACTGTATGAGGGTTCCATCCAGCACGTGTTGTTTTATTAAGTTAAGCATAACTTTGTATGTTTTGAAATTAGTTCGCTAGAAGAATGAATACATTGGGGTATGTTGATAATGTCAACAATATACTTAAGTACCTTTTAGAAAATAAACTATGATAGGTTCGTATATTATTTTAAGTTTATCAACTCTAACTAGCACTGCAAGGAGGGTTATAGGTGCGAAACTGCATTCCTTGAACAACTGCAACTAAATGATGATGATGATGATGATGTGATTTGTGATATAAATCGTTTAACGAAATAGAATCAGTGGAGTACTTTGAGAACAATTACGGATATCTATTTAGCAGAAAGGGAACCAAATAATGAGTATTTTCAGATAATAAACATTCCTCTAAGTAACTAGGGAATTCTTATCTTTTTAGAACAAAAGAATGGTGTACTTTGGAAATAAGCTCCCATGAAGAATGCGTGATCAGCTAATGATGCATTATTATGTATAACTCAATTTGCACTTAACGCCGTGTGCATAGAGTCTAAAAGCAAAATTTGTATCTGGGTCAGTTTTGTAGATACGGCCCTATATAAATATCCCTGGGCAACGGCGCTCTGCTCCAGTTAATAGTGCTTCAGTCACAAGGTGAGTTCCAGTATCTCATACATTCTCGTGTTGCTTTTCAAGTGATGTGCGTCTCGTTTGTGAGCAAAAACTGTAAAGAGTTACTGGGCTGTCATATCACTGTCGGCACGAGTGCGACAGAGAGAGCGTTACCCGACTTTATATGTAATACTTGCTTTGAATAAACTCTAGTAGTAAATATATTTTAAAATTGCGGTTTCCCTCGGCTCCGCTCGCGCGGTACTTCGATAAAATTAAAGTAGCCTAAATTACTTTTCATTATCTATCTGCCAGTGAAAGTCCCATCAAACGAAGATGCATTTTGTATAAAGCTATTTTTTTGATATAGCAAACAGACCCTTCAGTTTCATTTATTTGTACAGATGGATAGATTCATAATATGTGATTATATCTTATATATTTCAATGAAGACTACCAATATTTCTGTTACAGAATCGCGACGTAGATCTTCGGTCTACAATCCATCGCGGCTTTATATCGTTACCAAGTAAGTACGAGGCATACGGATATTTATATATTATGTCAATGGGTATTATTCTTGTACCAGCTGTGCCCGAGAATCGTTACAGTAAGATTAATAGACGTCCAAACACAAATAACAAAAATACTTTGTCACTACTCATACTTGGAAAGTAGGTCTGAAGTTGCCAGAGGAGCGGGTTGAAAGTAATACTTTTCCGCTCTAGGGAGAATCGCTTTCAACTGACAGCTGTAAAATTATTAAAAAAAAACTAGTTTCATTTTCACATTTCTATGGAACCATGTTCTAACTTTTTCTACAGTCACTCAATTACACCGCTATGTAAAATTGAAATACCATAAAGTTAAAATAACATTAATACTTAATTAATTAAAGAATATATATTTTTAAATGATTTAATTACAATTAAGTTTCAACAATTATTTTAAAATAACATAGATTTGGGCAAAATATTTAATGACCATAAAAATAATGGCTAAACAATGAAGTTGGCCGGCCAACGAAAATAAAACAAAATAAGCGGCAATCCGATCTTCATTTGTTTTTTCGAGTTGTAGAGTATTGTTCATACTTCCTTGTATTATTTCTTTAGCCAATTCCTGTTTTTATTTTTACCATCCATGTATTCGTAATGAAAAGCACAGTGTTGACCTCGGGTGAAAGACCACTCAACAAGTTACAAACTCAAACTCAAAATGGTTTTTATTAAGCATTTATGAATAGTCAGAATCTACCACCGGTTCGGAATGCTGCTTCCACTAAGAAGATCCGGCAAGAAACTTAATGGTTACTCTTTTCAATAAATTACAGATGGTGTACATTCTCAGGAACAGCATAAAATAATGATATGAGCAGGCAACACCATTATCACTAAATAACTAATAGTAAATAATAATATTCACCCCTTATATAATAACATTCACCCCTTGTGTAACAATGTACTATTGTTCAATGCACAGAAACAGCTCAGTTACAACTTGCCATATTGCGTTTCAGTTGCAGGATGAGGGCGTGTCTCGAGTGTGATGCCTGCCTAGAGGGTAACTGCTACCGGAAGCACAGGTTGCTCGAGTCAGAGAAATTTGGAATTCTTTTTGGCATTGACAGGAGCAGGAACGTATTGTATAGTAAAATCGGATCTATATTAAAACGGTGTCAACTAGACACTGGTCTGTGCAACACCACAACACTCGAAAATTGGAGCATACATTGGTTGACTATGGACCAGCGCACTGGTGAATATTACGGAATACTAAGCGATGGTTGTTATAGTCTTTACAAATTGGATTTTGTTAATAAACATAAGACATTACTGGTTCGTCGAGTGCATCGCGTACAATTCAAAGATAAACTTTACTATGCGTCTTCTGAAGGCGGTATCTTTACATTTGAGCACGGAGAGTCACGAGTAGTTGGTGGAACAGAGGGATATGATGACTTATATTTCATTGTTGATAAAAATGACAATATCTATTTGCAAACCGTGGCTGATGAGAATATAATACGAAGAGTGAGTAACGGAGTGGTTGACCGGACTATACATTTGGACAGCGGGACGGTCTTGATGACAACAGACGCCGACGACAATGCCGTCTTCATTAATCCAGGGTCCCACGCTGTGTATAGAGACACAGACGGTCAACTAGTTGAGTTCGGTGCCATTAATGCTGAAATAAATCATGATTATTGCTATATACACACTTGGTTTGACAGAGACAACAATATTATTTATCAAGATAAGTCTTATAATCTTTTCCATTTGAAGCGAGTTGGAGACGTTAAGTGCACGTATTCCATTTTACCAAATACAATGCGTATTACTGAAACCGTTGTAAGCACGACTACATACAACATTGAGACGACCACTGGTGTTACACCTGGCGGGGATTTTGAGGACAATGATCACAAGTCTCATAGTACACCTGCCGCTGAGTCCACAGCCAGTACACCTGATGAGAGCGGTGCCAGCCCCTCCGGAACACCTCACCAGCGAGCCAATGATACAGGACACGAACAGCAGAGCAGATGCAGCTGTTCGTGTCCCAAGTTGCCAAATATCACGATCAACGAGGAGTTTATTTAAACATTACTCATATGTTAATTAAACAAGTAGATTATTAATGTATGTATTTAGAGAGTGTAACAAAATGTAAACATAAAACTTTTGTGTAATTAAAAATTCACTGTGTAACGTGTTTTTCTGATCTTCACACCAACCTTCACAGTTACACACCAAGCTTAGTCAGTAGTTCACATGTGATCAGGGAATGTACTTGGGGTACAACAAAAGAAACGACAGGATTCCCGAGTCCAGGTGTATATTATGTAGTGGCCATATAGCTTCCGTTAGTGCGGCCACATCATCATGATTACATGTACCTACACTGTCTTACACAACCTTCAGGGCATCTTCGCAAGCATTAGCACCAGCTGCACATAATGGCTATCATAAACGCTGTGGCTTGTCCTGTTTGGTTAAGTACCTGTCTGATTTGCTTCACATGGTATTCTGATGTTAAATGATAGGAACTCGGGATTTTACATTATATATTTTGATTATTGATTAAGTTGATAGGTTGTATAAGTCTTTCAAACGACCCCTGTTAACAAATGAGTAATTTTCATTAGAGACCGCGTGGATTTTTTACGTGAGAATAATTGCTCGTTTTTATTTAATTTGTAATTTTCAGATCCCTGTTTATTTATTGTTCTATTTCTTTCTGACTGCAGCGACAACGTTCGAAATAAACGGCTTTTTCTTTATTCGTTTGTAAGAACCTAAGCAAGCGTGGTTTTTAGTGATTACATGATTTTATTTTTTGATGCCATGATTCAACCAAGTTCATTGTTCGATGACTTCGTCCTTCGCAATTACATAATTATATTGAAAAAGACGCTTTGTCCAGCCAAGTGGATACTAAATAAATATTAAATTTGGTAACATTTTCAGTATTAGGGGCTTCTTCTTTCAATTATAGCTAACCAACCATCGTCTACAATATTAATTGGATGATGAGCTAAAGTATTTCACTTAGCCACGTGGTATTTTTCTTCTTTGGTTTTAATCCCAAAATCGCGACTTTTCTTCGATAAAGCTTGTTTAAAGTGAAAATTATTATTATATTATTAACGACCGCTATTTCAAAGTCAACAAAAACTGTATGAGGGTTCCATCCAGGTACGTGTTGTTTTTATTAAGTTCAGCATAACTTTGTAATTTGTAATACAATAGGGCATATTGTTAAAGTTTACAATATCAGGCACTTTTAGAAAAAAATCGGCGATAGGTTAGTTTAATGTTTTAAGTCGTTTATCACAATTAATTCCTTGCAGTGCTACTTCTCTAATTAAGTGAGAAGGGTTAGAGGTGTGAATCTGCATTTTAATCTTAAAACAATCTGAAATTAGTGATTTAAATCGTTTAACGAAATATAAATACGGATATAGTTGACATTTGAGACATTTTTTGATGTTTATTTTTATTTATTTACCGTCAGGGGGATGCACAATTGTTATTAAATTATATAACTTTGTGAATGATGGTACCTAGTGAAAATTTCACAGGTAATTATTTAGAGATTAACAGGTTAAGAATTGATAAAGAATAACCAGTGGAGTACTTTGAAAACAATTACTGATATCTATGGAGCACAATAGGAACAAAACAATAAGTATTTTACATAACAAAAAATCCTTTAAGTTACTTGGGAATTCTTTTCTTTTTAGAACAAAAGAATGGAGTACTTTTGTAGATAAGGCCTATATAAATATCCCTGGACAACGGCGCTCTGCTCCAGTTACAATAGTGCTTCAGTCACAAGGTGAGTTCTCATACATTCTCGTGTTGCTCTTCAAGTGATGCGGATCTTGTTTGTGAGCAAAAACTGTAAATAGTTACTGGGCTGTCATTCCCACAGTCAGCACGAGTGCAACAGAGATAGCGTTACCCGACCTTATATGTAGTACTTTCTTTGAAAAAACTCTTCTAGTCAATGTATTTTAAACTAGCCTTTTCCACCGGCTCCACTCGCGCGTTACTTCGATAAAATTAAAGTAGCCTAAGTTACTCCTCATTTCATTAGCTATCTGCAAGTCCCTCCAAATTTGGTACAGTTGTTTCGAAGACTAGCCGAAACAGGTAGAAAGACTTTTATTTTTTATTTTCCGTATATTCCTTAAGATACATTTTCTATAAATCTATTATTTTTACTATATAAACAGACTCTTTAGTTTTTATTTATTTGCATAGATGCAAAGATTCATTCATAATGTTGTTATCTACTATATAAAAATAAGTCGGGTTTTCCTTCCTGACGCTATAACTCCAGAACGCACGAACCGATTTCCACGGTTTTGCATTCGTTGGAAAGGTCTCGGGCTCCGTGAGGTTTATAGCAAAGAAAATTCAGGAAAAATTTCAACAGAACGCGGACGGAGTCGCGGGGCACAGCTAGTATCTTATATATTTAAATGAAGACCAACAATATTTCTGTTTCAGAATTTCAATACAGATCAGCGGTCTACAATCTATTGCGGCTTCGTATCATGACCAAGTTAGTACGAGGCATACGAATATTCATAATTATAATTTGTCAATAGGTATTATTATTGTACCAGCTGTGCCCGCGAATGGTAACAGTGAGATTAAGTGAAATCCAAACATATGAAAAAAAAAAACTGTGCTATCTAGGGACGCCCGGAAGAAGCGAAGCTTTATAGTTTTAGCTTGTTTATTTATACCTTTATAGTAGATCATTTTTTAATTTTTTTTTATTAAGCTGTATATAGTTTTCTTATAATGCGAAAGATGGTGATTTCCATGAAACAAGTGCTATTTTATTACGACATTTTCTAAAATAATATTCTAAGCAACATTATTTACGTACTTATTTACCTTTTATATTTTATTTACTTTTTGTGCAGGTAAGATTTATTTAATAAAACATTGACATCTCTGCAGTGTCAAAAAAACTAGTTAAACAGTTCGGAATGAGCAAAAAAAAATAAAAAAGCTATTGTGAAAGCTCACTTTAAATATCCTAAAGCGCGCTGTTTAAAAAATCACCCAGATTAAAATAAATAACGCTCATAATTATTCCACTAGATGGCAGAACTGAGGCTACATATTCTTAGTAATCAAAGAAGTCTATTATTTTAGCTACTTTTTTTTTCTTTAATTATTGCAAAACATTACCAATAATTAGGTTAAGTTACGAAATTACATAAAAACGGATTTTTTATGAAAATATGTTAGCATGGCCTCTGCGCAAGGATGACACGCAAAATCGTGAATCTCGACATTTTTGGAAAATAATAAATTACTCATCCACGTTAAAACGTTTAAAAGGTTATAGGCCTTTTATGCCTTATATACCTTCAGGCCAAATTAATAGTAGGGCGCCACAGCTCTGACGTCATTGTGTAACGATACGTCATCTGGCGATTTGCACGGATGGAGTGGCCGCGCGGCGAGCGACCCGAACGTCCGTATAGAAGCTTCGCTTCAAAAACTTATGTCCAATGCACTGAACAACTCAGTTACAGCTTGATGTGGTTGTCTTTCAGTTGCAGGATGAGGGCGTGTCTCGTGCTGTGCGTGGCGGCGGTGCTCGTCGGCGCTGCGCGCGCTGAGTGCGACGCCTGCCTAGAGGGGATCTGTTACAGGAAGCACAGCTTGCTCGAGTCAGAGCAATTTGGTGTGTTTATAGACATTGACAGGGGCAGAAACATAGTGTATAGTACAATCGCATTTACATTACGGCAGTGTCAACTAGACACCGGTCTGTGCAACACCACAAAACTCGACAATTGGATTTATCGGTTGACTGTGGACCAGCGTACTGGTGATTATTACGGTGTACTACGCGATGGTCCTTATAATCTTTACAAATTGGATCTTGTTAATAGAAACAAGACATTACTGGTTCGTAACGTGAATCAAATAACATTCAATAATAAACTTTACTATACATCTGATCGCTACGATATCTTCACCTTTGAGGATGGAGAGACACGAGAAGTTGCCGGGACGGAGGAATATGATGTCGATTACTTCATTGTTGATAAAAATGACAATATTTATTTTAAAACCATATTGGAAATGAATATAATACGAAGGGTGAGTAATGGAGCGGTTGACCGGACTATACATTTGGACAACAGCAGGGTCTTGATGACCACGGACGCGGACGGTAATGCCGTGTTCATTGATGCGCAGTCCAACGCTGTGTATAGAGAAACAGACGGCCAACTGGTCGGGTTCGGTGCCATCAACGATGAGATAAATGATGAATGGCGTGCCCCATTTCTGTTTGACAGAGACAACAATATTATTTATCAACATGCCTCTTCGAATCTTTTCCATTTGAAGCGAGATGAAAACATTAATTGTACGTATTCTATATCGCAAAATACAGTTATTATTACTGAGACCGTTGTAAGCACGACTTTATACAATATTGAGACGACCACGAGTGTTACACCTGGCGAGGATACTGAGGACATGTCTCCCAGTACACCTGCTGCTGAGTCCACAGCCAGTACACCTGATGAGAGCGGTGCCAGCCCCCCCGGAACACCTCACCAGAAGCCAATTATTTTATTAATTTATTAGGCACAGTTATGATATCATAAACAGATAACATCAAAGGCGATGATGATGCAGGAGATGAACAGCAGAGCAGGTGCAGCTGTCCGTGTTCCAAGTTGCCAAATATCACGGTCAAAGTAGAGTTTCATAAATAAGTTTAACAAAACAGAAACCATTTGCTTTTGTGAAATTAAAATCGTTGTCACACTCTTTTCACTGTTAATATACCTTCTATACATTTTGTATAATGCCAACTTTATTGAATGTGTTTTGAATGATTTGTTGTTATAAACGTCTTGCCCAAATGTTGTGTGTTTCATAAACGTCTTACTCCTCTCCTGCCGAGGGGCAGGTTTGATCCGTTTTTACTTGGCTTCAGCAAAGCCAAAGGGAAGGCTTATGTTCACAGCTTTAATTTAAACCAAGTAAACAAAACTGACACAACAAAACCACGGAGCAGGAAGACATCAACGGGTGACCACATCATAAAGTATGCAGTTATTAAGGATGTCACAAATATGTGATACTATATTGACAGACGTGTATAGGGAGTGTATTTCTAAAATACCCCATTTTATACGTTAAATTAACGCTAAAAACTGCTTCCGATTGGCTTCTAACCTAGACACATCGATAGAGAATCCTAAACCCTATCGAACTGTATATAAAACTAATTTTCGACCAAAGTGGCATTTCGTTTGTTTTCCCTTTCCACCGCCGATATCAGTCAGGAGGGAAAATTAATAATACAGACAAGCAATTAATAATAAACCCTTAAGGGAGATGAATAGGGGATGGAAGTTTGATTGGGGGTCCCAACTTTATTGAGGCTAAATACAATAATATGAAGGCAACAATTAACTGAGGCCATGATATTATTGCATTTAGAAATAACTATTTAAATTATGTATTTCAATGTCTTTAAATATTCAGAAGGGCCACGGGCAAATAAGAAGAAATCACATACGGTAGATAGGTATATTTATAGTACATTACTGCCGTGGTCTGTTGAGTCCGAAATATTTTTTGTGAAATCGAGGGTGTAGTGCTGTGACTTTTGAACCCGACAGTTGGGCGCCTTGAGAAATCCCTCGAGGCTACCTCGGTCGAGTGTGAGTACAACTCATGGGGCATCGTCTTGGAACATAGATACTTGTCGTGTAACGATTCCCAGTTCTGCTGAAATTTTTCCGTCGGATTATTTAATTAACAATATTGATAAGGAACATTTTACAAAAACAGAATGAACTACTAGTTACAAGGTTATTTGTGTTCCGAATTGTGAAGGTATGTATGTTACTGTGGGAGTGCGAATAAAGGCTGTTCGTAAAGTTACCGCAGCGAGTTGGTACATACGCACGCTCATATACTCAAGCCTGTATCCAGCGGGGTAGGCAGCGGCCCCTGGTTGCCACTTGCTGCGATCCTGACACACCTCTTTCACTTCATCCACATTCACATATCTCCTCTCCATCCGAAGTGCTTTTATTTACAGACAGTTATATTATGACACTTACATAATATACAACTATTGTTCATAAACTTTCCAAAAAAAACAGGGTAATCTGGATCCTGTACTGATCCGATAAAAACTTAAAACTTAATTATTAGTCAAACAAAACTACCATTTGCGCACGCGCTGAGTGTCCTATAAGTGATCACACCTGCCGCCCCCCGCGCCCCCGGGCACCCCTCCCCCCACCATGCGGCAGGTGACAGTAGCACACATAGATGTCAGTGTTTGTAGTACTACCGCAGTTGTGTCCATATTAACATGATACGTTTATTTCAGTACCAAGTGCGTACTCAAATTGAGATAATTACCGAACGTCGTTGGAAAATCTCAAGGTTAATCGTAATTCGGGTTTACAGCAACATAAGATAAGAATAATCGGGCAAGTGTAAGTGAGCTAGCCATCGCAGAAATAACAACTAATTAATCCTGTGTTCGTGGCTGGCAACGCTGTTAATTGGAAGTCCATACCGCAGAATTCGAGAAAAACAGGAAATGGCTATGAGTTAGAGTTGGCTTATATTTCAGTAATTAAGAAACGGCCAGGCACGTGGGGACCACGCACGATGCAGGGTTCCGTAGTTATTGAACGGTTGTTCCAAGATCTCGTCACAACATACTTAACATCACACTTGTACCCCCCCCCCCCTGAAGGGGTGGGTAGAGGTCTCACTGCAGTGCACCCGTATTACGTGGATGACATTTTGGTCCCAATGTAATAGGGGGCGAGCTTACTGCCATGATGTCGGGCACATGCCGGCCATCAGGGCCATACTCCACCGCGCTGGCTCAGTGCGGGTTGGCAAACTTCACACGTCTTTCGAAAGACAGCCTACTTCCTCACCTGTATTGGAACTGTACCTGCACCGTTTACCAAGAGAAAACGTTTGTTTGCAATGAGATTTGCAATTAAAATCAGAAAACTCTAGAGGTGCCAGCCGGAGTTTGAACCTGCACACCTGTTGCACAAAGTGTGCGTTCGACCACCTGGCTATCACTGCTTAAAATAATTTCCATTGCTAGTTCTTACTATTGCATAGTTACAAAGGCTAATGCATTTTTTGGTGCGATCTTAAAGGGGTTCCTTGACGGACACAACGGAACCCTAAACTTGCGGAAGCCGTGTTTGTTAAGGAATATTGTACTCGACTAATTAATATTTTGTGCCCGGTAACCGTTCTGGCCAGTTCAAAAGCTAAGATCTGTGTATAAAGCTCCTGGCCGCGCCCTGCATCAGTTAATAGTTCTCCATCAGCGAGGTGAGTTCCTTCATTTTATTTATTCTTGTGTCCCTAATCTGTTTTTTTTATTTCAATTCACGGAGTTATTTAGCTCCACTCCGTTTACTTGATCAATTTACATCTCGCTATGGATATTAAGATCACATCTAGTTTCTCATCAAACTCACCGAGGTGTTGCGGGTTCGATTCCGGTCACAGTAAATTTCGGAAATAGCGTGTTATAATTTGTACGGCATTTAGTTTGCAAACATACAGTCTGGCGATATTATATAATAAAATACCCATTCCAAGATAAAATAATCTAATACAGTTAGGTTATCCGGGTATTTCTCTGATTTCGATCCAATTCAGCAAAAAATTGTGATTTTTTTAGATTTTGTAAATTTTCACGTATAATCAAAATATGACTGTAAATAAGCATCTCACAAATTTATTTTTTAATTGCATCAATTTATACCGGAGATATATTGTTTAGATATTTTTATTTGTGAAGGATATGATTTTTCGTCTAATGGTAATGACTGAATTAAAGTAAATTCTTAACATTATTTTATAAGTTTAATCTTACAACTAATCAAGTTTTACTATATTTCCTTCTTTCCATTTTTTTCTCATTCATCTATGTAAAGCTCTTATTTGTGTCTTTACAAAATATTTATTTAGTTTTCTTATCCAGATTTATATCTTCAATTTTTTTTATGCGTGAGAATTCGTCTTTTAATGTTAGAAACAAAAAAAAAAAAAGTCCATTTTACAAAACCATCAGTTAAGCGTGTACCGTTACTATAAAAAGTGATGGAATTTAAATAACGGTAATGACGCTTACGGTTATGAAGTTTGGGGATGTTTTAATTAAAAGTGATTTTTATATTTATCATTCAACAATATATAATATTGGTAAAAGTAGACCTAAAAACCAATACTAAAGCGGTGCAAATAAAACTTAAAACGATTAATTTACTTAAAATTTTGATATCACGGTGAAGACCAAAAACTCGTGCCAATCGTGATTTTCGACACGAATATCGAAAATATTTTGTAAGCTAAAGTGCGCGGCTTTCCTGCTTAAGATCTCTGGTCGACTGACCAATGCGGAAGCATGCAGCGTGAGGGGTATGCGAGTAGGGGTTTTACTTTAAGAAATATTTGCATTACCATCTCTGCTTATGATGATGACCTGTTTTCGGTGACAAAGACAATTAATTATAATAATAAAAAAAAACAATACGTATCGTATGTGTAAAAATGAAATTAATTAGTCCTAATAATATGTGTAACACTGACGACCGCTTGGCGCAGTGGTTCGAGGGTAGGCCGCTCGGCTCACTGCACATGGTGGTTGCGGGTTCGATACCCGCCGGAGCAAATTTCGGAAATGACGTTCTCGTAATTTGCCTTATTTTGGGTGTCACTGGAATCGCCCCAAGTCCATTGTACAGTACCCAAAGTACAAGCGTTGCTTAGTCTGCAACCATAATGTTGGTGTGTTACTCTGGCGATATTTAGGTATTTATTTCGTAAATATGTGCAAGCATACGCGACCCAATAGTGGAATTTGACTACCCAGTTGTATCTGCGCGCTGCCCGAACAAACTGTTACAGACATTGGATTCAGAGATGTCCAAAAATCGAAGCACTTAAATTAAAAAAACATGTGCAATGCACAAGAACAGCTCAGTTACAGCTTGACGTGGTTGTGTTTCAATTGCAGGATGAGGGCGTGTCTCGTGCTGTGCGTGGCGGCGGCGCTCGTCGACGCCGCGCGCGCCGAGTGTGACGCCTGCCTAGACGGCGGCTGCTACAGAAAGCACCGCTTGCTCGAGTCCGAGGAATTTGGATCGTTTGTAGACATTGACAGGAGCAGGAACGTATTGTATAGTTACATTGGATCTACATTACATCTGTGTCAACTAGATTCAGGTCTGTGCAACACCACGACATTCGACAATTGGGAAATATATTGGTGGACTGGGGACCACAATGGTGATTATTACGGTATACTGTTCGATTATGATTATAGTCTTTACAAATTGGATCTTGTTAATAAAGATAAGACATTACTGGTTCGTCGAGTGTATCGCATACTATTCAAAGATAAACTTTACTATGTGCCTTATAGCGACGGTATCTTCACATTTGAGAACGGAGAGTCACGAGTAGTTAGCGGAACAGAGGGATATTCTGTCACTTATTTCATTGTCGATAAAAATGACAATGTTTATTTTAAAACCATATATGAAGATAATCTTATACGAAGGGTGAGTAAAGGAGCGGTTGACAGGACTATACATTCGGACAGCAGGAGGGTCTTGATGGCAACGGACGCGGACGGCAATGCCGTGTTTATTAATCCGTGGAACCACGCTGTGTATAGAGACTCAGACGGCCAACTAGTCGAGTTCGGTGCCATCAACGATGAGATATATTATAATTCTTGGTATATATCAACACGGTTTGACGGAGACAACAATATTATTTATCAAGATGGCTCTAAGAAACTTTTTCATTTGAAGCGAGATGGAGACGTTAAGTGCACGTATTATATTTGGCAAAATACAGTTATTATTACTGCGACCGCTGAAAGTACATCTGCATATAATATTGAGACGACCACGAGTGTTACACCTGGCGGCGATACTGAGGACTATGACGACATGTCTTCCAGTACACCTGCTGGAAATACTGACGACAATGATGACGTGTCTGTAAGTACACCTGCGCCTGACTTCGCGGCCGGTACACCTGACGAGAGCGGTGCCAGCCCCCCCGGAGCAGCCGGACAACAAGCCCCTCACACAGGAGATGAACAGCAGAGCAGGTGCAGCTGTGCGTGTCCCAAGTTACCGAATATCACGGTCAAAGTGGAGTTTAATTGATGCTTATTTCCCAATAGATTATTTTGTTTAAACTTACGATTTAAAAATACCAATTCTATAAACTAGACGATGGAGATAACCAAAAGTAAATTAGGTATAGACAAAATAATCTATGAGAGAGTAACAAACGATTGAATCAAATTTATCATGTATGCTGTGTCGTTATTTAAATATATTTATTTGTAATGTTATCTTCATAGACCTACCGGGTATACTAATATTAATAACAATAATATTGATACATTAAGGTGTAAAGGTCACTCGTGTGATTTTAAAGTTTTTCATGAGTTTTTCATGGCGCTGGAGTCAGCAATTTCAGCTTATTTAAATTTTAAAAAACCTTAGCATTTTTAAGAAGTTTGCACTCAACACTTATTACACAGCATTGAGATGCATGATGCAGTAATATCAACCTGAAATTATTTATAATCAAAGCATTTCAGCAAACCATTTCTGACACATTATATTGTATACATACACGCAGATTGACTTAAAATGGTTTTTGTGTTGAATTTAAACTTCTGAATTAAATATATACCATACGCTTAAGTACATGTGTGTGTGTTATTTCAATCAAGTTCCCTGTTCCGGCGTGGTATGTAGCTCCGTTTTGCGGTGTGTCTCGGCGTCGGGTGACGTCATCCGACATTACCCCCCCCCCCCCCCCGCTCTTATTCCTAAGGTGAACCCCCGAGACACAAATTTAATATTCTATCAAAATGATTCGGGAATCCGACAGGCAAAAATGTCGAACTGACACATTCCCAGCTCGTGCAGTTTCATTAGATTTGTCTGTTTGGAATTCAGCTAAGAAACCACAGTACGCTGGCACAATGGACTGAATAATGGCGAATGACTTGTTGAGACCTAAATCCATCCGCGGAGTAGTTATATTCTCTTTTAAATGTACTTGAGTTACGGTATTTTAGTTTGTTTTATTTCATCAATCCGCCGCGGCCTCGATCGTGTTATCGAGGTGTCGATATCCCCATGGCTCGTTCTCATTGGTTTATTTACTATAACAGTTATCAAAAATATTCGTGCTCTCAACCTTTTAACCTTTTAATCGGTAGGGGAGAGTGGGTTACGGTGAATCAAGGGGCACAGTGAATAAACTGCTATATCAGTCTCTGTTTTGGCCTCACAAACGTAGAAAATAGATAGGCGCAAGTTATTTACATTGCTCCCGCGCTGAACCAATCTGCGCTGCGCTACGATGGGAGATGTTCATGTTACCACGGTACGCCCACAATGTGAGTACGGAAGATGTTTTTTACTACTTATAAAATTTATATTGCATGGATGTGAGTCTATATTCCGAATATGTTCATATTTTCTTATTATAATTATTATTTCTATTGCTCATTTATTCAATCTCTTTCTCTCTTAAATATAGGTCACAGCTGATAGCAATTCATTGTGCTCCACAGAGGCGTACTTGGATTTCTTTAGCATGATAACGTTTCATTTCATCTTGTTTTTTTAAGGTTCCTAAATGCCACGAATTCCTGAACGCAACATCCATTAGACTCGATTGTAGATTGGCTCGATTTGTAGTTGAATGATGTCACATAAAGATTATTTGAAAAACAAGAGACTAGCGTCATTTAGACAAGAAATAATGAGCCGATGAAAAAAGTGGTTCACTGTTACCCAATCTCCCCTGACTATATCAATAGCGATTCACCCTAGCTTCGCTTAGACCGTGAAGATTACTCCTCCAAACATCTTGCCACAAAGCATTCATTCGCCGAGTGATTTCAAATAATTAAAAATAAGCAACGGATCTGTCAGCCCGTATCCAAATATATAAATAAAGTATTTGTGCTTTTCGATTCAGACGTTCATAGAATTAGAGATCGTAACGATACAAAGTTTTACGCTATCCAGTGTAAGATTAATGGAATACACAACGTTACACTATTCTGGATCGCGCGTGGGTAAGTATTTTATGTAGAACACATCAAGTTACTCCCGCAGGATGACGGACAGCTACTGCACTGTTATTGACATACGTCAGCGCGAGTGCGACAGAGTGAATGTGACTCGGAAAGAGTGTTACTTGACTTTCTCCCTACTACTTGCTTTGAATAAACTTCGGCAACTAATAACTTAAAATTGATTTGCTATACTTATTTCAATGAAGACCACTGATGCATGATTTCTTAAATATTTATGATTCAGAATCGCGACGCAGATCAGCGGTCTACAATCCCTCGCGGCTTCGTTTCATCAGCAAGTAAGTAGGAGACACACAAAATATTTGTAGTTTGCCTATTACTATTACTAGCTCCGCGCGCGACTCGTTGCAGTGGACCACTATCTTAAAAATAGCCCAACCATTGTCGATAAATGTCTGTCTTCTTCTTATTTTTTAACCACCGACGAAAAAAGAGGCGTGTTTAAACGTGTGTATCTTTCTGTGGCATCGTAGCGCTCAAGCGGATGAGTCGATTATAATTTAGTTTTCCGTCAGGATACATTTTGGAACTGGCCTTTTCATATTTTCCCTGGTTTCGGTGTAACTGAGATCACCCCAGTCCATACGGCACGTATAGTACAGACGGCATCCATAGCACAAGTATTGCTGAGTTTGCAACCATACAGTTGGTGTGTCAGTCTAACGATATTTATTTATTTCTTAAGTATGAGCAACTGCTGTCCAATTATAGTGGAATTATATTACCCAGTTGTTTCTGCGCGCTGCCCGAACGAACTGTTAGCTACATTGAATTCAGAGACGTCCAAAAGGCGTAGCACATAATAAAAAAATATGTTCAATGCACAGAAACAGCTCAGTTACATCTTGACGTCGTTGCGTTTCAGTTGCAGGATGAGGGCGTGTCTCGTGCTGTGCGTGGCGGCGGCGCTCGTCGGCGCTGCGCGCGCCGAGTGTGACGCCTGCCTAGAGGGGAGCTGTTACAGGAAGCACAGCTTCCTCGAGTCAGAGAAATTTGGATTTTTTTTAGACATTGACAGGAGCAGGAACATACTGTATACTAAAATCGGATCTGCATTAAAGCATTGTCAACTAGACACCGGTTTGTGTAACACCACAAAATTCGAAAATTGGGACATATATTGGCTGACTGTGGACCAGCGCACTGGTAATTATTACGGTATACTATTCGATGGTCATATTAGTCTTTACAAATTGGATCATGTTAGTAAAGATAAGACATTACTGGTTCGTGGTGAAGTGTATCGCATACTATTCAAAGATAAAATTTACTATGCGCCTTATGGCGACGGCATCTTCACCTTTGAGGACGGAGAGAAACGAGTAGTTGCCGGGACGGAGGAATATAATGTCGATTACTTTATTGTTGATAAAAATTACAATATTTATTTTAAAACCATATCTGAAAATTATATAATACGAAGGGTGAGTAAAGGAGTGGTTGACCGGACTATACATTCGGACAGCAGCAGTGTCTTTATGACAACAGACGCGGACGGCAATGCCGTGTTCATTAATCCAAAGCCCCACGCTGTGTATAGAGACACAGACAGCCAACTAATCGAGTTTGGTGTCCTCAACGATAATATATATTATAATGATTGGTATATACCAACATTTTTTGACAGAGACAACAATATTATTTATCAAGATAACTCTAAGCATGGTTTCCATTTGAAGCGAGATGGAGACGTTAAGTGCACGTATTCTATTTCGCAAAATACACCGATTATTACTAAGACCGCTGAAAGCACATCTGCATATAGAATTGAGACGAATACAAGAACACCTGATGGAAATACCAAGAACTTTGATGACATGTATCCCAGTACACCTGCTGCTGAGTCCACAGCCAGTACACCTGCTGAGAGCGGTGCCAGCCCCTCCGGAACACCTCACCAGCGAGCCAATGATACATGACATGAACAGCAGAGCAGGTGCCGCTGTCCGTGATCCAAGTTGCCAAATATCACGATCAAATTGGAGTTTAATTGATTAATTTGGTTGTCACTCTCTCATTTATTATTTTTTAGAAACCTAATGTAATATATGTGTATATTTAAAATGATTTTATTTGACATATCATCATTTAATGTACCAATTGCACCAAATTATTTAAGTAAACAGGTTGGCATACTGGAATTTACACTTCAGTTAGTAGTAGTTAGTTTATATTGTCTTCTTATACGAGTATTTACGCGAATATTACACATTGAAATAAAACTATTTTACGGATTCTATCGCGTTTATTTACTTTTTATGTTACCGTCGTTTCGGCTGCTTTACAGCTAACATGGTCACAGGGGGGACTGATGTGTTAGACGTCCTGATCTCATAGTTAATAACTGGGTACCCTCATATTTAACGTATAAGTATTTAATATATATACTTAATGCTTTGTGTATAATTTATATTTAATGCTTTGAGTTTTTCTTCCCGGAGAAGTTAGGTATACATATGCGTACCATATTGGGTGAGATTTATTAAATCCGACCACTAAATAAGTAAATAGTACTCAACCCGTTTCGCCGCATTGGGTCCGATAAACCACTGCCTACACGTGGGTGCATTGCAGAGCACCTATGAACGAAAGGTGTAATGTGTATTTGATGGGTTCCATAAATTCACTTACTTATAATATTTTGAATTGTGCAGACGGAAACCAGACCTGCAACCACCCGGTGCAGTGAGACGAGCGGCCTGGGCTCGAACCGCCACGCCGAGTGGCGTCAAGTTATAACTCCACTATGCCAGCAAGGCGGGGGACATTGCAGAGTACATCCGAGTGAAGAGCAATGTCTTATTGAGAGTTCAGCCGTTGGACTCTAGTCACAACGCAAGTTTCAAGGCGTTTGTGGTTAGGGTCCCCACTGAAAGGCTGGAAACTTTCATGCAGGAAGACTACTGGCCGAAGGGTGTCGTGTTCAGGCGCTTTCGGGGGAGATTGCCGCCGGCATCACCAATCGTTTAGTTTGGTATTATACTGTCAGTTTTATTTATAAATATGTATGATAGTATATAAGGTATATATCTATGGGCCTGTGATGCCTGATTATAAACGAATAAATAAAATAATAAAAAAAAATATTTTTAACGCACTATTTCGATGTGAAAGGTCTGAAGCGAATCGGTGAACGAATGAATGAATGATTTGTGTGATTACCTAACTGGTTGCAGACTGAGGACAATGTTACCCAATGATATTTCAAAAAAGTAATCACAGACAAAAGTTATATATTAGAAAGTACTAATATATCATTGATGTAACCACACCGCGACGCTTAGTATTGTGAAAGCATGCAGCACTGTCGGGTCATCCCCATTCTTATTCGAATGGAGACAGTGTTGCCAACTATGTGGAAAATGAATTTAACATTTTCTTAGTCGAAAAAAAAATATCGTTAACGTTGTAATGGAAAAAAAACGACGAGTAGGCACCTTATGTGAAGCAATCATCGGAGCTCATATTTATTTATTTATTTGAAAACCAACAGTGTACGCAAAAGTTGCATCTTAACATGAGTTCCATAAAGTAAAGCCAATAACAGGGCTCCCTGTATAAAACAATAGAAGTTTGTTGGTGATGTATTACACAATTGCTTGACCTGAGAGCAAACTCTGAATCAATAAACGATTTTTAAAATAATGGTGTTTTCATGTCTACGCATTGCTTTTATAATTTCAATGTACAAGCAACACAGGATGACGGCACCCACCAAAAAATGTATCTAGAATCTATAATATGGGCATTGATGTGGACACACAAGTTTCGAAAATGTTTGAACCGGCTTACAAAAAGAGCTATGTGGGCTGTATATAAGAGATCGCGCGACAGGCGCCATATGCATTACTTAACGGCGGCTCGGTTCGATTCCCGTCAGGGTAAATTTCGGACATGGCCTTTTCGTAATTTTCCCTAGTCTGGGTGTCACTGGGATGCCCCCAGTCCATTGTACGGTACCATACAGTTGGTGTGTGCGTCACTACACATCCGAGCAAAGAGGGAGTGTGAGTTTTTTTATTTAACCTGATTTATTTCCCGGGCCTCCCCATCCTCCCCACCATCACTTCGAACGAATAGCTAACTTGTAGGCTTGGTTAACGGCAACTGCTTAACATCAGGCGGGTCGTCCGCTCGTCTGCTGTCTTTATTATTTTTAATATTACAAGCAATATAAGTTTATCACATTACCAGTAATCCCGTTAGCCCCTCCAGCTACAAGGGCGGCCCCGCTAACCACTAAGGCTATCGACGCCATTATGTGATATAATATAAAGAAATACGAAATTACCATAATATCCGAGGTTTTGCAACATTTATCTTTATTCCCGTCGCATTGAGAGGGAGTGTGTCCGGTGCGACGGCAGCGGCCTCGCGGCTTAAACTCAATCGCGGGATGGAAGAACTGAGGGTGCGAATGCAAGCGCGATATATCACTCATTATATAAAGTGTTATTTTAATAATGTACATCCATATTACAAGGTGCCTTAGTAAATGCTTAAGATGATGGGTCCATCTCACAAAAAATAATCTGATGTGTTTATTCCTTTGATGAAACCACTCGCTACTAACCATCAGAATATATATATTCATATATATGTATATAAATGAGTTGCTGTTCATTAGTCTCGCTAAAACTCGAGAACGGCTGGACCGATTTGGCTAATTTTGGTCTTGAATTATTTGTGTAAGTCCAGAGAAGGTTTAAAAGGTGAATAAATATTAAATTCCACGCGGACCAAGTAGCGGGCACAGTTAATAATAATTTGTATTATAAAAAATATTATTTTTTGTCGTATGTTCAACATCATTATTATTAGCTAAGACGCCATGCAAGATACCGTGCGTTATGAAAATAAGATCTTATTCTTCACATGGATGCGTTTCAGTTGCAGGATGAGGGCGTGTCTCGTGCTGTGCGTGGTGGCGGCGCTCGTCGGCGCTGCGCGCACCGAGTGCGGCGCCTGCATCGACGGGCGGTGTTACCGGAAGCACCGCCTGCGCGTGTCCGCGGACTTCAGTTGGCCACTGGACATCGACAGGGACACGAACATATTGCATGTTTCAGACGGAGACACATTCATACAGTGTCAACTTGACACAAGGCGGTGTGACGCCATGAGCCACACATGGGGCGTACGGCGGCTGACCGTGGACCAACACAGTGGCGATACCTACGGTATAATTGTCGATGATACGGGAAGTTTTAATCTCTACAAATTAGATCTTATTCATCCCGAAAGAGAACTGCTGGTTCGAGGCGGAGTGTATCACATAGCATTCAAGGATAAACTTTACTATGTTGATTATGGCGACGGTATCCACACGTTTGAGGACGCAGTGTCGCGAGCAGTCGCTGGAACGGAGGGATATGATGTCCACAGTTTTATTGTTGATAAAAATGACGACATATATTTTGAGTCTATATGGAACAGTAGTTATGTTATAAGAAGGTTGTGTGATGGAGTGATTGACTGGACTGTGTATTCGGACAGCAGGTGCTTAATGACAACTGACAGAGATGACAATGCCGTGCTCATTGATAAGAAGACGCGCGCTGTATTTAGAGCGACAGGTGGGCAACTGGTCGAGGTCGGAGCGATCAGGGATTTGCCATATTACACACATATGTTTGACAAGCTATTGTTTGACAGATACAACAATATAATTTATAAAAATTACCCCAACTATTATTTTTATTTGAAGCGAGATAGAGACACTAATTGCACGATTTCCATTTCACGAGATAATAATATAAGGATTATTACTGAGACTATTAGAAGTATGGAGAAATACAATGCCAATTATTTGACTTCAACTGCAGCAACTTATTCTAATATTGGGACGACTATGAGCAGTATACTTCATGGAAATACTGAGGGCAATGATGCAATCTCCTCAGATACATCTGTTCCTCAGTCCCCAACAAGCAGTACATCTGATGGAAATACAGAGAGCAATGAAGCCACGTCCTCAGATACACCTGCTCCTCGGTCCTCAACGAGCAGTACATCCGATGGAAATACTGAGGGAAATGATGCCATGTCCTCAGTTACACCTGCTCTTCAGTCCTCAACGAGCAGTACACCTGATGGAAATACTGAGGGCAATGATGTCATGTCCTCAGATACACCTGCTCCTCAGTCCTCAACGAGCAGTACACCTGATGGAAATACTGAGAGCAGTGATGCCATGTCCTTAGATACACCTGCTCCTCAGTCCTCAACAAGCAGTTCCCCTGATGGAAATACTGAGGGCAATGATGCCATGTCCTCAGATACACCTGTTCCTGAGTCCTCAACGAGCAGTTCACCTGATGGAAATACTGAGGGCAATGATGCCATGTCCTCAGATACACCTGATGGAAATACTGAGGGCAATAATGCAATGTCCTCAAATACACCTGCTCCTCAGTTCTCAACGAGTAGTACACCTGATGGAAATACTGAGAGCAATGTTGCCATGTCCTCAGGTACACCTGCTCCTCAGTCCCCAACGAGCAGTACACCTGATGAAAATACTGAGGACTATAACGATATGTCTCCAAGTACACCTGCGGCTGAGTCCGCGGCCTGACACACCTGACGACAGTAGTGCCAGCACCTCCGGAGCACCCGAAACAACAAGTCCCTAACACAGGAGATGAACAGCTGAGCAGTTGAAAGTTACTGTGTGTGTGTGCGTGTGTCTACAATTGCCAAAAGTGGTTAAAACCGACCTGAACATAGGTTGCGAAGCGCCGTATCAAATAAAGCACCTTTCTCAGCAAATGCTTAACTGAGCAATCGCATATATCTGACAATTATTTTTTGTGTAAAAATGTTGTTAGCAAAGAAAGTCTATTATTACAAAAAAATCTTTGGTATTTCGTATCAGTTAGTAAATTAGTAATGTTTGTTTTTTAGTTGGTATAGTATATAAGATTTTGTGTAATTAAATATTTGCAAGTTTTTAAATTGCAGTCTATAGTATATTTAATATAATGCAGTTCTGATGATAGACGACAAACTATTTTCTTCGTAATTTCTAAGCAAAACATTAGCGAAAGTTCTTAAACGTAACTTTTTTGCAATACCTAGTAACCTTTTCAGTATATTTTACTAAACGAGTTATAAATCTTTGATGTAATTCCAACTTTTTTAAATAAATATTTGGTACTACAATTCCTACTTATATATCCTACTAATATTATAAATGTGAAAGTTTGTGAGTGTGGATGTATGTATGTGTGTATGTATGTATGTTTGTTACTCCTTCACGCAAAAACTACTTAACGGATTTTGATGAAATTTGGAACACAGATAGTTTATAACCGGGATTAACATATAGGATACTTTTTATCCCGATAATCCCGAATTTTTTGTTACGTTAAATACTACGCGGACGAAGTCCGTGGGCACAGCTAGTATATTATAAATGCGAAAGTTTGTGAGTGTGGATGTATGTTTGTTACTCTTTCACGCAAAAACTACTGAACGGATTTGGATACAATTTGGAACACAGATATTTTATAACCTGGATTAACACATAGAATACTTTATTGAAGTCTGAGCGGACGAAGTCGCGGGCAGAAACTAGTATAATAATATAATTATGATATGCTGTCGAGTTTTTTCCTCATTGTATGAAGCTGAATTTTTGAATCGTACTAACACATGAAAATAATAATTCTGTAAGTTTTCCTTCCCGGAGAAGTTAGTTATATGTTTAAGTACCATATATTTTTGGTAAAATTTATTACATTGAGAATAGAAATAGGAATATCGGATATTTTGGTAATTATTTAGAAAGACAACTGATGACAACACATGAGAGGGCTTAAGGATTCTCAAAAACGGTATACTCATCTGTCTCGCTTTAACGCGCGTACGCAGTATACTTTTTCTTTTCCCTTATAAATAAATAATAAATATCGCCAGACGAACACACTACCTGTATGGTCCCAAACTAAGCAATGCTTGTACCATGAGTACCGGATTACGGACTGGGGGTGATCCCAGTGACACCCAGACCTGGGCATATTACGAAAAGGCCATTTCCGAAATTTGCCCCGGCGGTATCGAACCTGCAACCACCATGTGCAGTGAGCCGAGCGGCTTACGCTCGAACCACTGCGCCAAGCGGTCGTCAACCGTCGTTTCTGCGCCCGATCTCTCTTGGTCGTAGCCGACAGCTGTTGAATATAGTTTCAAACCTAGAACGTTTGAAGGACAATCGTGCTGTCTCGCTGCTTACCTGAAACAGAGACAGAACCCAAGTTAATGCGATACCTACTTGAGATATCAAACCTTTTGATTTGACAGGAATAAAACACTGGAAACGCTACTACTGAATGATTCCAATAATAAATACTAATGCATACGTATAGGTACTCGTATGAGTATATTCTGGACTTGTTAAACACCTAAAAAGAGGTTCGGTAGCTTATTTAAGTACTATTTTTTTGTACAAACGTCTACTCACCTAAACATACAAGAAACAAACAACACACAAGACAACTCTTGATGATTAAACAATTTTGTAAAGTTTTTTTTTTAAATAGCCTAGTCAGTGAACAAGCTTACGGTGTTAAGCAGTTACTGAAGCCTATAGATGCTTGAAATGCCAAAATATATGTTTCGCACTTTGCTGAACTGAAGAGATGTAGGACAGTAGGCTGGGAAAGGCCGGTAGACCAACCCTCCTGCTGGACTACCGGCTCTCATTCATAACACGAGAAGCTTCTATAATAGGTATTTGACGCCAACCTTCTGTGAGAGGGGGGTACTAGTACTACTTAACATTTATTCGGGTTTTACAGAAACGTTATGATCTCACTAATTGATCACGTGTGAGTCAGCTAGCCATCGACGTGAAATCAACTAATTTGTCCTGTGTACGCGTTGATTGGGAATCCTAACCACTGAATTTGAGTAAAACAGGAAATGGCTATCGTAGGGGAAGCTGTTTTATATTTCCATAATTAATAAACGGCCAGGCTCGAGGGACTCGCACAATGCAGGGTTCCGTATTGTTGCACTGTGCCATCTGTCAGTGACGCTATTTTTATACTACGATAGGACAACTTCTTAGGTATGTACCTGTACTTACTTGAATTGGCTCCGATTCCAAACGAAATAAATGATAAGGAATTTAGTTATTTCTAGCTTTTAAGAGCAACCAGATTTTTTTAAGTTGGTTTCATTTAAATATATTTCCTCACGGAATTGTGCCTGCATCGCTTACGAAGTGAAAAGGTTTAGTGGGAATGAGATTTGCAATTAAAACTAGGAAACCCAGAGGAGCAAGCCGGGGTTTGAACCTGCACACCTGTTGGTCAAAGCGTTCATTCGACCACCTGGCTATCACTGTTTAAAATAATTTCCAGTGCTAGTTCTAACTATTAACTAGTAACAAAGGTAATTGCAATTTTTTAGGTGTGATCCTAAAATGGTTCTTTGACGGACACAACGGAACCTTAAACCTGTGGTAAGCCGTGTTTGTTAAGGAAAAATATTCATGATGAATTTATATTTTAAATAAGCCGATATGATATGGCCATAAAATTCCAAACGTGAAGTGTGTCCGGTAAACGTTCCGGCCCTTAAAATATTGTATAAAGCTTCTGGGCGCGGCCTGCATCAGTTAATTGTGCTTCAGCAGCGAGGTGAGTTCCATCATTTTATTTATTCCCGTGTGTCTTAAGAGCTTTTTAAGACACATACACACACAATTTAGCTGCATTCCGT
The DNA here is from genome assembly GCA_918843915.1 of Notodonta ziczac. Lineage (NCBI taxonomy): Eukaryota > Metazoa > Arthropoda > Insecta > Lepidoptera > Notodontidae > Notodonta > Notodonta ziczac. The sequence continues at coordinate 3,935,968 of OU974064.1, forward strand.
TTACTTGTTCATTTTACATCTTGCTGTGGATATTGAAACCACATCTCGCTTCTCATGAAACTCACCGAGTGAGAGCAGGTTCGATTCCCGTCAAAGTTAATTTTAAAAAATGCCTTTTTTTGTATTTTCACTGGTCTGGGTGTCACTGAGATCGCCCCAGTGCATGGTACGACAGCTACTTTGCAAACATATAGTTGGTGTATTAGTCTGGCGATAATTATTCATTTATTAAATATGTGCGAGCATACGCAATTCAATAGCATAACCATTCCAAGATAAAATAATCAAATAGAAGATATAACAGGATCAGATAACCCCGTTGTATCTGCTGGCTGCCAGAAAGAACTGTTACCCACATTCAATACAGAGACGTCCAAAAGGCGTACTTAGCACATATTTTAAGCTTGACGTGGTTGCGTTTCAGTTGCAGGATGAGGGCGTGTCTCGTGCTGTGCGTGGCGGCGGCGCTCGTCGGCGCTGCGTGCGCCGAGTGTGACGCCTGCCTAAAGGGGAGCTGCTACCGGAAGCACAGCTTGCTCGAGTCAGAGGAATTTGGATCGTTTGTAGACATTGACAGGAGCAGAAATATGTTGTATAGTTACATTGACTCTAACATTAAACAGTGTCAACTAGACACTGGTCTGTGCAACACCACGACACTCGACCCGTGGTACATGCATGGGTTGACTGTGGACCAGCGCACTCAGGATTACTACGGTATACTTTTCATGGATGAACTGAACAAATTGGATATTGTTAATAGAAATAACACATTACTGGTTTGTGACGTGACTCGTATACTATTCATAGATAAACTTTACATCTTATGGCGACGGAATCTTCACGTATGAGGACGGGGAGTCACGAGTAGTTAGCGGAACAAAAGGATATTATGTCACTTATTTCATTGTCGAAAAGAATAAGAATATTTATTTTAAAACCAAGATTGAAGATAATATTATACGAAGGGTGAGTAAAGGAGCGGTTGATCGGACTATACATTTGAACAGCAGCAGTATCTTGATGACAACGGACGCAGACGGCAATGCCGTGTTCATTAATCCGGAATCCCATGCTCTGTATAGAGACATAGACGGCCAACTAGCCGAGTTCGGTGCTATTAATGATGAAATAGATTGGTATAAACCATTTTTGTTTGACAGAGAGAACAATGTAATTTATAACAATAACTCGAACAATTATTTTCATTTGAAGCGAGATGAAAAAATAAATTGCAAGTATTCTGTTTCGCAAAGTATAGTATTTATTACTGAGGCCGTTGTAAGCACACCTGCTGCTGAGTATACAGCTAGTACACGCGATGAGAGTGGAGCCAGCGCCTCCAGATCACGTGATCAGCGAGCCAATTATTTATTTGTTTATTTCTTTCTCTCTTTATTAAAACTCAGTTATGACATCATAGACAGATAACGTCCAAGGAGATGTTTAGTCAGATGATGATGCGGGAGATGAACAGCGGAGCAGGTGCAGCTGTCCGTGTCTCAAGTTGCTAAAATAAATTAGTATGTAATAATAAGTCAACTCCACTTTGATCGTGATATTTAGGTTAAAGAAGAATGTATTCGGAGAGTTTAATTAAATGTAAACAAGTATGTAATTACCTTTTTGTAAATAAAAACTTTATCACACACTGTTTATCGTTAATATATTTTTATTATTTTTTAGGGTTCCGTAGTCCCTACGAGGAACCCTTATAAGATCATCCAGTCAGTCTGTCCGCCTGTCTGTCCCGGCCTGTCACAGGGTCATAACTTCTACAGTTTCTGACGGAAGTTTCTGTGATTTGGTACAAAAATACTTTAGGAGTAGATCTCGCTTCCAAAAATATAAAATGTAGCAAAATAACTGTTTTTGAGGTACCTCCCCAAACATTGAAAGAGGGGTTATTTTTTGTTGTTGTTCCATCATGTGAGCTATCGTTTAAAGGTATTTTCAAATGAAATCGTGTTTTTATACAATAAATTATCATAAAATAAATCCGTTTTCGAGATTTTTTGCTTTTAAAGATTTAATCAAAATTTCCGTAATGAATTCCGCCACTTCTTACATTTTTCTATTGCAAAAACATTAATATGATTATTCAGACGAAATTGGATAGATTGTTAATAAATTCTAATTAAATAACAGCAATAAATGTATGTTTTATGTTCATTAGTGTATTTCTTAGTATTTGAAGATGTCGATAGATGTCGGTAGTAGTGTGTAATCAACTTTAGTATTTCAACCTGGGGTGAAATTTTAAACAGATTCCCTTCAATGATCCAGAACCCTTCATTGTATATGGCTCGATAAGCACTTGGCGAATTTTTTATATATAAGAACCCACTTAATTGAATTTGTTTGGAATTAAATAAATGTTGTTAACCTAAATGTTATGTGTTCCTTCAAGGCTGTACCCCTCTCCTGCCGAGGGGGCAGGTTCGTACACAACCGGATCTGAATGCCGCTTCCACTGAGAAGATCCGGCAAGAACAAGGTTACTCTTTTCAATGAATAAATGATGGTGTACACATTCTCAGGAACAGAAACACAATGTGAGTTACGTTCTATTGGTGTCTGCCGGTGATGTGATAAGATGGCGGCTGACCACGTCCGGGACCGGTGATAGTGGCGGATTCCCGACTGCCCTTGAAGTGTGCAATACTGCGGCGGCTCAGATAAGGCAGTGTATATTAGCGGGCGCGCGCGCCGCACGGCACTGCCAGATACTGACTTCGACGGCCAGGTCGGAGTACCCCCGCTTCCGCTAGAAGGTGCGTCTCCGCTTCCCCCGAGTTTTTTACCGGATCTTCTTAGTTGAGGTCGCGTTCCGATTCGGTGGTAGTTCAAAAGGCAACACACTGGAGCTATTATATGTATACAACTACTTTAATATCTACTAATCTTTGTTATTATTGATTATATAAGCAACCGGTGATTTTAAATAAAATAAAAAGTCAAGCCCCCTGCTTCTAATTCTAGGTCGCGTTCCGATCCGATTAGAGATATAAGAAGAACATGTAAGTCTGTTAATTTGTTAGTAAAGTACCCACCACTTTACTGATAGGGTTAAGGGGGTATATTAGGCCCAGCCAAGGGTATTTATGTGCTTGACCAATATTAAACTTAATACTTTACTTGACACTGACTAAATGCGAAAAGCGAGTTAAGAAAACCAAAAGTTACACCCATAGACATTTGCGTTAGAATGAACAGGATGCATAAAGTATATTTTGTGTTGCTCAGAGTATATTTTTTGTTTAAGATAGTTTAGTCTATTTCCATGGTTAGAGAGGAATTATTTCTGTTGTGAATTATTCTGCATAATAATAACAAAAATGTATTTGGTCACTTCGATCTTCGATTGTCATTCAAAAATGGTTTGCTTTAATGTAAATGATATTTCGGTGTACTGATTTACTCTGTTGCCGTTCCTTACGGGTAACGAGTCTTGATCTCTTCATAGATACTTTTTTCAAGAATATTATAAATTGTTTGACGTGGTTGCGTTTCAGTTGCAGGATGAGGGCGTGTCTCGTGCTGTGCGTGGCGGCGGCGCTCGTCGGCGCTGCGCGCGCCGAGTGTGACGCCTGCATCGACGGAAACTGCTACCGGAAGCACCGCCTGCCCGTGTCCGCGGGCACGACAGCTGTCATAGGTATCGACAGGAACACGAACATATTATATGTTAAAAATGGAGATGTATTGAAACAATGTGAATTGGACATTGCTTCGTGCAACGAAACGGCTTACAAATGGAAGAAATTAGACACATTCACTGTGGACCAACGTACCGGTGACATTTTCGGTATAATCGGTGAGGATAGTGTTTACAAAATAGATTTTGTAAATAACAGTAAGAAATTTCTCGTTGGTGGCGTCTACGATATAATGTTCAAAGATAAACTTTACTATTCTACGATTGCCAAGGGTATCTACACGTACGTGGACGGAGAATCACGAGTGGTTGCCGGGACAGAGGAATATTCTCTGTATAGTTTCATCGTCGATGGGAAAGAAGATATATATTTTAAAACTTTTTTAAATAATACCTATGTTATGAGAAGGCTGAGTAAAGGAGCTGTGGACCAGACTCTGCATTGGGACGGCGGCTTCTATATGACTCTCGACAGGGACGGCAGAGCCGTGTTCATTCATCCGCGGTCACGTGCTGTATACAGAGCAACAGATGGAGAACTATCCGAAGCCGGTGTCATCAGCGATACCATATACTCTTATTACGTGTTTGAGTCGCCTTTGTTCGACAGAGACAACAACTTAGTTTATAGAAATAACTCTCACATTTATTACCATTTGAAGCGAGATGCAGATGTAAAGTGCACGTATACTATTTCACAAAATACACCGATTATTACTGAAACCGCTGAAAGCTCATCTGCATATAATATGGAGACGAACACAAGCAGTACACCTGATGGAAATACTATGGACTTTGATGACATGTCTCCCAGTACACCTACTGCTGAGTCCGCAGCCAGTACACCTGCTGAGAGCGGTGCCAGCCCCTCCGGAACAGCTCACCAGCGAGCCAATGATACAGCACATGAACAGCAGAGCAGGTGCAGCTGTCCGGGTCCCAAGTTGCCAAACATCATGATCAAAGTGGAGTTTAATTAAACATTATGTTAATTCAACAAGTAGATGAATAAAGTATGTATTCAGAGATTTTCTCAAAATATGAACATTAAACGTTTTTGTAATTAATAACCTTATCACTCACTGTTTACCATTAATATACTATTAATAATGTTGTTCAATTACCTACTTAACTTTTTGCGTTTTGTTTTAAATGCAGTTAACTATGCACCAAATATTGTGAGTTACTTAAACGTCGAACCCCTCTCCTGCCGGAGGGGCAGGTTCGATCCATTTTTCTGAGTTTGGGGAATTTCGCGTGGCATGTCGCTCACCTGCTCTGGCCCAACTTCCTTATAAAAATATTTTTTTTATATAAATGATAACCAGAGGCTCAGAGAGGACAGACTTATTTTTATATGTCAATGATTTTAAACAGTTTCCATAGCCTATAGATGCTTGCGATACAGAAGGTATTGCTCGTATGTTGCCGACCTAAAGGTGAGTAGGACAGAGGGAGAGGAAGAGACCGGGGTCGGCTTCAGGCTCTATCACTCATCGTACAAAACGCTCGTACTCGCCCGTAGTAGTAGTCTTGTAGAAGTTTAATCCGCCGGGCTAAATTATAATTATTATATTATTTTATAATAGTGTATCAGAGCATCGCTTAGGATTCAGGGATCATTAATTAATACGCAGTGTAGTGGCTGGGTATCGTCTCTTCTTACGGTCCCACACAAATAAAACACTGGTCATCCGGTAAATCATCGCTTTTCCTAATCTTCTAACTAAAATTACAACGTCAACTTATTGTTCATCAACCATTCGAAAATTCCTTGTCATTTTTAAATAATAAAAAAGTAATCATAAACAACACCAATTATATTACATAATCGTCCCTCCACTGAGGGACGCGTTTCTCTTTGGCAGGACGTAAGGGTGCCCGCGTTACAGCAGCTTTCTCTTTATATGTGGGGGTTGTCCCCCACGACACAACTAGTGGGACTGCCAGGAACCTAGAGTTAGATCAGAATCATTAATTTCGCGGCAGGAAGGTTCGCGATGCCCGCACATTACCGAGATACTAGGCATTGGAATTGGCGTGGATGATCCCATCCAGCATCGATAGGGATAGTGGCGAATACTGTATTGAGACCTAAATACATCCGTGAAGCAATGCACTCTGTCTGTTGATGCTTTCTGGGAATGCGGGCGCGATAATATTTTTATTGTGCTAATATCATCAGTCTGCCCGGCCTCGCTCTGGCTTATCAAGCTGGGGAATTTTAATTGGCTCGTCCATATTGATACAGTCATTAAAATGTTGGTTGTACCTTCCGTACCGGTCGGTTTTGTAGATAAGGCCTATATAAGTATCCCTGGGCAACGGCGCTCTGCTCTAGTTAATAGTGCTTCAGTCACAAGGTGAGTTGCAGTATCTCATACATTCTGAGAGCAGAAACTGTAAATAGTTACTGGGCTGTCACTGCCACAGTCAGCACGAGTGCGACAGAGAGAGCGTTACCCGACTTTATCTGTAATACTTGCTGTGAATAAACTCTAGTAGTAAATATATTTTATAATAGCCGTTTCCCTCGGCTCCTCTCGCGCGGTAATTCGATAAAATTAAAATAGCCTAAATTAAAAGTGAAAGTTCGAAGATTAGCCGGAACAAATAGATAGAGTTTTATTTTTTATTTACGGTATATTGTTTTAGATGCATTTTCTATAAAGCTATAAAATGATATTACTAGCAGACACTTCAGTTTCATTTATTTGTATGGATATATATATTCATATATCCTACTAATATTATAAATGAGATAGTTTGTGACTGTGGATGTATGTTTGTTACTATTTCACGCAAAAACTACTGAACGGATTTGGATAAAATTTAGAACACAGATAGTTTATAACCTGGATTAACACATAGAATACTTTACTTAAGTCTACGCGGACGAAGTCGCGGTCTAGAAACTAGTAAACAATATACGGTAAATAAAAATTAAACTCTGTCTATTATGTCCGGCTAATCTTACAACAAAATTTAAACAATTTTGATGGGACTTTCAGACCAGTGTCGATAATTTTTGAAACCAAAATAATCATAGTAGGATGAAACCCATTTGAAAAGGAAGAGAATATAACAAAAAAAAATAGGAAAATAATTTACAGTGGATCTGAGGTCGGGAAGTGGAAAAGTTTTTAAGGGTTATAAACGGTTTATCTCGATTAGCGGCAAAACTACAAGTCCTATGGAAGAAAGTTAAACAGCAAAGTTCATTAAATCCTAACCTTAAAACCTTTCATTAAAAATTACTTTCAATACACATAAATAGCTCAGTTACAGCTTGACGTGTTTGCGTTTTAGTTGCAGGATGAGGTCGTGTCTCGTGCTGTGCGTGGCGGCGGCGCTCGTCGGCGCTGCGCGCACCGAGTGTGACGCCTGCCTAGAGGGGAGCTGCTACAGAAAGCACCGCTTGCTCGAGTCAGAGGAATTTGGATCGTTTGTAGATATTGACCGGAACAGGAACATATTGTAAAGTTACATTGGATCTACATTAAAGCAGTGTCAACTGGACACCAGTCTGTGCAACACCACAACACTCGACAGTTGGAACATGCGTGGGTTGACTGTGGACCATCGCACTGGTGATTATTACGGTATACTACCCAGTGGTTATTCTAGTATTGCAAACTGGATCTTGTTACTAAAAATATTACATTACTGTCCCCTATTATAGTGTATCGCATACTATTCACGGAAAAACTTTACTATGCGCCTTATGGCGAAGGTATCTTCACCTTTGAGGACGGAGAGGAACGAGTAGTTGCTGGAACAGAGGATTATTGTCTCTACGATTTCATTATTGATAGAAATAACAATATTTATTTTAAAACCATATCTGATAAGAATATAATACGAAGAGTGAGTAAAGGAGCAGTTGACCGGACTATTTATTCGGACAGCAGCAGCGTCTTCATAACAACGGACGCGGACGGCAATGCCGTGTTCATTAATCCGGAGTCCCACGCTGTGTATAGACACAGACGGCCAACTAATTGAGTTCGGTGCCATCAACGATAAGATGTATCATGATTATTTGTATATATGTCGCCGCCCAATAGCTTAATTCGCCGTTCAATTAACAGCCTAGGCACTTAACTAAACGGCGCCGTTCAACTAACGGCCTGAATGATATTCAGCCATTTCATCAAACAGCTAGGCAAATGACTTGGATCGATGACGTTTAACTACTTGCCTAGCCGTTTAATTACCTGCCTAGCCTGTGCATTTCAATTTAGTCCTACTTTCTGCCACCTAGCGCCGAAACTCACCAAACTGTCAATATCTCTATATTCTATATTCTCTTTGGTCAATATGGCGTCGGAAAAAAAACAACTTTGATGGAATAATTTTATTAGGTACTTAGGTTTTTACGATTTTTTTTAGATCCACCGAATCTGTTTGCCGGGTGGCGTTTCTGTGGGGTCATAAAAAAAATAACCCTAACCTAAACCCATCCAGGTCGTTCTGCTTGGGTAGTATTTTGAAAAAGTTTGGTAGTAGGTACTTAAATGTCAACCAGTTGCCTAAGCATTAGCCAGCCAGTTTATTAAATGTTGTAATAGACGATACGGCTGAATATCATTCAGGCCGTTAGTTGAACGGCGCTGTTTAGTTAAGTGCCTAGGCTGTTAATTGAACGGCGAATTAAGCTATTTGGCGGCGACATATACACACTTGGTTTGACGGAGACAATAATATTATTTATCAAGATAAATCTAAGAAACTTTTCCATTTGAAGCGAGATAGAGACGTTAGTTGCACGTATTCTATTTTGAAAAATAATATAGTTATTATTACTGAGACCGATGTAAGCACGACGACACATATATATTGAGAGGCCCACGAGTGTTACACCTGGCGGGGATACCGAGGACTGTCTTCCAGTACACCCGCTCCTTAGTCCATAGCCAGTACACCTGATGAGAGCGGTGCCAGCCCCTCCGGAACAAACTAACTAACCTCACCAGTGAGCCAATGATACAGGACATGAACAGCGGAGCAGCCCCTCTAGCCAAGTTGCTTCGTCTGCATTCGTTTCTACAAATCGCTACGCTTCATGTATAGAAATGGCATAAGTCACGTGATCTACTTATCGACTTGTAATGTAATTTCCTGTTGTTCATTTATGCGTAGCGTTTTGTAGAAACGCTTGTAGACGAAGCCACTTGGCTAGGAGGGCTGGTGCAGCTGTTCATGTCCCAAGTTGCCAACTATCAAAGTGGACTTTAATCAAACATTTAGTCAAGTACAACAAGTAGATCAATCAAGTATGCATTGAGAGTGTTTTATCAAAATATAAAAATTAAACGTTTTTGTAATTAGTAACCTCATCAATCAGTGTTTACCATATATATACTATTAATGTGTTATTTTTGTACCTACTTAATTGATTCTGTTTTGAATTAATTGTTATAAACTAAGCTCCTAAATAGCACCTTAGCAGTGATATCCGATTGGTTAAGCACGCGTCTTGCGGGCACCGGGTCCTGGGTTCAAACCCCGGCTCGCTCCGCTGGCTTTTCGAAAAACCCAGCGGTGCGAATCATCATTTCTATAATATGATTATCACTCGCTTAGGGTGAAGGAAAACACCGCAAGGAACCTGCATGTCTTAGAAAATCTAACCAATTTTCGAAAGACTTGTGAAATCCACCAATGCGCACTGGGCCATAATGGCCACGTAGTGAGTGGAGGCCAGTGCCCAGGAGTGGGACGTCAGAAAGGCTAAACTATTCTTGTTTAATTATTTGTATTATTATTATAAGCCCCTAATGTATGTTCCTTCAAAGTCGTACCCCCCTCCTGCTGAGGGGGCAGGTGCGGTCCATTTGTCTGAGTTAGAGGTAACTCTCGAGTAATGAAGGTATGCGTCATGTTGTCGCGGACTGTTTCATACCTAGAACGTGTGAGCAGGACATAATCGTGCTGTCTCGCTGCTTACCTGAAACAAAAACAGAACAGTTCGTATTCCATGTGCGAAATTCATTACTAATAAATTTATTTGGTATAAATCATACAATTTTTATGCAATCAATGAGAAAGGATTTTAAAAAATGCAGCATCTAAGAGGGTAAAGTAGGGGAAATGTATTTGAAACGTGGAAGTACATGTAATATTGAAACGACCACGAGCAGTAGACCTGCTCCTGAGTCCTGAGAGAAAACCGTCAAAACGGACGTATTCAGATACGCGATACGTCAGTCGATCGAGATGCCAGCGGTTAACAGAGTACTAATACACTTAGCCACGTGGTATTTTTCTTCTTTGGTTTCAATCCCAATATCGCGACTTTTCAACGATAAAGCTTGCTTAAAGTGAAAATTACATCCTTTAGTTATAGCATTGACAAATGTATTGCGCAGAGCATTAACGACAGTTATTTCAAAGTCAACAATAACTGTAGGAGGGTTCCATCCAGCACGTGAAGAATGAATACATTGGGGTATGTTGATAATGTTAACAATATACTTAAGTACCTTTTAGAAAATAAACTATGATAGGTTCGTATATTATCTTAAGTTTATCACAACTCTAACTAGCAAGGGGGGTTAGAGGTGTGAAACTGCATTCCTTAAACAACTGCAACTAAAATTTGTGATATAAATCGTTTAACGAAATAGAATCAGTGGAGTACTTTGAGAACAATTACTGATATCTATTTAGCAGAAAGGGAACCAAATAATGAGTATTTTCAAATAATAAACATTCCTTTAAGTAACTTGGGAATTCTTATCTTTTTAGAACAAAAGAATGGTGTACTTTGGAAATAAGCCCCCATGAAGAATCCGTGATCAGCTAATGATGCATTATTATGTATAACTCAATTTGCACTTAACGCCGTGTGCATAGAGTCTAAAAGCGAAATTTGTATCTGGGTCGGTTTTGTAGATAAGGCCCTATATAAATATCCCTGGGCAACGGCGCTCTGCTCCAGTTAATAGTGCTTCAGTCACAAGGTGAGTTCCAGTGTCTCATACATTCTCATGTTGCTTTTCAAGTGATGTGCGTCTCGTTTGTGAGCAAAAACTGTAAAGAGTTACTGGACTGTCATATCATTTTGAATAAACTCTAGTAGTAAATATATTTTAAAATTGCCGTTTCCCTCGGCTCCGCTCGCGCGGTACTTCGATAAAATTAAAGTAGCCTAAATTACTTTTCATTATCTATCTGCCAGTGAAAGTCCCATCAAACGAAGATGCATTTTCTATAAAGCTATTTTTTGATATAGCAAAAAGACCCTTCAGTTTTATTTATTTGTATAGATGGATAGATTCATAATTAGTGATTATATCTTATATTTCAATGAAGATCACCAATATTTCTGTTTCAGAATCGCGACGATCTACAATCCATCGCGGCTTTATATCGTTTCCAAGTAAGTACGAGGCACACGAATGTTAATATATTTTGTCAATGGGTATTATTCTTGTACCAGCTGTGCCCGCGAATCGTTACAGTAAGATTAATAGACGTCCAAACACAAATGACAAAAACACTTTTGTTCAATGCACAGAAACAGCTCAGTTACAGCTTGACATTTTGCGTTTCAGTTGCAGGATGAGGGCGTGTCTAGTGCTGTGCGTGGCGGCGGCGCTCGTCGGCGCTGCGCGCGCCAAGTGTGATGTCTGCCTAGAGGGTTACTGCTACCGGAAGCACAGCTTGCTCGATTCAGAGAGATTTGGAATTTTTTTTGGCATTGACAGGTTCAGGAACATATTGTATAGAAAAGTCGGAGCTACATTAAGGGGGTGTCAACTAGACACTGGTCTGTGCAACACCACAATACTCGACCATTGGTGCTGGAGCTTAACATGGTTGACTATGAACCAGCGCACTGGCGATTATTACGGTATAATAAGCGATGGTTATAATAGTCTTTACAAATTGGATTTGGTTAATAAACATAAGACATTACTGGTTCGTGGAGTGCATCGCGTACAATTCAAAGATAAACTTTACTATGCGCCTTCTGACGACGGTATCTTTACATTTGAGAACGGAGAGTCACGAGTAATTCGCGGAACAGAGGGATATGATGTCTTGTATTTCATTGTTGATAAAATTGACAATATCTATTTTCAAACCGTGGCTGATAAGAATACAATACGAAGAGTGAGTAACGGAGTGGTTGACCGGACTATACATTTGGATAGCGGAAGGGTCTTGATGACAAATGACGCGGATGGCAATGCTATGTTCTTTAATCCGCAGTCCCACGCTTTGTATAGAGACACAGACGGTCAACTGGTGGATTTCGGTGTCATCAACGCTGAGATATATCATAATGATTGGTATATAAACTGTTGGTTTGACAGAGACAACAATATTATTTATCAAGATAAGTCTTATAATCTGTTCCATTTGAAGCGAGATGGAGACGTTAAATGCACGTATTCCATTTTACCAAATACAACGATTATTACTGAGACCGTTGTAAGCACGACTACATACATCATTGAGACGACCACGAGTGTTACACCTGGCGGGGATACTGAGGAAAATGATGACAAGTCTCATAGTACACCTGCTACTGATTCCACGGCCAGTACACCTGATGAGAGCGGTGCCAGCCCCTCCGGAACACCTCACCAGCGAGCCAATGAGACAGGACAAGAACAGCAGAGCAGATGCAGCTGTTCGTGTCCCAAGTTGCCAAATATCACGATCAACGAGGAGTTTATTTAAACATTACTCATATGTTAATTAAAAAAGTAGTTTAATAATGTAAGTATTTAGAGAGTGTAACAAAATGTAAACATAAAACTTTAGTGTAATTAAAAGCCTTATAGTTCACTGTGTAACGTGTTTTTCTGATCTTCAAACCAACCTTCACAGTTACACACCAAGCTTAGTCAGTAGTTCACATGTGATCAGGGAATGTACTTGGGGTACAACAAAAGAAACGACAGGATTCCCGAGTCCAAGTGTATATTATGTTAGTGGTCATATAGCTTCCGTTAGTGCGGCCACATCATCATGATTACATGTACCTACACTGTCTTACACAACCTTCAGGGCATCTTCGCAAGCATTAGCATCAGCTGCACATAATGGCTATCATAAACGCTATGGTATGTCCTGTATAGGTTAAGTACTTGTCTGATTCGCTTCACATGGTATTCTGATGTTAAATGATAGGAACTCGGGACATTACATTATATATTTTGATTATTGATTAAGTTGATAGGTTGTATAAGTCTTTCAAACGACCCCTGTTAACAAATGAGTAATTTTCATTAGAGACCACGTGGATTTTTTACGTGAGAATAATTGCTCGTTTTTATTTAATTTGTAATTTTCAGATCCCTGTTTATTTATTGTTCTATTTCTTTCTGACTGCAGCGACAACGTTCGAAATAAACGGTTTTTTCTTTATTCGTTTGTAAGAAGTTTTTTAGTGATTACATGATTTTATCTTTTGATGCCATGATTCAACCAAGTTCATTGTTCGATGACTTCGTCCTTCGCAATTACATAAATATATTGAAAAAGACGCTTTGTCCAGCCAAGTGGATACAACATAAAGATAAAATTTTGTAACATTTTCAGTATTGGGGGCTCCTTCCTTCCATTATAGCTAACCAACCATCTTCTACAATATCAATTGGAAGATGAGCTAAAGCATTTCATTTAGCCACGTGGTATTTTTCTACTTTGGTTTTAATCCCAATATCGCGACTTTTCTTCGATAAAGCTTGTGTAAAGTGAATATTATTATTATATTATTAACGACTGCTATTTCAAAGTTAACAAAAACTGTAAGAGGGTTCCATCCAGGCACGTGTTGTTCTTATTAAGTCCAGCATAACTTTCTAATACAATGGGGTATGTTGTTAAAGTTAACAATATCAGTGACTTTTAGAAAAAAATCTGCGATAGATTAGTTTATTGTTTTAATCACAACTCTAATTAGCACTGCAAGGAAGGGTTAGAGGTGCGAATCTTCATTTTAATTTTAACATAATCAGAAATTAGTGATTTAAATCGTTTAACGTAATATAAATACGGATATAGTTGACATTTGAGACATTTTATAATGTTTATTTTTACTTATTTACCGTCAGCACAATTGTTATTTAATTTAAAAAAAAAACTTTTTGTGAACGATTGTAATGGAAAATTTCACAGGTAATTATTTAGATGGAGCAGGTTAAGAATCGATAAAGAATAATCAGTACTTTGAAAACAATAACTGATATCTATGGAGCAGAATAGGGAGAAAATAATAAGTATTTTAAATAACAAAAAATCATTGGAGTAACTTGGGAGTTCTTATCTTTTTACAACAAAAGAATGGAGTACTTTGGGAATAAGCCCGCGCCAAGAATGCGCGATGAATCAGCTAATGATGCATTATTATGTATAACTCAATTTGCACTTTACGCCGTGAGCATAGAGTCTAAAAGCGAAATGTGTATCTGGGTCGGTTTTGTAGATAAGGCCCATATAAATATCCCTGGGCAACGGCGCTCTGCTCCAGTCAATAGTGCTTCAGTCACGAGGTGAGTTTCAGTATCTCATACATTCTGGTGTTGCTCTTCAAGTGATGTGGGTCGTGTTTGCGAGCAAAAACTGTAAATAGTTACTGGGCTGTCATTGCCATAGTCAGCACGAGTGCGACAGAGAGAGCGTTACCTGAATTTATTTGTAATACCTACGTCCTTTGAAAAAGCTCTTGCAGTAAATATATTTTAAAATAACCGTTTCCCTCGGCTCCGCTCGCGCGGTACTTCGATAAATTAAAGTAGCCTAAATTACTCTTCATATCTATCTGCCTGTGAAAGACCCATCAAAATTGGTAAAGTAGTTTCGAAAATTAGCAGGAAGAAATGGACCGATTTTATTTTTTATTTACCGTATATTATTTAAGATGCATTTTATATAAAGCTATTATTTTGATATTACTAACAAATCCTTCATTTTATTTATTTGTATAGATGGAAAGATTCATATAATGTAGTTATCCTACTAATATTATAAATGCGAAAGTTTTTGAGTGAGGATGTATGTATGTTTGTTACTCCTTCACGCAAAAACTACAGAACGGATTTAGATGAAATTTGGAACACAGATAGTTAATAACCCGACAATCCCGAAATTTTTGTTAAGTTAAATACTACGCGGACGAAGTCGCGGGCAGCAACTAGTATCTTATATATTTCAATGAAGCCCACCAATATTTCTGTTTCAGAATTACGACACAGATCAGCGGTCTACAATCTATTGCGGCTTCGTATCATGACCAAGTAAGTACGAGTCATACGAATATTCATATAGTTTGTCAATAGGTATTATTATTGTACCTGCTATGCCCGCGAATCGTTACAGTGAGTTCAACAGAAGTCCAAACAAAACGAAAAAATATAGTTTTGCTCAATGGACAGAAACAGCTCAGTTACAGCTTGACATTTTGTGTTACAGTTGCAGGATGAGTGCGTGTCTCGTGCTGTGCGTGGCGGCGGCGCTTATCGGCGCTGCGCGCGCCGAGTGTGTCGCCTGCCTAGAGGGGAGCTGCTACAGAAAGCACAGCTTGTTCGAGTCAGAGGAATTTGGATTTTTATTAGACATAGACAAGAGCAGGAACATAGTGTCTGGCAAAATCGGATCTACATTAAAACAGTGTCAACTAGACACTGGTCTGTGCAACACCACAACACTCGACAATTGGTCCATATACCGGTTGACTGTGGACCAGGGCACTGGTAATTATTACGGTGTACTAATCGAAAGTCGTAATAGTCTTTACAAATTGGATCTTATTAATATAGATAAGACATTACTGGTTCATGATGGAGTGTTTCGCATACTATTCAAAGATAAACTTTACTATACGCCTTATGGCAACGGTATCTTCACGTTTGAGGACGGAGAATCACGAGTAGTTGCCGGGACCGAGGGATATAAAGTCGATAACTTTATTGTTGATAAAAATGACATTATTTATTTTAAAGACATATCTGAAAATAATATAATACGAAGAGTGAGTAAAGGAGCGGTTGACCGGACTATACATTCGGACAGCGGAAGGGTCTTGATGACAACAGACGCTGACGGCAATGCCGTTTTCATTAATCCGGAGTCCCACGCTGTGTATAGAGACACAGACGGTCAACTAGTCGAGTTCGGTGCCATCAACCATAAGTTATATTATTATTATTGGTATAGTACACCCTTGTTTGACAGAGACAACAATATTATTTATTATGATGCCTCAAAGAATCTTTTCCGTTTGAAACGAGTTCGAGACGTTAGTTGCACGTATTATATTACGAAAAAAAAAGTTATTATTACTGAGACCGTTGTAAGCACGACTGCATAAAATACTGAGACGACCACGAGTGTTACACCTGGCGGGGATACGGAGGACATGTCTCCCAGTACACCTGCTGGTGACTCCACAGCCAGCACACTTGATGAGAGTGGAGCCAGCCTCTCCGGATCACGTGATCAGCGAGCCAATTATTTTATTTGTTTATTTCAACTCTCTTTATTAAAACTCTGTTATGACATCATAAACAGATAATATCCAAGGCGATGTTGATAGAGATGATGATGCAGGAGATGAACAGCGGAGCAGGTGCAGCTGTCCGTGTTCCGTGTTGCCAAATATCACGATCAAAGTGGAGTTTAAAGAGACATGAAGTTTATTAAACAAGTAGATTATTAAAGTATGTATGAAGAGAGATTAAAAAATATAAACATTAAAATTTTGTCTAATTTAAAACCTTATCACTCACTGTGTACCATTAATATAAGTACTTAAAGGATTCTGTTTTGAATTAAATGTTATAAACTAAGCACCTGAATAGCACCTAAGCAGTTATAGCCGATTGGTTAAGCACGCGTTTTTGTGGCACCGAGTCCTGGGTTCAAACCCCGGCTCGCACCACTGGGTTTTTCTAAAGCAATCATAATTTCTATATGATTATCACTCGCTTACGGTAAAGAAAAACATCAGGAAAAACATCAGGAAACCTGCGTTTAGAAAATCTAACCAATTTTCGGAAGATTTGTGACATCCACCATCCCGCACTGGGCCATCAGGGCCACGTAGTGAGGGGAGGCCAGTGCCCAGGAGTGGGACGTCAGAAAGGCTAAATTATTATTGTTTAATTATTTTTATTATTATTATAAGCCCCTAATGTATGTTCCTTCAAAGTCGTACCCCCCTCCTGCTGAGGGGGCAGGTGCGGTCCATTTGTCTGAGTTTGAGGTAACTCTCGAGTAATGAAGGTATGCGTCATGTTGTCGCGGACTGTTTCATACCTAGAACGTGTGAGCAGGACATAATCGTGCTGTCTCGCTGCTTACCTGAAACAAAAACAGAACAGTTCGTATTCCATGTGCGAAATCCATTACTAATAAATTTATTTGGTATAAATCATACAATTTTCTAGCAATCAATAATAAAGGTTTCTTAAAAATGCAGCCTCGAATAGGGTAAAGTAGGGGAAATGTATTTGAAACGTGGAAGTACATGTAATATTGAAACAACCACGAGCAGTAGACCTGCTCCTGAGTCCTGAGTTTTGACAAATCTTGCACAGGAACACCGCCACAACTGACGTATTCAGATACGCGATACGTCAGTTTTGACGTATTGCGAGTCGATCGAGATGCCAGCGGTTAACAGAGTACTACTACACTTAGCCACGTGGTATTTTTCTTCTTTGGTTTTAATCCCAATATATCGCGACTTTTCAACGATAAAGCTTGCTTAAAGTGAAAATTACATCCTTTAGTTATAGCATTGACAAATGTATTGCGCAGAGCATTAACGACTGCTATTTCAAAGTCAACAATAACTGTATGAGGGTTCCATCCAGCACGTGTTGTTTTATTAAGTTAAGCATAACTTTGTATGTTTTGCAATTAGTTCGCTAGAAGAATGAATACATCGGGGTATGTTGATAAAGTTAACAATAAACTTAAGTAAAAAGAAACTATGATAGGTTCGTATATTATTTTAAGTTTATCACAACTCTAACTAGCACTGCAAGGAGGGTTAGAGGTGCGAAACTGCATTCCTTGAACAACTGCAACTAAAATTTGTGATATAAATCGTTTAACGAAATAGAATCAGTGGAGTACTTTGAGAACAATTACGGATATCTATTTAGCAGAAAGGGAACCAAATAATGAGTATTTTCAAATAATAAACATTCCTTTAAGTAACTTGGGAATTCTTATCTTTTTAGAACAAAAGAATGGTGTACTTTGGAAATAAGCCTCCATGAAGAATCCGTGATCAGCTAATGATGCATTATTATGTATAACTCAATTTGCACTTAACGCCGTGTGCATAGAGTCTAAAAGCGAAATTTGTATCTGGGTCGGTTTTGTAGATAAGGCCCTATATAAATATCCCTGGGCAACGGCGCTCTGCTCCAGTTAATAGTGCTTCAGTCACAAGGTGAGTTCCAGTATCTCATACATTCTCGTGTTGCTTTTCAAGTGATGTGCGTCTCGTTTGTGAGCAAAAACTGTAAAGAGTTACTGGGCTGTCATATCATTTTGAATAAACTCTAGTAGTAAATATATTTTAAAATTGCCGTTTCCCTCGGCTCCGCTCGCGCGGTACTTCGATAAAATTAAAGTAGCCTAAATTACTTTTCATTATCTATCTGCCAGTGAAAGTCCCATCAAACGAAGATGCATTTTCTATAAAGCTATTTTTTGATATAGCAAACAGACCCTTCAGTTTTATTTATTTGTATAGATGGATAGATTCATAATTAGTGATTATATCTTATATTTCAATGAAGATCACCAATATTTCTGTTTCAGAATCGCGACGATCTACAATCCATCGCGGCTTTATATCGTTTCCAAGTAAGTACGAGGCACACGAATGTTAATATATTTTGTCAATGGGTATTATTCTTGTACCAGCTGTGCCCGCGAATCGTTACAGTAAGATTAATAGACGTCCAAACACAAATGACAAAAACACTTTTGTTCAATGCACAGAAACAGCTCAGTTACAGCTTGACGTTTTGCGTTTCAGTTGCAGGATGAGGGCGTGTCTAGTGCTGTGCGTGGCGGCGGCGCTCGTCGGCGCTGCGCGCGCCAAGTGTGATGTCTGCCTAGAGGGTTACTGCTACCGGAAGCACAGCTTGCTCGATTCAGAGAGATTTGGAAATTTTTTTGGCATTGATAGGTTCAGGAACATATTGTACAGAAAAATCGGAGCTACATTAAGGGGGTGTCAACTAGACACTGGTCTGTGCAACACCACAATACTCGACTATTGGTGCTGGAGCTTAACATGGTTGACTATGAACCAGCGCACTGGTGATTATTACGGTATAATAAGCGATGGTTATAATAGTCTTTACAAATTGGATTTGGTTAATAAACATAAGACATTACTGGTTCGTGGAGTGCATCGCGTACAATTCAAAGATAAACTTTACTATGCGCCTTCTGACGAAGGTATCTTTACATTTGAGAACGGAGAGTCACGAGTAATTCGCGGAACAGAGGGATATGATGTCTTGTATTTCATTGTTGATAAAAATGACAATATCTATTTTCAAACCGTGGCTGATAAGAATATAATACGAAGAGTGAGTAACGGAGTGGTTGAACGGACTATACATTTTGATAGCGGGAGGGTCTTGATGACAACGGACGCAGATGGCAATGCCGTGTTCTTTAATCCGCAGTCCCACGCTTTGTATAGAGACACAGACGGTCAACTGGTGGATTTCGGTGTCATCAACGTTGAGATATATCATAATGATTGGTATATAAACTGTTGGTTTGACAGAGACAACAAGATTATTTATCAAGATAAGTCTTATAATCTGTTCCATTTGAAGCGAGATGGAGACGTTAAGTGCACGTATTCCATTTTACCAAATACAACGATTATTACTGAGACCGTTGTAAGCACGACTACATACAACATTGAGACGACCACGAGTGTTACACCTGGCGGGGATACTGAGGAAAATGATGACAAGTCTCATAGTACACCTGCTACTGATTCCACAGCCAGTACACCTGATGAGAGCGGTGCCAGCCCCTCCGGAACACCTCACCAGCGAGCCAATGAGACAGGACAAGAACAGCAGAGCAGATGCAGCTGTCCGTGTCACAAGTTACCAAATATCAACAACAACGAGGAGTTTATTTAAAAATTATTCATATGTTAATGAAACAAGTAGATTAATAGTGTATGTATTTAGAGAGTGTAACAAAATGTAAACATAAAACTTTTGTGTAATTAAAAACCTTATTGTTCACTGTGTAACGTGTTTTTCTGATCATCACACAGTTACACACCAACAGCTCAGTCAGTAATTCACATGTGATCAGAGAATGTCCTTGGGGTACTACAAAAGAAACAACAGGATACCCGAGTCCAGGTGTATATTATGTTAGTGGTCATATAGCTTCCGTTAGTGCGGCCACATCATCATGATTACATGTACCTACACTGTCTTACACAACCTTCAGGACATCTTCGCAAGCATTAGCATCAGCTGCACATAATGGCTATCATAAACGCGGTGGTATGTCCTGTTTGGTTAAGTACCTGTCTGATTTGCTTCACATGGTATTCTGATGTTAAATGATAGGAACTCGGGATTTTACATTATATATTTTGATTATTGATTAAGTTGATAGGTTTTATAAGTCTTTCAATTACATAAATTATCTATTGAAAAAGACGCTTTGTCCAGCCAAGTGGATACAACATAAAGATTAAATTTTGTTACATTTTCAGTATTGGGGGCTCCTTCCCTCCATTATGGCTAACCAACCATCTTCTACAATATCAATTGGAAGATGAGCTAAAGCATTTCACTTAGCCACGTGGTATTTTTCTTCTTTGGTTGTAATCCCAATATCGCGACTTTTCTTCGATAAAGCTTGTGTAAAGTGAAAATTATTATTATATTATTAACGACTGCTATTTCAAAGTTAACAAAAACTGTAAGAGGGTTCCATCCAGGCACGTGTTGTTTTTATTAAGTCCAGCATAACATTGTAATACAATGGGGTTTTTTGTTAAAGTTAACAATAACAGTCCTTTTAGAAAAAAATCTGCCATAGGTTAGTTTATTGTTTTAATTACAACTCTAATTAGCACTGCAAGGAAGGGTTAGAAGTGCGAATCTGCATTTTAATTTTAAAATAATCTGAAATTAGTTGATAAATCGTTTAGCGTAATATAAATACGGATATAGTTGACATTTGAGACATTTTATAATGTTTATTTTTAATTATTTACCGTCAGGGGGATGCACAATTGTTATTTAATTATAAAAAAAACTTTTTGTGAATGATGGTACCTAGTGAAAATTTCACAGGTAATTATTTAGATGGAGCAGGTTAAGAATCGATAAAGAATAACCAGTGGAGTACTTTGAAAACAATTACTGATATCTATGGAGCACAATAGGAACAAAACAATAAGTATTTTATATAACAAAAAATCCTTTAAGTTACTTGGGAATTCTTTTCTTTTTAGAACAAAAGAATGGAGTACTTTTGTAGATAAGGCCTATATAAATATCCCTGGACAACGGCGCTCTGCTCCAGTTACAATAGTGCTTCAGTCCCAAGGTGAGTTCTCATACATTCTCGTGTTGCTCTTCAAGTGATGCGGATCTTGTTTGTGAGCAAAAACTGTAAATAGTTACTGGGCTGTCATTCACACAGTCAGCACGAGTGCAACAGAGATAGCGTTACCCGACCTTATCTGTAATACTTTCTTTGAAAAAACTCTTCTGGTCAATGTATTTTAAACTAGCCTTTTCCACCGGCTCCGCTCGCGCGTTACTTCGATAAAATTAAAGTAGTCTAAGTTACTCCTCATTTCATTAGCTATCTGCAAGTCCCTCCAAATTTGGTACAGTTGTTTCGAAGACTAGCCTAGACAGGTAGAAAGACTTTTATTTTTTATTCGCCGTAAATTCCTTAAGATGCATTTTCTATAAAGCTACTATTTTTAATAGTAAACAGACTCTTTAGTTTTTATTTATTTGTATAGATGCAAAGATTCATACCCATAATGTTGTTATATCTTATATATTTCAATGAAGTCCAACAATATTTCTGTTTCAGAATTGCAATACAGATCAGCGGTCTACAATCTATTGCGGCTTCGTATCATGACCAAGTAAGTACGAGGCATACGAATATTCATATTTGTCAATAGGTATTATTATTGTACCAGCTGTGCCCGCGAATCGTTACAGTGAGATTAAGTGAATTCCAAACAAATTAAAAATAAAATAACTGTGCTATCTAGGGACGCCCGAAAGAAGCGAAGCTTTATAGTTTTAGTTTGTTTGTTTTATACCTTTATAGTAGATCATTTTTTATAAATCAGAATATAGTTTTCTTATAATACGAAAGATGGTGCTTTTCATGAAACAAGTGCTATTTTATTTCGACATTTTCTAAAACAATATTCTAAGCAACAATAAGTAGGTAACTTTGTGCAGGTAAGATTTATTTAATAAAACAGTGACATCTCTGAAGTGTTATAAGAACTCGTTAATACAGTTCGGATTGAGCTAAAAATAATTAAAAAGCTATTATAAAAGTTCACTTTAAATATCCTAGAGCGCGCTGTTTTAAAATTACTATATTAAAATAAATTCGTTGATACTTTTTCCACTAGATAGCAGAACTGTAGCTGCATATTCTTAATAATCTAAATAATCTAACTAAAAAATTGCAAAACATTACCAATATTTAGGTTAAGCTACGAAATTACAAAATAACAGTATATTAATGTTTAAGTAAACATGTTAGCATGGCCCCTGCGCAAGGATGACACGCAAAATGGTTGAAATATAAATTTAAAAAAATACTCATCTACGTAAGAACGTTAAAAGGTTCTAACCTTCAGGCCAAATTAATAGAAGGGCACCACAGCTCTGACGTCATCCTGTAACGATACGTCATCTGGCGATTTGCACAGATAGAGTGGCCGCGCGGCGAGCGCCCCGAACGTCCGTATAGAAGCTTCGCTTCAAAAACTTATGTTTAATGCACAGAAACAGCTCAGTTACAGCTTGACGTGGTTGCGTTTCAGTTGCAGGATGAGGGCGTGTCTCGTGCTGTGCGTGGCGGCGGCGCTCGTCGGCGCTGCGCGCGCCGAGTGTGACGCCTGTCTAGAGGGGAGCTGCTACAGGAAGCACAGCTTGCTCGAGTCAGAGGAATTTGGAGTGTTTTTAGACATTAACAGGAGCAGGAATATAGTGTATAGTACAATCGCATTTACATTACGGCAGTGTCAAATAGACACCGGTCTGTGCAACACCACAAGACTTGACAAATCCATTTATCGGTTGACTGTGGACCAGCGTACTGGTGATTATTACGGTGTACTACGCGATGGTCCTTATAATCTTTACAAATTGGATCTTGTTAATAGAAACAAGACATTACTGGTTCGTAACGTGAATCAAATGACATTCAATAATAAACTGTACTATACATCTGATCGCTACGATATCTTCACCTTTGAGGATGGAGAGACACGAGAAGTTGCCGGGACGGAGGAATATGATGACGATTACTTCATTGTTGATAAAAATGACAATATTTATTTTAAAACCATATTGGAAATGAATATAATACGAAGGGTGAGTAATGGAGCGGTTGACCGGACTATACATTTGGACAACAGCAGGGTCTTGATGACAACGGACGCGGACGGTAATGCCGTGTTCATTGATGCGCAGTCCAACGCTGTGTATAGAGAAACAGACGGCCAACTGGTCGGGTTCGGTGCCATCAACGATGAGATAAATGATGAATGGCGTGCCCCATTTCTGTTTGACAGAGACAACAATATTATTTATCAACATGCCTCTTCGAATCTTTTCCATTTGAAGCGAGATGAAAACATTAATTGCACGTATTCTTTATCGCAAAATACAGTTATTATTACTGAGGGCGTTGCAAGCACGAATACACATAATATTGAGACGACCACGAGTGTTACACCTGGCGGAGATGCTGAGGACATGTCTTCCAGTACACCTGCTGCTGAGTCCACCACCATTACACCTGATGCCAGCCCCTCCGGAACACCTCAGCAGCGAGCCAATTATATATATTTTTTAATTGTTTTTCTCTTTATTAAAACTCTGTTATGACATCATAAACAGATAACATCCAACGCGATTTTGATACAGATGATGATGTAGGAGATGAACAACAGCGGAGCAGGTGCAACTGTCCGTGTCCCAAGTTGCCAAATGTTACGATTAAAGTGGAGTTTAATTAAACATTATGGAATAAGTCATACTAATAAATTAAACTCCACTTCTATCGTAATATTTGGGTTAAAGAAGAATGTATTCGGAGAGTTTGATTAAATATAAACTATTTATTATCTTTTTGCAATTAAAAACTTTATCACACATTGTTTACAGTTAATATGCTATTAATATTTGTTTATACAAAAACCCACTTAATTAAATGTGCTTTGAATTAAATAAATGTTGTTAACACCTAAATGTTACGTGTTCCTTCAAGGTTGTACCCCTCTGTTCAAGGTTGTAAATGATATAATACGGGAATGCTCAGAGAGGACAGACTTTTTATGACAATGTTGGCAAACAAGATTCCAACCCGCCTGATGTTAAGCAGTTCCCATAACCTATAGATGCCTGTAATACCCGAGGAATTTAAGATAATTTTTCTTCACCGTCTAATCCCTGGCTCCATAGCCCCCCTAACTAGGAACTAACATAACCTAATCACACATCCGTATTCTGGTTTTGGTTACTGTTCTAACCTAACCTAACCTAAACCTAAGCCTAACCTAAGTCATAGCGCCCCGAAGGCTACACGACCGAAACGAACACATCATCATCATCATCATCATCATCATCAGCCTATAACGAACACACTGACCGAATTTTTGCTTGCCGAAAGTGTGGTTGATCTAATTTGTCCTTATTTCTAGTATTATAACAATGACTATCACCTAGCTTTTTAAAGAGATGTAAGTTTTGTCTGGTATACAGTATGTTCTCATAGATATATTGACATGGGACAGTCATAACATTGATTTATTTAAACAGTTTCCTCAGGGAATTGCGACTACCTAAATTAAAGATGGCCCTAATGGCCCTCTTTTGTAAAATATAAACCAATTCGATATCAGCCGCTCTGCCCCACAATAGTACACCATACGACATGACACTATAAAAATAACTGAAATAAACTATTCTCGCAGTTTCCACATCGGATAGCTGTCTGATTTTTCAGACAGCGTAGGCGGTGGAGCTGAGCCGCTTAACTAGAGCTGTTATATGTGGGCTGTTATATACTATTGATATTTTGTATGAAGTACCTACTTAATTGAATGTGTTTTGATTTAAATGTAAACTAAACACCGTATTACTTAAGCGTTGTACGTTTAAATAAAACAAATGAAAATAATATTTAGTTCATAGAAATAGTACTTACCTAGAGTATACAATAAATTGCCAAAATGTATCCTTGAAAAAAAAATTGTATATGTTTGTTTGTTAACAGCTATGCCGGAGCGGCGGCCTCGCTCAGGGTTATCGAATTGATTTATTGTAATTGTTCAATTTAGTTTATTTAACATACAGGTCAACAAATTAATTCGCTAAATTTATATAGCACTAGTGACCCGCCCTGGCTTCGCTTGGGCGCGCCCTAACCTTCTAAAACATCTCATCATCACAACATAATCCTTTCACAGAGTGATTTCAAGTAATCAATAAATCAGCTCTGATTGATTGATTCTCAGCATTGATTACTGTCAATAGTTTTAGTAAATCTGTAATTATGTTTAATGCGGTCGTTTGTATAATTGCAGATCGGGGTGATACAATTGTTTTACGCTTTCCTGGGTAAATTATTTAAAACAAAATTAAGATGACATTACAGCAATCTAGATCGCGCGTGGATTACTTTTTTTTTGAATCAGTACTAAATTTTGTTGGCCAGTGTGGCCATAACAACTTCACCCGGACAGAGGGCGAGCGCAAGTGCGCAACGTGGATTACGAGCTTACGGTGGATGTATTATGAATGAAGTCGATTGAATGACGACGGACAGACGCACGAATAATGTGTGACGATGAGCAGTAGGCGCCGTGAGGAATCAGTTGATGATGCAATGTTATGTATAACTCGACTGCGTAAATGAGGCCCGATATAGTTTTTCAGGGCAACGGCGCTCAGCGTCAGTTAATAGTGTTTCGGTAGCGAGGGGAGTCGGACACATTCTTGTGTTGTTCACCAAATTTATTGGAGTGCGTCTAAATGCCAGCTGATCAATGCAAAGCTGAGCAATCTTTAAACAGATACTGGACTGTCATTGCCGTAAGTTAGCGTGAGTGCGACAGTGATATAGCGTTACCCAAGAAGCTAAGTGTTATGTATAAAGTTCTTGGCGTTACCCGACTATCTCTCCACTACTTCATTTGTTTAAACTCTAGTTTTTTTTTTTTGAATATATTTAATGTTAGTTTATCACATTACTAGTACTCCCGTTAGCCCCTCCAGCTAAGCTAATGCTTGTGTTAGGAGTGGGCCCACGTCGATAGCTTAATGGCCAGGATGGGGATCGAATCCAAAAACTCGGCTAAGAGGGCGGCCCATCTATCCACTGGGCTATGGACGCTATTATTTAGTTGCAAATATATTTGAAACTAGCTGAGCCCGCGACTTCGTCCGCGTGGAATTTAACTTAACCGCTCCCGCTCCCGCGTTCTGAGCCCGCGCGACAGGACCCATTTTTTTAATTTTGTTTTTCTAAAATAAAAGTAGCCTTAGTTACTGCTTATAACAACAGCTATCTACCAGTGAAAGTCCCGTCAAAATCGGTCCAGCCGTTTCGGAGATACTCTTTGATTTCATGTGTTTTTATTTTTTTACGCGGAACCCCTAATTGTTTTTCTAAAATTAAAGTAGACTTAGTTACTCCTTAAAACATCAGCTATCTGCCAGTGAAAGTCCCGTCAAAATCGGTTCAGCCGTTTCGGAGATTACCCGGAACAAACACACAGACAGACAGACAGACAAAAAATTAATTACAGCTTTGACTCAATGTATCTTGGTATCGGTTTAAAGAAATTTATTTCTCATAAGAACTTACAGTCCACTTAAAATGAGATACAGTAATAAATAATATAACAGGTAGGTAGGTTCGCCTCCAGTGCGATAAGAATTACAAAGAAGTTACATTATAATTATTATACCAGCGGCGGCCGCGATTCTTTATCGTGAGATTAAGACACGTCCAAATAGCCCGAATTTACTGTTGGAGAGCGAAGCAGGAGGCTCACTTGGGATTGGTCCAACTCCTCAGGGTCGTGGGGCCTGCATGGTCCATCTCTCATTGGATGTTGAAGCTATTGATGTTTTCCACACGATCGTGTATTGTATTGTTAGTTGCAAGTTCTGAACGTGACCACACATAGATAAATATATAGTTTCAGGTGTTGGTAACATTGACTGACTGAAAAAAGTTGCTAACCTAACCTAACCGAACCTAACCTAAGGGACGGGACATAGACGGATTTCTATTGAAATCCACCTAAGCTCTGACAATTCGCATACATTTCGTTGTTCTGCGAATATAAAACTTATCTAAATTGGTCCTTTTTACTAAGTTTCTTCAAATTTTTACATACCATTTCTGCTGGTCAGTTGCTCCCGCTGCTTTTCAGTGCTGTGGCGCTGAAAATTTCATACCTGGAACATAAAAAATTTATTAAAGTTACAAATTTTTACACTTTTTTGGCAATAACTCGAAATTTTTCTTCCAAATTCCGACGCAATCTTTTCGTCCCCGCTCTCCCCTCGTCGCCCCGCGTCCAACGACGTATCGCTCGAGGGTGTAGACCTGAAAAAAAAAAAAAAAACGAAAAAAGTTGCTAACCTAACCTAACCGAACCTAACCACAGGATCTAAATTGGTCCTTTTTACTAAGTTTCTTCAAATTTTTACATACCATTTCTGCTGGTCAGTTGCTCCCGCTGCTTTTCAGTGCTGTGGCGCTGAAAATTTCATACCTGGAACATAAAAAATTTATTAAAGTTACAAATTTTTACACTTTTTTGGCAATAACTCGAAATTTTTCTTCCAAATTCCGACGCAATCTTTTCGTCCCCGCTCTCCCCTCGTCACCCCGCGTCCAACGACGTTTCGCTCGAGGGTGTAGACCTGAAAAAAACGAAAAAAGTTGCTAACCTAACCTAACCGAACCTAACCTAAGGGACGAAAGTTGCTAACCTAACCTACCTAACCAACCTAAGGGACGGATATAGAACAACATAGTTTTAAGATAATTTAATATTGACAAGTGACATAAAATTTGGATAAAACCAAATCTCAATCTTAAATTCTCGACAATTATCATTGATAAAGACAACATATATTGTGCTATTAAATAGCTGAACCTTTACTGACTAATCTGACTTGGTCTTAGACGACCAATATTTACATTATTATTTAGGTTTAAGCATTGACATTTTACAATTTTACATTTACAATTTTATAAATTATTAATTAATTCCTATATACAATATTTTACATATTCACATTTTTACATTCTTAAAAACTAATTATACTAACCCTTATCATCTAGTCATTTTTTAATCAATTACCCTAAATTATACTAATTATTTTTAAACTAAAATATAAGAATGTTTGGTCACCGAACCCCGATCAAGAAGCGACCCTCCGCCCAGACCTCGAGGGATGAGATCCCCCCTCACACAACTGGACTCCCAACCCGTGTCATTGGCAAGAGAGCCTCCTCTTCCCCGGACAAAGCCAAACAGGCCGGACCGGCACCAACCTCCAAAGTTAGGAGGAGCATAGGGGAGGGGGAGTCAGGCAAAACTGACCCCCCACAAAACCTGAAATGCTCAGGGCCAGGAACCTCGGTCGCCCCCCCGAAACAGATACCTAGGACGACACTCTCCCATGAGAGCACACCGATCCCAGGTGGATCGTCTTCGGACGCTTCGGGGAGCTCGCCACCGAAACCGGTCTACGTCTCCAGAGTCGCCGAGGCGGAAGCATGCCTATATAAGGCAAGGCTGCATCTCGGCAACTCCAAAAACCTTAAGACCGACATCAAACAAGGGGTGACCCTGGCCATAGAAAGGCTATTCTATTTGGTAAAGGAAGCTGAAGCGGGGAAAGACGGAATAGGACAAGAGAAGGAGACCCAGGGTAGGGACATGGGAAGGAAACAAGGAAAAGACCAGGAAAAGCAAGAGGTTAATGAGAAATTGTATCAGAAGTTAGAGGAGAACAGCGACCTACTGCGAGAAAACTCTAAGCTTCTGATAAAAGCCATACAAACGCAGCAAAAGGTTCCCATGGACGCGATAGAGAAGCTGACGGCTTTGACGACCACCTCGTCAAATGATGGCGGAGTGACGCACGACCAAATCGACCGGCTCCTGGGTGAAGTGCGGGACCTGCGCCAGGTCTCGGAAGAGACCGGTAAACAGGTGGCTGCGCTCCGGGATGGAGCGCCCACTTACGCCGAGGCTCTTGCGAGACCTGACAGCGGCAAAACCCAACCGGAGTCGTGCTCGAGTCACTCCGTCATCGTGTCATCGAGCGAGGAGATGGACACGAGCGACGAGGTGCTCGGCAAGGTCCGAAAAGCACTCGACGCCAAGAACAGTGGCTTCCAGGTTCAGCGCGTCCGAAAGGTGAAGAACCAGAAGGTGGTCTTGAGCTGCTCCAGTAAGGAGGAGCTGACCAGAATGGCAGAAAAGCTCAAGACCAACCACCACCTTAAAGTCGAAGACGCGCCGAACAAAAACCCACTGGTCATCATCAGGGACCTACAGACCTACAACACCGACGCAGATATCCTGGCCTCACTGAAGACACAAAATGCGGATCGGCTGACCGACCTAGCCGACGACGACTTCAAGTCCGTAGTGGTGAGATACCGTAGGAGGGCGAGAAATCCAATGGAGAATCACGTCGTCCTACAGGTGTCTCCCAAAATGTGGCTGAAGTTGACGTCGGCTGGGAAGATCCACATAGACCTTCAGCGGTTGGTGGTCGAGGACCAGTCGCCACTGGTGCAGTGCACCCGGTGCCTCGGGTACGGGCATGGCCGCAGACTCTGCAAGGAGTCCGTCGACCTTTGCAGTTTCTGCGGTGACCCACACCCGAGAGTGGACTGCCCGCGATTTCTCGCAGGCAATACGGCCTGCTGCAAGAACTGCCAAGCGGCCAAGCTCCCAGACACCAGCCACAACGCCTTTAGCGGGGACTGCCCAATTCGGCAGAAATGGGACCGGATTGCGAGGTCGAGTGTGGCGTATTGTTGAGGTCGTCACGGGCGTGAAACTTTCACCACACACACGCCACGAAACTGACAAACACGACACAAACCAAACACATACACCTACGCAAACACACATACAACACAACTCACAAAACATAATCAAGTACGTCCTGGAAACCATAACAAATTCGTTTGTCCGTCACATTCTGAGCAATGTTGGTCTGGAGAATTTCCAGGCCGTACTTGACCAACAAAACACACAACACAACACAAATAGACGCAGCAACACTGATGTGTTGCCTAGTCTCATTTGCGCACTCACACATTCCACACACAAACACACACTTACATTCTCCAATAACACACCCCAAACACGTCACTACACCCAAACACTACACTCATGGCTCCATCATCAATAAAATGACATACACAATATTCATGAGAATATTCTACCCATGCATATAAACTGAATGGAGCCTTGAAAAACACACAACACACAAACCCGTCGTGTTCGTCGAGCGCGTGACGAAATCGTTGAAAATAATATCACAGATTATTACCCAAAGTTTTAAATATAACTCTTTTAAATAATTCCACATTTATACAAAACTATAATTTTACAATCTCATATTTATTTTACATTTTACAACCCATAATTTATTTTACAACTCTCACAATTTTATTTTTTACAATTTTAAAAAACCTAATAATACTTTACATTTTAATTTACAATTTATCCACAATTTAAATGGAAATGTACATATTTTGACTTATACAAATTTATAATAACAATGATGAAATGAAACATTATTTACAGGGAATACAAACAGTAGTACCAAATAATTTGTACTTTATCCCTGATTTAAAATAAATACAATTCAAAGCGTAAATTAAATATCGCTGATTCTATATACATGCCGCACTGTGATAAAATATACAAACAAGAAAATAATAATAATAATAATACACGAATGAAACTTAATATGGAAATATAAATAACAACAAACAAAGAAAACTGAACATATTAAATTAAAAGATTGTCATAGAAAACTAAAAGTATTAACAAGGTCTCTGACTCTGTTAGAGGAGAAGCGGCAGATTGTGCACACCAAGTGCACAATCGATATAATAAAAAAAAAAAAAAAAAAAACATTGACTGACTCAGTTTGGCCAACCTTGGGTAAAAATCTCGGATCATGATTGGTCGATTTTATCTATGTGCGGGATGCGCCCGCGTATGATACAAGGACGCGACCTAATTAGTCGGGGAGTCTTCTGCAATACGTCATTGAGGCTGGTCCTGTGTTTCGCACAATGACGTGGGTTAGGTAACGCCTTACGGACTCGCTCCCGGATGAACGGCTAGCCGTCGCGTGTGCGAGGATTGTACAGAACGTTAAGGTTGGCCAAACTGAGTCAGTCAATAGTACCAACACCCGAAAATAAATATTTATCTATGTGTGGTCACGTTCAGGAACAAATAAATGTAGAATATAAAAAAGAGATGAGAATTGTTTCACCACAAGAAAGTCTGAACACAAATTAAATAAAAAAACTATGTTCAATGCACAGCAACAACTCAGTAAAAGCTTGACGTGGTTGTCTTTCAGTTGCAGGATGAGGGCGTATCTCGTGCTGTGCGTGGCGGCGGCGCTCGTCGGCGCTGCGCGCGCCGAGTGTGACGCTTACATCGATGGGGAGTGTTATCACAAGCAATGTCTGCCCGCTGCCAGGCCTCTAGACATCGACAGAAACAGGAACCTACTGTATGTAAACGATGGAAATAGATTTAAGGGTGTGTCAGCTAGACACTCAGCTGTGCAACACCACGAGCTACGAATGGGACGTGCTGCAGTTGTCTGTGGACCAACGCACTGGCGATATTTACGGTATGATAGACGATGCTATCTACAAATTGGATCTTGTTAATAACAAAACGGAATTACTGGTTCATGGCGGAGTGGACCACATCAAATTCAAAGATAAACTTTACTTTACGGCTCATGGCAATATTATGTATAGTATTGAGAATGGGAAGTCAGAAAGAGTTGCTGGATCTGGACCATATTTAATCTATAGTTTTGTTATCGATAGAAATGACGATATTTATTTTAGAATACAATCTTCTGGCTTTAGAATAAAAAGGCTGAGTAAAGGAATTGTTGACATGCATTTACAATGGGACGAAAGTAACTTTTTGACAGTAGACAGAGACGGCAATGCCGTGCTCATTGATCCGAAGTCAGGCACTGTATACAGGGCAACTGACGGTAACCTCACTGAGATAGGCATCATCAACGAAACGATACATGAAAATGATCATTACAATGAATATACATTAAATAACGTGCCTTTGTTTGATAGAGACAACAATATCATTTATAGAAATAACT
The DNA here is from genome assembly GCA_918843915.1 of Notodonta ziczac. Classification (NCBI taxonomy): domain Eukaryota; kingdom Metazoa; phylum Arthropoda; class Insecta; order Lepidoptera; family Notodontidae; genus Notodonta; species Notodonta ziczac. The sequence goes on from OU974064.1 coordinate 3,968,305, forward strand.
CTGATGTTTATATCTATCTGAAACGAGAAAGTACAATTAATAATATGGAGACGTTCACTTGCAGTACACCTGCTCCTGGGTCCGCAGTCAGTACACCTGGCGAGAGTAGTGTCCTCTTATTATTATCTTGTCTCACCTTGATTTACTTCAGTTTATCTCTATCGTCTAGTTCATAGTATACACATGTGGTTTTGTACATTTCTAAATATTTTTTACCTACTACCTAGTTATATTAGTATAGGTACAATAGTATTGTCATATCACCTACAATATTGTAAATTTAATGGTATAGTTGAATTGACACTTTGTTTTGTATCATTTTTCTATTTGTTTTGGAATAAATGTAGTTGGTTAAGTAATGGTGTGTGTTCATTCAACGCTGCCCTGTTCCGGCAAGTGGAGACTCCGTTGTCCGGGTGTGCCGCAGGCTGGTGACGTCATCAGGCGCGAGGCATCGGCTTCGGTTCCCGGCTCGTGCACAGTTTCATAAGAAAGTTCTGTCGGAAGTTTAGCTCGGGCACCCGTAGTGCGGTGGTATAATGGACAAAATTCGCACTCATTGAGACCTATATCCATACGCAGAGAGGTTATAAATTGTCTTGCAAATGTATACCTATGCGTAATTGTATTATTGTTTATTTAATTATTGTGATATTCCCGTGGTTCATCCTCATTGGTAATTATTTACTATAAACTTTATCAGAAATATTTACGCTGTTTTAACCCGTTCAACCTTTTAATCAGTAACTATATCACTTGCGGCCTACTCTGGCTTCGCTCGAGGCGCGAGGATTCCTTCTAAAACTCTCTCAAATATGGGATATGTATCTAGATACATAGCCCATATTTGAGATAGGTTTGGATTTGGTATTTTACACAAAATATAAAACATTCGCCAACAGGATGACAGACAGAAGCACCAATAATGCATAATGATGAGCAGCAGGCGTTGTTGGAGGAATCAGTTGCTGATGCAATATTAATTTATAACTCAATTTCAACTTTACATAGTGCATATAGAGTCTAAATCGAAACATGTACAATGTGTATCCTTGTCGGTTTTGTAAATAAGTCCTGTTTATATCGCCGAGAAACGGCGCTTACCGTCAGTTATTGGTGGTTAGGTGGCGAGGTGAGTTCCATTTTCTAATAAATTCTCGTGTTGCTCGTCGTGTGGAGAGTGGAGTGGGTCTGACTTGCTAACCGGCCAGACTGCAAGAGGGGGTCCTCCCTGCGCGAGTAGAGGGTCTGTGCGCCGCGGGGCTGGGCACCCGGCGCAGTGTACTGCGGAAACCGAACCGCGGATATAGCAATAGTACACGTATCCAACGTGGACGTGATTAGATTCGGTGGCTATTTGTGGTGCTGAAGCCGCGACCTTCGAGCTATTCGTGTGTATCCAGCCGCACCCACTAGTTTCGTTTTATACACGGTTACTGATAATACAATGTAGACCTTACAGGTTTAAATTAGGCGGTAAAATGCAAAAAACATTACCAAGACAGATTTCTTGAATTCCATAAAATAACCTAGACCAGTGATTTTTGCATGTTGTTGGAACAAGCAGTGAGACGGTATTTATTATTTATTTAGTCTAAGCAGCGTCGTACTTGTTTTAATAAAATACCTATGTTCAATGCACAGATACAGCTCAGTTACAGCTTGACGTGGTTGCGTTTCAGTTGCAGGATGAGGGCGTGTCTCTTGCTGTGCGTGGCGGCGGCGCTCGTCGGCGCTGCGCGCGCCGAGTGTGACGCCTGCCTAGACGGGCACTGCTACCACAAGCACAGCTTGCCTTTGACCCAGCTAGCGCACATATATGACATAGACAGGAATACGAACATACTATATGTTTCCGACGAATATAAATCAAAACAATGTCAAGTAGATACTGGCCGGTGCAACATAACAAACAATCCATGGGACATGTGGAGCTTGGTTGTAGACCAAACTACTGGCGATACCTACGGTACTATATACGACGATTATGGCGTTTATCTCTTAAAATTGGATCTTATTAATAACAAAAAGCTATTCCAGTTTAGCAGCGGAGCGAATTTAATTACATTTAAAGATAAACTTTACTACACGACCTATCACACAGGAATCTACAAGTTTGAAGACACGGTATCACGAGTAGTTGCTGGAATAGAGGAGTATTATGTCGATAGTTTTATTGTCGATAAAAAGGACGATATTTATTTTAAAACCAAATTGGACGATATGTACGTCATAAGGAGGCTGAGTAAGGGAGTAGTCGACCGGACTAAATATTGGGACATGAATTGTTTTCTAACAGTAGACAGGGACGGCAATGCTGTATTCGTCAATCCGGAGTCCCGAGCTGTATACAGAGCAGCTGATGGGCAACTAGTCGAGGTCGGTGTCATCAACGATTCAATATTTCATAAACATATGTTTAACAAGCCGTTGTTTGACAGAGACAACAATGTAATTTATCGACATAGCTCACTTAATTATTTCCATTTGAAGCGTGATAAAGACATTAATTGCACGTATTCTATTTCACAAAATACAGTGACAATTACTGAGCTCGTTTTATAAGTTCAGAAAACTACAATCGAAATAAATTGATTTAAATTACATCTTCATTATAATATTGAGACGACCATGGCCAGTACACCTGCTGGAAATACTGACGACAATGTTGACATGTCTCCAAGTACACCTGCTGCTGAGTCCGCGGCCGGTACACCTACTGGAAATACTGACGACAATGTTGAAGTACACCTGCTGCTGAGTCGGCGGTTTAATTGATACAATTGTTTGTTACTCTATTGTATATTATTTTGTTTAAACCTAATTTACCTCAGTTTATCTGTCATATTCATACAAATGTGATATAGATTGTTAATAAAGTGATATAGTTGAGTTTACAATTTATTTTTTATCATTATTCTAGCACCTATGGCCTAGGAATAGATTGTATATCAATACTATCCAGGCCTCTAATAGCCAAACAAGTCTAGTGACGTCATTAGGCGTCCCCCCCCCCCTCTTTCAGGATGCCCCCTAGACAGCGTTTGGGACTACCGGGGACAGTTTAGAACATATATCAGAGTTGTTCAGGCCACCGACTGACAAAGGTGTCGGAATGACAACCAGGACCGCTAGCTTTACGTTCCCTTGTGAGCTTATATTTCGGTCACCCATTCCAGATACAACCGGCCTAACATGCTTTCACGCGCTGGTCAATCGAGTTCAACACTGTTTGGATGAGTCTGCGCCTCCCGACCGCTGTGGGTTGAGCGCGGCTGCCGCCAGCGAGGCACCGTAATCGGTTCCAGCTCGAGCAGCTGGGTTATTGTCTCATAACAACATCTCATGACAAAGCGTTAATAGCCTAGTGGTTAGAGGGGCCGCCCTCGTAGCCAAGAGGTTCCGGGTTCGATCCCCATCCTGGCCATTAAACTATTGACGTGGGTCCACTCCTAACACAAGTATTAGCTTAGCAGTTGATAAACTCAACGAGCTAGTAATCTTAAAAAAATAAATTAACAGAGTTCTTTACTAAACAATATAATCACCTTAATTATCAATTTTCTAGTGATTGTTATTAATATACATGTAGTTGATAACTATTATCATACTCATAAACTTAATAATGAAGTGAGTATATAATTATCATTAACAATTTTTGCTTAAATAAACCTAAGAAAGTACTCTCATAAATTTATTGCGAAGTTCATTAACTAAATTATTATGCTTCTTCATCATCATCATCATCATCAGCCTATGCTTGTCCACTGCTGGACATAGGTCTCCCCTAATGAGCGCCATAGCGCCCTGTCTTCAGCCTGCCGCATCCAGCATCTGCCTGCAGTCTTTCGCAGATCGTCATCCCACCTGGTCGGAGGGCGTCCTACACTACGCTTGCCGAGTCGAGGTCTCCACTCAAGAACACGTTTACCCCAGCGCTTGTCGGTTTTTCGCGAGATATGGCCAGCCCAGTGCCAATTCAGCTTGCTAATTCTTTGAGCTATGTCGATAACTTTGGTTCTCTGTCGCATGTATTCATTGCGAATCCTATCCTTCAGAGAAACTCCGAGCATAGCTCTCTCCATAGCTCGCTGAGCGACCTTAAACTGGTGGACCAGCCCTACCGTGAGTGTCCACGTCTCAGCTCCGTAGGTTCATGATGGGTAGGACGCACTGATTGAAAACTTTCGCTTTCGCTTTTGCTTCTTCATATCAATTAATTTTGTTATTAAAGTTGGTTTTAGGTGGTCGTAGGTAAAACTTATTTTTGTTCCGTAAACTGTATTTTATTTATATATTTCTGTATTTATCAGCAGCTTGCCCCGGCCTCAGGGTTATCGAGCTGTGGAATTCTCCGTAGATGGTCTTTATTGTTCAGTTTAATTTATGTTCCGTACAGGTCAACATTTTAATCGCTGACTTTAAAACCAACATGCTCTGGCTTCGTTTCCTCTTAAATAACTCATCACTACTTAACCGATTCGCCGAATAATTTAAAATTAATAAATAATCAGCTATCTGTTGCCTGTCAATCACAATGTTAGCTTCGGCCATTATTATAATTTGTAAGGTATCATTAATGTACTCAAATAAATACTATAATACCCTAACAGCAAGGAACCTAATGGATTGCGAGAAATTTCATTTACAATTAGAATAGGTATTCAACGCAAACAAAAATCAACTTACACGAACAGGACGACGACGGACAGATGCACAAATAACAAGTGATTAATAATACTCACATTGTGTCTTTGTTTGTGTTATATTCAACGAGATAGGTTCCCCAGATAGAGTCTGCAAATATGTTTTCATGCGGCGGCGCCCTGCATCTGTTAACAGTGCTTCAGCAACACGGTGAGTTCGATTATTTTGTACATTCTTGTGTTGCTCCTCATGTGGAGCAGTTTTGGCTTGCGAGCTGGTTAAACAGCAGGAGGAAATCCTCCCTGAACACGTGGAGCGTCTATCGGCAGATTTTAAATCTAGAAAATATCGGCACATTTTTTTTTTATTTAGCCTGTCATGTTTGCGTTTCAGTTGCAGGATGAGGGCGAGTCTCGTGCTGTGCGTGGCGGCGGCCCTCGTCGGCGTTGCGTTCGCAGACTGCGGCGCTTGCATCGACGGGCGGTGTTACCATAAGCTCAAGTTGCCCAAGTTACGATGTTTAGTTAGCCCATGGACATCGACAGGAACACAAACGTATTATATAGTTCATACGGGCGTCAAATCAAACAGTGTCAATTGGACACGCGTCAGTGCAACACGTCAGCTCTCACGTTGGACATACAGTACTTGACCGTGGATCAACGCACTGGCGATACTTACAGTATAATAGTTGACGAAAATATGGAATTCAGTCTCTACAAATTAGATCTTATAAATAACGAAATAAAGTTGCTGGTTCGTGGTGGACCGCATTACGTGATATTCAAAGATAAACTGTACTAATCGACCACTGGTAAAGGATTCTACATATTTGAGGACGGAGTCTCTCGAGTAGTTGCCGGCACAGAGGAGTATCCTGTCTATACTTTCATCGTCGATAACATGGATGACATTTATTTTCTAACCCCCTTACTCGGTGAAATTATTATAAAGAAGCTGAGTAAGGGAGAAGTCGACACGACTGTATATTGGGATGGCGGGCATTCTCTTACAGTAGACAGGGACGGCAATGCCATGCTCATTGATCAGAACTCACGCGCAGTGTATAGAGCGATAGACGGTAAACTGATTTTGATTGGTGCCATCAAGGAATCGATAAAGCATGCGTTATTTTATGACAGGCCTTTGTTTGACAGAAACAACAATATTGTGTACAAAAATCATTCACAAGAAAATTATTATTTGAAACGCGATGAAGGCACTCATTGCACATATTTTTTATCACAAAATACAACGATTATTACTGAGATCGTTGTAAGCTCACCTACGTATAATTTCGAAACAACCACGAGCAGTACACCTGCTGGAAATACTGGGGACGAGAATAGTGCCAGCCTCTCTGGAGCACCCGGACAACAAGCCCCTCACACAGGAGATGAACAGCAGAGCAGGTGCAGCTGTCAGTGTCCCAAGTTACCAAATATCACGATAAAAGTGGAGTTTAATTGATTTAATTGTTTGTTACCTATTTTCTTATTATTTCGTCTAAACCTAATTTACTTCAGTTAATATCATGTCATCTTATTTATATAATAGTACTTATACACATGTGGTATTGTACATGTATATTAAATGTAGTCTGTTAAGTATGTGTTGTGTTTTCATTCAACACGGTACCCAGCTCCAGTGAGGTAGGTTCAGTGGGCCAGCTCCGTTGTTCAGTGGGCCTCGACGTTGGGTGACGTCATCAAGCATTGCCTCCCCTCCACCCCGAAGCCTAAATAATTGGATGTGCGGAGACCAAGGGTTAGATCTAAATCTGAGTGAGATTTGATTATTATTATCTAATACTTATTTAGTAATAGATAATAATTATTTACTATCTCCTGATAATAATAAACACACAAAAAAAAAATAGCTAAATCGTTCCATCCGTTCACGCGTGATGCGATGACCAAGGAATAGAGATTCATTTTAATATACTTCCAGCTACTAACTAACAGATTTGCACACCTGGTAGGTGGCACTGTCTACATCCAGAAAATAGCCTCGGAAAGCAGCGGGAACAGCTAGTTCTATTAATGATAAAATTTGTCCACAATTGACCGCGCCCGAAAATAGATAACGGATTACTTGGAAGCGATACACAGATGTGGTCCAGCCATGAAGATAAGTCAGTATAATCGCGGAAGCAGCCGCTGAAACCCGGCGCGCGGCTACGTTTCGACGGCGACACTGTGAGCGTGCCTTATTAATCCTACTAATATTATAAATGCGAAAGTTTGTGAGTGTGGATGTATGTTTGTTACGCTTTCACGCAAAACCTACTGAACGGATTTTGATATTTTTTTAACACAGATAGTTAATAACCTGGATTAACACGTAGGATACTTTACTTAAGTCTACGCGGACGAATTCGGGGGCAAAAACTAGTATTATATATGTGTAAGTTTTATGTTCTGATGTTTGTTACTCAATCTCGCCAAAACTGCTGAATGAATTTGCATGAAATTTGGCACACAGATAGTTTATATTTTGAATTAATACATAGCATATATTACCTAAAAAACCTAAACCTAAAAAAAAGCAGTGATAGCCGATTGGTTAAAGCACGCGCCTTGCGGGCACCAGGTCTTGGGTTCAAATCCCGGTTCGCACCTCTGGATTTTTCGAAATCTATGTGCGTATCATAATTTCTACATGATTATCACTTGCTTACGGTGAAGGAAAACATCGTGAGGAAACCTGCATGTCTTAGAAGATCTAACCAATTTTCGAAAGACATGTGAAATCCGCCAACCCGCACTGGGCCAGCGTGGTGGATTATGGCCTGAATCCCCCTCGTGTTGAGGGGAGGCCCGTGCCCAGGAGTGGGACGTTAAAAGGGCTAAATTATTATTATTATTATATATTACCTAAGTCCACACGGACAAAATTGCGGGCAGAAGCAAGTTGTTTCATAAATTCTCGTTCTCTTATTATTGCGATATAACTGCAATTGTTTTATTAAATATAGGAATATTGAAAAAAAAAAAACATTTGTTTCGTGCGTGATTAAGCTCAGAAGCAGCTTTATACTAATTAGAATATCATAGTATAGATAATTGCGTTTCGGTTGCAGGATGAGGGCGTGTCTCGTGCTGTGGGTGACGGCGGCGCTCGTCGGCGCTGCACGCGCGGAGTGCGACGCCTGCCTAGTTGGGCGGTGTTACCTCAAACACCACTTGCCTTAGACCGGGGGCTCGGCAATTCTGCTGGACATCGACAGGAACAGGGACATACTATATTATTATAGTTTGGATGGGAATACAATAAAACAGTGTCAACTAGACACTGGTCGTTGAAAAACCATGACCGCGTCACGGAACGTAACGTGGCTGACTGTGGACCAACGCACTGGCGATACGTACGGTAGAATTGACCCCATCGCTGGTTATGGTATCTCCAAACTGGATTTTGTTGATACCGAAATTAATTTACTGGTTCGTGATCCGGTGGGGTACTTGACGTTCAAAGATAAGCTTTACTATTCGACGTTCGACAACGGCATTTACACGTTCGAGAACGGTGAGTCACGAGTAGTTGCTGGAACAGAGGAGTATTTTGTCTATAGTTTTATTGTCGATAAAAGGGACGATATCTATTTTCAAATTCATTCGAACGGTATGTTCTATATAAGAAGGCTGAGTCAAGGAAGAGTGGACCGGAATGTATATTGGAAGGGCAATTACTTGATAACGCTAGATAGAGACGGCAATGCAGTGTTCATTCATCCAGAGTCTCATGCTGTGTATAGAGCAACAGGTTGTCACCTAGTAAAAGTTGGTGTCATCAACGATTCGATGAGATATCGTGACAGCTATCAAAAACCGTTGTTTGACAAAGACAACAATATAATCTATAGAAATGGAACCAGAGATCACATCCGCTACTTCCATTTGAAGCGAGATGGAGACGTTAATTGCACATATTCTATTACACAAAATAAAATTAGTATCACCGAGACCGTCATTAGCACAACTTCGTATAATACCGAGATGACCACGAGCAGTACACCCGCTGGAAATACTGAGGACACGGATGACATTGCTTCAAGTACACCTGCTCCTGAGTCCACGGCCGGCACACCTGACGAGAGCGGTGCCACCCCCTCCGGAGCACCCAGACAACAAGCCCCTCACACAGGAGATGAACAGCAGAGCAGGTGCAGCTGTCCGTGTCCCAAGTTACCAAATATCACGGTCAAAGTGGAGTTTAATTGATGCATTTGTTTGTCACTTTCTTGTATATTAAGTAGTTATTGGAATGGGTTGAGATGATTTGTAGTTGAAATTACTTTGTTTTATTTCTTCGATTTGTTTTAAATTAAATAAATGTAGTCGGTTAAGTAAATGTTGTGTATTCATTCAACGCGGTACCCTTTTCAGACGAGATGGGTACCTCCGGTGTTCAGTGTGCCTTGGCGTCAGGTGACGTCATCCGACGTGACACCGATCCCCCTTTCTCTCCCCAAGGTGTACCCGAGACACAGCTAATAGGACTGCCCTGCACCTAGGGTCAGATCGTTTATAATAATTATTTAAAGCCTCTGACGTGCATAGACAATGGTATGGCCTGCTCACATTCTGTTGCCGTTCCTGAGAATGTACACCATCTTTTATTAATTGAAAAGTGTAACCATTTAGTTTCTTACCGGATCTTCTCAGTGGAAGCAGCATTCCGAACCGGTAGTCAATTCTGACTATTTATAAAGCTTAGTGTGCTTTCGCGAATAAAAACAATATTGAGATTGAGTTTTTATTTTGAGTTTGAGATGTCGAAATGGATTCGCTAGCTTTAACCCACGGAGCTCGTAGTTCGGTCACCCATCCGAGATGCGGCCGAGTCGACATGCTTTAACGAGTCAATCGAGCTCAACTATCTGGATATGACTGCGCCGGGCTGGTGCAGGGTGCAAGCGTGGTTGCTGGCTGAGTAGCGCCAGTTTCGGTTCCCGGCTCGAGCAGATTCAATAGGATGTTCCGCAATTAACTGAATATTGGCTAATACTGTATTGGTAACTTTGACGTCCACTTGGCGCAATGGTTTGAGCGAAGTCCGCTCGGCTCTCTGCACCGGGTGGTCGCGGTTTCGATTCCCGTCGGGGCAAGTTTGGACAATGGCCTTTTCGTAATTTGCCCTGGTCTGGATGTCATTGGCATCGCTCCCAGTCCATTGTACGGTACCCAAAGTACAAGAGTTGTGCAAGTGTACAAGTGTTGCTTCGTTTGGGAAGTACAGTTGGTGGGTCAGTCTGGCAATATTTATATTTGTTATTATTATTTATTTATAACTAAATCCACTCGCGGAATATGGATGCACAGCAGTGGACCCTGCCTGCTGATCCTGTCTGGGAATAAAGACGCGTGATGGTATTTTTGTTTGTTTAATTACAGCAATCAGCTGCTACTTTGCTCGTGTTATCGATTTTTTGCTCGTGTTTTCCACGGGATAACAACAATTGTCCTCATTTGTCACTTTATTATTAAAGTTGGTAATAAAATATTCCCGCCAACCTTTCAACCCTTTAACCTTTAAATCGGTAACTTTAGCACTAGCGAACCTCTCTGGCTTCGCTTGGGGCGCGAAGAATCCTTCTTAACATCTAACCACAAGTCAATTCCTCTGTTGAGTGGTTTAAAACAATTAAATAATCAGAAAGTGGCCCACCTCACTATACAAAATCTGTTCTATTCAAAAGGAGATCAAACCGACGCTACTCTTTTCGGGGTAAGATTAATCGCGGGAAGATTACGCATTTAACGCATAACACAATAACTTACCGCAACACAATAACATACAGTTGGATGGATTCACGTGATAATGAGCAGAAGATACTGTTGGAAAAATCCGTTGATGATGCAATATTATTTACAACTTAATTTGCACTTTACGCAGTGTACTAAGAGATTAAAAAGAAAGTGTCCAATGTGTATCGAGGTCAGTTTTGCAGATAAGGCATTGCATTAATATACCCTACCAACAGCATCCAGCGCCAGTTACCAGTGTTTCAGCAGCAAGGTGAGTTCCAATTATCTCATACATTGTCTTGCTTATCGTGTGGAGTGGTCTGGCTTGCCGGCTGGCCAGATGTTAGGAGGGGCCTCCCTGTGCGCCGCGGGTCTGGGCGGCGTCGGCACTGTGTACTGTAGGAGCCGAACCACGGATATGTGGTGATAAAGCCGCGACCTTCGAGCCATTTCTAGCTTTCCAATAGCACCCACTAGTTATGATTTATATAGATTAATAGTTGCTGCCCGCAACTGCGTCCGCGTAGACTTAAGTAAAGTAGTCTATGTGTTAATCCAGGTTATAAATTATCTGTGTTCCAAATTTCATCCAAATCCGTTCAGTAGTTTTTGCGTGAAAGAGAAACAAACATACATCCACACTCACAAACTTTCACATTTATAATATTAGTAGGATTAGCTGTGCCCGCGACTTCGTCTGCGTGGAATAGTGTCTTTGGGTAGCATTTTTAATTGCAAATGCTGCTTTCTGGGGAAACTGTACTCTTTTAAAACAGTCACATAAAGCTTACATATTTCCATACAAACTTTCATCCCCTATTCCCTATTGTTATTTTACAGCCTTTAGGGTAAAAGTTTTACAAACTTTGAATGTCATATTTATCTATATCGAATCAACAGCGTAAAAAAATAATTTCAGTCTTCTAGCTCTAAAATGACGATACTTCCATACAACTTTTTATCCCCCCTTTCAACCCCTTACACCCCTTTTTAACCGACTTCAAAAATGAGGAGGTTATCAATTCGTGTGGATGTTTTTTTATGTTTATTATCTCAGATCTCAGTCATTTATAAACCGATTAGAATAAATCTTTTTTTTATTTGAAAGGTTGTTTCTCCAGATTGGTCCCATTTAAATTTCATCAAAATCGGTTCAGTAGTTTGGCATTTAAATCAAAATAACTGGAAAAAATACGTGATTCAAGCAAACGAAATTGAGTTGCATTCTGGCTATTAGTGCCATATACTTTGTGTGGCCTTAATTGACAGGATCCCTTGGTGGTTCCATAGAAATTTCAGTAGTTTGAGAGATATGAACTCCGATATATGATTTACCAGCAATTCCATAAGTACTTTACCACTAAAAATCGTGAAAATCATTTTTTTATTATAAAAATTTAACCGACTTCAAAAATACCAAAAAAGTCCTAGTGTAAAGATAGGGGCACGGATTCCAAATTAAAGAAATTATCTGGTCTTTAGTTATTTCTAGCTTTTTAGTGCTTCTAGGTTTTTATTAAGTCGGTTATTTTTTATTATTATTCGCATTAAAAAGTACCCTATGTCCTTTCTCAGGCTCTAGACCATCTGTGTACCAAAACTCATTTAAATCGGTTCAGTGGTTTTGGCGTGAGGGCGCGACAGACAGACAGAGTTAATTTCGCATTAATAGTATAAAATAAGGATTATTTTTGTTTCAGAATCGCGTCGCATTTCTATATTGAATCCATTGCTTGAAGCTTCGTTCCATTAGCATGTAAGTACGAGACCAACAAATAATATTTATATTTTGTCAATAGGTATTAACCACAGCCAGCAAGCATTTAGCAACTATCCTTAGCACTTTTTTCCGGGATCAGTAGTATTTTCGTAATCAGGAAGCCACCGGTTTGTCTCCCGGCGACCCACAAACTCTACGACTTTCAGTGCAACACTAATTTTAACTTTATTTTTATTTATTAAACGGTGAAGGAATAGACGAAATGTGAATGTACGATAATCTCTTCCTACTAATTTTTTTTCCACGGCGCCGCCGCCTTCGCAACCAGAAAATTTTTATATTTCTAGAACCCCAATAAACAAAGAGTGATTGTAGTGATCTTATCGCTATCCTTTAAGCTCAGACATAAGCTAATCAATTATAGGACCCTTATCGGAATTGAACCGTACTTTCTGCGTCAACACGCACTCGAAGAAATATACAAAATAATTCCAGTACAATTAGAATCGTCAAAAGTTGTGGTATTCATTTAAAAAACTATCATCTATTCACATAATCAGTTTAGTTGCAGCTTGACGTGGTCGCGTTCAGTTGCAGGATGAGGGCGTGTCTCGTGCTGTGCGTGGCGGCGGCGCTCGTCGGCGCTGCGCTCGCGGACTGTACCGCCTGTATCGACGGGTGGTGCTATCACAAGCACCGCCTGCCCGTGCCCGGAGACACGGGACGGCTAATGGACATCGACAGGAAAAGGAACATATTATATACTGTAGACGGGAACAAATTAAAGCAGTGTCAACTGGACTCTAACTTATGCAAAACCACAACTTTTTCATGGGAGATAGAGTTGTTTGCTGTGGACCAAAGCACAGGCGATATTTACGCTAGACTTGACAATTCCAACTTGACAAACTCCTATAACCTTTGCAAATTGGACCTGGTTAATAATGAAAACAAATGCCTCGTTCGCGACGGCGTTTATTATTTGTTATTTAAAGATAAAATATACTACGCAGCGGCTTATAGCAAAGGTATTTTCACTTATGAGGATGGACAGTCACGTATAGTCGCTGGAACAGAGGAATTGGATGTCCTAAGTTTGGTGGTCGATAAAAACAACGATATTTATTATAAAATTGAATTGGACGGCAAGTATTTCATAGGAAGGGTGAGTAAAGGAGCTGTTGACGCGACTGTTAAATGGGAAGACTTTTACTGGGTGAGAACAGACAAGGACGGCAATGCCGTGTTAATTCATCATGACACACACGCAGTTTACAGAGTAATAGATGAGAAACCGGTCGAAGTCGGCGCCATCGACGATTCTATGTATTATGATAATTGGTTTGAAACGCCTTTGTTTGACAAATACAACAATATCATTTATAGATATAACTCCAGTGATTATTTCCAGTTGAAGCGAGATGTCGGTGTTAAGTGCAAGTATTCTATTTCACAGAACACAACCATTATTACTGAGGCCATTGTGAACAGAAAATAATAGAAGATAGAGCATAGCGATGTAGCTGAAGGGACAACTTTTGATAACACTTTTACTTTATATTATTTTTAAGGGGAAGCTTCTATACGGACGTTCGCGGCGCTCGCCGTGCGGCCACTCTATCCGTGCTAAGCGTCAGTAGCGTTACATGACATATACCTATATAAGCATACAGAGTGGCAGCTGCTGCTGTTTATAACGCTTAGTTCCTACGCTTTATACTACAAGGTGACACATAATGGGTATACTTTTTTTTTTCAAAACTTAACTTTGTAATTCTAAAACCATCAGCTTTGGAGGGAACTTGAAAAACAAAGGTGTTATAGGAATACAGCTGTTGACCGATTTCACAAGTCTACAAAACCTTTAGTACTTCAACTGTCCCACAAAGCCGATAGTTTGAGATTTACAAAGTTAAGTTGCAAAAAAAATAGTATACCCTTTTTGTATCACCTAGTATAAAGCTTCGCTTCTTTCGGGCGTCTTATGCTATCAATAATTGTTTAATCACCCATCTTATTGAATGTTTACTGAATTAAATTTTGTTAATAAACTACTTAAATGTTGTGTGTTATTTAAACATCGCACTCCTGAGAGGAAGTTCCGATCCGTTTTAATACAAACGGTAAATAAATATGAAGATTCTGTTCTATGCGAACCTCCCACCCTGTCACACGAGCCCAGAGCCGATTCTCAGCTGAGAGGGACAGAGCTATAGGAGAATACAGTTAACCAACTCTGTGTAACCACAGTGCCAACGATAGTAGAGTTATATCAAAATCGTGAAGCTCGTGTCAGCAAAACGTCAAAAGCGGAACGTAATCGCTAGCGTTTGCTTTTCTATTACGATTTGAGTAGCTAGCGTGGCTAGGGCCTAGGTGTGTGACATTATTCACGAGTTTCCTCGAATTTAGAAGATTGAATCGAGCCTTCACCCTCTGAAGGAGTGGGGTACAACATTTAAGAAACACACAACATTTAAGTGCTTAGTGAACAACATTTAATCCAACACACAATCAATTAATGAGGTAATTAAACAGAACTGTATACCCAAGCACAATAGATTACAATACAATACACAAACGTACGGTAATAAGGTGAAAAAACCGGGTACAAATAATATCCTGGGTGCACTGAAAAGCTAGAAATAACTAGGACCTTGAATTCCTTTCATTTGGAGTCGGTGCCAATTCGGGCAAGTAGGAGTACCTACTTGCCCGAATTGGCACCGACTCCAAATGAAAGAAATTCAAGGTACCTGTTGGTAGCTATGGTAGTCCTAACTTAGTCTACAAGCAGTGGCACCGACTCCAAAAAAACCTATAAGTAATACAGACGCACAAAGTACCTCCTCCTTTTTTGGAAGTCCTTGGAGACATGTCAATTGTTCACTCAAGCTGTCTCCGTAATGATTCTAGTTTGTTGTGAAACAGAAGCCGAACAGTGTACGTCGTTCTCTTTGCAGAGGCTGTTGACCCGGAGGGGGGACTTTGTAAAAAAAACCTACCCCTTAGGGGCAACCCTGATATCGATGTGTATTGACACATGTATTGTGATTGAGAAGAAATTTAATTCCCGAGCGAAGCCAGTGCGTATCGCTTGTGCTTATATTTGAGGTGGAAAGGTTAACTCACTACTGTTTATATTTCTGTTAAATTTTAATTGAACTGGACATAATACGATAAGATTCGAAATTCTTAACGACATGATAACCCTGATATATTTAATTAGCAAAAATGTGAATAGTGATGTCGTCTTAAAGATTCATCTATACACAAGATTGTGCCCGCGACTTCGTCCGCGTAGACTTAAGTAAAGTATTCTATGTGTTAATCCAGGTTATAAACTATATGTGTTCCAGATTTCATCCAAATCCGTTCAGTAGTTTTTGCCTGAAAGAGTAACAAACATACATCCACACTCACAAACTTTCGCATTTATAATATTAGTAGGATTATTTATTTATAACTAAATCCACTCGCGGAATGTGGATGCACATGAGTGGACCCTGCCTGCTTATCCTGTCTGTGAATGCAGATGCGTGACGGTATTTTTGTTTGTTTAATTACAGCAATCAGCTGCTGCTTCGCTCGTATTATCGAGGTGTTGCTATCCCCGTGGCTCGTCCTCATTGGTCCATTTATTATTAAAGTTGCTTATCAAAAATATTCGTGCAATCAACTTTTTAACCTTTTAATCAGTAACTTAGCACTAGCAAACCACCCTGGCCTCGCTTAGGGCGTGAAGATTCCTTCTAAAACATCAACTACAAGTCAATTCCTCTGTCGAGTGGTTTAAAACAATCAAATAGAAAATCAGCAACTGACCTATTAGTCCCTCACTATACAAAATCCGTTCTATTCGGCCTTTCATAGAAAGGAACATCAAACCGACCCTACGCATTTCGGGATAAGAATATTTTGAAATGAATTACATTATACAAGTTTAGATAGCGCGTGGATTAGGTATTTAACGCAAAACACAAGAACCTATGGTATCAGGATGACATATAGTCGGACGGATACACGTGATAATGAGTAGAAGACACTGTTGGAAGAATCAGTTGATAATGCAATATTATGTAAGTCACCTTGAAATAATACGGTGTGCAGAGAGATTAAAAACAGAAGGTGTCAAATGTGTACCCGGGTCATTTTTTCAGATAAGGCATTGCATTAATATGCCCTATCAACGGCACTCAGCATCAGTTAACAGTGTTTCAGCAGCAAGGTGAGTTCCAATTATCTCATACATTCTTGTGTTGCTCGTCGTGTAGAGTTGGTCTGACTTGCCAGCTGGCCAGATGCTGAGGAGGCCTTCCTGTGCGCCACGGGTCTGGGCGCCGCCGGTGAAGTGTACTATGTAGGGATTGCAATCCGGCAGCAATTTCAATCCGGTGGAATCTGGCCGGGTTTCCATCACATATCGGATTGGTCACATAGTACTTGTGGTTCATAGTGGTACTTTCCCTTTCAAATATAATTGTTTAAAACATGTTTAAGTGTATCATAAAGGTTATAAAAAGCGGCCAAGTGCGTGTTGGACCAAGCGTACTATAGGGGTCCATAGAAATCCCGCCAAAAATACCACTTTTGAGGTTAATATTGCGTTAACGGGAATTAATTTTGAAAAATTGACAAAGAAACCTCAAAATGATTTTAAAACACCTATTCAACGAGGTATTGTTGGTGGGTGCCACTCGAGGGGGTAAGTTAACATGTTTTTTCACTCCCCTTTCTTAATTGCCTTTCGGGAAGTACCCTAAAATAATTTTGCTTTCAATATTCAAATACACATTTTTGTAGTTGTACCTAAAATCTATTTTTATGGTAATTTGAAGCCCTATAGCCCTCATAGTCTCCGGATAAAATTACTCTGAGGTCAGACGGAATGACAGAAGAAAATGGTGAAATTGGGCGAAAGTATAATGTAGTATGATTATGGAATCCTATAATTGATATTTAATTTCAACATAAGCAACAATTATATAAAAATCAACAATGAAAATCTAGTATGTGGTAGCAACTAGTTCAATTTTAAACTGTATATATTCTGGTCTGAGGAGAAGTAGGGTGGGCCAAGCGAGTATTCTTGCAAGAAATTGGAGTTACCGGATCTGGTCACCGGATTCGGAAAATTGGTACCGGATCCGGTAGACGTAAAATGATGCCAGATTACCGGATCCGGTTTTTCAGATTGCAATCTCTTCCATCCCAATTTTTTTCCACGGCGGCGAGTTTGCAACCAGAAAATTGTTATATTGCTGGAACCCCAATAAAAAAAGTGATGTACTTATCGCTATCCCTTAAGTACAGACACAACATATCCCCGACAGCCCAGGCCGTACATCTACTCAACGCCTTGATTGCGGACCAACCAGACGTTGATATATACTACATGAAATTACACATGTTTGTAAATTACTGCATTAGATTTTTAAGTACCTAAATATAAGCCACCGTACCTTATTATTAGCTTGTCGTGCGTCTTGGCATAGCTGTAAGCACAACAAGAATTTTATAAGAAATAAATAAGCTAATCAATTATAGAACCCTCAGATTACAGAAACCCCACAAGCACCGCCTGTCCGTGCCCGGGGACTTGGGACGGCTAGTGGACATCGACAGGAACAGGAACATATTATATACTGTAGACGGGAACAAATTAAAACAGTGTCAACTTGACTCTCAAATATGCAAAACCACAACCTTTTCATGGAACATAGAGTGGTTTGCTGTGGACCAACACACAGGCGATACTTACGCTAGACTTGACAATTTCACAGACTCGTATAACCTTTGCAAATTGGACCTTGTTAATAATGAAAACAAATTTCTTGTTCGCGACGCCGTTTACTACATGACATTTAAAGATAAAATATACTACTCATCGTCTTATGGCAAGGGTATCTTCACTTATGAGGATGAAGATTCACGTGTGATCG
Source organism: Notodonta ziczac (assembly GCA_918843915.1). Taxonomy (NCBI): domain Eukaryota; kingdom Metazoa; phylum Arthropoda; class Insecta; order Lepidoptera; family Notodontidae; genus Notodonta; species Notodonta ziczac. The sequence continues at coordinate 3,986,364 of OU974064.1, forward strand.
CTGGAACAGAGGATTTGAATGTCCTCACTTTCGTGGTCGATAAAAACCACGATATTTATTATAAAATCGAATCGGATGACAAATTTTTCATAAGAAGGCTGAGCAACGGAGCTGTTGACGAGACTGTAAATTGGGAAGACTTTTACTGGATCTTAACAGACAAGGACGGCAATGCCGTGTTAATTCATCAGGACACACGCGCTGTTTACAGAGTAATAGATGAGAAACTAGTCGAAGTCGGTGCCATCAACGATTCTATGTATTATGATTTTTGGTTTGAAACGCCTTTGTTTGACAAAGACAACAATATCATTTATAGATATAACTCCAGTGAATATTTCCAGTTGAAACGAGATGTCGGTGTTGAATGCAAGTATTCTATTTCACAGAACACAACCATTATAACTGAGACCGTTGTGAACGGAACAGACCAGTAAAGCATAGCGATGCAGCTGACGGGACAACATTTTGATAAATTTTTACTTTATATTATTTTTAAAGGGAAGCTTCTGTACGGACGTTCGCGGCGCTCGCCGCGCGGCCACTCTATCCGTGCTAAGCGTCAGTAGCGTTACATGACATATACCTATATAAGCATACAGAGTGGCAGCTGCTGCTGTTAATATCGCTTAGTTCCTACGCTTTATACTATAAAGCTTCGCTTCTTTCGGACGTCTTATGCTATCAATAATTGTTTAATCACGTATCTTATTGAATGTTTACTCAATTAAATCTTGTTAATAAACTAAATGTTGTGTGTTATTTAAACATCGCACTCCTGAGAGGAAGTTCCGATCCGTTTTAATACAAACGGTAAATAAATATGAAGATTCCGTTCTATGCGAACCTCCCACCCTGTCACACGAGCCCAGAGCCGATTCTCGCTGAGAGGGACAGAGCTACAGGAGAATACAGTTACCCAACTCTGTGTAACCACAGTGCCAACGATAGTAGAGCTATATCCAAATGGCTACAGCTCACATAAGGCTGGCTGGAGCAGGGCAGTACAATACAACTCCCTCACAGATCAGCGTCAAGTAGCTAGTATAGTTGCGTTTGGAACGATGAGTGAGAGAACCGAGAGCCGGAAGCTCAGCCTCACCCTCCTTGTCTGTCCTACATCCTACTCCCTTTCTGGTTAGCATCGTGTGAGCAATGCCTTTGGTATTGCTATCATCTATAGGCTACGGTAATTCTGCTTAATATCAGGCGCGCGTGTTCGCTGACTCACATAATATAAGACAGTTGGCCCAGAACAGGGCCCTAGCCACGCTAGCTACTCAAATCGTAATAGAAAAGCAAAAGCTAGCGATTGCGTTTCAAACGCTCCGCTTTTGAAGTTTTGCTGACACCATACCCTATCAATGTCAGTAGAAATCGTGAAGCTCGTGTCAGCAAAACGTCAAAAGCGGAGCGTTTGAAACGTAATCGCGAGCGTTTGCTTTTCCATTACGATTTGAGTAGCTAGCGTGGCTAGGGCCCAGGTGTGTGACATTATTCACGAGTTTCCTCGAATTTAGAAGATTGAATCGAGCCTTCACCCTCGGAAGGAGAGGGGTACAACATTTAAGAAACACACAACATTTAGGTGCTTAGTGAACAACATTTAACCTAACACACAATCAATTAATGAGGTAATTAAACAAAACTGTATACCCAAGCACAATAGATTACAATACAATATACAAACTTACGGTAATAAGTGAAAACACCGGGTCCAAATAATATCCTGGGTGCACTGAGAAGCTAGAAATAACTAGGACCTTGAATTCCTTTCATTTGGAGTCGGTGCCAATTCGGGCAAGTAGGAGTAGGTAGCTATGGGAAAAAAATGATTTATTACTCCTTACAAAAAACCAAGAGTGATACATTGTAACCATAATAGTAGTTTAACAATTTTGTAAGGAGCTGGTGTCTGAAGTAGGCATAAATGCCTGCATTACAGATCACCAGATCCCCATGGTAGTCCTAAGGTAGTCTAAATGCAGTGGCACCGACTCCAAAAAAACATTGAAGCACTACAGACGATCAAAGAACCTCGGCCTTTTTTGGAAGACGGTTAATAATAATAATAATAATCATCATCATCAGCCTATGCTTGTCCACTGCTGGACATAGGCCTCCTCTAATGAGCGCCATAGCGCCCTGTCTTCAGCTTGCCGCATCCAGCATCTGCCTGCAGTCTTTCGCAGATCGTCATCCCACCTGGTCGGAGGGCGTCTTATACTACGCTTGCCGAGTCGAGGTCTCCACTCAAGAACACGTTTACCCCAGCGGTTGTCGTAATAATAATAATCATAAATAAATATCGCCAGACGAACACACCAACTGTATGGTCCCAAACTAAGCAACGATTGTACTATGGGTACCGTACAACGGACTGGGGGCAGGGAAAATTGCGAAAAGGCCATTTCCGAAGTTTACCCTGACGGGAATCGAACCCGCAACCACCCGGTGTAGTGTGCCGAGCGGCCTACGCTCGAACCACTGCGCCAAGCGGTCGTCGATGCAATATACTACTGACACTCATCAAGTGTACCGGCCGCAGACTCAGGACCTTGGAGACATGTCACTTGGTCGCTCAAGCTGTCTCCGTAATGATTCTAGTTTGTTGTGAAACAGAAGTCGTACAGTGTACTATGTCGTTCTCTTTTTTTCAAATGGAAATTCAGGCCACTAGTTGAACGGCGCTGTTTAGTAAAGTGCCTAGGCTGTTAATTGAACGGCGAATTAAGCTAGTTGGCTGCGACATATATACTAGGCCCAAAGCTGTCCGGAATCGCGGCTTATCATCTACATGTGGACGCACTCTCCAAGGACAAAATGGCGAATATAATTCACTATCACTGCTCCCGTGGTCACCGACCAATTATTATCATTATCAACAGTAAAGTTAATTCGCTACAGAAGGGTTATAGTTCATTGGGGTGTACAGGATATAGATAAGCGTTTTCTTGGCCTCTGATGATGGCTGATGGCCTTACAAAACTTCTTTTTATTTTATGAACGCACTTGCGCTTGATATTGTATGAATATTAATTCATAATTTAATAGCGAGATGTTCTAGGATATATATTTACGTATCTCCTTAACGGTTTCATCGGTTATGATGTTTTTGTTGTACTAATGGCAACGTTTCTGATAGCCAGGTTACATAAGAATGGGTTACCCTCAGAATCGAGGACGACCAGGGTGTGGACCCGAGCGTCCATAACGTCGACCCTGAGGGGGACAGCAAAAATAAAATCTACCCCTAGGGGTTATGTGAAAATGTGTGGTTCAAATGAAATCTAATTCTCGAGCGAAGCCGGTGCGGGTCGCTTGCGCTTATATTTGAGTTAGAAAGATCAACTCACGCCTGATAATAAATAATTCTGATCAATTCTAATTGAACTGGACTTAACATGATAAGCTGCGACATTATTAAAGACATGATACCCCTGTCATCTTAAATTAGCAAAAATATGAAAATGTTGTCGTGTTGAGAAAAAAACCTGGTCTTATAAAATAAATTAATCACTATAGAATATATTAACATTACCTTGTCTAATTAATTGTATAACTGCCAAAAACGGTAGGAATAAGCACCCAAATTGTATGCTATCCCAGAGATATCATATCACTTAAATATGCACTTTATGTTTTTTGCATAAAGTCGAAATTCGAAGTGAGTACATCAGTATCGGCGTCAGGTCTGTAGATAATGCATGTACTTATATAAAACACCGAGTGGTGCGGCGGCGCCACAAGCATACCGTATCAGTGTCCCGCTGGACGTCAGAAGCTAAAGTGAGTATTGTTTTTATAAAAAATATCATCTAGTAGCCTAACACACTAATTGTATGGTCCCAAACTAAGCGACGGTTGTACTATGGTAAAATGGACTGGGGGTGATTCCAGTGACACCCAGACTAGGGTAAATTTTTAACAAGGCACTTATATGTATAATAGATTTTATGATAACAATATTTGGCAAGATATTGGGCTATTAGATTGGGCTGGCAGCTTTGTCGCTCATCATACAAAACGCAGTTAATTTACGTCGAATTTATGTAAGAGCATAGTCACTACCCCGGCCGAACCAGCGTGTATTCAGTGTATTCAGCGTGAGCTTCTGGCTACATCTTGGGTCCACCACCACCAATCTTAAATTCAACTTTTTATTATTATTTCAGGACTTTTGTTATATGGAATAATAACTTTTAACTATTTAAATATCTACGGAACCTACCATACTGTGGGGCCGTACATGCACTTGGCAAGTTTTATTTTATTTTTAACGCCGTTTTTCCGTTTCAGTTTTTTTTTTTTTTTTTTTTAATTTATTTTCATATCAAACATAAGATCATTTACATATATTATCATCTGCCAAACTGCATAGCAGTTTGTCGGCAGTAGTTCTCGATTTGCATGCTATATACGTAGATCAATATAAATGTATGTATGTATGTATGTATATGCTATAGGTACACTTCATGGATCTTGACTATGGGCACAAAGATAGGTAGTGCTTTTTTAGTACATTTTTGAGCTGTTTTCGAGTATTTATGCCTGTAATCAGACTTTGTGGTAATTCATTTATGAACTTCGGTACAATATACTTTCTGGTACGTTTCCCAAAGTAATTATTGACTTTGGGTATACAAAGTTTTTTTTGTTTAGCTAAGCGAGTTGGGTGGTTATGGATTCGCTCATTTTTATATTCCATTTTACCGTCTTGTTCTACTAAGATATTTAATTTCACTTTTTTGTCAATCGGTAATATTTTACAAATTTTGAATAGTTTTTCATAATCTTGTTCTAGCTTTCTTTTTGTGTTACTATCTACTAGTAATTTTAGTAACCTAATTTGTAACATTTTTATTTTATTGATGTGCGTAATAAATGTAAGTCCATAACCAACCAGCCCATATCCAATTGTTGCATCAGCCAGAGCGTAGTACAGGGTGTACATTATTTTTCTACTAACTATATTCTTAAGATTATTTAATTTACCCAAAATAGCTCTTAGGTTGTTACAGACATTATTTATGTGCAAGTTCCATGTAAACGTATTATCAATTAATAAACCTAAATATCTATACGACTTAACAATCTCTAGATTGCTACACTGACAGTGGTATTTATTTCTATGTAGACATTCGTATGTGTGTCCCTTTAATTTAATTTTAATATCTTTGTTGTGGTGATAAGGTGAGTGAATGACCATACATTTTGTTTTGCTTATATTAATGATTATTCCATTGTCGTGAGCCCACTGCATAACCTTATCAAGATCGACTTGCATTGCTTCCTGTATATAATCGATGTTATAATGGCTGTAGCTTAGACATGTGTCGTCGGCATACATGTAAGCTTTACATTTTTGGAGCACATTGGTCATGCTGTTCACATGCATTATATATCCTATCGGCCCATATACCGACCCAGTTGGGACTCCGTATTTAACATAGCCGTCTGCGCTTTCGGTCTGACTAATTTTAACCATTAAGGTCCTATTTGCTAGATACTTCCTAAACCATTCACTAACTGGGCCACGTATCCCACACTCCTCCATAGCCTGCAACAATCCGCCGTGGTCAAGGGTGTCAAAAGCTTTTTTAAAATCTATAAATATTGCTACAACAATTTTCTTTTCATTCAGTCGGTTATTAACTTCATCAGTAAATTTTGCAAGTGCCGTTGCGGTACTTCTCTTGGGCCTGAAGCCGTGTTGAGTATCATTCAATATATTATTATGTTCCAGGAAATTTGTTATTTGGGACACTATCATTTTTTCAGCTATTTTATTTATCGTGTTTAGTATAGCTATAGGTCTATAGTTTGTGTATTCTAAGTGTGACCCTTGCTTATAGATTGGTCTTATTATAGCTTTCTTTAATTCATCAGGATATTGCCCGTTTTTTACACACATGTTAATAAAATAAGCTATTAATGGACTGATTTTATCTTTAATTTCCTTTATATCTTTTATCCTTATACCGTCTGACCCCGGCGACTTGTTGCAGTCTAATTTACCTATAAGTTTCTGCACCTCCAATGATGTAACTTGTCTAAATCTAAAACTTAATTCACATTTATTTACATAATTTTTCCTGTCTAAGAAAGTTATTTCACAGTTATGTTTAATTTGATCAATTTCATTCGTAAATGCTTCACAGAATTTATTACAAATAGATTGCATGGGTTCTTTCTTTAACATATATTTTTCTATGACTGAGTCTACATTTGACTTTGTACGCCCAATCCAACCGTTTATGTTATTCCAAATCTTACGTAAATTACCTTTACAATTTGACAGTGACTGTTGTCTGGATTTATTTTTGGCCATATTTATTAGCTTCTGCGTTTTGTTTCTACATCTAGTATATCTTAATCTTAAAGTATAGTTTTTTGGATCGTTCTTCCATATTCTAAATAATTCATCCCTCTCCTCTAGTAGAATTCTTAATTTCTCATCCACCCAGCTTTGTGGATCACGTTTACGCCGCTGTGCACTTTCTACTTCAGATATCTTATAGATATCGCAGAAAATTGCATAAATTTTATTATAAAGTTCAACAGGGTCTCGCTCATGCAGCAAAACCGCCCAGTCCGTACAATGCAATCTATTCTGTATTTCCTTAACATTATATTTCTTTTTGCTTACCGGCGTACTTTCTGTCCGCCTATCAATAGCAGCTGTGACTCCCGTTAGATAATGATCCGCTACCTGAGTCGTCAGTGTGTAGGCGCATACCTCGCGCGCCCCGCCACTGCCGCCGCCGCCGCCGCCAGCATTACGTACGAAAACATGGTCGATGCAGGACGCCACTCGCCGCTCCCCCACTATTGCCTCCCGAGTGATATCTTTAATGCCGCACTGGAGTCCTAATTGTGCTAAAGTGTTGAGATACAAATTTGCAGTAGAATCCATCTGAGCCAGCAGTAGGTTAATGTTACAGTCGCCCATTAATATAATGTCAGTGTTTGCGGGGAATGTTTTTATTAAACTGCTTATCTCATTCGTGAATAGTGTTTTATTTGTTCGTGGGGGTCTGTAGACGACTAATAAGTCAGTGTTATATGCGTGTTTAGTTAGCTTGCCATGTAGCAGCTCACATGTAGCTGTTTTTGGACAATGTATTGGGCTATACTGTAGGCCGTTTTTAACATAAATCAATATTCCACCTCCTCGCGTGTGTGTTCTAGTCCTAGAAAATAAGTTATAGCCATCTAATGAATACATGCATACTTCTTCCTCTTTAATATTTATTTCAGTAAGACATATCACATCTATTCTCGATAAAACTTTTTGCAGTAGTACCATTAACTCATTGAAGTGTTTTCTGATTGAACGTATATTTATATGTATTATTTGTAAGTTTGATTCATTAGTGTGTAAATAGTCGTACCATTGTTTATTTTCCGTAAATTGTATATATTCTATGTCTTCAACTTGAATTTGTGATTCCAGACTTATTGTTAATTGTAATTTGGCACTTAAAAAGATTTATATTGAGATAGGTAGGTACATTTATTTATTCCTTTTGTAAATGGCTTTCAATATCGCTTTCATGTCGGATTTGGTGAATCTTCTTGTCTTGGTCATCCTTCTTTATTAGTATCCTCGAATTCTGTATCCATATGTATTTATGCGTATCCTTCAATTTAGTTTTCACAGACCAGAACAGCTGTCTGTTCTGACGTGTTATGTGTTCATTTATGTAGATACGAGCGTTATCCTTATTACAATACAACGAGTCATTCGTGATTGGTGTTTTACGGGCTTTTAGCCATTCCGTTCGCGCAGCTTTTGTATGCAATGTTACAATTATGGGTCGTACCTCTTTTTTCTCCGTTCCTACCCGCCAAGCATTTTCTATTTCTGTGGTGTTTAAGTTTAATTTCTTAGCGAGCTGTTTGGTTAATTCTACTGTGTTCTCTCCATCCTGCATCTTCAAATTCATGATCTCAATATTTTTCTGTAGTTCCCTTTGTTCCATATATCCAATTCGTTCCTCTAATGCTTTGTTGCATTTGTCTAGGTAGGTGTTTCTATGCAATAAATCTTTGAGCCTATTTTCAATTTTTTTGTTATTATCGATTGTTTGTTCTTTGTACTTCTCTAAATCATCATATTTAGATCCTAGGTATTCCAAAGATTTTTCAATGTCCCCATTGGTTTTTTTCATTTCATGTACCTGAGATTTTATTTCCGAGACTTCTTTCTGTAGTGACGTAAATCGAGTATCCTGTTCCTCTTTCATAGAGCTCAGGAGGGAATGCATGGCCTTGATCTCATCCCGGACAGCTTTGAGCGTGTCACTCATGTTGTCGGTGGAACAGCACGCTGTTTTGTATCTTCTTGGCTCTTGGGAGATGGATGAATCACTATCCGACTCATCGTTCCGTTTTTTTTTCGCTTGTCGTTCACCGACCCACTTTATCATAGGTCCCTGCTTTTTTGCATTATCCGAGGAAGCCAAACTCCGTGATTCCTCATCCTGGGTTTTAGGGGGCGTTCTCTTCATTTTTGGCATTTTTATATCACTATTACACAAAATACTTTGCGGGTAGTAGTCGTTTACGCTCAGCACAAGATACACGTCCGCACGCTAGCACACTCGACGAGAACTGATGTTGCAGGATGAGGGCGTGTCTCGTGCTTTGCGTGGCGGCGGCGCTCGTCGGCGTTGCGCGCACCGACTGTGACGCTTGCCTCGACGGGCTATGCTACCGGAAGCACCGTCTACCCGAAGTCACAGGATTACCCATTGGCATCGATAGAACCTCAAACATTTTGTATTATATGAACGATATGAGTCTCCAAAGGTGCAATTTAAACACCGAAACATGCAATACAAACAAATACATCAATATAATGGATGTGCAAGGCTTCACTGTGGACCAACGGACCGGTGAAGTTTACATCATCCACTTTATGAATTATGGCATTTATAAATTAGACTTTGTCAACATGAAAATACAATCACTGCTACATAAAGGGATGTATGATATAGCGTTCAAAGATAAACTCTATTATTCGCGAGGAGTCCCCGACGGAATCTTCACGTTTGAAGACGGCCAATCGCGGATGGTTCGTGGCACGGAGGGTTATAACATCAGAAGGTTCATTATCGACAAGAACAACGATATTTTCTTTGAAGATTACACGAACAATAAGAACGTCAGACTGAGGAGGCTGAGTAGCGGAGTTTTGCAGGATAGGTCGTGGGATAACAGCTTCTCTATGACCCTAGACAACGAAGACAATGCTGTGTTAGTCCAGCCGGCGACGCGCGCTGTATATAGGATAATAAATGGTCAACAAATCGAGATTGGCGCTTTCAACGGTTCTGTATACGGTACTCCACTGTTCGACAAAGACAACAATCTGATATATTCAAGCGGCGAATCAGAATTTGCCTTTTTGAAGAAAGAGAGATACGTGCATTGTTCTGTTTCACAAGACTCAAGGATCATTACTGAGACCGCTGCAAGCCAGTGACTTAGCTGCAAGTAAACCTGATGAGGGTTAAGGTGGATTGGTTCAGGTTCTGTGGACTGTATCTTCTTTTAATAAAACTCTAATCTTGAATTTTTCTTGCGTGATTTATTGGCAAAATAACCTCTCTATTTTATATGATTTTGGGGTCACAACTAGTGGATTCCTATCTTTGAATAACCTAGTACTTAACTACATTAACATCATACTATCTAAATCGGGAGCTCGGCGTCCGCTTAGTGCCAGCCACGAACCAGAAACACCCGGAGAACAACAAAAGAAAATCGACTTTAAAAAACTCGGCTGCACTAAAAAGCTAGAAATAAGTATGGACCTTGTAATTTCTTTAATTAAGAGTCGGTGCCAGTTCAACAAGGGTATGTAGTTAACCTAAGAAGTAATTCTTAAGCAGTGTAAAGATACAGGAAGCAGTGATAGCCGATTGGTTAAGCACGCGTCTTGCGGGCTACCAGGTCTCGGGTTCAAACCCCGGCTCGAACCTCTGGATTTTTCGAAATCTATGTGCGAATCATAATTTCTATATGATTATCACTTGCTTACGGTGAAGGAAAACATCGTGATGAAACCTGCAAGTTTTAGAAGATTTAACTAATTTTCGAAATACATGTGAAATCCGCTAACCCGCACTGGGCCAGCGTGGTGGATTATGGCCTGAATCCCCCTCGTGTTGAGGGGAGGCCCGTGCCCAGGAGTGGGACGTCAAAAGGGCTAAAATTATTAATTATTATATTGTAAAGATAATGGCACGGACTCCAAATTAAGGTCCTTAGTTATTTCGAGCTTTTCAGTGGTAAACTCGGTAGGTGCATACTCGTATTGAATTCTTGGACACCGTAAATCGTCCATACCTCTCAAACTACTGAACCGATTTTGATATAATTTCTATGGGACACAATTGACGGATTAATCGGTAAAAAACTATCACAGGTATTATCACTGACAAAGGTATCATCAAACAGTGCATATTGAACTTGCTACATACACCATGCAGTGGAACGAATGCTCAGAACGCGTGGCGCGTTGCAGTACACCAAAGAACTGATCATATTTACTACTCTGGAGCGAGAAATATCTTCAAACTGAACCGCAGTAACAACGAAAAGGAAACTTATGTTCCGTGAGCAACTGTATTACATGGCATTCAAAGATAAATTATACTACTCGCCGTGGTACGGGTCCGGTATTACTACTTTTGAGAACGGTGAAACGAGATCAATTGCTGGGACATTAGAATATGATGTTTACAGTTTTATTGTTGACTAGCTGAGCCCGCGACTTTGTCCGCGTGGAATTGAACTTAACGAAAAATCCCGCTCCCGCGTTCTGATCCCGCGCGACACTACCCATATTTTTTATTTTTCTAAAATAAAAGTAACCTAAATTACTGCTTATATCATCAGCTATCTACCAGTGAAAGTCCCGTCAAAATCGGTCCAGCCGTTTCGGAGATTAGAAAAGGTGTTATTTTGATATTACAAACAGACACTCCAATTTTATTTATTTGTATAGATGTATAGATAAAAATGATGACATTTATTTTGAATATAAAACTAATGATAAGCATGTAATTAGACGTCTGAGCAAAGGAGTTGTAGACGAGACTGTCGCTTGGGACAATAGTTATTATATGACAGTTGATAAAGATGAAAATGCTGTGTTCATTGACAAAGAGTCGCACGCTGTATATAGAGCGGGAAATTAATTAATTTATTTATTTAATTATTATTAGATTGGTGTCATAAACGACTCTACGACTGGTCCTCCTTTGTTCGACAGAGACAACAATGTAATATACAAGAATATTTCTGGTGATTTCTTCCATTTGAAGCGAGGGAGAGATGAATCCTAGTCTTAGCAGAAATTAGACCTAATAAAGTTTTGTTCTAGTAGTAGTATATAGGCGTTTATTTTTTCATATTTTTCTTATATCTACATAACCCGATCGGAACATGACATCGGCTGGGAAGATTTTGTTATGAATGTTTTTTTTAATCGCCAGTTGCATAAATATAAAATTATAACTAGGGGTTCGCGATAATTCACACAGTTAACCGGGCACATACCTACATACCATAAGAACTCTACATTGCTTTTTTGAAATAAAAGTTGTATAATAATTATTTAGCCCTTTTTAACGACCCACTCCTGGGCACGAGCCTCCCCTCAACACGAGGAGGATGCAGGCCATAATCCACCACGCTGGCCCATTACGGGTTGGCAGATTTCACATGACTTTCGAAAATTGGGTAGATTTTCTAAGACATGCAGGTTTCCTCACGATGTTTGCCTTCACCGTGAGCAAGTGATAATCATATAGAATTTGGGCATGCAGAGATGCGAGCCGGGGTTTGAACCCAGGACCAGATGGCCCGCAAGACGCGTGCTTTACCAATCGGCTATCACTGCTTTAAATGCATTTAAAATGTTGTATATGAAGTAAATATTGTGTATTAATAAAATCAGTTTTTTATATAATGATATGAAAACGAAGTCGGCAAACAAGCGTTGAACCTGCCTGATGTTAAGCAGTAACCATAGCCTGATGCATGCAATACCAAAGGCATTGCGCACACGTTACGGATCTGAAGGGGATTGAGATAGAGGCAGGGATTCTGAGGATGTACTTAAACCATACAGGGATTCTGAGGATGTACTTAAACCATACAGGGATTCTGAGGATGTACTTACACCATATTTTATTCAATTGAAGAGTAATCATTGAGCTTCTTTCACTTTTATTTCCCTCCCTCTGCCCTACTCCCTTTTGAGTGGCAAGCTTTTGGTATAGCATGCCCCTATAGGCTATGGTAACTGCTTGACAAGTCGCATGTTTGGTTGCCGACTTACATAGTATAAATAAATAAAATTAATATCGCCAGACTGACACACCAACTGCACGGTCCCAAACTAAGCAAAGCTCGTACTATGGGTACCGTACAACGGACTGGGGGCCATCCCAGTGACACCCAGACCCGGGCAGATTACGAAAAGGCCATTTCCGAAATTTGCCCCGGCGGGAATCGAACCCGCAACCACCATGTAGTGAGCCGAGCGTCCTACGCTCGAACCACTGCGCCAAGAGGTCGTCGAGTATAACACAAAGTCGCTTCTCACTGTCTGTCTGTCCCTATGTATGCTTAGATCTTTAAAATAGGCAACGGGTTTTGATACGTTTTTTTAATACATAGTGATTCAAGGAAGGTTTATATGTATAATACATGCATAATATAGTAGAGAAACGCTGATAAAAAATACCCGTGCGAAGCCGAGGCGGGTCGCTAGTTTTATATAAAAAAGAGTTAGGGATAAAGAGAAAGCAGGAGAAAGCCTATTCATGGAGCCCACGGTTCGTCTCACAAAATGTTTTCGAGAGATTAAAAAAAATACTGTCTTTTCAACGTAAAATGTCAGTAAAACCGTCTTCAGTTTTAATTAAAAACTTTTTCATGTCAATGTAGAAAAATAAACGTGGCCGGGCCAGTGGCACTCAAACTTGCGCCCCTAGTTTCATTCTCGTTTAGAAATGGGCGTCAAAGTCAGTTGGAGAGAGATGAAAGTAGAAGATAAATGAGATACGTAATGCTACCTCTTCTACACATAAAATAAGATCCCCATTGTTAACGTAATTTAATGAATTTTTAGCCCGTCTGAGACTAGTCTTAAGTGGCCCTTTGATATGTCATTTTGTACTGGCATGTCATAAGAATGATATTTCCAAGATCGCTCTCATACTTAAAATCGATTTATCAATAAGGGCCTTAGTCTTCATATATCTAGAATATCATGTCGGCTTTTACACTCGAAAGCCGGGTAAGGTCTCGCGCGGGTAAATGTTATCATAATTCTTAATTGAAATTCTATAATTATAAATATGTTTATCAAATGAAGATAGTTATAATGACGGATTCAAAACAGATATCTTGTTTCATGGGATTTAGAGTTGCAGTGGGGGCGTACAAAAAACTTTGGGAAACGCTCTCTAAACTCAGTGGATTTAATTAATTGTGACAAAAAAGTACCTTTCACGTTGAAGAAAACTTTTTGAATGGCGTTGCGTTGGACAATAACAAAGTCTCTCCTCAATAGTTGAGTGTTTTAAATTAACACAGAACGAATAATAAAATGCAAGGTCTGCCCCCACGCTGTGGTAGACTATGACCTGAAACCCCCTCGCATTTAGTCGCGCCGCGCACTATAGGACGGCTTTTTGCTAGTCATGGGCGTTTTTTTTTATTTAACGATGGTATCGATATCAAAGATGCGGTATACGATATCGGTTTCGTTATTTTTGACATCGATGTCTACCAGTGTGTGTACCTTTACGGACTGCTGATATATTATAGTGATACCATTATCGACAAATTTTAAGACAAGCGAAGATTTTGTGAAAACATTGTTTAGTTACTGAAAATCACCACGCTGGCCCAGTGCGGGTTGGCGGATATCACATGCCTTTCGAAAATTTGGTTAGATCTTCTATTGGTTAGATCTTCTAAAACATGCAGGTTTCCTCACGATGTTTTTCCGCACCGTATGAAAGTGATAATTCATGTAGAAATTATGAATCGAACATAGATTTTAAAAAATCCAGAGATGCGAGCGGGGGTTTGAACCCAAGACCTGGTGCCAGCAAGACGCGTGCTTTAACCAATCGGCTATCACAGCTTTTAGAGCTTCAAGCCACACAGAGTGCGAAAATAAATAAATAAGGGGGGGATATGCCCGGTATAGCGATATTCTCGCATATTAGAATGGAAACAAAATGCTATATACTAACTGCAGGTGGAACTGAGCTGCATGCTGCCCACCTCTTCGGAATGTGGGCGTGATTCTTTATGGTCTTAGTAATGATATCGCCTTTTATGATGTAAGAATAGAGGAAGACTGGAAGTCTTTGTGTAGTAAATTGATAGTACATAGGCAAAGTAAATAAGCAAATAAATTTTACCCACACATATATATATTGATAAACGTTTTTATCTTAGGTCAATGTTTTAATCACAAACCCTGACCCATACCGACTTCGCTCTGATAGTAAAAAACTGATTTATTTTCATTAATTTTTAAGTACCTAGGGACATTATAATTTACTTTAATATACCCCTAATTACTTAAACTGGTACTGACTTCAAATGACATAAATTATAAGGTTCGTAAGGATGTAGTCCCGGGGAAAAGTAAATTGTCTTGGAAACCGCACGAATTTAATAGAGAGAAAGAATTGGAGGAGTCGGAAGGAAATTGAACAATTTCTTGAACCATCTTCTTTTCAAAGGTGATCGGCCTACTCCTATGTGACTTGCCTTCTAGACCCTGACGCTGTAGCGATAAGCTGCGGCCTTGGTCAGTTATATAGATAAGGTATGTATAATATAAAGCCCTGGGTGACGGCGACCCGACTCAGTTAAGTAATCGTTCTTCGGTATCAAGGTGAGTACCTTCAACTCATATATTCTCGTGTTGCTCGTCGTGTGGAGTGGGTCTGGCTCGCCAGCTGACCAGACGGCAGGAGTGGGCCTCCCTGCACGCGTGGAAGGTCTGTGCTCGGCGGGGCTGGGCACTGCCGGCGCAGTGTACTGCGGGAGCCTAACCGTAGATATAGAACACCAATCCAGCTCAATGGACGCGGATAGATTTGGTGATGCATTGTGGTGCAGGAGCGACCTTTTTTATATTTTTTATTCGACAATCTCTAAGCCTAATTGTAGCTTAAAATATTAGTATTCTATTGTTTTTTTTTATTACATTTATTGCGTTTCAGTTGCAGGATGAGGACGTGTCTCGTGCTGTGCGTGGCGACGGCGCTCGTCGGCGCTGCGCGCGCCGAGTGTGACGCCTGCATCGACAGGCGCTGTTACCGGACGCACCGCTTGCCAAAAGCCACATGTAGACTGAATGATATCCACCGAAACACCAGTACTTTATATTGTATGAACACCGAGGGGAGTTGTATGCTACAGTGCAATCTAGACAATGCAAAGTGCCACAATTTGACACATATGAACAACATCTGGTCTCTCGCCGTGGACCAACGAACTGGCGACACTTACGGCATCTGGATTATAGAGAAAATCTACAAATTGGACCTTATTAACAGCGACAACATGTTTTTACTTTTCGACATTAATATACGGCACATAAAGTTTAAAGACAAACTATATTACACGGCGCGAGTTGGGGGAATCTACACGTTTGAGGACGGAGAGTCGCGAGTAGTGGCTGGAACACAGAAATACAACATTGGTCGTTTCATTGTTGATAAAAGTAATGATATTTATTTTGTAGAATATAATAATTATCCGCCTGTAATAAGAAGGTGGAGTGGAGGCGCGGTCAATGAGTCTGAATATTGGTACACTTATTACTTCATGACGCAAGACAGGGATGACAATATTATGTTCTTTCATACGGAGACACACGCTATATATAGAGTGACAAATGGTCAGCTAATCGAGGTAGGCGCTCATAAATACTCGATAAAGTACGATAAGGATTTTGCCATTTTGTTCGATAGAAACAACGACATAATATACGCATTCGATAATTCTTTGGAATTGTACCACTTGAAAAAGGAGAGTAACGCGCATTGCACGACATCCGCAGGGAAATATTCAAGAATAATCACCGAGGTCGATGTTAGCACTGAAAGAGACAATTCATTATCAAGTACACCAGAGTATACTGAGTCTAAGCGTTGGTATCCAAATGGACTTACTCAAAACAGTAGTAGTGTTGTCTCTGGGTTGGTCATGCTGACTTTATTGTCTTTGCTTTTGGTAGCTTTGTGGAGCGGGTTACCCCCTTCCCTCTATTATGGTTGAGTAAAGTGACGACTAAAGCCTCTTCCCAAGTGATACGTGCGCGGGCGCTGCTTGTGGAGACCGATCCGCCTATTTTCCGCTTAACAACATTGTTCTTTAACATTATGTTCATTTATTTAGGACGGAAGGCATATTCTTATAAAATTGTTTGGCATTTTAGTACATTGCAGACGGGAGTAGGTATGCACACCACACTAAGCTAGCTTTCTAATTTAAGTACCTACCTCAATAAAAATATGTTGAATTTTGAATTGATTTGAATTTATTTGTCTTCAAGTATGTCCGGCCACCTCTTCTGAACACCCAAAAATCTCAGGATATAGGTACCTATCAAATCTTGTTTTCATTATGAACAATATCATCCTTAGCGCCCGGCGCCCGTAGTAAACGATAAGGATGATACAACTATAATAACATACAAATTCTTTTAGGATTTTTAAAATTTTTCGACTCTAAAGGGGAGGAGACAACGGCGCCTCACCGCCCCTCAACAGCGACCCCAACATGGTTCGTAATAAATAAAAATCTGCCCAATAATGATGTTAATTTAATAGTATCATCCTCTTAAACCGTTCAACATAGTCTTTTGCAGTTGAAACGGGATCGCCAAGAGGTTAGCCAGTCCAGAGGGCTGCTGGCCCTCGGGAGTGAAGCCCAGGAACTGAGGGGCAGAGGCCACTGATGACCAGGTCACTGTAAGAAGATGTTGATTGTTAACCAAATAATTAATAAGACAAGACACCGCTCTCATTCGCTATTGTATGCGAAGACGGCGCATTTTGATTGGTCTATTCAAGATCGAGGCGTGAATGCACCAATCGAAATGTCAGGTGTGGTCATAGATATGCAGCGGCACTGGGCACTGCATATGTTCCCGAGTGCGTGGGCATGCGGCGTCTATGGTTTATTGGTACACTAGTTTCTGCCCGCGACTTCGTCCGCGTAGACTTAAGTAAAGTATTCTATGTGTTAATCCAGGTTATAAACAATCTGTTTTCCAAATTTCATCCAAATCCGTTCAGTAGTTTTTGCGTGAAAGAGTAACAAACATACATCCACACTCACAAACTTTCGCATTTATAATATTAGTAGGATATGCGGTGGCAATGCGTATGTTAGGCGAGCGGAGGCGCCTAGCTATGCGGCGTCTATAGCTCATTGTTCTGCGTTTAAAACCTACATTAATTGCCAATCTCAGTACCTATTTCTTCCTCTGCCGCCATCTAATGCGAAACCGCTCGTAAGGTCGAAGGTCCCATGCTCATAGATAGCATAGAGCCCTTAAGTCTCCGGAGAGACAGTGGCTCTCTGTTTATGCTCTACCGTCTGTACAAAGTTCCGATGAGGTAAGTTTGGTGCCATTTTTCATCAATAGCACCATTCGAAGCTGGAAAAGATCCACTCAATTCGAAGGCCTTGGGCCCAATTCTGTTAACCGCTGGCAACGCACTCGACTCGCACTCGTCACGGCAATACGTCAAAATGTTATTCTATTGGGAAACGTACATAAAGTATTTCAGTAGGCAAACTGTCAAAACTGAAGTAATCAGATACACGATACGTCAGTTGCACAGCAAGCCTTCCTTTTGCGCAAGTGCGAGTTGTAGAAGGATCTCCGTCGTGAGGTGTTTCGATTGCGCAACAACATTTGTGGTTCTTCAAAAGGCCAGTCCCCAGGTCCCTAAAAGGCCGCCGCCTTGTCTGCTCCCCTTGAGTTGCAGATGACCTAAGCCACGGTCACCCACAAAAGACATACCTTATATATAATAATAAGGTACTTCTCAGAACCCAATCTGCGATAAGGCCGCCTAATGTACACTGTTGTTTGATTTATTCCGAACTTTCGTGTGCAATACAGAGTTATTCTATTCCATTCTACTTATATATTTTGTCAATTGACTTTATATATAGGTATAAAAATACTCACTGAATATCAAATAATATAAAATAATTATCTTCATAATAACGACTTTCAGAGCACAGAACGAAACGCACTCTCTTATTGTTTTAAACAATGAATGTTTAAATTTATTAAATATAAATATATTATAATAACAATATAATCGTTACTAATCAATATTTTATTAAATCGACTTTATTTATATAGATACGGTGTAATCAATTTGTCGCATCGAATGTCGCACAGGGCTACTATGAATTAATGTCGTCGTAAGAGTCGCTCATGGGTAGCGTCTACGTATTTTTATACAGGGTGTAAGGAGCATCGTAACGAAAACTGATACTATGGATTCAACTCATGATTCTGGACCCCCCAGAATTGGAATTTTCCGTCGTTATTTTCATGATTTATGCTTATTTTCAGATTTTTTTAATAAGTTTTGCCGGAAATCATTATTTACCACAAGTGATTTTACATCAACAAACCAATAATTACTATTTAAGAAATAAACTGCAATATAAATTAATAGTAATTACTCTTGAGCGCGCATTTCATGCTAAAATCAATTAAAATATACTACAAATTTTAATAACAGTAATAAAATTATGAAAATCATGAAAATTATTGTTGCCTTTCTATCGATTGCCTATCGATAGGTTGTCAATACTATCGTTTGATCAATGAAATTTTACAATACTATCGATAGTATTGTAAAATTCAATAGTTACAATAGGGCTATCGATATTGTGACCATTTTTCGAAGTCAACTATCGCTACATCAACTATCGATAGTTAGGCAACACTAATGAAAATATCGACGAAAAAATTCAACTCAGCGGGCTCCAGAAGCATGAGTTGAATCCATGGTATCAGTTTTCGTTACGATGCCCCTTATATCCTGTTTAACAAAGTCAGAATACAAGCGTACCACCTGCCTGATGTTAAGGTGTTACCGTAGCCTACAGATGCTTGCAATACCAAAGGCATTGATCGCACGTTGCTGACTGGGACGAAGGAAGGGCAAGGAATGGAGGTTAGGCCTCAGACGCTCTCACTCTCATTGTTATAGCTTTACGCCGATCTTCTGTGGGAGGGTGGAACTACCATGGTCGAACCAGCTAGTATAATATGAGCTGGACCAAAACAAGGGTAAGTCCAAAACCCCGACCAAACGTCAAGGTTGGTCGCCGTTAACTTGCAGTCCACGCGACAGATATAAAAAATATGAGTATGAGCGAGATAATCGAGAGAATCGTAGCGGAAGGAGGGGCATCGGCGGCGTCGGTGTCTTTGAAGACGGGAGTTTGGATTTCCCGTCACTAATGACGTCACAGTAGGTGTTAAAAATTAGACACGCTTGGTTTCAATACAAATCGTGAGTATTGCGTTATCTATGTAAATCTATATCTGTGGGAACAACGTTTAAGTAACACACTAGGTTTATTAAGTTAAAAATATTTAATTCAAACCACATAAAATTACGTAGGTACGAGAGCAATAATTATTGATAGCATTAAATAAACTAAAAAACTAATAATTGTATACCGCTCGCTGTCGCCTCAATACTAAAAGCAGGTGTAGTTGAAAAAAAAAAATGAACCGACGTCGAAAAAACTTCGGTGCACTAAAAAGCTAGAAACAACTAGGGACCTAATAATATCTTGCATTTGGAGCAGGCAGTATATAGAGACTATGATAGTGACCGCAAACACCACAGAAAAATTACAGGAAAGCCAATTACGCAATTTTGCCTACTTGAATGACGTATTTTTTCCAATAATTTTGAATTAAATGCCAAACTACTGAACCATTTTGATGAATTGATTTCTTATATTTACGCGAATACTACACATTGAAATAAAACTATTTTTACGGATTATATCGCGTTTATTTTTACTTTTTATGTTCCCGACGTTTCGGCTGCTTTACAGCAGCCATGGTCACGGGGGGACTGAGGTGTTAGACGTCCTGATGTCAAGCAGCCGAAACGTCGGGAACATAAAAAGTAAAAATAAACGCGATATAATCCGTAAAAATAGTTTTATTTCAACATTTTGATGAAATTTTAATGGGACCAATCTAGAAGGACATTCCTTCGAATTCAAAAATAATTTTACAATTCGGTTTACAAATGACGGAGTTCTGAGGTAACAAACATTAAAATCATAATAATAATAAACAAAATACGAATTTTAAACCTCCTCCTTTTTGAAGTCGGTTGAAAAACGCTTGAATTACTTGATTTTTTTACTCTTGTGTGTTTACACTGTACTCCGCAATTGTCGCTATGTTTTGCGAAATAGAATACGTGCATTTGACGTCACTGTCTCGCTGCAAAAGGAAATATTCGTCGGAGTTGTATCTATAAATTATATTGTTGTCCCTATCAAACACAGGGGTTTCAAAAAAGTCCGCATGGTATATTTTATCATTGATTATACCGACCTCGGCTAGTTGACCATCTCTTACTCTATATATAACGTGCGATAGCTGATGAATAAACACAGCATTTCCTTGCGCGTCCGCCCTAATCCAGTAATATTCGCCCCATTCGACGTTCCGATCAACGGCACCATTGCTCAGCTTTTTTATAGGATAGTTTCCACTTAAGTCTATTTTAAAATAAATATCTTCGTTTTTATCCACCACGAAAGTTAGAGCATTAAATTCCTCCGTCCCAGCGATTATTTTTGACTCTCCGTCCTCATAAGTGTAGATGCCTTTGCCCGACTGCGGCGTGTAGTAAAGCTTGTCTCTGAATATCATGTACCAAACACCACCAAACAGTAATTTTGTATCGTTATTCACAAGATCCAATTTGTAGAGATTATAAGAGTTAGTATCATCGTCAACTCTACTGTAAATATTGCCTGTGCGTTGGTCCACGGTCAACCACTCTATGCTCGATGTGTCGTCGGTTGTGGAATTGCATATTTTAGTATCCAATTGACACTGTCTTAACGTAACTCCGTCTACAGTATATAATATGTTCCTGTTCCTGTCGATGTCCATAAGCCATCCCAAGTCCTCGGACATGGGCAGGCGGTGCTTGTGATAGCACTGCCCGTCTATGCAGGCAGTACAGTCTGCCAGAACAGCGCCGATAAGCGCCGATGCCACGCACAGCACGAGACACGCCCTCATCCTGCAACTAAAACGCAACCACTTCAAGCTATAACTGAGCAGTTTCTATGCATTTAACATATTATATTCACTAATAAGTTATTATTTTTTATGACGACATTTTGGGGATCGAAAATTTGCGTTATCAAAACTTCGGGCCAAAGTTAGTTACAAATCAATTAATACGTATTTATTTCAGCGTATTTTAACATTGAACCACCTTAAATGTGCGAAGGTTGCAGCTCCAGTATTAAAATAAAGTACTGAATCCAACCGCGTCACTATTGAGCTGGATTCGTGTTCTATATCTACGGTTCGGCTCCCGCAGTACACTGCGCTGGCAGTGCCCAGACCCAGTGCGCACACACCACAGATATAGATTTACATAGATAACGCAAATGTACTTAGCGTGTCCAAAAACCCCGACCAAGCGTCAAGGTTGGTCGCGCTTAACTTACAGTCCTCGCGACTACAGATATAAAAATATGAATATGAGCAAGATAATCACTCGAGAGAATCGTAGCGGGCGGAGGGGCATCGGCGGCATCGGTGTCTTTGAATCGGTTTGGATTTCCCGCCATCTGTGATGTCACAGTAGGTGTTAAAAATTTGGCAGGCTTGGTTTCAATACAAATTGTGATACGTGCGTTATCTATGTAAATCTATATCTGTGGCACAGACCCTCCACACGCCCAGACCCACTTCATGGGACTAACAAATGATATAATGAGTGTGTAGTAAAATAATGGAACTCACCTCGCTGCTGAAGCACTATTTACTGGTGCAGAATGCCGTTAATCGAGGATGTATTTAGACTGCATTATCTACAAAGCCGAGCCAGATACACACATGCACACACTTCAATTTTAGACTCTATGTATACTACATAAAGTGTCACTATACCGCATCAACTGATTTATCCAACAGCGTCTGCCGCTCATCATCACGTATTATTTGTGTGTCCGTCCGTCGCCCTTTTAGCGTAATAGTTATAATTTGCGCACAACACTTAATACATACTATTTATCATTAATATTAATAATTATGTTTTATTCCAACGAATTTTATCCTGCAAAATGTAAAACATTGTATCAATTCATCCAACTGCCGAATCAAACAGGATTTGTATGAGCATGGATTCGGCGAATGGTTTGAGTTGCGTTAAGACGTTTTAGAATGAATCTTTGCATCCCGAGCGAGGGCGGGCGGGTCGCTAGTGCTAAAACAAGCGATAAAAAGATTGAATGCGCAACAGATTTTGATAACTTTAATATTAAATTGACCAATGACAACGAGCCACGGAGATATTAGCACCTCGATAACCTCGAGCGAGGCCGCGGTGGGTTACCGAAATCAAACAAAAAAAAACATATCATAATTGTCTTTCCAGAAAGAATAAGCATTCAGCATGCTAGGTTGCGAATCCACGTCGCAAGGATATATATAGGTCAAAATACAGTATTGGCCATTGTACTGGACTGCCTGGGCTAATACTATTTTACTCTAATGATCCTAATGAAACTGCTCAAGCGAGGAACTGAAGCCGGTGCCTCGCGGGCGGCAGCCGCACTGCACCAGCGAGACAGCGGGCGGGCGGCGCACGCGCATCCAGATAGTGTAGAGCTCGCATGTCGGTCCGAATTACAAACTCCAAGAGGATTCATACTAAAAAAATAAAAAATAATTTTAGCCCTTTTGACGTCCCAATCCTGGGCCCGGGCCTCCCGTCAACACGAGGGGGATTCAGGCCATAATCCACCACGCTGGCCCAGTGCGGGTTGGCGGATTTCACATGTCTTTCGAAAATTGGTTAAATCTTCTAAGACATGCAGGTTTCTTCACGATGTTTTCCTTCACCGTAAGCAAGTGATAATTCAAATTCAAATCATTTATTTTGTTTAGGCCTACGGGGGCACTTACAAATTGTCAATTTACATATTTTTTTCCTTATATCTACAACCGGATCGGAACGCGACCTTGACTGAGAAGATCCGGCAAGAAACTCAGCGGGCTTGTCTTTTTACATGTTTTTTTTTTTTTTTTATCGCCAGTTGCTTATTTTCAATAATAAATAGGGTAGTACTTAGATATTAATATAAATATTAAAATAGCTCCAGTGTGTTGCCTTTTGATGTTATCAAGAATTATACAAATAATTCGGACTAGTAGGGCAAGACACGCTACACTTTGACATTATTATTGACTGTCGAGATTTGAGCTGCTTAGTCCCAAGCTGATTTATCATCCAAATAATCCGAGATTTTGTAATAACCCTTTGCAGTGAGTTTAGTTTTAATTAGGGTTTTAAACTTATTGATAGGTAAATCTCGGATTTCATTGGGAAGCTTATTGTAAAAACGTATACATAGTCCCATAAAAGAATGACTTATTCTGTGGAGACGAGTTACATGTACGGATAGCTTGTGCTTATTCCGTGTATTAATAGAATGAGCGTCGCTACTTTTCTCAAAATTATTAGCATTTTTTTACGTACATGAGATTTTCATAGATAAATTGTGACACAACAGTTCGAATATTTATTTCTTTAAATTTTTCTCTGAGGGAGATTCTTGGAGCTAGATTGTAAATAGCTCGTATAGCTCTTTTCTGCAGAACAAAAATGGAGTTTAAGTCAGCAGAGCATCCCCAGAGCAGTATGCCATATGGCATAACGCTATGGAAATAACTAAAATAAACAATTCTAGCTGTTTCAACGTCGGTTAAATGCCTGATTTTTTTAACAGCATATGCCGCACTGCTGAGTTTACCCGACAATTTTTTGATATGAGGACCCCATTGCAATTTAGCATCTATAGAGATCCCTAGAAAGACAGTTTCCTCCACAAGGTCCAATTCTGCTCCATTTAGTCGTATATTGGTTCCGACTTGTCTCACATTTGGCGTTGAGATAATCATAAAAAAATTAAGATTCGCACATAGATTTCGAAAAATCCAGAGGTTCGGGCCGGGGTTTGAACCTGAGACCTGGTAGCCCGCAAGACGAGTGCTTGACCAATCGGCTATCACTGCTATAAAAAAAACTTAATTGTTGATAACGACAATTGGTCGTTGACCACGGGAGCAGTGATAACAAAACAGTTTCACCCCTCTGTACTTGGATATTGCCCCCACGTGCAGGCGATAAGGCGCGGCCCCGGCAATCTGTGCCTTGGTATATAATAATGTGCGGCGCGCGCACATTACTAGTGCCAGTAACGAGGTGAGTCAGATACTTGATATATTCTCGTGTTTTTTAACATTTGGTCCAACATCCGGTCAGGTGGTAGGAAGGTGGGAATCCTCCTTCACGTATGGCCTGTTCTATCCGCGATACGGAACTTATATTGGCCTCGGATGCAACGCAAAGTTGCGACACTAATATCTTAAATTATTTCTAAAGGAAACTTCTTCAACACCCACTAAAGTATATCATTCACACTACACTACAGTCAAGCCGTTTAGGAAAAAACAATAACGAACACACACATACCAAAATTTTATATTCACTGATTTGTCGTTGTTGTTTTTCAGTTGCAAGATGAGGGCGTGTCTCGTGCTGTGCGTGGCGGCGGCGCTCGTCGGCGTTGCGCGCTCCGAATGCAATGCCTGCCTCGACGGGCTATGTTACCAGAAGCATCGTTTGGCCGAGATCTCTGGCATCTTGCGGGACATCGACAGAAACACAAACACTCTATACGTTAGAGCCGATAAGACAGCGGAAGTGATAAAAAAGTGTGCATTAGAAACTAAAACGTGCACCAATATAAAATTCATAACGGACGTCACAGTGGACCAACGAACTGGAAACGTTTACGGCCTCGATATCAGAGGAACCATATTTCTATACCGCGATCATAGAAAATACCGCACCGGTATTGGCAGCGAAGCGACCTATTTGGCGTTCAAAGATGATCTATACCTCTCGCCTGTGAATGGCTTGGGCATTCGTAGTTTAGTGATTGTTACCATTAACCCTCACTTTACATTTTCGTCTAAATACGTACCGGGAACCGAAGCGCATAAAACCAGATATTTAATTATTGATAGACACAATGATATGTATTTTGAAGATGCCACAGACTACAGAACGGTTGTTCTAAGGAGATTAAGTGGAGGGGTGGTTAACCAGACTGAAGCTTGGGACTCCGCTTACCGGATCACTGTCGACAAGGAGGGTAATGCCGTGTTCATACATCCAGATACGCGTGCGGTGTACAGAGTAACAAATGGTCAGATGGTCGAAGTTGGTGCCGTCGAGGATACGATTTACGGACGTCCTGCCTTCGACAGTGACAACAATCTGATATACCAAACTAACCTGAACGAGTTTTACCATTTGAAGCGGGAAAACAATCTGCATTGTATGATTACCACGAATGCAGAAAACAAGAGGAGTATATATTACCGCAACCCGTCTAAATAAATAATAATAATAAATATGGCCAGTACATTATATACAGTTGTATGTTCCCAAACTAAGCAATGCATGTACTATGGGTACCTGGGCACTGCGCCAAGCGGCCGTCGTTAGCGAGGCCTTTCTCATAGCTAATAATGAAAATTGATAAGCCTAGAAATTTATGTATGTATTAATGCGGACGATATAACTTACCTATATTCAACGCAGAACATTGTATAATTTTGTCAATTGTATACGATTGTATATCAGGGCGATTTCGAAATCACAGGCAATATTTTAATAAAGCAATGACGAGATAGATTATTTTAGGAAGACGACTGGTCTTAAGTGTGTCTAGGCACTACGACGATACTGTTAAACGTGTCTTTGCTTTCTGCTCTGTGGCGAAGCCGGTGTAGGGATGGGGAAAGGTCAAGCTGGGTTGATAGTTGCAAAATTTTAGAAGGTTAACCTGCTTCCGAGGAACCTAAACATGTCCAAAGCACAACACAATAACCCCAACAATTTTAAAGCATCCTCTTGATCCTCCCTCATATTATCTTTATTAAGAGCATTTTTTGATAATGTATTATCACGAAGCATATAAAACATAACAATATAATAATAATACTCGATACACCGACACAGTCGGCAGTAAATCCGATGGCGGCTGATGTCCGATCACTATTATTCTCAATCGTACAATTTACATCTCTTTCTAACTTCAAATGGATAAATTCCTTTGTATTTGAGACGTTTTGATATATCATATTGTTTTCTCTGTCAAACAATGGATGTACTGAATATGATATTATATTGATGACACCTATCTTTAGAAACAGACCGTTTGTCACTCTGTAAACATCATGCGATTCCGGATGAATAAACACGGCATTATCATCCTTATCCACGGTCATATAAAAACTACTGTCCCAAAATTCCGTTTCGTTAACTACTCCTTTACTCAGCCTTCTTATAACAGGTTCGCTTCTATGATCCTTAAAATAAATATCGCCATTTCGATCAACAATAAAACCTCCAACAATAGTATAGGTTCCAGCTCCATCAACTATCCGTGACTCTCCGTCCTCGAAGGTCAAGATACCGACCCCAAGTGATGAGTAGTATAGTTTATCTTTGAATTTTATTTCCAAAACACTACCGATCGAATCCAGTAATTTCTTCTTGTTATTAATAAGGTCCAATTTGTAGATTTCCTCTATACCGATGATGACGTAAATATCTCCTGTGCGTTGGTCTACGGTGAAGTCTAGAATTTCCTCTAGCTCGATTGCTGGCTGCGCCGACTGCAATGTCACTTCATTACACGTCTCCGTGTCCAAACTGCACAGTTTAATTATATTATCGCGATCATTGGCAATGTATAATGTGTTTGTATGCCTGTCGATGGCCAGAAGAGCTTCTGAAGACCAGGGTAAGCTGTTCTTCCGGTAACACCGCCCCTCTATGCAGGCGTCGCAGTCCGCGCGTGCAGCGCCGACGAGCGCCGCCGCCACGCACAGCACGAGACACGCCCTCATCCTGCAACTGAAACGCAACATCAAATATAATTAATAACTTTTATGGTATGCGTAAGACATAGCATGTAATTTCATATAGGATATCATATTGAAGTTAAACATTGCGCAAACGTATTTCAGAAAATGATATTAAGATAATTAATAATACCATTAAAATTAACATTCTCAAATACCGCTCTTACAGAATTTCAGCATATAGCTACTACTTATAGTTGTGTTTCGTACGATGAGTGAGAGCCGGAAGTCCAACTACTCCTCCATTCCTCTTCCCGTTATAAGTTGTTTACCGACATTGTTGTTAAAAAAAACTGCACCCTAATTATTATGCACATCCCAGACCCACACCACAGAGCCAAACAATCATGAATAGTTATTTCACTATAGATATGTCGCAGCCAACTAGCTTAATTCGCCGTTCAATTAACAGCCTAGGCACTTTACTAAACAGCGCCGTTCAACTAACGGCCTAAATGATATTCAGCCGTATCGTCTATTACAACATTTAATAAACTGGCTGGCTAATGCTTAGGCAACTGGTTGACATTTAAGTACTACAAAACATTTACAAAATACTACCCAAGCAGAACGGCCTGGATGGGTTTAGGTTAGGGTTATTTTTTTATGACCCCACAGAAATCTCACCCGGCAAGTAGATTCCGTGGATCTATAAAATTTCGTAAAATACGTACCTAATTAAATTTTTATAAATGTTTCCATCAAAGTTATTTTCTTCCGACGCAATATTGACCAAAGAGAATATAGAATATAGAGACATTGACAGTTTGGTGAGTTTCGGCGCTAGGTGGCAGAAAGTAGAACTAAATTGAAATGAACAGGCTAGGCAGGTAATTAAACGGCTAGGCAAGTAGTTAAACGTCATCGATCCAAGGCATTTGTCTGTTTGATTAAATGGGTGAATATCATTCAGGCCACTAGTTGAACGGCGCTGTTTAGTAAAGTGCCTAGGCTGTTACTTGAATGGCGAATTAAGCTAGTTGGCTGCGACAGATAGTTACATAATGTCGTAATAGACGAAGCTGTCACGATATGGTACGCGGTATCGAAATGTGTTTTGTATTTTATTACTTCGTGTACCGCCCAGATTAAATGAACCTCACTCTGTGCCAGATATTTTATAGGCTGGTGTCAAATATGCCTGGTTTTATTAATTATACCTCGATATGATTGTGGACAAAGAATATTATATTAAAATAATGGAACTCACCCTTATCCTGAAGTACTTATGAACGCCGCCGCAGCCCAGTAACGAATACAGCTGGCCTTATCTAGAAAACTGGCCAGGCTGCCACATAGTTACTCCGCTTTTGGGCTTTATGCGCACTGTATAAAGTCCAATTTAATTGGGCAAACTATTCGGCTTAGAATGTTTTCTCAAACAATGACCTTTCGTGATTCATTGTCGACAAAGAATACAATTATACTAGTATTTTTATTGCATAAAGTTTAATCAATAAAATATGATTTACGATTGCTGAACAAGAGTAATAGTGGTGAACTAAAAACTGACACCAAATACATTATTATCATCATATTATTATTCATTTCATTTCACGAATACGCGTGAATTACTTATTGTAAATTGACCCGTATGTCAGTGTCATAAGAGTTACAGCATGAGGCTTCGTGATATTAATAAACTACGTATCCATGTATTCCATTATTTGAAGACTTTGATTTTGATGGTAGAGCCCAAGCTATAGATAATTGACTACAGTTCCATTTGCGGATAATTTATTAACCCCCCACGAAAAAAGAGGGGTGTTATAAGTTTAACATATGTATTTGTGTATCTGTGTGCCTGTGTGCCTGTCTGTGGCATCGTAGCGCCCAAGCGGATTAAATGATTTTTTTTCTTTCCCCGGCAATAGTTTCAGCAACAATCCTTACATTTTTTAAACTTTTAATCGTACATTGCGCCTCTCGGACTCGCTTTAAATTAAAATAATCCCTGTGATTTATCGCAGTATCTCTTGAATAAAGGCATACCAACCACGTCTATTGAATCGTTGATGGCTCCGAAGTCAAGAATACTTTTTTACAAAACTTAACTTTGTAATTATACAACTATCAGCTTTCGAGGAAACTTGAAAAACAAGAGGTGTTATAGTAACAGCTGTTGACAGATTTAATAAGTCTACAAAACCTTCAGTACTTCAACTGTCCCACAAAGTCGATAGTTTTAGATTTACAACGTTAAGTTGCAAAAAATAGTATGCCCTTTCTGTTTCACCTAGTAAAAAGGGTGTAAGGGGCATCGTAATGAAAACTGATGCCATGGATTCACTTCATGATTCTGGACCCCCACAGTTGGAATTTTTAGTCGATATTTTCATGAATTCGGCTTACACTTTTCTGATTTTTTAAGTTGATGCGAGCATGAAATAATTATATATATTTACAAGTACAATATTTAAAAAAAAATCTTTCTGTTTTAAATTTAACTTACTAGCTGTGCCCCCCGATTTCGTCCGCGTAGTATTTAAAGTAACAAAAATTTCGGGATTATCGGGATAAAAAGTATCCTATATGTTAATCCCGGTTATAAACTATCTGTGTTCCAAATTTCATCCAAATCCGTTCAGTAGTTTTTGCGTGAAGAAGTAGCAAACATACATACATACATACATCCACACTCACAAACTTTCACATTTATAATATTAGTAGGATATTTTCATGAATTCAGCTTACATTTTTCTGATTTTTTTAGTTGATTTTAGCATGAAATAATTATACAAATTTATGTTAACGTGATTTTACACATATTTTTATTTTATTAAAGATTATTAGCAATGTGAGTGTATCACATTACTAGTATTTCCGTTAGGACCTCCAGCTAAGCTAATGCTTGAGTTAGGAGTGGGCCCACGTCAATAGTTTAATGGCCAGGATGGGGATCGAAACTGCAACCTCTCAGCTACGAGGGCGGCCCCTCTAACCACCAGCCTATCGACGCCTTCAATAAATAAATCAATAATTACTATTTTTGACATACAATGCGTAAATTAAAACGAGTATTTATAATGATTTCATGCTAAAGTCAATTAAAAGATACTTAAATGTTTTGGCTATAAACTGCGTTATGTGCACACGGGCCGTAAATCGCTACCTACAGTCAAGTCAAAGTCAAAATCAAAGCTTTTATTTTGTGCAGGCCTACGGCGGCACTTACAAATTGTAATTTTTTTTCTTATATCTACAACCGGATCAAACGGAAGATCCGGAAGAAACTCAGCGGACTGTGAGCGGGCAGCGTCGGCAGCGCTGTTCAAGGATTTATGTGGGCGTTTTTGGATTAGGCTCGCCACACACTCCCAACACTGTTATTTCTTTTAGCCACGGTCGATAACCATGGTGTTCCAATACCGCTCAATCATTAGCCCACCATAGCTTATTAAAACAAGTAATATATATTTATTATTGTTTATTCGATATTTGTAAATTTCACACAAATCTTATTTCTTTATTTACTATTTACAGCAATTACAACGCACAATCTAAAAATTATCTACCGTGTACGAATTAATTAAACTACATTTTGATCGAGATATTTGGTAACTTGGGACACGGACAGCTGCACCTGCTCTGCTGGTCTGCTGTTCATCTCCTGTGTGAGGAGCTTGTTGTGCTCCGGAGGGGCTGACACCACTCTCGTCAGGTGTACCGGCCGCGGATTCAGGCACACGTGTACTTGGAGACATGACGTTATTATAATGACATGTCTCCAAGTACACCTATCTCAGTACTCCCAGCAGTATTCCAGTCACAATTATTATCATCTTTGGCTTTAAAGTATAAAATCATCTTCGCTTGGCGCAGTGGATCGAGCGTAGGCCGCTCGGCTCACTGCACACGGTGGTTGCGGGCTCGACTCTCGCCGAGGCATATTCGGAAATGGCCTTTTCGTAATTTGCTTCGGTCTTGGAGTCACTGGGATCGCTCCCAGTCCGTTGTACGGTACACATAGTACAAGCTTTGCTTAGTTTGAGGCCGTACAGGACCTATACCTTATTAGCTACTTAAAACGCAATAGAAAAGCAAACGCGAGCGTTCAAACTTGAATCAGCTTTCAAACGCTCGCGTTTGCTTTTCTATTTCGTTCTAAGTAGCTTACGTGGTAAGGGCCCAGTTGGTGTGGCAGTCTGGCGATGTTATTATTATAATTATTCTATTTATTATTTATTCAGATTAGTTCTCTGTTATCAGTGGTTGCAGCCTTAATCAACAACCACAATCCTTACGATTACAAAAATTCAATTCGTGCATTGTAATACATCTCTGTCTCGCTTCAAATAGTAATAATTCCGTGATTTATCGCGATATATCAGATTGTTGTCTCCGTCGAACCAGGGTGTACCAATCTCGTGTATCGAAACGTTGAGGACACCGAACTCTATTAGCTTGCCATTTGTCGCTCTATATAGAGCTTGTGTCGCCGGATTGATGAACACGGCTCTCCTGTCCCCGTCGAGAGTCATAAGGTAACTAGAATCACAGTATATAGTCTCATCAACAAATCCTTTACTCAATCTCCTAACAACGAGCCTAGGTCTATCTATAATATGAGTAAAGAAATATATATCATCCTCTCTATGGACTATGAAGTTATAGACTCTATATCTCTCTGTCCCAGCCACAACTCGTGACTCTCCGTCCTCAAAAGTGTAGACGCCTCTGTCAAACCACTTCGAATAGTACAGTTTATCTTTGAATGCGAGATCGAACAAAACACCACGAATTAGTAATTCCTTTGTATTGTTAATAAGGTCCATTTTAAAGAGACTTCGCGAACCTAGACCATTAATCAAACCATAAATATCGCCAGTATTTTGGTCCACAGCAATCCTTCCTATGTCCCATTTGTTGTTCGTATCGTTGCATATTTCGGTGGCTAAATGACATTTAATCAATGTCCCTTTTTCGTCAACATAATACGATGTGTTCGTGTATCTATCGATGCCTATAGACCGCTCCCTGGCTCCGAGCAAGCGGTGCTTGCGGTAACACTGGCCATCTATGCAGGCGTCACACTCGGAGCACGCAGCGCCGACGAGCGCCGCCGCCACGCACAGCACGAGACACGCCCTCATCCTGCAACTGAAACGCAACGACCAGAAATTGCTTTTGTAATATTCAAAATTTAAAAAATCCATTCAAATCGTTTATTTTGTTTAGGCCTACGGGGGACACTTACAAATTGTCAATTTTACATATTTTTCTTATATCTACAACCGGATCGGATATAATAGGAAATTTAAAAAATTGCAGTGACTGCATCGGGCCGTCAGTACAATGTTGCTGTTCCTGAGAATGCACACCATCTTTTCAGTCATTAAAAAGTGTAACCATTGAGTTTCTCGCCGGCTCTTCTCAGTAGAAGCGGCATTCCGAGCCGGCGGTAGATTCTAACTATTCATAGATTCTTTGTTGGCTTACATGCATATAAATAATCTGATTTGATTTGATTTTCATGAACGGTAACTTAACCTCTCACAAAATATCGGTGTTAAGTAGCTGTCCCCTCCTCCCTCCTTCCTCTATACCACTCCCCTTCAGGGCCCTAACCACGCTAGCTACTCAAATCGTAATTGAAAAGCAAACGCTCGCGATTACGTTCCAAACGCTCCGCTTTTGCCGATTTGCTGACACGAGCTTCACGATTTCTACTGACATTGATATGGTGTGGTGTCCGCAAAACGTCAAAATCGGAGCGTTTGAAACGTAATCGCGAGCGTTTGCTTTTCTATTACGATTTGAGTAGCTAGCGTGGTTAGGGCCCTGGTCGGCAACATGCGAGTGATGCCTTTGTATTTCAAGCACTTATAGGCTACGGTAACTGCTTAATACCAGGCAGACTAAACGCTCGTTTGCCAACTTTGTTATTGTAACAAAAACCGACAGCCCTTCTGCGGTCTGGCTGGCTTTCAAGTCAGTTCCAATCCACATGATAAGAAACTCGAGATTGTATTAGAAGCTTACCGTGTGCCGGCGGCGCGTGCGCAGGCCGGCTTCATTAG
This sequence comes from Notodonta ziczac, assembly GCA_918843915.1. NCBI lineage: Eukaryota > Metazoa > Arthropoda > Insecta > Lepidoptera > Notodontidae > Notodonta > Notodonta ziczac. Next base: position 4,019,691 of record OU974064.1, read on the forward strand.
CCTTATCTGCACAGCGGGCTGTGACCGCCGCTTATCGCTACAGTGCCGGGAGTTTTCAAGGATAACTTTTTTTATACCAAAATATCACTAACACTATTTAATTCACTATAACGCAATAACCGCTGGATAGGTGTAACTAAACAGTTTATTTTGATTCTTACACAGGGTGTAAAGGATATGATGATGTTAACAAGCGTATACATAGTGTAAGAGGCGCCGTAACGAAAACTGATAACATGGACTCAACTCGTGATTCTGGACCTTCCAAAATTGAGATTTTCCGTCGATGTTTTCGTGAATTATGATGAAATTTTTCAGCCTATTCAAATTGATTACAGCATGAAATCATTATGTAAATATATCACAAGTGATTTCACATAAATAAATCAATAATTACTATTTTAGTCATACACTGCAATATAAATTAAGAATCAATTCGCCCCAGCGCGCATTTCTTGTTGAGATCGATTTTAAAATGCTGATGAATTTTTTGTCGATAAATGCATGAGTTTATCGACGAAAAATTCCAACTCCAAGAATCAAGAGTTGAATCCATGGTATCAGGTTTCGTTACGATGCCCCTTACACTCTGAATTTTGTCAGATAAAGTGTCGTTATCGTTAACGACGCGGTATTAAAACTAGCGGACTGTAAACACTTAATTGTAATAATTTAAAGAATTTACACATGTATCATGAATAGAATGTTATTTTTATGTTACGGGCGAACACGTGCTTACGTTAAAGGGCGTAAGAGTTGACTGGCACGACGAGTGACCGCTTCAATGAACGGACGACTCCTCCCACGCCCTTCCTCTCAGTCCCCGATACCATGTGTTAGTGTGACATCACGTGTTTTATTATGACCGCGTTTTTACGAGAATTATGTTGTGAACCCATACAGCGCCCTTGGCGGCGAGTTACTGAATGATGTACTTACGCATTTTTTAGAATTATAATAGAATACTTTGTAAAAATGATAGAAAAACACTATAGGAGGTGTCGAAATAAAAAAGCAAAAAAATACAAAAATATGAAATCCAAAATACATTTTATTTTAATTTTCAATCCTAATTCAGGTTCTATCAAAATTAATTCAACTTTTTTTTTATTTATTTCTGCCAATACCAAATAAAATTTCGAGAGCAACCAACAATGTACATACATAGAATATCTTTTTCACAATTAAAATTTCAATAAAAATCATATTTGCACCCACTTCACCGCAAAAACAATTTTTGAAACGCGTTCTATATAAAAACGGCGAGCGTAAAAAAATTACAACCGGATATCAATTTTGAACAGGAAGCAAATTCTTTAAACAAATGTACATTTTCGAAACGGCGTTCAACTATTTTCTTTCACCACACATTAATAACACGGGCACGGCGGGGGGGGACAAGGCGGGGGGCAGGGTTGGGGAAGGGGTTCCGGCAACGGGGGAGAGGGACACGGCGAGGGGGGATACTGACAAGGCGTGTAGACGGTTGCCGGGCCGGTGCAGGGCGGGCAGGGCTGGCCCATGGCTATAGAGGGGGCCGCGATGACGGGTTGTCCTTGATCTCCGATGCAAATGGTGCTGCCATCGCAGGCGCGGAAGCACCGCCAGGGGGCGGCAGCCGCGCAGCTTATAAGCGCTAGAAGTGATAACGAAATATGTTGTTGTTGATCTAAAATGTACTCGCGGTTCCGTGAGGATGTTGAGCTTTCGTGACCTATGTGCGAATCATCCTACTAATATTATAAATGTGAAAGTTTGTGAGTGTGGATGTACGTATGTATGTTTGTTACTCCTTCACGCAAAAACTACTGAACGGATTTGGATGAAATTTGGAACACAGATAGTTTATAACCGGGATTAACATATAGGATACTTTTTATCCCGATAACCCCGAAATTTTTGTTACGTTAAATACTACGCGGACGAAGTCCGTGGACACAGCTAGTACTTACAATATGATTATCAGTCGCTTGCGGTGAAGGAAAACGTCTTGAGGAAACCTGCATGGCTTAGAAATGTTAAAAATGTTCTAAAGACATGTGAAATCCGCCAATCCGTCCGGGCCAGCGTGGTGGATTACGGCTTGAATCTCCGTTGTATTGGGGGGAGACCCGTGCCCCCAGAAGAGGGAGGTTAAAAGGGGTAAATTAGAAATTACATAAATAAATAATTTAGCCCTATTAGACGTCCCACTCCTGGGCACGGGCCTCCCCTCACTACGAGGGGGATTCAGGCCGTATAATCCACCACGCTGGCCCAGTGCGGATTAGCGAATTTCACATGTCTTACGAAAATTTGTTACTATTTCTAAGACATGCAAGTTTCATCACCTCTGTTTTCCTTCACAGTAAGAGAGTGATGATCACATTTAAATTTTTATTCGCACAGATTTCGAAAAACCCAGAGGTGCGAGCCGGGCTTTGAAAATCAATTGCAGTGCGTTACTCTTGCATAAACGCGAAAATGGCTTGCTCATTTGTTATATTTTTTGTTTTGTTCGCCTCAATAAACACAGATGTGGAAAAAGTTTAGGAAATACTTACTTAACAAATAGAGAAAAATCTAAGAAAATGTAGACGGTATGAAAGCCGCCGAATTAGTAAGTTATGAATAAAAATATATTTACCAAGAACCAGAATCGCTTGGAAGCCCATTTTGCTGTCAGTAAACCCAATTTTCTTCAAATAGCTTATATACTAACCAGTATATAAGGCTATTTACTGTACGATCCATCAAGTGTAAGCTATGAAAGTAAATGTTTATAAAACTTTTCTTTATCTATGTCAACAAAGATTATCACTTGCTAAACGGTGTTGAAACTCTTTTTTAACCCCCGAAGTTTTTTTAAATTGTGCATCTGTTGTTTGTCTGTGGCATCGTAGCGTCAAAGTTTATAATATTATTAATGCGAAAGTAACTCTGTCTGTCTGTCCGCTTTCACGCCAAAACTACTGAACCGATTTATTCTAGAGCCTGAGAAAGGACATATGCTACTTTTTAATGCGAAAAAAGGGAGATGAAAACTTGTATGGAAGTATCGTCAGTCTTAGAGCTAGAACTTGAGACTTATTTTTGAGGCTGTAGATTCGATATAAATAAATAAAGTTTGTACGGAAATATGGAAGGTTTATGTGAATTTTGTATAAGTTTGCGAAGACACAATTCCACGCGGACGAAGTCGCGGGCACAGCTAGTAATGTATAAATTCAAACAATTAATGTATAAATGATTGCTAATCAAACGATTCCTTATACAGATTATAATGAATGTAAATAATTACATTGAGATTTTTTGTATAAAAGATGGCAACATTGACGTTTTTTCACACAAAGTTGTCAATATGGGGCGACTTACGGCATTGGGTATTATAGGTAAGGGAACATTTTATACTAAACTAAACTAAATTATAAGGTGCTTCCAGATTAGTTTTTTAGACAACAACAAAAGGCTTGTATAATATGAACGCAAGCCAACTGACGATCAAAAACTTTTTTTTACAAAATGTCAAAAGCCAAGCCCTCTGAGTTCCTTGCGGGATCTCCTCAGTCGAGGTCGCGTTCCGATCCGGTTGTAGATATGAGAAAAATATCTAAAAAATAAAGCTTTAAGTGTACCCCTAAACAAAACAAACGCTTTGATATAATTCGTGTAATTTCGTAGTCAGATTATAGTTTTTAAACGTTTTACTTGTTATACTTATTTATCTAACTAGCTGAGCCCGCGACTTCGTCCGCGTGGAACTTAACAAAAAATCCCGCTCCCGCGTTCTGAGCCCGCGCGGCTGGACGCATTTTATACTGTTTTTCTAAAATAAAAGTAGCCTAAGTTACTCCTTATAACATCAGCTATCTGCTAGTGAAAGTCCTGTCAAAATCGGTCCAGCCGTTTCGGAGATTACCCGGAACAAACATACAGACAGACAGACAGACAAAACATTTTTAAATCGCGTTTTTGAAAAGGTATATTGCAAACAGACACTCCAATTTTATTTATTTGTATAGATTTATGAATCCTATCCCCCACAGCGCTAGTAGCATCGGCGGCAGCGGCCCCCGCGCCGCAGTACTGCCCCTGCCAGCCCCCGCCGTGCCTGCCACCGTGTCCCCCACCGCCACCGCCATGCCCGCCACCGGAGCCGGTCCCAGTTCCCAGCGATTACAACACTAGACCACCCAGTAAGCGGCTAGTATAAACCTTTTTTCATTACTCATACTCTGAAAGTAGGTCTGAAGTTGCCTGAGGAGCGGGTTGAAAGTAATACTTTTCCGGCCCGGGAGAATCGCTTTCAACTGACAGCTGTCAAATTATAAAAAAAACTAGTTCGATTTTCACATTTCTATGGAATGTTCAAACTTTTTCTACAGTCACTCAATAATTATAGCACGATGTAAATAACATAAAGTTAAGTATGAATTAAAGAATATATATTTTTAAATGACTTAATTATAATTTAGTTTCAACAATTTCTTTAAAATAACATAGATTTGGACAAAATATTTAAAGATGAAAATGAAAAATAATGGCTAAATAATGAAGTTGGCCGGCCAACGAAAAAAAAACAAAATAGGCGGCAATCCGATCTTTAATATTTTTTTTCGAGTTGTAGAGTATTGTTCATACTTCATTGTATTATTTCTTTAGCCAATTCCTGTTTTTATTTTTACTTTCCTTGTATTCGTAATGCAAAGCACAGTGTTTACCTCGGGTGAAAGACTTATTTTTAAAATAAGTCACTTTCACCACTCGTGTAACAATGTACTATTGTGTTTTGGGTGCCCAACGACTTATTCCGGGCGAGCTGGTGGGTTTTAATGAAAACTACTACAAAATGCCAAAGAGTACTTGACGCCAATCTGCGTGAGAATGGTACTACATCAACGATTGGCTAAAATTTGGCTCTGCCATAATTGTTTTTTTTATATTTCACACATGGTGAGCCCGCGACTTCGTCCGCGTGGAATTTAACTTAACAAAAACGCCCGCTCCCGCGTTCTGAGCCCGCGCGGCAGGACCCATTTTTGAATATTTGGTTTTTCTAAAATAAAAGTCGTCGAAGTTACTCCCTATAACATCAGCTATCTGCCAGTGAAAGTCCCGTCAAAATCGGTCCAGCCGTTTCGGAGATTACCTGGAACAAACACACAGACAGACAGACAGACAAAAAAAATTTAAATCGCGTTTTTGCTATAGGTGTCGTATGTACTTTCATATTCATTTAGTGAAACGGTGTTAATTTGATATTACAAACAGACACTCCAATTTTATTTATTTGTATAGATTACTACATAGTATAAAACAAGTCGCTTCCTACTGTCTGTCTGTCCCTATGTATGCTTAGATCTTTAAAACTACGTAACGGATTTTGGTGCGGATTTTTTAAATAGATAGAGTGATTCTAGAGGAAGGTGTATATGTATAATACATGCATAATATAGTAGAGAAATACTGATAAAAAATACCCGTGCGAAGCTAGTTTAAATATAACAAAGAGATTTTAATAGCATTGTACTATTATTCCCTTTAGCCCCTCCAGCTAAGCTAACGCTTGTGTCAGGAGTAGGGTCACGTCAATAGTTTTGTGGCCAGGATGGCGATCGAACCCGGAACCTTTCAGCTATGAGAGCTGCTCAGAGGAGCCCAGGGGCCTGAAAGGTTCCGGGTCAATAGCGGAAATGGCCTAGTAGTTACAGAACAACTTTTCAAAAAACATATTTCTTCCAGCGCCATGCGGAGACGGGCCCATCAAGGTGATGATGCAGAAGAACTGCATGCTGGAGCGCCTGCGATCTCTGGGCTTCCAGGAGATCGCCGTCCCCGGCGGCACCTTCTACATCAGCCCCTCCCCTGACGTCATAATAACACCCCCTCCGATTCTGGTCCGCCCGCACCAAGTCGCGCCGATTACACCCCCTTCGATCACCGTCCAACCCCCCCCGATCGAGCCGATCACCCCTCGTCCGTTCATCGTGAGACCCCCGCCGCTGCCGCCGATAACGCCGCCGCCGGTGCTCGCGCGGCCCGCGCCGCTATCGCCGATCCAGCCGCCCGCTATCGTCGTACGTCCCCCGAAACCGAGTCCGATCCAACCAGCCCCTATCAGCGTCTGTCAGCCACGATTATCCCCAATAACTCCCCCACAGATTGTGGTTAGGCAGTCGAGACCACAGTGCATTCAGCCTCCCACAATTTGCGTGTCGTCCTCGTCGTGGCAACGTGGGGGCAGGGTGCCGGACCAGGGTCAGGCACCGCCACCCTCGTCTCCCAGCGAGCAAGGTCCGCCACCAAACCCATGTCCGTGCTCCTGCATCGACCCTGAACCGATGCCGTGTTCATAAAACAATGATGGATTTTTGAAACTTATTTTTAGAGGGTATGATTAGGGACGTTTAAATTTTTTAAGTGGAAGCAACAGTCTTTAATCCTTATTGCATAAGCTAGTGGCAAACTTTAGTGTTGGAGTTTTGAGCCACTCGAAGGCCTCAGAGGGAAGGACTTAATCGCGTAGCGGCTTCATCGCCTCGGTCACTCAATCGCTTGAGCGTCTCAATCACATAAGTGACTTGCTTAAACGGGGTGGCGTTCTTATGTAAGCGATAAAGCTGTCGCATGAGCGATGAGCAAGCTTGGTGAATAAATTTTAAAAAATAAGTTCCATTAAACTATATTTCTTAAGTAATAAAAGATCTCTTTATGACCTACCTATTATAAAACCGACTACAGGCTGTGTACATTGGTATTTGTGATGTTATTTTAGTTATTATGTTACCCGTACGTATTTTTATATGTGTTGAGTATTTGCAAATGTATCCTCTCTATATTTATGTATCTGAGTTTATATGAAGAAAATATACTAATGATGAAGAATTTTTAGCTTTTTTCCTATTTCACCACTAATATTGCCAGACTGACACACCAACTCTATGGTCCTAAACTAAGCAACTCTTTTATCACAAAGCTTGATCCCAGTGTAACGTGTTTTCCTACCTTTACACAGTTACACACCAGCAGCTCAGTCAGCAGTTTACATGTGTGCAGGGTATGTACTTGAAGTACTACAAAAGAAACAGCAGGGTTCCCGAGTCCAAGTATTTATTATGTTTCCATTCGTTAATGCAGCCACATCATCATGATTACTCTTAGGTACAATCTTCACAAACCTTCAGGGTCACTTCGTACGCATCAGCGCCAGCTGCGCATATTGGCAATATGAACGCTGAGGTATGTCCTGTTTGGTTAAGTACCTGTCTGATATGCGTCACATGGTATGCCTGATGAACTCGGGATTTTACATCATATTATATTATGATTAAGTTTTTTATGTTTAGTTTATGTATAACTATAAGTATAACGAACGACCCCTGTTAACAAAGAAATAAATTTTCATTAGAGACCGCGTGGATGTTTTATTTGACAATACTAAAATTTGATTATTTTAATTTAAATTTCAATACTCACATTTTAGATGGGTTGGGAGGTCGTAATAATTTCATTTTGTTACGCCTTATTATTATTAATAAGATATTTAATTAGAAAAATTTGTGTACGTCCGTCCTCCACGTCACACAATCCAAAAAGGAAGAACGCTAATTAGTTGCCACAGTCTAACTATCAAAATTACGTTAAGAAACCACAGTCTAGCGAAGATGTGCATCTATTATTTATATATATGTCTTTTATATTTTTTGATGTATGATAAGTTATATTTAATATAATATACTGTAGTTCTTAATATGTTTTTATTTAACGATTTAATGAGTAAACATAATCTCAAATTCTACGTTAATATACTGCCATCTAGTTATCCATACTTGAACTCTTTACGAAATCCAATTACTTTTATGTCTCTGAGTACTAGTGCATGAGGTATTAGTTCCTAAAATATATTCCAGAGGGAGCTTTTATCAATTAATTTATACACATATTTATTTATCACTAACTTGTCAAATTTATTTGTTACAATACACCCTACCTCGGTCAAAAAAAATGTTTTCAGTAATGAAAATATTTTTTTTTTTAACAGGTTTAGAAATTAAAACGGAGAAAAAATACCTTTCAAACATAATTTTACCTAAAGAAAAATTAGAAGAAGTATGTTGTTATAACTAAGTAGATGAATTAAATTAAATTAATGTTATATTAAGTCTCACAAAGAGTAGTTACTAATTTGAGTAATATTATTGTAAGTAACTAGTCAATGTAGTTTTTTCAGTTAAGTTTTAAATCAAAGTTTTAAATCAAAGTTTTAATAACCTAATAGTGCAATTATTATAGTATAGTATGTACAGCTACTAGACACTAACGAATAACAATAGGCACTCCAATTGTTAAGGAATTTAAGTATTAAAAGATTTTAAAGACTCAGACATTCATGACTCAAGTTTATAATTTAAGTTTTGAGTAGAATCATCTAAGGATTCTAAAATTAGGTACAAACATGAAGTTAGCATTAAGTCATAGCAATTAAATACCTACGAAATAAGCAACTGTTATAAATGTTTGATTTCAAGTTTTAAGTCGTATAACATTTAACCAATATATAAATATGGAATGTATATACTACGAGTTTATTTTAAGTTTAGAGTAGAATCATTTAAGAATTCTAGAATTAGGTACAAACATGTAGCTAGCATTAAGTAATGGCAATTAAATATCCAAGAACTAAGCAACTACGAAAATGTTTGACATCAAGGCCCAAATCGTATAACATTAAACCAATAGAATAATATGGAATGTATATACTATGGATTTGTATTAAATATATTTTAAATTCATGACAGACTGCGTCTAATATCACCATGCCAGCATTCATTACATTCCTTTCATTCCTCCACATTCATTCATAATGCATCCTTGCTTATTCATTTTATTTTTATCGATAATTTGGAAAAATCTATCACCCTATTCTCATTTACATGTTCTTACATACTTACCTAACACAGTTCATATTTATGACTGAAAGTCTTCATGTTTTAATATATCTTTAATATGAAATTTTCCTAAATCTTTCCCATGAATGTCCTTCAAGCCATAAACTACTGGTGAATATTTAATAGACACTATACAACGTTGAAATCTGGGAGCTAATTTAGAAGTGAAATATTTACTAGCGTCCGATATTGGAAAAGTACGCTTGTAAACAATTTGACCTACTTTAAATTCTAAAGGTCTTTTTCTAAAGTCATAATGTTTCTTATTTTTGTCATGTACTATTTTTAAATTGTTACTGACATTTTTAAAAATATTTTTAAGTTCTTTTAAATTTTCACCATGTATCCTAGGATCATCTGTGGAGACAGAGGAATACGGAATTGGTTCGTTTGTATGATTGTACAAATTTCCATCGGTATACATTTCACGCCCATGGACAAGAAAGTATGGGGAAAATTTTGTGGATTCATTTACTGATGTATTAAGTGCACATTGTATTTCATTTAAATACTCATCCCATTGCCTATGGTTATTTTTAACGTAGGCAGAGATAGCATACAAAACATTCCTAATCGCTCTTTCCGCTTGATTAACTTGTGGATGATACCTAGGGTTGTAATAAATGTTGGGAACATTAAATTTAAACATCAAGTCTCTAAATTGTTTACTAATGAACTGAGGACCATTGTCTACGTACACAAACTTTGGAATACCATGCACCACGAAAACTTTTTCTTCAATAATTTTTGAAATTGCACTGCCTGTTGCGTTCCGTATAGGAAACAACATAACATATTTGCTAAAGTAATCTGAGCATACTAGTAAATTAGTGTTTCGCTTCGTAGATACAGGAAAAGGTCCTAATAAATCAAAACAAATCGCTTCAAACGGTTTGTTTACTTGTTTGGGACTGCCCATTAATCCAGGTCGAGAAGTGTTAACCGGTTTATATTCTTTACATACTTGACAATTATTAACATAGTCTTTGACATCCTTATACATCTTTTTCCAAAAATAATGTAATGCCAATCGCTTATGCGTTTTAAATATTCCAGAGTGAGCGCCAGTGGGTATGTCATGAAATTGTTTTAGTAGAATACCCACATCATCTTTTGGTATTACCTGTTTCCATGTAAATTGAGAAGTTAAGTTATATTTATTTTTGGAATGTCGAAATAATTTATTATCCTTAATTAAATAGTTTGGAAACTTATGAGGAAATTCTTGACAATCCTTTAACATTTTTAAATACCATTTGTCATTTAAATTTTGCGAAATGTCAATTGATTCAATTTTTATTCTTGACAACGCATCCGGTATAACGTTATCTTTACCCTTCCTATGGACAATATTAAAATCAAACTGACTCAGTCTAATACTCCAACGCGCTAAGCGTCCAGTTGGGTTATTTAATTTATGAAACCACTGCAAAGATGCATGATCAGTAATTATACTACATTTTTGCCCTTCGACATACATTCGAAATTGTTCTAATGCAAATAATACAGCTAGTAACTCGCGTTCGGTAGTTGTATAATTAATTTCATGTTTGTTAAGTAGCCTACTGCAGTAAGCTATTGGATGGTCGAGATTATCATATGTTTGCGTTAAGACGGCACCTACTGCATATGATGACGCATCCGTGTGTATTGAAAACGGTAAGTTAAAGTCTGGACATTTAAGAATAGGGGCCGATACCAAGCTATATTTTAAGTTATTGAAAGCTTCGTCAGCCTCTGGCGTCCATTCAAAATTAATATTTTTACAAGTGAGTTTACAAAGTGGTCTACTAACTTTTGAAAAATCCTGTACGAATCGGCGATACCACCCTGCCATACCTATAAACCTTTTAACATCTTTTGGTGAAGTAGGTGTAGGATAATTTAATATAACCTCAATCTTCGCCGGATCTGTGTGTAGACCATTTTTGTCAACCATGTAGCCAAGATATCTAAGTTCTTTTCTACAGAATTTAGATTTTTTCATATTAATACTTAATTTTGCATCTAGTAAACGTTTATGTACTTTTTCTAAAAGTTCTACATGTTTATCAAAAGTGTTCGAAACACAAATTATATCGTCTTGAAAACAAAATACTTTATTGTCAAATTCAGGGCCAAATAACCTATCCATCAGCCTTTGCATTGTTGCAGACGCGCCCACTAAACCAAAGCTCATCACAACAAAGTGATAAAGTCCTCTACGTGGTACAGTAAACGCAGTTTTTTCCGCTGATGCCTTACTATCATACTCAATTTGCCAATAAGCAGCACTAAGATCAATAGAACTTAAGTATCTCGCATCTCTAAGATTATCCAATATTTGGTTAATATAAGGTAATGGGTAAGCATCTGCTTTAGATACTGAATTAAGTTTACGACAATCTAAACACAGCCTTAAGTCGCCATTTGGTTTAGTCACCATAACCACTGGAGAATTCCATGGTGAGTTTGAGGATTCTACTACCCCCAATTTTAACATCCTATCTAATTCTTTTTCCAATTCTATCTGTTTACTAGGTGATAAAGGATAATATCTTTGTTTAATTGGTAAGCTATCACCAGTGTCGATTTTATGGGTAATTAATTTAGTTCGACCCAAACCAACTTTCTCAGTATTTATTACTTCAAACTTTTGTATGATTTTGCTCATTATTAATTGTTGTTCATTAGTTAATGAGTCAAAATCTTCTAAACCTTTATTAATCAAAATAGAATTAATGCAATTATGCTCATTAATAGGCAAATTAAAGAAGTTACTTTTTATTATCTTTTCAGATGTTACAAAGAAACTTTTACAGAAATTCATACCAAAAATTACCGATGCTACTATTTCAGGTACAACAAAGAATTTAACAGTTTTTATTTGATTTAGATAATTAATTGGTAGCTGCATATAACCTAAACATTCAATTGCAGTTCCATCAGCTGTTCGTACGCATTGACTTTCGGGTAGTTTGTTCAATTTAAAGCCGTATTCCGTGAATAATTTATGAGAATGTTTTCCTAATACTGAACAAACCGCTCCTGTGTCTAGCAAACCATAAACCTTTAAGTCCAAAATATTTACCATAATGTGTGGCCTAATGTCACCATTATTTTTAGCGAAAAGAGTCTCCTCTCTATTGTCTGGCGAACAAGATGTTGTATTATATATTACATCGTTATTGAGACTCTTAATAATTAGTTTTTTGAACAATGTGGACAATTATTTTTATTATATCCTTTTGTACCACATGTAAAGCATACCAATTCTTTTGAAATAGTACATCTATTTGTAAAATGATCAGTTTTATTGCATCTGAAACATTTTCTACTATTATTAGAAATTGCGGGTGTATTAATAGAAGTTATATGTTTCTTATTACTAGTACTTTGATTAAGTTTGAGATTTTTAAGGTTAGGTTCAACAAACTGTTGAGACCTAGCACGCGCAAGTTCTAACTTTTTACCATAATATTGTAAATCATTAATGGAATTAATGTCAAGTAATGCCATCTCTTTCATTTATTCTGGTCTAATATTATGCATTAAAATATCTAACTGATCCTTATCCGGTAATGACGTTGTGAGTCGCGTGAACATACCCTGCATTATTGAAAGATAAGCAACTATGGTCTCATCCTTAGCTTGTGTACGTAAACGAATCTCTCGCATTAACTTGTAGTCTAAGTCCGAAAGGTCAAAGTCCTCTCGCAATCTAGTAAGTAAGTTTTCATACGAGGTGAACGATGTTTTGTTCGATCTAAACCAGTATAAAGCAGAGTTCTCTAATAGATCAGAGAAAGCAATTAAAGCGTGGTTCTTATCAATGCGTCTAGCCTGCCTAAGTTCCTCAAGCCGTTCTATAAATATCCTAACGCATGTAGTACCGTCATATTTTAGGTTAAGTGAACAAAGGTTTCTATTTTGTTCTTTAACATAAACTATTTGACTTTTCTCCTGTACATTTGTTTGTGGAGATGATTCCGGGGGTGACTGAAAGTCCTCCTCATCTGAATCTTCTTGTGTCAAAGTTATTAGATTAATAAGTTTAGTTTTTAGTTCAAGTGACTCTTTTGATTGTTTAGCCAAACGAGCCAGTCTATGAATGTAGTATTGAGCACGAGCCAATATACTTTTTAATGTTAAGTCTCCTGGGATCAGTTTACCATGTGACGCAATCAGTTCAGTTACAGGTTCCAAACAAAGACATACCTCATCAGCTGGAGTCGGCGGTTGATAGTCCTCTGGCCTGACAGTGCCTTGCCGTATCAGCCTGCACAGCTGGCGGTAACGCTTACGCAGAACATCCCTGGTTGCTTTGTCGTCAACTGAAACACCATGATATTTAAGTTCATATACAAGTTCCTCCTTACGGAGACAATCTATCCAAGTGATTCTATCCATATTTAGTATGTTAAATGATGGTATACAATCATAAGAGTTAGTACATATACTATATTATTTGTAAAGTTAATTACATTAAGTTTAATTAAGTTTAATGATTAGTTAAGTACATTAGAATTACAGTTTCTTATTCAATTAAGATAACCTACTAAATTAGAGTTTGAATTAGTTACTATACAATGAGATATTACTATTTGTATTCTTTTGCACAAATAGTAATGACCTACTTAAGAAACTATTAACTATTTTAAATTATACAGAGTAAATGCTTAATTACTAGCACTGTAACAAGCTTCAATTAAGTTTTTCTTGTAGTATTCTCCAAGCATCACGTTGGGCGATCAATTGTAACGTGTTTTCCTACCTTTACACAGTTACACACCAGCAGCTCAGTCAGCAGTTTACATGTGTGCAGGGTATGTACTTGAAGTACTACAAAAGAAACAGCAGGGTTCCCGAGTCCAAGTATTTATTATGTTTCCATTCGTTAATGCAGCCACATCATCATGATTACTCTTAGGTACAATCTTCACAAACCTTCAGGGTCACTTCGTACGCATCAGCGCCAGCTGCGCATATTGGCAATATGAACGCTGAGGTATGTCCTGTTTGGTTAAGTACCTGTCTGATATGCGTCACATGGTATGCCTGATGAACTCGGGATTTTACATCATATTATATTATGATTAAGTTTTTTATGTTTAGTTTATGTATAACTATAAGTATAACGAACGACCCCTGTTAACAAAGAAATAAATTTTCATTAGAGACCGCGTGGATGTTTTATTTGACAATACTAAAATTTGATTATTTTAATTTAAATTTCAATACTCACATTTTAGATGGGTCGGGAGGTCGTAATAATTTCATTTTGTTACGCCTTATTATTATTAATAAGATATTTAATTAGAAAAATTTGTGTACGTCCGTCCTCCACGTCACACAATCCAAAAAGGAAGAACGCTAATTAGTTGCCACAGTCTAACTATCAAAATTACGTTAAGAAACCACAGTCTAGCGAAGATGTGCATCTATTATTTATATATATGTCTTTTATATTTTTTGATGTATGATAAGTTATATTTAATATAATATACTGTAGTTCTTAATGTGTTTTTATTTAACGATTTAATGAGTAAACATAATCTCAAATTCTACGTTAATATACTGCCATCTAGTTATCCATACTTGAACTCTTTACGAAATCCAATTACTTTTATGTCTCTGAGTACTAGTGCATGAGGTATTAGTTCCTAAAATATATTCCAGAGGGAGCTTTTATCAATTAATTTATACACATATTTATTTATCACTAACTTGTCAAATTTATTTGTTACACCAGTGACACCCAGACATGGTCAAACTACGAAAGGGCCATTTCTGAAATTTGCCGGTGGGAATCGAGCCCCGAACCACCATGTGCAGCTAGCCGAGCGTCCTACTCTCGATCCACTGCGCCAAGCAGTCGTCATACTTGCGATTAAAATATGTAAATTGACAATTTGTAAGTGCCGCCGTAGGCCTAAACAAAATAAATGATTTGAATTTGAATTTGAATTAAACTAAATGGGCGCGTCTTAGACTTGAGATTGATTGATTAATGCAGTCCATCGGAGTATGTCAGGAGTCCAAGATTCTACTCAATTAATACGCTTTCTGTTGGTTGATGAATTAATGCACAAGTCTAAACCTTCATACATTATGGAAACCACACAAACACAATGCTTGTGAGAACAAAATTGTCTTAGCGACATCTATTGAGTCAATAATAAACTATAGGTTCTCAGGTCAAATATTTGAAACAGAAACTACTCTAAACATAATAGAACTTACGTTGTATAACTTGAATGGTGTAAACCCGGCCTATGTTAGTAAGTAAAAGAAGAATCTTCACGTATATGCTAAGCTCTAACGAACTGTTTGTCTACGTGACCTGGGTAGAAACTCAGACGAAAAAAATTACGTCGACGGAGCGCGTAGAAATAGTGTGTGAAGCCGGCACAAGTAATATAAAATAGCATTCAAATCGATCTCAAAAGAGAGAAATAGAGAGAGTACGCTTTTGACATGTCACTTTGTACTGGTATGACATAATAATAATAATAATAATTTTATTTTTCTCAAAACAATGGTATAAAAAGGTCTTACGTAGTTAATGAAGTTCAACATGTTTTTGTCGTACTAGAAGACATGCAAAATGTGTTATAATTACATCATAAGTTACATTATCAACATTTGTCATTCATGAAATCAATGACACTATAATAACATTTATTCACCAGTAACCTTTTCAATTTCGATTTCAATAATGCATTGTTTGTATTTAGTTCCTTTATGTATTTTGGAACTTTATTATATATCATGGGAGCTCTACATTTATAATGCTGTTATGCAATAATGCTGTTTTGGCAGGGTGCACACAAAGTCTTTCTTTAACACGTCTCATGACATAAGAATGACATTTCCAAGATCACTCTCAGACTTAATATCAATCTCATACTAGCCACAAATAATAAAAACTAAGTATATTATTTTCAGATTGACCTTTGTTTCGTCTAAGTTAGTGTGTAAATAATTACAATGACACTATTATAAAATAAAGCATTATTATAAAATAAATATATAAATAAAAACCGTATTTATGTCGTATTTCGTCATTTAATATAAGGACATTTCTAAAATAAAGTAATAGAATATATTGACATAATCTAAAAAAGAATACTGAATTGATGCTTTTTATTATTGCTTTCGCTGATTTCACTCAATAGTGATACACGCTGCGTCTATGTTATTCTTTTCATCTGAGGCTAGAATCCGTGATAATACAAGAAGAACTCAGTGTGATATCTTCAAACTTTGAGATCACAGAATCCAGAAAGTACTTTTATTGAACTACGAGTATACATAGTGATTCTTTCCTATCTTTGTCAAAAGTGGAGCGTTTGAAACGTAATCGCGAGCGTTTGCTTTACTATTACGATTTGAGTAGCTAGCGTGGTTAGGGCCCTGGGCCCCAACCACGTTAGCTACTTAAAACGCAATGGAAAAGCAAATGCTCCGCTTTCGACGTGTTTTCCGTAACCTACTTACCACCGGCTGACACGAGCTTCGCGATTTCTACTGACATTGATTTGGTACCACGAAAGCGATTGTTGGCGTTTGACCTCGAGCGACTGAATTCATTTTATTTTAGTAAATTTTGAGGCCTTGTGCATAATGCCATTGTAGTTATTTCATTTAAAAAATATTTTTTGAAGTTTGCCCGGGGTAAGTCAAGGTATGCGATGTAAGATAGCGGATATAAAACATCATTAAAACATCTACTAAGCTTTCGATGGCATAAGAGCCTCGCAAATCAGACACGAGTGGTGTACCAAATATTTGGCCAAGCGCCCTGGGCCCTAACCACGCCAGCTACTCAAATCGTAATAGAAAAGCAAACGCTCGCGATTACGTTTCAAACGCTCCGCTTTTGACGTTTTGCTGACACCATACCATATCAATGTCAGTATAAATCGTGAAGCTCGTGTCAGCAAAACGTCAAAAGCGGAGCGTTTGAAACGTAATCGCGAGCGTTTGCTCTTCTATTGCGTTTTAAGTAGTTAACGTGGTACGGGCCTGGGTGGGAAGTGGGTCAGAGGGAGGCGAAAAGGCGGCTATAATATCAACTTTACGCAGATTTTCTGTGAGAGGGTGGTATTGCCCCGTTCGAGCGAGACTGTATCTGAGCTATGCTCTATTACGGTCGTCTGCATTTCGAGATACAACAAGATCAGTGTAAGTCTTTAGGATCCGAATGGTTCCAACATTTACATTGTTCGATGATAAAAAAAAAATTGTGTGTAACTTTTGAAGCGCTAGAGAAAATTTCAGGGTGGAAACTACCACTCCTGTGGAAATTAATGGTAGGGCATGACCACAGATATAGATTTACATAGATAACGCAAATGCATGTACTTCGCTTGTACGAAACCCCGACCAAGCGCCAAGGTTGGTCGCCGCTAACTTACAGTCCGCGCGACTACAGATATAAAAAATATGAGTATGAGCGAGATAATCACTCGAGAGAATCGTAGCGGGCGGAGGGGCATCGGCGACATCGGTGTTTTTGAATCGGTTTGGATTTCCCGTCACTTGTGACGTCACAGTAGGTGTTAAAAAATCGGCACGCTTGGTTTCAATACAAATGTGATACTTGCGTTATCTATGTAAATCTATATCTGTGGGTATGACATACAGGGTGTTTCAAAAGTCCGAAATAATAATTTCGTTTAGATGCATATACGTTAAGTACGACTTTTGTTGATTGATGGAAAAAATATAAAAATGTTTTCGATCAAATTGCCCGCTTCCCATAATAATAAAACCCAAAGTTTTATTTCGGACTTTTGAAAATTCTCCTATAAGAGTTACCGGGGTAAAATAGTACCTATACAAGAGACTGAGCGTGAAGATAATAATTGTTTCTTATACCTATTATTGTTTATGCTTTGATTCACTTCAAATGACTTTTGATTACTGTGAATTTCCACTTTTAAAATAATTTATAAACATTTTTACCCAATTAGAACCGTCAAATTTGAATTCATGTGGAACATAATATTTAAAATCAAACGTACTGTTCCATTTTTAAATTGCAATTCAACCGTCATTCAACTGCTATCGCACACACAAATTTAAACTCGAACGTGTGTGATTTTAAGTTGATTTTTCAATAACTTGTTATGCTCTAAGGTAATTGGTGCGTTCTATAATAGGTTCACTGGTATATAAATGGGTTTTTCTTGGTTTTTTGATCAGACGATCGAAAATGGCGAAGGGCAAAGTCATATGGTTATCTGGTAAGAGATTATTTAATTAATTCATTAGTTAACATTGTATTTAGTGTCCAGTTAGTGTCGCTGTAACCTTTTGACAGCATTACCTTTGCATTGGAGTGAAAGAGATGCATATGTTATACAAAAAAAAAACAAAAAAATTGTTGTAAGCATTTATGAATAGTCAGAAGTCCCGTCCCGCTTCCACTGAGAAGAGCCGGCGAGAAACTCAATGCTTACTCTTTTCAATTACCAAAAGATGGTGTACATTCTCAGGTACAGCAACACAGAGAGGTAGAGTCATTAAAACTCACTGGATAGTAAGAATGATGAAATTGTGCACTAGCAACACCTAAATCCCCTCGTAAATGAATATAAATGCTAACAAAATAGCTCCCGCCATTTTGACTAAGGTATCTGTAACAATAAACCTATTTAATCAACACAGATCCTAAATAAATACGAGGCAGTTCAAACCAACTAACTGTTATTTAACTTGGACTGAACTAATGTTTGATTTAACTATGGTTTTGCAGTTAATATGATAACTGGTTTCCGCCCGCGATTTCTCGTCCACGTGGACCTGTGCAAAGTATCCTATATATTAGTTCAGGTTATAAGCTATGTGTGTGCCAAATTTCATCCAAATCCGTCAAGCCCTTTTTGCGTGATCGAGTAACAAACATACAACTTTCATATTTATAATATTCAGTAGGATTTAGTAGTTAGAGTAGAGAATAGCACCAGTTTTATTCTGGCCATGGATTAAGTTATGTAGTAACAAAATCGAAAATTAGGTTTTTGTATGTTCATCCTTTGTAAGGTGAAATGAGAGGGTCAAATATTTATGCAGAAATCCCTATGGAATATAACTTTATACTGCCGTTATCATACGGCGGACTAATAAGCCCAAATCCCCTTCGCAATGAGGGGGGATGTGCCCGGTAAGGCAATAGGCTCGTCCCAATTACATCGGGACCAAATTGGCATTGGAGAAACGATCCTTTGTATTATTTATTAAAAAGAAATAAAATATTGAAATAAAACTATTTTACGGATTATATCGCGTTTATTTACTTTTTCATGTTCCCGACGTTTCGGCTGCTTTACAGCAACCGTGGTCACGGGGGGACTGAGGTGTTAGACATCCTGATGTCATAGTTAATAACTGGGTACCCTCAAATTTAGTTGTTGCCTCACGTATCATGCGTCGGGAACATAAATAAACGCGATATAATCCGTAAAATAGTTTTATTTCAATGTGTAGTATTCGCGTAAATATTTACATATATATAACTCAAAGGTGACTGACTGACTGACATAGTGATCTATCAACGCACAGCCCAAACCACTGGAAGGATCGGGCTGAAATTTGACATGCAGGTAGATGTTATGACGTAGGCATCCGCTAAGAAAGGATTTTGATTTATTCTACCCCCAAGGGGATAAAATAGGGGATGAATAATCCCGAAATTTTTGTTAAGTTAAATTACACGCGGACGAAGTCGCGGGCACAGCTAGTAAGAAATAAAATTGTTTTTAAATATGTTTTATTCATAAATTGTATTTTCCTCCACAGTTCTCATCCTGGGGTCCGCCCTGGGCCAGCCGGTGCCGGAGCCCCAGTACCCCTGCCCGTGTCCCAACCCCTGCCCTCCCCCGCCGCCCCCCTGCAACTCCCCCTGCCTGCAAATCGGACCTTGCAACCCATGCGAACCACCCGTCAACTACGTCTATGGCCAAGCTCCTGCAGGTGAGTCAGCGGAGTCAGAGTGGGACAGAGTTTGCAAAGTGTGCCAATTGATCGACCGGGTTCATCCGGGGCAGAACCACCCTCACACCGGATATCAGCGTAAAGTAATCTAAATATATATAACTCAAAGGTGACTGACTGACATAGTGATCTATCAACGCATAGCCCAAACCACTGGACGGATCGGGCTGAAATTTGGCATGCAGGTAGATGTAGACGTAAGCATCCGCTAAGAAAGGAATTTGATTAATTCTACCCCTAAGGGGATAATATAGGGGATGAAAGTTTGTATGAAACTTTGTCAATTAAATTCCACGCGGACGAAGTCGCGGGCACAGCTAGTCTATAACAATAATTCCGTCAAGGTGTACGGTAGACTCGATTGAAACGTTACCAGAATAATAAAACATAAAAAAATCATGATTTCGAGTCGACAACATATATCCGCGAAATTCAGATTGTAGTGATAAACAATGTTATAATTATAATATTCGGCACAGTACCGCCATATTTTCTATGAACGCATGTCAGTCAGTGTCAGGGATGACAGTGCCAGTGTTCTCAGTGGGTGGGCCATATTTTTAAAGAAAAAAGAGGAAGAAGTTTCTGTATTGATTGAGCTGTCAGAACAAACAAATTCAATCTTCATGTTGTTTCCGTAGGAGTATTAATTTCATTTAGTTTTGCTTTGCATAGTGATTTACTTTGTTTGGATTAACTCTTATTATTCTTTTTGTCATCGCTTCTGGTGTTGTGTGTAAAAGGATTCTTTCTTTCAGGATCTATCCTCATCAGACCAGGGCAGATCCGGTTCCCGGACCCGCCACCCATCGTCGTCCGCCCCGGGGCGATCAACATGCCCCAACCTCCCCCCATCTGGGTGAAACCTGCCCCAGTTCAACCTCCCACTCCTGCCCCGATCACAGTCAACCCACCGCCTGTGCAGCCACCTACCCCTCAGGCATTCTACGTGAGGGTGCCTCCTGTGCTCCCCCCTCGACCTCCGCCGATGGTTGTGAGACCCCCGCCTGTCTTTGTACCCAGACAAGCCCCTATTAAAGTGAGTATGGATTAACTGTATAACTGTTTCAAAAGAAGTGAAGTTAGCTCAGATAATAAATAAATTTTGCCACACTGACACACCAACTGTATGTTCCCAAACTAAACATCGCTTGTACTATGGGTACCGTACAATGGATTGGGGGCGATCCTAGTGACACCCAGACCTGGGCAAACTAGGAAAAAACCATTACCGTAATTTGCCCCGACGGGCATCGAACCCGCAACCACCAAGTGCATTGAGCCGAGCGGTCTTCGTTCGAACCAATCGTTATTATTCAATTTTAGGTGCAACCACAGCCAGTGCAACCTCCGCAGCCTGAAGCCCTCATCGTGCAACCGCCCAGGATTGCCGTCCCATCCCCACCAGTGATATGCTTCAGACCCAACCCCCCAACGGTCTTCAGAACATGTGGGTGCGCAACCGTCACAAAATTCCGAGGCCCGCCAGTCCCTGAACCAGCCCCCATGCCGCAACCTGAGCCAAGCCCACTACCACCGCCTTGCCCAATGCCAATGCCTCCATGCCCGGAACCAGTCGACCCCTGCCCGCAACCTGACCCCTGCCCGCAACCAGATTGGGCCAATTAATCTGTTCCCAATTGACAACATGAAAAACTTGACCCCATTTCACAACCCACAGGTTGTCAATTATAATGATGTTAAAAATATTTATATATGTATTATGTTTATATTTAACATAGGATACGTTTGTAAGTATGAATGTATTTAAATATAGAATGGGTAACATGTGCAACTGAAATAATTGTTTTATTATCTGTATTCGACCATTTTCTTTTTAAATTTGACACCCCAGGATGCGCGTTAGCGGAATAAATTAATAAATATCGCCAGGCGAACACACCAAACGGTACGGTCCCAGTGACACCCAGACCAGGGCAAATTACGAAAATGCCATTTCCGAAATTTCCCTGACGGGAATCGAACCCGCATGGTTGCACAAAATGTTGTCTTAAATGTTTTCAGATTTTGGATAAACTATAAAAATACTCGAAAATTTTGAATTTCGCGGCCTTCACCTTAAGACAACATTTTGTGATTTGCGACAAACAGTATGCAGTGCGTTTATTAATACATTTATTTTACTCTAAATATTATCACTGTGGATATGATACTAGTAAATCACTAAATATACAAAAATTGCCAGATTATCTGGATAGCTGTCGTTCTTGAAATGTTTTAGAGTAAGTTGGATATATTAATAAATGCACTGCACACTGTCTTTGTCGCGAATTACAAAATGTGCCTTTTATTATTGTCAGATTTTGAAACATTTCTAAAAAACCTCAAAAAATTTGAACTTGGCGGGCTAAACAAGCGCCTTCACCTTAATTAAAACCTACATTGACTCCTCTTTTGATTATCTGCGCATGCGTGAGAACTCCACCACCGACCAATCATGGCGCGTCTACGGACGCGCCATCAGGAGAGGTCTTCCCGCGCGCGCCGCGTTCATTTGTTATGTCGGGTTTTCGTTGATGTAATATATATATCGTCTGATTCTGTGTAACCCTTGTATAAGTTTGTTTTCATTTTATGTAGTGAATTATTAAAGCACTGTAAAATAAACTCTGGTGTGTTTCATTCTTGACACGTATTATTTTATTTGTTGTCAATGTTGTCAGACAAGTTTGATAGACTCAGCCGTTTCCAAGATAAGAAGAGTTCTTGAAATTGCTATGTGTCAATTAATTCGGATTAGGTTGATGATAATGAAATATATTATTCAAATACATAAAGTTTATTGCCAGTAAGATACATAGTATAATTTGTAATTAGAATTTGCAACAATTTATTAATACAAATCTAGTTTTGAATGCAATACATATAAATCTTTTTTTTTGGTATTCAGACGTTACACACAGATTCTTATAGAATTATAGAGATGACAATTATACATTGAAATAACAATTAATCTGTAAAAACAACTTAATATGAGGGTACCCAGTTACTAACTATGACATCAGGACGTCTAACACCTCAGTCCCCCCGTGACCATGGCTGCTGTAAAGCAGCCGAAACGTCGGGAACATAAAGTTAATAAACACGATAAAATCCGAAAAATAGTTTTATTTCAATTAATCTGTATTTTTGATAAGTCTGAAAATATAACACGTGTATAGTTTGACCAAATTTAATTGGTTGTGTCAAGGCTGTGGTATGAGATCAAAATAATCTATTAATATTATTAATTTGGATGCTTTTTATCACAACAGTAATTATTTTCAAAATTTAAGTTTTTCAAATTAAAAATAGCCAACATTTTTTTTATTTCAACAATTTATATATAGGTACCAAAGAGAATCTGTTGTAATCGTCTGAATATATTTTTTTAAACTTGCAATTAAATCATACAACAATTTTCAAAGTCCGATGTCGTTTGTCAACAAATTTATGCCTGTCAAAACGGAAGCCTTTTGGTCGCAATCCAGAGCGTATACACGTATTAGTATTATACGCTAAG
This sequence comes from Notodonta ziczac, assembly GCA_918843915.1. Taxonomy (NCBI): domain Eukaryota; kingdom Metazoa; phylum Arthropoda; class Insecta; order Lepidoptera; family Notodontidae; genus Notodonta; species Notodonta ziczac. The sequence continues at coordinate 4,043,121 of OU974064.1, forward strand.
GAAGCGTCGACATTTATAAAAAAGCACGGCCAAGTCCCATGCCAAGTCCTAGAGGAGCCGTCTCACATACTGTAGCACTACCAAGACCCGGGCTTAGGCCAAGTCCACCGAGATAGCCAAGTCCGCCAAGCCCAAGACCGTATCCACCTAACCCAGCCCACGGAAAACCAACGCCGGGGTATCCGAGACCCAAACCAGCGCTGCCAAGTCCGATTCCAGGGTAGCCAAGTCCAACATTTGGCACGGAGTCGCACACGGTGGTGCTACCCAGACCAGCCAAAGGCATTCCCATACCGTAATTTAAGCCATTTGGCACGCTATCACAGACAGTTGTACTTCCTAGACCTCCTAAAGGCATGCCAAGTCCTAAACCCGCAAGTCCGTTTGGCATTGTATCACATACAGTTGTCGAACCACCTAATCCGCCATACGGGAGTCCGAGACCTCGTCCGCCAAGTCCGCCAAGTCCGCCCAGTCCCCCAAGTGCATACGGGTTAAGGCCATATAGTCCACCAAGTCCTAATCCAGGATTTTCAGCGCAGACGGTGGTCGATCCAACTCCCGGTAAAGGCAGCCCCATGCCAAGGCCGAATCCGTACCCAAATGGACTTGGCATCATATTAGGGCCAGATTCACAGACCGTCGTTTGTCCAAAGCTTGGCAGGTAATTTGGGGCAGAGTCACATATTGTGGTTTGCCCCAGTGGGTTGCAGTGAGCAGTCGATAGAATAGCTGAAACAAAAAAACAACTGAAAAATTGGCACTGAACAATTGGAGATCCTGTACAGAAATCAAAGTGGGAGTGCCAATGGGACAAGTCTCGATGTGTTCGCTGGAGACTACTATGGATCCTGGCTTATAGGAGCCGGGGAATATCGATAGGATAAGTCTCGATGAGTTCCCTGGAGGCTACTGTAGATCCTGCCTTGTAGGAGCCAGGGATTATCGATAGGATAAGTCTCGATGTGTTCGCTGGAGACTACTGTTGATCCTGGCTCACAGGAGGCAAGAGTCTGCTCAAATAGGTATATTAAAGGTGTACTTACCAACAAATAGAAGACTTGTAAACGCCATTTTGGAACCACGACTAGTCTGTGCCTCACCAAAGACAATCCACACTTTATATACTCCAAAAACTAATCTATTTTGTTATCATAGCATCATCAATCACGGTTGACCAGTTTTGGCGAAACATATGTCCAATAAATACACAATTTGAAATTTAATTTAAAAATGTTTTGATTGGCACCGAAAGTTTGTAAATTTCGCATGTATTTTTAATTAGACGCCTAAGGTTATAAAAGTACAAGTGTATTATAGACAAAATGTCTAAGTTGTGTCTCACGTGGACGAGATTTCAATCTGTAACTATCACCCTTGGCTCATTACTCTGTCCAGAGAAGTGTTAAATTATAATAGACCTTAAGTTGGATAAATAAAGTACGATATCCATGTGATTAATTTGCAAAATTTTCACAATGCTTTACCATACACAGAGGCAATAAAATATGTATTTACAACATCATATACACAAGGTAATTAGGTAAGCAGGTACTAACCTAGGAATATAGAAGGCGCAGAATATTGTCATGACATACCTGTAAACAAACAAAACAACACATTATGAGTCAAATAATTTTGAGCCGATTTCGTTTCGATTCGTGTTATTATACAATCAACTCGCATCTGTGTCGCTGTAATTACATCATACACTGTACGAATATCAGTATTCTTCAAAAAATGCTTATACAAAAATAGTCTAATAAAAAAATGGTGCGACGATTCGAACACCTTTGCGGGTAAATCGTGGCCACAACAAGCCGAAGATAGGGGCCTGTGGCGTAAAAAAGGGGAGGCCTTTACTCAGCAGTGGGACATAAAATAGGCTAAAAAAAAACGAGCATAAAAAAGCAGAACCACCAGGGAGCACTAAAAAGCTAGAAATAACCTTGTAGTTTATTTCATTTGGATGGTGCCAGTTCATGTAGGGATAGGTATGAGTAGTTACCTACCTAAGAAGTAGTCTTAACGTTCAAGATCACTATCTTACACCGACTCCCTCTCCTACTCCTCTGTCCGACTCCCCTTCTGGTCGGCGGCAACGTGCGAATAATGCATTTGGTATTGCAAGCATCTATATGCCACGGTAACTGCTTAACATCAGACGGCTCGTACGCATGACTATCAATATTGTTGTTTTGATTGAGATGAGGTTTTATTGAAACACTGTATCCTATATCAGATTTTACGTGATGTTGTATAATATTGTCAATCAAAGAGAATCACATAGAGCAGAACCCAGACAGAAAAAAACATAGAACGAACCATTAACAAATGTTATACTTTTATAAAAAAAATAAATGACGACCGAAGTCGAAAAACAATAAGAGTGTGCCAAGTTGATTTTTAATCGGAAATTATCCGTGTTAAGATTCATTTATGGATTTACAAAATATTTAAGAAATATTTCTGTTACTCAATACTAGTTCGTATATCCCAATATATAAAGACTATTTACGTGTGATGTTAATTTAGTTAGGTACTACTTATGATTTGAATTGCGATATTACGAGTGTTAAATTTTTCAGTTTTACTTCAGTATTGAAAATGTTGAGTGTCACTTTGGTTTTATTAGGTTAGTAGGTAATATAAGTAATAACTAAGTAGTATTAGTAACTAGCAGTGATCGCCGATTGGTTAAGCACGTCTTGCTGGCATCAGGTCCTGGGTTCGACCCCGGCTCGCAACTCTGGATTTTTCGAAATCTATGTGCGAATCATAATTTCTATATTATGATTATTACTTGATTACGGTGAAGGAAAACATCGTGAGAAAACTTGCATGACATAGAAAATCTAACCAATTTACGAAAGACATGTGAAATCCGCCAACCCGCACTGGGCCAGTGTGATGGATTACGGCCTGAATAACTATCGTAGTGAGGGGAGGTCCGTGCCCAGGAGAGGGACGTCAAAAGGGCTAAACACAATAGTTTGAATTTCGCCTTGATAAATGCTAAAGATATCTGATGCCATAAATATTTTTTTGCCCGACTACTACGAATTAAATAAGAGAGTTATGATTTTGACCGGTATGTATGTATATATGTTTCTCAGATCACTCATAAATCCTAAATTACTTATCATAATTTGATAGATGAGTTGTAATTGAAAGCGTCTTGATTGCCCGCTGGTTATAAGCTATGTGACGTCACATAAAAATGACTACGGCGCCCTCTACACATCATAAAGTAACGAAATAGAAAACAACATTTTAATAATACCGTTTGGGGTATCGAATGAAAGGGCTTAATTAGCATATTTTAAATATATATATAAAGTATATTGATTTCAACCCAAACCAAATTATTTTAACCTATTTTCGTTAATTTACAGGCGTCATCTTGTCTCCAGCCCACGCTTTGCCCACAGTTGGGCTAGGTTTCGATCCCGACACACACCAAATCACCCTGAAGTACAGTCTGATACCAAAAATACCGCACATATGTGCGCGCACAGCGATCAACAACACTTATTGTATGGGAGAGCAGTATTTATTATAAAATGTGAATATAAATAAAGTATTAAATCAATTTGTATGAGTATTTCTTTGCATAAGGCCTAGTGGTTAGAGGAGCCGCCCGCATAGCTGAGATGTTCCGGGTTCGATCCCCATCCTGGCCGTTAAACTATTGACGAGAGGCGCTAAAAAAATACTAGTAACTAGTTTATGCCCGCGACGACGTCCGCGTAGTATTTAACTTAACAAAAATTTCGGGATATAAAGTATCCTATGTGTTAATCCCGGTTATAAACTATCTGTGTTCCAAATTTCATCCAAATCCGTTCGGTAGTTTTTGCCTGAAAGAGTAACAAACATCCACACTCACAAACTTTCGCATTTATAATATAAGTAGGATGTTTATAACTCACATTCTTGTTATTGACAATATTTAATAAAAAAATAAAAAAATAGACCTTTTGACGTCCCACTCCTGGGCACGGGCCTCCCCTCAACACGAGGGGGATTCAGGCCACAATCCACCACGCTGGCCCAGTGCGGGTTGGCGGATGTCACATGTCTTTCGAAAATTGGTTAAATCTTCTAAGACATGCAGGTTTTCTCACGATTTTTTCCATCACCGTAAGCAAGTGATAATCATATAGAAATTATGATTCGCACATAGATTTCGAAAAATCCAGAGGTTCGAGGCGGGGTTCGAACCCGAGACCTGGTAGCCCGCAAGACGCGTGCTTAACCAATCGGCTATCACTGCTTGACAATATTTAAAATACAAAAATATTTGTGATAGAGCCTAGCAGTAACCACGTGCATATACGGACTGACTCTAATGTAGTACCACCCTCTCACATACGATCGGCCTAACTAGTAGTAGTACTGCACTATCATAGGTGCGTTTCTTACCATGAGTAAGAGAACCGGAAAGCCCGTCCTTCCTCCGTTCTCGACACTCTAACTCCCCTACAGGTCAGCGTGCGAGCCATGCCATTGGTATTGTAAGCATCTACTTGGTGAAACAAAAAGGGTATACTTCTTTTTCACATCTTAACTTTGTAATTCTAAAACTATCAGCTTCGGAGGAAACTTGACTAACTAAAGGTGTTATAGGAATACAGCTGTTGACAGATTTCACAAGTCTACGAAACCTTTAGTACTTCAACTGTCCCACAAAGACGATAGTTTTAGATTTACAAAGTAAAGTTGCAAAAAAAAATAGAATACCCATTTTGTTTCACCTAGTATAGACTACGGTGACTGCTTAACATCAGGCGAGTCGCACGCTAGTTTGCCAACTATGTAAAATGAAAAAAATTCGCCAAGTGCTTGTCGAGCCAAGCACAATGAAGGGTTCCGGCTTATTAAAGGGAATTTTGTTTAAAATTTCACCCCAGTTTGAAAAACTAAAGTTGTTTACATACTACTACCGCCATCTATCGACACCTTTACATACTAACAAATACACTAATGAACGTAAAATATATTGCTGTTATTTTATTGGAATTGGTGAACAATGTATTCATTTTCGACTGCATTATCTTATTAATGTTTTTGCAATAGAAAAATGTAAGAAGTGTTTACGTAAATTTTGATTGAACCTTTAAAAGTAAAAAATCTCGCAAACGGATTTTTTGATGATGTAATGTTGTATTAAAACTCCTTTACCTGATAAGACCTTTTCAACGATACCCCACATATTGGGGTAACTAAAAAAAAATCCACTGTGTCAATGTTCGGGGAGGTACCTCAAAAAAAGTAATTTTGCTACATTTTATATTTTTGAAAGCGAGATCTACTCTTAAGTATTTTTGTACCAAATTACATCAACTTCCATCAGAAACTGTAAAAGTTATGACCCTGTGACAGGTCGGGACAGACAGACGGACGGACGGACGGATGGATGGACTGGATGATCTTATAAGGGTTCCTTGTAAGGACTACGGAACCCTAAAAAAAACAAGGGAGTCGAGAGCGGTCGCTACATCGTGAGGAAACCTGCATGTCTTAGAAATACTAACCAATTTACGAAAAACATTTATTTATTTATTTATTTTCTCAATACATACAGACATCTTTACAGGCTAGACCCAATGCGATATTGTTGCAAACTTAAAAATTCAAAATAATTTAACTGTTTTATTTAACATAGCAAATTCTAAATGTAGCTGTTCTTGTAAATTCACCCAAAGTGCAACAGAATAAGTCCAAGTCCTCAGAAATGAGGTTGAGAGTGCGGAGTGCGCTCGTGAGCGGCGCCTCGCGCAGCAAGTTAGTTCGCAACATGTGAAATCCACCAACCCGAACTGGGCCATCGTGGTGGAATACGGCCTGAATCCTGCTTGTGTTAAGGAGATGCTCGATATGCCCAGGAGTGGGACATTCAAAGGGCTATATTTTTATTATTTACGATCGACCAACCACAATCCATTATTATTATCATCGACTAGCTGTTTTCCACGGATGCGCTCGCGCGGTATTTCGATAAAAGTAGCTGGTCATGCTCACTTTAATGTCCTTGCTTGCGGTGGCTTTGTGGAGCGGGTCACCCTCTTCCCTCTATTATGGTTGAGGAGAGTGATGCCGCTTTTCAAGTCATGCTCGTGCGCGGGCGCTGCTTGCGGGGATTGGGCCACTCACTTGCCTCTTAACAACATTGTCGTTAAATACTATTCATTTACTTAGCATGGAAGGCATCACACCAAAGCAATTATATTATTATGCACCTGTTTTATTAATTGTTATTTTGGTTCGTAAACATTTAATTTGATGTAAGTATGAGTAGGTATGACCACCACACTAAACTAGCTTTCTCATTTTATTTACATACCTAAATCTCAGGGAGATTTGATTATTATTTACTATTAGTTATTTAGTGATAATGGTGTTACCTGCTCATATTATTATTTTATGCTGTTCCTGAGAATGTACACCATCTGTAATTCATTGAAAAGAGTAACCATTGAGTTTCTTGCCGGATCTTCTCAGTGGAAGCAGCATTCCGAACCGGTGGTAGATTCTGACTATTCATATATGCTTTGTTGGCTTACATGAATAAAACAATTTTGAGTTAGCCAAAGTAGATAAAAGTTACATTATCAGCTATATGCCTGTGAAAGTCAAAAAATTCAAAATTCAAATATTTTTATTTCAAATAGGCCAGATTAACTGGCACTTTTAAAAAGTCAAGAACTAGGTGCATGTTCCAAAACAAAATCCTATGGAGAAGAACATGCAAGAAACTCCATGGATACATTTTTTCATTTCTTTTTTTTTAATTATGTTTGTTCATTTACAGTAGGTATTTAGAGATGTGCGGACAATGTAGGTTAACGCATAAGGCATCACAAACAAAGAAGCAATAGGCCCAGAATACCGCCATGCCATAAACCCACTTCTACCAGGAAGCCATGCTATATTAATGCGTCAGTGCTTACATGGTGCCCACATTCTCATCAAAATCAGTCCAGCCGTTCTTCCTCCACTCCCCACCTTCTATCCTACTCTCCTTTAGGCCGGAAACGTGTGAGGCAATACCTTTGGTATTGCCAGCATAAAAGCTTGAAACAGAAAGGGTATACTTTTTTCAAAACTTAACTTTGTAATTCTAAAACTACCAGCTTTGGAGGAAACTTGAACAACAAAAGGTGTCATAGGAATACAGCTGTTGACAGACTTCCCAAGTCTGCAAAACCTTTAGTACTTCAACTGTCCCACAAAACCGATAGTTTTAGATTTACAAAGAAGAGTTGCAAAAAAAAAGTATACCCTTTTTGTAGGCTATGGTAGCCGCTTAACATCAAGTGGGTCTTACGCATGCTTGCCGACTTTGTTATATTAAAAGAAAAAGAAAAAACCAAAGGTGAGGTATTTTCTAAACACGCGTATTCTAACCGTAACAATATCTTGAATAGCGTAAAGATCGATAAGGTTCAAATTGCCATAACATAAAACAATGATTTAAAATCATCAATTGTTTTCTTAATTCATATTCAAACATGACATTTGTTTGATAACATTATGAACTAGTGTATTGCAATGACTTTAGTTCCGTTTTAAATCAGCAACGAAACAAAAAAAGTGATGTTACAAGTTTAATGTTCTGTTTAGTGGAGGAAAAGATTTCAACGCGTTCTCTTATTTTTAACCATCTAAAATTATAAAGCTATAAAATCATCATCATCGTCATCTCTTAATCTACTGACCCGGTTCAGAAAATTGATTCACTGATAGAAAGCTGAGTTCCTGAGTAAAATAAACTTCCGACTCTCTCACTCATGCTACAAACCAGCTATAGAATATAGCCAACAAAAGCGCTTAAATATTTTTTCTTCAATACCAAACCCAGGGTTATATAGCTGGTTAATCTTGATATGTCAACTAATATATACAAACAAATAAAATTGAAGTGTCTGTTTGTAATTTCAAAATAATAGAATTTTACGAAATGCATATGAAAGTATATTGCCTATACTAACTAAAAAAAACATTATTTTCTGTCTGTATATTTGTTTCTGGTAATGTCCGAAACGGCTGGGCCGATTTTGACGGGACTTTTATTGGTAGATAGCTGATTTTAAATTTAGAAGAACAATCATAGTTCCGCGTAAAAACACAAGAAATTCAAGAGTAGGTATCTACAAAACGGCTGGACCGATTTAGACGGGATTTTCAATTAATCAACAATTTAAATTTCACGCGGACAAAGTCGCGGGTATAGCTAGTACAGTTATAATATTATTAAAGTTTTGTTGATTTTTAATCGTTAATCGTCCGATCACAACTTTGTGATCACAAATCGATATAAAATGAATATATTATTACAATTTATAATCAATTATGTACTTTTAAATGAATAAGTAGGTTAACAGTAATAAAAAAAACTGTTTTAAAATGATCATTTTTTTGATTTTAACTTTTTTGTTCGGTAAGATTCTATATTTTTTTTTTAAATTATATACAACACGGGTGAAATTCCATTACCCATATCTTTGCTTACCCCTTATTGAAACAGGGGTAATAATGATAGTGTTAGAAAGAAAGAAAGAAAGAAAGAAAAACTTTATTGTGACTAGCAGATTGAATAAAATAGTTTTTATAAAAAAAGGTAATAACAATAATTAAAAATTCTGCTCGCGACAAACGGACCCAATTCAGCATGTGCTGGTTGACAAGAACCAGCGCTGGTCTTCCATTGGGCCCGATTGGCGAATTCACGGGCGCAAACCACAAAAAACAATAAATAAATAACTAAATTAGGACTAAAGGGCTCGTACCCAAAACTATATAAAAAAACTAATAATAATAATAATAATAACATAAAATTAGAAAAAAAAGCGCGGGAATCGTCGAATTTGATAGGCGCGTTTTTTAAACTTAAATTTATAAATAATAATTTTATGATAGTTAAGTGATCGGTAGGGTAGTATTTTGTATTTATTATTATCTATTCGTTTATTTTTTGTTTTAGTGTATATATTTCTGCTGGTAAGTTAAGTTTTTCTATTTCTTTCATCCATTGATGGAACCGCCGGACCCGGGGGGCACGGTCCCCCCGGTGGGATGCAATATTACTATATCCAATGAATCCGGCATGGATACCGATTGTTCGTCCCGTAGTAGGGATCGTAAATTAAAACGTTCACGACAGACTAAAATTTGCAAGCACTGCAATAAAAAAAAAGGAAGAATGCTAATACAGAAGCATATAGCATTTCTGATTGTATTTGTGTACATAGTAACATAGCTATTGAAAAAATTACTCCATCTGGGTCTTTGGGGGAATCAGATATTGCTGCCCTTAAAACCCCAGAAACGCCTAATTCGAACTCCTCTCAGCCGCCTCAAGTAGGTCGTAAGATTTATTCTTCGTCTGACTCTGGTCCATACATTGTACATGTGCAAAAGATTCTTACCGAAGAAAATGATGGGACTTACCTGCATCCAGTTACGTTTGGAAAGTTTTTAAAGAAAAATGCCTTCCTCAATATTGTAAATGGTAGTGTTAAAAAAATTGGCAGAAACAGAGTTTCACTTGCGTTTATCAATTTCACAGATGCTAATACTTTCATATCACATAATAGCCTACAAACAAACAATTTTAAAGCTTTTATACCCTCATTTAATGTTACAAGAATGGGTTTAGTGCGTGGTGTTCCAGCTGAATGGTCTATTGATGATATTAAGGAGAATATCTCTGTTCCTATAGGCTGCGGTGAAATACTAAAATTAAGGAGAATTAATTATAAAGTTGTTGTGGATGGGAGTACTATATGGAAACCTACACAAAGTGTGGTTCTGACAATAGATGGTCAAGTTTTGCCAAAGCGGATTTATCTGTGTTATAATGCCTTACCAGTTGATTTATACACTTTTCCTACTGTTCAATGTTATAATTGTTGTAGATATGGTCACACAAAGCTTCAATGTAGGTCCAAGCCTAGGTGTTTTAAGTGTGGACAAGGTCATGCCGGGTCTTCATGTAATTTAGAGGAGGATATGTCGTCATGCTGTATGTGTGGCGGTTATCATTTTGCTACAAATAAATCCTGTCCAGAATTTTTACGACAAAAAGATATCAAAAGTTCAATGGCAAAAAATTGCATTTCGTACCTAGAAGCGTCAAAATTGCATCCAGCAACTCATAAGTTACTTTATTCTGAGGCATTAGGCCAGGCAAGTTCTAATAAAATCAATGTTGGTAAAGTAATTGATAATAATATAAAAAAACTAAATTTAAGCAATAACAGTATTTCTTACAGGAAAACTATTTTTAAGCCCCGTGGTGCTAGCCCTATTCTATCTAAAGGTTATGATCGGGAAGCACACAATTCATTAATAAGAGATTTAAATTATCAACCATCCTCAAATGGGTGCGCTTTAAATGTGAATAAAACTGACGATAAATTCACCGAGTCTTCTGTATCAGAACTTATTGTTGCATTAATTAACGCACTTTCTCAGTACAAGTCTTCACCGTCCAACGTTGCCACTAGTGTAGATGCTGTAAATAACTATAATACTCATAATGGATCTTTCACACATAATCCAATGGAACTGCCGGAGTATAGTCAGTAAAAAAAGTGAGCTTATTCATTTGATAAACAAGCATAATCCGTCAGTAGTCTGTCTTTCCGAAACTTGGTTGAAGTCGGAGTCCAATTTCAGGATTTCTGGCTTTACCTGTTTTCGACAGGACAGATCTGACGGGTATGGCGGTGTTGCCATTCTTGTTCGTAATTCTTGTATTTTTTCTGCATTTCCTCTCCCATCGCATTGCGATGATATTTCTATTGTTTCAATACATGTAAATAATTTATGTATTGTATGTGTTTATATTCCTAAGCCTTCAGTGTCAAATTTTAGAGAACTTAAAAATATGATAGGTCTAATTCCTAAGCCTTGCTTAATTTTGGGGGACTTTAACTCCCATCATCAAGTATGGGGTAGTTCTGTTTCTAATAGTTACGGTGAAGATATCTTAGAGATGGTCGACACCTTTAATTTATGCATTCTAAATACCGGATCTCCCACTAGACGAACTGCCCCATATGAAAATATTAGCGCTGTAGATTTATCTTTTTGCTCGCCAGATTTAGCCTCACGTTTGTCTTGGCAACCTCTTCCGTTTACCTTTGGAAGTGATCACTTCCCAATTTTAATTTCCTTCCCTTATCCTAAACCTATTAAATTTGTTAGATCTTCACGGTTAAGGCACAGATTAAAAAAAGCGGACTGGGATAAATTTAAATGTAAGGTTGATAGCAAAATTCCTCAACTCATTTCAATTTGTGAAGGGAACGAAAATTCATGTAATCAGCAATTTTCAAATACTCTTTTAGAAGTGGCCGATGAACTTTTCCCAAAGAAAACTCCTCTAAATTCTCTTCCTTCCCCACCGTGGTGGGATAATGAATGTACAAATGCTGTGAAAAAAAGGAAAGAGGCTGAAAAGATATATTGCGATGAAATGACTTCAGAAAATTTTCAGGCTCTATCTGAAATTATGGCTGAAACTAAACAATTATTAAAACAAAAAAAAATTGACGGTTGGAAATCCTTCTGCTCATCTATTTCTCCTTCAACATCTTCTGCTACTGTTTGGGAAAACATCAAAAAATTCAAATCTGCTGTCATTAAACCCCCTGTGTCTGTTTTGCCTCCTTCTTTATCTGATTCTTTTTTAGACATTCTTGCTCCACCCTCTGTGAAGGAATGCTCTGTATCATTGTCTCGTCCTTCTATTACTCCATCTTCCCTGGACTCTTCCTTCTCGTTGTCTGAGTTAAAGGGTGTGCTTTGTGGCCTGAAAGACTCATCCCCTGGCCTGGACAGTATTCCATACTCTTTCCTGTCACATCTCGGTGATCCCGCTCTTTCTCATTATTTAGATTTAATTAATTCTGTTATGTACACCGGTAACATCCCTGACACGTGGAAAACACAATTAATTATACCGTTTCTAAAACCTGATAAACCTCCTGCCTCTGCATCATCATATCGCCCCATAGCGTTGTCTTCAGTTTTATTAAAAGTTGCGGAACACCTAATTAAAAACAGACTCGAATTTTTCCTTGAAAATAACAATTTGCTAGCGGATAGTCAGTATGGCTTTAGGAAGGGCAAAAGTACAATGGATAGTCTTGCTATACTTACTACCGACATCCGCCTTGCATTCACACAGAATAAATCCGTTTTGTCGGCATTCTTAGATATTCAAGGAGCATATGATAATGTAATAGTATCAATTTTAATCAATAAATTACAAAATTTGCAAGTTCCATATGTGTTAATTAATTTCATTTCAAATATATTATCAGAACGATGCATTCAGCTATCCTTGGAAAATGGATCTACGCTATCCCGAAACGTTTATAGAGGTCTCCCTCAGGGATCTGTACTAAGTCCCTTGCTGTATAACATTTACACATATGACTTGGAGTCTGCCTGCTCTCTAAAAGATGAGCCTAAATCAGTAAATGTTCTTCAGTATGCAGATGATTTATTACTGTATGCCATTGACAGCTCAGTTGATGATGCTTCTTACACTTTGTCTCGATCGTTGGGGTTTTTGGAGTCTTGGTTAAATAGTAATGGCCTGGAGTTGTCTGTGTCAAAAAGTAATATTGTATTATTTTCCAGAAAGCGTACGCCTCCTCCAGTGTTAGTTCAATATAATAATTCTTACCTTCCTGTTAAAAATCAATTTAAATTCTTAGGAGTAATACTGGACTCAAAACTTTCAGGTTTACCACATTTCGATTTTCTTGTAGCAAAATGTGAACGTCTGATTAACATGATGAAATGTCTAACAGGGGTATGGTGGGGGGCTCATCCAGCTTCCCTTAAGTTGGTGTATAATGCTTTGATTAGAAGTGTTTTAGACTATGGCACATTTCTTTTAGAACCCGGTAATATAGCAGGCTTCAAGAAGTTAGATCGGTTACAATCCAAGAGCTTAAGAATATTGTCAGGAGCTATGGGTTCTAGTCCAGTAAACGCCCTGCAAGTTGAATGCTGCGATCCGCCTCTAAAATTACGGAGGCAGTATTTATCAGATAGGTTTCTATTTCGTTGTTTACAATTTTCTAATCATCCTATAGTTTCTAAATTATATCAGTTGTCACAACTAATCTCTTCATCTTCATATTGGGCTCATAAAGCTCCTCCCTGCTTAATAAAAAGCTTTGAAAAATATTCTTCTCTTTCTGCTCAAGTTACAAACTCATCACAACTTCCATTATTTAAGTATGATTATCAATCGCTAGTCCTCTCTCCTGTCTTAGAATATAATATAGGTATTAAAAAAAATGATTTGGAACCTAATTCTGAATTTTTAACCGTTGTAAATAGTAAGTGGCCTGAATGGCATCAAATTTTCACGGATGCGTCTAAGCATTCTTCCGACACTTGTGTGGGTGTTGGCGTTTATCACGCCCAGTATAATGTAGTACAAAAAATTAAACTTCCTTCTGAGGCATCTGTGTTTTCTGGTGAATGTTATGGTATATATAAAGCCTTAGAGTATATTAGTATTTGCAAACTACGTAAAACAGTTATTTTCTCAGATTCTTTGAGTGCATTACAAGCAATATCCAAGTATCCCTTCAATTCAAAAGTCCACTTCCCAATAATATACGACATCCGTAATTTATTATATAAAATTTTCTCTAATAATTTAACAGTTACTCTCGCTTGGATTCCGAGTCATAACGGTATAAGAGGTAATGAGAAAGTTGATCTCCTAGCAAAGGATGCATGTAATTCTGGTGATCTATTCCCATTTAAGAATTATTTCCATGATTTGCTAGCTTTACCCAAGACTTATCTCTATAAATCTTGGAATATGCTATGGTCAGAGTCAGCGAAGACTAAAGGATCATATTATTTCCAAATTCAAAAGTGCGTTCCCGTAAAACCCTGGTTTTTTCGTATGAATTATCCTAAAACATCCACTTCTATAATCACTCGTTTGAGGCTAGGGCATACTTGTTGTCCAGCTCACCTTTTTAGACTCCATATAATAAATAGTCCGCGCTGCGCTTGTGGCGAGGATGTCGGAGATCTAAATCATATTATTTTCGCGTGTCCTTCTTATAATCATTCTTCCTTTTTTGACGTGTTAATATCCCTTCGTGTTCCTCTTCCAACTTATCTTCCTAGTTTATTTATTTATGACGATATAAATATATATAATGCCCTTGTTTCTTTTATATCATCCAATAACTTGAAACTTTAATTATTTCCTTCCTTTATGTAAATTATATGTAGTCAATTTTGATTTAACTATTTTCCCGATCCGTTTTTATTGTTTTTCTCGTTCTCTTACTTTGTTCGCGTTATCGATTCCTACGTTTTATAAATTAAAAACTTGAAATTGGCAAAATACACACAGTGTGACGCCATAAAAAAAAAAAAAAAAAAAAAAAAAACATAAAATTAAAACGAAAACCGAATCATAATGCCTTAAGAATTACTCTTGTTAATTTCAGGGATATCACTCAGCATCCCCCCTCCATCCTACTACCCCCAGTGTGGTTGTCCGGGACCCTGCCAGCATGTCTACGACCCGTATCAGTTCCGGAGCTCTACGTGCCAGTCTGCTAACCCTCCCTGTTTGCCACCTATCAACGTGATAGTGCAATCTGGTATGACTAAATAAATATTGCCAGACTGTCACACCAACTGTATGGTCCCAAACTAAGCAACGCTTGTACTATGGGTACCGTACAATGGACTGGGGCGATCCCAGTGACACCCAGACCTGGGAAAATTAGGAAAAGGCCATTTCAAAATTTTGTCCAGTCGAAAATCGAACCCGCAACCACTCGGTGCAGTGAACCGAACGGCCTACGCTCGAATCACTGCGACAAGCGGTCGTCAAATAAAAAAATAATTTAGCCCTTATGACGTCCCACTACTGGGTGCGGGGCTCCCCTCATCACGAAGAGGATTTCCGGCTATAAACTCAAAACTCAAACTCAAATATTTTTATTTCATATAGGCCAGATTAACTGGCACTTTTTAAAAGTCAAGAGCTAGGTGCATGATCCAAAAAAAAATCCTATGGAGAAGAACATGCAAGAAACTCCATGGATACATTTTTTCTTTTCAATTTTTTAAAATTATGTTTGCGATTACAGTAGGTATAATTAGAGGTGTGAGGACAATGTAGGTTAATGCATAAGGCATCACAAATAATGAAGTAATAGGCCCAGAATATTGCCATGTCATAAACTTATTTCTACTAGGCAGCTATGCTATATTAATGCATCAGTATAAACCACTACCCTGGCCAAAAGAAAAAAAATTCTGTTAGGAAACGGAACAACGCCATTTTAATTGGTCTAACAAAAGTAACGATGGATTGTGTTGTGTTTCGGAACCTTTTGGTCTAGAATGTGGTGTCCAAAAAGTGGTTGTTCTATGAGACACAAGATCCTTTGTTTTGCACGACCACAGAATAAGAAATGAAATAGAATGACCGTCGCTCACTTTGTTTCTTTATTGTTTTGTGTTGTTTAATAATATCATTTTTTTTGTATTTATATTTTTGTTTTTGTTCAATTATGACATTTTACATATTATTTTGTATAGTTCTAATAATATGGTTAATTACTGGTTGGGCCGAAATTCTGTAATATTCTTTTCGTAGTTTGTCCTAGGCATGGGTAAAAAATATCGATATATTAAAATATCGATATTTTCCATACAATTATTACAATTAATAACGATATATCGATATTCAATATTTATTTTAGAGTATCGAATTTGTATCAATTCTGTTTTTTTTTCAACTGCCGTTTGACAGGCGAGCACATCAAACAGAGGGTGCTCCTAATGCCCATATCTGATGACTACTGGTTTGATTAAATTGTATATAATTGTTTTGGCTCGAGTATTCATAAAAAATACTATTTTCGTCTATTCTTTTTTACGAAGTTTGAATAATCATGCAAAAACTGACGATATATCGATATTTTCCACTCGATAATTATCGATACTGCTTAAAAATATCGATACGATAAATATCGATTTTTTTTTTCACTTGCCCATCCCTAGTTTGTCCAGGTCTGGGTGCCACTAAGATCGCCCCTAGTCCATTGTGCCATATTATTTCGACCAGACAATTTGTGTTTGTTTAGCGATCGTTTTATTTTTTCAAACATATCTTTCAGATGACCTTAAACCATCTCAAACTCGAACAGCGAAGCCCGACACTCCACCACCTGAACCACCGAAATTGCCACCGACACCGCCACCGAAAGCGACACCGAACCCGTCGTCATCGAAACTTTTCACCAGCCTCTTCTCATTACCCGGAGTATTAGCTGACAGTTTATTAAGTGGAGAAATCAATTTGCTTGCTTTGTAGACCTTGATAGACCTGCCGTGCCAGACCACATAATGGCATTATCAGACTAGATCCGAATCGAGAATATAACAACGAGTGTTCATTGTAAAACATTTTGATATTTTTATCAATATTCCTTGTTCCGTGACTCGGTTTCTGACTGTCAACACCTTTAATATTGTAAACTTGTCAATAAAAAATTAAGGTAATGAAAAAAAGGATAATTTAATGACTACCTACTGAAATACATAAAAAAGGTGCCAGCAAACCAATCGTTTAGCCATCAATCGATAATCGACCAGCGCTCATATTAGTAAATCGATCTTAAGTCTGGTAGCGGTCTTGAGAACGCTTTTTACATGTCATTTTGTACTGGTATTACATAAGAATGACATTTCCAAGATCACTCTCAGATTTGAGATCGATTTATTAATAGGGGCCTTAAAACGAGATAGATAGACGCAATCATTTGCGAACACGCTAGCTGCTTGAACAGTGTTGCCAGACCGCGCGATAATTATGGGGGCGTACGATAATTTGGTCATCGGTACGATGTACGATATTAAATTTACGATAATTTTAAAGTGCAAAAAAATACCTTTAATCAGACTGGAAGAGATCATTTTGATTCAGCACCGCAAAACATTTTGCTCAGCTTAATTTTCCCTTATCCTGGGGGGCAGGGGGGGCTGCTTACTGATTTTAAGAAGCCAACATATGGCGTCGTACGATAAATTATTGAAGAAAAACGATAATTTTGACGGTGAGTTGCGATAATTACAACTTTTGTATCTGGTAGCACTGTGCTTGAAGTAAATAATTACCAAAATGTACAGTTTTCATGTATCTTATCCCGCATTCGGTAACTACCAGAGGCGGCCCTGGCAGACGTAGTCTTGGCCTACCTGGAACCCGATAGCAATGCCACCTACTGAGTCCAATTGTAAATCTAAACCATTATGGGACCTATTCAAACTCACACGATTATTTTCACATAAATCGGTCGAGCTATTTTCGAGTTTTTGCGAGACTACCGCACGGTAATTGATGTTCAGTGCGTGGACATAAATCTTTCTTTACTAAAACACACAGAGTTTATTATTTTCATGCATTAACATGATTCACATATTTCAAATCAAACCGAAGGTATGTTTACTAATTAGAACAACAAAGCATTTATGTATAGTTAGAATCTACCGCCGGCTCGGAATGCTGCTTCCACTGAGAAGATCCGGCGAGAAACTCAATGGTTACTCTTTTCAGTACTGTGGTGTACATTCTCAGGAACAGCAACAGAATGTGAGCAGGCAACCATTGTCACAAAAAATTACTACTCTCTAGTACTTGCAGTACAACCAAGATCAAATCTCACTCAGATTTACGACCGCTTGACGCAGTTGTTTGAACGTAGGCCGCTCGGCTCACTGCACCGGCTGGTTGCCGGTTCGATTCCCGCATGGGTCAGTCTGGCGATATTATTATTATTATTATGCTCCCCGTTTTCTCCATCAATTGTAAATCGACTTAAAATAAAATAAAAAAGGGAAAGCTTTCCAGTTGGTCCCATATAAATATCATTAAAATGGGCTCAGTAGTTTGAGAGAAATAGACAATTGACGGTAACCTACACCTACTTACGGGTATTTGAGATGGCACCGACTCCAAATGAAAAAAAAAAAGGTACCTAGTTATTTCCAGCTTTGCAGTGCATCCAGGTATTTTTGAAGGCAGTTGATTTCTTTTTACTAAAATATTTTTAATAAGACAAAGTCGACAAACGAGCGTCCGACCTACCTGGGCCCTAACCACGCTAGCTACTCAAATCGTAATAGAAAAGCAAAAGCTAGCGATTGCGTTTCAAACGCTCCGCTTTTGACGTTTTGCTGACACGAGCTTCACGATTTCTACTGACATTGATTACGATTTGAGTAGCTAGCGTGGTTAGTGCCCTGATGTTAAGCAGTTACTGTAGCTTAAATAGGCTTGCAATACTAAAGGCATTGCTTCTACGTTGCTGACCTGAAGAAGAGTGGAACAGAAGAGTGGAAAGGGAGAGGGTTTAGGCTTCCGGCTCTCTCACTCATCAAAGTCAAATTCAGAGCGTTTATTTTGTTTAGGCCTAGGGGGGCACTTACAAATTGTCATCTAAATATATATAACTCAAAGGTGACTGACTGACTGACTGACTGGTTGACTGACATAGTGATCTATCAACCCACAGCCCAAACCACTGGACGGATCGGGCTGAAATTTGGCATGCAGGTAGTTGTTATGACGTAGGCATCCGCTAAGAAAGGATTTTGATTAATTCTACCCCCAAGGGGATGAAATAGGGGATGAATAATCCCGAAATTTTTGTTAAGTTAAATTACACGCGGACGAAGTCGCGGGCACAGCTAGTTTCTACATATTTTCTTATAACTACAACCGGATTGGAACGCGACCTCGACTGATAAGATCCGGCAAGAAACTCAGCGGGATGGCTTGTTTTTTTACTTTTTACATCGTACGAACCGAATCTATAATAGATACTTTACACCACAGATATAGATGTACATAGATAACGCAAATGCATGTACTTCGCGTGTACGAAACCCCGACCAAGCGTCAAGGTTGGTCGCCGCTAACTTACAGTCCGCGCGACTATAGATATAAATATATGAGTGAGAGCGAGATAATCACTCGAGACAATCGTAGCGAGCGGGGGGGCATCGGCGGCATCGGTGTCTTGAATCGGTTTGGATTTCCCGTCACTAATGACGTCACAGGAGGTGTTAAAAATTCGTCACGCTTGGTTTCAATACAAATCGTGATACTTGCGTTATCTATGTAAATCTATATCTGTGCTTTACTCCGATCTTCTGTGAGAGGCTGGTACTACCATCGAGCCGGCCCGTATATGACCTATAGTGAATTGGCTACAGGATGTATCTATGGCACGGTCGCTGATCACGAAGAAATTCGTACAATGACCTGTTATTACCTGTCTTTGGCACTCCCGCGTAAATCTAATACGTCTCGCTCACTCAGTTGCCGGTCACACGCAGTTCACGGCAACTGTGTGAACGAGACGTATTAGATTTACGCGAGAGTGACAAAGACAGGTAATAACAGGACATTGTAGGAATTTCTTCGTGATCAGCGACCGTGCCATTACACATAACTTCGCTTCGGTGGAACATGTGACTCTACACTGGCACGTGTATTAACATCATCACCATTACTAAATCATTCAAAACTATTAAAACCTTTGTTTATAAACTTTTTAAAAATGGTGGCATAAAAAAAATCGTTACAGCGAAAACATTTCTTATCGAAGCCTCTAAGCGAAAACCTAATAATTTGGTAAAATAGAAATCATACATTTTATTATATTGAATACGTATAACATTATTTTAAAATAATTATGGAAAATTTACCGTGTGTTATTTTTGTATATTTACATTAGGTATAACAAAACATAAGTTCGACTTTAGTTTACGCCTTGTGTCAATGGAGATAGGTTCTGTTTTATTATTTTGTACGAGACTTTGATAAGTGGAAACTACTATTAAATAAAATAATTTATATTCTTGTTGTTTTCAAATATTATGATAAAAAAAACTTTCAAATGAAATAAATAACATTAATAAATTTAACTGCAGCAATGGAAATGCGGAATGGACTTATTAAATTTAAGGTAAATCAAGCACAACTTTAATTAAACTAATTTAACTAATCTGTGTGTCTGTATGTGAGATCGCAGCGCTTAAGCGGATGAACCGATATTTATTTTTTATTTTTTTTTTGTTACAAAGGTATTCTGATTGAGAGTGTTCTTAGCTATGTTTCATGAAAATCGGTTCAGCCGTTTGAAAATTATCAGCTCTTTTGTAGTTTAAAAAGTTGCCGCATCGAGGTTTATTTAAATTTTAAATTTTAGTTATGCAACTACCAACACATATATTTTATTTAAATTTCAAACAACTGACTAAATTAAGATAAATTAATTATTCAATTTCATTTGTTGCCTAAAACTCACCAACTTAACGTATTATCGTCTCGTTCGTACACTACCATTGTGAAAAGGACGACAATAAATTCAGTTTGGACAAGGTCATATGTGCTATAATTTTTTCAGGATATCTAAATGAGCATGCCAACACGCCGTCATGATATGCACGAAGAAAGAAACCTTATTGACCATACTCTGTAAGTATATTTTACAATTGTCTTCATGTTCACATTAGAACGACCGCTTGGCGCAGTGGTTCGAGCGTAGGCCCTCGGCTCACTGCACATGGTGGTTGCTTCGATTCCCGCCGGTGGAAATTTCGGAAATGGCCTTTTCGTAATTTGCCTTGGTCTGGGTGACACTGCGATCGCCCTTAGTCCATTGTACGGTACCCATAGTTCAAGCTTTGCTAGTCTGAGAGCGACCTTATGTAGGTAGGCGTTTGACTTTGTTAGTATTTTGGTATGATATAAGAGTGACATTCCGAAGATCGTTCTCAGACTTGAGATCGATTTGTTAGTACGGGCCTAAATTACAGTACTCTTAAGTTTCTAGAATAGAACTCTAGCCAATTGGCTCTATAATTCATGAAAAATCAGACTCTAGTCCAGGTTCATGAGTTGAGTCCATGGCATCAGTTTTCGTTACGATGCCCCTTACACCCTGTACATCCTACTAATATTATAAATGCGAAAGTTTGTGAGTGTGGATTTATGTTTGTTACTCTTTCACGCAAAAACTACTGAACGGATTTGGATGAAATTTGGAACACAGATAGTTTATAACCGGGATTAACATATAGGATACTTTTTATCCCGATCATCCCGAAATTTTTGTTCAGTTAAATACTACGCGGACGATGTCGCGGGCATAAACTAGTAAATTATATATCGGTCCCCTGTACTACTGTTTGGCACGTCCCTGCCTAACCCCTCGTGGGTTAGTCTTAATGCTATATAGGTCATATTTTCATGTCCAACAACAATTAAATAATTGTTTATTCCAGTCACACTGAGCTTCCATTAATCACGTTTAATTTGCATACTGCGATTGCGTGCGAACAAACCATTAAGATTTATTATTGTGGGTTTTTGTTAACAACTTCTAATATTAGAATGATGTATTAGACAACAAGCAGTGATAGACGATTGGTTAAGCACGCGTCTTGCACCAGGCCCTGGGTTCAAACCCCGGCTCGCACACCTGGGTTTATCAAAATCTGTGCGCGAATCATAATTTCTATATGAATATCACTCCCTTACGGTGAAGTTAACCTTCATCCGTCGTGAGGAAACCTGCATGTCTTAGAAAATCTAGCCAATTTTCAAATACATGTTAAAATCGTCTGGTGGATTACGACCTGAATCCCCCTCGTACTGAGGGGAGGCTCTGGGCACGGAGTGGGACGTTAAAAAAGCTAAATTAAAAGCTTAGCTATCAATGTTTTCTTGGCAAACGAATAAATTAAAGCAATAAACGAAATTACAATCTGTTTGCTTTCAATAACCGAATTAGGACCTCCAAATCTTTTTATATCCAATCTTCGTATTTACTTAAGATCCGCCATTTTGGTTTCTTTCATTGTTTTTGTGTAGGATGGCCTCAAGTTCTGAATTTCCCGGACAGTATTTTTTTCATATTAATTATATCCTAAGTGTGATCGTCCACTAGGCAGTGCTTTGAAGCGGGCCAGCCTGCTTCAACCAATAGGATTGCTTTATGTCCTGTCAAACTGATGGCTCAGCTGGGCGAAGCTGAGGAGCTGTAAGCACTGATGCATTAATATAGCTTAGCTGCCTAGTAGAAATAAGTTTATGACATGGCAATATTCTATTACTTCATTATTTGTGATGCCTTATGCATTAACCTACATTGTCTTCACACTTCTAATTATATCAACTGTAAACGCATACATAATTTAAAAAAAGAGAAAAGAAAAAATGTATCCATGGCGTTTCTTGCATGTTCTTCTCCATAGGATTTTATTTTGGAACATGCACCTAGCTCTTGACTTTTTAAAAGTGCTAGTTAATCTGGCCTATTTGAAATAAAAATATTTTGAGTTTGAGTGAAATGAAGCGTTCCCGGGCGGGCGCGCTTCATAGCACAGGCATAGACGGTCACCCTAATTTCCAATTCCAATCGATAAAACATCGAACGCATAGAACGGCGGCGGCTGGGTACGATATCACCACGCGAGAGCTACTCTGACATCTATCGACCGTCGATCGATAAAAAATCGAACAATCGCGCACTCTGTTAACCGCTGACACTCGACTCGACTCACATTCGACTCGCAATAGTCGCAATACGTCAAAACTGAGTATGTGTATACGTCACTTTTGACGTATTGCGGGTCGGGTGTAACTCGATCGAGATAATAATTAAAACAATATAATTTAACAAACAAGTATCTATTGTATCTAACCACTCTCGCACAACTTATCAAACTACCCTATCTATCTTTTCTTACTAATATACAATTACCCGCTATATTTTAATAAAGTTTAAACTAGATTTATATAAATTAAAATTAAGTTAGCTTAATTTACTCATCTGTTGTATTTTCTCTGTAAGTGATTTTTTGTAATCTTTTGAGAAAATAAATGTCTTTAACCGTAATTTAGCCCTTTTGAAGTCATACTCCTGGGCACGGGCCTCCCCTCACAACGAGGGGGATTCAGGCTACCACGCGGGCCTAGTGCGGGTTGCCGGATTTCACATGTCTTTCGAAAATTGATTACATTATCTAAGACATGCCGGTTTCCTCACGATGGTTTCCTTCACCGTGAGCGAGTGATAATCCTATAGAATTTACGATTTGCACATAGATTTCCAAGAACCCAGAAGTACGAGCCGGGGTTTGAACCCAGGACCTGGTGCCCGCAAGACGCGTGCTCAACCAATCGGCTATCACTGCTATTCGAGATGCTAGCTATTAATAGATTTGGACCCCAGATTGGTGTGGTGTATTAGAAACTGGGTCGACTTCGACTCATGTCATCTTCGATCCACCGTCGATTGATCGGTGTGGTGGAGAGACCTGTCTACCCTTTGCAGACAACATGGTGTCAATATTTATTTTTGGAATTCCAGTTATTTTTTAATTTCCAAGGACTGTCCAACCTATTACATAAATCTTATTCACCTTACTGAAGAAGTGGTTTATGCAATCGCGAATATCTCTCATTTATATTCATCCCACAGTTATAACGAGGTGGGGTGGGCAGAATAAGTAATAAGGGTGAGAGCTGGCGGAAAAATACGGAGAGTGTCTGCTTTCTTTGTTGCGCATTTTATCTAATAATAAATATCGGCAGACTGACACACCAACTGTATGGTCCCAAACTAAGCAATGCTTGTACTACGGGTATCGGTACAATAGTCTGGGGGCGATCCCAGTGACACCCAGACCGGGGCGAATTTCAAAAAGTTAATTTCTGAAATTTGCCCCGGCAGGAATCGAACCCGCAACCACCATATGCAAACCCGAGGGGCCTACGCTCAAACCACTGTGCCATGCGGTCGTCAATCAATCAGATTATATTAGATAACTCTTTATTGTTCCACCATGTGGAGTACAAGAAGTAACAGGATAATTAAACTTCAAGCTGAAACTAACCTACAACCATTCACACTAGGGTCGGATTTGGTCTGCAGCAGTACATGTGGATAAATTCCGTATTTCAAAATTATATCCAACTAGCTGAGCCCGCGACCTCATCCGCGTGGAATTTTGATCCTTTCTTAGGGGATGTCTACGTCATAGTAGCTTTATGCATGCAAAGTCTCAGCCCGATCGGTTTAAAATTGACAAAGTTTCATACAAACTTTAATCCCTTATTTTATCCCCTTGGGGGTAGAATTAATCAAAATCCTCTTAGCGGATGCCTACGTCATAACATCTACCTGCATGCCAAATTTCAGCCCGATCCGTCCAGTGGTTTGGGCTGTGCGTTGATAGATCACTATGTCAGTCAGTCAGTCAGTCACCTTTGAGTTATATATATATAGATAGATTTACAATTAGGCGGTCTCACCACTGTAACGTTGAAAGCAATCAACATTCCAGTATTCCTACGTTTTCACTAAAAATCCATAATAGTATTTAAGAATATCACTACACAACCACGACGACCACTTGACGCAGTGGTTCGAGCATAGGCCGCTCGGGTCACTGCACATGGTGGTTGCGGGATCGATTGCCGCTGGGGTAAATTTCGGAAATTGAATGTTCGTAATTTGCCCAGGTCTGAGTGTCACCAGGATCGCCCCCAGTCCATTGTACGGTACCCATAGTACGAGCGTTGCTTAGTTTAGTTTAGATATTTATTTGTTTCGTACGATGATTGAGAGAGCTGGAATCCAACCCTCCTATCTTCCCCCTCTTTCCAATTTCCTTCTTAGGGCGGCAGCGTGCGAGCGATGGCTTTGGCACCGCAAGCATCTTTAGGCTAACTGATTAAATTAAAATTAGGCGTATTATACGCTTGTTTGTCAATTTTGAGTTTATGGAAAAACAAATGCTCTTGTCATTACAGATTTTGTAACTTTTATCGGCTACGCAGCTTCAGAGCAATTGCGGCATCATTGTTTCAATCCCGATGGACATCACGAAGAGATTTTACAACCGACCGCATATTTACGAAGTCAGGTATGCTTATAAATAATTTTGAGGCGCGCGTATAATATGCAGCGCGCATAATACGCGGTGACCCCTTTGCTAAAGTAAAAACAGACTTCATTCTTCTTCTGCATTCCCAATGTCTATTACTATTTAAAGTTTATTTCGCGCGAAATAAACTTTATTTATATCTGCATAGGGCACATGATAAAAAAAATATCAGGCAAATTAATAAAAACCATTTTCCTAAATTTCCCCAAGGGGAATGAAACCACAACCACCGGTGCAGCCAAGCAGCCTAATCTCTAAACCAAGCTATCGTCAATATATTTAAAATTTCAGATGACCAAGCAAGCTAGTAAAGGGATTATCAAACATATAACATGTATCGTAAATAACAATCACATATTTGACCTTATCCACGACACAAGAGGACACTGCCAGGGAAGTGACGTCACAGTCACGTTTTATCTATTCAAAAACGGCGTATATAATAAAACGGATGTCGTTAACGTCGATACAGAAGCATTCGATCATATGATTATGAAATACGATGACTGGATTATATTTGGCGAAGATAATGAAAATGATTTATTTGGCATAGATAACGGTAGCAATGAGACTGTGAATGATGTTGTACATAATAATGATAGACAATCTATTGACCCACTGGATGGAGACGATAACATTTCTAGTCCAATTCTAAGCCAGTCTATTCAACAATTACCGAGAGGCTATTACGATGTATTAATACCATCACAGTGGTCTTCTAGTGAGGGGAAACCTAATAATAAAGAAGACAACTGTAATGTAACATATGGTACTTTTAATACTAGTGATGGGAAATCGAAAGTATATTATGTAAATTGCAACAGTGGACACGAAATTAATAAAAACGGAAGTATGGAAAGATTAGTTACTGTAAAAGACGATATAAA
Source organism: Notodonta ziczac (assembly GCA_918843915.1). Taxonomy (NCBI): domain Eukaryota; kingdom Metazoa; phylum Arthropoda; class Insecta; order Lepidoptera; family Notodontidae; genus Notodonta; species Notodonta ziczac. Next base: position 4,069,046 of record OU974064.1, read on the forward strand.
TAATAGTATTAATACAATCGATACAATAAATTCCAAAATTGATTACACATATGAAGATGCAGCCAGTATCAATAATACCAAAGTCTCAGAATCTGGTGTAAAGCTTTTTAATACAGCTGTTAATAATTTAAATCTAATTCAAGATGGTAAACTAAGTGATCTTGGTTTATTAAATAATGATAAGTTAAATGTTGTTGAAGCTACTGAAAATAGCAGTAATAATATCAATGAAATATTAGATAAAAATGTATGTAACAATACCAAGAAATTCAAATATCGGAATCAAAACAATGATATAGACAAGTTTGTAGACAACGAACTGATTTTAAACCCAAATGTTGATAACAAGCCCAACGATGACAGAATATCTATACCATATGAAGAACGACTTTCAGTAAATTTGAAACCCTTTATTGTGCACGTCAATTCTAAGTACATGAACAATGGTTTTAAAAATTGTGACCACAATAGTGCGGATGATGAAAATATAGACACTAAAGATCATGGTACTCCAATTTCAGAGCCTGAAAGAAATTTGGAAGGAATGTATTCTGCAACAGAGTGCGTAAATACTCCCAAAGATGGCAATTATAATATATTAAGTCATAACTTAAGCGCTATTAGTGCTTCAGAGTATGCCAATTCGACAGAGCAGCGTGAAATAGATATCGCGAATACCTATAATGAAATAACGAATAATAAAGGATGTGTTACTGATAAAATAAACGTCAACTATATTGACTCTTCATTGGATAGTAAAATAAATAGTGTACCAGAATCAAATGGAATAGACATTTCACATAGTTTGACAAATACTAATTCCAGAACTCTAGCAGATGAACCACCTTTTATTATTGATACTGCCACTAACTATATTTATCAAGGTGATATTACACCAAACAATGCTCAAACTACTCATGTATGTGAAAATCATGCAAATAGTGTAGAAACTGTTGAAGGAAGTTCAAAAAAGGATGAACATAAATTAACTGATGCCATATTATGCAAAGTTAATAACGATTCAGACAATTTTACTCCCATACAAGTGAATAATAATAACTTATATGAAGAAATCAATACCTTGAATACTACTGACAATACCATTTTAAATATTCAACCTTCTTATACACATACAAAAGAGCGCATTAAAACTCTTAACAACAGTGAACCGAGTACAGAAGATTTCATTGTATCTACTGATTTAGATAGCCATAATATTCAAGAAGAAAACATAAATGCAAATGATATAACATATTTGCTTCCTACTGATTATAATACTAACAAATATCAACTAGAAATTAATGTTATAAATACTGCTGAAAACCCCAGATTTATTCATATACCTACTAAAGATGTTCCTAATAATTTTCAAGAAGAAATTAATATCATAGACACTCAAGCAAATAATACTGAAGATTTAAGTCTTACTCATTTAACTACTAATGATTTACAACGAGAACTCTGTGATGAAAATATGGCAAAACAAGGTATAGATAGTAATATTCTTGATAGTATGAATAGTAATTATTTACAAGAAGAAATTACTACAATGTGCGGTAAAGATTTAAAGAATAATATTGATACTGATTCAAGTATCAATACAGATAACATAAATTGCAAATATATACGAGAAGCAACAAAGAATCTGAACACGAATTCTATCAGTGTCATCCCAAATGCAAACCAAATAAATAATTACAATATTGATCTTAATACTAATCTAGAACCCGAAATCAATTATGCAAACAATATAAACAACGCCTATACAAACGATAAACAATCTAATCCTCAAACACCTTTCAATATATTGTATAAAAATATATTAAAGCCTGTAGACATTCGAGAAGAAAATGCAGATATTAATTTATCGGCCGAGACAAACAAACGTATAAATATGATAAATTGTCCAACAAATAGAATTAAATCTGATACTCCCAAATATTATATATTTGATTTACGAAAAAAACTTATGGATGACGGATCAAAACAAGGCTATAAAAACTACAATGATTTTAAATCACTTCCAAATCCATCTATCTCAATACAAATGCCTATAGAAACAATTCCAAATCAAAACACAACCATACCCGAATGCGTTTCACCAAGACCAATGATTAATTGTGAATTGGCTCCAACTATAATACCACTAAACCCTACTGTTATTGAAAATACAAACCCATTTAATTATAACGCTCAACAACCTATTTTTATTAATGCAGGACTGTTTCCTGATTTGGTTTCCTTGAACTTAGGATCTATTTCCAATACTAGACAAATGTCGCCACTCAGACCAATTTCGTCTACTTCAGGTCTGTTGCCATTCAAATCTATTATTTCACCAATTTCAAGCGCAGTTTCTTTGAATAATTGTCAAGTACCAATTTTCAGTAGCTCCCATCAGTCTTTACCAGAGTTAGTACCCTCAGGATATCCGATTGTAAATTTAAACTCTAAAGAAAATAATATACCATCTACTAATAATTTTTCTTCCTCAAAACTTACATCACACACACATTGTGTCTACAGACCAACTTCTTCCAAATTTTTCAGGGTAAATCCATTAACTAACATGAATCCACCAATAGATGCAAGGATGTCTCTATTAAAACCAGAATATTATTCTCATGAAATTAAACAACCTACTAATGTTAAGGATCAAGATTTTCAATTATATGCAAAACCAGTTAATGAGTACCAAAATCCTATTTCTTGTATTGTAAATCCTAGGTCACCGACTTCATTAAATAACATTGAACTTTATACCTCACAGATTAATAAAGAAAATGCCAAGTCTCCATTTGAATTATGTGTAAATCCCAATGTAATTAATACTCAAAATCAGCCCTACAGCATTCCACAAACAAGCTTTCTTGATATCAAACCAAAAATAGCAAAGTTTAAAGATAATAATCTACATATTAATACTCCAAAAGTTATTGCTTCATCACAAATGTTTTACCATAATATTTTAACAAAAAACAACAAAAATCAACAAACAGGAGCTAACCTTGACAAACTAAACATTGCATCAAAAGTAACTAACTTGAAATCAAACGAAGTATCTGCGAAAAAGAACCAACCAATGCATTATGAATTTTTGATAACACATCCACCGTGTAATCATAAAACGTTTATGCCTAATACAGGAGCATTTAATACCCTGAATACTTATAAAGAAAGTAAACTTATTCCACTATCAACAAACAAGGTACCAATTTACAGCCTCGTATACCCAGAGTGGAAGCCTACGACCAATATTGAAAACTTAAGAGGACTGGACAATAAAGACAACAAAAAAAATCTAATCAATACACCATCTACTATTAAAATTAAAGTATCAGACCATACTGCTTCAAACAATTATGTATATACTAAACCGATTAAAGAATGTAAATATGGTAATCAAGAAAGAAAACAACAATTAAATATACACACGCCTAAATTTGGAGCTGAATATGATTGGAACCTACCAAAGACTGAAAGTAATACACACAATGAATTACAAAATAAATACCTATTAAATGTACAGACAGACAACTCTAAAAGTAAACCTAATCAACAAGAAAATAAATTAACAAGCTTCGTAAATAAATTATCAAGTAACAATAATTTAGGTACGGCAAATAATAATGGTTTAAACCCTATAATAATTAAAAATGAAATTCCTTTACTACATGCAAATAAGGCTTATATTAGCCCTGATCTTAATTCTAGAAATCAATTGCAATACGCAGCATTTAACTTCGAAAACAAACCTAACTTTGAAGTTGAATGCTCTAATAGTAATATAAACGCAATCAGCACTATACCCTTTGTTAAAAATCAAGTCTTGTCTAATATTCAACCGGCTGTCTTTAACAAACAACAAAATCCTCAATTTCTTACTAGTGATTTTACTTCAGATATTCCTCTAGAAGTAAATAAACCATACAATTATAAATTACTACATGCAAATAGTGCTGAAAATAAACCTATATTCTTTAATTATATTTCTAAATCACCTAATGCGTATGGACCAGCAAACTATAATAACGTTGTTAATCTAAATATAGCATTTAAAACACCTAATATACTTATTAACTATGAAAATGAAGAAAATATATATAAACCCACAGTTCAAATAGTACCTATCACTTATGCAACAACACAAAACTGTAAATCACACAAGCCAGTTTCAGACAATTTAATTTTTAAAACAGAAACTGCTTCATTTAGAATACCTAAAACCAAAAAGGATAAATCAGATTTCAATGCGTGTCCTGGTCTTATTAATAAAGAAAAGACTAAGTCGGCTGAATATTATACTGCAATACCCACTGCAGTCTCTGAACTAATGGTCCAAAATCCTTCATATACTAACCCTAGAAGTTGCTTTCATACAAATGATTACTATGTCACAACTCCCACTCATTCTTCTTCAAATCGCCACTCCGATTTTATATCTGAATCCCCGAAACTATTCAACAGTCATCCACAAACTTTTAATACTGAAATACCTTTGAATTTAAAGCCAATACCGTCTGGCAAATGTGAGAAATATCATGCTAATAAAATCGTTAGTCCCTACCCTCCCAAATTAGTTCCTGAATCCATTAAAATCTTTAATAGTAATCCTAAAAAAGATGACTCTATTTTAACTCCTAATCAAAGTACAACTAAAACTAAATACGTTTTCAATTCAGTCACTGCACCTTCTATTAACTTTAACAGTGAAACTGAAGACTTAACTGCAGTAGCTAATCCCACTTCTGGTCCTAATATACGTCTATCAACCCAAAAATATCTACCACTAGATACAGACTTATCCCCAAAACTCTCACACAGTACAAAACTGAGCCATCCACAACCACAGACTTCCGTTAACAGGCATGAAATCAGTACACCTTACGGTGAATTATACACTACGTCTCTTGACTCAGGATTCTCATTTCCAAACCTCCCAAGTCCTATATATTCTTGTAATTCTGCAATTAATAATATGGATACAACTAATTCTGTTAAAACTAATTTTAAGACTAAAAACCACATCAATTTGTCACCCAAATCTAATATAAATGTTGATGCTGGACTTAGATTTTACATTAAGCCCGTAGTTCCTGCACCTGTCGCTTCTATTTCTCCATATACAAGCAATTCCGAATTTATATCGCCAATAAATTGCGATACGATGTCTAAATTATACGGTTCAACAATCGTCCCTACATACACTGCATCTAACTCCCCACACAGTCTAAATTTATTGCCAATGCCCTCAGTTTTTGAGACTAAAGTCAGCACTAGGACATACCCTACACTATCTACTTGTACTGCACCTTCTAATATTAATAACCAACCTGAAATGGATGACACTACTAACCCCATTACCGCTTTTAATTTATCCGTTCAATCTTTGGTACAGTCTCCTTGCAATCTTAAGAATGACGGTAATGTTGAAGTTCCTATATTCACAGCATCTACTGCTCATCCTAACAATGTAGTTACACAATATTTAAGTGATATTCAATCTATACCTGAAAGTTATATAAAGTTTACAAATTGTATTCACCCCGCACCTAATCCTAACAAATCAATTCCTGAAACTGTTATGAAAGAAACCAAACCAGTTGACGTTATTCTAACTTCTCCATACACTGCCAGTCCTCTTAATGTAATAAGTGATAATACAATTTGTAACACAGCATCGACTATGCCAGATTCAATAAAATCAATATTTGTAACTCCTAATAGTCACCAATACGGTCAATCCCTTAGTAATTCTGGTGGAATACTTAAGAATTATAATACTAAAACCACTACTTCTAATAATCAATGCTCATTTAATTCAAATGGTTGCTATACTAATTATGGTACTAAAATCCCGTTTTATACTAAATATCTTGATGATTTATTGTTGAAATCCCCTAGTAATTCAGATAACCCTACATATTTTAGTAGGCCACCTATAAATTCACCTGAATCCCTCATAAATCTTGCATTGCTAACATTGCTTACCAAATCTAACCCGAATCCTGCAACTCCTAATAGTAATCCAACCTATTTTAATATAAAGCCTGCGTCATTTGAAACTACAAATAATATCCAACCAATTTGTGATCAATATAATTCAATATCCAATTCCGCAATTGATCCAAGTGATACTGGACTTCCTATTGCCAATACTAGAACATTTATGAATGTACACCAATCCCCTATAAATATTAATGAGTTCGCCCAAAAATTTACTAGATATACTGACATCGTGGATCCCTCAATTTCGACTAATAATGCTAGATTACCCAGTTACTCTAGTTCAAGTTTAATTTCAACACCCCAAAATCCATGTAACTTTGATGAATCTAAAATTGAATTTAGCGAAAAACCTACTAATTCACTTTCTAGTCAACCATACCCTGTAAACGCTTTGTTACCCACAAATAGTAACAACAGACTAGGAATTTCTACTCAATTGACTCCCATATTGAATCCCCCAATTTTAAATTTTAATTCTAGGACCCCTACTTACTCTAATATTCCACTACTCAACATACCTCAATCCCCTAAAAATGTTTACAAAATACTTAAAGATTCATCCATTAGGTATCCTTATACCATGAATCCCGAAATTGCCACCAAAGATTCTAAAAATACACACTCTATTGATTCAACAGTCAATTTATGTCCCCTATCACCTATGAACGTGAATCCCTCAGTTAAAACAACTAACCCTAGAGATAATACATATTCTAGTAAACATATAAATGAACCCAAATTTCTATCAGCATCACCCTTATCATCTATCTATACCAGACCAATAATTAACGCAGAATTATCTGAGGCATCACCATATTGGATGTTAAATTCTATGCATGTAGCTGTAACTCCATCTAGTGGAGAGAGCGTGCAAACTACTACCACTACCTGTAAATATGATAATTTTGCTAGTAATTCTATACAATATTTATCTCCATCTAGGGGAGAGTGCCTCCAAACTCCTAATAGTAATAATTATGTAACTAGTTTCAAACATCTTTTCTCTACACCTAGTGAACTGTCTTTACAATCTTCTTCTCTCAACAAATATGCCACTAATAATCGTCAGATATTCGCCCCCTACAAAATAGAGGCTGCTCCATTCAATTCTCCTGCTAATAAAAACATTGTGAGTTCTAAACAGACTTTCTCTGCATCTAGTGAACCATTTATACAAAATCCTCTTATTAATTATCCTTCTTGGTCGAATCAGATTTATGTACCAATTTCTACTAATAATAATTCTCCTATTCCTAAACAAGATATCTCTCCCCCTAGTAGAGAAATAAACCAAACTCCTTCTACTAGTAACTCTGTAGCTAGTTCTAAGCAGATTTTCTCTCGACCTAGGGGAGAGATTATTCTAACTCCTACTAGTCATTATGCTAGTAGTCTTAGAGAAGAGATACACCAAACTCAAAATCCTAGAAACAGCCTTACAAGTGTGCCTTCAAACTTAGATGTACCAGGTAATACTTGTTACCCTAACTTTTATCCTAATACAATTATACAGAGTCCAGATTCTAATGTTATTTCAGACTTATCTACAGGACAAATAACTAACTCGAATATGGACTCTAACTTACAGCCACAGAGTTTATTTTCTAATTATTTAACTTCCTCGGTATACCCAAATTATTTGACTCCATCTCAAAATATTTTAAAAACATATTTAACTGAAAGAAAAAATCCTTGTTACACCAATTCAGATTCTATTTCAATACCACAGATTTCATTTTCCAAATACAACAACCCTGAAAAACCCAATGATATGAGGATATCCAAAGAAACATTACAAATAGACTTGAAAAATTACATTAATAATCTATTACGAGGTAATTTGTATAATCAATCAGAATTAATTATACCATTAAATCATTTGATTTTAGCGAATCCTCAATCTAATATAACCAAGATTGACAATTCGGGATTTGGTTTAACTATGTGGGATTCAAACTACAAAATCGTGGAAGCAAAATTGTGTTTGAAATTCAAAGAATTCAGCGTTAATAACTTTATGCCCGTTGTCAGCCGCTCGTCAGATTACAATTTGGATATTGTCAGAAATTACGCAAAAAATTACGTAACCAAAAATTACGGTCAATACATTACAGCGAATGTGCCTTATTCTGCTAACAACGAAAGGGTAATTATTAATAACAATTTATGTTACAATAATTGCAATATTTTGTGGCCGGAATATTATTATTAGGAAACGCGATCCGCAAGACTCTTGAAGAATTCTTTTATCAACACAATTCTATTACTGTTCCTCTCCTACAAACCTGCCCGTATAGAGTGCGAGAGAGACAATTGTAGCTCGGGATATTCACCCATGTAAAAGTCAACGTTTCATATTATTTATACAAAACTAGACAAAGATTCTCGTGTCACAATGTTAGTTACCATACTCCTCCGAAACGGCTCGACCGATTCTCATGAAATTTTGTGTGCAGATCGGGTAGGTCTGAGAGTCGGCTACTATCTATTTTTCATACTACTAAATGTTAAGGGTTGTCCACATTCCACGCGGACGGAGTGGCGGGGCACAGCTAGTATTTTAATCTATATATATAAAAGAAAGTCGTGTTAGTTACACTATTTATAACTCGAGAACGGCTGAACGGATTTGACTGAAAATTGGTGGGGCGGTAGCTTAGAACCAGGAGAAGGTTATAGGATACTTTTTATCCCGTTCCTGTGGAACTTGACATAAAACGTGAAAACGTGTTATTAACGCAAATGACAGCCAATGACAGCAAAAAAAAATATGAATGAAAAAAAAGTCTAGCCGTTGATTATTTACAAATGGTACAAAAAAGGAGAACCAACAGCTAAAATGTCGTCTATAGTTAAATATGGTTGAATATTTGATAATTTGAAATTTTGAAGTTGACAGTTGATCTGTCAGTTTCGAATTTCTATTAGCTTATTGTACGGATATTATCATTAGCAATACGATGCCGCGTCCAAGACAATCTGATCTTTCGCGACAAAGCCGTAATGCAACTAGGATTCGAAACATTGCGAATGAAAGAACTGAAGAACAAGAAATTGGAAGTGAAGAGCGCCGCGGTAGTATGGCTCGAATTCGTGCTTCTCAATCACAAGAGCAAAGAGAGGTAGCCCGTGAAACGGCTCGGTTGGCAATGAGGAATCGTCGAGCAAACCTCAGAGATCTACAACTAGATAACTAACGACGCACAAGAAGAAATTTATCAAGTACTGATTGTGGCAAGTTCACGGGTCGGAAGACCATCAGCGTTATTTGTTCTTGCGCCTGATAATTAAACGAAAAATGTAGTCTATCACAAGGTGCTTCAATGAAGAGTGCAAACGAAGCACCAAAATACATGGCAAAGATATTGTTACCTAAAATACACAAACCAGAGGACCCGCTGCGTCCCATTGTAAGCCAGATTGACACACCAACATACAGTCTGACCCAGCACGTAGCGAAGGTGCTCTCACTACTAAGAGGACACACAAGAGCACATACAAAGGATTCATAACATTTTGTAAGTGTGATTAAACATAATACATCATGCTAACAATTATACCATGGTCAGTTTTGGTGTCCAGTCTTTGTTTACCTGTCTACCTGTAGCAGACTGCATCACAATAGTATCAAAGAAGCTAGAGGAGAACAACATGCCAGAGGAATATGCTGAATATACTTAAACGGTAAATCTAACCACCATACAACACAGTTAGCTACAGTGGGTATATCTTTGTTTCAGAGAGCACAAGGGATCTGAGATCAGCAACACCTGGCTGACGAAATACATCATGTCAAGCAAATAGTTGTCAGACACTGTGAGCAATTTCTGAGTGGATAAGACCGCAACCAAAAACTAAATATGAGGGTACCAAGTTAATAACTTTGACATCAGGAAGTCTAACACCTCAGTCCCCAGTGACCATGGCTGCTGTAAAGCCACCGAAACTTCGGGAAAATAAAAAAGGAAATAAAGGCGATAAAATCTGTATTATAGTTTTATTTGAATACATTAGATGGCCAATAAATAATCTTTATATTTGTATTTTAAAATGAATATTTAATTAATCATTTTTTAAATCAGCACATTTATAACCTCAATGGCGAAACAAAGTTTGCCGGGACAGCTAGTAATATATATTTTAAAGAATAATATTTAAAGACCTTGGCGCCTATGCATTTGACTCTACTACAGTTATTATCTTCTTGCTTAGCGTCTGCGTATGCGCAGAGCATAGATGTTTTTTTTAAGTTTGCGTTCGCGAGACTGTTGGTACATGAGAAACATGTGTAGTGTATAGTATGCGCGCGCACACAAGGGAGTCGAGAGCGGTGACGTAGCGGAGGCGTGACGGCACGGGAGTGCGTCATGCCATTTGACGTGACGGTAAATTTTACTGCCAAAGTGCGCCAATAGATGTTTCACATAAAAACTTAGAATTTCATGACATACTAGCTGTGCCCCACGACTCCGTCCACGTGGAATGTGCACCACCCTTAACATTTAGGCGTATGAAAAATAGATAGTAGCCGATTCTCAGACCTACCTTATTAGGTAGGTCTGAGAATCGGCTGAAATTTTGTGCGCATACTTGCAAAAACAAACACAAAATTTCATGAAAATCGGTCGAGCCGTTTCGGAGGAGTAAGGTAACTAACATTGTGACACGAGAATTTTATATATAAGATGTTAAATTATAAAACGATATAAGTAAAGCGATGAGTGTGTCTGTCAGTCAGTTGTTTTCGCTTATAAAATGTATAGTAAAATTATCTGTACAGGGTGTAAGGGGCATCGTAACGAGAACTGATACCATGGATTCAACTCATGATTCTGGACCCGCCCAGAGTAAGAATTTTCCGTCGATATCAAAGAATTTGTAATAATAAGACATAAATTCTTTGGGCGATATTGTCATGAATGGAGCTTTTCGACCTCGCCAAAGACCGAGAGATATATGCGGAGCTGACTGATAACCTTCACTAGTTGGAGAGGCACTATGAGAAGAAGAAGAAGATTGTCATGAATCGTGATAAAATTTTAAAGAATTGTTAATTTGATTTTAGCATTTAATGCGTGCTTGAGCTTATTGAGTCTTCATTTAAATCACTTGAGATTAGTTTAATGATTTAAAACATAATATATGATAATATCGACGGTAAACTCCAACTCTGGGGAGGTCTCAATCATGAGTTGAATCCATGGTATCAGTTCCCTTAACCTTATATAAGTAGTGTAAGTAATTATGATATAATAGTGTTGTGACATGTGAATATTAAGGATGCGACTGAACGATTAAAATGTAAAAAAAACTATATTGTTTTATTTAATACACAAATAAATTCCGATATATAGATAGTGATATAAGTATTTAATGTTCCACGACATGAAAAATAAAAAATCTTTAAAAAGAACAACCAAAACTAATGTCACATTATCTATACTTACAGGGCATAGAGAAATAATAAAAAATCGTCAAGATAGGGTGTCTGTCCACCGGGCTGTGCTATGAAGCAGGCCAGCCCGCTTCCACCAATAGGAACGCTTCATATCCTGAGCTTCACCCAGCTTAGATCAAGTAGGGAGACCGGTCAGAAGCCTCTTTAAAAAAAAAAAAACACCGACTCTAATTTGACGAAAACAAAATTTCTTCCTATATGAGATACTACCTGTGCCCGCGACTCCGCCCGCGTAGTATTTAACTTAACTAAAATTTCGGGATTATCGGGATAAAAAGTATCCTATGTGTTAATCCCGGTTATAAACTATCTGTGTTCTAAATTTCATCCAAATCCGTTCAGTAGTTTTTGCGTGAAGGAGTAACAAACATACATCCACGCTCACAAACTTTCGCATTTATAATATTAGTAGGATTCAGTTGTTTATTTTCAATGAATATTCTTTGTTTGGCTTGAATATCAGTAAGTCTGACAAACTTTACTGTAGTTTAACATGTGGCGGTAAATACCTGAGGTACCAAAAAGCGACAATACATACGTATATGTATTTAGACAATAATTAAACTAGAAAGTTTATTTGAACTATAAAAGTTTATGCGCAAAAGGGGTGACCATTGGAATGTGTCGCAGTGTTGAGTGGGAAGTTTTAGTTTGAAACTAAAAACCCTTTTAAAGGAACAAAAGGTATGATAGGGTTTTGTAATCACCTTTGTAACTGTTTGCTATAGTAGAAAAATTTAACAGATTAACTCTAAATTGAAAATTTAAGAAACCCCCGATGCGACGATTTTTTAAACTACAAAAAGGCTGATAATTTTCAAACGGTTGAACCGATTTTCATGAAACATAGCTAAGAACACTCTCGATCAGAATACCTATCTAACAAAAAAAACAAAATTTTAATCGGTTCATCCGGTTGGGCGCTAAGATGCCACAGACAGACACACAAATACACATGTTAAACTTATAACAACCCTTCTTTTTTAGTTGGGGTTAAAAAGGTTACTCCTCAAGCAGAAATGTATAATGCCAAAATGTGTTATTGATAAATAGTTGCTTCTGCTTTAATTGGTATTTCTGTGTACAGTTACTGGCCTATACACCATATACATACATATCATACGCATCCACAGATATAGATTCACATAGATAACTTGGCGTGTACGAAACCCCGACCAAGCGTCAAGGTTGGTCGCCGTTAACTTGAGGTCCACGCGACTATATAAACAATATGAGTATGAGCGAGAAAATCGTAGCGGACGGAGGAGCATCGGCGGCATCGGTGTCTTTGAAACGGTTTGGATTTCCAGTTACTAATGACGTCACAGTAGGTGTTAAAAAATCGGCACGCTTGGTTTCAATATAAATCGTGATACTTGCGTTATGTATGTAAATCTATATCTGTGTACGCATCATTAGCACTTCCATAGCATTCATTTTCTAAGTTTTTAAAATCCTTGAACATCAAAAGATTCAATCTTATTTGTTAAAGTGCTCATTTTTTCATAAAAAACGTCGGCTAATTAGAGTATCTATGATCCGCCTGATTTTAAGCAGTTGCTTGCTTTAAACATCTTTGATTTCAATGTCATTAATGGAATATATGTTACTATTTTTTTTAATTCTATTACTAATATAATAATAATAATTGTAGCCTTTTTAACGCCCCACCTTTGGGCCCGAATATCCTACTAATATTATAAATTCGAAAGTTTGTGAGTGTGGATGTATGTTTGTTACTCTTTCACGCAAAAAACTACTGAACGCATGCGGATGAAATTTGGAACACAGATAGTTTATAACTTGGATTAACACATAGAATACTTTACCGAAGTCTACGCGGACGAAGTCGCGGGCAGAAACTAGTGAATAATATAACTTTCAAAATAACTTTAAAGATGACTAATAAACACACATTTCCGAATCCGTTTGCGATATCGATTCGAATTATTTAAGACTCCCCCCCCGCTCCCCCCTGAACGGGAGTGGAAAACAGGAAGTGGGAGTCTGATGTCTGTTCCCATTAGGCGTCCACAACATCAACTACTGCATATGTACCATCAACAAAGTTGAAGCTTGATCAGTTTTTAACACTTTTCCCTTGCAGGCAGTAGTCATAGGATGCCTCGCCCATGTTGTTGTCCAATGAGACGAAAAGCGTCCGATGAGAAAAAAGCCCTCTTTTCAGAAAGCCATTGTTTTAATTGTTTTTATGACCATGCTAGTCGCATGTGGCTGCTGGTGACTGCACACAAAATGCAACCTTAAGGTGGTCAAGCGTCGAGTTTGTTGACTGTACCTCAATAATTATTTCGGGTTTTTGAAACAGCCTGTATAATACCCATAGACTAAAGCAAAGGGCTATAGGTGACTCATAAATAACCCATTACCATAGCTTTCGGGAAGCCCTCTTCGGGAGTTACTCCTTAATATTTGAGTGCGAAACTTGGGAATTCCGAACTCAACTCAAATGCGTCTTGTGTTAATATTTGATCAGTAAAAGTATCAATGACTCAAACAAATTTTAGAAACTCTGGGTTTACTTTGAAATCTTTATTTCGATCCACGGAATATGGAATTTGTGGAACGATCATGTAAGTAGGTCACGTTTCAATTCAAATTAATTTATAATTGCCATTACCTTCTTTTATACAGGTTGCAACAGATAGAGTACACCTAGGGGTGTCCACTTCGAAAAAACATCGATGTTTTTTTCGATGCGATATATCGGAAGTGTGTATCGATGTCTTTCGATATATCGGTTACAAATATCGATGTTTACTGAAAATCGAGTACTTTTTCTAACATAACATCACACCACAAAGCCCTCATCTAGTCAGCCTTCTGACACTCCACGCAAGCGTCAAGTTATAATTATTGTCCATGTCTGCACATTTATTGTGTGTGTTCAAGGATGCTGAATGTTAAAGAAATCTATATAACTAAGAAAAAACTACTTTTCATGGTGTACGAACATACACGTACATTTGCCGAAGCAGCATTCACACTTTGACCCAAATGTTCACATTTACGCAAATTGTATTGCAACCAAAATCAGTTCGTCATCGTTCATCAAGCAAACCGCACGTTCTCACCCCTCATTAAATTCACTCCCATTGCTTACGTTTAGTGTCAGTTTTATAATATAACTAGCTAAGCCCGCGACTTCGTCCGCGTGAAATTTAACTTAACAAAAAAGCCCGCTCCCGCGTTCTGAGCCCGCGTGACAGGACCCATTTTTTTAATTTTGTTTTTCTAAAATAAAAGTAGCCTAAGTTACTCCTTAATACATCAGCTATCTGCCAGTGAACACACAGACAGATAGACAGACAGACAAACATTTTTTAAATCGCGTTTTTGATATAGGTGTCGTATGTACTTTCATATGCATTTAGTGAAAAGGTGTTATTTTGATATTACAAACAGACACTCCAACTTTATTTATTTGTATAGACAACTTTTATCAGCTATATCAGTATTTCTATCAGCCCTACCCAACCCCTATCAGACAAATTAGTACGAGCATCCCTGTACACATGGAAACCATCACTGATTCAAATATTGTTTATAAAAAATTAAAACCATGAATGAGAATGATTTAGAGATCAAACTGAGTTTTCATTAAATTCACTGGTATTCGATATTTTATGAAAATATATCGATACATCGAGTGAATCAACAGTTTGTCAAAACATCGGATCGATTCGATTTATCTTAAAAACATCGAGTGATTCGAAAAATCTATGTTTATTGAATATCCCTAAGTACACCTTTTTTCAAAACTTATCTCTGTAATTCTAAAACTATCAGCTTTGGAGGAATCTTGAAAAACAAAAGGTGTTACAGGGATACAGCTGACAGATTTCATAAGTCTACAAAGCCTTCAGTACTTCAACTGTCCCAGAAGCCGATAGTTTAAAAAAAATAGTATACCCTTTCTGTTTCACCTAGTATAACAAAGTGGGCCAACAATGGCACGACCCGCCTACTGTTAAGCAGTTACCGTAGCCTACAGATGCTTGCAATACTAATAGCATTGCTCGCACTGATGGGGAGTGGATAGAGGGACCAGAAGGCTTCCGGCTCTTTCACTATGTACGAAACGCAGCTACAACAGCGACTTCACGCCGATCTTCTGTGACGGGGTGGTCCTACCTCATTCGAACCAGTCCGTATCATAGTAGTCCCTGAAACTTATGACAGACAGACTCTTGACCGACGCCGTTCGGTCATGTTGGCCTCTTCTATTACCCTTCTACTTATCCTACTAATATTATAAATGCGAAAGTTTGTGAGTGTGGATGTATGTTACTCTTTCAGGCAAAACTACTGAACGGATTTGGATGAAATTTGGAATAGAGATAGTTTATAACCGGTATTAACACATAGGATACTTTTTATTTTGATAATCCCGAAATTTTTGTTAAGTTTAATACTACGCGGACGGAGTCGGTGGGCACAGCTAGTTTGTTTGATATTTTTGTAAGTTTTACCTATCAACGTGTGAAAAAAGCGCATTCTAAATAAAATATCGCCAGACTGACACACCTACTGCATGGTCCCGATGGACTGGGGGCGATCCCAGTGACACCCAGACCAAGGAAAATAACGAAAAGGCCATTTCTGAAATTCGCCCCGGCGGGAATCGAACCCGCAACCACCCTGTGCAGTGAGCCGAGTGGCCTACGCTCGAACCACTGCGCCAAGCGGTCGTCGGTGAACGGCTTTCTTTTTTCTTTTATTTTCTGTGGTTCAACACACTGTATCGCGTACCCTGGAATATTAAATAACAAACTCATAAATAATATTTAAAAAATCCTTTCCAAGTCGTCGTGTCAACAAGTCATTAGACATTAATATAACGACACGAATACAGCATGACGTCATGTGCACAACAACGCGACAATTATGTACATGGAAAATAATGTACAGGGTGTGTCAAAAGTAGGCATGGCGATGATTGCCACTTTAAATTCATTTTCATTACGTGAAATTAGGTTTTTCTGCCAGTGTTATTTCACCTGTGATTTTTCACAGCCAATGATTTTATTCGTTTGTAGTATATTTTCACTATGTCACTCAGTGGCGGATTTACCAGCAGGCTGAGTAGGCTGGAGCCTATGGCGGCAGATTTTTGGGGCGGCAAATTTGGGGCCGATATTTTTTTTGCTACCTTATAGAAATCAAGCGCAATAAAGATGATTTATTCACGTTTAACGAATGTACATTATTGTGTAAGTAGCATTCATTACTCTGCCTTCATTCATCGTACATGATTGAGCTTTGATGAGCTGGCAAATATTTTACAGCCTATACCTTCGAAATTTGTAAATCCGCCACTGGGTCAGTGGTCGAAGATTTATCATGAAAGCTGGAACGGTACCGAACGCTTTGCAATTTAATTTGAATTATTTTTAACAGTTTCTGCCTATGTCTGTAGCAAGTGCTACTTATGAAAACCTATAATATGATTTTTCACACGCTACTTATGATTTCTTTTTTTTTTAGTTTATTTGGAGCAACAAACAATTACACTTACTTATTACTAGTTAGATTACAGGTATGTACCTGCACGGGGCTGATTACACTTAAAGTAAGATGTCTTACTTTAAGTGTAATCAGCCCCGTTGCCCACAGATTAATACTTTGTAACAATGAGTACGTACGTGTATATGCACGAAATGTTCCATCACTAGTCAAAAGTCCGTAAAAAAAATGTTGGCATCCCAAATTATTATACAGGGTGTAAGGGGCATCGTAACGAAAACTGATACCATCGAATCAACTCATGATTCTGGATCCCCAGACATGGAATTTTCCGTCGATATTTTCATATATTATGCTAAGATTTTTCAGCATTGTTAAATTGATTTCAGCCTTAAATGCGCGCTCGAGCGTATCGACTTTCAATTTACATAGCAGTTTATGTATTAAATAGTAATTGCGGACTAACTATCCTACTAATATTATAAATGTGAAAGTTTGTGAATGTGGATGTATGTATGTATGTATGTTTGTTACTCCTTCACGCAAAAACTACTGAACGGATTTGGATGAAATTTGGAACACAGATAGTTTATAACCGGGATTAACATATAGGATACTTTTTATCCCGATAATCCCGAAATGTTTGTTACGTTAAATACTACGCGGACGAAGTCGGGGGGCACAGCTAGTTTTAAATAATTTGTATTGCATTCAATTTCATGTTATATTCTGAACTAGCTTCCACTCGCGCCTTCGTATATAAGAAAATTATTCTACGTATTCGCCCGGGTTATACACTATTGATGTGTCAAATTCCATCCAAATGCGTTCAGCCGTTTCCGCGTGATTGGGTAAACAAACATCCATACATACCAACTTTCACATAATAATACTAGTATTGTAAGCAATCCTACTAACCACTAGTAGTTAGTAGGATTGCTTACACTAACGATGTCCAAGCCTAATGAAGGGGTGAGCAAGGGAGGGGGGTCGTTGGCGTGTTAAAAAGTAATATGTCCCGCAAAACTAGTTAGGGAGTCATTACTGCCGTGACAAACGGCTTCAGTGAACTCTGTTCTGGTGTGTTAAGGCTAAAGCGCGCAACTAGCCGGCGAAGTTCAAATTTTTTTCTGTTTTTTTTGAATTTTTTGCAAAATCTGACAATAATAAAAGGCACATTTTATAATTCGTGACAAAGACCGTGTGCAGTGCATTTATGAATATATCCAACTTACTCCAAAAACATTTCAAGAACGACAGCTATCCAGATAATCTGGCAATTTTTGTATATTTAGTGATTAACTAGTATCATATCCACCGTGATAGTATTTAGAGTAAAATAAATGTATTAATAAATGCACTGCATACTGTGTTTGTCTCAAATCACAAAATATTGTCTTAAATGTTTTCAGATTTTGGATAAACTATAAAAATACTCGAAAATTTTGAATTTCGCGGGCTAGACAGGCGCCTTCACCTTAAAATACATTTCGTGTTCACTGTTTCCTGGTTAGAACTTAGAATAGTTTAGTTACCATCGCCGCGGTTGACGACCGCTTGGGGCTGTGTTTCAAACGTAGCCCGCCATGCTTACTGCACCGGGTGGTTGCGGATTCGATTACCGCCAGGGTAAATTTCGGAAATGGCCTTTTCGCAATTTGTCCTGGTCTGGGTGTAACTGAGATCGCCCTCAGCCCATTGTACGGTATCCATACTACAGGTATTGCTTAGTTTGGGACCGTACAATTGGTGTGTCAGTCTGGCGATATTTATCAAAATATTATTAACTAGCTGTGCCCCCCGACTTCATCCGCGTAGTATTTAACGTAACAAAAATTTCGGGATTATCGGGATAAAAAGTATCCTATATGTTAATCCCGGTTATAAACTATCTGTGTTCCAAATTTCATCCAAATCCGTTCAGTAGTTTTTGCGTGAAGGAGTAACAAACATACATACATACATACATACATACATACATACATCCACACTCACAAACTTTTACATTTATAATATTAGTAGGACTATATGTTAATCCCGGTTATAAACTATCTGTGTTCCAAATTTCATTCAAATCCGTTCAGTAGTTTTTGCGTGAAGGAGTAACAAACATACATACATACATACATCCACACTCACAAACTTTCACATTTATAATATTATATATTACTAGCTGTGCCCCCCGACTTCGTCCGCGTAGTATTTAACGTAACAAAAATTTCGGGATTATCGGGATAAAAAGTATCCTATATGTTAATCCCGGTTATAAACTATCTGTGTTCCAAATTTCATCCAAATCCGTTCAGTAGTTTTTGCGTGAAGGAGTAACAAACATACATACATACATACATACATACATACATCCACACTCACAAACTTTCACATTTATAATATTAGTAGGATATTATATAATTATTTATTTATCAAAAGTAGCTTGTATATTCAAATGCCCACAAGAATCTCATTGTGAAACTTGTCATAATAAATTATATCATAATGTCATCACTATGATCTATACGTCTATACAAATAAATAAAATTGGAGTGTCTGTTTGTAATATCAAAATAACACCTTTTGACTAAATGCATATGAAAGTGCATACGACACCTATAGTAAAAACGCGATTGAAAAAATTGTTGTCTGTCTGTCTGTCTGTATGTTTGTTCCGGGTAATCTCCGAAACGGCTGGACCGATTTTGACGGGACTTTCACTGGCAGATAGCTGATGTTATAAGAAGTAGCTTAGACTACTTTAATATTAGAAAACAATTAGGTGTCCGCGTAAAAAAATAAAAACACATGAAATCAAAGAGTATCTTCGAAACGGCTGGACCGATTTTGACGGGACTTTCACTGGTAGCTGATGTTATAAGCAGTAACTTAGGCTACTTTTATTTAACAAAAATAAATAGTGGCTCCTGTCGTGCGGGCCCAAAACGCGGGAGCGGGCTTTTTTGTTAAGCTAAATTCCACGCGGACGAAGTCGCGGGCTCAGCTAGTTATATACTATAAGTACTAGGTGAAACAGAAAGGGTAGGGATACTATTTTTTGGCAACTTTATTTTGTAAATCTAAAATTATTGGCTTTGTGGGAATTTCGTATTGTGGAATACTACTCTAAACTCCATCTATTTGCCGTCGTATCGGTCACTGAACGAACTATATAAATTATCGTTCGTTCATGGGGTTTATTTAGGTGTATCATAGACATAGATTTACATAGATAACGCAAATGCATGTACTTCGCGTGTCCGAACCCCGACCAAGCGTCAAGGTTAGTCGCCGCTAACTTGTGAGCGAGCGGGACCACAGATATAAAAAATATGAGTATGAGCGAGATAATCACTCGAGAGAATCGTAGCGGGCGGAGGGGCATCGGCGGCATCGGTCTCTTTGAATCGGTTTGGATTTCCCGTCACTAAATTTCGGCTGTGACGTCACAGTAGGTGTTAAAAATACTTTAAAAATTCGGCACGCTTGGTTTCAATACAAATCGTGACATTGTGTTATCTATGTAAATCTATATCTGTGAGGTGTATTATTTTTATCGTCCAAAGAAACTTGTTGTTTTGTAGTAGTTAACCAAATGTCAGTACGCCGATAACTTTGGAAATATCAACCGACTGATCGAGGCAGGGGGTGTCACCCTCAAATGTCAAACTAAACGAATGTAAAATGTCAATTATCTATACATCTATACAAATAAATAAAATTGGAGTGTCTGTTTGTAATATCAAAATAACACCTTTTCACTAAATGCATATGAAAGTACATACAATACCTATTGCAAAAACGCGAATTAATTTTTTTTTGTCTGTCTGTCTGTCTGTCTGTCTATCTGTCTGTCTGTCTGTCTGTCTGTCTGTGTGTTTGTTCCGGGTAATCTCCGAAACGGCTGGACCGATTTCGACGGGACTTTCACTGGCAGATAGCTGATCTTATAGCGGGTATCTTAGGCTACTTTAATTTTAGAAAAACAATTAGGGTTCCGCGTAAAAAAATAAAAACACTTGAAATCAAAGAGTATCTCCGAAACGGCTGGACCGATTTTGACGGGACTTTCACTGTTAGATAGCTGATGTTATAAGCAGTGACTAAGGCTACTATTATTGTAGAAAAACAAAATTAATAAAATGGGTCCTGTCGCGCGGGCTCAGAACGCGGGACCGGGCTTTATTGTTAAGTTAAATTCCACGCGGGCGAAGTCGCGGGCTCAGCTAGTGTCATTCTAAATATTAATTTGATATGGGTACAATCTAAAAATGAATTACTTTTCGCTTGTCTCGCTAAAACTCGAGAACGGCTGGACCGATTTGGCTAATTTTGGTCTTGAATTATTTGTGGAAGTCCAGAGAAGGTTTAACAGGTGAATAAATATTCCGAATAAGTCCACGCACGAAGACGCGGGCCCAGCTAGTTTAAAAATAAAGAATGGGTAGATAGCAGTGATAGTCGTTTGATAAAGCACACGTCTTGCGGGCACAAGGTCCCGGGTTCAAACCCCGACTCACACCTCTGAGTTTTTCGAAATCTTGACAGAAGTGATAACTTAAACTAGACAAAGTGGCGCCGTAACGCGTTACGTTACGATGCGGTTTACAAAGTTATCACTTTAATAATATCTCCCACAATATTTCAGAACTAAACCTAATGTCCCCTAAAATTATACCTGAACCATAAAGATTTCCTCACCTAACACTAATGCGTTTTAAATCTCTACCTCATATAGAGGGTTGTGTAGAGACGTGTAGAGGCGGTGACTTAGAATACGGATGCCGCTGGGAAATGATCAAAATGGAGATTTGATCAAAGCCTTAAAGTGGATGATCTATTCTTAAGATAAGTGGGGCGGCACCGAACCTCGCGCGCGACTCTAACCTAACCTAAGTTGTTATTAGATTAGGTTTTAACCACAGATATAGATTTACATAGATAACGCTAGTATCACGATTTGTATTGAAACCAAGCGTGCCGAATTTTTAACACCTCCTGGGACGTCATTAGTGACGGGAAATCCAAACCGATTCAAAGACACGGATGCCGCCGATGCCCCTCTGCCCGCTACGATTCTCTCGAGTGATTATCTCGCTCATACTCATATTTTTATATCTGTAGTCGCGAGGACTGTAGGTTATCGGCGACCAACCTCGACGCTTGGTCGGGGTTTTCGGACACGCTAAGTACATACATTTGCGTTATCTATGTAAATCTATATCTGTGGTTTTAACTAAAACAGTTAGCCTTGTATTGATAAACCGCTCTCAAGTCTGAAAGCGATCTTAAGTACGGTTTTGACATGTCATTTTGTACTGGTATTACATAAGAATAACATTTCTAATATCGCTTTCAAACTTGAGATCGATTAATTAATAAGGGCCTTAATAAATGTTGATAAAATCACTGAAGGGACACAAGTAATCTGACGGCAGTTTCCAATCTACTGCCCAATCAAAACTAAACTAAATAGGGCACATTTAAAAGGCTATCCATCTGGCTCCAGTTATTTCTAGTTTTTAGTAAATCCAGGTTTAATAAGTCATTAGTGAAAAATGAAAAAAAATAAGAAAATTTTCAAAGGATGCATTGAGTGCAAGAAAATATTATTTTTTGATGAAATTTTTGATTTTCTTAAATGAAACACCCACATAAGTTCCACAAAACACTAAATCAAATTTAATTAATCTTATTTGGACGTGGTTGAACTGTATTTTCGGGAAATATGATAGCCTCAACTTCTCAATTTTATTACTTATTTCGTCTAGACAATAAGATACTACCTTTTTCCCTCAAGGCAAAGCCAAGGGCATTCTGATAACGACAGGGACGGCAACACAGTTATTCTAGTACAGTATTAAATACTAAGGTTATTATAAAATATCTTACCTCTTCTGGTAGCGGAGATAGTCCGACACTGCCGATGAACTCAGATAATTACCTGAAAAAGATAAAATGTGCACATTAATCACTTTTTTTCAGAGTACGCGGTATGACAGTATCGAACGATTTGAGATTTAATTACAATGATATTCAACCGTTTCTACCTATGTCGGTAGCAGGTGCTACTTATGAAAACCTAATAATATGATTTTTCACACTCCCGGTGAAATGTTCCATCACTACTGTGACGTGCAGTAGGTTTGGTTGTAGGTACAGTCAACATCAAAAGTAGCTTGGTATTATTAACATAATCACACCAGATGGTTTCTATAGTGAACACTTATATTGTTTTCTTATATTTACGCGAATACTACACATTGAAATAAAACTATTTTACGGATTTTATCGCGTTTATTAACTTTATGTTCCCGACGTTTCGGTTGCTTTACAGCAGCCATGGTCACGGGCGGACTGAGGTGTTAGGTGGTGGTAAATCCAAAACCAAGTGTACCATTGCAAGACCTCGAGACACTGTGAGCACTTTCTGCGTGGATCGGACCGCAAATAACAACTAAATATGAGGGTACCCAGTTACTAACTATGACATCAGGACGTCTAACACCTCAGTCCCCCCGTGACCATGGCTGCTGTAAAGCAACCGAAACGTCGGGAACATAAAGTTAATAAACGCGATAAAATCCGTAAAATAGTTTTATTTCAATGTGAACACTTATGTCATGCCAGTACAAAATGACATGTCAAAGCGTCCTCAAGATCACTCTCAGACTTGAGATCGGTTTATTAATACGGGCCTCAGCGTGGGTTTCTAGTACACCTGGGGTTTTTAAAGTCGGTTTAATTTTAATAATAATAACAAATATCGCCAGACAAACACACCAACTGTACGGTCCCAAACTAAGCAAAGCTTGTACTATGGGTACCGTACAATGGACTGGGGGCGAACCCAGTGACACCCACATCTGGGTAAATTACGAAAAGGCCAAGTCCGAAATTTGCCCCGGCGAGAATCGAACCCGCCACCACCATGTGCAGCGGCCTACGCTCGACTCATTGCACCAAGCGGTCGTCGATATTTTTTACGTAAATTTAGCTTTGTTGGTGGTAGGCAACTCGCAATAACTCGTCAATATTCGTACTCGCCTACGTTCGGCCAACATCTGGCTGTGCAAAGAGCCCTTTTTATTGCATTAGTCAGGTAAGCGCCCTCTACATCAACACAGACAGGACTTAAACCCCAAGGGTCCGCCATTTAAGGGAAATTGATTGAATTTGAAATTGAAAGTAAAAATCTTAGTCTCGAGTGGCGAAAAGAATTGGTGGCTAATGGTTTCACCCCCTCTGTAGGGGAGGGGGGAGTAACGGTTTTTATGTAATAAAAATAGGGAGGCACTACTTGTGTATACTTTGATCGCGCGAACTATCCTAATCCTACTTCCTACTTAATATTATAAATGTGAAAGTTTGTGAGTGTGGATGTATGTATGTATGTATGTTTGTTACTCCTTCACGCAAAAACTACTGAACGGATTTGGATTAAATTTGGAACATAGATAGTTTATAACCGGGATTAACATATAGGATACTTTTTATCCCGATAATCCCGAAATTTTTGTTACATTAAATACTACGCGGACGAAGTCGGGGGGCACAGCTAGTATTTCATATATTGGCCCAGAATACAATCAATTTGACAACCGGTTGGCGCAGTGGTTCGAGCGTAGGCCGCTCGGCTCACTGCACATGGTGGTTGCGGGTTCGATACCCGCCGGGGCAATTCCGGAAATGGCCTTTCGTAATTTGCCCAGGTCTGGGTGGCACCGGGATCGCCCCCAATCCATTGTACGGTACCCATAGTACAAGCGTTGCTTGGTTTAGGACCGTGCAGTTGGTGTGTCAGTCTGGCGATATTTATTATTTATTTAAAGTTATTATTTCTTGCTTTATGTGGGGTAGCTTTGATTGTTAGCTTAGCTATAGTTAGACCCGACAGGTGGCGTTGTTGTCGACACCCAGAAATTATAATCCACACTAGCGAAACAGCGGGAAAAACTAGAACCTATAATATAAAAAGAGCACTTATATAAAATCACGTAATAAATAACAATACGCGGCTTCAAAACCCACTACCGATCCCATTTTAAACTCAAACGTAATACAATTACAGTCCAAATTCAACTATCGCTCGGCTGTAAGGGGGTGAATTTGTCATGATAATTCAATAATACAGGGGTTTTTGACGTAATTCCCTGCAATCATACATTGTGCTGGGGTTTTATGGGGTTAGATGCCCCATCTAACCCCCCGGTCCCCCCGGTCAACTGTCAAATGTCATTATAGGGGGGCATTTTGTGGGAAGGGGTGGTTGTTTGTGAATTACACACAGGCTTTTAGTTTTTATTGGACCGGAAGGGAGAAAGGATTGTTACGTCACGCGGCGAAGACAAAGAAACGCTTTTCAAATATCCGTTTTTCTTTGATTTTTTCGTTTATATAATAACTAGTTAATGCCCGCGACTTCGTCCGCGTAGTATTTAACTTAACAAATCCTATGTGTTATACCCGGTTATAAACTATCTGTGTTCCAAATTTCATCCAAATCCGTTCAGTATTTTTTGCCTGAAAGAGTAACAAACATCCACACTCACAAACTTTCGCATTAATAATATTAGTAGGATGACGCCAAACAGCGTGGGACCCGCCTAATGTTACGCAGTCACCGTGGCCTACAGATACTTGCAATACGAAGGCGGCCCCTCTAACCACTAGACTATTGACGCCTCAAAGATAATTCGGATACATAATTCGAGTCTAACTATTCGCCCCTTATACCGTTTATTAATAAGAGGGTAGATGTTTTTATACATTTATTATAGTACTAGCTGTGCCCACGGACTTCGTCCGCGTAGTATTTAACTTAACAAAAATTTCGGGATTATCGGGATAAAAAGTATCCTATATGTTAATCCCGGTTATAAACTATCTGTGTTGCAAATTTCATCCAAATCCATTCAGTAGTTTTTGCGTGAAGGAGTAACAAACATACATACATACATCCACACTCACAAACTTTCACATTTATAATATTAGTAGGATAATAAGTGATTGTCATTTGTTATGTTGTCCATATAAATAATTTCATCATCATCATTTAGCCCTTTTTGACATCCTACTCCTGGGCACGAGCCTCCACTCACTACGAAGGGGATTCAGGCCGTAATCCCCACGCTGGCCCAGTGAGGGTTGGCGCATTCACATGTCTTTCGAAAATGTTTACATTGCTAAAACATGCTGGTTTCCTCACGATGTTTACCTTCACCGTAAGCAAGTGATAATCATAATAGAAATTATGATTCGCACATAGATTTGGAAAAACTTATAGGGGCGAGTCGGGGTTTGAACCCAGGACCTGGTGCCCGCAAGACGCGTGCTTTAACCAATCGGCTATCACTGCTACTTGTCCATATAAATAAATAAATAGTTTAATGACCAGGTGATCGAAGCCGCCCCCTCGCAGTCACGACGGAGGCTCTTCTAACCACTACCCTATTGATGCTGATATCCACATTCAATTTTATCTTAAAGATATCTCCATTGGATTAACAGAACCGCCTAATAGGTATTTAATGGGAATATAATGATGGTGAAATTATTTAACACCCCCACGGGTAGGGGATGTCAAATATCTCATCACGACGGCGGCGTTTGAATTGACATATTTTTGCTTCGTAAGCAATAATTTTGTAAGTACCTACATCGAGAAATTTGTATTTTTTACCTAACGAACGAACATAAGCAGCTAAAATTGATAGTAATATTGTTTGATATACACCCGGGTGTACATGCGATGCAATTCGGGTTAAGGCACTTTGAAATATAAAACAGATTACGCGACTAGACTAGTTTATTGAGCGTTAGTCGTTTCGCTCTCACCGGGTGGTTACAGGTTCGATTCCCGTGGAGGCATTTCAGTAATAACATTTTCGTAAGTAACCCCAAACTAGGTGTTACTGGGATCGCCCCCAGTCCATTGTACGGTACCCATAATAGATGAAAGCGTCGCTTAGTTTAGGATCTTACTATGTATTTGTGTGTTCGTATTCTGACGATACATATTTATTCGTAGGTATTGAATATTACTAGTTTCTGCCCGGGACTTCGTCCGCCTAGACTTAAGTAAAGTATTCTATGTGTTAATCCAGGTTATAAACTATCTGTGTTCCAAATTTCATCCAAATCGCTTCAGTAGTTTTTGCGTGAAAGAGTAACAAACATACATCCACACTCACAAACTTTCGCATTTATAATATTAGTAGGATACGGCAGTGATAACCGATTGGTTAAGCTCGCGTCTTGCGGGCACCAGGTCCTGGGTACAAACCCCGGCTCGCACCTCTGGATTTTTCGAAATCTATGTGCGAATCATACATTCAATATGATTATCACCCGCTTACGGTCAAGGAAAACATCGTGAGGAAACTTGTACCTACGTCTCAGAAAATCTTACAACCTATTTGCGAAAGACACGTGAAATCCGCCAACCTGCTCTGGGCCAGCGTGGTGGATTACACCCGAATCCCCCTTGTAGTGAGGGGAGGCCCGTGCCCAGAAGTGGGACGTTAAAAGGGCGATTTTCTGTTTTTTATTTACTCGTGTAGGCATTTCAATCAAAAAAATCATTGTCAGTGTACCTAATTGTCGGGTTACCCGAAGAACCTTTAACCTCTGGAGAAGACCGCTACTAGCGGGCTGTCGTCACAAGGATTTCCACTGACTAAAATGACAATGAAACTACGGTGAAGGAAAGCATCGCGAGGAAACCTGCATGTCTTAGAAAATCGAACCAATTTTCGAGAGACGCGAAATCCGCCTACCCGCATTGGATCAGCCTGGTGGATTACGGCCTGAATCCCCCTGGTAGTGGGAGAAGGCTCGTGCCCAGGATCGGGACGTAAAAAAGGTTAGGTTATATACCTATTTTAATGCATGAAAATCTACCGTCGAATCGTCAAAATAGGTGTGTCAGAAAAGTAGTTTGCAGTGAAGTTATAGCTTATATCTACCTATATAAGGTACAAAAACGCTTGTATAATGTTACTTACCAATAACACTGATTCCTTAAGCTTGTATCACTAGCACACAAAACACTTTGAAACCTATTTCTCACCAACAAAAGCCTGCCATCTTGCCACTCACTATTTGAATTTAGAACACACTGATTTTGTTTCGAATCACTGTAGCACACACAAATAACACAGAAGTCACAATTCACTTAATAATCGCGCACGACTGGGTGGTTTATTGACAGTTTTTTTGGGTTTCAATTGGGTTTTTGGGTGCGTTTTTGGGTAAGGGGCGGAACGCACGCTCCGCGCCGCGACTCGACCCTGACTGGCGGAGGTTCGATATTTAAAGACAGGGATGGAATATAATTCCATGGAAATAGGATGTGGTATTTTTTCGACTCAAATTATAGAATTTAAAAAAACTAAAAAAGTAATTTCATAACGTCGGGGTTCAAAATGAAAAACTACCCATCATTGTCATAAATTAATCCTACTAATATTATAAATGTGAAAGTTTGTGAGTGTGGATGTATGTATGTATGTATGTTTGTTACTCCTTCACGCAAAAACTACTGAACGGATTTGGATGAAATTTGGAACACAGATAGTTTATAACCGGGATTAACATATAGGATACTTTTTATGCCGATAATCCCGAAATTTTTGTTACGTTAAATACTACGCGGACGAAGTCGGGGGGCACAGCTAGTCATTGAATAATATCAAAGTATTGTCATCGTAATTACGTAATGTCGGGGTTAAAAATTTAATGCTATCTACCTATCGTTGTCATATAAATTAATCATTGACTTTTCATTTTCCTAACATGTTATTCCAGTACAAAACTAAGACCCTTAATAATAAATCGATCTGAGAATGTTCGTCTTCGCTTTTGTCATGTCATTTCGAACCGGTATGACATAAGAATGACATGTCCAAGATCGCTGTCATACTTGAGAAGGCCTTAAAAAGACAGCCATACGAGAATCAAACCTACTTGTAATCTTCATCTATCACAAAAAGTCTCATTATAGACATTTCTAGTAGCGCATCCATTTTATCCGTACATCGATGTACCGACCCCCGCGAGAGCGGAACAGACCGCGTGCGAGCGAGACGGCAGATCGGCGCGAGAAACACAAACTGATTTGTTATTGTTTATTTCTTTATTATATTTAACATTTTCTTGATTAATTCTTATAAATTAAAATATATTTTTCATGTATATTTCATTGGAACAGTATATCAATATATTTATTTAAAGCAATACAATATTATTTAGTAAGCTCACTATATATATAGTATTGGTGTACCTCCTTGCATGTCTGAGATCCTTGACGCAAAAGCCTCACTGACACGAGTGTACGGAAAATTCATACGTAATGAAAATGTACTCTGTGCTGTATATAAATAAGGATCAAGTTCATCCGGCAAAATTACACATTGTTACGGTATTTTTAGAAAATGTGTCCGGCGTGTATGTCCATATATTTTATTATTGACTAGCTGAGCCCGCAACTTCGTCCGCGTGGAATTTTGATCCTTTCTTAGGGGATGTCTACGTCATAGTAGCTTTATGCATGCAAAGTCTCAGCACGATCGGTTTAAAATTGACAAAGTTTCATACAAACTTTCATCCCCTATTTTATCCCCTTGGGGGTAGAATTAATCAAAATCCTTTCTTAGCGGATGCCTACGTCATAACATCTACCTGCATGCCAAATTTCAGCCCGATCCGTCCAGTGGTTTGGGCTGTGCGTTGATAGATCACTATGTCAGTCAGTCAGTCAGTCAGTCACCTTTGAGTTATATATATTTAGACTTGTAATATAGGTACAAGGTGAAACAGAAAGGGTACTATTGTTTTGTAGTTAATCTAAAAGTATAGACAATGGAAGAAATTTTAAGAATTAAAAGTAACGTAGAATGCGATATTGGAAATGTAATTCCGGTACATTAAATGACATGTCAAAACCGTACTTGAAATCACTCTTAGACTTGAGATCGATTTATTAATACGGCATTTATTAATAATATTGATGATATCTTTGGATAGTTGTGTTCTAATCTTGAATACCGTATGTACCTTTGTAATTCTAAATTAAAACCGATTAGAATGGAAAATCAAATCAAACATTTCGACTACGGAGTACGCTACGCCGTAGCATGCTACGCGCGTCGTAGAGAGCTACGATGGCTACGATCTATCGTAGCCACAAAACATCAATGAATGGATTTCATCCTTCTGCCGAACGTATCTGACTTGATTAGATACTTTTTACGAACAAAAAATATTTCAAAGACAAAATGTTATTTATTTTTTAAAGCAGGATGTTTTTAATCTCCGATTTTTGTTTGTCGAAATCTATGTGAGAATCATAATTTCTAAATGATTATCACTTGCATACGGTGAAGGAAAACATCGTGAGGAAACCTGCATGTCTTAGAAAATCTAATCAATTTTCGAAAGACCCTAGCCCCTCTAGCTAATCTAAAATGCTAGTGTTAGAAGCGGATTCACTTCAATAGTTTCATGCCCTGTTCCGAACCTAAAACCTCTCGGTTAGAGAGCAAACCCTCTAACCGTTGCGCTATTAACGCTTATTTTCATTCATCGAGATCGAGAACAGCCGTGTCCCTTGTCACTCATTCAAAATAAAAAAGGCCCGCTACCCTGCACCCTTCTTAATAACACGTGTACTGTCAACCACATAACTCAAATTGAAATCAATTTGAGTTTGATTCAATTTGAGATTATTAAATAATAATATTGGAGTATTCCGTTTAGTTTTGAGTATTTATATTCGAGTATTTAATGTTACTGTAAGAATATTCCAAATAGTAGAACTAATTATTTCTAGCCTTCTATTAGCCCTGGTTTTTTTATTTCATTTTTTCATAACAAAAATAAAATCGCTTTTTCAAAATCGTCCAACTAACGCCATCTGGATTGCTTTAGCTGTAACTGTAGTGTGTTGTGTCATGTAATTGATTTTTATTTGAACATAATGGGTTATAGTATTACCATTATTCCGGGTATCGTAACGGAAGTAAAAAGTACCCAAGGATGGATATAATATAAAACCAAAATCCATAACTATTTTTGCTTTAATAAAAAATAAAAAAAATTGTGTGTCTCACTTTTGTGTCGAACTGTACTCGGTACCTACATTCGGCTAACAAATGCGTGCCACCAGAGATTGTGTTTTTAATCTGTTTAATATCATTAGTCAGTATTAGGGGCGGACACCCTCAGGGATGTTAATTGAAATGACATGACATCTCTCGTCACTTAATATTCATTTGTACGCAATTGGGGTTCTATAATCTTTGGGGGCCTAGTAAGTAGTAAGTATGAGTTCTGAGCGAGTTCTTATCCAAACATCCTACTAATATTATAAATGTGAAAGTTTGTGAGTGTGGATGTATGTATGTATGTTTGTTACTCCGTCACGCAAAAACTACTGAACGGATTGGAATTAAATTTGGAACACAGATAGTTTATAACCGGGATTAACATATAGGATACTTTTTATCCCGATAATCCCGAATTTTTTGTTTCGTTAAATACTACGCGGACGAAGTCCGTGGGCACAGCTAGTACATTATAAATGCGAAACTAACTCTGTCTGTCTGTTACGTTTCGATGAATATTGGAATATGTTGCGAGCCGAGCAGGTCTTGTGTTCAAACCCCGGCTCGCACCTCTGGATTTTTCGAAATCTATGTGTGAATCATAATCTCTATATGATTTTCATTTGCTTACGGTGAAGGAAAACATCGTGAGGAACACTGGCATGTATTAGACAAATCTAACTAATTTTCGAAAGACACGTGTAATCCGCCAACACTCACTGGGCCAGGGTGGTGGATTATGGCCTGCAACCCCCTCGTAGCAATGAGAGGCCTGTGCCCAGGAGTGGGAGGTCAAAAGGGCTAACTATACTGACATACTATATTGGCATTGAGACAGATTTGACCTTGGAGAAGGTCATAGCCTTCCCCTTGTACAAAAATAAAACTTGAAGGGGTGAATTAGAGGATGGCAGTTTGTGAATTCCGTTCCGAAATCCATACGGACGAAATAAAGCCATAATATTTTCAAGTTGATTTCACAAGCAGTGGCGGATTTACCAGCAGGCTGAGTAGGCTGGAGCCAGATTTTTGGTGCGGCAAATTTGGGAACCGATTTTTTTTTTGCTACCTCCTAGAAATCAAAAAGATTTCTGCATGACGGTTTTCTGATGTTTTACAGATAGAACTCTGCAACAAATTTTGCCGATGTCTATTTTACGTGCAATTTTATCGAAACTTTTGTATTGTAAAAATAATCTAGGAAATGACAATTATAGAGGCAAAGGGCGGCAAAAAATTTACAGCCTATACCTTGAAAATTTGTAAATCCGCCACTGTTCACAAGCACCATGAATGTCGGTCTCAAACTTAAGATCAAAATAAATGAAAAACGTATTGAGATTAATGATTTAATGATACAAAATGACGTCAGCGAGCAACGCGCGCCATTTAGACCGACGGCGTCCGAAATTCTGTCTCCTACTTATTCTTCGTTTAAAACAATATTACTTATATATAAATAAATAAAAACATGGCCCATCCCAACGCAATTTAATAGGTATTCCGCCAGTGTCGTCAAGTAATAAATAGCAATATCTAACATTTAATAACGATACATAAGCAAAAAAATAGAGAATAGAGAAAGATTTTTGGTAGTGACACTGAAAGAAGCGAAGTGACAGCTAACGTCAGTGGGCGTATTTTAAGATAGAGAATAGATAGATAGAGAAGAAGATTATATTATTCATCTTCTTGATACCTACGAGATGAAAGCCACATTGGCCTCCATTTTGATTTTCCAAAGTGGACAGTCACATTTTGGTTTTTAATTGTTGTGTTTATTATTGATATTGCTGTTACTTGACTCTGGCGAAATACCTATTAAACTGGGTGGTCCATATTGTAAAGAAACAAGAAGAAAGCCATATTGTTTTTGTTTTTTTTTAAGTATCGAAAACGGATTTGGTAACTTTACAAACTTCTGTGCTTCTACCAGCTATTACTCACTTGAATTTCTTTTTGAAAATTATTTCACTGATAATAATCGAAATACATATTCGAATAGTAACATTCAAATATTTTTTACAAAATACTATTTAAATTTGGAACAACACAGACATTTATAATATTCCGAATCCGTTTCCGATATCGATTAGAATTATTTAAATTCCCCCCTTCCCCTAGGCCAGTCCAATCAGGCGACATCTGGTGGGCTGTTTTGGTTTGCCGTCACTCATTCAACCACCGTGTAATGTCGATATAAATAGTATATTGTCTTCATTCTGTATTTCATAATTCAGTTCTCCAAACAATTCCCAATCGGCGTCATTGATCAGGACCAGTATACCAGGTCGGACTGAGTCACCCTGGAAACAGAAATAATACTATTTGAAGAGGGCTCGACCCAAATCAATAAATATCGCCAGACTGACACACCAACTGTATGGTCCCAAACTAAGCAACGCTAGTACTATGGGTACCGTACAATGGACTGGGGCGAGCCCAGTGACACACCCACACCGGGGCAAATTACGAAAGGCCATTTCCGAAATTTGCCCCGGCGGGAATCCACCCCGCAACCACCATGTGCAGTGAGCAGAGTGGCCTACGCTCAAACCACTGCGCCAAGTAGCCGTCAAAGTAAGGCGTCTATTAATAAATCAATCTCAAATCTGAGAGCGATCCTGGAAATGTCATTCTTATGTCATTCCAGTACAAAATGACATGTCAAAAGCGTACTCAAGACCACTCTCAGGCTAGACTTTGATTTATTTATACAGACCTATTTATCATCTGTTTTGTTTTAGTATAATATGGAGTCCACTTTCTTATATAAAAATGTCGCCAAACAATCGTAGTACCCTCCTGATGTTAAGCAGTCACCACAGACTAAAGATGATTGCAATACCATAGGTATTGCTTGGATGTTGCCGATCAAAGGGCGAGTGGTACAGAGCGAGGGAAGGAACCACCCTTGTTCAGCTGGCGGCTCTCTCAATAGTCGTACTTTACGCCGATTTTCTGTGACAGGGCACTACCCAAAGCATGTAGTTAATATTTTACCTGTAAAAATAACTCCGGTCTCTCTCTCAACATGTTATCCTTAATCCATATTAATAATTCCTTTATCGTCCACTTTTCAGTTTGACTGTCCGGCAAATACTTTTTTAAAGCTGGCAACTCGATTTCGCGATGTTTAATTTTGTCGAATAGCAACTCAGCCCCGCCGCCAAAGTGGAGGTTCAATTTTAAAGTTCCCGCCATTTTGTAGTCTGTAACTGAAGAAAAAAGGTATCATTGTTTTCATTAGAGAGAGAAGGAATTGTATCAAACTATAATTATTTTTCATTTTCTCATTACGGAAGGGTGGGCAATTGTTTGTCCAACATTTAACTCATGGGGCAGGCCAATGTCCAATATTGGACAATATAAAACTACAAGCTTTATAAAATCATATTGTTTGAATGTTAGTTAATCATGTACCGCTCGGAATGCTGGGCGGCTAAAGTGCGGGAAGAGAAACGTCTCCACTCTGCTGAGATGCGAATGTTGAGATGGATGTGTGGAGTGACGCGAATGGATAAGGTGAAGAATGTGTATATAAGAGGTAGTGTCAGGGTAGCGCCAATAACAGATAAAGTGAGAGGTAGGAGGCTGGAATGGTTTGGACACGTGATGAGAAGGGATGAGAAGCATGTGACTAAACGAGTGATGAATATGAATGTGGATGGATACAGAGCGAGAGGAAGGCCCAAGAAAAGATGGATGGATTGTATTAAGAAGGATATGAACGAGGTTGGAGTGGATGTGAGTATGACGGGAAAGCGCGATGTATGGAAGGAAAAGACATACTGCACCGACCCCAGATAATGGGAAAAGGTAAGGCAGATGATGATTGTAATGTTAGTTGCAAAACTTAACCAGTTCTATGGACATTATTGTTTATGTTAAACACTGGCATGTTAAACCAGTACATAAGTGTATTATTATTATTATTTAGGTACCTATAGGTCAATTATAAGGCGGCCAACTTTCTGAAAATTTAATGTGGGATATTTTGTGGGACAGCATCGGGGGGTTTAGAGACTGTTTGACTATTTTTTGCAAAGCGAGTCTAAATCTGGCATTACGGGACGGTACCGCAGAATGCAGGATAGTTGGCAGACTTATATAAAAAAATCTCAAAATATTGTCTTAGAGTTGCCCAGTAAAAAGGCAATAGCAACTAATTCGCCCACTGTTGCATAGATTAGATGCCTATTACTATGTGCGAGATGTGGGTGTACAGTAGTCCACCTTTGCATACCCTGTTGGAAGAACTAGCGTGATGGTGATGTATATAATAAACTCATGGAAACTTTACCTTTGTTTTGGGTCTAAAATTCAGTGAGGTCTGGATACGTTGAACACGTAATTAGCACCAAACATTTGTGAAAATGGAACAAGCACTAAATCGTTATGATATCTGTGTGAATTATAATTTTTTCAATATTCGTTTGGATGTCCTATTTGTTTTCTAGGTTATGTTTGAATCAATATATCTCTAATCTGTGGTTTCAATTCACGTTTTGACAGGTATGCAGCTGTCGTTCAAAACTCGGAACGATCGTTTTTTTTTGGATTTTCTCTTAGACTTTTAAAAGAGTATGGACTAGTTTTACATGATCTTTCCCCTCTGCCAAGGTATAAGACCAAGAAGGTCTAACACGTTTATAAAAACTGTTTACGGAATCGATTTTATCAAAGTCAACATCGTTTTCGCGGTGTAAGGAGCTCCGTAAAAAATGCCGACCTGTGCTGTTAACCTGTGCAAGAAAGGTCAAACACATATAATCTACAAAAAGACGCAGTAACGTTTCATATGTAAGTGTTTTGGTGTAATTAATCCCTTCTTTCTAATAAAATAATTAAAATATAAAATGTGATAAAAATCGAAAACATTATCGATTAAACAATCGAGTACGAAATAATTGAAAAGTATAGTATGGTATCTCGAGTTCGCCATTTTGAATAGTGCTGTGGCAGTGATAATTTATGATTGGGTATCGATAGAATTATACTTTTAGAGTTTTTATTATATATTTCATTTAAAACATATTATATAGTAAAAATAAAATTACTTATTTTTATTTTGTTAACTTATCATTGTTCCACCATTTTTCCAGATTTCCCAAAGACCCTCAATTAAAACCAAATGGGAAGAATCTTGCAATAGAAAGAGGGGTTGGGAACCTACTCGCACAAGTATTATTTGTTCGGTACACTGTGATTCGTCGCAATTCCAATGTTTATCTAATATACGACGAAAATTGGTAGATAATGCCGTACCAATATTAGTTTGTAGCATGATGCTATAAGTATTTTATTTATACTTCTACTGACATGATTCTAAAATAATATTTCACTCAAATATACACGTGAAGTGTTTGTGTGGTAATATCTGTGACTAGACTATGTAGTAGACGTTTCACCTTGTATATTGTTGTAGAATATTATTTATTTTAAATGTTTCATTACCACAGCGAGGGGGTTTTTTAAAAAGTAATGCATAAACGATGAATCATCGTACTGTATAAGATACCATCATTTATACAAAATAATTCATATTTTGTATTAGATGAATATCTTACAATCGTATTTGACCGATTAGTGTGCGTAAAAGTTACTAGTGTTGAATATTTATTTAAGTGTGCATTCATAATGACACAATTTGTTTTTTTGTAATTGTGCATCGTTTCGTTGTAGTGGTTACCTCGTCTCCCCCAAAATATGACAGAAATTTTGATTCGTAAAATGAAGTACGTCACTTATCCATTGGTTCGTTAATCTATGGATTTTCTGTCAAATTGACATTGTATTGCATTTAATATCAGATTTCGATTTAAATTTATAGACGCATCGAATACGTATTATTATAAGGCAAGAAAATAATAAATTATCTGGGGGCACGGCATCGGCAGTACCCGCCAAGTCGAGCACAAAAAAGCGGCACGCCTTATTTTATCTAAAAGGGTATCAAAATCATGACAGCAAATGATACCTTTCAAGAACCATGGATTAAT
This sequence comes from Notodonta ziczac, assembly GCA_918843915.1. Lineage (NCBI taxonomy): Eukaryota > Metazoa > Arthropoda > Insecta > Lepidoptera > Notodontidae > Notodonta > Notodonta ziczac. Next base: position 4,106,098 of record OU974064.1, read on the forward strand.
TAAGTACTGATTAATGAAAGCGTTCCGGTGTTTGTATTTAAAAATATTAATCGATTTCATCTAATCGAGGTTATTGTCAATGAATACACGCGAGGAGCATCACTATAAACGTCATTTTAAAAGAAACGAAGCGAGAGCGAAAAAAAATATTGAAAAAATCCGTTGGTTTTGTTTTGTTCCGTGTTTGTTATCAATTTTATTTATTGTAATACGTTATTGCTGTTTTATTTATAATGACGTCGTTCAATTTAAGCGATATAAACTCGGCATTGAGTGATCCCGGTGCATTACCGAGTGGGGTAGATTTTTCTGGAAAATCTTTGAAATTGGATTCAGCCAGCGATGGTACGTAACCTACACACGAATTTTCTAATTAAAATAATATTTTCCTAGTACAATTGTTAATAATGAACATTACAAAGTCATCATTAATAAAAATTTAACAGTTTTAGAGCAGATTTGTCGTATTTATTAACATAACCTAGACGCCACTTTGGTATTATTTCTTTTGAACATAAGCACAACAAGGGCTTGCCCTCTTTCCAATGGGAATAGGTAATAGGGTGCGAGCCTCCTGCTGTTAGGGATGATTTTCTCATTATAATGCGTTAAAAGGTTGCTTTTAATCTTCAGAAAAGGGAGGGACAGTATTAACACTCATTAAGCTGAAGTGGCTCAATATCATTTTTGTTTTTTTTTTGAACCGAGGACATTCGGCCTCCATGCGAGGAAGATGTCGGCTACCGGACAGAGTTCATGCTAGCAAACTTAACAGTTATCAATTGTAAGATACACCTGATGATAAATCATTATCATAACTTAGTGATGGTACATTTCCCAATAATTTGTGAAAAATGATATACAGGTTGAAACAGAAAGGGTATACCCTTTTTTTCAAAACTTAACTTTGTAATTCTAAATCCATCAGCTTTATGACGTGATGAAATCTTGATAATATTATTGATTTAATTATCATGTATTATTGATTACCAGCTCAACCAATTGTGGATGCCATCAATGCCTGCCCTGACCTCCAGTTCCTCACACTCACGGGCAACACCCTGGGAGTGTCGGCAGCCGGGGCCATAGCCAAGGCGCTGGAGCACCACCCGGAGCTGAAGATTGCCAGGTTCTCCGACATGTTCACCGGAAGAATGAAGACAGAGATACCACCGGCTTTGGTGAGCTCTATAAATAATATATCCGAACTTAATGTTGCATAAACATTTTGTTTTTACAGTATAAATGATGTTTAACAGTGCTGTTATGCTGGCTGACTAATAAAAACATTTTAAAAAAATTCAAAAAATAATATTTTTTTTTTTTTTTTAAATGGTACACAGTGCAAATAGTATTGCTGTCACATGAATACTTTCTATAGTATAAAATTGTCTGTAGGGCAAGAGCCTACTCAATTAAAAGCTATGTCTATTAGTAGTGCTAGCTCTCGAACCACTGCGCCAAGCAATCATCAATTAGCATGTCAATAGCCAAGTTGGGTTCCCATCTAACACAACCCCAGATTGACCATAACGAACGTGAACTATATTGAGATGTTTGGAGACCACTTAATATACCATTAAATATTCTGTTTCAGAGTGCCCTTGGTGATGGTATGATAGCGGCCGGTGCTCGTCTCAGCGTGTTAGACCTCAGCGACAATGCATTTGGTCCTATAGGAGTGGAGGGGCTCGCTAAACTGCTGCAGAGCGACGTATGCAGTGAACTGGAGGTATCATTCATTAACATACAGCTAATGCTTTATCTATACAAATAAATAAAATTGGAGTGTCTGTTTGTAATATCAAAATATCACCTTTTCACTAAATGCCTATGAAAGTACATACGGTACATATAATAAAAACGCGGTTTAAAAAAATTGTCTGTGTGTTTGTTCCGGGTAATCTCCGAAACGGCTGGACCGATTTTGACAGGACTTTCACTGGCAGATAGCTGATGTTTTAAGTAACGTAGGTATTATATACCGAAATACATGTATTTGGAAGAACTCACGATTACTGGGACACTTGACAACTCCAGACTGCTTTTTCTCTAAGTACCCTCATTTGAATACATAACATGCCTTTCCCCCAGGCTAAATTCACCGTTATTCACTTCACTAATTGTTTTATATATCACTACATTGTTTTAGGTCTTTATATTTACTTAAAACTATGGGTATTTGTATTTTTTATTCTAATTTATTATTTCTATTCATCATCCACATCTGTCTTCGTATCTTCCTCTTCAGAATCAAGGCTGGATCCCCATCCACACCTTGTCTTCTTAAATACTGTGCATTCTGGTGATACTGATAAAGCTCTCTTATTTCTTGTAGTCTCCTCATGTATCACAACATCTTGTGGTCCTGTAACTCCCACAATATCTGCCCATTTCTGAGGGGATGGTATGATGATTTCATCTTCATCATCGCTTTGATTATCTGCTGCCTGTGACTGGGATGTCTTCGTTTGTGATATCTCTTTCTCGCCCGATCCATGCATCTGGTTAATGTGTCTGATCAATAGTCTACCATTCCATCGTACCAGATATCTGCATATCCCTATTCTCTTTTCCACTACTCCTTTTAACCAGCGAGGACCCTTGTTATAATTCCTGACATACACTATCTGACCCACATTGAAAGCTCGAACTTGAATCTCTTCATTTTTCTCTTCAGCACTTAATTCGTCTTTATTTTGGTAAGAGAGCGGATTTAAATAGTCGAATTTAGTTCGAAAGCGTCGATTGTTTAATAGTTCTGCTGGAGATTTTTCGTTCACGCTATTTGGAGTAGTGCGTAGTCCGTATAGTATCATGGGAAGTCGACTATGCCATGGTTCCGAGGTATGTTTTCTTAATTTGTTCTTTATTGTCTGTACCGTTCGTTCAGCTTGGCCATTTGAAGATGGGCAGTACGGAGCCACTAATATCTGTCTTATGCCATTGCCTTTCAGGTAAGTTTTAAATTCTTCCGAAACAAAACTCCTCCCATTATCACTTACGATAGAATCAGGCAATCCTTGTTCAGCAAAAATTTCCCGTAGTATTCGGATCAATGTACTGCTACTCATATCATTCACAACTTTTACTTCTGGCCACTTGGAAAATGCATCTATTAATATCAAAAATGTCTTCCCTTGAAATGGCCCTGCATAATCTATATGAAGTCTGGACCATGGTTTCACCGGTTTAATCCATTGATGAGTAACTTTAGCAGGCATATTTTTATTTTCCAAACAAATATTACAATTTTTAACAATTCCCTCTATATCCTTGTCAATGGCAGGCCACCAAAAATAGCTTCTTGCCAACGCCTTGGTGATCACTATTCCATCATGGTTTCTATGTAACTCTTCAAGGACATGGGGCCGCATATCTTCTGGTATGATAACTCTGTTTCCCCATAGTATACAGTTGTTATACACTGACAGCTCTTCTCGCTTCTGCCAGAATCTCTTGTATTTATCATCTATTTTATTTGGCCACCCATTTCTTAACCAATACAAAATTTTACTCAAGGTGTTATCCTTTTTTGTATATCTTGCTACTTCTTTAGATGTCAAATCTAGTTCTATAGGAGTTTCTTCAATTAATAAAACTCCTAGATACTCTTTTTCTGAATCTATCTCTTTTGATGGCCAGCGACTTAAAGCATCAGCATTACCCAGTTTTTTCCCGGCTACATAGTCTATTTCATAATCATAGGAATTTAATAGTAATGCCCATCTGAGCATTCTCGGTGATATGATATTCGGGATAGGTTTTTTTGGATCAAATATACCTAATAAGGGTTTGTGGTCTGTTCTGATATGCACCTTTCTACCACTAATAAATTGGTGAAATTTCTTTAATCCGAATATAATCGCAGCAGCTTCCTTGTCTATCTGAGCATAGTTCCGCTCATGAGCATTCATATTGCGAGATGCAAACATTATTGGCCTTGCAGACCCATCAACCATTTCATGTTCAAGTACAGCACCTAGGCCATATTGAGAAGCATCACAAGATAATATTAATTTCCTTTTACTATTATAATGTACAAGTGTATCCTCACTCGATAACATAGACCTCAACTTTTCAAAAGCTACTTGATGTTCCATTCTCCATTTCCACTTTGATTCTTTCTCTAACAGTCTGTATAAAGGTCCAATACTATACTCTATTTACACTGCAGACTTGCCTAATAGTGAAGGAGTTGTAACAGCAACATACGCTGATGATACTGCCTGTCTTGCAAGTGACAAAAACCCATCTATAGCTGCTCACAAATTACAGAACCAATTATATAAAATAGACCAATGGCTGGAAAAGTGGAGAATTAAACCAAGTATTACAAAATCGCTACAGATTACATTTACCCTAAAAAGGGGAGACTGTCCACCCGTAACCCTGAGAGGAGAACAACTGCCAACAGTAAATAGCGTAAGATACCTAGGTCTTCACCTAGATCGGAGGCTAACCTGGGCCACCCATGTTAAAAAGAAAAGAAAGGAAGCTGACCTGCAGTTCAAGAGTATATACTGGCTCATAGGGAGACAATCACCTCTAACACTAGACAACAAATTATTAGTTTATAAAGCAATAATTAAACCCATATGGACATATGGTATACAACTCTGGGGATCAGCGAGTAACTCCAATCTGGAAATTCTTCAGAGGTTTCAAAACAAGGTCCTAAGAACAATATGTAAAGCACCATGGTTCTCTAGAAACAATGAGATACATGAATATCTTAATATGCCGACTGTCAAAGAAGAAGTAAAAAAATACAGTGAAAAACATAAAGAAAGGCTTAAAAACCACATAAACGAACTAGCCAGGGAAATACTAAACAATGAAGATCATATCACAAGGCTGAAACGCTGGCAAATATTAAAATTAGATCAGAGAGACTAAAAATCACTCTTTTGAAGAAAGAGAGAGTATTCAATGGAATACCTCTCAAAAAAAGATCTGTATCTCAACATACAATCTGATTATGGCTAGAAGAGCCGATTGCAGATTTAATTAAAAAAAAAAAATTAAAAAAAAAAAAAAAAAAAAAAAAAAAAAAGTCTGTATAAAGGTTCTGCTATTGTAGCTTTATGTGGCAAGAAACGGTCATAGAAGTTCAGTAATCCTAAAAAAGCTTGTAATTCCTTAACATCTCCGGGAGCTGGGGTCATCTCTATAGTGTCAATCTTATCCTTAGATGGGTGGATTCCTGACTCATCAATGACAAAGCCTAAGAAATTGACACGTTCTGCAGCAAAAACACATTTATTTTTATTTACCCTCAGACCCGCTTTCTGTAATCTTTGTAGCACCAATTCTACTCTTTCGTTGTGGATGTTCATGCTATTCCCACTAATTACCACATCGTCTAATAGGACAGCTATCCCTGGGATGCCGGAAAGTAGAGATGTCATTAATCTTTGAAAAATACCGGGACATGCTTTCACACCAAATGCCAATCGCTTCATTCTATATAATCCCTTCGGTGTGTTCAATGTAAGGAGTTCTGATGTCTTGTCGTCCACTAATACTTGTGTATAGGCTTGCTCTAAATCAATTTTGGTAAATACTACCCCCCCTTGTAGTTCTACAAACGCTTCATTGAGAGTAGGTAATGGGTAAGTATCCGTATCTGTAACCACATTTACCGTGGACCTGTAGTCTCCACACAACCGGACTTTTCCATTAGGTTTCAGTACTGGAACAATCGGTGTTGCCCATTCAGAATGTGCTGTGGGTTCCAGCACATTTTCGTGAACCAATCTATCAATTTCTTCGAACACTCTATCCTTAATAGCAAATGGCACAGGTCTACTTTTGAGAAATTTTGGCACACTTCCTTCTCTGGGAGTAATGTTTACCACTGGTCCTGTATATTTTCCCAAGCCAGGTTCAAAAACTTCTCTATATTTTTTTACCAAGTATACTAACTGAGCTTTGTCACTTTGTGTTACTTTTATACTGTTAATACCTTGTATACCTATTCTTAATTCTGAAAACCAGTTTCGACCTATTAAACTCGTACCGGTTCCTTTAGCTATTAACACTTTCATTTCTTTATTTATATCTCTATATTTCACTTTTACTTGTGCCTGTCCCAGCAGTTCTAATTTACTATCAGTATACGATTTTAATCCAATATTTATTTTCTGTAACCGTGGTAGTTCACCCTTCCATATGAGTCTGGCAGTTGATTCATTTATGATTGAGTATGGGCATCCGGAATCCACTTCCATCACTAATTCTGTATTATTCAGAAATACTCCAATTAAAAACGGTTCCACTTTATCCTGTCTTATGTTATTTATACCTACCTCATAAAGGCCATTACAGTTCTGAGTTTCCTGATTCTTATGTTTCGATTTCAAAAAACAAACTGCATCGATATGCCCTACTTTTCCACAATGATGGCATTTACTCCTACGGAACCAACATTCCCCTCTGTGATGTTTGCCACAGCGGAAACATGTTTTTTCTGGTGAACTTGATACATTTTTACTAGATACCTTATTAATTTCCATCGGTACCACCATATCTGACATTTGGTTACTCGGGCTTGGTCCCACAGCGATAATTATACCAACATCAAAGTTAGCCGTCTCATGAGAAATTGCTATGTCACAAGCCTGTTCGAATGTTAATTGAGATTGCTGTAACAGTTTCTTTTGAATATCCTTGTCTAGAATACCACATACTAATCTATCTCTCAATGTACGGTCTAAATCGGTGAAATTACAATGTATACTCCTTTTGCGTAGTTGGGCTATGTAATCTCTAATTTTTTCATTATCTTCTTGGTTCCGTGTGTGAAACTTGTATGACTCTATAATCTCATTTGGTTTTGGATGGAAATGATTGCTCAATTTATTTGTTATATGTACAAAAGTAACCGCACTTACTTTGGATGGTGCTATCAATGACACAATTAAATCATACAAGTCAGGGCCACAAACAGCTAGGAAATTCGCTTTTTTTTTAGAATCTTCCTCTATTTCACTTGCCTCAAGGCAATAACTAAACCTATCAATGTAGTTTTTCCAGCAACCATGTGCTAAGTCAAATTCGCCAAATTTTATACCCATAGCTTTAGTTCACTTTTATTATTATTTTTTCACTAAAATCACTTATTTTACACGCGATTTACACTAATTTTACCTCGTCGCCAATATTATATACCGAAATACATGTATTTGGAAGAACTCACGATTACTGGGACACTTGACAACTCCAGACTGCTTTTTCTCTAAGTACCCTCATTTGAATACATAACAGTAGGCTACTTTTATTTTAGAAAAAAACAAGAAAAAAGATTACAAATGCTGCCTGTCACTTACAAACGCGGGCTTAATACGCGCGAGCGGGCTTATGCCATAGTAGGTATAAAAAACACGAAACATCGATTCCGAAATGTTAAATTAAATTATTGTTCAGTTAAATTACACGCGGACGAAGTCGCGGTCACAGCTAGTAATAAAAACAAAAAATGAAGAATATTTTAGCCCTTTTTGATGATCCGCTTCTTGGAAGAAGCTTTTCCCCAATACGAGGGGGATTCAGGCTACACACCACCACTTACTGCAGTGTGGGTTGACAGAGCGAAATCTGGGTAAATTTTCCAAGGCATGCAGGTTTCCTCACGATGTTTTCCTTTACCATAATCATATCAAAAATATGATTCAGACAACGAATTTGAAAATCCCAGAGGTTCGAGCCGGGGTTTGAACCCAGGACCTTGTGCCCGCAAGACGCGTTCTTAACCAATCAGCTATCACTACATGTTGTCTAATCATTCTTATACTAGGTGATACAGAAAGGGTATATAAAATTTTTTTTGCAACTTAACTTTATAAATCTTAAACTATCGGCTCTGTGGGACAGTTGAAGTACTAAAGGTTTTGTAGACTTGTGAAATCTGTCAACAGCTGTATCCCTGTGAAACCTTTTGTTTCCTCCAAAGCTGATAGTTTTAGAATTACAAAGCTAAGTTTTGAAAGGAAATGAATACCCTTTCTGTTTCAACCTGTATAGAAGTTGTTAGCCAAAACCCATTATAATAAACAGTAACAGAAATTAAATATGTTTACAATGCAACTTATAATCTAAAATCAATTTTGGTTGTTATCAGTAACTGTTTCGTATCCTCTCCAGGCTTGTCCTGAGCCAAAGGCCTCCTCCATCTGGTGGTTTAGAAGTAATAATCTTGGCCAACCTCATAGTTATACAGGATAGATTGTGGCTGTGGTCTTAAAATCAGAGGATGCCTTGTGGTTTCAGATTTGTATTGAATATCGTCCCTTAGCTTACAACACCTCTCAAGTCTAAAATTGACGATTTTCACATAAATAAATAAATATCGCCAGACAAACACACCAACTGTATGGTCCCAAACTAAGCAACGCTTGTACTATGGGTAACGTACAATGGACTGGGGGAGATCCCAGTGACATCCAGACCAGGGAAAATTACGAAAAGGCCATTTCCGAAATTTACCCTGACGGGAATCGAACCCAACCACCACCGCAACCACCCGGTGCAGTGAGCCGAGCGGCCTACGCTCGAACCACTGCGCCAAGCGGTCGTCAAAACATATTATTTTTATTCCACATATCGCCTTTAGATCACAGGTATAGATTTACATAGATAACGCAAGTGTCACGATTTGTATTGAAACCAAGCGTGCCGAATTTTTAACACATACTGTGACGTCATTAGTGACGGGAAATCCAAACCGATTCAAAGACACCGATGCCGCCGATGCCCCTCCGCTCGCTACGATTCTCTCGAGTGATTATCTCGCTCATACTCTTATTTTTTATATCTGTAGTCGCGCGGACTGTAAGTTAGCGGCGACCAACCTTGACGCTTGGTCGGGGTTTCGTACACGCGAAGTACATGCATTTGCGTTATCTATGTAAATCTATATCTGTGCTTTAGATGGAGCTGCTCATTGCGCGTCTAACCATTGGTCACATGATATAGATTTCGGCCAATCAGAAGCCGTAATTCGAAAAGTAGTGACAGCGCTCACGTCGGTTGGTCTCTCAACACCGCGCAGTTTTTTTCGTCTCCTATAAAGTTGGTTATAATGACTTATGCCGTGTTGTGTGTCTTAGCTAAGGGACGGCGTGCGGTTTCTTTTTCTAATTTATCTTGTATTTTCAGGAGCTACGTCTCAACAACAATGGTCTCGGCATCACGGGAGGCAAATTACTGGCATCAGCACTCTCCGCTCGGCCTAGAAGGCTAAAGATATTCATAGCGGGAAGGAATAGACTCGAGAACGACGGCGCCACTGCGCTTGCTAAAGTTTTCAAGGTCAGTGGAGGTCATTAACATTATTTTTAACCGCCCACAAAAAAGGGGTGTTATAAGTTTAACATGTGTATTTGTTTATCTGCGTGTCTGTCTGTGGCAGTCTAGCGCCCTAGCGGATGAACCGATTTCAATTTTGTTTTTTTTTGTCAGTTAGATATTCTGATCGAGAGTGTTCTTAGCTATGTTTCATGAAAATCGGTTCAGCTGTTTGAAAATTATCAGCTCTTTTGTAGTGTAAAAAGTCATCGCATTGGGGTGTTTTCTAAATTTACAATTTTAGTTATTAATTGATTGCATTAGGGGTGGCTTCATGTATCTGCCTCTACCCACCTTTTTCCAAGCCTCACCAACACCTAACACTTTGGACGACCGCTTAGCGCAGTGGTTCGGCGTAGGCCGCTCGGCTCACTGCACACGGTGGTTGCGGGTTCGATTCCCGTAGGGGCAAATTGCGGAAATGGCCTTTTCGTAATTTGCCCCGATCTAGGGTGCTACTCTTGAAAACGATAATCGATATATATCGACATTTGTCGTGTCGAATCCTACTCTAAGTTCCATCGTTTTTAATGTCGTGTCGATGTCGGAACGAACGATTCATAATCCGATATATCGAGCTTAACCCTACTCTTAGGTTTAAATGTCGGACACGAATATTCGAATTTGACAACGACCAACACGTAATTTTTCCGATAGTCTCAACGACACCTCTTAGGACGTCGTCGGCATTATCGTTTGGTTAATTTTATAGCAATTCGGTGTAAAATGACATTTAAATTCGTGATAAATAAATAATCAATGAATAAAACAGTTGCATGATGAGATGTTATATTGATGTTTTTATCAGTGTAGCCATGAGCTCCTCTGCTGACTTCTGTAAAAGTTTTTGATTACAATGTCATGATTTTTCCCTTTGAAGCCATCAGGAATATTGCCCATAGAAGCAGGAGGCAGCAAATGCGGGAACATTTCAATAATATATAAGCATTCCCGATGATTAATTTGTCAAGAAGCGATAAAATAAAAGTAACGGCAAGTTTTGTTTAGGTTTATGACCACAGATTAACTCAATACGCTTGTGACCATACATAGAAAAGTCTACAGATAATACAATGGATAAAGTGAAACGGCGCCATACAAAAAACAGCGAGCGTGTAAGAGCTAGCGAGTCTTATGTATAAATATTAGTTTCTTTATCTATTTTTGTGTCTCTGCCCCACAGATAAAACAAATGAGGCCATAGAGAATATTCAGGTTTTCAACAAACTTTGCATTTATTATTCGTATCATTCACTCAGAACATAGTCTATGGATACGATACACGACAAGGAATTCGAAAATTTGTTAGTGTAGGGTTGGGTCGATATATTCGAAGTAATGTCGTATCGTTTCGAATGTATCGTTGTCGATTTGCAGAGTAGCAGCCCTGGGTGTCACAGGGATCGCCCCCAGTCCATTGTACGGTGCCCACAGTACAAGCGTTGCTTAGTTTGGGACCGTACAGTTGGTGTGTTCGTCTGGCGATATTTATTTTATTTATCTCAAGTCCATTGGTCAAATGTTTCTATTTAGTTGGAGATGGTGGGGTCTGTATGCTTAGGTCCTTATTTTTTCAGAACATGGGCACATTAGAAGAACTAGCGATGCCACAGAATGGGATTTACCATGTGGGCATATCAGCGCTTTCTGAAGCGTTCAAAAGCAACCCGCACTTATGTCGGCTGAACCTGAATGACAACACAATTGGACCTAAGGGAGCTGATGCAATAGCCGGCGCGTTACCCAGGTAAGACATAATACAGCATTTTTTACAGCTAGTCCCGCCACACACTCCCACCACTGTAACTCCTGTAAGTCAGGATCGACAATGGTGACCAATAACGTAGAGGTTTGACCCTCGACGAGTCCCGGGGAAAAGTTAAATTGTCTTGGAACCCGTACGAATTTAATGGAAAGAAATAATAGGAGGAGTTGGAAGAAAAGAAATCCACTTCCCTCCGGTGCAAAGTGGGAGACAAAAATAGCTGGAATAGGCTGGTTGCCATAGAAACAAGACTGTAACATTTTTTACAGCTAAAAATCCTCCTTTAAAGCGACAAAGCAGTGATAGCCGAATGGTTAAGCACGTGTCTTGCGGGCACCAGGTCTTGGGTTCCAACGCCGGCTCGCATATCTTGATTTTTCGAAATCTATGTGCGAATCATAATTACCATATGATTATCACTCGCTTACGGTCAAGGAAAACATTGTGAGGAAACCTGCATGTCATAGAAAATAATTCTCGAAAGACATGTAAAATCCGTCAACCCGCACTGGGATAGCGTGGTGGATAACGACCTGAATCCCCCTGGTAGTGAGGGGAGGCCCGTGCCCAGGAGTGGGACGTCGAAAAAGTGCATTTTTTAATAATTATTTTTAAAGCCACAAGTTATCCTTTCAAGTAAAAAAGTTATCCTAATTATTTTTAAAACCACCCAACAAAAAAAGTTGACCGTCACGGGTCGCACGGCAGATGTGAAACATGTGTAGTGTATAGTATGCGCGCGTCGCGTGACGGCATGATACAGCGTCATGCCATTTACCGTGACGGCAAACTTGTATCTTTTAGTGCCAAAGTGCGCCAATAGATGTTTAAATTTCCAACAAAATATGTAAAAGTTGTGGTTCTGTGACAGACTAGGATGGATAGACGGACTGGATGATCTTATAAAGGTTCCTGGCAGTGACTACGGAACCCTAAAAATCATAGCCACAAAAAATCTCGAAGCCACAAGACAACCTTTTTAAAGCAACTAATGAGCCACAAATTATCCCGTATAGCCACAAATTATCCTCTGAAGCAAAGGTTACCCCCAAATCTTTTTTTTTTTTCAGGTTAAAAAATCTCAAAAGTATAAACTTTGGCGACTGTCTTCTTAAGTGTAAAGGCGCCAAATCATTAGCGAAAGCTTTCAAAGACAACTCATTATTACTAGAGGTAAGATGAATAGTAACAATAGACAATATAGAATACAAAGTAATTTATAATTATTATTATTTTGGTTTGTAAACATTTAGATTGATGTGAAGTGTGAATAGGTATGCACACCTCACTAAACTAGCTTTCTTATGTAAATAACTAAATCTAAGTGAGATTTGATTATTATTTACTTATTTAGTGAGAATGTACACCATCTTTTATTCATTGAAAAGAGTAACCATTCAGTTTCTCGCCGGCTCTTCTCAGTGGAAGCGGCATTCCGAGCCGGCGGTAGATACTGACTGTTCATAAATGCTTTGTTGGCTTACATGAATAAAAACAATTTTTGAGTATTGAGTTTAACAAAGAAAGTACTGAATATCTCAAAAATACGTGAGGGGTCAGATTCTTTATATTTTAGTTTCTCTATCACTTCTCGCATGAAGTTATTCGAACCACCAGTGAACTCTAAACAAGGTGAAACAAAAAGGGTATACAAATTTTTTTGCAACTTTACTTTGTAAATCTAAAACTACGGCTTTGTGGGACAGTTGCAGTACTAAAGGTTGTGTAGACTTGTGAAATCTGTCAACAGCTGTATTCCTATAACACCTTTTGTTTTTCAAGTTTCCTCCAAAGCGGATAGTTTTAGAATTACAAAAGTTAAGTTTTGAAAAAAAAGTATACCCATTATGTGTCACCTTGTAGAATACGACTTAATTTTTATTTTTTTTTGTTTTGGTAACATTTAGATTGGTGTTAATGTGAGTAGGTATGCACACCTCACTAAACTAGCTTTCTAATTTAAATAACTAAATCTAAATCTGAGATTTGATTACTATTTACTTATTTAGTGAGAATGTACACCATCTTTTATCAATTGAAAAGAGTAACCATTGTGTTTCTCGCCGGCTCTTCTCAGTGGAAGCGGCATTCCGAGCCGGCGGTAGATTCTGACTGTTCATAAATGCTTTGTTGGCTTACATGAATAAAAACAAGTTTTGTTAACTTGTTAAAAACAAGTTAACTAAAAACACTACTGAATATCTCAAAACATACGAGAGATTTTAACTCCTCTATCACTCCTGGCAAGAAATTTGTCGAACCAACAGTGAACTCTATATATTTTGTTCCAGTCTCTAGATTTAAGTCACAATGAGATAGGTCGAGACGCTTGTATGGAGGTAGTGGACGCTCTCACGGTACTCCCGGACAGCGTCGACCGTTTGTCACGAGTCGTACTAGCCGGTAAGCATACGATTCTTTGTAACTCTCTCTCTCTCTCTGTGTCTATTTTGTTACATTTTCACGCCTAAACCGCTGAGCCAAGTTTGATGACTTTTGGTATAGAGATAGATTTGAACTTGGAGAAGGACATAGTCTACTCGTTGTCGCCAAGATTAAACTGAAGTTGGAATCTAAATTCCGTCCGACTTCAAATACATACTCTATATTGTCGCTTTGACAGCTGTCAAAATTAATTCAACTCTGTATTCAGCTGTGGATAGCAAGTGACAGTGATAGATAGTGAAAGCAGTGATATCCGATTGGTTAAGCGCGCGTCTTGCAGGCACCAGGTCTTGGGTTCAAAACCTGGCTCACACCTCTAGGTTTTTCAAAATCTATGTGCGTATCATAATTTATATAATTATGATTATTTATCACTTGTTAACGGTGAAGGAAAACATCGTTAGGAAACCTGCATGTCTTTGGAAATCTAACCATGTTTCGAAATACGTGTGTAATCTGCCAACCTGCACTGGGCCAGCGTGGTGGATTACGGCCTGAATCCCCCTCGTAGTGAGGGGAGGCCCGTGCCCAGGAGTGGGACGTCAAAAGGGCTAAATTATTAGTATTATTGTATTGATATCGTTGTCTTTTTGCAGGTAACAGTCTGGGCGGCGCTACCAATAAAAAGACAATGAAAGACAAGTTGGGCGCCTCCGCGGAACTCAGCGACGGCGAAGGCAGCGACGAATGTAAGTACACCTAGAGGACACATACCAACCGCTCTTTCGACTACGGGAAACATTTCGGAAACATATGCTTTATAAGGTGTATCACATCTTCCAACTCTTCCTATTATTTATTTCGCTGTGCCCGCGACTTCATCCGCGTGGAATTTAACTTAACCGCTCCCGCGTTCTGAACCCACGCGACAAGACCCTTTTTTTTTTCTAAAATGAAAGTAGCATAAGTTACTGCTTATAACATCAGCTATCTGCCAGTCAAAAACCCGTCAAAATCGAATGTAACGAATATTTGCATTCGCATTCGCGAATATTCACATATTTTTTGACATTCGCATTCGCATTCGCAAGAATCTATGCGAATGTTTTTGAAGAACAAAAAGGAAATTATTTATAGATGGATATGGAATGTTAACAACTAGTAAGAATTCTATATTATTTAAACAAACTTGCTCATAGGATGGCCCTTATTGCACCGCTTTTAGGTTCATAAAGCAGCTTATTACGCACTACTGCTATTGAATTTTCATTTTTAAAAATCTTAGTACAGATGTAATAGTAAAATTAGTAAACATTTTAAAACAATAAGAAATGTTTATTAAAATATTATAAGTAAATACATTAATTATTTAAATAAATTTATTTCACATTCAATTTCATTGTTAATAAAACATATTATAAACATTAGATTTATTTTTAATAATATAATAAATGTTACCGGCTTTGCCAGACCCATAGATAAATATAACCTACGCATACTCTAGGGTTCCGTAGACATCCCGCCACTTTTAGATAATACGGAACTCATCAAATAAAAGTGATGTTAAGGCTAAAGCGCCCATCTAGCCCGCGAAATTAAAAAAATTCGAGTATTTTATAGTTTATCCAAAATCTGAAAACATTTAAGACAACATTTTGTGATTTGCGACAAACACAGTATGCAGTGCGTTTATTAATACATTTATTTTACTCTAAATATTATCACGGTGGATATGATACTAGTAAATCACTAAATAAACAAAAATTGCCAGTTTTTCTGGTTATCTGTCGTTTTTGAATTTTTTTATTTGAAAGTCAACATTCGCATTCGCATTCGCGAATGTTGAAGCCAAATATTCGCAATCGCATTCGCGAATGTATAAAATCCAACATTCGTTAAATCACTAATAGGGACAGACAGACAGCGGGAAGCGACTTTGTTTTATACTATTTAGTGTATTATTGTCTAGATGTGACCGATTCTGAAGAGGACCAGTCGGAGGAGGAAGAGGATGAGGATTCCGACGATAAATCCGAAGACAGCGCCACAGAGGACGCGCAGCACTTTGACACTGTGGTAAACTTCCCCGCCGAGGTCACGTTGGACACATCAGGTTAGTTCACCCCACCGAGGGAGGGGGGGGAGATCTAAGAGGTTGTGGGGGGGTGCGATCCGTCGTCAAACTGATCGTAACGACGAATCGATAGTGTTTTTTTTTTTAATGAACTGGCGCGTTTGTCATTTTAAAACAAAATCTTATTTTACGTCGCTCCATGTAGAGAACTAGAGACTGTCGATCGAATTTCGCTTTATAGTGTCACTGTCGATGGACGGTCGATCGGACATCGCTCTATAGTGTCACTGTCGATCGGACGTCGCTCTATAGTGTCACTGTCGATGGACGGTCGATCGGACGTCGCTCTATATTGTCACTGTCGATGGACGGTCGATCGGACGTCGCTCTATAGTGTCACTGTCGATGGACGGTCGATCGGACGTCGCTCTATAGTGTCACTGTCGATGGACGGTCAATCGGACGTCGCTTTATAGTGTCACTGTCGATGGACGGTCGATCGGACGTCGCTCTATAGTGTCACTGTCGATGGACGGTCGATCGGACGTCGCTTTATAGTGTCACTGTCGATGGACGGTCGATCGGACGTCGCTCTATAGTGTCACTGTCGATGGACGGTCGATCGGACGTCGCTCTATAGTGTCACTGTCGATGGACGGTCGATCGGACGACCCTCTATAGTGTCAATGTCGATGGACGGTCGATCGGACGTCGCTCTATAGTGTCACTGTCGATGGACGGTCGATCGGACGTCGCTCTATAGTGTCACTGTCGATGGACGGTCGATCGGACGTCGCTCTATAGTGTCACTGTCGATGGACGGTCGATCGGACGACCCTCTATAGTGTCAATGTCGATGGACGGTCGATCGGACGTCGCTCTATAGTGTCACTGTCGATGGACGGTCGATCGGACGACCCTCTATAGTGTCAATGTCGATGGACGGTCGATCGGACGTCGCTCTATAGTGTCACTGTCGATGGACGGTCGATCGGACGTCGCTCTATAGTGTCACTGTCGATGGACGGTCGATCGGACGTCGCTCTATAGTGTCACTGTCGATGGACGGTCGATCGGACGTCGCTCTATAGTGTCAATGTCGATGGACGGTCGATAGGACGTCGCTCTATAGTGTCAATGTCGATGGACGGTCGATCAGACGTCGCTCTATAGTGTCACTGTCGATGGACGGTCGATCGGACGTCGCTTTGTAGTGTGTCACTGTCGATGGACGGTCGATCGGACGTCGCTCTATAGTGTCAATGTCGATGGACGGTCGGTCGATCGGACGTCGCTCTATAGTGTCACTGTCGATGGACGGTCGATCGGACGTCGCTTTGTAGTGTGTCACTGTCGATGGACGGTCGGTCGGACGTCGCTCTATAGTGTCAATGTCGATGGACGGTCGGTCGATCGGACGTCGCTCTATAGTGTCACTGTCGATGGACGGTCGATCGGACGTCGCTCTATAGTGTCAATGTCGATGGACGGTCGATCGGACGCCGCTCTATAGTGTCACTGTCGATGGACGGTCGATCGGACGTCGCTCTATGTAGAGACTGTCCATGGACGTTGGATCCATTGGCATGGTAGGTTAACTTAAACATTTTGTTTCAGGCGTAGAAGAGATAGAGTCAGATGTGGGCAGATTCCTCCAGTACCCCACATTGGACAACCTCATGAAACTGGGGACGAATGCGGCCGACGTCATAGATACACATTTACAGGTAAAACTCATGCTCATTGATCTTACCGATTAAAATTATCGGTTTTTAATTATTAAATGCAGTGTAGACTTGTCACGACACCATTTTGTTCTTCAAGTTTTCTCCAAAGATGACGGTTTTAGATTAACTACCAAAAAAAAAAATAATCCTCATGTTTAAATCATGCAATAATAGTTACCTTTGCGAAAATATAGGTTGTAGTTACTAAGTTATAGTGTGGCTTCACCATCGTTGTTTTTTTATTATTGGGCATTATGTTGTTGGCCTAATTGGCCATAACAACTTCACCCGGAGAGAGGGGTGAATGCTTAGAGCGCTACAGCCAAAGGGGCAGGCTTTTCCGTCGAAGTTTTGTTATCAATTATGCCAAAACAAATTCAGCATCTTTAAATTAATTTTAGCATGAAATGCGCTCTCGAGCGTATCATGATTTGTGACTTAGTTTGCGTCTGAAACAGTAATTAATGATTTATTTACGTAACTAAACACTTGAGATAAATTTGTACAAAGGTGTCATGCTCAAATCAATTTTATTATAAAAAAAATTGAGTATAATTTACGAAAAATCGTTGGAAGATAATTTATAAAAAAATATTTTAAAAAAATATTTATTTATTTACTTCTATTATGTTTTATTTTTTTTCTTTAATTAACCCATTTCTTTTTTTCTAATATTTATTTTTAATTCTATTGTTTTTAGTTATTTTTTTATATTTTATTGATTTAAAAAAAAAACTTTTTTTAATAATTTAATTTTTAATTTAGAATTTTTTTTATTTACCTATTTTTTTAATGTTATTTTTTATGAAATATTTATTTATTTATTCGGTATATTAATTTTTCCTTTTTTAAATATTTAATTATTATTATTTTATTTAATTTTTTCATCGTACCAATATGCACAGGGCTGCTTGATTTTTAAAACGATACTTTAAAAAAAAGAAGTTAGTCGCAAGATCAAGTGCAAAAGCTAAGAAACGCTTACGTAATACCAAATCAATGTCAGCAGAAATTGTGAAGCTCGTTCCAGCCGGTGGTTAGTAGAATACGGAAAAACGACAAAAGCGGAGCGTTTGACAAGCATGTGCTTTCCAATTTCAATTGAAGTTGCTAGCGTAATTAGGGCCCAGGCCGAATCCGTGGCCCTATATGGCGTCCTTGGACTAACTTCACCCCCCATATTTATACCTCACTGAGAAGACCTGGCAAAGAATTCAGCGGGCAGGGTGCCACAGACGCATCTTCTGGCTTGAAGCGGGCTTGCGTCGAGGTCGCGCGGCTAGGGCGGCTAGGGCGGGCTTGCGTGAGCTGTCAGGTCGGGGTGTATCCTTAAGGGCGGCACAGCTCTGACGTCATCGGGTAACGCTACGTCACTGCTGACGATTTGCACGGATTTAGTGCCCGCGCGGCGAGCGAGCCGAAAGATAAAGGTTAGGTTACCACCGCTAAGGGTGTACATTGAAGTCGTGGTTCGCAGTCGGTGCGGGAGCCGGCGGCGCTGGTGCAGGCGCGTGTGGAGGCGGCGCTGTGCGTGGCGGGGCTGTCCCAGGACAGCGTGCTGGCGGCGCGCGCCGCGCAGCAGCTGCTGGAGGCCCTGCTGCGCCGCGCGGGGGAGCTGCCCGCCGCGCAGTGGCTGCTCGCCAACACCATGCTCACCGCGCTCGGACTCATCAAGGTCATTAAATGTGTATAATATCATAATTTAGCCCTTTGACGCCGCATTTGAAAGCAAATCTATACAAATAAATAAAATTGGAGTGTCTGTTTGTAATATCAAAATAACACCTTTTCACTGAATGCATATGAAAGTACATACGACAAATACAACAAAAATGCGATTAAAAAAAATTTTGTCTGTCTGTCTGTGTTTGTTCCGGGTAATCTCCGAAACGGCTGGACCGATTTTGACGGTTTTGCACTGGCAGATAGCTGATGTTGTAAGGAGTAACTAAGGCTACTTTTATTTTAGAAATACAAAATTTTAAAAAATGGGTCCTGTAGCGCGAGAACGCGGGAGCGGGCTTTTTTATTAAGTTAAATTCCACGCGAACGAAGTCGCGGGCTCAGCTAGTTAAATAATAAATATCGCCAGACAGACACACACCGACTGTACGGTCCCAAACTAAGCAAAGCTTATACTATGGGTACCGTACAATGGACTGGGGGCGATCCCAGTGACACCCAGACCTGATCAAATTACGAAAAGGCCACTTCCGAACTTTGCCCCGGCGGGAATCGAACCCGCAACCACCATGTGAAGTGAGCCGAGCGGCCTGCGCTCGAACCACTGAGCCAAGCGGACGTCAACTAGCTTTCAAACGATCGAACGCGAGCGTTTGAAAGCGTCTCTATTGCGTTTTAAGTAGCTAACGTAATAAGGGCCCTGTGCAAAGCGTCTATCCTACTTAATATTATCCTACTAATATTATAAATTCGAAAGTTTGTGAGTGTGGATGTATGTTTGTTACTCTTTCACGCAAAAACAACTGAACAGATTCGGCGGATGAAATTTGGAACACAGATAGTTTATAACCTGGAATAAGACATAGTAAACTTTACTTAAGTCTTCGCGGACGAAGTCGCGGGCAGAAACTAGTAATATAATGATTTAGCCCTTTTGACGTCGCGTTTGGACGCTCGCGTTTGAAAGCAAATTAGCGTTCAAGTGAAGCTTATCAATTGTGTATTAAGTAGCTAACGTAATAAGGGCGCTGTTCAATGCGTCGATAATAATATAATTGTGTCGTGGACAGTCTGAGAACAAGGACTACAAGATCCGGTGGTCGCTGCCGGCGTGTTACAAGGCGCTGTCGGTAGCGCTGCAGCAGCCGTACTTCCCAGCGGCGCTGCGCTCGACGCTGCGCTTCTTCGCGACCAGCAAGCGCCGCGCGCTGCCGCCGCACGCGCAGCTCGCGCTCGACGCCTGCCCCGAGCTCACCGCCGCAGACTAAAATACACTTTACTCCGTATTCTGTGCGTTTCATTTACAATCATCCCGATATTGTTACATAGATTGAGTTTGGTTTTTGTTCTGGTATGTATGTGATAAGGCGCTATATTGGAGGAGGTAAATTGTTTAAAAAACATGAAATCTAGCGACATGTATTGGGCAGTAGCTGAAACATGGAATTTTGAAAAGGACTAAGGTCGCTTGACACTAGATTTGGGCGGGTAGTCACTCAAAGCGGAAGCAATATTCATAAAAAAAGTACCAGGGTGTTGTGTAGATGCTTGCGGGATGCCGGACGGATGTCCGAATTAAACGCTGGCCTAGCGTGCACTCATCGCTTTATTAGAAACGGGGGGCGAGCGCGGGCGCGCGGGGCGTGGGCGCAGCCACGCGACGACGCGGACAAACATTATCTGCCTATACTAAGTAGGTACATATATAACAATTCCTCCCTCTTAAAGCTAACAGACATAGAATTTTAACAGACATAGAAATTATATATTTAAAAGAACTTCCTGTAGTCCACCGCTGGCCTATTCCTCCTAGATCTGGACCTGGCCGGGTTCACAGCCTCTGTCTCTGACGGAGTGGAGAAAGGAGGAGACTCCAGAGACGTCGCGACGGTGCGCTCTGGCGTCGCAGGCGTTATGGCACTGTCAGCTGTAGGTGCAGCTGTAGGTTGCTCTGGCGTCGCAGGCGTCATGGCACTGTCAGCTGTAGGTGCATCCATCTCCATTTCCCCCAGGACTATTTCGGGCGAGAGGCCCTGGTCAGGACCATCAGCCGGTACAGCATCATTGGACGAGGGATCATCTAAACAATCTGGATCCCACTCTGGGATTGAGTTCATCGCAGAATCGCTTGAGGTGGGCGATCTGGTTCTGAGTTGATTCATATGTCTCTCGACCTCAGTGTTAGACTCCAGTAGAAGGACTGAATATAAAACATTTCCAACCTTGCGTCGGATGACGCCAGGAATCCAAGTGTGTTTGTTTTTGTTTACAAATTTTTTGACCCAAACACAGTCATTAGGTCGGAAAGGTGACCGAATAGTTCCTTTATAATATTTGACCTGAGAGGACTGATGACGACGAACAGTAAGAGAAAGGTCGGTGGATGAAGACGCGACAGGATGGACCTTAAGAAGGTCTAGCCTGGATCTCAGTGGTCGGCCAAAGACTATCTCAGCCGGTGACAGATCTGTGGTGGAATTCTTAGAGTTTCGGTAATCGAATAGTAATTTTAAAACTTTCTCTTGAGCAATCGATTGGTTGGGGTTACCTAACAAAATGGTTTTAAGTCCTTTCTTAATAATTTTAACAAAGCTTTCCGCTTGCCCGTTACTGGACGGATGATAAACCGGAGAACAAATATGATTAATTCCGTTTGCTGCACAAAAATTATTAAATTCTTGAGATATGAAAGATGTGCCGTTATCACTCACTATCGTATGGGGGACACCCATCCGAGACATAAAATCGCATAGTTTGTCGATCACATGTTTGGAGTTAGATGAAGAACTCATATTATAACACTCCACCCACTTTGAATAAGCGTCTGCTATAATCAAGTATGTCTTATTCATAAACGGGCCAAGGAAGTCAATGTGTATTCTATAGAAAGGGTGTGGCGGGTGTGGCCACGGGGCGAGCGGGACTCGCGGAGGTGACGAACGAAGTTGAGCGCACACACTGCATTCGGCGGCGAGGCGCTCTAACGCCGCGTCAATGCCGGGGAACCAAAAGCGCGCCCGGGCCGCCGCTTTCATTTTGACGATTCCGAAGTGTGAGCTATGAAGTTCTTTACAAATGGAGGATCGAAACTTCTCTGGTATAACGAGCTTGTGGCCGCGCATAATACAACCGTTTTCTACTGATAACTGGGTACGACAGAGAAAATAAGGTAACAAGGTTTGATTCGCCATTTTCCTGGGCCAACCCTGAATAATAAAATTAGCAACTTTAGATAAAATATTATCTTGTGCTGTTTCCGAGCGAATGTCGTTTAGGGAAACCGGTAAACTGTTATCAGTTATGAAATTAACATAAGCAGCACGTTCTTCGCATACGCGATCTTCGGCGCGCGCCTCCGCTAGTGCGCTCGGTTCGTTACAAGCGGGTAATGTGGAGCGAGACAGGTAGTCTGCGCTGTTATCGCCACTACGTATGAATTCAATCGAGTAGTTGTACGCCGATAGGAATATAGCATACCGTTGAAGACGATTGGCGGATATTTCCGGTATGCCGCGATGTGGACCGAAAATGGTAATTAAGGGTTTGTGATCCGTGCGTAGTATGAATGGGATAGACCGGCCATATAGGTATTGATGATACCTCCTGACTCCGAAAACGATAGCCGTTGCTTCCTTTTGGATTTGGGAGTATCTCTGTTCGGCATTTGTTAGGGTGCGAGAAGCAAAAGAGATAGGTCTCTCAGTACTGTCTGAGCCGACCTGTGATAAGACGGCCCCGAGTCCTGTCGGCGATGCGTCTACTGTTAGAATGAGTTTGGCAGTGGGGTCGTAATGCGCAAGGACTAAATCAGACGCAAGTAGTTTTTTAATTTCCCTGAACGCGTGTTCGTGCTCTGATGACCAATGCCATTTAACGTTTTTATGGAGTAAATTATAGAGCGGACTAAGTATTGAGGAGGCGGCGGGAACGAAATTCCGATAGTAATTTATGAGACCTAAAAACGACTGGAGTTGGGATAAATTACTAGGTTTTGGGGCATCCGCAATGGCTTTGACTTTAACATCTGATTTACGGACTCCATTTTTATCTATGATCCCATCCTCGTCGCCACTTGTTGTGTAGATGCTTGCGGGATGCCGGACGGATGTCCGAATTAAACGCTGGCCTAGCGTGCACTCATCGCTTTATTAGAAACGGGGGGCGAGCGCGGGCGCGCGTAAAAACCAATGGTCATCCTAATATTATAAATGTGAAAGTTTGTGAGTGTGGATGTATGTATGTATGTTTGTTACTCCTTCACGCAAAAACTACTGAACGGATTTGGATGAAATTTGGAACACAGATAGTTTATAACCGGGATTAACACATAGGAAACGTTTTATCCCGATAATGCCGAAATTTTTGTTACGTTAAATACTACGCGGAAGTCCGTGGGCACAGCTAGTTGATAATTCGAGGATTTCTTCTTCGATTTATTAATAGGCCTCCAGTTTTTCCAAAGGGGACGGTCACATTTTTGTATTATTTAAATAAGTTTGTTACTGCTATTTGTTACTCGACACTGGCGAAATACCTATTAACTTGGGTGGGCCATATTTTTAAAGAGCAAATGAAGATATGGTCCCTTAATTAGCTTAAACGTCAAACAAATCAGCCAACTTTGGCCTCAGAGTTACTGGTACAATACCACGTATTTCAATTTAGTTCGGTTTATTAATAGTTATCAGCATTTATAAGTTACGTACAAATAAGTTAAGCAACTTTTAAAATTCTGAAATAACACAAATATACATCTATTTCACTCATATCGGTGTTGGGTATTATACAAAAACTTGATCATTCATTTTGTTACACAACTTTTAAACCTAATTAAACTCATACAAAAATAATGATTTAAACAATAAAATAACCCATGTACCAAAAATATTATTGTAAAAAACGCAGGCCTGATTAGACTTCTGCTGTAAATGTTACCTCTGTCCAAACTTGTCCTGCCATATAAATTATTCTGTAGTCCGTTTACTAGTAAATTTAACTTAAGTTTTGCAAACAAGCCTTCTAGTAATCAGACGAAGGAATTTGCGTCATTTTTTTTTACAATTAGTAAATTATCATTGTTATATTCGAGTTACAAATCACTTTTATTCTGAGAAACTCTTTTAAAAGACATTGAAAATGTATTATAATTTCGATATATTCTGGCTATACTGTATTTTTATGCTTTTCGCTTGTATATAAATATAACTTAATTCATCAAAAGTGTTTCCCATAGTCACAAGAATTCAACACCAAAATTCAAAAATTACAACACATTTTAGACGTATTTCTTGATATTTTAACGGGGAAGGAAACATGATAGAGAACGATATGCTTTCCCAAGTTTATGACCACTATTAAATACGACTTATATTTAAAACAACTTATGATCTTTTTGTTTGTTCATAGTATTCAATAATAATATATACCCAAGATTGCCGTAATAATAGTACAAAGGGGACATGAACGTTTGTCTAGTTGAAAAATCTAAAGTTAAAATATAGGTTTGTACCTAGAAACAGACCAATAAGCCATAGACGCCACATAGCCTAACATATGCAAATGTATGACCGCAACCGACATTTCGATTGGTCTATTCACGGCTCAACCTTGACCGGACCAATCAAAATTCACTATTTCCCCCGATACCCCGCCAACTATTGACCATTGCATTCTCATACAATCTAAATATATATAACTCAAAGGTGACTGACTGACATAGTTATCTATCAACGCACAGCCCAAACCACTGGACGGATCGGGCTGAAATTTGGCATGCAGGTAGATGTTACGACGTCGGCATCCGCTAAGAAAGGATTTCGATTAATTCTATCCCCAAGCGGATAAAATAGGGGATGAAAGTTTGTTAAGTTAAATTACACGCGGACGAAGTCGTGGGCACAGCTAGTAATGCATGTAAGCGGTGTCTCGTCCTATTGGTCTGTGTGCTCGGGACTCGGAGAAAATTTAACAAACCATTTCCACATAATCTTCTTCATTTATGATCAATATTTGTGACTTCACCCCTATTATAGCATCTTCCTGATCATATAGTTCAGAATGCCGCCGTTCTTGAAGTAAGTTAAGTCCACTTCGGTGTCAAAGCGCACTATCACTTCAAATGATTTGCCATCGTCCACCTGAAGAATAAAGAAATAAATAAATTAACAACTAGGCTGACACACCAACTGTATGGTCCCAAACTAAGCGACGCTTGTACTGTGGGTACCGTACGATGGACTGGGGGCGATCCCGGTGACACCCAGACCTGGCAGGGCTAAATGTAGTTATTTCTAGCTTTTTAGTGCGCCTAGGAGTTTTGAAGTCGGTTAATTTTTTTTATGATTTCTAATTGTAAACTACGTATGGAAAAACTGGTAAGTGGTAACTGTAATGTTCTTCCACATCTCTCAAACTACTGAATTCTTTTTGATTAAATTTATATGGGTCCACCTGAAAAGTTTGCAGATTTGTCAAAATTGGTCACACAATTTTGACGGAGAGCAACCATACAACATTTCATCCCCCCTTTTAAACCTATTTTCGTATTAAAAAGTAGGCTATGTCCTTTTACAGGCTCTAGACTATCTGTGTTCCAAATTTCATCCAAATCCGTTCAGTAGTTTTTGCCTGAAAGAGTAACAAACATCCACACTCACAAACTTTCTCATCCTACTAATATTATAAATGCGAAAGTTTGTGAGTGTGGATGTATGTTTGTTACTCTTCCACGCAAAAACCACTGAACGGATTCGGATGAAATTTGGAACACAGATAGTTTATAACCTGGATTAACACATAGAATACTTTACTTAAGTCTACGCGGACGCGGATTAGTAAGGATAAGTGTAGAACCCTGGTTAAGACCAAGGTTCAAGAACTTGAGGAGAATCGGCTTATACAGCTTGACACTAAAAGAGATGAGCTAAAAGCGCGACCACCAGCGGCTATAACTTATAATTATATAAACGGTGTGCTCACGTGTCCCTCGTGCGGGCGGATATTCAACAAGAAGAGCGGTTACGTCAGCCACACGAGAGCTCACCTTCGTCAGGATAGGAGTTAAAGCGGTCGCCTTAACCGGAATCGGTTGGATTGGCATCAAGGATAACTAAGGATGATCTGGTGGCTGACCTGCACGGTGGCTCGGGCCCCCGGCACCAGGCGCGGCGGCAGGCGCAGCGAGTAGGTGGCGGAGCCCTGCAGCCCGAGGGCGGCGGCGCTGTCTCCGCGCAGGAACTGCAGCGGGATGATCCCCATGCCCACCAGGTTGGAGCGGTGGATGCGCTCGAACGACTCCGCTATCACCGCACGGATGCCCTGGGTGACAAAATCTATATATATAAAAATGAACCCGAAAATGGCTGGACCGATTTGGCTTATTTTGATCTTGAAATATTTGTCGAACAGAGAAAGTTTAAACGGTGAGTAACATAAATAATAAGTAAATGTCAAATATTTATAGGTGCGTTCAGAATTTTTTCTGTTTCATAGCTGTAGTATGAGGTCGGATCTCTTTGGTCTGTTTTGTTGGAATACTAAATACGTAACGTACGTAATACGTAATGTAAGTGATACGAAGTTCACCGGGTCATCTACGGTCCCAAACTAAGCAACGCTTGTACTATGGGCACCGTACAATGGACTGGGGGCGATCTCAGACACCCAGACCAAGGAAAATTACGAAAAGGCCATTTCCGAAATTTACCCTGACGGGAATCGAACGCGCAACCACCCGGTGTAGTAAGCCGAGCGGCCTACGATCGAACCAAGCGGTCGTCAAACGAAAAAAGAGAGGAATCATAAGTTTACCACGTGTACACGTATCTGTGTGTCTGTCTGTGCTGCATCGTAGCGCCCAAACGGATGAACCGATTTCAATTTTGTTTTTTTTTGTTATACAAGGTGACACATAATGGGTATACTATTTTTTTTGCAACTTAACTTTGTAAATCTCAAACTATCGGCTTTGTGGGACAGTTGAAGTACTAAAGGTTTTGTACACTTGTAAAATCGGTCAACAGCTGTCTTCCTGTAACACCTTTTGTTTTTCAAGTTCCCTCCAAAGCTGATGGTTTTAGAATTACAAAGTTAAGTTTTGAAAAAAAAAGTATACCCATTATGTGTCACCTTGTATAGGTATTCTGATCGAGACTGTTCTTGGCTATGTTTCATGAAAATCGGTTCAGCAGTTTGAAGATTATCAGCTCTTTTGTAGTTTAAAAAAGCAGTATTCACGGCCAAAACCAACATCCACGGCTCTGATCCATTCTTCATGTGAGTATCTTCTGCGAGAGCTCGTAGTCGAAGTCGGTGTACTTGGAGTCTGTCATGTCGTAGATAAACACGACGCCGGATAATAACAATAATGAATCCTGACAGTGTTTCTGCACAAGTTCCGGATATTGCAACTTCGTTCCATCCGGGTGTCCCTTGACACCTCTCAAGTTTTTTTATTATTAAGGAATAAATAAGGCATTATTATTATTATTGTCAATTGTCAATTACCAATAAATATGGTCCTTTAGCAGCCCAGTCGCGACTCGAACCCGAACCATAGTCCTTGCCAACTATTGCGATCAATGGGACATTCTCTGACGCATATCTGAAACATAAAAAAAAAACATTTAAGGTACCTTTAAACAAATATTATTTCAAGAAATATGGCCACAAATCTCTTTTAGAATCTTAATTGTTCCGTCAGTCCGTATTAATAAATCGATCTTCAAAAGCGTTTATTTTGTTTAGGCCTACGGGGGCACTTACAAATTGACAATCTGACATTTTTTTTCTTATATCAACAACCGGATCGGAACGCGATCTCGACTGAGAAGATCCGGCAAGAAACTCAGCGGGCTTGAGAGCTCTGAGAGCGATCTTGGAAACTTCATTCTTCTGTCATACTAGTACTAAATGTCAAAGGCGTACTCAAGAGCGCTCTCAGACTTGAGATCGATTTATTAATACGAGGCTGCAACACAAACAGGTTTTGAAATAATCTCATCCCTGTCAGCGGCAGGTCAGATAATCTCTTCACTGACCTGTCAGCGGCAGGTCTGATAATCTCATCACTGACCTGTCAGCGGCAGGTCAGATAATCTCATCACTGACCTGTCAGCGGCAGGTCAGATAATCTCATCACAGACCTGTCAGCGGCAGGTCAGATAATCTCATCACTGACCTGTCAGCGGCAGGTCAGATAATCTCATCACAAACCTGTCAGCGGCAGGTCAGATAATCTTATCACTGACCTGTCAGCGGCAGGTCAGATAATCTCATCACTGACCTGTCAGCGGCAGGTCAGATAATCTCATCACTGACCTGTCAGCAGCATCGAAGATGTCCATGACGTCACCGCTGGGATAATGCGTGGTCTTCGGCCCAGCGGTGGGCGACAATTTGTTCACTAGACGGATGTTCGCGAAGGTCCCCCGGGACATGACCGCGTCGTTGCCGCGGCGGGACCCGTAGGAATTGAACTCTCTAGGGGTTAGACTGTGGACAAAACATATATATAGATCAACTAGCTGTGTCTGCACTCTGCGACTTCGTCCGCGTAATATTTATCTTAGTAAAAATTTCGAGATTATCGGTATAAAAAGTATCCTATGTGTTAATCCTGGTTATTAACTATCTGTGTCCCAAATTTCATCCAAATCCGTTCAGTAGTTTTAGCGTGAAAGAGTAACAAACATACATCCACACTCACAAACTTTCGCATTTATAATATTAGTAGGATATCACCAGATTTAGTCCCGTATTAATCTATACTGGTAGTCGTAGGTAGTCGAAATTCGACCATAATACATTTAAATTTTTAGTTTCAAAGTTATTTAGGTACTACTAACAGGGTATACAATTAATTAATTAAGAATAAGAATAAGAATAAATTTATTATAAAATGATACAAAAAGGTTGTACATTTTTTTTTGCACTTTGTAAATCTAAAACTATCGGCTATGTGGGACAGTTGACGCACTAAAGGTTTTGTAGACTTGTGAAATCTGTCAACAGCTGTAGTCCTGTAACACCTTTTGTTTTTCAAGTTTCCTCCAAAGCTGATAGTTTTAGAATTACAAACTTAAGTTTTGAAAAAAAAAGTATACTCTTTATGTTTCAACCTGTATAAGCCAGCTTGGTTCAAAAACCGTCCACATTGATATGCCTTACCCTCTATCAGCCAAGTATCTCGCCGCGGGTGAGTTCCTAGCGATGGACCCGGCGGGTGAAATGTGGTCAGTGGTCACGGAATCACCCAACAGAAGGAGACAGCGAGCGTTCTGGATGTCCTTGATTGCGGGCAGGTCCTGTGGGGAAGGTTTAAATCAAAGAAAAAAACATGTCATAAAATATATTTTTTTTGTGTTAATGGCCTCTTTCCATTGAGTCAGGCCCAATGCGATTCTGCCAATGTCGGTCATAATATCTGTGGCTTAACTCGCAATAGGTACGTCAAAAATTGATTTATCGCGTCTGTCAATACGTCAGTTAAGACAGTTATTCTATTGACCATCTGGCAATACGTCAGTTTTTCCGAATTTCCTACAGAAAATCTGTCAAAATTGACGTATTCAGATACGATATACGTCAGTTTTGACGTATTGCGAGTCTATAGAGATGCCAGCGGTTAATAGAGTCGCGGTCTAGTTAGTCAGTCAGGCACGGAAATAACTGCTACTTTTAACTGTTTGATGCTGTGAAATTATTATCTTTCTCTGGTGTTTCATCTGTGAACCATTCAAGTCGTAATCCACCATGTCTTTCGAAAATTGGTTAGATCTTCTAAGACATGCCGGTTTCCTCACGATGTTTTCCTTCACCATACGCAAGTTATAATCATATTATATAACAAAATTATAATTCGCACATAATTTCGAAAACCCCAGAGGTGCGAGCCGGGGTTTGAACCCAGGACCTGGGGCAAGACGCGTGCTTAACCAATCGGCTATCACTGCTTTAGAGGCTGCAAAGATGATAATAATACGATTCCTCCTTACCCTAGTCATTCCGCCAAAGAATGGCGGCTTCTTGATATAAGTAGAGTTAGGGTCCCAGCCGTAAAGTCGGCCGCTCGGCACGGACAGCGCCTGCCAAGAGAGCGAGCCCTGCTCAATCTTCTCGTACACCTGGACGGAGAAACAAACATTATTTGAATGGGAAACTGGTCAAAAGTTCGTTGTACCGTCAAAGGTAATATGATTTGTGGAGGGAGGGGGTCACAAGGGCTTATTATATATGGGGGTCTCAAGGGCTTATTATATGTGGAGGCCACAAGGGCTAATTATATGTGGGGGGTCACGAGGGCATATTATATATGGGGGTCACAATGGCTTATTATATATGGGGGTCACAAGGGCTTATTATATGTGGGGGGTCACGAGGGCTTATTATATGTGGGGGGTCACGAGGGCATATTATATATGGGGGTCACAATGGCTTATTATATATGGGGGTCACAAGGGCTAATCATATATGGGGGTCACAAGGGCGTATTACAGGTGGGGGGTCACAAGGTCTTATTAGAGGTGGGGGGGTCCCAGGCTCTTATGGACTTATTAGATAATCACAGAGGTTTAATTGTGTCGATTGAATTGTGACCACAGATTTTGGAGGGTCACGGAATAACTTAGAGCGGGGGGTCATTAGGGTCCTGCATACCTCTTTGAACATGCCGGGAATGACGTGCTTGTGCTCGACCTCCTGTATCTCGGCGCGAGTGGGCCAGATGTCGCGCAGGAACACCGCCGTGCCGTCCGCACGTTTGCCTATACGCATACACAACATTGTTTTTAACATGTGTATTTGTGTATCTGTGTGTCTGTCTGTGGCATCGTAGCGCCCAAGCGGATGAACCGATTTCAATTTTGTATTTTTTGTAAGATAGGTATTCTGATCGAGAGTGTTCTTAGCTATGTTTCATGAAAATCGGTTCGGCCGTTTGAAAATTATCAGCTCTTTTGTAGTCTAAAAAGTTGCCGCCTCGTGGTTTACAACATTTTAAATTTTATTTATTTATTCACTTAAGCCAACAAATCATTTAGAAATAGTCAGTATCTACCGCCGGCTCGGAATGCCGTTTCCACTGAGAAAATCCGGCGAGAAACTCAACGGTTACTCTTTTCAATGAATAAAAGATGGTAAACATTCTCAGTAACAGCAGCAGAATGTGAGCAGGCGACACCATTGTCACTAAATAAGTAAATAGTAATCAAATTTATTCAGATTTAGGTATTTAAATTAGAAAGATAATTTGACGGCCGCTTGGCGCAGTGGTTCGAGCGTAGGCCGCTCGGCTCAATGCACATGGTGGTTGTGGGTTCGATTCCCGCCGGAGAAAATTTTGGCAAATGTCCTTTTCGTAATTCGCCCTGGTCTGGGTGTTTCCGGGATCGCCCCCAGTCCATTGTACGGTGCCCACAGTACAAGCGTCGCTTAGTATGGGACCATACAGTTGGTGTGTCAGTCTGTCGATATTTATTACCTTTGTCGTAAGTAGCTGGGGGTGAAAATAAAGTAGTTAAAGGGGATACTACACATTGAAATAAAAGTTATTTTACGGATTCTATCGCGTTTATTCACTCTTTTATGTTCCCGACGTTTCGGCTGCTTTACAGCAGCCATGGTCACGGGGGACTGAGGTGTTAGACGTCCTGATGTCATAGTTAGTAACTGGGTACCCTCATATTAAGTTGTTGTTCGCGGTCCGATCCACGCAGAAAGTGCTCACAGTGTCTCGAGGTCTTGCAATGGTACGCTTGGTTTTGGATTTAATTATATTAATTACTGGATCCCAAGTTGGTGGTAGCACCCAGCCATCTTGTCTGAAAAGTCTGTCGATATTTATTACCTTTGTCGTAAGCAGCTGGGGGGTGAAAATAAGGTAGTTCAAGGGGGGGTTTACCTAACGGCTGGGTCTCGAAGTCGATGTCGACGGTGCCGGCGAGCGCGTACGCGATGACGAGCAGCGGCGAGGCGAGGTAGTTGGCGCGCGTGTGCGGGTGGATGCGGCCCTCGAAGTTGCGGTTCCCGGACAGCACGCCGCAGCACACCAGCTCGTGCTGCGGGCGCACGTGCACAGGGAGATAAGTGCACAGTCTGTGCATTTATACCCTCTGGTATAAGTGCACAGAGGGTTAAAAACACGTTCTGTGCTCTTATACCTACTGGTATAAATGCACAGGGGGTTAAGTACATGGTCTGTGCATTTATCCCTACTGGTATAAATGCACAGGGGGATAAGTGCATGGTCTGTGGTCTTATGTCCACTGGTATAAGTGCACAGGGGGCTAAGGACGTGGTCTGTGCTCTTATACCCAATGGTGTGAGTGCACAGCAGGTTAAGGACACGGTCTGTGCACTTATCACCACTGGTATAAATGCACAGGGGGATAAGTTCGCGATCTGTGCACTTATCCTATGGACATGGTTTGTGCACTTATCCTCACTGCTATAAATTCACAGGGGTATGATGTGCGGTCTGTGTACTTAACTCCACTGATAGAAATACGTGAGATTAAATCGTGCACTTAGTCGAAGGACTAAGAAAGCATTTCGGTTTTGTTTTATCCAATTCGATGCAGCAGTTTTGAAGTTGCATGCGTTAAAGACCGCGACCATTGTCCGTTGCATTGGTGTTTCTATACCCACAACACACATAATTTTTCAGTTTATAGATAAGCCATTAATAAAAGTTTGCATTAAAATGGTATCTGCCTTGGCTCGTTTTAACCCCGATAATAAAGAGGCTGTTATAAGTTTTACATATGTATCTGTGTGTCTGTCTGTGGCATCGTGGCGTCCAAGCGGATGAACCGATTTTAATTTTGTATTTTTTTGTTAGAAAGGTATTCTGATCGAGAGTGTTCTTAGCTATGTTTTATGTAAATCGGTTCATCTGTTTGAAAATTATTAGCTCTTTTGTAGTTTAAAACGTCGTAGCATCTACATGAATGTCAAAGCAAAATAGACCTTAACACAGGTCAAGAAGGTGCATATTAATCTAAATATATATAACTCAAAGGTGACTGACTGACTGACATAGTGATCTATCAACGCACAGCCCAAACCACTGGACGGATCGGGCTGAAATTTGGCATGCAGATGTTATGACGTAGGCATCCGCTAAGAAAGGATTTTTATTAATTCTACCCCCAAGGGGACAAAATAGGGGATGAATAATCCCAAAATTTTTGTTAAGTTAAATTACACGCGGACGAAGTCGCGGGCACAGCTAGTTGTAATATAAAACTGCGCGGTCCATGGCGCTTACCTTCTCAATGGTGTTGGCTATGTTGTCGTCGATGGGGCCCGAGTTGCCGATGCACGTCATACAACCGTAACCCACAATGTCGAACCCTAATTTCTCAAGATACGGAACCACTCCTGATTCCTGTAATAAAAACAGAGTTGCAAAAAATCAGGAAAATTGAAATAAAAAATGATTTTTTTGATTTATTCATTTTAATCAATGATTTGATGATTAATTCATGATTTTTTTCATATCCTTTTACTATGATTTATTCATGTTTAAAACACTGATTTAAATTGTTTTTTTCGATTTTTATTAGCGGACATTGCGTGGATCGGAACGCATTCTACACAGATCGCGTCTTTGACATTGACACTTGACATCTCGATTGTGTTTCTTTCCTTCAGAACTTGTTGTTGTACACAAACTGTCAAAAACTTTTAATTTTTTAAAAGTGATTTTGTTATTTTTCTAAGCTATACAGCTTTATTTATTTTATTGACCTGTATTCTTTATTTCCTTATATCAACATGCATGACCTCTGTACCTTCCATCCTCACTGGTGGAAGAAAGAATACAATATTTGGAAGCACTACATTGAAGTTCCGGATGTGAGGCTGCTAAAATCTAGTAGAGTTTAATCCTTAATAATATTATAAATGCGAAAGTAACTCTGTCCGTTTGTCTGTCGCTCTTCCACGCTAAAAATACTGAACTGATTTAAATGAAATTTGGTACACAGATAGACTAGCGCCTGAGAAAGAACATAGGCTACTTTCTAATGCGAAAAAGCTTGTAAGGGGTTGAAAAGGGGTTGAAAAAAAATCATTGATTTTTTCCCAAAATGATTAAAACATGTTTTAAACAAGGTGATTAAAACAAAATGATTTTTTTTTGTAACAACCCTGAATAAAAACAAAACTGTATTGTTGTTAAAAATTTGTATAGCAGTAAAAACACTTTCAGTAGTAAAAAAACTGTACAGTAGTAAAAAATATTTTAAATAAAAAAATACTGATCTCTAAAAACCTTGGGTGCACTAAAAAGCTATATATAACTAGAGACAATATTATAATTTAATTCATTTGCCTTTTCAAGTAAGTAGGGGTAGGCCCTAACGTAGTGTAAACGCAGTAGGCACCGACCCCAAATGAAATAATTAAGTTTTAATGTATTTTCACTCAGTTTAATATTTTTATTACAATTTAATTTTTTTTAAAATTTGTGCTGATCGTATTTACTTGGTCACTCAATCTCTCTCACTATTGAACCGATATTGATGAAATTTCTATTTCTATTTCCCTTTCAAATAATAATAAAACTAAATCGGTCCAATATTGACGGAGTAAATACATAAAAATAACATACGGACGAAGATAAAACGCCTACTTTTGAATAAAACAAAATAAAAGGACTGGTGCGTAATAAGACACATTATAGCAGTGCAATAAGAGCCATTTTCGAGCTAACGTGTTGAAAATTATTCTTATTACACTAGTGTCGCCTTACTATCGATTGCCTATCGATAGGTTGTCAATACTATCGTGACCTCGAAAATTTGTCAGAATATCGATAGCCCTATCGATACTGATTATATATATTCGATACTGATCGACAGTGATTGCAGTAAAATACGCCATAATAGTGATAGTATCGATACTATCGATAGTATTGTAAAATTTCAATAGTCTATCTAGGCTATCGATATTGTGACTATTTTTCGAGGTCATCTATCGATACATCAACTATCGATAGTTAGGCAGCACTAGTTTGCACTTTAAAAAATGATAAATAAACCTTACCCTGAGATAATATGTGACCACGCCGGATCCCGGGGAGAGCGATGTCTTGATATACGGCAGAACACTCAAACCATTTTCCACGGCTTTCTTCGCAAGCATACCTGATTGGGCAAGATATAGGCTTGCACTATCACCACTAACAACTTTACAGAACTGTTATAGTACTAATACAAGCCAATTGTAATAAAAATAATAGTAAAATATAATAAAAAGGTGTGACGACTGCTTGGCGCAGTGGTTCGAGCGTAGGCCGCTCGGCTCACTACCCCGAGTCGTTTCGGGTTCGATTCCCGTCGGGGTACATTTCGGAACGTAATTTGCCCTTGTCTGGGTGTCACCGGCATCGCCCCCAGTCCATTGTACGGTACACATAGTACAAGCGGCGCTTAGTTTTGGACCATGCAGTTGATGTGTCAGTCTGGCGATATTTATTTATTTATCCTACTAATATTATAAATGCGAAAGTTTGTGAGTGTGGATGTATGTTTGTTACTCTTTCACGCAAAAACTATTGAACGGATTTGGATGAAATTTGGAACACAGGTGGTTTATAACCTGGATTAACACATAGGATACTTTTTATCCCGATAATCCCGATTTTTTTTTAGTTAAATACTACGCGGACGAAGTCGGTGGGCACAGCTAGTATATTATACAGACAAGTGTTACTTTAACATTAATAAGATAGCTTCATCTCACCAGCTCCGAGCATGACGCTGGGGTTAGAGGTGTTGGTGCAAGAGGTGATGGCTGCGATGATGACGGAGCCATGGGTGATGCTGTAAGTCTTCCCGTCACTGAAGCTGAAGCTGCCGCTCGCGGAGAGCTGGCTCGGAGCGAGCCCATAGCCTTTGAAACCCACCTGAGCACCGAAATACATTTTAATCGATCGAATCGAAGATTGAAACAGAAACCTGACCTATCTTTTTAATTCCAAAGTTATCAGCTTTGGAGGAAACTTGAAAAACAAAAGGTGTTACAGGGATACAGCTGTTGACAGATTTCACAAGTCTACAAAACCTTTAGTACTCCAACTGTCCCACAAAGCCGATAGTTTTAGATTTACATAGTAAAGTTGCAAAAAAAGTATACCCTTTCTGATTCACCTAGTAAATTATGAATAAAGCCGCGGGGTATATCTAGGTTATAACAATAATTATTGATTCGTGATACAATCGCGCACATTTCCATAGCTCAGCAAGGTCTTGCAATACGCTTGCTAAGCGGAAATGAACCTTGTGCTCGATTAATTACATTCAAAACAAATGATTTTGCTAACACTAGCTGTGCGCAAGGGTTTTCCTGTATTAATTTGACACTGTTTTTTTATATATTACTAGCTGTGCCTGCGACTCCGTCCGCGTGTAATTTAACTTAACAAAAATTTCGGGATTATTCATCCCCTATTTTATCCCCTTGGGGGTAGAATTAATCAAAATCCTTTCTTAGCGGATGCCTACGTCATAACATCTACCTGCATGCCAAATTTTTGCCCGATCCGTCTAGTGGTTTGGGCTGTACGTTGATAGATCACTATGCCAGTCAGTCACCTTTGAGTTATATATATTTAGATTTAGATTACAAAATCGGTCAACAATCGCACGAGCCCCCTAATGTTAAGCAGTTCCAAAGGCAATGCTCGCGCGTTGACAAACTAAATGACAGTAGGACAGGCGGAGACGTAAGGAAACGGTTTGGGCTTACTGCTCTCTCACTGATTGTTCGAAAAGGAAAAAACTACACTTCGCGCCGGACTTCTGTGTGAGGGCGGTACTGCGCCACTGGAGCCAGCACGTATATGATATGTATTCAATTAATAATAGGATAACTAACACCGTTAACAAAATAAATTAACAAATTCTTGATATTAGTTTTTAGTAAAGATTACTAACATATTGAGGGTATCATATGACTATTCGTATTATAAGTTCAACTACGCGGTCATTCACACGGTTAACCCAGCACTGATAATTGGTATACATTTTACTATAACAGAACGATGTCGGCTTCATCATGTGAATGATCGCTATGTTTTTCTATAATTATAGCAATAATTTCGTTCTTGTAACGTCCAACTCCTGGGCACGCGCCTCCCCTCACTACGAGGGGGATTCAGGCCGTAATCCACCACGCTGGCCCAGCCAGGGTTCATTTCACATGTCTTACGCAAATTGATTAGATTTTGTGGTTTCTTATTTCCTACAATTTTATGGTTGCGCAACGCAACGGTATGAGGTGTATCTCTGCATAACCCTTCGTGTAATTAAAGAGCAATAGTATGATTATTTATCGTATTTTTTGCCTCAGGAAACCGATCTAAACTTACACGTGTTCAATGCATAGAAACATTTTTGATAGGATTTCATGGGTTTTTATGTGTTTACGTCGAACCCAATTTTTTTGTTTTTCTAAAATAAAGGTACTCCTTATAACAACAGCTATCTGCCAGTATAAGTCCCGTCAAAATCGGTCCAGCCGTTTCGGAGATTACCCGGAGCAAACAAACAGACAGACAGACCAAAAAAAATTTTTCGCGTTTTTGTTATAAGTACCGCATGTACTTTCATATGCATTTAGTGAAAAGGTGTTATGTGTTTTGATATTACAAACAGACACTCAAATTTATTTGTATATGTATGTGTAACATAATCAAGGAAGTTATATTTGCCGATGTCAACATAAACACTAAAGATATAATGAGTATTCATAATTTTTTTCCGTCTTTGGTACAACGTTAAGGTATCTAAAACGAGTGTTATAAGTGGATGGGTTACTGCTTTTTCCTAATTAATTAATATTTTTTAATAAAATAAAATCAGTGACATCACTTTTGGTAAGTAATATTTTTGTGTCAAATCCTACTAATGTTATAAATGAGAAATTTTGTGAGTGTGGATGTATGTTTGTTACTCTTTCACGGAAAAACAACTGAGCGGATTTGAATGAAATTTGGAACACAGATAGTTCATAACCTGGATTAACACATATAATACTTTACTTAAGTCTATGCGGACGAAGTCGCGGGAAATAGTTAACTATATAAATACGGTATAAATAAATAAAATAACAAATTAAGTCTTTTAAAAAGACAAGCCCGCCGATTTTGTTGCCGGATCTTCTCAGTCGAGGTCGCGTTCCGATTCGGTTGTAGATATGAGAAACTAAGTAAAAATGACAATTTGTAAGTGCCCCCATAGACCTAAACAAAATAAACGCTGTGACTTTGTCATAGACGAAATGTGGCTCAAGCCCATTTCTCCATGAGATACAGTCATAAAGATCGAAAGTAATATTCCACTTAAGTTGTTCAATTAGGAACTTAATTATCATTAAGTTATGCGATCATTAGTTAATTATATTATTGCAATCGGCCAAGTATTTCTGAGCGTCATAAGCCGCTCGACTCATTACACCGGGCTGTTGCGGGTTCGATTCCCGTTGACGCAAATTTGCTAACATTATATCAATGCTGCCAATGTCCGTGCCACCCCTACAATGAAGGAGGGTAAATTGCGATTTTTAATTTCCTAAATAATCTTTTTGTAATTTCCCCCGGTCTGGGTGTCATCAGGATCGCCCCCAGTCCATTGCACGGTACCCATAGTACAAGGGTCGCTTAGTAGGGATCATTTAATTTGTGTTTATCTAGCGATAGTTTTATTTATTAAATAGTTTTATTAGTACAAGCGTTGACCACACGATAGAGATATTTATTTACACACGTATTTATTTCATATCTTTATCTTCTCTTTATATAAAATTGCGATGTATTCGAGTATTCGTTATACTGCTCCTCCTAAACGGCTAGATCGATTTTGATGTTATTTATGGGGATAAACGACAATAAATTTGGCACTAGCGAAACTGCGTCCAAAGGCTAGTTTCTCAATAAAAACAAATAATATTTTTCACACTAACCAATTTAAATGTCAATTAAAAATACAGGATTAAAAATGATCACTAATTAGACACCTAATCCTAATTACCTAATTACCTATCCTCAATTAGGGGACAGGTAAATTATTATTTCTTGGGTTTAAATACTCATGCGGTGTAGAAATTTAATCAGAAACAATTCGCATACCGTGAGAGTAACATCACTAGAAAAAAAATCAATGTGTGATAGATAACATATTCTTTATTAATTTAAACAGAAATTTCATAAAGTCTATATCTATATTTGGTTGTTTCAAGTTTTGTTTACCAAGGTAACGCATTTTATTTCTTATTTTATTTTAAATTGTCAATGTACCTATATGCTGTTATTCAGCAATAGTCTGTCACTCGCTCAGTAGACATGTCAGTAATTCTGTCACTGGGAGTGTGATGACTTCTGCTGAGTGGCACTTGTCATCATTATTACCTTCTACGGTTTAGAAGTGTTTTAGAATTGCAAGCGAAGTCACTGTAGCAATAGTCTGTCACTCGCTCAGTAGACATGTCAGTAATTCTGTCACTGGGAGTGTGATGACTTCTGCTGAGTGACACTTGTCATAATCATAAAGTTCTACAGTACATAAGTGTTTTAGAATTCCCAGCGAAGTCATTATAGCAAGAGTCTGTCACTCGCTCAGTAGACATGTTACTCATTCTGTCACTGGGAGTGTGATGACTTCTGCTGAGTGGCACTTGTCATCATTATAAAGTTCTACAGTACATAAGTGTTTTAGAATTCCCAGCGAAGTCATTATAGCAAGAGTCTGTCACTCGCTCAGTAGACATGTTACTCATTCTGTCACTGGGAGTGTGATGACTTCTGCTGAGTGGCACTTGTCATCATTATTAAATTCTACAATTTGGAAGTGTTTTAGAATTGCAAGCGAACTCATTGTAGCAATAGTCTGTCACTCGCTCAGTAGACATGTCAGTAATTCTGTCACTGGGAGTGTGATGACTTCTGCTGAGTGCCGCTTGTCGTCATTATTAAGTTCTACAGTTTAGAAGTGATTTAGAATTGCAAGCGAAGTCATTGTAGCAATAGTATGTCACTCGCTCAATAGACATGTCAGTAATTCTGTCACTGGGAGTGTGATGACTATTGCTGGTTGACATTTTGCCATCCCCTATTTTATGCTTTCTAAAAGATTTTATACATTCAGGCTCGCTTGTCATATTAAATAATACTTGCGAGTGGAGCCATTTATGCAATAGTCTGTCACCCACTCAGTGGACATGTTAATAATTCTGTCACTGGGAGTGTGATGACTTCTGCTGAGTGGCACTTGTGATCATTATTAATTTCTACAGTTCTGAAGTGTAATAGAATTTCAAGCGACGTCATTATAGCAAGAGTCTGTCACTCGCTCAGTAGACATGTCAGTAATTCTGTCACTGGGAGTGTGATGACTTCTGCTGAGTGACACTTGTCATCATTATTAAATTCTACAGTTCAGAAGTGTTATAGAATTGCCAGCGAAGTCATTTTAGCAAGAGTCTGTCACTCGCTCAGTAGACATGTCAGTAATTCTGTCACTGGGAGTGTGATGACTTCTGCTGAGTGGCACTTGTCATCATTATTACCTTCTACGGTTTAGAAGTGTTTTAGAATTGCAAGCGACGTCATTTATGCAATAGTCTGTCACTCGCTCAGTAGACATGTCAGTAATTCTGTCACTGGGAGTGTGATGACTTCTGCTGAGTGGCACTTGTCATCATTATTACCTTCTACGGTTTAGAAGTGTTTTAGAATTGCAAGCGACGTCATTTATGCAATAGTCTGTCACTCGCTCAGTAGACATGTCAGTAATTCTGTCACTGGGAGTGTGATGACTTCTGCTGAGTGGCACGTGTCATCATTATTAAGTTCTACAGTTTAGAAGTATTTTAGAATTGCAAGCGAAGTCACTGTAGCAATAGTCTGTCACTCGCTCAGTAGACATGTCAGTAATTCTGTCACTGGGAGTGTGATGACTTCTTCTGAGTGGCACGTGTCGTCATTATTAAGTTCTACAGTTTAGAAGTGTTTTAGAATTGCAAGCGAAGTCACTGTAGCAATAGTCTGTCACTCGCTCAGTAGACATGTCAGTAATTCTGTCACTGGGAGAGTGATGACTTCTGCTGAGTAACACTTGTCATCATTATTAAGTTCTACAGTTTAGAAGTGATTTAGAATTGCAAGCGAAGTCATTGTAGCAATAGTCTGTCACTCGCTCAGTAGACATGTCAGTAATTCTGTCACTGGGAGTGTGATGACTTCTGCTGAGTGGCACGTGTCATCATTATTAAGTTCTACAGTTTAGAAGTGTTTTAGAATTGCAAGCGAAGTCACTGTAGCAATAGTCTGTCACTCGCTCAGTAGACATGTCAGTAATTCTGTCACTGGGAGTGTGATGACTTCTGCTGAGTGGCACGTGTCATCATTATTAAGTTCTACAGTTTAGAAGTGTTTTAGAATTGCAAGCGAAGTCACTGTAGCAATAGTCTGTCACTCGCTCAGTAGACATGTCAGTAATTCTGTCACTGGGAGTGTGATGACTTCTGCTGAGTGACACTTGTCATCATTATTAAGTTCTACAGTTTAGAAGTGATTTAGAATTGCAAGCGAAGTCATTGTAGCAATAGTCTGTCACTCGCTCAGTAGACATGTGAGTAATTCTGTCACTGGGAGTGTGATGACTTCTGCTGAGTGACACTTGTCGTCATTGTTACTTCTGCAGTACATAAGTGTTTTACAATAACAAGCGAAGTCATTATAGCAAGAGTCTGTCACTCGATCAGTAGACATGTCATTAATTCTGTCACTGGGAGTGTGATGACTTTTGCTGAGTGAAACATAATCACCGTCACGTTGCATCTTTAACTACATTTTCTTTTCCTCCATTTTGGTTTTCCAAAGCGGACGATCAAATTTTTGTTTTTGTATTGTTATTAAATGCTATTAGTTACTTGACACTGGCGACATACTTTTTAAACTGAGTGGACCATATTTTTAAAGAAACACGAAGACTACGATTTCTTACATTTTAATATTCAGCGTCAGTTGTCACAAACTCAGTAGACATGTTAATAATTCTGTCACTGGGTGCGTGATCACTTCCGCTGAGTATTACTTATCATCAGAGAACGCCATATTTACGAACTGTTTTGTCTATTAGCACTAGTTGTCACTCACTCAGTAGACATCAGTAACTGTCACTGGGAGTGTGATGACTTCTGCTGAGCGATAACTGTCATCATTATGTCTTAAAGAGGTTATCAATGTAATTTAGCAATAGTTTTCACAATCCCAGTAGACATGTTACTCATTCTGTCACTGGGTTTGTGATGACTTGTGCTTCATGACATTTATCATGTGATAATTTGAAAGCACTCTTAAAAAAAACAAGTTCATATTATGTCAAATAGTACCAGTTGTCATATACTCAGCGGGCATGTTTCAGTTCTGTCACTGGGTTTGTGATGTCCTTTATTATTGACATTTTCGCATCACCACGGCTGGTAGTATTCAATATTGTGTAATTTTGTAGAAAAATTATCATGTAGTAACAGTCTGTCACTCGCTCAGTAGACATGTCAGTAATTCTGTCACTGGGAGTGTGATGACTTATGCTGATGATATTAGCATCATTTACAGACATATAGTGAACTAATAATGTTTCGTCTTCAAAGTCATATTAGCAGTAGTCTGTCACTCGCTCAGTAGCCATGTTAGTAATTATGTCACTGGGTGTATGATGACTTCTGCTTACTGACAGTAATCACCATTTTCCACTGTTAAAATTATTATATGTAATTTTGTGATTTAATGTATTGTTATTTTGCACTAGTTGTCTCAAACTCAGCAAACCGGTTAATTATTCTGCCACTGGAAGTGTGATAACTTCTGCTGAGAAACATGTACAGCCGTCACAAAATATCACAGAAGGTTTAGTCGTCACCATGATTGTGTCAATTAGAATTAGTTTTCAAGCTCTCAGTAGACATTTTTAATGTTACTGTCACTGATGACTTCTACAGGCGACATTCACCATAACATATGAATTATTACACTACCATGTAGATGTTTGTCATATAGCACCTGTTGTCACTTCCTCAGTAGACATGTCAAAACTTCTGTCACTGGGAGTGTGATGACACCTGCTGAATGACAGTTATCATCATAATTTGGATATCGATCCCTAAACTTTTGATGTTTTTATGATGTACTTTGCGTAAATGTTGTCTGCTATGTTGACCTAACTAATAAATAACACTATCATTGGGTATCTGGAAACTTCTGCTAATGACTTTAAACGACATGAACATTAACGTGGATAATTTTGTCATGCAGCAATAGTTCGTCACTCACTCGATAGACATGTCAATGCTGTCACTGGGAGTGTGATGACTATCGCTGCATGTCACTCATCATCATACCCGATTCCAGATGTAATTGCCTTAAATATTGTTTCTGTCATTTAACAGTAGTCTGTCACTCGCTCAGTAGACATGTCAGTAATTCTGTCACTGGGAGTGTGATGACTTCTGCTGAGTGATATTATCATCATTATTCGTTGATACTACTTTCAATTCTTAATACAAAGTCATACAAGCAACAGTCTGTCACTCACTCAGTAGACATGTCAGTAATTCTGTCACTGGGAGTGTGATAATTTCTGCTGAGTGGCACTTGTCGTCATTGTTACTTCTACAGTACAGAAGTGTTTCAGAATTGCAATCTCAGTCATTATAGCAAGAGTCTGTCACTCACTCAGAAGACATGTCAGTAATTCTGTCACTGGGAGTGTGATGACTTCTGCTGAGTGAGACTTGTCGTCATTGTTACTTCTACAGTACAGAAGTGTTTCAGAATTGCAATCTCAGTCATTATAACAAGAGTCTGTCACTCACTCAGAAGACATGTCAGTAATTCTGTCACTGGGAGTGTGATAATTTCTGCTGAGTGGCACTTGTCGTCATTGTTACTTCTACAGTACAGAAGTGTTTCAGACTTGCAATCTCAGTCATTATAGCAAGAGTCTGTCACTCACTCAGAAGACATGTCAGTAATTCTGTCACTGGGAGTGTGATGACTTCTGCTGAGTGAGACTTGTCGTCATTGTTACTTCTACAGTACAGAAGTGTTTCAGAATTGCAATCTCAGTCATTATAACAAGAGTCTGTCACTCACTCAGAAGACATGTCAGTAATTCTGTCACTGGGAGTGTGATGACTTCTGCTGAGTGATATTATCATCATAATTCGCTGATACTATTTAAAATTGTTAATACAAAGTCATACAAGCAAAAGCCTGTCACCCGCTCAGTAAACATGTCAGTAATTCTGTCACGGGGGGTGTGATGACTTCTGCTGAGTGACACTTGTCAAGAAAAAATATTTATAATATACCAGTGTCCATTTTTTTGTATAAAAAACGCATTGTACGACGCTTGACAAATAAAATTCGCATTTTCTCCATTTTGGTTACCAGCAGCATTCAATCTCGATTTTTTTTTGTTTATGTCTACAGAAACACTTACATATTGACATTTTTAACATGTCTACTTCCTGATTTTCTTTCGACTCCTATTATTTCTAGCATTCGTAACATACTAAGAAGCATATCATTTTTTTTATTTTTTATTTCGTTATAAGCAAGTATTTGACCACAATCTCAC
Source organism: Notodonta ziczac (assembly GCA_918843915.1). Classification (NCBI taxonomy): domain Eukaryota; kingdom Metazoa; phylum Arthropoda; class Insecta; order Lepidoptera; family Notodontidae; genus Notodonta; species Notodonta ziczac. The sequence continues at coordinate 4,150,723 of OU974064.1, forward strand.
CAGATGGTAAGTGACGATGTGGTCTACGGTGGTGCATACTTGCCTAGAAGGTACCTGTTCACTCTCGACTTGAAAACACCCAGGTTATAGTCAACCGCGAACAAAGACGCCGGCAAGGTGTTCCATTCCTTGGCAGTTCGCACAGTAAAAGTTGAAGCGAAACGCTTGGTACGAACAGCAGGAATGTCCACGATAAAATAAAAAAAATACATCGCTCATCCGGTGCAACAAAGTCACAATTGCATTTTGTCTTCAATTTTAAGGTAATAATGGCAAATTGTTCCAAATGTCTTGTTGCATTATAGTCAGAGTTCTAACGAATTGGGTTTTTGAAAAAAAATTTTTTTTTTGATAAATGGAAAGATCATATATAAATTTTATAACAAAACATTTTTAATTTAGCAATAAATTTCAATATTATTGACTAGTCACGTGTAATAGCCGTAGACGCTAGCTATAACATTATGACGTCACAACTCCCAAGCATGGCACGTGATCTTTTTTTAAATTCTATCAATTTTTAATTGAATATAATTGATTGAAAAAGTTTTTTTTTTTGTTTTTGCTTTAAATATCAATATTATTATTAATAAAGTTTCAAAATACATAACAAAAGATCATTTTTTTTTCAAATTCCCAATTTAGTTTTAGCTAGATGGCGGAAGTGTCGTTGTTGCATTTGAGTCTTTTTTTTCGCGACCTAGTACCATCATTGACCGAAAGGTTTTAGTTAGGAACAAATCTAGTCAGAAGGAAGGCATACCTGCTTGCACGACCGCTTGGCGCAGTGGTTCGAGCGTAGGCCGCTCGGCTCACTGCACATGGTGGTTGCGGGTTCGATCCCCGCTGGGGTAAATTTCGGAAATGGCTATTTCGTAATTTGCCCTGGTCTGGGTGCCACTGGGATCGCCCCCAGTCCATTGTACGGTACCCATAGTACAAGCGTTGCTTAGTTTGGGACCATACAGTTGGTGTGGTCGTCTGGCGATATTATTATTATTATACCTTGTTGTTGAGGCAAGCCTGGAAGTCTTTCTTCATGTCGGACACGGAGACACGGTCCTGGGGCCGCTTGGGGCCGCTCACTGACGTTACCACCGTCGACAGATCCAGCTCTACTACCTGAATAACAACGGCTTCTATAGTCACCATCACTGACACTGATAGAACCACAGATATAGATTTACATTAAAAAAAACTATTTATTATTACACCTACGCATCTAAATATATATAACTCAAAGGTGACTGACTGACTGACATAGTGATCTATCAACGCACAGCTAAAACCACTGGACGGATCGGGGTGAAATTTGGCATGCAGGTAGATGTTATGACGTAGGCATCCGCTAAGAAATAATTTTGATTAATTCTACCCCAAAGGGGATAAAATAGGGGATGAAAGTTTGTATGAAACTATGTCAATTAAATTCCACGCGGACGAAGTCGCGGGCACAGCTAGTTATATTATATTATTTAATTATACCTACCTACACTTAACTATTCTTCTTGATGTAGATTTTATAACAGCAATTCTAAACCTCAGTGGTTTTTATATGTTATGTACTTAGACAATATTACATGTGTTTAAATGACAATAAATAAATAAACATAGATAACGCTAATGCATGTACTTCGCGTGTACAAAACCCCGACCAAGCGTCAAGGTCGCCGTTAACTTGCAGTCTACGCGACTACAGATATAAAAAATATGAGTATATGAGCGAGATAATCACTCGAGAGAATCGTAGCGGGCGGAGGGGCATCGGCGGCATCGGTGTCTTTGAATCGGTTTGGATTTAAAAAGGTGTTAAAAATTCGGCACGCTTAGTTTCAATACAAATCGTGATACTTCCGTTATCTATGTAAATCTATATCTGTGGATTGAACATTGTTTTATACCCCGACTACAGCAAAGCCAGATGGAAGGGTTATGTTTTGAGCAGTCTATGTGTGAACAGCAGTGATAGCCGATTGGTTAAGCACACGTCTTGCGGGCACCAGGTCCAGGGTTCAAACCCGGGCTCGCATCGATGGGTTTTACACAATCTATGTGCGAATCATACTTTTTATATGATTATCACTTGCTTACGGTGAAGGAATACATCGTGAGGAAACCTGCATGTTCCGAAAATCTAACCAATTTTCGAAAAGACATGTGAAATCCGCCAACCCGCACTGGGCCAGGGTGGTGGTATGGCCTGAATCCCCCTCGTAGTGTGGGGAGATCCGTGCCCAGGAGTAGGACGACAAAGGGGCTTAATTATTATTACATATTATTATGTGTGTATGTATATTTTTTATGTTCCAGCGTAGCGCCTAAACTGCCCATCCGATTTTGATGAATGAGGTGTCAATCGATTCCGATGTTATGGTCCGGGTGACATTGGAAATTAACCCTGACGAGTATCGAACCTGTGTCCACTCAGCGCAATGAGTCAAAAGGTCTTCGAAGAAACATACCTCAGAGAAGATTGGATCCTGGTCAGGATTGCTGTAATCCCTGAACTGTTTGGTCGCGCGAAGATACGCCTCTATGATCTCTATCTTGTCCTTGGTTCGGTCTGTAAACAAATATCATGCTAATATTATAAAGAGGAAAACTTTGTTTGTTTGATTGTAATGAATAGGCTCCGAAACTACTGAACCAATTAGAAAAATTTTTTCACTGTTGGGAAGCTACACTATCCCCGGGTGACACAGGCTATAATATATTTCAAAAAAATAAGGGATCCTTACTAAAACTCGAATAATGTAACCGCAATGTATCCGTGCGAAGCCGGGGCGGGCCGCTAGTGAGCCATATAATTCCTACTGAAAGTATATTTTCCCTTGCCTTCTAAAGATAGTGTTTTGTTCATCCATTTTGGCATTTTTTTTTGGATTTGGTTTTGTCTGTTTATATAGATGAACAATGTTTGCCATCGTGGGGAGGTTGGATTAAGACCTCTCATATAGAAAATGTTTATGGATATAATCGAGTCGATTATCGAACACATCGTAAGCACATTGTATAGGTGTAAGGGGTATCGTAACGAAATCTGATACAATGGATTCAACTCATGATTCTGGACCCCCAGAGTTGGAATTTCACTTTTTGAAGAGTTAGGAGTTTAGGAAGAGTTTGACTTTTTCATGAATTATGCCAAAATATGTCTGCAATATTTAAATTGGTTTTACAGCTGATTTTGCTACAGACGCTTGGCACGGATAGAACGCCCCGAACGTCCGTATAGAAGTCTCGCTACATTTTTTTTTCAATCATCCTTGCAAGCAGTGATAGCCGATTGGTTTAGCACGCATCTTGCGGGCACCAGGTCCTGGGTTCAAACCCGTCTCGGACCTCTGGATTATTAGAAATCTATGTGCGAATCATAATTTCTATATGATTATCACTTGCATGCGGTGAAGGAAAACATCGTGAGGAAACCTGCATGTCTTAGAAGATTTAACTAATTTTCAAAAGACATGTGAAATCCGCCAACCCGCACTGGGCCAGCGGCCATCTTTTATTAATGAAGGGCGAAGCTTCTCATTGGTCCGTGGTATGTAAACACTGTACTCACTGGTCTGCGCGAGGTAGTCCAGCGAGCGGGTGTCGACGGGGAAGTGCGCGACCGTGGCACCGAACTCGGGACACATGTTGGCGACGGTGGCGCGGTCCGCGATGCTGAGCGCTTCCACGCCGGGACCGAAGAACTCCACGAACTGGCCCACCACGCCGCGCCCACGCAGGTGCTGCCATCATTCAAATCGTTTAGGCCTCGGGGGGCACTTACAAATTGTCATTTTTTTTGTTAAATCTACAACCGGATCGGAATTCATACAACGGGTTCGACACATAGCGCAATACCATAGTCACACCTAACAAATTTTTAATCACCGACGAAAAAAGGTGTTATAAGTTTAACATGAGTGTGTCTGTTTGTGGCATCGTAGCACCAAACGGATGAACCGATTTTAATTTTATTTTTTTTCCTGAGTGTTCTTACCTATGCCTATATTTCATGAAAATCGGTTCAGCCGTTTGCAAATTATCAGCCCCTTAGTAGATCAAAAATTCATCACATCAGGGGTTTTATATTTTCAATTTTAGTTTTTAATATTTAATTCAATTCAAGAAATTCATTAGATAAATTATAAAATAAATATCGCCAGACTGACACACCAACTGTATGGTCCCAAACTAAGCGACGCTTGTACTATGGGTACCGTACAATGGACTGGGGGCGATACCGGTGACACCCAGACCTAGGCAAAATACGAAAAGGACATTTCTGAAAATTGCCCTGGCCGGAATCGAACCTGGGGTGCTACTCTTGAAAACGATAATCGATATATCGTGACATTTGTCGTGTCGAATCCTACTCTAAGTTCCATCGTTTTTAATGTCGTGTCGATGTCGGAACGAACGATTCATAATCCGATATATCGAGCTTAACTCTACTCTTAGGTTTGAATGTCGGACACGAATATTCGAATTTGACAACGACCAACACGTAATTTTTCCGATAATCTCAACGACACCTCTTAGGACGTCGTCGGCATTATCGTTTGGTTAAATTTATATCAGTTCGGTGTAAAATGACAATTAAATTCGTGATAAATAAATAATAAATGAATAAAACAGTTGCATGATGAGATGTTTGAGATGTTATATTGATGTTTTTATCAGTATAGCCATGAGCTCCTGTGCTGACTTCTGTAAAAGTTTTTGATTACAATGTCATGATTTTTCCCTTTGAAGCCATGAGGAAAGAAAATATTGCCCATAGAAGGAGGAGGCACCAAATGCGGGAACATTTCAATAATATATAAGCATTCCCGATGATTAATTTGTCAAGAAGCGATAAAATAAAAGTAAAAGCAAGTTTTGTTTAGGTTTATGACCACAGATTAACTTAATACACTTGTGACCATACATAGAAAAGTCTATAGATAATACAATGGATAAAGTGAAACAGCGCTATACAAAAAACAGCGAGCGTGAAAGAGCTAGCGAGTCTTATGTATAAATATTAGTTTCTTTATCTATTTTTGTGTCTCTGCACCACAGATAAAACCAATGAGGCCATAGAGAATATTCAAGAATTAATCAAAATCCTTTCTTAGCGGACGTCATAACATCTACCTGCATGCCAAATTTCAGCCCGATCCGTCCAGTGGGTTGGGCTGTGCGTTGATAGATCACTATGTCAGTCAGTCACCTTTGAGTTATATATATTTAGATAATGAATAATAGTAAGGATTGGTTTCAAGGATGTGTTACCTTTGTAATAGTGAGTACCAGGTCGGTGGAGGTGGCCAGAGGGTTCAGCTCCCCCACCAGCTTGTACCCCACCACTTTGGGTAACAGCATGCTGATAGCCTGCCCCAGCATCACGGCTTCCGCTTCGATCCCTGAGCGGAGATAAATCACAAATAAACAACGCCATACTAACATACCTACTGCAAGTTTCTTTTGGAGGTAGAGGCTAGCTGTAGCCAATTTAGTACAAATTCAAATCGTTTATTTTGTTTACGCCTACGGGGGCACTTACAAATTGAAAATTTTTAATTTTTTTTTGCTATATCTACAACCGGATCGGAACGCGACCTCGACTGAGAAGATTAGGCGAGAAACTCAGCGGGCTTGTCTTTTTACATCCTACTAATATTATAAATGCGAGTGTGAATGTATGTTTGTTACTCCTTCACGCAAAAACTACTGAACGGATTTGGATGAAATTTGGAACACAGATAGTTTATAACCGGGATTAACATATAGGATACTTTTAATCCCGATAATCCTGAAATTTTTGTTAAGTTAACACTAATGGTAAATGGTAACTGCTTAACATCTTGTCAGGGTTGTAATGTTGTTTGCCGACTTTGTTGTATAAAAAAAAGGTTCCAAACTAAGCTCTCGTATGGGTACCACAGTTATTCGTAGACCGCTCGGCTCACTGCACATGGTGGTTGCGGGTTCGATTCCCGTCGGGGCAAATTTCGGAACTGGCCTTACCGTAATTTGCCCAGGTCTGGGCGTCACTGGGATCGCCCCAGTCCATTGTACGGTACCCATAGTACAAGCGTTGCTTAGTATGGGACCGTACAGTTAGTGTGTCAATCTCGATATCTATGTCAAAACCAACGTATTGCTAACAGCTAGCAAGGGTGTTAAACTTAGCAACAGATACAGCTGTTGACAGATTTCATAAGCCTACAAAACCTTTAGTACTTCAAATCTCCCACAAAGCCGATAGTTTTAGATTTACGAAGTTAAGGTGAAGGCGCTATTCTAGCCCGCGAAATTCAAAATTTGCGAGTATTTTTACGGTTTATCCAAAATCTGAAAACATTTAAGACAACATTTTGTGATTTGCGACAACCACAGTGTGCAGTGCGTTTATTAAATTAATACATTTATTTTACTCTAAATATTATCACGGTGGATATGATACTAGTTAATCACTAAATATACAAAAATTGCCAGATTATCTGGATAGCTGTCGTTCTCGAAATGTTTTAGAGTAAGTTGGATATATTAATAAATGCACTGCACACGGTCTTTGTCGCGAATTACAAAATGTGCCTTTTATTATTGTCAGATTTAGAAAAAATTCTAAAAAACCTCAAAAAATGTAAACTTCGCGGGCTAGATGGGCGCTTTAGCCTTAAGTTGCAATAGTTCATTGTTACACAAGGGGTGAAAGTGACGAAATAAGTCTTTCAGCCGAGGTAAACACTGTGCTTTTCATTACGAATAGAAGTGGAAGTGGAAGTAAAAGTGAAAGTAGCAGTAAAAGTAACAGTGAAAGTAGCAGTGAAAGTAACAGTGAAAGTAGCAGTGAAAGTAGCAGTGAAAGTAGCAGTAAAAGTAGCAGTAAAAGTAGCAGTAAAAGTAGCAGTAAACGTAACAGTGAAAGTAGCAGTGAAAGTAGCAGTAAAAGTAGCAGTAAAAGTAGCAGTAAACGTAACAGTGAAAGTAGCAGTGAAAGTAGCAGTGAAAGTAGCAGTAAAAGTAGCAGTAAAAGTAACAGTGAAAGAAGCAGTGAAAGTAGCAGTGAAAGTAGCAGTGAAAGTAGCAGTAAAAGTAGCAGTAAAAGTAGCAGTAAAAGTAAAAGTAGCAGTAGAATTAGAATAAGAAGTACGCCTGGTTTAATAGAAATGTCTAAATATAACTAGTTAATTTTTAATAATTTGACAGCTGTCAGTTGAAAGCGATTCTCCCGGGCCGGAAAAGTAATACTTTCAACCCGCTCCTCAGGCAACTTCAGACCTACTTTCAGAGTATGAGTAATGACAAAATAATAGCCTAATTATACCCTTTCTGTTTCAACTATCACCTAGTAAATCGAATATTGTGGCGAAGAGTATCACCCCAGACTTGACCCCTAGGACAGTTGGTGGTACTGACCTCCGACTCCCCATCCTACCACACCCAGCCCATTGATCATGGTGGTGTGGCTGTCCGTGCCCACCACGGAGTCAGGGTGCAGCAGCTCGTTGGTGAACACCACGCGAGCCAAGTACTCCAGATTCACCTGAAGACAAGATAAAATATGATTCAAAGGCTCGAAATAATTTAGGTATATTTTTTTCTTTTTTTTGGGCCCTTTGACCTTTGTTAAAGGGTTAATAATTTTGATGTTTAGGTACGAGTATATGTATTTCGTCTCGATTGTATTATGGCTTTGGTTACGGCCGGCGAATACCTACTCGCGAACGAATACAAAGGGAAGCCGACAATGGGACTCGAGACCATTCGATTGCGATTATTATTACCTACATACCTACCGAGAATGTTCAGGAAAACACCAGGTCGCATCTTTATTCGATATATAAGGAGTCGACGACGACGGGCAGCGAGTTAGTTACTTCTTAGAAGCGACAGTGTACGGAACTTAAGTAAGCGAACGAAGAGTGATATACCAGTGACCTAGGCGATTATATTGGAATACTGTGTGACTGCTAAGTGATTCGGAACAGTGTTTGTTGTGAGTAACTAGTGATAGTCAACTAGTGTAGTACTGTGTATTGGTCAAGTTTGTGGAGAGCGAATTAAACCCTTTTTACAGGTTTAACGGCATTAATTGTACCTACCCCTAGTACGTGTACGTAACAGTATATTATACTTGGTGAAACAATAAGGGTAGGTATACAATTTTTTTTGCAACTTTACTTTGTCAGTCTAAAACTATCGGCTTTGTTTATGGGACAGCTGTAGTACTGAAGGTTATTGTACACTTGTGAAATCTGTCAACAGCTGTGTTCCTGTAACACCTTTTGGTTTTCAAGTTTCCTCCAAAGCTGATAATTTTGGAATTACAAAGTTAAGTTTTGAAAAAAAAGTATACCCTTTCTGTTTTAACATGTATAATAATAATAATGATTTAGTCCTCTTTGACTCTTGACTTTAACCTGCATGTCTTACAAATTCTAACCAATTTGCGAGTGATGTGAAATCCGCCAACCCGCACTGGGCCAGCGTGGTGGATTACGGCCTGAATGACCCTCGTAGTGAGGAGAGGCCCGTGCCCCGAAGTTATTATATAAATTATTAAATTTTGTGTGTGTGGATGCGTGTGTGTGGTGTGTGTGTGGTGTGTGTGTGTGTGTGTGTGTATGTGTGTGTGTGTGTGTGGCGAGTGTGGTGTGTATGTGTGGTGTGGCGTGTGTGTGTGTGTTACTCACCTGATGTACAATGCCCGAGCCGGGGGGCACTATCAACATATTATCAAACGCTTGGGCACCCCACTGCAGACAAAACATTTAAATTAGCAAAGATTGGGGGGGATATATAATTGACGGAATGTTTCCGCTTAGGGAAATGACAGCTTAAGGTGAAGGCGCCTGTCTAGCCCGCGAAATTCAAAATTTACGAGTATTTTTATAATTTATCCAAAATCTGAAAACATTTAAGACAACATTTTGTGATTTAAGACAAACACAGTATGCAGTGCGTTTATTAATACATTTATTCTACTATAAATATTATCACGGTGGATATGATACTAGTAAATCACTAAATATACAAAAATTGACAGGTTATCTGGATAGCTGTCGTTCTTGAAATGTTTTAGAGTAAGTTGGATATATTAATAAATGCACTGCACACGGTCTTTGTCGCGAATTACAAAATGTGCCTTTTATTATTGTCAGATTTTGTAAAATTTCGGTCATTGTGTAGCCTTAGGGGCGCTATGACTTAGGTTAGGTTAGGTTAGGTTAGAACAGTGATCAAAACAAAACAAAAAAAATCCTGAAACTTCATCTAAGTCCTGGCTCCATAGCCCCCCTAACTGGGAACTAACATAACCTAATGATACATTCGGATTCTGGCGCTTCGCCGGCCGCTGCCGCGGCACGCTCGCTTCGCTCGCTCGGCTCGCGCGTTTTGGTCACTGTTCTAACCTAACCTAACCTAAACCTAAACCTAAGTCATAGCGCCCCTAAGGCTACACTCCAACCAAAATTTCTAAATAACCTCAAAATATTTGAACTTCGCGGGCTAGGTGGCTTTAGCCTTAAATCCTTCTTTTGGCCTCCATTTTGGTTTTCCAAAGTGGACGGTACATTTTTGTATTGTATTGTTATTAAATGTGACTGTTATTGCAATTTGTTATTGACACTGGCGAAATACCTATTAACTTGGGTGGGCCATATTTTTAAAGAAAGAAGGAGAATCCTTCTTTTCAAAATGAATTGGAGGAAGTTGTCGTGTCCGACATGGAAACTTTCAATCTACAGTGAATAGCCGGTTGGCGCAGTGGTTCGAGCGTAGGCCGCTCGGCTCACTGCACATGGTGGTTGCGGGTTCGATTCCCGCCGGGTCAATTTTCGGAAATGTTCTATTCGTAATTTACCCAGGTCTGGGTGTCACCGGGATCGCCCCCAGTCCATTGTACGGTGTCCATAGTACAAGCGTCGCTTAGTTTGGGACCGTACAGTTGGTGTGTCAGTCTGGCGATATTTATTATTATTTTACATTTAATATTTACCTTTATGGGATGGGTATGAGAGTGAGCGGTAGTCGGGGTGGGGGACGTCCTAAAAATACATGGATGAACTGCGTGAAAGAGGGTATGAGCGAAAAGGGAGTGAGTGCAGAGATGACGGATGATAGGCTTGAATGGAAGAAGAGAACGTGCTGCGCCGACCCCACCTAGTGTGGGATAAGGGCAAGAAAATGATGATTTAATATTTACCTTTAAAAACTGGAATCTCTCCTTGTTCCTCTCGAATTCGAGTTCTTGATTCTTGTTCAATGCATCTGGCCTGCAACAACACAAAAAATATATATCTATCTACAAATAAATAAAATTGGAGTGTCTGTTTGTAACATCAAAATAACACCTTTTCACTAAATGCATATCAAAGTACATACGACACCTATAGCAAAAACGCGATAAAAAAAAAATTGTCTGTCTGTCTGTATGTTTGTTCCGGTGAATCTCCGAAACGGCTTCACCGATTTTGACGGGACGAAAATAAATGTAAGTCTTAGTTACTTCTTATAACATCAACTATCTGCCAGTGAAAGTCCCGTCAGAATCGGTCCAGCCGTTTCGGAGATTACCCGGAACAAACATACAGACAGACAGATAAAAAAAAATTATTCGCGTTTTTGCTATAGGTGTCGTATGTACTTTCATATGCATTTAGTGAAATGGTGTTGCCTGCTCACATTCTGTTGCTGTTCCTGAGAATGTTCACCATCTTTTATTAATTGAAAAGAGTAACCATTGAGTTTCTCGCCGGCTCTTCTCAGTGGTAGCAGCATTCCGAACCAGCGGTAGATTCAGACTGTTCATAAATGCTTTGTTGGCTTACGTGAATAAAAACAGTTTTGAGTTTGAGTACAAAACTTACGTTCTAGCGAAGTCGACTTGCACTGAATGGTCTATGACCAGGTCGGCGGGGCAGATCGGGTTGATCTTCTGCGGGTCACCGCCCAGGTCCTTGACCGCGTCGCGCATCGCCGCGAAGTCCACCACCGCCGGCACACCCGTCAGGTCCTGAACAATCAATAGAATTCTTACAACTTCCAAATCAATAAAATTGAAAATTAAAGAGACCTTAGATGCTACGACTTTTTAAATTACAAAAGAGCTGATAATTTTCAAACGGCTGAACCGATTTTCGTGAAACATAGCTAAGAACACTCTCGATCGGAATACCTTTATAACAAAAGAAAACAAAATTAAAGTCTGTTCATCCGCTTGGGCGCTACGATGCCACAGACATACACACAGATACACATGTTAAACTTATAACAACCCTCTTCTTTCGTCTGGGGTTAAAGGAGCTTCTGTGTTCGGTGGTATGTTTGTATGTGTTTGTTTTTGTTTATATACTACTACACCGTTCACCGATTACTATGTCAATTGTGGATTGATTTAGAAGATTATTTGTTTTGTTTGAAAGGATATACTCTGCAGATGGCCCCATAGATATTTTATCAAACTCGTTCTAGTGATATGGGCGATTTACGGTCACCAGGAATTGGGAATTTGAAAAAAAAAAAGATTTTTTTTATGTATTTTGAAACTTTATTAATAATAATATTGATATTTAAAGCAAAGAACAAAAAAAAATATTTTTTCAATTAATTATATTCAATCAAAAAATGATAGAATTTAAAAAAAGATCACGTGACTATAAACGCGCCATGCTTGGTCACGTTATAGTTGTGACGTCATAATGTTATAGCTATTTAATAACAGTACAGCGTTTAGGGCTATTACACGTGACTAGACAATAATATTGAAAATTTATTATTGATTTTAACAATGACAACAAAATTGAATAGATCACAACACTGTACTTATTATTTCTATATGAACTGCAATGAGGGAAAACTAACATTATGACGTCACACGTGCTCGGGTTTGTTCGGGAGCTGTCGGCGTGTCTTCGGTACTGGATTCAAAAATTAATTTTTATTTTGAAATAACTTTTGAATTATTGCGATAATAAAAAAATTAAAAATGTTTTGTTATAAAACTTATATATGATCTTGCCATTTAAGACATTTTTTTTTTTTCAAATTCCCAATTCAATATGTCCCTATATACTTAGTTCACAACTAATAATCATGAAAAGATAAACAAATAATAATAAAAAATTACCAACACAATAAAAAACCTGGGTGCATCCAGGTTTTTTATTGTGTTGGTATTTTTTTAAATAGCTAGACATAACTAGGAACCTTGTGATTTCTTTTCTTTCATTCGCAGTCGGTGCCATCGTTACACTACATTAGGACTACTTCTTATGTAGGTATTTACCTAACACAAAAAAAAATGGCCTTTTTGACGTCCCACTCCTGGGCACGGGCCTCCCCTCAAGACGAGGGGGATTCAGGCCATAATCCACCACGCTGGCCCAGTGCGGGTTGGCGGAATTCACATGTCTTTCGAAAATTGGTTTAACCTTCTAAGACATGCAGGTTTCCTCACGATGTTTTCCTTCACCGTAAGCAAGTGATAATCATATAGAAATTATGATTCGCACATAGATTTCGAAAAATCCAGAGGTTCGAGCCGGGGTTTGAACCCGAGACCTGGTAGTCCGCAAGACGCGTGCTTAACCAATGGTCTATCACTGCTACCTACCACTACTTACTTGAACTGGCCTTATCATTTCGTTAATTTGAACTTGGTACCCTATTTGTTGGGTCTACTTCTTAGGTAAATAACTTGAATTCGCAATAGACCCTAATGATTTCTAGCTTTTTAGTGCATCCATTTTCTTAAGGACAAGATGTAAAAATTACAATTTGTAAGTGCCCCTATAGGTTTACACCACAGATATAGATTTACATAGATAACGCAAGTATCACGATTTGTATTGACCAAGCGTGCCAAATTTTTAACACCTACTGTGACGTTATTAGTGACGGGAAATCCAAACCGATTCAAAGACACCGATGCCGCCGATGCCCCTCCACCCGCTACGATTCTCTCGAGTGATGATCTCGCTCATACTCATATTTTTATATCTGTAGTCGCGCAGACTGTAAGTTAGCGGCGACCAACCTTGACGTTTCGTCGGGATTTCGTACACGCGAAGTACATGCATTTGCGTTATATCTATGTAAATCTATATCTGTGGTTTACACAAAATACAACGATTTGACTTTGAAAATAACAGTGTACCAACCTGCAGTATCACCCGGGCGGGTTTGAAGGCGATCTCGACGCCTCCCTCCACGGACTGGTTGGTCTCCCACTCCAGCACGTTCTGGACATCCTTCTCCAGGACCTGGAAGTTGTCGCAGTTCCTCACACACGACTCCAGGAGCACCCGGATGCTGTACGGCAGACGATCTGTGGGTGAGAATATAGAAATCAAACATATTGGCTTAAATGAATGTCATCACTACATAGTATAAAACAAAGTCGCTTCCCGCTGTCTGTCTGTCCCTGTGTATGCTTAGATCTCTAAAACTACGCAACGGATTTTGATGCGGTTTTTTTTTAATTGATAGAGTGATTCAAGAGGCAGGTTTATATGTATAATACATGCATAATATAGTAGAGAAACACTGATAATTTCAGAGCCGTGCGAGAACGGGGCGGGTCGCTAGTTATCTATAAAAATATCAATAAAATTGGAGTGTCTGTTTGTGATATCAAAATAATACCTTTTCACTAAATGCATATGAAAGTATATACGACACCTATAACAAAAACGCGAATTAAACATTTTTTGTCTGTCTGTCTGTGTGTTAGAGTAAATAGTAGGTTATAGTAGTAGTTAAAACGCGATTTAAACATTTTTTGTCTGTCTGTCTGTGTGTTAGAGTAAATAGTAGGTTATAGTAGTAGTTAAAACGCGATTTAAACATTTTTTGTCTGTCTGTCTGTGTGTTAGAGTAAATAGTAGGTTATAGTAGTAGTTAAAACGCGATTTAAACATTTTTTGTCTGTCTGTCTGTGTGTTAGAGTAAATAGTAGGTTATAGTAGTAGTTAAAACGCGATTTAAACATTTTTTGTCTGTCTGTCTGTGTGTTAGAGTATATAGTAGGTTATAGTAGTGGGATATAGTAGAGAAACACTAATAATTTTACAGGTTTATTTATTGCATTCGTGCGAAGCCGGGGCGCATCGCTAGTACCTTATATTAGGCATTTAATGTCGCTCTGATGGCATTTTGCTTGAAATAAATCTCGAAATAGTTTATCACAAAGTAAATAATAACTCGAGTTGACTGTTACATAACTATCTTGTAAAGATTCAACATTGTAAGTACATATATTACTACGGCCGATAGCATTTTAAATTGAATATTTTAATTTTTATTAACATTTGAACCTTACGTCGTAGGCGGTAGGATAAGTACATAAATAACTTTTAATTGCAATCAGTGACGTCAGACTAAAACATTAATTTACTTAATTACCATGGTACTGAATAAATAAAAAAATTAACTGACTTCAAAAAACCTGAGTGCACGTAAAAGCTAGAAATAACTAGGCACCTTGTGATTTTTTTCATTTGGAGGCTGTGCCCATTCAAGTAGGAGTAGGTACGTATCTAAGAATCAGTCCTAACGTGTCACCGACGGCCTCACTTCAATACGAGAGGGATTCAGTCCCATAATCCACCACGCTGGCCCAGTACTGTGCAGCTACGGCCTCGAGGCGCAAAACATTGTAAGACGTTTGAGGTGCCCACTTGTAATAACTATTATGGACAAAGATGTGATATTTTTTTTGTTCCAACTATATTCAATAGCCTACCTACAGACATCGAAAGTGCTTCTACATCAAAACGGTCGTTTAAACATAAAACCGCAAAGTTTCTTCTAAGCGTTTCTTCTAAACTTAAAGTATAGTTACATTAAATATGTTTTATAATGTGTGATTTTTTGTGTGAAACATAATGATTATTTTTATTTTATTTTATTTCTTATTTTTTTTGAGAACATAAACCATGTTTTAAAATGGGAGCTTCGACTGCCAACAAACAAAATTCAGAATAAATACTTTTTCTTTCTTTCTTTCAGTGCGGGTTGGCAGATTTCACACGTCTTTCGAAAATTTGATACATTTTCTAAGATAAGCAGGTTTCCTCACGATGTTTTCTTTCACCGAAAGCGAGTAATCATATTGAAATTATAATTCGCATATAGATTTTGCAAAACCCAGATGTGCGCGCCGGGGTTTGAACCCAAGACCTTGTGCCCGCAAGACGCGTGCTTAACCAATCGGCTATCACAGCCTTTTATCAGTAAGATGACGTTTAGTACTCTCCTTATCAATCAATACATATTTATCTCATTAGCTTGAACTATTGATCGCAATAAAAGTTACATTATTATAGCAAAAATGTTTAACATCATACACTTTTATTTTTTGTAAGTATAGTTACTTCTCGATCGAGTTAGGTATCTGGTTTTTAACCCCCGACGAAAAAGAGGGGTGTTATAAGTTAACATGACGTGTATCTGTGTGTATGTCTATGGCATCGTAGCGCCAAACCGGATGAACCGATTTTTTTTTAGTATTTATGGTAAAAACATCAATTCATAATCAATTCTAAACATTTACATGAAAGGTAGACATGGAAATAATTGCTACTTCAAATTCATTTTCATAACGTGAAATTAATAGACTTCTTTCATTGTTATTTCACATGTGATATATCAGTCAATGATTTTATTCATTGAGAATTTTCACTGTGACACGTAATCCTATGAAGTACCTAGATAATTTATCATAAAAACCGCGACTGTACCGAACGCTTTGCGATTTCATTGCAATTATTTTTAACAGTCTCCACCTATGTTGGTAGCAGGTGCTACTTATGAAAATCTACATAATATGATTTTTCACACGCCTGTCAAATGTTCCATCACTAATAAATGGGTGATAAGATTTTTAAGAAGTGTTTAATTTTCTCACCATATTTAGGGCCGAGCGCAGCCACGTCGTAGTATTTGTATGTCTTGCCATTGATGTCGATGTTCTTCAGGAGATTGTTGTACGGATTGTTAGCGACTGCAACAAATTAATGATAAACTCTATTATACAGCTTGAAACAGAATGGGTATACTTTGTTTTTAAACGTAACTTTATAATTTTAAAAATATCAGCTTTGGAGGAAACTTGAAAAACAAAAGGTGTTATAGGTATACAGCTGTTGACAGATTTCATAAGTCTACAAAACCTTTAGTACTTCAACTGTTCCAAAAAGCCGATAGTTTAAGATTTACAAAGTTGCAATAAAAATAGTGTAGCCTTTCTGTTTCACCTGGTATATGTACTCCTCGTTTAACAAGCCACAAGGTCAAGGGTTAATAAGCCGTGTTTCACACGACAATGATGACCCCAACGTTTTACGGGGCTGTCCAGGGGGATTATTCACGATCGTCGGATACAACAGCCAGCTACCATGTTTCTTCTAGGTAATTCATTTGGAAAAAGAAAGATGGAGGCCTTTGTCGTTGCCGACATCGGACACGCTTTTTGTCTGCCATGAAAACCCCCCCCCTCAGACATCGGAAACTATCCTTCGACCTGGAACCCCAAAGTTAGCACCACGCAAGCAATGCTTTTAGCATTGCAAGCATATATAATAGTTAATAGTAACTTCGGGCGCGATAATTTTAGAAAAACAATTAGGGTTCCGCGTAAAAAAATAAATACACATGAAATCATAGAGTATCTCCGAATCGGCTGAACCGATTTTGACGGGACTTTCACTGGTAGATAGCTGATGATATAAGCAGTAACTTAGACTACTTTTATTTTAGAAATACAAAATTTTTTAAAAATGGGTCCTGCCGCGCGTGCTCAGAACGCGGGAGCGGGCGTTTTTGTTAAGTTAAATTCCACGCGGACGAAGTCGCGGGCTCAGCTAGTAACAATTAAATGAATATCGCCGGACTAACACACCAACTGTATGGTCCCAAACTAACCAACGCTTGTACTATGGGTACCGTACCATGGACTGGGGCGATCCCAGTGACACCCAAATCAGGGCAAATTACAAAAAAGCCATTTTCGAAATTTACCCTAACGGGAATCGAACCCGCAACCACCCGGTGTAGTGAGCCGCTGCGCCAAGCGGTATATCTGCATGGAGTACCAGCTATCCAGTTTGACGAACGGAACAAAACTCTTCATTTAGTCTGAAGACTACTGCAAACGTTTCTAAGGCCCCTTTGAATAAATCAATGTGAAGTTTGAGTGATCTTGGAAATGTAATTCTTATATCATACTAGTACAAAATGGCATGTCAAAAGCATACTTAAGACCGCTTTCAGGCTTGAGATTGATTTATAAATAATATGGGCCTAAGCCTATGTTTTGTATTCGAAGCAGCAGCCAGTAGATACTTAATTGAATTAAAAAACCTAATGAATATCAACATTATCATGATTTATTCATTCAACAGTTTCGTAATAGTACATTCAACTAATTAACCATGTGTGGGAAGGTTAAAACACCTGAAGTAGGTACTTAATTCAATTTAAAAATAATTTAAGTACACTTTAATAGTGTGTTTACGTAACTTGACTATTGTATTGTAATATAATAGTACAGGATCCAGTCTAAGAAACATATACCCTCATCCTACTAATATTATAAATGTGAAAGTTTGTGAGTGCGGATGTATGTATGTTTGTTACTCCTTCACGCAAAAACTACTGAACGGATTTGGATGAAATTTGAAACACAGGTAGTTTATAACCGG
The DNA here is from genome assembly GCA_918843915.1 of Notodonta ziczac. Lineage (NCBI taxonomy): Eukaryota > Metazoa > Arthropoda > Insecta > Lepidoptera > Notodontidae > Notodonta > Notodonta ziczac. Next base: position 4,168,410 of record OU974064.1, read on the forward strand.
GATTAACATATCGGATACTTTTAATCCCGAAATTTTTATTACGTTAAATACTACGCGGACGAAGTCGGTGGGCACAGCTAGTCTGTTATTTAATAGTGATAAGAAATGAGTGATAGATAATATTCACATTAACACAATGCAAATAGGTTGTCTAGTTAATTTGCAACCAGAAAATATTGAATAGTAAAATTTTAAATGGGAGTGGTTCGAGTTTTTATTGATGACTAGCTGAGCCCGCGACTCCATCCGCGTGGAATTTAACTTAACAAAAAAGCCCGCTCCCGCCTTCTGAGCCCGTGCGTCAGGACCCATTTTTAAAATATTGTTTTCTAAAATAAAAGTAGCATAAGTTACTGCTTATTACAACAGCTATCTGCCAGTGAAAGTCCCGTCAAAATCGGTCCAGCCGTTTCGGAGATTACCCGGAACAAACACACAGACGGACAGACAGACAGATAGACAAAAAAAAAAAAAGTTTTTTTGTTAAAAGTTATTTTGATATTACAAACATACACTCCAATTTTATTTATTTGTATAGAAGATTTTTCTCATTACGCATATTCATTTATTTTTATTTTAATAATAAAAATCAATTATGAAAGCAGGCAAACTTACGTTATCCATTCTGTCGGGTAAAATCTTTTAACTAGAGTATGTTTTTTTTTAATAACTGGTGAGGGAAACAGATTAAATAAATCTAATTAAAAATTTTACTGTTTAATATCATTCGGGCGCAATTTAACTAGACAACCTATTTGTAATGTGTTAATGTGAATATTATCTATAATTTATTTCTTATCACTAATAAATAACCGATGGGTGTATATATTTCTTAGACCGTATCTAAGACTATAAAGACTCACACCTCATTCACATAGAAAACAGACACACAATTTTTATTAGGTACTGTACTTATTCCAAATTCAAATATTATGTTATTCATAAATATATGAAAAAAAAAAACAGTTACACTACTTATTATACAGATACTAAATACTTTTTGAAGAGATCTGTGTTTGATAAAATTTGGATTGATGATTACCCAATGGGGCAAGTGGGGCTAGTTCATATAATCTACGCCTTTAAAAGGTGCAACAGATCTGAAAATCTTATAAATAGGTCAGCAAGTACATATACTTATAAGTAGTCTTATTCAATTAAAAAACAGGCCAGAATGAAAAACTCAAAAATGTTAAATATATTTTCATGTAAGTATTAAGTATCTTTGGATGCATTAATAAACATTATACTATGGGTGCAACCATGGCATATGCACCTGGAATTTTGTCGGTATCCACCAATATAGTTTTTTATTGAAGGTAGACAGATAAGTTCCTACCTATACAGATAATTAGGTATTGTAACCTAAAAAATTGTTGTGTGAAAGATAATAAATTAAAAAATATAAATAGGTATTAAAAAAAAAATGTCGTTGAATTGAACAATGATTGTTGTTGAACCACTGTAATTAATGTTTATTAATTCCGGTGGGGTCAAAGGGTATATTTAAGCAATTACTTATTCATAGCAACCACGAATATAATGATTATTTGAAACATAAAAAGAGACGCTTAAGTCTTATAATGTGAACTTAAGTTTACTTTTTGCTAATAGGTTGGTCATAATTTTGGAAAACTAGTTTCCGAATAAGTTTTCTAAATTCGAAAATTAAAAATTTACATACCCGCCATTGCGTACCGACGTCAAGTCACGTACAACTAGAGGAGTCGCACTTCTCGAATCCCGATTGTGGGAATAGGGAAATCGAGATTTTCCTATTAAAAACTTTTTACGACACAATTATCCTAAAAAGCACCACACTCGAGATTGGTAATTTGACTGAACTGAGTGACATTGACTGACAGTTGAGCTGGCCGCTGGCGACGTCAAATGACATAACATATTCGGGATACCACGTATTAAAAAAACTACTATTTAGTTTAACTTTTAGGCAACTAAATTTATTTATAGGTAATTCAAACATACATAACATTCGTTTTGCTTGACTTAAACTTTATGAACAGATTAGATATTTTGTAACCTTTGAACTCGAATTTTGTTAGTCGAACTGACTAGGAATGGCACTATGGGTACATAGTGCCATTCTTAGATATATAATACGTTAGTACCAGTATCCATGTGCTAAGTAGACAGCTAAGATAACAATACAGTCATGAATGAATTACAGTCTGCGTACTCTAAATTAGCATAGTTTTCCTTGGCAGTCTTTGCAACTATCACGAATGGTAACACTTTCATGTATACTTTTTATATAAGGAACATTTGTGCATTATGCCAGTGTCAAGACACATTTTGCATTTATATATGTTACCAAGTATAATCTTGTTTGTATTTTTTATACAAGGAAGTTTTAAGTATCTTTTATTAGACATTTGTTTTGCCATTTTGCCCCTCATAAAAAGGTCGATGTTTGTTACCCTATGTTTGAACTAGACGACATATTATCACAACATATTATTAAGTTGAATATAGCGTATCGTACCTATGGATTATTCATAATTTACTTTTAAAGAGCAATGTACAGGCCATAGACGTAAAATAAAAGAAGGGGATAATTTGGTTCCTAAAAATATATTTTATCACATTTCACGTCACATAAAATATTTTTGTCGACCACCATCAACATTTATAAAACCTACAACTCATTAGCATCATTTGGTACCAACACTTTGATTTAAATCAGTATAGCACAGCCATGTGTATAGGGGCTATTGACTCGGGTTGATAAAATAGGGGCAGTAAGGAAATATCCACTCGCTTGAACCACACAGACTGGTGAATAAAGCCTTGGTATATGTGCAAAATTGGTTAGTGAGTAGCTGTACCCATTTCAACTAATCACATTACTATCAATAGTTTCAATTTAAAAAGGTATCTTACACAAAAACTTTAAATTCTTATAATTATTTCGTTTCCGTATTTTCTTAACACCTTTGAGCCCACAGTCACCTCTACTTATATAATTAAATTCATCCCTGTTTATATCATTAAACTCATTTATATGTTTCATATCATCAATTTCATTCTCTCTTAAATCACAAGCAACTAATTCTAATGGGTAGATTTGTTTCTGAATAGGTAATAAATGGTTGTGTATAGTATCTCCGGAATCATTGTTAGTTTCGTCATGGAGCTGGCAGTTGAACATGTGGGGAAGGACACCAGATTTTAGTATCATTCGTCCCCCAATCAATTTGAATTTGACATAGTTTTCAACATCATTCTCTATCTGCAATATCACAGAAATGTTTTCATATAAGTAACATAAATATTGCCCGACTCAGGTCCGTATTCATAAATCAATCTGAAATTTGAGAGTGATTTTGGAAATGTCATTCTTATGTCATTCTAGTACAAAATGACATGTCAAAAGCATACTCAAGATCGCTCTCGGACTTGAGATTGATTTATTAATATGGGTATTAAACACTAACTTTATGGTACCAAACTAAGCAGCAGTAAACTCCTGGATGGAGGACCGCTAGTGGTATTTCCCACCAAGCTTCCATTTGCGTTTTGGTGGGCATGCTATCATCTTGGCTACTACAGTCATTAAGCCTTGCCAAAGGTCTTATGGGGAGCCTAAAACTCCGAAACCATAAGAATTAAAGATTATAGGTCCCAAAGAAACTCATACAGGTTGGGATAGTATATGACATCTCACTTAAAAGCTTATCAAATTGAAAATATTTGTGTCATGGAAAGTGTTCATAGTTTTATAAAAATGCACGAATATAAAAAACTCGTATAATGATGACGGCGACATGCCGAATGACGTCATAATTCCCAAAACAACATTGATCTTGCATTGCAACCTACTACAAGCGAGTAAAGTACTATATAATATTATTGGTAGAAAACTAAATTCTAGATAATAACACATTTCCAGAAAAAAAAAAACAAATGCCTAGTTATATTTATTTTTTTGTCAATACTTACATCGAAGTGATCCTGACAACAATGCAAAGATGTTTTATATGATAGCGGCTCTCTGTCCACTCTCTTCATAGCGTTGCACCATCTCTTTCTCATTTTCTTATGTCTTGGTACCGGAAAAAAATATTTCTCAGGTGTACTCCGGTTTGTATTCATACATTTGGGGACCAAACAGTATTTGTACGAGCCGAGTTTCTCTGTCATTTTAACTGTAACTTTTAAGTGGGTCCTTAATCACGGTTTGTTTATATTATAAACAATAATTAAATTCACAAAAACAAAGAACAGACAATCGCATGAAAAATCTGACACTGACAGTCGAAGCCGGAAAAATAACTGACATTAGAATGTTGCCAGGGATATTTTAATAAAATAACACAATCCTACGGACACTGGCAGAATTGTGGCAAATAGCTACAAACGCCACTAACAAAGAAGAAGAAGAAGAACACAATCCTCCCGCTCATCCTGTCCCACTCCCCCCTCTTTGGTATAACAAGCATCGGCTATGATGCTTACTTAACATCAGGTGAGTCATACGCTTGTTTCCCAACATCGTTTTAATATAAAAAGGTACCATATTGGTTTTATCCAATCCTTTGTCCACTTGACAATCTTTCCCTCGTAGCTTACTTCCAACAAAGCTATTTAGTGTATTAGCTTTATGATATACACATAACTCATTCATAAGCTAATTCACCAAATAACATGGCTGGGAATTGAGTCTTGTTCTTCTTTTGGGGATGTGGATGGCTTCCCATGTCCTTGACCACAAGAAAAATTGAATTTAAGTCGTTTGTGATTAGCACATTCTTCGTTTCGATCGCCTCCAGTCCATTGCATGCACAAATATACCCATAATACAACGTTGCTTAATTCGAGTTTGATATTTTCTGATGTATTGGTTTCGCCATATTTATTAGGTAGGTACCTATCCTATTCCATAAATATGTCGTGTACTTACCGAATTTATAATTCAAATAGCCGAAACACGTCGTTAAAGCCTATTATATAGACATTTGGGCAGTTATCAGCGCTGTGGTTTTTGTTAATGGTTTCACAAATACCTGTTTTGTAATGTGGTTCTTGGATAAGAGAACTATTCGCAACATTATGATTTAAATTGTAATTTGGAACGGTACGATCAAATTTAATGGATGTTTTTTCTAAAATGACGATACCACCTAAAAGTCTATGTCAAAAAGTTAAATAGAATTGCAATAAACACTTCATCTTTACAAATTACATTTACATTAAAAATGTAACAGTGTGTTTGTGAGTTTGACTGAGTACCTATCAGGCTAAATTTGCTGAACAAATTTTAATGTGTACAAAGGTAAATTATGCTCATAACATCTAGGCCATAGGCTACTTTGTACGCTCAAAATCGCGGATGAATAGTAGCAAATGTAACAATTCACTTTTTGAGATTCCTGGCAACCCTTACCACAATATTTTGTATCTGCCAATTAATGTCAAATGATATCTAACCACAGACAAAACAGGTCACCATTATGTTCGATTTCTGACCACATAATTGATAACATATTATAACATCACGCCGGTACTCATGAAGGGTAGCTAGAAGTGCATTGCGCAATGTGGGAACTGAGAACATAGCGCAAATGATTATTTTGGTTCCAATGTACTTACCTAATGGTCGGTGAGCCCATTCATAGCCACTATGCCAGACATATTACCCCTAAATAGTTCCTGAGAATGTACACCATCTTTTATTCATTGAAAAGAGTAACCATTGAGTTTCTCGCCGTCTCTTCTCAGTGGAAGCCGCATTCTGAACCGGTGGTAGATTCTGACTATTCATAAATGCTTTGTTGGCTTACATGAAAATGAATAAAAAACAATTTTGAGTTTCAAATGAGTTAAATGTGAAGGGTAAGGAAGGACATATAGGTTTCCTCCCGATGTTTTCCTACACCGTTTAACAAGTGAAAAGAAGACTAAGAATAAAACACCTTTTTTGTCGAAAATAAATAAGACTCACAAACGAATATACTTTTGCAGAATAGATTCAACCCACATGCACTGCTGCAGACCAAAATCAACCCTTGCGCTAGTGTTTCTAGGTTGGTTTCAGTTTGCAATAGTGTGGTGTGGGATGGTTACATTTTGCAAATCTACGTCCAAATTAAATCCGAAAATATTTTTACCTACTGTGTTAGGGCCAAGCGGTAAACAATTGAGTACAGCTCATATGAGTACTCTCACAGAAGATCGACGTAAAATATCTATCTATACAAATAAATAAAATTGGAGTGTCTGTTTGTAATATCAAAATAACACCTTTTCATTAAATGCCCAAATGAAAGTACATACGGTACCTATAACAAAAACTGTATCTGTATGTTTGTTCCGGGTAATCTCCGAAACGGCTGGACCGATTTTGACGGGATTTTCACTGGCAGATAGCTGATATTTTAAGCAGTAACTTAGGCTACATCATTTTTTAAAAACAAACACAAATGCTGCCTGTCGCGCGGGCTCAGAACGCGCGAGCGGGCTTTTGCGATAGTAGGTAGGTATATTAAACACGAAACAGCGACTCGCAAATGTTAAATTAAATTTTTGCTAAGTTAAATTCTACGCGGACGAAGTCGCGGCCTCAGCTAGTTATAACTGCGTTTGGTTCGATAAGTAAACGAGCCAGAAGTCAAACCCTGCCGTACAAGTTTATAACCCGCCTTATGTTAAGCAGTTAACGTAACTTTAAGATGGTTGCAGTACCTACCAAGGGCCGCACGTCGGATACCTCGGGAGGTAATCACGATCGACGGAAAGTTTCCGTGGCGGAAACTACAGCGTTCATCCAAGATTTTGTAACATCGGAAACATTGACTAAAATATCGCCAGACTGACACACAAACAACGAACGTCCCAAACTAAGCAACGCTTGTACTATGGGTACCGTACAATGGACTGGGGGCGATCCCGGTGACACCCAGACCTCCACAAATTACGAAAAGGTCATTTCCGAAATTTGTCCCGGCGGGAATCGAGCCCGCAACCAACATGTGCAGTGAGCCGAGCGGCCTACGCTCGAACCACTGCGCCAAGCGGTCTCCAATGCCATCAATTGTGAAAACAGGATGGTTCCGCTTTCTTTCTTTCTTTCTTTCAGTGTGATCTCTTTCCTGGGTGCTGCGACGTACACAAACTAGATAGTCTTTAAGTTAAATTTAGTTTTTATTAGAGTTTCGTTTTCTTAATTTGTGTGCGTCGTTGTTTTTTGTGAATAAATATGTTTTCTTTCTTTCTTCTTCTTTCAGCTGTCTAACTCATGAAACGCATCTATAATAGTCACTTTACGCTGACCTTCTGTGACCACCACAAGTAACCTCAGTCGAGCCAGCTCGTATTGAGCTGTAGGTACTGAAATTCTTAAACGCCTGTTTACAAACACAATCAATTGTTTATTTACAACGAAAAAATTTTAAACCAAAATAATTCAACAACAATATTTGTTTGTATTGTAATGTAAACAAAGATGTGGCTATTTATATGGAGACTCATGCGATTAATACCATTTTATACCGATCTCTTCATAGGGCAACACCATTGAATTATTTTTAAAATGTTGCTAATAATATTGCTATTGAAATTGTGGGCCGTTTTGTGTGTTGACAACGTGACCAAGGAGCTACTTACACCGTTACATGAGATAGGAGAGGCGTGCGGATATATGGTAAGAAAGAATATTAGTTTTGCACATAAATTATAATAAATATTAAATTATAATTATCCTTTCTAGGCAAGTATGCACCACCGTAGACCACATCGTCACTTACTATCAGGTCAGATTGTGGTCAAATACTTGCCTATATCGAAAAAAAAATAAAAAAAAATATGAGTTTGGTAAGTATTAATAAATCATTCTCAAGTCTGAGACCTATCTTGGAAATGTCATTCTTACGGTCCGTATTAAATAAATCGATAACAAGTCTGAGAACTGTCTTGATTACGATTTTGACATTTCATTATATAGGTACAGGTATGATAGGAGAATGACATTACCAAGATCGCTCTCAGATTTGAGATCGATTTATTAATACGGAGCCTAGTAGGTAAATATTGATTTTATTTTTATTTGTGGCATAATTATCAATTATACTTTGAACTCAAACTACTAACTATTCTATATAAAAAAAAAACAATATTGAAAAGAGTAACCATTGAGTTTCTCGCCGGCTCTTCTCAGTGGAAGCATTCAGTAGTGGAGGCATTCCGAGCCGGCGGTAGATTCTGACTGTTGAATACAAATACTTTGAATCTGCGATCATTTTAAACGACCGCTAGGCGCAGTGGGTCGTGCTTTTTTTTTTGATCTGGACTATATGTTGTTGGCCAGAGTGGCCATAACAACTTCACCCGGACAGAGGGCGAGCGCAAGTGCGCTCCAGCAAGTGGTTCGAGCGTAGTCCACTCGGCTCATTGCAACGAATGGGTTCGAGTCCCGCCGGGGCAAATTTCGGAAATGGCCTTTTCGTACTTAGCCCTGGTCTGGGTGTCACCGGGATCACCCCAGTCCATTGTACGGTACCCATAGTACAAGCGTAGCTTAGTTTGGGACCGTACAGTTGGTGTGTCAGTCTGGCGATATTTATTTGTTTCAGAGCTGTCCTCTTGTAGAGAAAGATGTCATCAATGTCCACATAGTCCCTCACACCCACGGCGAGTTGGGTTACACCAACACCTTCTACGAACACTATACCGGATGTGAGTACGAACTCAAAACAGTTCCTAATTACTTTTAAAATTAAAATAATTAAAAACAAAACTGGTCAATTGCGTGTCGTGCCACGCACAATGTAGGGTTCCGTAGCCATTTCAATAACGCCACTTGATAATTAATGATTATTTGTCTCTATCATTAAGTTGATGATTATCACTTACTTACGGTGAATAAAAACATCGTGAGGAAACCTGCATGTCTAAGAAAATCATATCTTTTTTCGAAAGATTTGTGAAATCCGCCAACCCGCTCTGGGGCAGCGTGGTGGATTATAGCCTGAATCCCCCTCGTGTTGACGGGAGACCTCGTACAGAAGTAGGACGTTCAAATATGCAATTTATTGTCAAATTTGCAATTTATTCTTTTCAGATGACGAGATTTATGATAAAAGCTTCATTAACATGAAAAATATTTTGGACGCAACCATCACAGAACTGTGGGCCAACGAAGATAGGAAGTGAGTTGCATTATTCAGATCAATTTATATGCATTAGGTAGGTAGAAAGAGATTTTACCTGTAATGTGCCGTTTCCTAGCTTAAATCCAAATTGTACGTGGCTTTGTTCCAAATCGTACGTGGCTTTGTTCCAACTGTACGTGACTTTGTTCCAAATTGTACGTGACTTTGTTCCAAATTGTACGTGACTTTGTTCCAAATTGTACGTGGATTTGTTACAAATTGTACGTGGCTTTGTTCCAAAATGTACGTGGATTTGTTCCAAATTGTACGTGGCTTTGTACGTACCTAATTGTATAGTAGCTTTGCTCCAAGTTGTATTGTAGCTTTGTTCCAAATTGTATTGTAGCTTTGTTCCAAATTGTATTGTAGCTTTGTTCCAAATTGTATTGTAGCTTTGCTCCAAATTGTATTCTAGCTTTGTTCCAAATTGTATTGTAGCTATGCTCCAAATTGTATTGTAGCTTTGCTCCAAATTGTATTGTAGCTTTGTTCCAAATTGTATTGTAGCTATGCTCCAAATTGTATTGTAGCTTTGCTCCAAATTGTATTGTAGTTTTGTTCCAAATTGTATTGTAGCTTTGTTCCAAATTGTATTGTAGCTTTGTTCCAAATTGTAATGTAGCTATGCTCCAAATTGTATTGTAGCTTTGCTCCAAATTGTATTGTAGCTTTGCTCCAAATTGTATTGTAGCTTTGCTCCAAATTGTATTGTAGCTTTGTTCCAAATTGTATTGTAGCTTTGCTCGAAATTGTATTGTAGCTTTGTTCCATATTGTACTTTAGCTTTTCAATAAACTGCCTAAGTCTTTATCAATATATTTTTGAATGGATGCTAATATCACATGGCTTAATAAATAAGCATATACGAGTTTATATTGTATCTATCTACTCCTCGCACAACTTAACCTATCAAACTACCTATATTTTCTTACTTATTCAAACTTACCCACAATATTTTAACAGAGCTTAAGCCAAATTCGTTTAACTACTCATAATTTGTATTGTGGCTTTGTACCAAATTGTACTGCGGTCGGCTCTCGTTTCCCACGATTTACCTGATCACCGGTATTCACACGGAGCGGCATCCGTTATGCGATACACGACCAATAATACTTATTTACAACATTTATTGTTTCACTCATTGATCTATTACAGGTAGTTCTAACTAGTAATCTTTGTGCCGACCTAATTTCTTTGTAGGTACTTACAATATATATATATTTTTTTCTATGTTGAATATATAATTTTTCGTGTGCAGGTTCACATTCTCCGATTTCCCCTATTTCTTCCATTGGTGGAAGAATAGAGATGAGACAGGTAAACTTATAAGCCTATCTAGCCACACGGACACGAAACAAACGTGACGCTTCTCGCTTTAAGCGGCAAGCGCCCAATAAAATAACATCTTTGATCACTGAAAAATGCAAACAAAGCTTATTACCGACACATAGTGGCCACGAAGAGACTATTATACAATTTAATTTGACGCTTGACGCTGTTCGCTATAGGTGTGAAACGTCACGTTATTTTCTCGACTGCAGCGTAGAATAATACAATATTTGAAATTAATTTAACTGGTAATTGCTTACTGAATTGTAAGGTAATTGTAAAATACGAATTTAAATATATTGAATGGTTCTTTTCAAGGAATATTTCATGAAGTCGTTCAACTGGTTTCAGTTCGTCGCATGGTGTTCCAACTCCTGCGTCAGGGGAGGCTGTACTTTGTGGGGGGAAGCTGGGGGATGAGCGACGAGGCCACCACTAGTTACCATGCTGTTATCGACCTTTTCACTTACGGATTAAGGTTTAACTTAAAATAATAAAACTCAATGGTGACTAATCTTTAATTTTGTAATTATATTAACGAAAACGTACTTACCAATTAATAAATCAGTTAGTAATCGTAAGACATACCGATCTGCTGACCCAACAGAACAGACAATATAGGCCGCATTCGCTGTAAATTGTTGCGATGCATTGGATCAAGCAGCATTTAACACTGAAATTAGTACAGTTTGTAACTAGTTAACGTAAGTATTAGAGAACAAGCTTAATCAACAACATTTTAACTAATCCACCACCACAGCAACGAATCATATCTAATTATGCAATTCTTAATATAATTATGCAATTAAAAAAAAATTGTCATGATATCCATAAACCCTTTTGATGTCTTACTCCTGGGCTCGGGCCTCACCTTAATGTATTCATGCCTTAGTAAACCACACTGGCACACTGCGGGCATACCAGCAAGACGCAGCTCGTGAGACGATAATTGCTAGAGTTTTTTCTTCCAGGAAACTTAACGCCACATTCCTGGACTGCGGCAGGCCCCTGGTGTCCTGGCAGGCGGACACCTTCGGACACTCGCGGGAGTTTGCCTCCCTCATGGCACAGATGGGCTTCGATGGACACTTCATCAATCCTATTAGCTTTGATGACGAGCTGGAACGCATGAGGACAAAGAGTTTGGAGTTTGTGTGGAGAGGGAGTGATGATCTAGGTGAGACGACATGGTAACTGCTTAACATCAGTCGTTTTTTGCCCTTGTTTGCCGACTTTGTTATATAACAGTAGCTGACCCGACAGACGTTGTCCTGTCTTTTAGGGGTATGAAAAATAGATAGTAGCCGATTGTCAGACCTACCCGATATGCACACAAAATTTCATGAAAATCGGTCGAGCCGTTTCGGAGGAGTATGGCAACTAACATTGTGACACGAAAATTTTATATATAAGATTATGACATAATATAAAATTCCGGTGTGCATGTGTTCATAATCCTTTGTCTCGGCATTTTGTTTTTATATTTTTTTACTTACGTGGTCACCTAGATGGTTCTTGACTATAGTTAGACATCCTGAAAATAAAATCTATGCTTCCAAAGGCACGGGCAAAAGCTCGTTTATTACACAATAAATCCTCTCTGGAATTGAAAGCACCTCACTCCCTCTTCTTTCCTTCAGACACTTGCAAAACTAGGTCTGCCATGCCCAACGATATTTTTTTCTTGTCTTATGACCTAGTGGCCAAACCTGTTGTCGGAGTTTTTAGGATACCCGAAAGCCATGGACTCCAGGCCAGCTTATCCTGCCCAACGAAGCACCAACAGAAGCACTCAGTTTTAAATGCTCCTATCTAGGTGCTTATCCTCCCACTCTTAATCCAGAAAGCCAGGATCGGCAGTATCCAAAAAAGACCGAGGTTTAACCCTCGACGTGTCCCAGTTAAAAGTTAAATTGTCTTAGAACCAGCACGAATATAAACCAAAGAAGGAGTTAGAACTAAATTATTTACTTACCCACAAAAAAGGTTTACTTCTCCACATAACAAAGAGGGAGTTTCCAAGACAATTTCGCTTCTCCCCGTCGAGGGTAAAACCGCAGGGTCGTTGGATAGCACTGTCGAACCTGGCTTACAGGAGTAACAGTAGTGGCGTGAGTTTCAAGAATTCTTCTGTCTATATCCCAGGTCCTGAGAGTGACATCTACACACATAAGTTGTTCGATGGGTACTGGTCACCGCCCGGATTTTGTTTTGGTGGGCTCTGCTCTGATCCTCTTATTATATCCTCGGATTCACAGTTCGTTAACATCAAGGATAGAGTGAGTAGTATTCTATTCAAAATTCAAAATCTTTAATTTTGATGGTCTCCAATAAACCACTTATATAATAAATATTCAGAATCTACCACTAGCTCGAAATGCTCGCTAAGGGTCGGACGCATAGATCATCCTGGGTAGTCAAATTCATGTAATGGACATTATATTGAATTTAAATTTATAGTCATAACGACCAAATTGTTGTAAACATGCAGAGTGATCGATATATCCTATTAACACGAGAGCTGTTCGCTAACAGACTGGTCCAAAATATCTTCATAAAAATTAAAACCTTATACATTGATCTTACTATATATTTGCGTAACATTGGCAACATTTCCTCATCTACTTTAAGTCTGTATACTTCGCAGGTGGATGAATTTATGCGAGCGGTGAAGAGAAGGCAGGCTCCCTACTATTCCACCAAGAACATCATGATGATCATGGGAAGACGCTATGGATACTATGACGCAAAGACATGGTTCGCGAACATCGACAGTCTAATGCAGTTAGTGCTCTATTTACATCAACACATATATAGATTTACATGGATAACGCAAGTATCACGATTTGTATTGAAACCAAGCGTGCCGAATTTTTAACACCTACTGTGACGTCACAGCTGAAATTTTGTGACAGGAAATGAAATGCCCGAAATTTTTGGGCTATTGCAGTTAATTATCTCGCAACGAGGCAATTTTTCAGTTTTACGGCCGACCGGCTGCTTCAACAGACGCGCGTGGTCTGTAAGTTAGCGGCGACCAACCTTAACGCTTGGTCGGGGTTCGGACACGCGAAGTACAATCAACAAATTCGACGCTTGATCACCTTAAGGTTGCAATTTGTATGCAGTGACCAGCAACCGCATGCGACTAGCATGGTCATAAAAACAATTAAAACAAATGGCTTTCTAAAAAAGGGCTTTTGTCTCATCGGATGCTTTTCGTCTCATTGGACAATAGCATAATGGGCGAGGCATCGTATGATTACTGCCTGCAAGGGAAAAGTATTAAAAATTTATCAAGCGTCAACTTTGTTGATGGTACATGCATTTTCGTTATCTATATCTGTGTACACCAATTTTTTAAAGACGGTTAATTGATGATATTGGACCCAGAGTGATCTAGGACATGGTGACTTTGTGTGTGTTTTGCGTTTGGGTTGGGTATGCATGGATTCACTGGGAACGCTTTACTAATATTATTATTTGTTTTGGGGTTTTTAATTATTATTTTGGTGCGATTTGACTCGAATGAACTAAAATGATACAATAATGAGTGTAGAGAATACGTTAACGAATTTAGCTTCGGCTGATGAAGTTCGAAACCTGGAAACTTTTATGAACGTGATATCCAAATTAACTAGCGGTATAATATGTGCTGTAAATGATGGAAAGACTGTTTCGTCTATTAACAAAAAACTTATTAAGAGCGCTGCAGAGGAAATAAAAAAAGCTACAAATGTTTTTAGCACAGTTATTGCATCAACTGGTTCAGATGATTCATTAAAAAATGAAATTATCACTTGCGTTCGTCAGGAAATACAAAAAATTAAATCTGAAGCGCCTTTGATACCTCGGATGTCCCGCAGCTATGCTGACATGATCCAAAATAAAAACAAGGACCCTCCTCCGAAAAAACCATCAGTAATTATAAAGTCTACGGATCCAGAAGTAAGCTCACTTGCTGTATTGAACCTGTGGAAAAAAGAAGTTCCTTTCAAAACTCAAAAATTTGCTCCCGCTAAAATCCAGACCATTGCAAATAACAAGATAAGAGTTGAATTTGATACTAAAGAACAGTGTCAAAAAACTATTGATCGCATTAACAAAGTTTCCGGGCTGGAGGCTGAAGAGGGACGTCCTCGCCTACCCCTCGTCGTACTTAAAGGAATCAGCAAAGATACCCCAAAAGAAGAGCTGTCTCAAGTAATTTGCACCCAAAACACTCTGGAAACTGATGGCGTTCGTCTCTGTTTCATGCTAAGTAATAAAAATCCAAAAATGTATAACGCTGTGTTCGAAGTGAAACCGGAAATTCGTAAGGCCATGATAGCAAATGGCCGAGTTAACGTTGATCATCAAAGAGTTTATGTTGAGGACTTTTCACGCTTCATCCAATGTTTTAAATGTCTACAGTTCGGACATACAAAAAACAAATGTTCTTCTGAAGTGTATCCATGTTCACATTGTGCTTCTAGCTCCCACTCGTTTTCAGATTGCCCTGTAAAACTAGAATCTAATCAACGCAAGTGTTATAACTGTGCCAATTACAATGTCAAGACAGGAAACAATGTTAGTACTGATCATGCCGCTACCAATGCAAAGCTCTGCCCTAGAATAATTACTGTTAAATCCCGTATTGACGAGCAAGTTGATTATGGATATTAAGTCTATAAAAATAATACAATGCAATGCTCAACGTTGTTACCTGTCTCAGCATGAGCTTATTCAATATTTCATGTCTAACGATTGTTCTATTGCACTTATTTCTGAACCTTATGTTGGCCGAAATCTGACTATGCAGGCTATTCCTGGAGTCAATATCTTTCAATTCACAACTACAAGTAGAGTTAAAGCATGCATTCTGGTTAAGGCCAAGATTGGTTTCGTTCTAGGTATCTCACAATTTTCAACACCTAATTTAGCAGTTGTACAGCTTCACTTAGGACAGAGAAAACTCTTTATTGCTTCCATATACATTGAACCAGATACTGACCCGTCAGACACCATGTCAGCTTTAGATAGATTCCTTACGGAAACCACTGGCTCGCTTCAAGTAGTAGGCGGTGACATGAATGGTAAACATCCCGAGTGGGGGGAGACCTCCACAAACATGCGTGGTGACGACATCACTGATGTTGTCGCTTCACATGATATGAATATTTGTAATTTAGGAGCAACTCCGACTTTTGAAGCTATCCGTCATGGAAACTTGTCCACCTCTATTATCGATATCACTTTCGTGTCAAGTAATTTATTGAATCTTATTAGAGACTGGCATGTTAACCTATCTATTTGTCCCACATCAGATCATAATGGTATAGAATTTTCCATAACATCAAGTAATAAGATCACACCGCATAAAAATTCCACAACTTTTAAATATAATACTAAAATGGCAAACTGGGAATTCTTTACACAACAATTAATAAATAACGTAACAGAACATAAATTACTAGATCGAAATTTGGAAGACCTAGATGGACCACAGATTGACGAAGTTGTCATTCTTATGACTAAGATAATACAAAACACATGCAAAGCAACAATGCCCAACAAGAAACGAAATCCATCATATAATCCTTGGTGGAATGAAAATCTTGAAGCTATGAAAAAAGCTATCATTAGAGCACACCACAGAATCCACGACCTTAAAGTCAGAGGAAGACTGTGTGATTCGGTTATAGCTGAGCATAGAAAACTTAAAGAGGAGTACGCTTTAGCTCTTAGGAAAGCCTCTACCGAACATTTCAGGGAGTTCTGTACCAGTCAAAATAAAGAAAATGTATGGTCACTTACTAACAGAATCATTAAGGAATCGCCATCACATAGACCTCCTCAAACTCTTAGATGTGGCAATATATTTACAAATTCTGGTGAATCTACTGCTAAGGCATTATTAAATCACTTCTACGCTGATGATGGCGATGATACATGTGACAAACAGCGCAAACTACGCCAACAAATGAACGATGATCCCGACACAGAAAATGATCCCCCGTTTACAATAGTTGAAGTACAAGATTGCCTTGAATCTATGAACACCAATAAGGCACCCGGAATGGATGGCCTTACTGCTGATATTTGTTTGCACTTCTTTAAACAATTCCCTGTATTTACCACAAACTTACTAAATAGATGCCTAGATGTTAGCTACTTTCCAAGCCCATGGAAAATTGCATACGTAAAAATAATACCGAAACCTAGTAAATCCGATATGAGCAATCTTTCATCATATAGGCCCATTGGGTTAATACCGGTTTTTGGAAAGCTTTTTGAAAAACTTTTGATAAAACGAATAGTCTATAAAGCAGATAAAAATCAAGCTATGAGCAAAAACCAATATGGGTTCAAGGAGAACAAATCTACTGTTGATGCACTGCAAAACGCTATTAATGAAATTGGGAAAGCCAAAGTTGAGAAATTACAAGTCCTAGCTGTGTCGCTAGATATCAAAGCTGCATTTGACAATGCGTGGTGGCCATCGCTTTTTAAGGGTCTGAGAGACGAGTGCAAGTGCCCTAAAAATGTATTCAAACTTATAAAAAATTACACAGTGAATAGAGAAGTCATATTAGACTATGGAGATTCAAGAGCCACAAAAACCATGACCAAGGGATGCATTCAAGGATCAGTTTGCGGGCCCACGTTTTGGAATGTCATACTCGATGACTTGTTACGTATTAATTTACCTTCAGGATCACATCTACAGGCGTTTGCTGACGATGTGCTTCTAATCATAAAAGGCAAATCGAAATTAGAAGTAGAAAATAAAACTAATACATGTTTAAAAATTATTAGTGATTGGGGAGAGGGAGTTAAACTTCATTTTGGTCCCGAAAAAACTCAAGCAATTTCATTTTCTAACCAAACAAAAACTTGCAATTTACAAATCAACAACAATAGTATACCAATTTTAAAAGAAATCAAACTCTTAGGTGTTATGATTGACGACCGCTTAAACTTCATAAGCCATGCGAAGTATATCGTTAGCAAAGCCACAAAAACATTTAATCTATTATGTAAGTTTGTGAAGCCTACATGGGGAGTCCATTCACAAAACGTTGAGACCATCTATAAGCAAGTAATTCAACCCATGTTCACATACGCCGCTGGAATTTGGGGATCTGCAACTGGCTTCTATAGTGTCAAAAAAATCCTACGTAGCTTTCAAAGGAAGTTCGCTATACGCGCTATTCGAGCCTTTAGGACGGTGTCGGCCGTTGCATCGATTGCGCTTGCTCAGTTCATACCACTTCATCTTGCTATCAAAGAGGTACAACTATTACAACAAGTTAAGGTATCGGAAGTTTCTCCAGATTTACCCACCGATATTCGTCTTAAAAAACCAGTCACAAACATCCAAAGACTCCATCCAGCAAATCGTCAAAAAATTGAATACCAGGAAGCCAATAATGAACATGAAGTTAACCTCGTCGTGTACCTCTGACACGCCCATACAGATATACACCGACGGTAGTAAGTTAGAGAATGGTAGAGTGGGAGCTGCTTTTGTAGTTTATACTCCTAATGGAATCCTGACTTCAAAAAAAATGAAACTTTGCGGGACATGCTCGGTATTTATGGCTGAACTTCGTGCTATTGAAGCAGCATTGTGGTGGGCTATTGAAAAAGACATCAAAGACCCTATTACTATTCTAACAGACAGCTTATCATCACTCAAAGCCATCCAAGACATTAATAATCCAGATCCTACCATCAATTCAATCCACCATCTATTACACAATTTAAAGACCTCGACAACCGCCAAGTTTGCTTGGGTACGCGCTCATATCGGAATAAATGGAAATGAAGCTGCTGACGCCGCGGCCAAGAGTGCTGCAACCATGAGAACTGGTACGGAGCTAAATCTATTCCCTTTATCGCACGCCAAACGATATCTTAGAAACAGCGCCCTGCAGGAATGGCAGAAAGAATACGAGGACAGCCCACAAGGTGCAGAAACAAAGAAATGGTTCAAAAATATTAACTCCATAAGTGATTATAGGAAACATTTCCCAATGACGTTCGAATTAACACAAATATTAACTGGTCACGCTTATCATCGCTCATTTCTCCACCGCATCAAACGATCCCTCACTAATACTTGCCCATGTGACGACACCTCTGTGCAGGACACAAAACATTTACTCCAGGAATGTCCCATATTTTCACGTACCAGACACGAACACGAATCATTATGCCAATTTCAGAACGTACATCCATACAGCTTAAGTAGTCTAACAAAAAGTACCCACACAGTTTCATCATTCATTAAACATGTAAAACACATTATCAGCAAACTAAAACAAATTAATGGCTCCTAAATTACAGTTTCCGACAGAATCATTCCCTGTATCCATTAGCAGGGTTTTTAAAATAAGAACTATGTATGTATGATATAACTGCTACCTCTATGTAATAGACTTATAATTTCCTTTTTGATTAATAAATGTTATATACTGATCTAGGACATGAAAGTAGATTTTTGAGAAAACTAAGGAATGCGTGTTAGAATTCTATGGGGTTTGTATTATAATTTCTTAGCTGTATTCAATTCTGAGAACTGCTGGTTCGATTCCGAAAATTAATATATACAAGTAAATAAAATTGGAGTGTCTGTTTGTAATATCAAAATAACACCTTTTCAGTAAATGCATATTTATGAAAGTACATACGATACCTATAGCAAAAATGCGAATAAACAAAATGTGTCTGTCTGTCTGTCTGTGTGTTTGTTCCGGGTAATCTCCGAAACGGCTGGACTGATTTCGACGGGACTTTCACTGGCAGATAGCTGATCTTATAGGGGGTAACTTAGGCTACTTTAATTTTAGTAAAACAAAATTTAAAAAATGGTTCCTGTCGCGCGGGCGCAGAACGCGGGAGCGGGCTTTTTTGTTAAGTTAAATTCCACGCGGACAAAGTCGTGGGCTCAGCTAGTTCACTAATATAACGCTACACTATACCTTATTATTATAATTACCTAATTACCTTAGTGATATAGGCTATATCTCGAAATACAGAGCTGACAAAAAGAACTACGAAAAAAAAAACTTAAAAAAAAAATTAAAATTACAAAAAATAATACAGGAAACTACAAACAAACATAAGTTGTCATCATTTTATTCGCAGTGCACGCCTAAAAGCACCTAACCCTGACCCTGGCTGGACCTGAATGTATTATACCTCCAATCTTTTTGTATCAATGGGAGGTCGTGCCCAAAAATTGGAACATTAAAAGAGATTTCGTGTTTCAGTTACGTGAATAATTTACAACATAACGCTAAAGAAAAAATACTAGTCTACTATTCAACCCCTGCGTGTTATCTGAGGGCAGTTCACAATGAAAAGTGAGTTCTGTCACATCTGTATCCTACAGGGTAGGCGGAGGCAGTGCACCCCATATTTCGCCGATGTTATTTTGATCCCAATCCCAAAATGGAGCCAGCCTAGTGCCATTATCATTGGAAAATTCCCTTTAAAGTGAGGACTTTCTCTATTTATAAAAAAAAACGGCTAACAGGCGTGTTACGGTAGCCTAAATATGCTTGCAATACAAAAGGAATTGCATGGCCGGACTGCAGAGTCTGGCCATATTTTGGGTAATAAATAATAAATAAATATCGCCAGGCTGACACACCAACGGTATGGTCCCAAACTAAGCAACGCTTGTGCTATGGGTACTGTACAATGGACTGGGGGCGATCCCAGTGACACCCAGACTGGGGGAAATTACGAAAAGGCCACTTCCGATATTTTCCTCAGCGGGAATTGCACCCGCAACCGAATGTATGTAGTGTAGTAAGTTTAAATTTATATTCTGTTTCTATATCTATTATAAGATGTATGGATTTGTTCTGCGATCCTCCAACGACTTTAAACGTCCCTCTACTCTTCTACTATTATTTAAGACCTTAATTCGGTCTCAACTGGAATTTGCGGTTCCTATCTGGAGTCCCCTTTATCACAAATACATTAACAGACTCGAAATGGTACAAAAGAAATTTTTGCGTTATATGCACTACAAGTGTTATCACTCCAGAATTCCTTATACACAACTACTAAATTGGCATAAGATGTTAAGTTTGGAATCTAGACGGTTTTTACTCATGACCATGATGCTTTTCGGCATATGTAACAACAAGTTCGATTGTAACGAGCTCACGAGTGGCTTATGTTATGCTATACCTAAATCAGTATTGCGCCGCGAGGTCCGCGTGCCCAGGCTGTTCTACACACCCAGATGCAGAACGAACGCTGGCGTACGTGCGCCTCTCCGGCGACTACTGGAGATATATAACTCAATTTTTTCCGATATAGACATTTTCTCACTCTCAGAGCTTCCTTTCAAGAGACTGCTCATTAACAAACTCACTATGGTTACTCCTAGTACTCCATAATCATTAAAACTGGCTCTTCAAGCAAATACAAAAAAAAAAAAATACCTACCTTTATAAATAAACTCATCATTCCCTAGTTTAATTCTATGTGCATGCAATTTAATATTTATTTCATCCACTTAACTCGTGGACATTGTTGTGGGTTACGTGTTTAGTTTATTGTTGACATAGTATTGTAAGTTTAGTAACATGTAACTGTTTTTTGTCCCAATAAAATAAAATAAAAATAAATAAAAAATTCCAGCCCAAAACTACCAAACAAACAGGACGATTTCTTTCCGCTGGCCTATAACAAAGACAGCCACGCGTCAGGAATGTATACGTCACGTCCGGTTGTCAAACACCAGGCGAGAGAGATCCACAGATATGTCCAGGTGGGTCCTCCATTTTGGTTTTCCAAAGTGGACAGTCACATTGTTGTATTGTATTGTTATTAATTGTGTTTGTATTGCTATTTGTTAATGAACACTGGCGAAATACGTATTAAACTGGGTGGGCCATATTTTTAAAGAAAGATGATGTCCAGGTGAACACCGCCATAAACGTGACGCTACCCGATTATAGCGTCAAGCGTCAACTATCTATTTCACCACTCTTCGTGGCCGCAAATAGACCCTTTAATAAGAAGCCGTTATTATGACATTACAAACAGACACACACATTTTATTTATTTGTAATAATAATTTAGCACTTTTGACGTCACACTCCTGGATATGGGCCTCCCCTCATTACGAGAGGGATTCAGGCCATCCACCACGCTGGCCCAGTGCGGGTTGGCGGATATCACATGACTTTCGAAAATTGGTTCGATTTTGTAAAACATGCAGGTTTCCTCATATTGTTTTCCACCCCCGTAAGCAAGTTATAATCATAATATATAGAAATTATGATTCGCACATAGATTTAGAAAAACCCAGAGTCGCGAGCCGGGGTTTGAACCCAGGACCTGGTGCCCGCAAGACTCACGCAATTGTTGATACTATTATAATCATTTTTTATTTCAGATGGCAAAACAATTACAAGTCCTCGCAAGACTGGGTAATAATGATCAGATATTCGAAGACATGATATGGACAGCTGGTAAGGCCGCACTCTTATAATTATCTTTATTTTTAATCCAGCCATGAAAAAAGAGGGATGTTTAAAGTTTAACTGTCTGTGGCATCGTAGCGCCTAAGTGGATGAACCGATTTTAATGTAAAGTTTGAATAGGTATGCACAGTTCACTAAACTAGCCTTCTTATTTAAATACATACCTAAATCTGAGTGAGATTTGATTATTATTAACTAGCTGTGTCCCCCGACTTCGTCCGCGTAGTATTTAACGTAACAAAAATTTCGGGATTATCGGGATAAAAAGTATCCTATATGTTAATCCCGGTTATAAACTATCTGTGTTCCAAATTTCATCCAAATCCGTTCAGTAGTTTTTGCGTGAAGGAGTAACAAACATACATACATACATCCACACTCACAAACTTTCACATTTATAATATTAGTAGGACGGTGCACTATGTTCAATAATCGCTTGGGAGCGGAAATTTTGAGTTGGACTCAGAAAGTGATACTTCGCAACATTCTATACCCCGGAGTACTCATGCCGAGTGCCAATTCTGTATGGTTGCTGAGAGAAATAACTTCTAAGTTCACCATCTTGAAGTATTTAGAAAGTGAAAAAACTCGATTTTCTCGAATAATAATAATTTGGTTGTAAATTTCTTAGTTTAATATTATAAAGCATTGAAAAGACAATTTTTTGAGCTATGTCACATTTCCCAAATACAAGCGATACGTGAGTAAACTCAAAATTTCACTCAAACGGTTTCGATTTTTTTTCTCGACCATGCCTCATTTGTAGCACCCAGACATAATTTTATATAGTAGTTTGCTATGTATTTTATTGACATAAATAAAATCAGCATCAATCTCCGTGGAACATCGGAGATAATAATTACTAAAGATTCGACACACAAAACGCCTGTCATTTTGTTACAGGCAAAACACAATGTTTGCTATTAACATTTGATAGGCGTTTAGTCGCATGTGTTCTGAAAAGTATAAGTCTTCAAAAATATGTGTATCTTGAGACAAAACAAGTGGATTTTTTATAGAAAATTCAGAAATATCGTCTTCATCTTACATTTCGTCTTCAAAATGTTTCAACATAATTTCGTTTTCACTTCTTCAGGCAACGGGATCAGTTTTAAACTTCGTTGATGCCGCATTAGACGCACATTGGCTATTAACGGATCCGATTATTCCAAGGCTCAGTAGAGCAGATCTAGATTGACTTGGCCATCGCATGAAAACACAATGTATTGTTTAGTGCGATTGCCAAGTCAATCTATTTAATTTAAAACATAAAAGATTCTTAATATTGATATGTTCACAATACGATGCTTTTAGGTTAGCAAGTTACGTAATACTGAAGACAGAAGGTCCCAAGTAGGGACTTAATAAATAACCGACTTGGTATTACATGTATCTCACCTCTTTTTACGGTAGAGAACTGAGTTGCGAGACTTGGGTTTTTTTCTTAGTTGGGTTGGGTCTGTTTGGGTTTGATCTCATTTCTTTTTCTAGATATTGATATTCTTTCGTTCATCTCAATTTCGGGCAATTTAGTCTACTTAATACTTTTTTGCAGGATTTTGGTACAATTCATATCATAAGTAAGACATGTCCCATTCTTGCTGTTTAATTCCGTTGACCATTTTACAAGTTACCTTTGAACAAAATTATATCTAAGTAGTTGGTTCTTTGCTTTGATAAAACTTCTTTTATCAAAGGTACTATGTACTATAATACACTGATTTATTATCTGCAAATGTAAATTTTGTTATCCTATACATTTATATTGGATTACAAAGTTATTTATACAGTTGGTGTATCTAGAAAACTGGACCCAAATTACAATATATTTTAGTTTTTCCTTGATTTATACACTAAGCACTAATTATATTCCAAATTTGAAGCAGCTTCTATGTCTGTCTGTCGGCCCCCAGATATGCGACATAAATTGCCATTTTGTTATTACAAGCTTTTATTAACTTGCAATGTATGTTCGTCCAGGTGCAATCCTGGAACTGAATTTTAAGTCAGATATTTTGAACCAATTCAGCTTAAATTTGGTATACATGCTTATTTTGGACGACAATGCATGCTTAGCTATGTGACATGATTAGAATTCCAATATGGTGGATCATCTAAGATGGTGGACTAGTTATTTTTTCTGCACTTCCACAGTATGGGTTTCAAATGAAAGGGCTTGCTGAGGAAAAATCTAAAACTAATACAACGTGACATTAAATCCAAAAATCATAACTAAAGAATAAACAATTAATTACTGGTGAAAAAAACTTTAAAACCAAGATTGTATTTGATTGCCGTAAAATAATAAAATTAACTTCAAATTAAATCAAACCAATCAATTTAGTAAATGTATTACACAATTTATTAAATGATATAAAGCTTGTCGCGAGATTTGCATATTTTATAGAAAACATTTTCTTTCATTGAATTACTTATAATAAGTTTGTCAAGCAAGACTAGTTAGTACACAGGCAAATCTCGCGACAAACTTTTATAACATGTAATAAATAGTGTAATACATGTTCTAAATTGATTTATCTTAAAGTTTATTTTCTTCAGTTTAGGGCAAACAAATAAAATCTTGTCTTTAAAAAAATATTTTACCGTTAATTTATTGAATTGACTTAGAAGCCTAATGTTTTTACATCTCTGAGGAACCGTACCATTTGATATTTCATATAAATTTTAACTTGATAACTGTATCCGTCTCCGAGAAATGGGGTCTTGACAGACAGACAAACAGACGGACAATAAAATGATCCTATAACAGATTCGTTTATTTCCTTTTGAGGTGCGGAACCCTAAAAATTGTTAGGAAAGAGACAATACTAGATCTGCTCTACTGAGCCTTGGAATAATCGGATCCGTTAATAGCCAATGTGCGTCTAATGCGACATCAACGAAGTTTAAAACTGATCCCATTGCCTGAAGAAGTGAAAACGAAATTATGTTGAAACATTTTGAAGACGAAATGTAAGATGAAGACGATATTTCTGAATTTTCTACAAAAAATCCACTTATTTTGTCTCAAGATATACATATTTTTGAAGACTTATACTTTTAAGAACACATGCGACTAAACGCCTATCAAATGTTAATAGCAAACATTGTGTTTTGCCTGTAACAAAATGACAGGCGTTTTGTGTGTCGAATCTTTAGTAATTATTATTTCCGATGTTCCACGGAGATTGATGCTGATTTTATTTATGTCAATAAAATACATAGCAAACTACTATATATAATTATGTCTGGGTGCTACAAATGAGGCATGGTCGAGAAAAAAAATCGAAACCGTTTGAGTAAAATTTTGAGTTTACTCACGTATCGCTTGTATTTGGGAAATGCGACATAGCTCAAAAAATAGTCTTTTCAATGCTTTATAATATTAAACTAAGAAATTTACAACCAAATTATTATTATTCGAGAAAATATAGTTTTTTCACTTTCTAAATACTTCAAGATGGTGAACTTAGACGTTATTTCTCTCAGCAACCATACATAATTGGCACTCGGCATGAGTACTCCGGGGTATAGAATGTTGCGAAGTATCACTTTCTGAGTTCAACTCAAAATGTCCGCTCCCAAGCGATTATTGAACATAGTGCGGTGTCGCCTACTCACATTCTGTTGCTGTTCCTGAGAATGTACACCATCTTTTATTCATTGAAAAGAGTAACCATTGAGTTTCTCGCCGGCTCTTCTCAGTGGAAGCGGCATTCCGAGCCGGCGGTAGATTCTGACTATTCATAAATGCTTTGTTGGCTTAAATGAATAACAACAATTTTGAGTTTGATTTTAAAAATATTTAATTAATACACATAACTCTTTCTTTTTAATTTTTCAGGGATCCTCCAGGACCATAATATAATAACTGGAGCGATGAGACCTCATGTTACAAGTTACTATTACAATAAATTCTTATTAGGAAAGAGAGCAGCATTGGAAGTGTACAAGCAAGCTTTTAAGTATGTGCCAACACGCTTCAAGCGTCACGCATTACAATAACTAAACCCCTAATTCGATGTGGTCTCTATGAACCTGTGATAGCCGATTGGTTAAGCACTCGTCTTGCGGGCACCAGGTCTTGGGTTCAAACCCCAGCTCGCACCTCTGGGTTTTTCGAAATCTTTGAGCGAATCATTATTTCTATATGATTATCACTTGCTTACAGTGTATGTAAACATAGTGAGGAAACCTGTATATGTCTTAGCCACAGATATAGATTTACATAGATAACGCAAATGCATGTACTTCGCGTGTACGAAACCCCGACCAAGCGTCAAGGTTGGTCGCCGTTAACTTGCAGTCCACGCGACTACAGATATAAAAAATATGAGTATGAGCGAAATAATCACTTGAGAGCATCGTAGCGGGCGGAGGGGCATCGGTGTCTTTCCCGTCACTAATGACGTCTCAGGAGGTTTTAAAAATTCGGCACGCTTGGTTTCAATACAAATAGTGATACTTGCGGTATCTATGTAAATCTATATCTGTGGTCTTAGCAAATCTAACCAATACTTTCGAAAGATATGTGAAATCCGCCCACCTACACTGAGGTTCGTAATAATAAAATGATCTCTAGTCTGAGAGCGATCTTGAGTACGCTTTTGACGTGTCATTTTGTACCGGAATGACATAAGAATGACATTTCCAAGATTGCTCTCAGACTTGAGATCGATTTAATAATACAGGCCTGGGCCAGCGTGGTGGATTATGGCCTGACTCCCCCTCGTCGTGAGGGGAGGCCCGTGCCCAGGAGTGGGTTGTTAAACAAGGTCTATATTTTATTATCTACTTACCTACCCTTTATATGAAAACAGGAGGTCTGACTCACTGATTCATTAACACCCAGCCTAAAACCCTTGGACCAAGAAAGCAGATTTTTGACAAGTTTTTTTTTACAAGTGTTGTTTTAAAGACGTAGACGAGAAATAAGAAAAGATTTTTCGAAATTCAACCCTTAAGGGGGTGAAATAAGGGTTGAAGGTTTGTATGGAAGTCCGTCACTTTTGAGGCTAGAAGCATGAAACTTTGTTTTTAGGCTAACAATTATTAGGACAAAGAAACAGGTGTTTTAACGTGTTTACTAAAATTCCAAACAGCCCTGAAAATGTGAAACGGGATTTTCAAAGCTGTTGGGGGACAAACAGGGCTGGTAATCTAATCGTTAGATGTATTCGAAGGACCTGAAATAATTTGCTAAAACATGTATCGGGACAGTGGAAGAAATCTTTGCTCAATCTGCATAGGGTTAAGGAACTTGAGTACCACCAACCTTTATGCTCCCACACGAAGTTCTTTGCGAGGACCAGCTCAGCACGGCTGTTCTAGGTCTACGGAGGTGGTGGGATCCAGCTAGATCAACACGGTAGAAATTGGCACAGTTCACTGCGATAATGTCTCACAAGTACTGGGCTATGACTTAGGTTTAGGTTAGGTTAGAACAGTGACCAAAACCGAATGTGTCATTAGGTTATGTTAGTTCCCAGTTAGGGGGGCTATGGAGACAGGACTTAGACGAATTTTCGAGAGAATTTTTTTTTTCGTTTTGATCACTTTTCTAACCTAACCTAACCTAAACCTAACCTAACCCATAGAGCCCCTAAGGCTACACAATGACCCAAGTACTGCACGGCAGTCAAAATTATATTTATTTGGTCTATTCACGGAATAGTTTTTATATCACGACACGATTCTTCGGGTGCTTCGAGCCAACTGATCGCCGGCGTCAGTCAAAAAGTGGATGGCAAACAAATCCATCCACCCCATACTTTTAACTGAGCAAAGATTGAACAGAAGCTTTTATAACTTAAAATTAAGTAGATTGTTTGTTTTGTTGATTATATACGATCGTAAAAAGCAGATGTATGTTATCCCAAATTTAACGCGAGCGAAGCCGCTGGCAAAACCTAATTAGTAATATTATTCCAGTAAACTCCGCGGCTGCCATTCCTCAACCTTGTACCATATCTGTCGGTACAACATGTCGTCCTGCTGGCCTCTCGACGGCGAATGGTTTTATGTGAGTACTAACATCAAACTCAAAATCAAAACTCAAAAATTGTTTTTATTCACGTAAGCCAACAGAGCATTTATGAATAGTCAGAATCTACCACCGGTTCGGAATGCTGCTTCCACTGAGAAGATCCGGCAAGAAACTCAATGGTCACCAGAAAATAAAGATAATTATGTCCACAACTAGGCAAGACCCTCTTCTAACGACAAGGGGGATAAAATATACTACTATTAGGACCGTATTAATAAACCGATGACAATTCTGAGAGCGTTCTTGAGTACGCTTGTGACATGTCAATTTGTACTGGTATGACATAAGAATGACATTTCCAAGATCGCTCTCAGATTTGAGATCGATTTATTCATACGGGCGTTAGTGTGCGTACCTGACGTTGCCCCCCGCACCCCTCCGTCTCAGGAGTCGAGCCGGCGCTTGCAAACGTTCCCGCGCTGGTACCGCCAGTATTGCCAATTTAGCACTAGAAGTGACAACTTTTGAATGTCTTAGCGACAAAAAAAAGGAATGAGGACAAAAATTATTTAGCGACATCTGACGACTTTGGAGTACAAATCAATAGCACATTGTTAGACGAGGTGTGAAAGTGACTTATTTAGTCCGGAGACGGGGTTTGGCGCCCGAGCGTAGCGAGGGCGCTAATAGTTCGAGGGACAAAATAATCTTTCACCCGAGGTAAACACTGTGCTTTTCATTACGAATACAAGGAAGTATGAACAATACAACTCGAAAAAAAATAAAGATCGGATTGCCGCCTATTTAGTTTTTTTTTCGTTGGCCGGCCAACGAAAAAAAAACTCATTATTTATTATTTAGCCATTATTTTTCATTTTCATCTTTAAATATTTTGCCCAAATCTATGTTATTTTAAAGAAATAGTTGAAACTAAATTATAAAAAGTCATTTAAAAATATATATTTTTTAATTAATACTTAACTTTAAGTTATTTCAATTTTACATCGTGCTGTAATACAGTGACTGTAGAAAAAGTTTGAACATGGTTCCATAGAAATGTGAAAATGGAACTAATTTTTTTTTTTTATAATTTGACAGTTGTCAGTTGAAAGCGATTCTCCCGGGCCGGAAAAGTATTACTTTCGACCCGCTCCTCAGGCAACTTCGGACCTACTTTCAGAGTATGAGTAATGAAAAATAATTTGAAGGCTAGTAATAGATAGGTACTTACTACATTTTTATTAACTCAACATCAACGCGATTGCGCGCCAAATTCAAGCTTTTTTGAATTAAAGTTTACCGACTCCGAATGAAAGAAATGGTTAAGTCCCTAGTTACTTATTGCTAGATTTTTTCAGTACACCCAAGTAATTTAGAAATTGTTTTCTTTTATTTATTTTTATTTCACAGCTCGTTGCGTACAACCCGCTGGCGTGGCCAGTGACGACGCCGGTCAGGCTGCCAATCAGAAAAAGGGAATTTGTTGTTTATGATCCCGAAGGTAAAAAAATAATTATACATCCAGAGAGGTATTGACAGTCGACGGAAAGTTTCCGATGACGGAAACGACAGCTTCCATTCTTCTTCTAATTCATTTGAAAATAAAATAAATATGGAAATTGAACTCCATTTTGGTTTTCCGAAATGGACGGTCACATTTTTGTATTGTATTGTTATTAATTGTGTTTGTGATTGCTATTTGTTACTCGACATTGGCAGAATCATATTGGGCTTAATCCATTGGAAAGAGGTCATTAATATAAAAATACTAGTTTATGCCCGCGACTTCGTCCGCGTAGACTTAAGTAAAGTATTCTATGTGTCAATCCAGGTTATAAACTATCTGTGTTCCAAATTGCATCCAAATCCCTTCGGTTGTTTTTGCGTGAAGGAGTAACAAACATCCACACTCACAAACTTTCGCATTTATAATATTAGTAGGATATATAATATGGAAGCTGTCGTTTCTAATATCGGACAGACATTGGAAGGGGAAAGGAGTTAGACTTCTGACTCCCACTCATTGTATAAAACGCAGCAAATTTCCACCGTTCTTCTGTGAGAAGGAGTACCACCCTCCACCCCAGTTGAGCCAGCATGTATAAGAGCTGGTAGTATTTTTTTTCCGTCAGACTGACACACCACCTTTGTTCTCCCAAACTAAGCAACGCTTGTACTATGGGTACCGTACAACGGACTGGGGGCGATCCCGTTGACACCCAGACCAGGGTAAATTACGAAAAGCCCATTTCCGAAATTGGCCTGTAGGGGAATCGAACCTGCAACCACCATGTGCAGTGAGCCGAGCGGCCTACGCTGGAACCACTGCGCCACGCGATCGTCAATTGACTGCAACTTTCAAATGTTTGTTTGCAGGCTCCATAGTAGATGCTGTAGTTATGAAACTACCTGAGCCTGTGATCACTTTACCTGAGAGACATAGCACAGTCAGAAATGAACTGGTGTTCATAGCTGAGGATTTACCGCCTCTAGGATATCGGGCGTATTATGTTGAAGCCATATCTCGAAGGCATAAAAGATCTACAGTTAATGAAAGAGCAGACAGGAAGAAAACATCTACAGGTACTATTAAATAGGACTTTAGATTGAGCTGTTTGTGGGGCCTGGTCCGCCTATTAAACTCTTGACAACATTGTTCTTAAACTTTCAATTTAGACTAGTGGTCTAAATTCGACCATAACTCATTAAACCCAAAAACCTTCTTAAATGATACTGGCACGCAGAATGCACTATAGAAGTCCCGCCCACCGAAATAGAGAAAAAAAACTGTCACCGTTTGTCAGTCAGACAGTCATTCAGTTACCGAGTGGAGGTTACAAATATATGTGTGTGTCAATTCATGGTAGTGTGTGTAATGTTTTATTTATTGATTTAATGTATTTTTTAAGCATAATTTTAAAAAAATATTAGCTTTCTGCTCTCCTTTTCTATATAAACTATAAGTGTGGGAAATATCATACTCCTCTGTCCGCGCAATTTTCGTTAAAAGTGGTACAAAGTTATTGGATCACGTATTAATATAGGTAATGATTAGTTTATTAGGAGTAGTATGTACAACTCACAAAGTTCTAGTTCTTTCTTATTTAAACCCCTAAATCTGAGTGAGAATTAGGCTGGTATTAATGAATTGATCTCAAATCTGAGAGCAATCTTGGAAATGTCATCCTAACGTCATCCCAGTACAAAATTATATGTCAAAAGCGTACTCAAGATCGCTCTCAGATTTGAGATAGATTTATTAAAACAGGCCATAGAGTACTATAAATAATCACTATGTATTTATATTTGTTTTTCTTAATTATTTTTTTTGTTATTCCAAAATTACAGAGCCCCCAAACAGGAACGAACGGTCGCTGATAATGAAATTGAACAAAAACAAAAAGAAGAAATACATAGCTAGACAGACGAACGTGAAAATTGATGAGAAAAAACTTCTGAATGGCAACATTGACCTCATCGAGCCAGAGTACGAATATTTCGATGACAATAGTACAGTCACAGCCAAAACTGTGATTGTATTCGGCGACGTATCGAGGCGTACGAATGTCGAAGAGGACAATTATATACTAACTCCGCGAGCCAAAGTTGTTACCACTACTGAAAGCAGTTTCAATTTATCAGTGAAAGGTGTGGTCGATACCACTGAGGTCATTCAAAATGTTACAATGTAAGTATTGCAATATATCAAGGTGTGCAATTATTGTTGTCAAGGCCGCCGATAGATGTCGCTAACATCGAATTAGCACGCGGTGTTAAGGTGGTCTAGGCATTTCATATAGCGATTGAGCTTTTTGTTTTATGTGTGGAGCAAAACATACCTTTAACCCGAAACCAGAATACTAGGCCCACATTAATTAATCGTTCTTAAGTCTCAGAACGATCTTGAGTACGCTTTTGACATGTCATTTTGTACTGGTGTGACATAAGAATGACATTTCCAATATTCCTCTCAGACTCAATATCGATTTATTAATTCGGAACTTTGTTTTTTATTGTGAGTGAAGCCCAGAAGTAGGACACTTTAGGACCTACACCGGTCATGTTCACAAGGTTGAATGCTTAGAAATGACATCCAGGCTATTTTGCCACCATGGCGGCGCGGCGCCACGGTACAGTGGGTGATCATAGACACTAAAGTCTGTAGAAATCTGAGGAGGGTTTTTTTTGTTTAACAAAGGCGACAAACAAGGTCACGGTTTGCCTAATATTAAGCAGTTACTGTAGCCTATAGATGCTTGTTATACTAATTGCATTGTTCGCACGTCGCTGTCTCGAAGGGGAGTGGCACAGGGGAAGGGGAAGGGAGGGGCATTGGCTTCCGGCTCTCTCACTCATCGTGCAAAACGCAGCTATAAATAATAATAATAATAAATATCGCTAGACGAACACACCAACTGTATGGTCCCAAACTAAGCAACGCTTGTACCATGGGTACCGTACAATGGACTGGGGGCGATCCCAGTGACACCCAGACCTGGGCAAATTACGGAAAGGCCATTTCCGAAATTTGCCCCGGCGGGAATTGAACCCTAGCCGAGCGGCCTACGCTCGGACCACTGCGCCAAGCGGTCGTCAAATTAGGTACATGACCCCGATCTTCTGTTGCTGTTACTGGGAATGTACACCAACTTTTATTCATTGAAAAGAGTAACCATTGAGTTTCTCGCCGACTCTTCTCAGCGGAAGCGGCATTCCGAGCCGGTACCTGAGTACCACCAACCTTTATGCTCGCACACGAAGTTCCTTGCGAGGACCAGCTCAGCACGGCTGTTCTAGATCTACGGAGGTGGTGGGATCCAGCTAGATCAACACAGCAGAAATTGGCACAGTTCACTGCGATAATGTCTCACAAGTACTGGGCTATGACTTAGGTTTAGGTTAGGTTAGAACAGTGACCAAAACGCGCGAGCCGAGCGAGCGAAGCGAGCGTGCCGGTACGGGTACGAGCGGTAGATTCTTACTATTCATAAATGCTTTGTTGGTTTGTTCTGTGAGAGCGTGGTACTACCCCCTTCGAGCCAGCCCTTATATGAGCTGGAGCTAAGACTACAGCTTCACTATTACCACCCTCAAAATGTGTGAAAAGTGTATGTGTGTCGTTTTTTTTTTGTTGAAGGCCTCTTTCTGTCATTTTTTGTATTTACAGTGACACTGACAGTAGTGAAGTGACAGAGAACGTCATTCGGTTGACTCAAGCGGCAACCAGGTGAGCTGTGATTATTTTTTTATTTTCTAGTGCCATTGATGGCCTCCATTTTGATTTTCCAAAGTGGTCACATTTTTGCATTGTATTGTTAGTAAATGTGTTTGTATTGCTATTTGTCACTTGACACTGGCGAAATGCCTATTTTACTGGGTGGGCCATATTTTTTAAGAAAGAAAGAATAAGAAGTGTCTTTGGTGTTGCCTGCTCACATTGCGTTACTGTTTGCCTGAATGTACCAAATATTAAATCTTGTCCCCGACCGGTATTTTTTTATGATTCTAGAATAAGACAATTTATAAATAGAATTTTTAAAATTAATTTCCTACTGTAATATTATTATTAATATGGTAGGCCTTTATTTGGATTATTATTATGCCATTAAAGAGTATTGACAATTCAGTTTGTTGCCGGCTCTTCTCAGTAAAAGCGGCATTCCAAGCCCGTGGTAGATTCTAACTACAGGTTGAAACAGATAGGGCATAGTTTTTTTTTTCAAAACTTAACTTTGTAATTCTTAAACTATCAGCTTTGGAGGAAACTTGAAAAACAAAAGGTGTTATAGGAATACAGCTGTTGACAGATTTCACAAGTCTACAAATCCTTTAGTACTTCAAATGTCCCACAAAGCTGATAGTAGATTTACAAAGTTAAGTTGCAAAAAATATAGTATCTATACCCTTTTGTTTCACCTAGTATACATAAATGAAAAATATTTTGAATTTATATGTTACTTAGTTTAAATTTACCGTCATTTTCAACAATCCAGATCAACAATATCACCAGAGGAACCCACCACATTGGCAACCACGACATCGGAACCAGCTGTGAACGAGGAATACGAAGATGCCTATGAAACCGATGTAGAAACCACCACACATATTGATTACAAAGCATATTCTAGGAAGATGGCTGAGAACACATACTTCAGTGAGATGTCTGAGGATCTATTTATAAAGAATAAGGTACTATACGAAATCCAAAACAAAGCGTACCATTGCAAGACCTCGAGACACTGATCACTTTCTGCGTGGATCGGACCGCAAACAACAACTAAATATGAGGTTATTAACCCAGTTATTAACAGTTATTGACATCAGGGCCCTAACCACGCTAGCTACTCAAATCGTAATAGAAAAGCAAAGGCTCGCGATTACGTTTCAAACGCTCCGCTTTTGACGTTTTGCTGACACGAGCTTCATGATTTCTACTGGCATTGATATGGTATGGTATCAGCAAAACGTCAAAAGCGGAGCGTTTGAAACGTAATCGCGACCGTTTGCTTTTCTATTAGGATTTGAGTAGCTAGCGTGGTTAGGGCCCAGGACGTCTAACACCTCAGTCCCCCCGTGACCATGGTTGCTGTAAAGCAGCCGAAACGTCGGGATCATAAAAAGTAAACAACCGCGATAGTATCCGTAAAATAGTTTTATTTCAATGTACCTACTATAAGACGTTATTTTTTAGTTGCCAAAGTCGGTATACAAACTTTAGCGGAAAAGGGAAGATCTTCCAGCCAGGCGGGTGTTATGCCTGGCCGGGCGGCCGCTATGCCCCGCTGGTTATTCTCGGGGTCTTGTATATATAGTCACGATGCTTGCAAGTCTTAATATCGTGATTCAGTTGTTCTATGAAGAATCCGTACATTGTATTGAGGCGCTGCATTAAGCGCCATCTGTCCGTTTCCGTCGGCGACGTGAATGTGAGGTCGCCACAAAACTTACTACGCGCCTGATGTTAAACAGTTACTGGAGCGTATAGAAGCTTGCGATACCAAAGGGATTGTTCGCACCTTGCGTAACCTAAAGGGGAGTGGGAAGGGAAGGGAGGCTTCCGTCTCTCTCACTCATCGTAGACAATGAAGCTATAATCTTATTAGCTCCTCTATGTTCTGTTTGTGCTAGGAGTGTGCTTACGTCACCTGTTCAATGACCAGAGAGGGTATCGAACTTGGATTCTCTGGGTTACAATGACGGCTCCTCTAACCACTTAACTTAAATAATAAAGTCGTCAATAGCCTAGTGGTTAGAGCTACTAATAATAGTAGCTGAGAGGTTCCGGGTTCGATCCTCATCCTCATTCTAGCTGGACAGCCTAACGGGAATACTAGTTATGAGATAAACTCAAATTGCTAGTAATCTTTTTTTAAAAAAAAAAAATGCATTTAAACGTCCCACTCCTGGGTAAGGGCCTCCCGTCAATACGAAGGGGATTCAGTGGGGGTTGGCGGATTCCACATGTCTTTTGAAAATTGGTTAGATTTTCTAAGACATGCAGGTTTCCACACAATGTTTTCCTTCACCGTAAGCTTATGATAATCATATTTGAATTATGCATAGATATAGAAAAAGCAGCGGTGCGAGCCTAGATCTGAACCCAGGACCTAGTAACCCACTGGACTCACGGAATAATGAAACATTTCTTTCAGTACATCCAAGTGAACTTAAACTCTAACAGGGAGATATCCAAAATGGTCCTAGTGAACGGAGTAAACATATCATTGCAAATACAATTTTTCTACTATGTGTCAGATGACCCTGAAAAACTCCAGAACGGGAAACGTACACCTGGAGCGTACATTTTCAGACCCATGGACCCTCAACCGGTATACATAAATACAAATATGAATACACACATATATAAAACGAGTTTAGTAGAAGAGATACATGTAAATTATTCGGATTACGCTTCGTTAGCGATGAGGATATACAAGGATGTTCCCACTGTTGAAGTGGATTGGGTTGTCGGCCCAATACCGGAGGAAGACGGGCTTGGCAAAGATGTATTGATAAGATACACCACAGATTTGGATAATAAAGGTGTTTTTTATACGGATAGCAACGGGAGACAGATGATTAAGAGGATAAGGGATGCAAGAGCGACGTACACGCCTGTCAATGATGACAGAATACCTGGTGAGTTAGGGTCTCAGACCATTAAGATGTAAAACTGCTTACGGCTACTATTGTAGGAGAATGCAATTGGCTAAGTTGGCATCGGGGAAAACGGCGACTTTTGATTGGGCGTTCAAGGTTTAGCCAATGGACCAATAGTCTGTCTGTTTATTCCGGCTAATTAACGAAACAGTTGGACTCATTTTGACGAACCTCTCACTAGCCAATAGCTGATGTTATAAGGAGTAACTTAGGCTACTATTATTTTATCAAAATACCATGTGGGGGGAGACAAGGGTGACAGCTAGTCTTAAATAAGAGGCCTTATTATCCTCACCACAGCCGTAGACATAGTCTTGGGCCATTCACTCAACCTAGCTGTCAATTCTACCATGTCTATTAATAAAACAAATTGTCATTTCAGGCAACATGTATCCAGTAACATCGAAAATCAGCATAGAGGATACAGAGAAGAACGTTAGACTGTCGATATTCAATGATCGTTCGCAAGGAGGAACATCTCTACACGACGGAGAAATAGACCTTATGTTGCACAGACGTATTTTCACAGACGACAGTGGGATCCAGACGTATATCAACGAAACATTTGCCGGACAGGGCCTAATCGTCCGCGGCAAACATTACTTATACTTGACCAAAGCAAATTACAGGCCCAACAAGGTTTTCGAGAAGAAATTCGCCAAACAAATTGAGTTGGAACCGTTCGTATTCACGTCGACACATCATTTGAAAATGAAAAACGATTTCCGAGCCTGGTTCGGGCATAACAACGAGTACACTGGTGTCAATAAGAAACTCCCGATCGGTGTGCATGTACTGACATTAGAGAAATGGTCCGACAAAATACTGTTGAGATTGGAGAATTATTTAGAGAAGTCAGATGTTGTGAGAAATGGTGTGAAAAGAGTGTTTATCCGTGATCTGTTTAGCGG
The DNA here is from genome assembly GCA_918843915.1 of Notodonta ziczac. Classification (NCBI taxonomy): domain Eukaryota; kingdom Metazoa; phylum Arthropoda; class Insecta; order Lepidoptera; family Notodontidae; genus Notodonta; species Notodonta ziczac. The sequence goes on from OU974064.1 coordinate 4,205,455, forward strand.
TTTCAATATAACTGGAGTGAGAGAGACTTATTTAGCAGCGAATGTGTGGCTGGACGAAATGAAACCTGTAAAATGGAGTACAGAACCATTTTATAAGAGTTTCAATGAAGCTTACGGTAATAAAAGTGTTGGAGTAGATATTAACGTCGAGAATAACGATAATGATGAAAAGTTAAATCTAGATGATGGGATTATATTAAGGCCACAGCAGATTAGAACCTTTGTTGCTAGCTATGTAAATAAATGAAAGCAATCATATTTGACAGGATAACTTTGATGTATCGATAGGTGAACTCGAAAGCTAGTCATAATATCGATAATGAATACTACTAATAATATCGATAACTATCGAAAATTATAATCGATGAAGAGCAATAGTATCGATAGGAATCTATACTATTGCTCTTAACTATTGATTACTGATACTATCGATAGCCCCATCGATATTTTGACTAGCTTTCGAGGCCAAGATAGTACTGGCTACCTATCGATGTACAATCGATACTTAGCCAACACTAGTAACTGGCAATTCGACGAATACCCTCCAGAGTGATAGATCAGCCAGAATGGAACCAATCTGACCCCTTGTATGTTTCGAGAAATATTGTAATTTTCAAGATATTATCAAATTGGTGAATTTAACTGTGATTTGTGAAAATTATCAAGTTAGTCATTACTTTTAACTACAGAGCATTAATCAATCATAATTAGTGTATTACAAACAAAATGTTAAACACGTGATCAACGCGGGTCTTCCGATATTTTCAAGATAAATTGTGTTGGTAGATGTAGTTAAGAGTATTTACGTTGTTACTGTGACGGTGTATTCCTTATTGTTAAAATAAGAATAAAATATTATTGTATTTACCTCTTTCAAATTCATTTCCATATTAGAGGTCCGGAGCTCGCTAGTTTAAGCGAAATGTCAATATACAATTTATTTATTTATTTGGTGGCACTGCCCCCCTAGCCAAGTGGCTTCGTCTACAAGCGTTTCTACAAAACGCTACGCTTAAATGTATGGAAATGACATTACAAGTCGATAAGTAGATCACGTGACTTATGTCATTTCCATACATGAAGCGTAGCGTTTTGTAGAAACGCTTGCAGACGAAGCCACTTGGCTAGAGGGGCAGGTCCCGCCACTCACTCCCACCACTGTTACTCCTGTAAACCAGGATCGACAATGGTAACCGATAATGGCGTCGAGGTAAATATACAATTACTTACACTTTTAGCTAGTATAAAAAATCGATCTCAAGTGTGAGATAGCTTTTAGTTACGCTTTTGACATTAATAATAACAAGGCCAATATCTCTCAGACTTGAGATCGATTTATTTGTAACGGCCTGAGTAAACCTCTTCTTCGTTGGAGCTGGAAGGTCCAGAATGCAACGACAGAAAATTATTCAATCGGAGTTCCACAAGGCATTCATTTAGGTCCCACTATTTACTAAACATTAAAACAACGGCAATTAAAAATAGAACTCGTTTATTTGGCTTTAATTAAATATAATTAATCACATACACATGATTGCTACATGATTGTATACTTCAATAGTGTCAATAAATCTATAAAAATAATTCATATTAATACAAGGTGTAAGGGGCGTATCGAAAATCGTAACGAAAACTGATACCATGGATTCAACTCATGATTCGGGACCCCACAGAGTTGGAATTTCTCGTCGAAAATCTATCTCAACGGATTTTGCATAAAAAAATCAATTATTACTATTTTAGACATAAACTGCAACGTAAATTAAGGTTCAATACGCTCGAACGCGCATTTTATCCTAAAATTTACGGAAAATTCCAACTCTGGAGGTCTAGAATCATGAGTTCAATCCATGGTATTAGTTTTCGTTACGATGCCCCTTACACTCTGTATACATTTTATAAACATCCCACAGTTTTTAATATAGTCAAACCTCATGTTTGCACACATTCACAACTACTAGCGTTGTCTCTGTTTTATGCAGTCACAAAGAAGAGACAACTGCTGGGTGATATTTTGGAATATGAACAGAATAAGGGTTTATGCAAACGAGCGTCATCCGGATGCAAGACGACTATAAAATTGCACGACGTGACTTGCCCACCAACTGCGCGGTATATCTGCAGTTTTGTTACGGCTCATCTGAATATACCCTAATTGGAATCATGTAGCAAAATATCAAAATATAATAGAAATATTAAAATCTTTTTACTTGATAATCTATAATAAATGTTCTGATCTGTTGCGCCTTCAATTTCACTTTACTGAAATCGTTGGTAACATCATATGTAGATACATCTCCCAAATCATTTTCAGTCTTCCAAATTAGTTTTTCGTGATCATTCAACCATTGATTAGCAGAGAGAACTGTTTCTTTAACATTATTAATCTTAATATGTTTAAATATCTTCTTCAAATCAATTTCCAAATCAGAATCATCACTACTCTCCAAATAATTCTCGACTCTTAACAACAATTTTGTTCCCCAAGGTTCCAGCGTTAGCAAATGCAAACCTTTAGGCATATCGTCATTAAGCCAAGAATATTCATTGACTAAAGATTTCCAGTCATTTAAATTTAAATTATCAGCACTAGAGAACATTAAATTGGGTGATAACAGTGTTTCTAATACATACTTTCTTGTATCTTTATCGTTTGAATTGCTTATAAGCATACCTTGTTTACCTCTGACTACCAAACCTTTACCAAACGCAGTCTCGTTCAGCGGTTCACCTACACCGAACCCGTCATCGTATAACAAACGCCTATGTAGCATCAACTCTATTTCACCTTCCACTAGAGATGTACCACCTTCCGACCTATCAGTAATGATCACAACCCTAGTTTTAGTCTCATCATTTTTAATGAAAATCTCGTTTGTAACAGGGTAATAATTACCCGCAATCGGCTCAGCTAAAGTCACATTCCATTGCGGACGGTAATCAAGTTTCCTCTTCAAAACCTGTCTGCCATTTGAATCGGTGAAGAACTCGCCATGATTGAGTACATCAGTTTCGTATTTAATAACATATTCTTTGCCTATATTATCGTCAACATTGATAGGTCCCACTACCCAGTCCGTGTACGCTATGTTTATGTCGTTGTAAACACGCAACGCATAATACGCATTAGATTCTAAAACAATTTGGATTTCATCGAAAACCTCACCGGTGATTGTTTTTCTTGTAATCTCCGCCAGTTTCTTGGGATGGACTTCGTTCGGTCTAAATATGTAGGCTCCGGATGCTCTGTCACTAGGCTTCTCGTTCTTGCCGGCGCTGCCCGTGTAATAATACATACTCACATTATATTTTACATCGATCCCGTCGCTTATTGTCGCTTTGATTTCATTGGTCGCCGTATTGACTGTGTAACGCTGAAAAAGATTTGGCTTTGTTAATTTTTACAAAGATTTCTACTATGTTTTTTTAAGCAGACGGAAAACATCTATATTTTCAAAATTGGTGTCCTGTCTGTATGTATGTCTGTCTGTTTGTTTGTTCCGGCTAATGAGCGAAACGGCCCGATTTTGACGGGACTTCTACACTTTTTGGTCAACCGTGAATTGTCCAAAAAAATTAGTCATTTTGAATTAGTCATTCCGTATCATGTAGGAATTATTTAATTGTATCGCATAAAAAGAAACGGAGCAGCAGAAGAGAGTCAAGTTTAATAAATGTTTTCTCAAACAATTTAAGTCTAATTACCTACTGTAATAAAACTAACACAATAAATGCTCTTGCTGTATGTTTTTACATAAAAATACCTAATAGTTCCTAATAGTGATGAAACATTTCACGGATAGCGTGTGAAACATCATATTATATAGGTGTTCACAAGTATCTGTTGCTACCGACAAAGACAAGAACTTTTAGAAATAATTTCAATGAGATCGCAACACGTTCGACACTGTCACGGTTTTCATGATAAATCATCGACCCTTTACTCCATAGCTTTGTGTTATAATGAAAATTCACTTTGAATAAAATCATTGCCTATGAAAAATCACAGGTTCAATATCAGTGAAAGACAAACATAATTTCACGTTGCAAGTAGCAATTAAGACAGTTTCTTCTTATTTTCTATGGTTTCGGATTTCTCTGTACTGCTCCAGTTAAAAAAAAAACTGTATAACAAAATAAACTTACCGAGTCACCTCGATGGATTACCTGCTCATCATCAAACCTCTCAACAACCATTGGATCATCTGACAGCATCCTCATCTCATCATCATTCAAGTCCGGATAGCTCAACTTACTCCTGCCACCTCGTTCTCTATTATCATCCCTTAGATACTCCTCGACATCACCAAACTGATTATCTTTTACCCCTTTCAACACATCGACATTAAACTTCTTAAATTCTGCATTTTTCAATATTACAGGCTCAATGGGCACTTTATAATCCTCTTTATCAGGTATATCTTCAATATTTTTGATATCAATATCAGTTTTAATTTTAATATCTTTCCAATATTCGTTAATGTTATTGTAATAATCATGTTTTCTCTTGATATTCGCGGCTCGTTTTGTTCTGGTGCGTTTTTGTATGTAAAAAGATTTGTATGACAGTGGTTTGAGATCAGTTATGAATGTAATTTCCTGCGTGGCTTTGGACACTCTGCTTGGAATATTAATAATTGTTTCTGGCAGTGAATACATTTGGTATTTTATCGTATTACCTACGAAGGAATAACACGTATTATTTACAAGTTCAACAGGTTGGCAACGTGCTCGTACATCACCATCATCATCATCATCATCATCATCATCATCATCAGCCTATGCTTGTCCACTGCTGGACATAGGCCTCCTCTAATGAGCGCCATAACGCCTCTAACGTGCTCGTACGTTGCACGTTAAATGCATTTGGTATTGCAAACTTCTAAAGGCCACAGAAACTGCTTAATATCAGCCTCGTACGTTTGATTGTCGACTTTGTTACACGTTAAAAATAAAACTGGCCAAGTGCGTGTCGTGCCACGCACAATGTAGGGTTCCGTAGCCATTTCAATAGCGAAGTGATATTTTTGGCTCACTTGTTTTTATTTTAAATAGATATTGGCCTTGTCGACCGCTCGGCTCACTGCACGTGGTGGTTGCAGGTTCGAATCCTTTCAGGGTAAATTACCAAAAAGGCTATTTCGTAATTTTACCCGGTCTAGGTGTCACTGGGATCGCCCTCAGTCCATTGTACGGTACCCATACTAAGTACAAGCGTCACTTAGTTTGGGACCATACAGTTGGCGTGTCAGTCTGGCGATATTCATTTATTAGTAGCTGACCCGACAGACGATGTCCTGTCTTAACTTTGAATATTGAATGCGAATTGTTTCGCTCCACTTTTTTATTTTTTCTTTCATAGGAACCTTCTTCTGACAATAATAAACACCACAATAAAATAATTAACGAAATCGTTCCATCCGTTTAGGCGTGATGCGATGACCAAGGAAATGGAGATTTATTTTGATATTATATTTGTAGATTAATTTAAGCCTACCGTCAGGGCCGTACACTTCATATGCTCCATCAATGACTGGAACAGCTACAGGAGTCTTCACTTTCCACGACAAAGGATTATATACTGTCACCTAGAAATAAACATATAATATAATAATGATAACAATTTAGCTCCTTTTGACGTCCCACTCCTGGGCACGGGCCTCCCCTCAATACGATCTTCTAAGATGCTTAGATCTTCTAAGACCCACAGGTCTCCTCACGATGTTTTCCTTCACCGTAAGCGAGTGATAATCGTACAGAAATTATGATTCGCACATAGATTTCGAAAATCCCAGAGGTGCGAGCAGGGATTTGAACCCAGGACCTGGTGCCCGCAAGACCCGTGCTTAACAGGCTGGCTCGACAAGGGAAGTACCGCCTTCACACGAAACGATCTCCGTATACTAGCTATTATAATATCCACGTTTCATACGATGAGTGAAAGAGGTGGAAGCCTAAACTAAAAGTACATCGGCGGCTTCACATCGATAGACCGCTCCATGCGTTAGAGAGACCCTTGTGTGTGCTGAATTTTACACTTTAATGCGTCGTAGCAAGGGCCACTATTGAATTGTCTTTTCAGATAGCGTTATTTGTTCGTAGAAACATTATTATTATCCTTGGTATAGCACTAAATGATTACTTACCACGAATTTTTCGCTATTCTCTGAAACGTCACAGCTCGATTCGTTCAATCGACATCTATTTACTCCAAGTATCGGCGGCTTGGAATTACTACGCTGTGACATTTTACTGAAAAAAAGTTAGTTTTCAAGGTCACTTAAGGTCAATAAGTGAAGGTCACCCAATGTCAAGGCTATGGTTAAGGTCAAGATTACTTGAGGTCACAATTCCAAATGATACATACAGATCAAGATCACCTCTATTCAAGGTCACTCGAGGAGACTACACTTTATTCATTATACACCGAAGGTCACCCAAGGTTACTTCACTCCAAGGTTTTTTATAAACATTATTACTTACTTGATAGCTTGTCTGGCTATGAACATAGCGTCGTTTATAGCTTGGCTCAGTATTCTTTCATAGTCGTGCGTCACGTGCTCCTTCTCCGTTCCAGTTATTGCGTCGTGATGCTGCATTATACCTACAGGGTTGACAAGTCAATAAAGTGAGAGGTCACCACTACCACTGCTCCCCCCTGTGATGACCCTAACTATTTTATACACCAACTTAATAGGACTGTATTAAATATATTGCATCCATCTCCTTCTCATAATTCATATGTATGAGGAAGTCATCAATATTTTTATTTTGTATCAGTTTCCATCTTTCGAAATATATGTTACGTCCACCAGTGTAGTGGTTAATGGCCCGAATCCCCCTCTTCAGTTGCGGATTTCCCTCCAAGCCGACTAGGCCCAGGCCTAGGGCGGATTATCGTGGTAAAAATCGATTATATTTATCTATTGTTTTGTTTTCACGATCTGAACCCAGTTTAATAAAAGTTGGAAAGAAAGAAAAATCATATTGTACGTCTTAGAAAATTATCAACTGAGAAGGGGCCAGCTCATAATACTACTAAGACGGCTAGTCTGCTTCTGCCCTCGTGGAAAAATGACCAGCTCGCCCCTAACACAATAGGACCAAAATACTATCAGCGAAATGTGGATGCACAGTACTGCAAATCTGTCAACCCCTGCGGGGAATACAGACACGGAAGGTGAACTATATTTACCCATAGCGCTCTTGAGTTCATTCAACACAAACTCGTTGTGTTCATCCAGATCTGCGAGTACTTGTAATTGTTTTACCATCTGAAAAGAAAATCATCATCTCAGCAAGTTGGAGGATAAGTCATCTAACTTGTTTGATATTCCTTAAGGGCCATCAGAAGCTAGAAATGACAACAGGGGCCTACCTCTGCTAACCGCTGGCATCTTGATCGACTCGCAATACGACAAAACAGTCAAACAGCGTCAGTTTTGTCAGTTTTTCTATAGAAAATCTGTCAAAATTGACATATTCAGATACACGATATGTCATTTTTGACGAATCTACTAGCCACTCGCATTTTTTTTTTCATTCTTCCAGTGTCTCTTGATGAGTATGATACAGTATGTGTGATAGAGTGGCTAGTATAAAGACTACCTACTTAATAATGTTAACCTTAAAAAAATTGGTGTGACCTTTTGAATACTGTTTATATCTACCCAAATGTGGAGTGACCTTTTAAGTAAAAATGGAAACAATACCTGTAATACATTATTGCCTTCTCTTTCAAAGTACTTAGTGGTAGCTCTTGAGGTGAAGTACCCAGTCCAATAGGCAGTCGAATCGCTAGCGTAAGGGAAGAAATCATCCCGTTTCGTAGGGAGAGTTGGACTGAAAATATAGAGGTACCCTTACTACAGTAGGCGTAATGATACATGACACGGTTGTACAGCCAACCTGTAGCCAACTCGTTACAGCTCCCATACAGGCTGCCTCGGCTCGCTATCGGAGTAGTACCATCCTCTCACAAAATATCAGCTTAAAGCTATTATAGCTACGCTTCGTATGACGAGTGAGAGAGTCGACAGCTCCAACGAATTTGGCCATCCACGCCCACTTGAAAAGTTCCCCCTGTATATTAGGTGAAACAAAAAGTAAAGTTTATACAATTTTTTTGCAACTCTATTCTATTTTTGTAAATCTAAAACTATCGGCTTCGTGGGATAGCTGAAGTACTAAAGGTTTTGTAGACTTGTGAAATATATCAACAGCTGTATTCCTATAACACCTTTTGTTTTTCAAGTTTCCTCCATAGCTGATAGTTTTAGAAATACAAAGTTAAGTTTTGAAAAAAAACGTATTTATACCCTTTCTGTTTCAACCTGTATTTATCACCAGAAAAGGTTACGAGGGTAAGGTTAACACACTTTGAAACCACTACTTACTTCGCGTCTTTCACTGCTTTCAAATAACATGTTGGTGTTGAATAGAATAATGTAATATTAATGCCCTCTTTAGCCGATTTCAAGTTTGAATATCTGCAATAATAACACAAAAATATATCAATAAAACAATATATTTTTATATACAATCCTTTATTCTCATTACTAATATCAAAGGGAAGAGTAAAGATGGAACTAGATAGGGAGACTCAAGCAGCATCATCTACAAGTTGAACAGTAAAATCGAATCGAACCCACAGCTACAAGGAGCAGCAAGTCAAAAATAGGGAAATAAATAGATTTCATTTGAGGTCAAAAGGTGAAAGGTCTATTCTGATCTTGTGGGCTTAGTGCCTGTGCACACCACGTTTTTTAAACGCGTTTTAATGGCGCGCTTTTATCCTACAGAGCAGTTTGTTGTCGTTTGTATCGATACGCACGCGCGTTTTAAAAACGTGAAACGCGTTATTAAATTTATACAGATGTGCAAAGGTCTATTGTGGTGCAAAGGTACATTAAAGGTATATCTAGGCTGCGTCTGTATCGCGTGCGTATCGCGTCTGTATCACTACAAACGCGCGTCGACGGCGCGTTTTAAAAAACGTGGTGTGCACAGGCCCTTAAGGTCAGCGCGCGATACTCACTTAATAAGCTTGTCAAGGTTAGTGTACCACATAGTCGCGTCCTGGTAAGTGAAGTCACCTCCCATAGTGACTATTACATTTTCAGTCCTATAATACTGAGACTGGTTTTTAACGTAATCTAGAAATTCTGATATCTATAACAAGGACAATTTGTGTTAAGGCACTGAGGAGCTACACTTATCCAGTCTGGTAAACATTGTTAAAGCAGAAACAATTAATGTTCAGACGCTTATAAATAAGTCGACTTTAAAGAAATAACGCAAATTGAGTTTATTTATTGGAACTAATACCGCCACACACTCACACCACTAATTTGAATGATTTGAGTATACAAAATCCAAAATCCTCATATGATACAAAAACCTTGACAAACACACAATTGTGAGCAAAAAATACCTACATAAGGAATAAAAATAATAATATTATATTACTTGAAAAATCAAAAGATGCATGCGTGAACAGATTGTTTTACTAATCTTAAGTATCAAACGCTCAACTTAAGTCATGCATGCATGCGAGAATATATACGTGCAAGTGTATGCATGCGTGAAAACATGTGCTTCGACTTACTCCATCAGTTTATCGAGATTTTTGAACCACATCGCCGCATCTTGATAATTGAAGTCTTCCCCCATTGTTATTAGTATGTTATTGGTTCTATACGCCTTAGACATATTAGTACATATATCTAAGAATGTTGCCACCTTAAAAAAGATAACTTGTCTATATTATTTAAAGAGGTAGACACAAATAACCTCTAGGTCCTAGTAATAACAACTATACTTGAATCAGCGAATGAAACGAGCCCTGCATGAATTTTCGCACGCATGCATGCATATGCTAAGGCTACTGCATATGCGTGCACTTACTGTATCAATTTGTCAAGGTTTTTGAACCACATGCCAGCGTCTTGGTATTGGAAGTCATCGCCCATGGTTATTAAAATATTATTGGATCTATAATGTCTCGACATTTGCCTGCATAGCTCCATAAAGTCTGTGACCTTTTGAAACAAACTACGTTAATAATAATTTTGACACCTTTGAGGGCAAAACGAGACCGCGAGCATTAAATATTAATGTAACATTACGTTATCGCCAACGTTGTCTATCACATTCACATCATACTATTCGTTAATGGGATAGAAAGTGACAACAGGCTTTCTTGTTGTTGTTATGCTTATTTAAAATCACTCATCACAAAATGCCCAAAACTGTAACGCCCAAAATATATAACATTTTGCACACATTACGCAAAAAAAAAAACTTATTTGGAAGATCAACCGTATGGAAGTGAAAATAAAAGTTAAAAAATTGCTGTTAAAGTAATCACAGTTACCTTAGATTCCACATTATAGATAGGTGAATCTGGATCATCAACGATCGGCTCATCATTGCAAAGTACATCGAAACAGAAGCCGGGCGGCGGCGAGTACGTATTGTACAATATACCAGTGAAAATATCTGAAGATTTACCTGAAAATTACAACACTAAGGTCACAACACTTCATTCAACTTCTAAGTACCGTAATTCGTAACGAATGTGGAGGTGAAACCACTTTGTAACGCGGGCACCCTTACGCCCTGCCAGAGACAAACGCGTCCCTCCACCGAGGGAAGATTACATATAATTGGTGTCGTTTATGATTACTTTTTTATTATTTAAAAATGACAAGGGATTTTGATTGTTTTATGAACGAGAAGTGGACTTTGTGATTTTAGTTTAAAGATTAGAAGAAAATAACTATAAGTTGATTAACCGAGATGACCTGTGTTTTATTTTGTGTGGAACCGTAAGGAGACGCGACACCCAGCCGCTACAACTTCTCTTTTTATATAACAAAGTCGGCAAATAAGTGTAACCCTCCTGATGTTAAAGCAGTAATGGCATTGATCGCACGTTGCCAACCTAAAGTGCGATAGAGGGAGGGGAACGGTAGTTGGGTTGGGCTCATGACTATCTCGCTCATCCTACGAAACGCATTATAAAAGCTGCTTTTCTATGAGAGGGTGGTACTACCTCAGTCGCGCCAGTCCGTATATGAGCTGTAGTCAGTTGGCTTCAGCTTGGCTATACCGCAACTCATAACATAACTGGGTATCGTAATCTCTAGAGGTGAGACCACTCAAGTTCACTCCCGAACTCGAGGTCAAGTGTTATTCACATGAAGGTCAAATACGATTACCCTAAACTAATCCCAGTTGAAGGTCACTGAAGGTCACTCAAGGTCACTCAATGCCCTGCTTGGGGTGCACAGAGGCATGACCTAATAAGTGTCATCGGAGGAGACCTCTCGTTGCCGAGGCTGGTTGAGGCCATGCTCGGCAACGAAAGGTGCTGGGAGGCAATGGTCTCTTTCTGCGAATCAGTAATGTCGCAGAAAGAGGCCGCGGAGAGGGTCAGGGAGGAAGATGCCGCAGCTGACCCGATCCGAAGAGCACGGCGGGGCAGAAGGAGAAGGCGCTATGCGCATCTCCTGCCTCCGCCATAGTGGAGGGACGGGATGTTGGGTGGGGGGTCGGGGGACCTCCTGCCCAAATTAATCCCCAGAGGGGGGACCTAGTCCCACTTTGAAGTCTGTGGCCTGGCACCAATGCCAGGCCTGCCGCCGGGGCGTCACAGTGCATATCGATCCTGTGGATCTCCGTAGTACCGGCGGCGAGGGCAGACCGCTGGGTTTTAGTGGGTAGTCTGGACAACAGTTCAGGAGCCCCACATAACCGTCCGAGTTCCCCCCGGTCTCGGGCGGTATGCGTAAATGCATTTCTCAGCGTAAACAAAAAAAAAAAAGGTCACTCAAGGTCATCAACTCCAGGTCGAGCCCAACAAAAATGTATAAACGTAGCTACAAAACGGAGACCAATAACTTACCCAAAGCGTCATCCCCTCTCCATACCATTTCCATATTTTTATTGGCCATCCTATCCCTTTTGTCCTGGTAGTCAATTCTGCCCAGGAACAGTCCGTCGTAGCCCATCCCGGCGAGCAGCGATGCGAACTCGCGCGAATGCCCGAACGGGTCTATTTGCCAACCAACGCGAGGGAGACCGCATTTGCCGAATGTCTTGTTGAGTTTGCTGAGGGGTGAAAGAGTATCAAATTTTTACTGTTTAGTATTGTAGGAGTGATAGTCGATTGATTAAGCAGGCGTCTTGCGGGCACCAGGTCCTGGGTTCAAACCCCGGCTCGCACCTCTAGGTTTTCGAAATCTATGCGCGAATCATAATTTCTATATGATTATCACTCGCTTACGGTAGCAGAGAACATCGTTAGGAAACCTGACGTGTCTTAGAAAATGTAACCAATTTTCGAAAGATATGAAATCCGCCAACCAGCATTGGGGCACCGTGGTGGATTACGGCCTGAATCCCCACTCGAGGGGAGGCCCATGCCCAGAAGCGGGATGTACAAGCTCGACACTAAACTGCAGTTTTATTTAATATATCGCGTTTCTGAATACGCAACTTTTGACAGATCTTCTATAGAAAAAAAATCTGCCAAAGCTGACGTATCATTTCAGCGATCAGCGACGGATTTACAAATTTCCAAGGTATGGGCTGTCAAGTTTTTGCCACCCTTGTCTCTACAACTGTCATGTCATATCTTATTTTTATAATCCAAAAATTTCGTTGAAATTGCACGTAAAATATTTTTTGTGATTATTTTTGATATTTGCTAATCAAAGCTCAATCATGTACGATTAATAAAGGCGGAGTAATTTATGCTACTTACACAATAATGTACATTCGGTAAACGTGAATAAATAATCTTTACTGAGCTTGATATCTATGAATTACCAACAAAAAAATCCTTCCCCAAATTTGCCGCCCTAGGCTCCAGCCCACTCAGCCTGTTGGTAAATCCGCCATTGTCCGCCATACGTCAGTTTTGACGTATTGCGAGTGGAATTTGAGTCGAATCGAGCGACGGTCGTTAGTAGAGTTTAAACTCCAGGTGTGTAGGTTCAAAGGGGCTGCGATCGCACCTGAGTCCCCACGTGAACTGGTCCACCGTGCTGTGGTAGTGCGAGGCAGCCTCGTCGTTCATGCTCCACGCGCCGCCCACAAACTGCAGCCTCCCCTCGCGAACCAAAGTATGAACCCTTTGCTGGACCGCATCGGGTTGACGGACCCACCATTTCCAAAAGAACGCCGTTTCTACATAAATGAATCTGAAAAAAAATGTGCAAAAAAAATTATGGATCTATATTATTTATGGATTTTTGTATGTTTGTAACGATTAAACTCAAAAACTACTGGACCGATTTCAAAAATTATTTCACCATTAGAATGCTTCATCATCCCTGAGTAACATAGGCTATAAGAAAAAAATTGATTTCCTTATTATAAGAAAAAAACTAGGGATCCCTACTAAAACTTCTATAATGTAACCCCAAGGTGTAAAAAATCGCCATAAATAGTTTTACATCGCATGCGATACGGAAATTTTCTACAATATTAAAGAACATATCAATATCTACAAAAAACTTCAGGATACCATATGCCCAACTATTGTAGTTACGTTCCTATAACTACTTTTAACATTTTAAAAGTTGATAGAAATGCCGACCAAAATCAGACTATGTTATCCATACCTTAGTATTAATCCTTATCCAAATAAATCATTTCGCATTAGAGACTATTTTAATACCTGTAGATTACTTGTTGAATTATTTAAACGGGACATTCCATTCAAAATATATTACGAATTTAAAAATGTAATTCTTATCAAAATAATAATAGAAGGTGCGGTCGAATCCCTACGCAGCGGATGTTGGTTTCAACATTGAATATCAATACAATTTTTTTTGTACAATGAATTTACTAGTTCATAGTGACGAACGACCGCTTGGCGCAGTGGTTCGAGCTTAGGCCGCTCGGCTCACTACACCGGGTAGTTGCGGGCTCGATTCCCATCAGGGTAAATTTCATAAATGGCCTTTTCGTAATTTGCCCAGGTCTGGGTGCCACCGGGATCGCCCCCAGTCCATTGTACGGTACCCATAGTACAAGCGTTGCTTAGTGTGGGACCGTACACGGTACAGTTTGTGTGTTCGTCTGGCGATATTTATTATTACAATTATTTAGGTATATATATTTACCTCCGCTTGGGATCCTCCCAGAGCTCTTTAATGACTGAATCCAATATGTACTGAACACCGGCCTTCTGGATATTGTTGCGACCTGTAATTTATATATCACTACATAGTATAAAACAAAGTCGCTTCCCGCTGTCTGTCCCTATGTATGCTTAAATCTTTGAAACTACGCAACGGATTTTGATGCGGTTATTTTTAGTAGATAGAGTGATTCAAGAGGAAAGTTTATATGTATAATATATGCAAAATATAGTAGAGAAACACTGATCAAAAATACCCGTGCGAAGCCGGGCCGGGTCGCTAGTTTATAATACATACAACAAAGTCGGCAAGCAAGTGTATAATCCGCCTGGTGTTAAAGCAGTTTTAAAAACATTTGTTTACATTGTAATTAATAAGACCAAAAAGTATAATCATTATTTTCAATTCCAATTTCTATAGCCAACATGGTGTCTTAGTTGTCTAAATTTGTAAATTTGTTAGAGTTGTAAAAAATACAAGTATTATATAATTATAAAATTCAAATGTAATATATAAAATTCCCGTGTCGCGGTGTTTGTTGCCAAACTAACTCCTTACCATAAAGTAACTCCTCCGAAACGGCTCGACCGATTTTCATGAAATTTTGTGTGCATATCGGGTAGGTCTGAGAATCTGTCAACATCTATTTTTCATACCCCTAAAATACAGGACGTCTGTCGGGTCAGCTAGTAAATTGTAAAAATGTATGTGTAATGTTGTATTACTTGGTCGGAGCGACTTTCGGCAAACACGACACATACTGTGTGAGTGTGTGTGTGTGTGAGTGAGTGTGTGTGTGTGTGTGTGTGTGTGTGTGTGTGTGTGTGTGTGTGTGTGTGTGTGTGTGTGTGTGTGTGTGTGTGTGTGTGTGTGTGTGTGTGTGAGAGAGTGTGTGAGTGTGTGGTTTATGGCCCTGTTCAGTTTCATATTATTATGAATATCTAGAATGTTCCACTATTTATGAAATAGTAATCAGTTCAGTACAAGTTCCGTCGCAAGTTTCCATGAAAACAGTTTGCCGACCGCTTGGCGCAGTGGTTCGAGCGTAGGCGGCTCGGCTCACTGCACATGGTGGTTGCGGGTTCGATTCCCGCTGGGGCAAAATTTCGGAAATGGCCTTGTCGTATATTGCCCAGGTCTCGGTGTCACTGGGATCGCCCCAGTCCATTGCACGTTGCCCATAGTGCAAGCGTTGCTTAGTTTGGGACCGTACAGTTGGTGTGTCAGTCTGAAGTTGTTATGGCCACTTCGCCCAACAAGATCATTATTATCAGTCAAACAAAAAAATTGTAGCGAGATGAAGTGTCTGTTAAACGGGAGAAGTTTTTAGGAAGCTGTCATTTACTCACTTCCATAGTAGTATTGGTCTACGGTCTTCAGCCATCCCACATCGTCATGAGTGTGAGGCACGATGTGGACGTTCAGGAAACCTTTCTTTGACGGAGTACAGCTCTGGAAAGAGATATGGAAACTATTTCATTTGTTGAGGTGAACATCACTAACTCAGAATATAGATACCGCAAGTATCACGATTTGTATTGAAACCAAGCGTGCCGAATTTTTTACACCTACTGTGACGTCACAGGTGAATGGAAATCCAAACCGATTCAAAGACACCGATGCCGCCGATGCCGCTCCGCCCGCTACGATTCTCTCGAGTGATTATCTCGCTCATATTTTTATATCTGTCATCGCGCGGGCTGTAAGGTAGCGGCGACCAACCTTGACGCTTGGTCGGAGTTTCGTACACGCGAAGTACTCACATGCATTTGCGTTATCTATGTAAATCTATATCTGTGATCACTACATAGTATAAAACAAAGTCGCTTCCCGCTGTCTGTCCCTATGCATGCTTAGATCTTTAAAACTACGCAACGGATTTTGATGCGGTTTTCTTTAACAGATAGAGTGATTCAAGAGGAAGGTTTATATGTATAATACATGCATAATGTAGTATAATTTATATGGCAGAACAACGTTTGCCAGTTTGATTATAATACCTCTTTTAAACACCGCCATAAAAAGAGGGGGTTCCATCAGATATTGATTTCTTATATTTACGCGAATACGAGGCATGCCTTTTAAGTTCTGTCGTTTCCATAATTCCCGGCAATTTTGAATTTGGAACTGTTCTATATTCGAATGTGTTTAAATTTCGAATCTCAAAACAGTTGAATGTATTAGGATTAATGTTATTGTTTAGTCACAGCGTCGATTAGAATCTGTCAGGTTACGTACGAAAATGAATCTTTCTAAGGAAAATGTTCGTGCAATAATTTTCTACAACTTTAGAAGAGGCCTGACACGGCTTCAGTGTTTTGAAGAGCTAATATCTGTGTTCAGGGATGAAGCCCCATGTCTGCGGACTGTCGAACGCTGGTATTTAGAATTCCAGCGTGGACATACTAGTGTTAGTGACAAATCTCGCGAAGGTCGCCCAAAATCTGCATTCACTGAAGATAACATCATTGGAGTGAGACAACTAATTCTCGAAGATCGTCATGTGACGTATCGAGAGATAGAGGCTCTATTAGGCATCTCAGGGACAACCATTCAGAAGATCTTGCATGAAGCGCTTGGTGTAAGAAAGCTAGTTTGCCGTTGGATACCGCATCTGCTTTCCGACGATCACAAGGCGGCCCGCGTCAAATGGTGTAAGAAAACTCTGCAAAGGTTCAACCGAGGAGAGTCAAATCACGTCTACGACATCATCAGTGGTGACGAATCTTGGATCTATGCCTACGATCCTGATTCCAAACAACAATCTACAATCTGGGTCTTTCAAGACGAGCCAAAGCCGACTAAAGTTGTTCGTTCTCGAAGCACTTCAAAGAAGATGGTGGCCACGTTCGTTAGAAAAACCGGCCATGTTGCGACTATTGCACTTGATGATCGTAGAACGGTTAACGCAGAGTGGTATACCACAGTTTGTTTACCACAAGTAATCGCCGAACTTCGAAAATCTAACTCAAAGCGACGCATCATCCTGCACCACGACAATGCAAGTTCACACAGCGCTTGTCAAACGATTGAGTATTTGAAGCAGGAAAAAGTAGAAATTCTTGACCATCCTCCATACAGTCCTGACCTAAGCCCTAACGATTTTTTTACATTTCCTAAAATTAAGAAAAGTCTTCGTGGTCAAAGGTTCCAGTCCAGTGAAGAAGCAGTCGACGCTTTCAAGTCGGCCATTTTGAACACCCCCACTTTAGAGTGGAATAAATGTTATAATAACTGGTTTGAGCGAATGAAAAAGTGTATTAAGCTACGTGGTGAATACTTCGAAAAACAATAAAAAGTACTATAAGGTTCTAGTTGTGTTTTTTTCTTCAAACGACAAAACTTAAAAGGCATCCCTCGTACTACACATTGAAATAAAACTATTTTTACGGATTATATCGCGTTTATTTTTACTTTTTATGTTCCCGACGTTTCGGTTGCTTTACAGCAACCGTGGTCACGGGGGGACTGAGGTGTTAGACGTCCTGATGTCATAGTTAAAAACTGGGTACCCTCAAAATTTAGTTGGTGTTTGCGGTCCGATCCACGCAGAAAGTGAACGTGAACGTCGGGAACATAAAAAGTAAAAATAAACGCGATATAATCCGTAAAAATAGTTTTATTTCAATGGGTTCCATCAGTTTAACATGTGTCCTACCCATACAGGGTGTAAGGGGCCTCGTAACGAAAACTGATACCATGGATTGAACTCATGATTCTGGACCTCCCTGAGTTGGAGTTTACCGTCGATATTTTCATGAATGATGCTTAAGTAATGCGCGCTCGAGCGTATTGAGTTTTAATTTACATCGCAGTTTACGTATATGTCTAATATAGTAATTACTAGCTGTGCCCCCCGACTTCGTCCGCGTAGTATTTAACGGAACAAAAATTTGGGGATTATCGGGATAAAAAGTATCCTATATGTTAATCCCGGTTATAAACTATCTGTGTTCCAACTTTCATCCAAATCCGTTCAGTAGTTTTTGCGTGAAGGAGTAACAAACATATATACATCCACACTCACAAACTTTCACATTTATAATATTAGTAGGATTGATTTATTTATGTAAAATCATTTGTTAGATTTGTATAATGATCAAATACTAAAAAAAAATCAAAATGCTGAAAAAATTGAGCATAATTCAGGGGTAGGGAAGGCGTATGTGGCGGGACTAGTTCCGTAAAAAAGACCTTTCATGAGCAGTGATAGCTGATTGGATTAGCACGCGTCTTGCGGGCACAAGATCCTGTTTTCAAAATCGATGTATAAAACTTCAACATGATTATTGATTATCACTCGCTTACGGTGAAGGAAAACATCGTGAGGAATCCTGCGTGTCTTAGAAAATTTAACCAATTTCCGAAAAACATGTGAAATCCGCCAACCCGCACTGGGCCAGCGTGGTGGATTATGGCCTGAACCCCCCTTGTTTTGAGAAGTGGCCCGTACCCAGGAGTGGGACGACGAAAGAGCTCAATTATTTTTATTATTGATTATGTTTACTTATAAGAACCTTATTTTTATAAACAGCTGAACACAATGTTTTGTATATAATATAGTATACTACCTCACTCATTTGATAACACTGCGACCTTTAACGCGCTTGCTGCATTGATAAGAATATAGTTGCTGGTTTTAAAAGAGCCTAGTACTACGTCAATTATAGGTAATACAAATCACTCATAAAAATTCGCTAAATGCTTGTCAGGCCATGCACAGTGAAGGAATCCGAAGCAGGTTATTTCTAGCTTTTTTAGTGCACCCAGTTTTTTTGTCGTATATTTTTTTTTATTAAAATATTATTTTTCTTGATTTTGTTGTTCTAAACTACGTATTGAATAGCTATTAACCATCTAAATTGTTCATATACCTCAAACTACCGAACCGATTTTGATGAAATGTCTGTGAGTCTTTTAAAAACAAGAAATCGGTCCACAATAGACTGAGAATTCGGTGAACATACATGGAAAAAAAATACATATAACAAAAGAACATGGAACTCCATCCTTTTTTGAAGTCTCTTAAAAATATCACATAAGTAAGTAGGTAACTAGTAGTTAGAAAAAGTTAACCTCATATCCACATTTTTCTGCGCTCCTGGTAGGGGAGCCTTCCAGCGGCACCGTTTGTATTGTACCGACTGCAGCACAGAGGAGGAGTAATGCGTTCAACATCACTGTCTGAAACAAAAAACACGATGTCTCTTACTACAAACTTTTAACCGGTTCTAGTCACCCAGAAAGGAACCTTGCGTACACATACTTTTGCAGACGAAAACCAAGCTTAGTACAATTAGTTGAAGGTCGGTTTTAGATTGAAAAAGTATATAAGTGGTTGGATCGATTTTGCATAACTTTTAATAAAAATGCAGCGCGTGAAAATTCATTTAATTGAACGGCGAGGTTTAACATCACTCCGCCACGTGTCAGATGAGTTTCAAAGTCGGCCAACAAGTCAAGCCCCGCTCGATGTTAAGCAGTTACCACATCCATCTATCGGCTTAATGGGAGACACGGCAGTGGCCTTTTAACGGATTTGTACAAAGGAATGATTTCAGGACTTCACAAAACTCGAAACTCAAAATTGTTTTTATACATGTAATCCAACAAAGCATTTATGAAGTCAGAATCTACCGCCGGCTCGGAATGCCGCTTCCACTGAGAAGAGCCGGCGAGAAACTCAATGGTTACTCTTTACAATTAACAAAAGGTGGAGTAGATTCTCAGGAACAGCAACAGAATATGAGCAGACAACACCTTCTTCAGCTGTACATCTTCTTTGGCATTGCACCTATTTTGACGACCGCTTGGCGCAGTGGTTCGAGAGCAGGCCGCTCGGCTCACTGCACATGGTGGTTGCGGGATCGATTCCCGCCGGGGCCAATTTCGGAAATGGCCTTTTCGTAATTTGCCCAACTCTGTGTGTCTCCGTGATCGCCCCCAGTCCATTGTATGGTACCCATAGTACAAGCGTTGCTTAGCTTGGAATCGTACAGATATGGTGTGTCAGTCTGGGGATATTTTTTTATTTATTTTCTAAGGCACCCTGCAATATATCATGCATTATTAGAATAAGACCTCTTACAGACCACGGTTTACGAGAATCGTGGCACGTGCAAAACCCACTGAACCGTTGCCGTGATAAGAAAGTTCATATGTTTGTGGTAAACTCGAAAACTAATAGACCGATTTGTGTGACACAGATTAGAACCGCAGGGTTAAGTTGTATACACCATCGCTTCCCAACTTGTATGGAAAAGTGATATTGTAATTCATGTTTTAATTTCCTAAACTTGTGTTTCTTTGGAACGAATTTCCTTTTCGTTCCTAAAAAGCATTGTACGTACTTTGTAACGTCAACTGTGAAAAAGTTCTCCCAAAAATCAACTAGATGGCGTCAGTGAGTTATTCCAGTGACCGGTTAAATAGTTAATCATTATAACCGAAAATTAAAAACAATATTTCAACAACAAAACTTAAAACTAAGTGCATGCAGAGCACTTAACAGATATCTTCGTTCCTTTCTAGGTTCCCCAGATCCGACATGTTTTTATGTAACGGAAGTTGCCAAACCACTCTGAAGTTAAGCAGTTACCGTACCCTATAGATGCTCGCAATACCAATGACATTGATCGCACGTTGTTAAATTGAATGGGATTGGGAATTGGGATAGAGGGAATGTAAGGGGCTTGTTGGTCTTCCACCTCTCTCACTCATCGTACCAAACGGAGCTATAACAGCTACTTAATGCCGATCTTCTGTGAGAGGGTGATACTACATCCGGTTCCGTTGCTGTTCCTGAGAATGTACACCATCTTTTATTCATTGAAAAGAGTAACCATTGAGTTTTTCGCCGGATCTTCTCAGTGGAAGCGGCATTTCGAGCCGGCGGTAGATTCTGACTGTTCATTAATGCTTTGCTGGCTTACATGAATAAAAACAATGTTGAGTTTGAGTTTATGCGGCGTCTATCGCTTATTGGTCTGAGTTGCTAACCAATCACTTCAAAACAAAAACAAAGACACATTATCCGTCATAACGGCTGGTTAAGAGTCATTAAACTAATTATCACAGTCGTTGACATCAATTAACTAATCACTATTTAATAACCTGACCCCCTTGAGCAAACTATACTTAGGACTTACCTACCTTGGATGATAAGCCAAATATGGTGATACTAGCTGTGCCCGCGACTTCGTCCGCGTAGTATTTAACTTCGCAAAAATTTCGTGTTTATTGGGATAAAAAGTATCCTATGTGTTAATCCCCTTTATAAACTATCTGTTTTCCAAATTTCATCCAAATCCGTTCAATAGTTTTTGCGTGAAAGAGTAACAAACATACATCTACACTCACAAACTTTCGCATTTATAATATTAGTAAGAAGTAGGATGGTTCTACGGTGCTATAGCCAAACGATAGCCGACTGACTACAGCTCATATACTGGCTGGATAGAATCGGATAGTACCACCCCCACACAGAAGATGCGCGCAAAGTAGGATTAATAATAAAATAATAATAACAATAATTTTAGCCCTTTTGACGTCCCACTCCTGGGCACGGGCCTCCCCTCAACACGAGGGGATTCCCGTGTCCCGATTCACATGTCTTTCGAAGATTGGTTAAATCTTCTAAGGCATGCAGGTTTCCTACACGATGTTTTCCTTCACCGTAAGCAAGTGATAATCATATAGAAATTATGATTCGCACATAGATTTCGAAAAATCCAGAGCTTCGAGCCGGGGTTTGAACTTGAGACCTGGTAGCCCGCAAGACGCGTGCTTAACCAAACGGCTATCACTGCTATAATAATAATAAATATCGCCAGACGAACACACTAACTGTATGGTCCTGAACTAAGCAACGCTTGAACCATGGGTACCGTACAATGGACTGGGGGCGATCCCGGTGACACCCAAACCAGGGAAAATTACGAAAAGGCCTTTTCCGAAATTTAACCTGACGGGAATCGAGCCCGCAACCACCCGATGCAGTGAGCCGAGCGGCCTACGACCGAACCACTGCGCCAAGCAGAGTGCACGATATAAATCGATATTTCATAAACTATCGATATATGTTTTCGATATATCGCTTCGACCCGATATTATCGAATCATCTAGTATCGACATAGAAATCGATATATTCCATAGATTGTTTCTTCACCCTAGCTGTTTTTATTCATATTAACCTGATCCCTATCTGATATGTTTTTTTTTTTTTTTGACTATATGTTGTTGGCCAGAGTGGCCATAACAACTTCACCCGGACAGAGGGCGAGCGCAAGTGCGCTCCAGCCATAGGGGCAGGGAGGCAGCTAGCTCAAGGGCGTCACTAGGGACACGACCTCGGCTTGGGCCGCTGCCAGGAGAGGTGGCAAGGGTAAATCTACCACCGGATCGGAACGCGACCTCGACTGAGAAGATCCGGCAAGAAACTCAGCGGGCTTGTCGGGTGCCAAGGTGTGTCTAGGTAAGTAGACGCACCTTCTAGCGGAAGCGGGGGTTCGTCGACCTCGCCGGCGAGGTCGGTGTCTGGCGGGGAGTGTGCGTGTGTCGTTCTCCTCGACATCTGAGTCTAGGAGAGCGGTGAGTGGGTCGGGGAATATGTATTATTATAGACTAGTCACATACAAACAAATTACTTACAATAAATCGAAAATATCGATATATTTAAATGATATATCGCAAAGTACGAGGGATGCCTTTTAAGTTTTGTCGTTTGAAGAAAAAAACACAACTAGAACCTTATAGTACTTTTTATTGTTTTTCAAAGTATTCACCACGTAGCTGAATACACTTTTCCATTCGCTCAAACCAGTTATTATAACATTTATACCTCTCTAAAGTGGGGGTGTTCAAAATGGCTGACTTGAAAGCGTCGACTGCTTTTTCACCGGACTGGAACCTTTGACCACGAAGACTTTTCTTAATTTTAGGAAATGTAAATAAATCGTAAGTGCTTAGGTCAGGACTGTATGGAGGATGATCAAGAATTTCTACTTTTTTCTGCTTCAAATACTCAATCGTTTGACGAGCGCTGTGTGAGATTGCGTTGTCGTGGTGCAGGATGATGCGTCGCTTTGAGTTAGATTTTCGAAGTTGGCGATGACTTGTGGTAAACATACTGTGGTATACCACTCTCCATTAACCGTTCTACGATCTTCAAGTGCAATAGTCGCAATATGGCCGGTTTTTCCAATGAACGTGGCCACCACCTTCTTTGAAGTGCTTCGAGAACGAACAACTTTAGTCGGTTTTGGCTTGTCTTGAAAGACCCAGATTGTAGATTGTTGTTTGGAATCAGGATCGTAGGCATAGATCCAAGATTCGTCACCACTGATGATGTCGTAGACGTGATTTGACTCTCCTTGGTTGAACCTTTGCAGAGTTTTCTTACACCATCTGACGCGGGCCGCCTTGTGATCGTCGGAAAGCAGATGCGGTATCCAACGGCAAACTAGCTTTCTTACACCAAGCGCTTCATGCAAGATTTTCTGAATGGTTGTCCCTGAGATGCCTAATAGAACCTCTATCTCTTGATACGTCACATGACGATCTTCGAGAATTTGTTGTCTCACAGCAATGATGTTATCTTCAGTGAAGGCGGATTTTGGCCGTCCTTCGCGAGATTTGTCACTAAGAATAGTATGTTTACGCTGGAATTATAAATACCAGCGTTCGACTGTCCGCAGACATGGGGCTTCATCACTGAACACAGATGTTAGCTCTTCAAAACACTGAAGCCGTGTCAGGCCTCTTCTAAAGTTGTAGAAAATTATTGCACGAACATTTTCCTTAGGAAGATTCATTTTCGTACGTAACCTGACAGATTATAATCGACGCTGTGACTAAACAATAGCATTAATCCTAAAACTTTCAATTGTTTTGAGATTCTAAATTTAAACACATTCGAATATAGAACAGTTCCAAATTCAAAATTGCCGGGAAATATGGAAACGACAGAACTTAAAAGGCATGCCTGGTATCGATAGAACACTGTTTGCCGATATGTTAGGTTCTTGTATAAAAAAAAAAATCTGTTAGTAAATGATAACACACATTAAGTGTATGGTGTAAGAGTACTTATATAAGAATTAAGCAATAACTATTCAAAGATTATCTCGAGTGTGGTTAAAAACAGATTAACTGAAGTGTTTGTTTGTTGGCCTATAAGTAAATTGATTTCATAATTATTATCTAGACTGACCAGCCATTGACACATAATTATTAATATACACTTGACGACTCGACTCCGTCCGCGTGGAATGTGGGCCACCCTTAACATTTCGGGGTATGAAAAATACATAGTAGCCGATTCTCAGACCTACCCTATATGCACACAAAATTTCATGAAAATCGGTCGAGACGTTTCGGAGGAGTATGGTAACTAACATTGAGACACGAGAATCTATGCAAATAAATAAAATTGGAGTGTCTGTTTGTAATATCAAAATAACACCTTATCACTAAATGCATATGAAAGTACATACGACACCTATAGCAAAACCGCGATTAAACATTTTTTTGTCTGTCTGTCTGTCTGTCTGTCTGTCTGTGTGTTTGTTCCGGATAATCTCCGAAACGGCTGGACCGATTTTGACAGGACTTTCACTGGCAGATAGCTGAAGTTATAAGCAGTAACTTAGACTACTTTTATTTTGGAATAACAATATATGAAAAAATGGGTCCTGTCGCGCGGGCTCAGAACGCGGGAGCGGGCTTTTTTGTTAAGTTAAATTCCACGCAGACGAAGTCGCGTGCTCAGCTAGTTTTATAGTATAAGAAGAGGTGTTTTTAAAAGTAAAACACGATTATTCTAGAAGAAACAGCCGAGGCCTGAAACTGCAGCCCCAGTTTCTAGGGTCCATATTCATAAATCAATCTCAGGTCTGAGAACGATCTTGGAAATGTCATTCTTATGTCATACGACTACAAAATGACACGTCAAAAGCGTCCTCAAGATCGCTCTGTAAATTTTATAATAAGGCGGAAACCACAGATATAGATTTACATAGATAACGCAAATATCACGATATGTATTGAAACCAAGCGTGCCGAATTTTTAACACCTACTGTGACGTCACAGCCGAAATTTTGTGAGTGGAAATCCAAACCGATTCAAAGACACCGATACCGCCGATGCCCCTCCGCCCGCTACGTTTCTCTCGAGTGATTATCTCGCTCATACTCATATTTTTATTTTCATTCTGCGCCTTTGGTGTTGCAAGCATCTATAGGATACGGTAACAGCTTAACTTCAGGCGGGTTGTTAGCCGAATGTTGTTATATCATACTAATATTATAAAGAGGAAAACTTTGTTTGTTTGAACTAAACTACTGAACCGATTTGAAAAATTATTTCACTGTTGGGAAGCTACACTATCCCCGGGTGACATAGGCTATAATATATTTTCAAAAAATTAGGGATCCTTACTAAAACTCGAATAATGTAACCGCAATATACCCGTGTGAAGCCGGGGCGGGCCGCTAGTACGTAATAAAATGAATAATAATTAAAATGTTGTCTCTTTTCTAGTTATGCGATCCTGGTACTTTAAGCCCGTATTAGTAAATCTATCTCAAATCTGAGAGCCATCTTGTAAATGTCACATCAGTACAAAATGAAATGTCTCAAAATCGCGTACTCAAAATCGCTCTCAGACTCGAGATCAATTTATTAGTAACTAGTTGCTGCCCGTACTTCGTCCGCGTAGACTTAAGTAAAGTATTCTATGTGTTAATCCAGGTTATAAACTATCTGTGTTCCAAATTTCATCCTAATCCGTTCAGTAGTTTTTGTGTGAAAGAGTAACAAACATTCATCCACACTCACAAACTTTCGCATTTATCCAACTAATATTATATCCTACTAATGTTATAAATGTGAAAGTTTGTGAGTGTGGATGTATGTATGTTTGTTACTCCTTCACGCAAAAACTACTGAACGGATTTGGATGAAATTTGGAACACAGATAGTTTATAACCGGGATTAACATATAGGATACTTTTTATCCCGATAATCCCGAAATTTTTGTTACGTTAAATACTACGCGGACGAAGTCCGTGGGCACAGCTAGTATTTAATATATAATATGATAGGATTTAATTTAAATAGTCTCAGAGATACCTTGCCCGATCCGAGGTCTTGGATACCAGGTCGACATAAACCAAAAGCGTCGCATTGAACCAGAATGTGAACAGGAAAAGCCGAGCTTGGATGAAGAAAAAAATGTATGTCGTATAACTGTCTATGAACTCTGTCGAGATATGTCGTCCTGGTACTTTGTGGAACACGACTAGTATTATGAGCGGTTCATACTATTGCGCTTGCGCCCCCGAGGGGTACCCAGAGATGATTTTGTACACACACATTAAGTTTATGGTATTTTGTACCAAGTAAAGAGGGCGAGTCTGCCATTATATCGGGTACACATTAATGCGAGAAGGATTCGAACTACAGGGACTCCGTCTATATACTAGGTGAAACAGAAAGGGCAAACTATCTATAACAATCGGCTTTGTGAGACAGTTGCAGTACCAAATAACGGTTTTGTAGACTTATGAAATCTGTCAACAGCTGTTACCCTATAAAACCTATTGTTTTCCAAGTTTCCTCCAAAGCTGATGGTTTTAGAATTACAAAGTTAAGTTTCGAAAAAAAATTATACCCTTTCTGTTTCAACCTGTATATAAAAATGAATCTTTATTTCCTTGGTCATCGCATCACGCGTGAACGGATAGAACGATTTCGCTAATTCTTTTTTTGTGTTTACTCAAATTCAATATTCAAAGTTAAGACAGGACAACGTCTGTCGGTTCAGCTAGTAATAAATAGACTATTTCTGGCGGTTTCTAAATATATATAACTCAAAGGTGACTGACTGACTGACTGACATGGTGATCTATCAACGCACAGCCCAAACCACTGGACAGATCGGGCTGAAATTTGGCATGCAGGTAGATGTTATGACGTAGGCATCCGCTAAGAAAGGATTTTTTACAGAATACATTTCGGGGAGTGTGCGATGGAATTACACGAGTTAATTCCCCCATCTCCATTCTACCATCGGACGACAAGACGCACGGATACAATACATCCATACACCGTGGACATTCCTTCAGTTCGTACCAAGCGTTTCGCTTCCACTTTTACTGTGCGAACTGCCAAGGAATGGAACACCTTGCCAGCGTCTTTGTTCCCGGTTGACTATAACCTGGATGTTTTCAAGTCGAGAGTGAACAGGTACCTTCTAGGCATGTATGCACCACCGTAGACCACATCGTCACTTACCATCAGGTGAGATTGTGGTCAAATACTTGTCTATATCGAAAAAAAAAAAAAAATTGATTAATTCTACCCCCAAGGGATAAAATAGGGGATGAATAATCCCGAAATTTTTGTTAAGTTAAATTACACGCGGACGAAGTCGCGGGCACAGCTAGTACGCAGTTATAACAGTTACTTTACACAGATCTTATGAACTACCCAACCAGCACGTATATGAGCCATCCTGGCTCTGACGCCATAAATAAAAAAAAACAAAACAGAAATTCTTGACTCTTTTCGTAATTTACATATCTGGATTTTACTGGGAGAATACTGTGAAAATTCTAAAGTCAACGACTGCTTCTCGAGTAGACCGAGTCGAGTCGAGAATCAGTCGTTACTGGTGAACGAGTGGTTAGCGGACTACGGAAACCTGTGTGCAATTCGATCGTTATTGGAACAGTTAACTGACTTGGCACACCTCACTAAACTAATTTAAACACCTAATCTGCGTGAGGTTTGATTACCATTTACCTATTTAGTGACAATGGTGTTGCCTGCTCACATTCTGTTGCTGTTCCTGAGAATGTACACCATCTTTTATTCATTGAAAAGAGTAACCATTGAGTTTCTCGGCGGATCTTCTCAGTGGAAGCGGCATTCCGTGCCGGCGGTAGATTCTGACTATTCATTAATGCTTTGTTGGCTTACATGAATAAAAATAATTTTGCGTTTTTGAGGTTTTTTTTGGCATTTCGCATTTACAACTTCTTAACTATCTCTATCACAGTCGTTATACTATGTCAGAAGCCTTCGAGCCGCCTAGAAAGTCCGACAACAGAATTGACCACTAACCCATACGATTAGATAAAGAGGATTCTTCGTACCTACGCGAAAAAATAAATTTGTTGGTACCTATTAAGTTAAATTTTAGTTTTTAATATACTTATTAAAAACTTTATTTTCTTGAAATTATAATACTTAGTTAACATCCCCTTATAAAAAAAAAATAGGTACCTACTTATATGGAGTTAATTTTAATTTTTTATCTGAAAATTGAGTTACTTTTCAAAAAATATCTGTCGTTGGCAGTTACGAACCAATACTAAAAGCAAGAATATCGAAAGGAATAGGTATTGTTCAATGTATTTCCTGTTATTATTAACTTCTGCGATATGTTGGGTACAACTTTATCCTGTTTAAGTAGGGTACACCTAAATAAATAATACCAAACCAATAACGTAATTTACACTTCCACAGTTAAGTAAACGTTAAAAACATATTAAATTAATGAGAAAAATATTACCAATTATCACTTACCATGCCCCAGTATTGGCCTGCATGTAATAAAAATAAATTTAAATCGTTATTATAAATAATTATCGAGAAATTTTCAAAACGAAAGCACCACCACACACCGCTTACTAAATAATACTGTCTGACAGGCTTCTCTGTGCAGCTGACAGGACAACCACAACAACAAACAAACGCAAGAGGATATGTCAGTCTGACTGACAGTGACAGACAACGTCACGAGCAGTAGACTAGGTTCCTTGAACGGTGTGGTTAGCCGTGTTCAAGAAGATTATATTTGATTGCTAGCACTTTGGTTTTTCAAAATGGACGGTCACTTTTTCGTATTTTTTGTTATGTTATTGCTATTGGCTTGACCCAATATTATATAAAAAAATACTTTTAAAAAAAAGATTATATTTAATCTTCTTGGCCGTGGTACGCCATGTACCTTAAACTAGTATGGTAACCTTTCGTCTTCAAGCATTGCCGCCTAAAAAGCTATACGGCAGGTGATTTTTTTAAAGAATGAACGATGGGGTTATAAAATAACTGTTTTGTTATGTTATGGCTTGTCCTTTTGTCAATGCGCAGGTAGAACGGGACTATTTGACAACTACATATTTAAACGTCAAGTAAGGCAGTTTACCTGGCCGTTTAGCACACAGTTCATTTTAAAATTTTAATGAGAAATGTTCTGTTTTGTATTGCGTATTGATAAAGTTCGTGTAAATCAATCATATAGGTTGCAATAAAGCTGAAAAAATATATATTTGTACACCTACCACCTACTTAAAGTATTGAAGAAGTCAAGTATGATGTAAAATTTTACATTTAAATGAGCAAAAGTGAGTGTGTGTTGTGGTAAATAACTTGGTCGCGTGTTATTTCATGGATTTTATAATAAGTACTAAAACTAGTGTGTTTTTTAAATTTTCAGTAAACTATTGGGTCATATTGAACTTTACCGATAGAAACAAGACTTTTAACATTTCAAAATACCTACCCACAGTTGGAAGGAAATATGCTGAAGCATCAGAATTTAGACTCTAAAGAGCCGTGTTTAGAGACTATTGCGCCAAAAACATGTTGGTTAGTCGAAATTGGAAACAAAAGCTTTAATCTAGATTATTTAAAATATAAAGATCTGTTCTATGAGGAATTCACTAAGTGCCGCGAAAAACCTATGATCATTGATTTATTATTCCATAATTCCATGTCTCTGATCGAAAGATCTCTGACCGCAACAGAGAAAAACTATTTCTTAATGATCGAAGAAGATCCGTTGTCAAAATATGATTTTATCGAACTTGTAAGCATCCTTTCCCCATTGACATTGTTGCATATGGCCAAACATCTCTCCGGACACGCTATAGATACAATATCATCAAAAATATTCTCTAAAAAAGGTGTTAACGATTTATTTGTGAATTCGTTTTATATAATTTTCATACCTTATTATGTGAAGAGAAAATACAGCTGGTACACTCTGCATTTCTTTATCAAAGCCAGCAAAGCATATCCTAGATTATTTATGTATACATTTAAATCCATAATGTACGGCACATATACTCCCAACACTATGTTGAAAGATTACATTGGAACTTTGGATGCCACCAGCTGTACTGAATTAATGACAAAGGTCATAGAAAAAGAGTTCGGTGCCTTGCAATTTGACTACAACTTGCCTATATTATATTTACTGTACAAAAATTGCGTGAAAAACGACTATATTTTCGAATACATATACTCTCATTTGAACAAATTCAATTATTATTGCCGTTTCAGTAAAGAATATGGCAGATTGTTGCTGTATTTCATTGAACATATGTCGGAGTTTAATTTCTGTTTTAGGGCCGTCACTGAGATGGCCATTAATCATTTCACATCTTATAAAGGTCCGTGTTTGGCGGCTTTAAATGTTTATCGTAACGATAATATAGCTATGCAGCTGATGGATGTGAATGAACAACCTAGGATTGTAATACCCAGACCACAGGAAAAGTTCAGATTGTAATTATTTTATTTTTAAATGAAAGCTGTAAACCTTGATTGCAATGTTAGACATTAATAGCTAAAAGCACCAATATCTCGCGTGTATTTTTTCTCGTAAACTAACTGGGGGCTCAGTATAAGTTTTGACATAATGAAATACTATCGAATATTTTTTTTTCCATACAATTCACGGAAGACAGCGCCTCTATAGACTGTCAAGTATAAGCTGGCACTGGAGAGCGTCGCTAGTGTCTTTACAAGACTGTCAAAATGAGTTACGTTTCTAAAGAATATTTTTAGTTCCTCTTTTGGCCACCGGCCAAATAATGTTTGTAACACTATAGTGGAAATCTGCAGATGTGGGTTAATGTATGGAGACAGACTCGAGCTTACTTTACTAATACTTTCAATAATCTTGCATCTTGTATCAAAATGACAAATAAAAAACTCAGAATATGAATTATATAGCCAGCTTTCAAAAGACACTTGGGTTACAGTTGTTTAGGTTTAAGGCTAAAGCGCCCATCTAGCCCGCGAAATTCAATTTATTTGAGGTTTTTTAGAATTTTTTCAAAAACTGAAAATAATAAAAGGCACTTTTTGTAATTCGCGACAAAGACCGTGTGCAGTGCATTTATTAATATATCCAACTTACTCTAAAACATTTCAAGAACAACAGCTATCCAGATAATCTGGCAATTTTTGTATATTTAGTGATTAACTAGTATCATATCCACCGTGATAATATTTAGAGTAAAATAAATGTATTAATAAACGCACTGCATACTGTGTTTATCGCAAATCACAAAATGTTGTCTTAAATGTTTTCAGATTTTGGATAAACTATAAAAATATTCGAAAATTTTGAATTTACGGGCTAGACAGGCGCCTTCACCTTAAATATTATATTCTAGTAGATAATATTCTTATGTATTTCGTTTCAAAATCGTTTTTAGTTATGTAATTTGTGCAATTATGATACTTATCTACTGTGTAAAATAATGTGTATACCAAACATATGTCAATACAAAACTATGTAATAAGTGCTGTAAATAAGTGATATAGGTACTTCTAAGGTTGTATAGCAATACTCATTTTCGTTAAAATACAGCTTGTAACATGTAAGATTATGTTTCTTATAAAAATAGAGGTTTATCTCAAAATTAGCCACATTGCATTGTTGTAATATTTGTAAGTACTTACATACCTACTTAAATAAATAAAGTAAAAATATTTCTTTTTTTAAATCCCATTATCTGAATATAACAAAATGAAGTAAGAATGCTACTTCAGTTAGTTGTTGAATGTTCTTAATACCTACGTGTTTTATTATTCTTTGGATTTAAATATATTCGCGAATACTTATGCTTGCAAATGTTGAATTCATAATAAAAAAATATGTTTGTAGGTGGGTACTCTGAAAGAGTTCCAAAATTATTAACCGCTATTGTATTTCTTATCGCTATTGCCTTTCCTTTCGGTCAACTAATGAAGTCACAATTTGCCATTGATTCAATCAAATATTTTACGAATCTGTTATTCGTACATGAATCTAGAAACTACAGGGTGGCACATATAAACCACGTTTAGGCATTGCACATCTCATGTGAACTACTTTATTTATTATCAATCACATAATTATCAAGCATTACTAGTACAGGTTCAAGTTGGGTACAACACTACCACAAACATTTTTATTTGTCAAACTTGACAGATTTGTTTGTTTGTTTACTTTTGGTTTACTTCATGATTTTGCTCGGGTAACCCTCGATTGGAAAATACTTATGATAAATATTAAAAAGTGCAAAATAATGTATTGAAACAATGTCTCATATATGGACTTTTTCATCAACATCTCATCCGCTACTAAAACTATGTTTAGACGCCGCGGCACCATACGACAGCAGCAATAAATGGTCAAAAATGTTCGGACCTAAGAACAAAGAGTTGGTTGAGAGAAACAACATGATGATTGATATAAATGATTCTCCGGACCCTCAAATTGGACTCCCAATGGACGTGAAAGAAGATAATGAAGTTTCGTGTGATTTTGAAGACATTTTCGACAACGAAACTGTGTTGGCAAGATTTGATGATCTTCAAGCAGAATCTTTGAAAAACCCGCTATTACTTACGAAATTGGCTGAGAACCTGCCTTTGAACACTATAGAAAGCATTTTGCTGGTGATATTTGATAATACAAATAAGAATAAGCAATTTATTTCATACTTCCTAGAATATTTCTTACCTGTGTTCATAAGGCGTGATAACTCAAGACTATGTACAGATTTGCTGTTAAAAACTTTTAATACGTATCCAGAATACTTTAAAAATGTATTAAACATTGTAATTAAAGATGTCCAAATACAAAATAGTGTGCTAAATGACTTTATTGTAATGTTAGATGAGATAAAAGTTACAGAATTTTTCAACAATTTGATTCATATAGAATTAAGCCCTGAAGAGTTTGTGCATAACTTATTTAGTATATACACAGCTTATAAAAAAAGTAAGAAGTCTGAGAATATACAGAATTATGTATTTAATTGTTTAAGAATATATAACAATGCGTGTATGAATGATAAAAATTATGGTAGACTAATGTTGACATACTTGCATAGTGAGAAGAATTTGAAATGTAAATCAAATATCATTCAAGAGCTTTTGGAAAACCATAAGTCAGCTTTTAATAGACCTTGTTCTACCATCTTAAGGGAAATAAATGAGAAATAATTATTGTTTTGTTGTTTACACTTTACTATTATAAATATTTATATTCTACTAGCTGTGCCCCCCGACTTCGTCCGCGTAGTATTTAACATAACAAAAATTTCGGGATTATCGAGATAAAAAGTATCCTATATGTTAATCCCGGTTATAAACTATCTGTGTTCCAAATTTCATCCAAATCTGTTCAGTAGTTTTTGCGTGAAGGAGTAACAAACATGCACACTCACAAACTTTCACATCCTACTAATATTATAAATGTGAAAGTTTGTGAGTGTGGATGTATTTATGTATGTATGTATGTATGTTTGTTACTCCTTCACGCAAAAACTACTGAACGGATTTGGATGAAATTTGGAACACAGATAGTTTATAACCGGGATTAACATATAGGATACTTTTTATCCTGATAATCCCGAAATTTTTGTTACGTTAAATACTACGCGGACGAAGTCGGGGGGCACAGCTAGTTTATAATATTAGTAGGATGAAGAGGTAGGTTGCAATTACGATTTTGCTGAAGGCTTGGCCCCTTATTATATTTCGGCATGTATATAGCCAAAATATAACAAGGGGCAAGCCTATAGCCATTTACAGGCACATTATCTTTCATTAAATTAATTCTGGAGACCCCGAGTTACAATTTACCGTCGTTATTTTGACTGCAATTTTATGCATTTACATTGCAGTTTTTGGTCTAAAATAATTAAAATAGTACATTGTTACACGAGTGGTGAAAGTGACTTATTTTGTTACGAGACGGGGTTTGGCTAATAGTTCGAGGGACAAAATAAGTCTTTCACCCGAGGTAAACACTGTGCTTTTCATTACGAATACAAGGAAAGTAAAAATAACAACAGGAATTGGCTAAAGAAATAATACAAGGAAGTATGAACAATACTCTACAACTCGAAAAAAAAATATAAAGATTGGATTGCCGCCTATTTTGTTTTTTTTTCGTTGGCCGGCCAACTTCATTATTTAGCCATTATTTTTCATTTTCATCTTTAAATATTTTGCCCAAATCTATGTTATTTTAAAGAAATTGTTGAAACTAAATTATAATTAAGTCATTTAAAAATGTATATTCTTTAATTAATACTTAACTTTATGTTAGTTAAATTTTACATCGTGCTGTAATTGAGTGACTGTAGAAAAAGTTTGAACATGGTTCCATAGAAATGTGAAAATGGAACTGGTTTTTTTTTATAATTTGACAGCTGTCAGTTGAAAGCGATTCTCCCGGGCCGGAAAAGTATTACTTTCAACCCGCTCCTCAGGCAACTTCAGACCTACTTTCAGAGTATGAGTAATGAAAATATTTAAAATGCTAAAAATTTTTAACATCCCAACTCTGGGGATCCAGAATCATGAATTGAACCCATGGTATCAGTTTTCGTTACGATGCTTTCGTTACGTTACGATTTTACACCCTGATACCATTTGTTAAAAATACAGCGTGTCTAAAAAGATAAAAGTTACGCAATTGAAAGAGATATCCTATATTATAATTTTACGCACGTGGCACTATGCGAGCTGAATTGCACTTTATTGCGTCAAAGTAAGAGTCGCAATTTATTTGTCCTTTCGTCATCTGTTCGTATAACTATAATTAATGTATTTGATTATGACAATAATTTTAGTTAAGTACATAATTATACAATACTGAAATTCTCAAATGCAGTTCCACAAAACTTTTCGAGACTTAAATATCGATAGTTCAGTTTGACATAGAAGGATTTTTTTATGAAATAAAACATGACTTCTATCCAAAACGGTACAAATTTATTCAGTCGAAACATGATCTATTATACACTCAAGAATGTTAACAGTCAAACAGTACACCTATTTTATTTAACAGATTTGCCAGCAAGTAGTTAATGTCATTTATGGACCAGTTATGATATCTTTTTTTTTTAAGGTTTTATTCCTGCGAGTTAAAATGATATCTTTAATAGTACCACACCAAACATACAGGCTGTAAAAATATAAGTTAAATATTTCGCATAGAGCATTATGAAATTTCATAAAACCGATATCTAAAAAGAAAACATTTGCGTTTTGTTATCTAATCAACAACAACGTAGTTCTTAGTTCGGTGGTAGTTATACATTTTACGCGTAAATATAACTTCATTTATTTATTGAACAAATTTATTTTCTGTTATAAAAACGGTCCACAAATGATATTAAATGCTAGTATTGATATGAAATGAACACTTTTGTGGATCACAGATTTCACCCAAAGGCATTGGAGGTGATGACTTTTGAAAATATTTGTCTCATTCCAGTATCAGGAAATAATACATAGCAGAAAAGCGAAGAAAAATATTACATAAAGAAAGTCCATTTATAATGAGAAATTAAATAAAAAAAATCATTTAAACTGACAAAACAAAATGTATTTAGGTCAGGTGAACGAGGCTAAGGACATTGCGGCGTCAACTGAGGGGCCGCTTTTTAAAGAAAAATCCCCGGGATCTGTTTTGTGCTCATGGACTATAGAATGATGAATGTGTTATTAAGTCAAACAGTCTTACAAATAAATGAGAGTTAATATTGTTAAACTATCATTATTACAAAAAAGAAGTTCATAAACGAAATGTATCGAAAAAAAAACCAACATTATTTTTAAAAGTCAGTCACCCCATCAATCTTATTTACTACAACTATTTTCAATAACAATTTTAAGTTTGCTATCAACAGTTCGGAATCACAGATGTGTTGTTTTCGTTTATTATTATACAATTTTCGCGTAGAATACTATGTTTTAAGCCTCATTTTGTATTTTGTAACTTGTACATCATTATATGGCAAATTTATATTTTTCTTATTCAAATAACATACTCAGTTTCATACGACATTGGCAGAAGTGTCTTCAATTTCAAGAAGACAATTGCAATTGCAAAAGTGAAGAAAAAGAACATAAGTGCTTAGATATTACAGGAAAAAGAAATTAGTAAAAGAAACGTCATGAGGTTTACCAAAATTAAAAATTTAGTTGTTTTTTATGATTATTTTTTTGAAAGGACAATTTAAACAATCCGATTTCTATTAGCCTCAGAGAGAGCTGACGAAAAAAATAAAATGCATTATTTTTTCATAATCCGTCTCACTCTGTAGGCCTTCAAGCAGATCGTAAAAACCTTGATTTTTTCATATTGTGCTGAGCTACGTTACTCTCCGCAATGCCTAGTAACACAGAACTACATTTAAAAGTAAGACATCCTTACAACTGCTAGTTTAATTATGAAACTACATTTTTTTGTTTTTTTTTTCTAGTTTTCTCAAGTTATAGCTAAGATTACATGCATTAATGTTAGAATATTCTAAATTAATGTACTTACTATGCAATATGAATGTGATACAATTGCTTTTTTAGTTTTAGCTATAATTTTAAAAATTATTTCCGACCACAAGAAAAAAAATTATAAAATAAAAATGACGAGCAACTGACCGGATAGGTTCTGTCTTTCTTTATTTAGAAGGGAACTTGCGAGATGTCTTAGTACATTTCATAACATTTACGCTATCACTAGTTATTAAAAACAATTATCATAGTTTATCTTCTACGTAATAACTATTCAATGTACTTTATAAAATTATGATTTGTTTAGTATTTAAGTTGACTTATTTATTACACCTAGATCAGTATAGGCGGCTGTATATTATGACGGTTAATATTGAAAATATTTAGTAAAAATAAGAAATGATAGAAAAATAAGAACGATTATACAAAAAAGAGCAGAGTTGTAAACAATGTAAGGTTTATACTTAAATAACGTAAGTATGTAAAAGTACAATTAAACTTAAGTGTGTTTATTTCTTAACAGCTTTTCGTACGCCACGCTAGCTCGCACAATTTCAGTGAATAGCCTCATAAAAAGAATAAAGAGATAAATAATATATAAATATTTCACAGTAGTATTATCACAGAAGATATTTTCCTTTTCTTATATTTAATAAAACTATTTCTCTTGAGATTTGTATTTATCCAACTAAGGAAAGATATTTCGTTTGGAGTAACATGGCAGTGAATATCAGTCTTTTAACGGTTATACATATATAGTTTCAATAGAGACGTTTTTGAGATCAGATTTATATTTCTTTATTTACTTACATATTTTTTTACTATCACTAAAACTCCGTTCCATTTCATATTAAGTATGGAATTAAGATGGATGTCTAAAAAGTACGACAAGTGTAACTTTTTTTTCTTAAGCTCTGTCTGTTTTTCTGTTGGGCAGTTGCCCAAATTTTGTAGAAGGAAATTGACAGCGCTATGTCTTATGACATTAATTATCATAAAAATAGTTATAACTATTTTATTATTATTAAATGTTGCAATTTTTTACAGATAAAGTTATCATAATTGCTAGTTTTAAAGCGTTTTAACGATTAATATTAAATCACATAAACCTATTATGTGATTTTTATTATTAAGTACTAAAACACTTTCAAGTTAGCATTTATTAAGGAAATAAATATATTCAAAATTTTAATACGTATAACATTATGGATGCCTCCACAGTTACATTGGGAGTAATAATCTTTGTTGGTAGTACACAGAAGACACAAATATCAAATTTCGGTAGCCAAAACCTTTCATAATATGAACGGGAACGGAGTTCTATATACATAATTATCTTAAACCGAGGCGTTATTGCTTATTCAACTTATTTTACGATAGTATCACTTACGAATAAATGTATGTAACAAACCCTGTTTATTTTATTTGAGTTTCTCGCTTTTCGTGTAGGTACCTATAATTTTCCGAGTAGGTTAGCTTTAAATTACAAAAACATATTATATTATGTATATTTCAGAAAGACCACCTGTAATGTTTGTAAAAAAATAGATATGACATTTTATTTTCTCAAGGCAGTGTGAAGAGTTCTTTTTCTGTCTGTGTTCTCATATAACACGAAATAGCGATAAGCTTAGAGCACTAATTTGACTGCACTCTTAAAGCGAATTAACCTTATAATTTGACTGCATTTTAAAGCGTTTTTGACTGTTTATTTATTATTTATATTACGCTAAATTTGACATACATTATAATTTTTACGAACACAATATTATCAATACTTTATTAATCTATGAGCACCTTAAATGTTATTTATTCTTAATTGTATAGAATACATATTAAAAAAAAAATGTCACTTTTTTCCAAAAACCAAAAAAGGGACGCTGATAAATATGGAAATATAAAAAAAATACTGAGATCTTAGTGAAAAAAAAACTCACGTGAAAATTTTGTTAGTCATTGTGTGTAAATAAATATTATAATTATATATATACCTAATACTTATAAATAGAGAATTCCTTTTAAATTGATGCAATTTTTTTTTTAAAGACTTACTTTGCAAAAATGAGCATGTCACCAGAGTTTAACGAATATCCACAAATAATTTCTGGTTATTTAAAACAAGTCATGCACACATGCCATTAAAGTTTTACAGAAAATAATAATTTAGTTACGTTTTTTTATGTTACGCTCCAAAACAATCAAAGTATATTCAGTCATGAGCGAGTTTAGAAATGATCACCAAGCTTTCTGCCCAATTATTGCTAAGGTATCATGACATTTTCCCAAGGACCATAGACCGTGATCTGTGGTGAATATTGTTAATTTGGCACTATCTTGAAAACGAATAATATAATTTGAAAAAAATTCTCACCCCACCTGTCACCCTGTAGACTATCTTACTTCAATCAATCATCTCATGAAATTTCTGCCTTCTTTCCAAATGGATTTCCTCCCCGCAATGTGCCATAAGTATGGACTCACCAACAATTAAATTCTCGAAGCATAATGAGCAAGCGTATGTCGCGTCGCCGAAGCAGACAATTTTATTATCATCTCTATACATCCTCATTGGATTCAATACCGTACTAGGCTGAATTTCTTTTCCAGATGACACACAATTCTTTATATAAGCTGTTTTATACAGAAAATGAATTTTCTCACAATGTTTCTGGCTTAGAATATGCTTTAGTAAACCATCCTCCTCGGCTTCTGTTATATCACAAGATGGGCAGAAGAATGTGATAGCGTTCTTCGATTCATAGCCATCAACAGTCTCACATCTAAGCTGTATGCTGTGGACTTGTACGTAGAAGGTTATACGTTCAATAGCAGGCTTTTGAAGGAGTGTGTTAAGCAAGCTGGTATCTTGGAAGCTGCTGTAGCTGATAACTTGATCCAGGGACTCTGAATAAGCCGAAAGAGTAGTGGAATCTAGGGAAAAGTTACCAATTGACGATGTAATAGACTGATTTGACAGATTCTCAGTTTTTAATCCTGAGTCAGACTGATTGAGAGACTGATTGTGGCACTGACAGGTACATTTGAGGTCGTGGTCTGAGGTGTCATCAAGATCGGAATCTGAGTTAAACAAATTCAATAATGCATCTCTTAAATCAGGAAAATCAAAATGTCTAATTCTCTTTTTGCTGGACACTTTGTTCATCCTGTGCATACGTTTTCCTTTATGCAGATCGAAGGTCACACCTCTCTGTATGGTTTTAGCCTTTTTATTTTGTAAATAGTTTGTTGTAAAAGAGTCCAAGGAGTTTCTTATAGATGTTAGCTGTTTACGCAGTTTAAGTTTGGCACTAGAGTCCTCTCTCTCCATTATGATATTCCAGGATTCTGGAGTTTTCCGGTTCATGCTATCCATGTATGCTATTTGACCCAATGTTTTTGAGATGTTTGTTTCATCAGTGCCTGGTGCCAGCGTGTTACCAACTGAACGACTATTGAATATTCTAGACACTTCAATATGGAATTGGAACTCTGCAAGTAGTTTCTTGAGCATGCATTCGATTTTTTCAAATTTCATTTGGTAGTTCAACAGTAATGACATTCTTTCTTCTTCGTTACGATCAAATTCAACGTCTCCAAATGACTCGGGAGTGGTTGACGGTATAGGTTGACTCTCTGAGTCAGTTTCCACCTTCCTGCACATCCTTATTTCATCGTCTTTGGGTGTATTATCAGAGTCTGAACCTTCGGTTAATGATTCTATATCGATAGCTTCTTCAGATGTCTCCGAAGCATTGTCGAACTCAAATGAATGACTGAAATTTAGTTTCCTAAATTTCTCACTGAACAACTCAGCACTCCTGCAATCAAGTGATATATGTTTTGGCGTGTTTTCCACATTGTCTGACCGGGATATGCATTCGGTCATAGACTGGCTTGCTTTTTTTATATCAAGTTTTAAATGTTTACTTTTTAATCTGCGGGCTTTTGTTGTCTCGTTGTTGATGGCAAGGAGGTCGGTGTCGGACAAAGAACTTTTCTTGGCGCCGAATTTTTTCACGGATTCCGGTAGATTTAGACTTGTGACGAAGTTTATTGATGTGGAGTCCGCTTCAGAGTGGAAGACGAAATTTTCTGGTGGTTCGTTATAAGCATGCAATGTATTACGGCGTTTGTTCAAAGTCGCTTCGTCCGTATCACCATCTCCAGGGCTTTTATTGTCTCCAGACTTGGAAAAATATGAAATATTGGAAAACATTTTTCGCAATGAAAACGCCATGTTTACTGGCGAAATAAAGAGATGATAGTTCGGAGATGGCTTCTATTTCACGTTTTCTTTCGATGAAATCCAGCTGTATAAGACAATAAATACGATTTTGCAATTTCCTTCAAATACTACAAAGGGAAATGAAGTTATGAATTATTAATGTTTTTTTACCTTTACGCCGTTAATCCGATGGTACCAGCACTTTTCTCCAGTGTCACGTCATTTTAGCTAAGATTTATACAAGTTTAACAAGAAAATACCCTCAAAATTAAATAAAAACAATGAATTTGTTAATTGTGCACAACAAAAACTGTTTGATTGATTAACAGGTAATGATGGACCTGCCTGTGTCATGACAGAATTTTAATCATAGCAACATTGCATAAGCACGTCCCTATTTTTTTTTTAATCTTACCCCTTTTTGATTTTCCTTGCCAAAATTAGTATTCAGGTCAACTTCTTGTTCAACGAGATCGTTCAATATAATGATAAACTTGAGTTATGTCAATTACCCTTAGACCATTTATCTACATCTCTCTGCAATTACCTTTCGAGTTCAAAAATGGTTCAGAGTTTGAGTTTGATACTCAAAGGCTTTTGAGGTACACGGAATGGACTCAATATTTATTTGCGTTGTATGAAATACCAAACTACCAAAAAAAACTAATGTCTATACTGTCACTGTCAGTCAACCAACTGTCAAAACAAGGATTTGTTTTTTCAGTTTCTACGGAACGATACGTACGTTCTTCTTAAAATTTTGATTTCTATTCACGTCTAATCCTAATAAAATGAAACCAATTGTTGATATTGACTCGCTGCGCACGGAGCACGAGTCGGACGAGCAATGGGAGGTGCGGCGCAACTTCATGGTGGAACACAAAGACGATTTTGACGAATCCGAACTCATTACACTGGCTCAGTTGTTTACTAATATTGAGTTTCTAGGATGTCGGTAAGCATGGCATAGTCTCAAGTGGTACCGGTAGCCCTACACACCCTCGAAAGAATGCCATTGACCTCCCATCCATATCTAGACAGGACTGACGTGCTTACCGCTATTTTTTTTCGGGCTGTCATATGCTAGTTTTACACGTCGTGTAAAATAGTTAAATGACAAATTTGGGAGACATTATTAAAAATCTGTGTACAAGCATTTGTACTATTTGCAGTATATTGTATGTATCATGTGGTCTTCATGTTGAATGACACTTACTTGCAGCGAAAAGGTCTACTACATCGACATTGCCAGAATCACATTAGGTCGGACTAAATGGAAAGATGCCATTAACAAAAAAAGGCCTTTTAATGGGGATGCCTGTGCCCCACTATTGGGCACAGGCATCCCCTACTGTCTGGAGGGAGTCTATCTACCTCTGCTAACTACACTGCACAGTAGCTGGTACCATTTACAATAAATAAATTAATTACCATTGAGAGAAATTATGAAAATCATGACCTACCCGTCATGACCTATGGAGCTGATACGTGGACACTCACGGTAGGGCTGGTCCACCAGTTTAAGGTCGCTCAGCGAGCTATGGAGAGAGCTATGCTCGGAGTTTCTCTGAAGGATAGGATTCGCAATGAATACATCCGACAGAGAACCAAAGTTATCGACATAGCTCAAAGAATTAGCAAGCTGAAGTGGCAGTGGGCTGGCCATATCTCACCAAGAACCGACAACCACTGGGGTAAACGTGTTCTTGAGTGGAGACCTCGACTCGGCAAGCGTAGTGTAGGACGCCCTCCGACCAGGTGGGATGACGATCTGCGAAAGACTGCAGGCAGATACTGGATGCGGCAAGCTGAAGACAGGGCGCTATGGCGCTCATTAGAGGAGGCCTATGTCCAGCAGTGGACAAGCATAGGCTGATGATGATGATGATGAAAATCATCCTTTCAAAGTTGCCCCCAGCCCATTGTACAGTATCCACAGTACAAGTGTTGCTATGCTCAGGACTAGTAGACGTGATTATATTCTGATAATTTGAAAAATAGTTTTTTTTTTCCAGTTACCCACCAGAAACAATGAAAAGGATCTCAATATTATCAGAGAAGGTTGCGTCTAAATACAGAGAGAGTAGGAAGAACAAGCTTAAAAGGACATTTGTGCAAGCAAGTGATGCTGCCGAACAGAAAGCAAAGAGAAGTTTCAAATAGATATTTAGAAAGTTAATTTAAGGGTTGACTCATACTAGCAGAGTCGAAGCTCAGCAAAACGTCAATTTTTTTTTTTTTTTTAAAAAAAGATTACTAGCAAGTGTTTATCACATTACTAGTATTCCCTTTACCCCCTCCAACTAAGCTAATGCTTGTGCTAGGAGTGGGGTCACGTCAATAGTTTAATGGCCAGGATGGGGATCGAACCCGGAACCTCTCAGCTACGAGGACGGCCCCTCTAACCACTAGGCTATTGACGCTAAATTCTTCACGAAAGTGAAGTTGCAAGTATTAGCTCGTCTTTTATCTCATAACAAGTATGAGCATATTATATTGTTCAAATTATGGTGAATTAGATATACTAACATTTATAACATGACTCTGCACTAGTATGAATTAACCCTAACTATTCTTTTTTTCTATATAAATTCTTAATTGTCACAGGAATTTATATCAGTAAATTACTAGACTGCCATTAGACAAGCTTGTTGTTGTCCTATTACTAAAAAGCTGTTGGGTAGACCCAAAAATCATTAATTGATGTCCTCTAGAATTTGTGAAGACATTCAAATTTTCTTTGTTAGACCAATTAGCAATTATAATTGGTCAAACAAAGAAAATCTTAATGCCTTCAATTTGTCTGGGTCAGAACCCAGCCTGGTCTTTTCAAAAAAATTGCGCTTTCATATAGTACAACATATAACAAAGTATAACAAGGATTATGGCCTGAATCCCCCTCGTGTTGAGAGTTGAGGCCCGTGCCCAGGAGTGGGACGTTAAAAAGGGCTAAAATTATTATTATTATCTACTATATAAAAATAAGTCGGGTTTTCCTTCCTGACGCTATAACTCCAGAACGCGCGAACCGATTTCCACGGTTTTGCATTCGTTGGAAAGGTCTCGGGCTCCGTGAGGCTTATAGCAAAGAAAATTCAGGAAAAAATTCAAGAGAACGCGGACGGAGTCGCGGGGCACAGCTAGTTATTATATAACAAAGTAGCTAAAATTAGTCAAAATGACACTAAACAGTCTTTTAGTAATTGGACAACAGCAAGATATACCTGGGTTAAAATGTCAAAATAATTGCAATAAAAAGCATATTCGATTAGAAATCATGTTTTTTATTATGTGTAAATGATATAATTTATACAATTACTGTTTACAAACTTGAATAATTTTGATTTCATACTTTTATTAGAATATCTTAAACATTACCAATTCATAATACGCGCGTCTCGTAGCCCATAAATCATCCTTTTCAAGTCACAAAACCATGAAATCACAATTCATATTGTATGAAAATAGCTTCACTAGCGACCCGCCCCGGCTTCGCACGGGTATTTTTTATCAGTGTTTCTCTCCTATATTATGCATGTATTATACATGTAAGCCTTCCTCATGAATCACTATCTATTAAAAAAAACCGCATCAAAATCCGTTGCATAGTTTTAAAGATTTAAGCATACATAGGGACAGACAGCGGGAAGCGACTTTGTTTTATGCAGAGTGTACAAGAAGGCGTCGTCGTCCTAATTGACATTGATTAGTAATTAAATACACAAATCTCTTTACGAGTGTCCTAATTGAAGTTCGCAGGTCATCGCACAAGCATAATAATAAATATCGCCAGACAAACACACAACTGTATGGTCCCAAACTAAG
The DNA here is from genome assembly GCA_918843915.1 of Notodonta ziczac. NCBI lineage: Eukaryota > Metazoa > Arthropoda > Insecta > Lepidoptera > Notodontidae > Notodonta > Notodonta ziczac. The sequence continues at coordinate 4,250,255 of OU974064.1, forward strand.
CGACGCTTGTACTATGGGTACCGTACAATGGACTGGGGGCGATCCCGGTGACACCCAGACCTGGGCAAATTACGGAAAGCAATTTCCGAAATTTACCCTGGCTGGAATCGAACCCGCAACCACCATGTGCAGTGAGCCGAGCGGCCTACGCTCGAACCACTGCGCCAAGCGGTCGTCGAACGTAAAATCGTTCAATCAAAGCTACAGGGCTATTGAGAATTGACGGAAAGTTTCCGATTTCGGAAACGACAGCTTCCGTCCTTGTTTTACAAATTAATTAGACGAAGTATGGAAGCTGACTTATTCCTGTCCCCCCAGTCTTATCCCTTTTTGGGTGTTCTAATTGGTGCCAGTCAAAGGACACTTGATGGGACCATCGCGCGACGAAATCAAATCGATTACTTGTACAATCAATGGCCAAAAAGGACGAAGAGAATGTTGTAATAAAACACAGGTTGAAACAGAAAGGGAATACTTTTTTTTCAAAACTTATCTTTGTAATCCTAAAACTAACAGCTTTGGAGGAAACTTGAAAAACAAAAGGTGTTACAGGGATAAAGCTGTCGACAGATTTCACAAGTCTACAAAACCTTTAGTACTCCAACTGTCCCACAAAGCCGATAGTTTTAGATTTACAGAAGTAAAGTTGCAAAATAACATAGTATACCCTTTCTGTTTCACCTAGTATATAGATCAACTTGAGAGCTTTCTTTTTATTAAACACTAGGGACCCGCCCGGCTTCGCAGGGGTACATTGCGGTTACATTATTCGAGTTTTAGTAAGGATCCCTAATTTTTTTGAAAATATATTATAGCCTATGTCACCCGGGGATAGTGTAGCTTCTCAACAGTGAAAAGAATTTTTCATTACTCATACTCTGAAAGTAGGTCTGAATTTGCCTGATAAGCGGGCTGAAAGTAATACTTTTCAGGCCCGGGAGTTTCGCTTTCAACAGACAGCTGTCAAATTATAAAAAAAAAAACTAGTTCCATTTTCACATTTCTATGGAACCATGTTCAAACTTTTTCTACAGTCACTCAATTACAGCACGATGTAAAATTGAAATAACATAAAGTTAAGTATTAATTCAAGAATATATTTTTTTAAATGACTTAATTATAATTTAGTTTCAACACATTCTTTAAAATATCATAGATTAGGGCAAAATATTTAAAGATGAAAATGAAAAATAATGGCTAAATAATGAAGTTGGCCGGCCAACGAAAAAAAAAACAAAATAAGCGGCAATCCGATTTTTTTTTTCGAGTTGTATAGTATTGTTTATACTTCCTTGTATTATTTCTTTAGCCAATTTCTGTTTTTATTTTTATTTTCCTTGTATTCGTAATGAAAAGCACAGTGTTTACCTCGGGTGAAAGATTTATTTTGTCCCTCGAACTATTAGCGCCCTCGCTACGCTCGGGCGCCAAACCCCGTCTCGGGACAAAATAAGTAACTTTCACCACTCATGTAACAATGTACTATTTCAAATCGGTTCAGTAGTTTCGGAGCCTATTCATTACAATCAAACAAACAAAGTTCTCCTCTTTATAATATTAGTATGATTAAAAGTGCATTTAAATTTCGCATTTTTAAAACAAGGGGAACATTTTTCTTATGTACTAAGTGAAACAAAAAGGGTACCCATAGTATTTTTTTTAAATCTAAATCTATCGGCTTTGTGGGACAGTTGAAGTACTATAGGTTTTGTAGGCTTATGAAATCGGTCAACAGCTGTATCCATGTAACACCTTTTGTTTTGAGGTTTCCTCCAAAACTGATAGTTTTAGAATGTACAAAGTTAAATCTTGAATAACAAAGTATACCCTTTATGTTTCAACCTGTAGCACTTAGTTTCTTAAAAAGGAATCTGTATTGATGATTTTTTGGTAACACTTTCGCTTGTTAAAACAACTTGGGGCCTTCTTAATAAAGCGATCTCAAGTCTGAGAGCCGTCTTGAGTGCGTGAGAATTTTTGAGTGAGAGTTTTTGACATGTAATTTTGTACTGGTATAACGTAAGAGTGACATTTCCAATATCGCTATCAGACTTGAGCTCGATTTAATAATAATACGGACCGTATTTACGTATATACGTGATGACGACACAGTCTCAGACTGTAGACAATACTCTATAATAAGTTATATACAAACTATTTTGATTTAGATATAATTCAGTCTCTTGTTCGGAGTCCCCATATAGATGTTCTTCTTGTACCAACCGTAGGTCTTGCGATAGCACTGAAAATAACAAATAAATAAACATCGCCAGACTGACACCAACTGTATGGTCCCAAACTAAGCAACGCTTGTACTATGGGTACCGTACAATGGACTGGGGACGATTCCGGTGACACCCAGACCAGGGGAAATTAGGAAAAGGCCATTTCAAAAATTTGACCCGGCGGGAATCGAACCCGCAACCACCATGTGCAGTGAGCAGAGCGGCCTACGCTCGAACCACTGCGCCAAGCGGTCGTCAAATGTCTATAGGTTTGCAGTTACGGAAGCTGCCCGTGTTTGGAGGGGTTCCGGGTTCGATCCCGCCCTACAATATAATACAGTTTTCAATATGATTATCACTTGCTTACGGTGAAGGAAAACATCGTGACGAAACTGGCATGTCTTAGAAAATCAAACACGATTTTCGAAAGACGTCAAATGCGCAATGGGCCAGCGTGAGGATTACGGCCTGAATCCCCCTCGTAGTGAGATGGGGATAAAACCCGGAACCTCTCAGCTACGAGGGCAGCCCCTCTAACCACTAGGCTATTGACGTCTTATCTTAAAATAAATTAATTACCTGAACATGTACTGATTGATCTGTATTGCGGGTAGTGCGGCGCGCAGTGCGTTGATCGACTGCGTTTGAAGCATGCCCCACACCTCCAGGTATTGAAGTGACGGCATACAATTCAATTTCCTGCAACAATGTTTAATCATTAATAATTTTATTTAATTAGTACTTAGATAATAAATACAAGTGGTAAATTTATACTCTTTATAATGTAAGCTATCAGCCGGTGAAAGACCCGTCAAAATAGTTCGAGCCGTTTCGAAGATTAGCCGGTACAAACAGACACGGACAACAAAAACAGTGCCGTCTAGGGACGCCCGGAAGAAGCGAAGCTTTATAGTAGTGATGTAACGAATATTCGCATTCGCGAATATTCGCAGATTTTTTGACATTCGCATTCGCAAGAATCTATGCGAATGTTTGGCGAATGTTTTTGAAAAACAAAAAGGAATATTTTTAATCTTAGTAAAGGGTTATCCTAAAAATAGTGAATATTTAAAAACAATAAATAAGTAATGTTTATTAGAATATTATAAATAATTTCTTTGACATTTAATTTCATTGTAAATAAAACATAATATTATAAACATTCCATTTATTATAAATAATATAATAATTGTTACCGGCTTTGCTAGACCCATATATAAATAACCGACCAAATGCATGTCGGACTACGCATACTCTAGGGTTCCGTAGACATCCCGCCAATTTTCGATAATACGGAACTCATAAAATAAAAGTGAGGTTTCTTTTATTGATATGGAACATCGATTACGGCGGCTCTCATAACCTATATATTTATGCGTAATTAATAAACTATTGATTACCGTATTAATAAAATAGTAAGAAATTCTGTTACTAAATTTATTAAACCGGCATCGAGACATCTTCAGCAAAAGTAATATAAACCATTATTTTATTTTTGGACTGATGAAAATTCTGATAAAGATTTTTAATTCAAATAATTAAGTTGATTACACTGGGTGCAAATGGTATGTGGTTTTTTAACACAATCCAATTTTTTTCAATCAATTATCTTTATGTTCAATAGTAAAAAAAAATCCTATAATAAACCATTTATAATGTGGTTCTAATTTAAAGGATGAATCTTGCTACTCAAGTAAAAAGGCGACAATGAAGCTCAATATTTCGTAAACGGTAATTAATATTGAAAAACTGTCAAAGAAACCTTCAAATAATTTTAAAATACCTACTGAACAATATCTCAATCGAGGAGGCTTTTTTTACTATTTACTATCTATTTTTTTCACTCCCCTTACTTAAGTACGGGAGGTACAATGTAATAACATTGATTTCAAAATTTAAAAACGATTTTTTTGCTAGTTTGCTGTATTTTAGCCCTTATAGTCTCTGAATAAAATTACTGTGATTGCAGACGGACGTGCCTAAACTATAAGGGTTCCGAGTTTGACTACGGAACTCTAAAAACTTACGGCGCGCCATTTTGTTTTATTTTCATTTTCCTGCAATTCTCTAGGTCTTAAAAAAATCGTGAATTGTGATTTTTTTCAATTATGATAGCAATATTCTAATTATTTTTTACTCGCAAGTAAGTTGTAAAATGTCGTATAAAACGCGTGAGCATTGTTAATTACACACCTTGGCTACATCACGGCCCTCGCGTTAGTCTCGGGCTGCAAACCAGCCTCGATCGTAACTTGTGTCACTTGCACATAATGCACTTATTTACTTATATTTGAATAAAAAAAAAAATTGTCTTGAGGTAGGCAACTAAATTATAAATAGGATATTCCTCTATTGCTCTTGTTAGTCTAATTAAAATATTAACACAATAAAATTTGAATATCAAATATTTTTGATTAAAGCAATAATACTAAACTACCCTCAAATCAAAACAAATCATTATTATATTTTAGACTTTCAAAGTCCCTATGAGGGACCATTATAAAACAAATCTCTTCGACTTAAATTTATGTGACAGTCGTTCTCAGTCGAACTTCGTTCTTTCAACCTGTATGGGTTCGGCTATGTTCGGCCGACACGAAATGCCAAACAAGTCTAACATTTCGCGCGCTCTTTATTAACCCCCTAGAAAGTGGGGTGTTATAAGTTTAATAAGTGTATTTGTGTGTCTGTCTGTAGCATCATAGCGTCCATACAGATGGTCCGATTTTAATTTAGTTTCTTTTTTAGAAGGGTATTCTGATCGAGAGTGTTCTTAGCTATGTTTCACGAATATCGATTCAACCGTTTGAAAATTATCAGCTCTTTTGTAATTTAAAAAGTCGTCACATCGGGTTTTTTTTATTTTCAATTTTGGGGTCTTATTTGAAATTCAACATTCGTTACATCACTACTTTATAGTATAGACTAGAGCGTAGGGCGATGCAGCTGCTACTCTATAGACCTATATGTATCGTGTAACGGTAATGACGTCGTCGTGTAATGCTAATGACGCCATGGCAAAACGCTACTGGCGTCATCGAGCAACGCTACTGACGTCGTCGTGTAATGCTAATGACGCCACGGCGTAACGCTACTGGCGCCATCGTGTAAGGCTACTGACGTCATCGTGTAACGCTACTGACGCCATGGTGTAACGCTACTAACGTCATCGTGTAACGGTACTGACGTCATCGTGTAACGCTACTAACGTCATCGTGTAACGCTACTGACGCCATGGTGTAACGCTACTGGCGCCATCGTGTAACGCTACTGACGCCACGGCGTAACGCTACTGACGTCACGGTGTAACGCTACAGGGGACAGTGTGTACAGCTGTGTACGTACGTGAGCGCGTGCGCCGGCAGCAGGTAGCAGCGGCTGACGGCCAGGTGCTCGAGGCGGCGCAGGCCCCGGGCTGCGGCGGCGGGGGGAGGGGGGAGGGGGGAGGGGACAGTGTGTACAGCTGTGTACGTACGTGAGCGCGTGCGCCGGCAGCAGGTAGCAGCGGCTGACGGCCAGGTGCTCGAGGCGGCGCAGGCCCCGGGCTGCGGCGGCGGGGGGAGGGGGGAGGGGGGAGGGGACAGTGTGTACAGCTGTGTACGTACGTGAGCGCGTGCGCCGGCAGCAGGTAGCAGCGGCTGACGGCCAGGTGCTCGAGGCGGCGCAGGCCCCGGGCTGCGGCGGCGGGGGGAGGGGGGAGGGGGGAGGGGACAGTGTGTACAGCTGTGTACGTACGTGAGCGCGTGCGCCGGCAGCAGGTAGCAGCGGCTGACGGCCAGGTGCTCGAGGCGGCGCAGGCCCCGGGCTGCGGCGGCGGGGGGAGGGGGGAGGGGGGAGGGGACAGTGTGTACAGCTGTGTACGTACGTGAGCGCGTGCGCCGGCAGCAGGTAGCAGCGGCTGACGGCCAGGTGCTCGAGGCGGCGCAGGCCCCGGGCTGCGGCGGCGGGGGGAGGGGGGAGGGGGGAGGGGACAGTGTGTACAGCTGTGTACGTACGTGAGCGCGTGCGCCGGCAGCAGGTAGCAGCGGCTGACGGCCAGGTGCTCGAGGCGGCGCAGGCCCCGGGCTGCGGCGGCGGGGGGAGGGGGGAGGGGGGAGGGGACAGTGTGTACAGCTGTGTACGTACGTGAGCGCGTGCGCCGGCAGCAGGTAGCAGCGGCTGACGGCCAGGTGCTCGAGGCGGCGCAGGCCCCGGGCTGCGGCGGCGGGGGGAGGGGGGAGGGGGGAGGGGACAGTGTGTACAGCTGTGTACGTACGTGAGCGCGTGCGCCGGCAGCAGGTAGCAGCGGCTGACGGCCAGGTGCTCGAGGCGGCGCAGGCCCCGGGCTGCGGCGGCGGCTCGCGCCGACAGCAGCGAACAGTCCGACATGTCCAGCTCCACCAGCCGCGCGCACCGCGTCGCCAGACGCTCCACCACTGCAGGGGGGAGGGGGATGTATTTAGGCGACCGCATGGTGCGACATCTATTGAAATTTAGGTGGACTAATATGGACTAGGGATGTAACGAATATTCGCATTTTTTTTTACATTCGCATTCGCAACAACTACGCGTATATTTGGTATTTGACAAACAAAAAGGAAATTATAATATACTATTGATTTCTTATATTTACGCGAATACTACACATTGAAATAAAACTATTTTTACGGATTATATCGCGTTTATTTTTACTTTTTATGTTCCCGACGTTTTGTTTGAATGTGGGCTCTCCTACATAGGGCAAACTAAAAGATCAGTAAAAACCCGCGTAAAAGAACACATAGCTGACGTGAAACACCGGCGCTCCACGAAGTCTGCAATCTGTGAACATGTACAGGACCGCACCCGCCATTATATCAGATTTGATAAACCACAGATCCTCGCAAAAGAACACCGATTCCGACAAAGGATGATACGTGAGGCCATTGAAATTAAAAAAACATCCTAATTTCAATAGGGAAGATGGCTGGGTGCTACCACCAACTTGGGATCCAGTAATTAATATAATTAAATCCAAAACCAAGTGTACCATTGCAAGACCTCGAGACACTGTGAGCACTTTCTGCGTGGATCGGACCGCAAACAACAACTTAATATGAGGGTACCCAGTTACTAACTATGACATCAGGACGTCTAACACCTCAGTCCCCCCGTGACCATGGCTGCTGTAAAGCAGCCGAAACGTCGGGAACATAAAAAGTAAAAATAAACGCGATATAATCCGTAAAAATAGTTTTATTTCAATATAATATACTAGCTGAGCCCGCGACTTCTTCCGCGTGGATTTTAACTTAACAAAAAAGGCCGCTCCCGCGTTCTGAGCCCGCGCGACGGGACGCATTTTTTAAAATTTGGTTTTTAAAAAGTAGCCTAAGTTACTGCTTATAACTTCATCTATCTACTAGTGAAAGTCCCGTCAAAATCGGTCCACCCGTTCCGGACATAATCTTTGATTTCATGTTTTTATTTTTTTACGCGGAACCCTAATAGTTTTTCTAAAATTAAAGTAGCCTAAGTTACTCTTTATTACATCAGCTATCTGCCAGTGAAAGTCCCGTCAAAATCGGTCCAGCCGTTTCGGAGATTACCCGGAACAAACAAACACACAGACAGTTTTTGATATAGGTGTCGTATGTACTTTGATATGCACTTAAATAGGTCTGAAGTTGCCTGAGGAGCGGGTTCAAAGTAATACATTTCCGCCCTAGGGAGAATCGCTTTCAACTGACAGCTGTCAAATTATTAAAAATAAATTAGTTATATTATTGACATTTCTATTGAACCAGGCCAACGAAAAAAAAACAAAATAGGTGGCAAATGGCAAACCTTCATTAGATTTTTCGAGTTGTAATGTATTGTTCATACTTTCTTGTAACATTTCTTTCTTTAGCTAATTCCTGTTTTTATTTTTACTTTCCTTGTATTCGTAATGAAAAGCACAGGTTTTACCTCGGGTGAAAGACTTATTTTGCCCCTCAAACTATTAGCGCCCTCGCTACGCTCCGGCGCCAAACCACGACTCGGGCCAAAATAAGTTACATTCACCCCTTGTGTAACAATGTACTATTTCATTACTCATACTCGGAAAGTAGGTCTGAAGTTGCCTGAGGGGCGGGTTGAAAGTAATACTTTTCCGCCCTAAGGAGAATCGCTTTCAACTGACAGCTGTCAAATTATTAAAAATAAACTAGTTCTATTTTGACAATTCTATTAAGACCGGCCAACGGGAAAAAACTAAAGAGGCGGCTCCGAGCATATTTCTACATCCACTTCTGGTCGGTCGGTCAAGTCGGTTAAAAATATGATGGTTACTTGTTACAGCCCAATCCCAAACTAAGCGACGCTTTATGGGTACCGTACAATGGACGGCAAAGTATCATTGTTATCCGAGGGGTGAAAGTAACTTATTTAGTCCCGAGACGGGGTTTGGCGCCTTCGCTACGCTCGGGCGCCAATAGCTCGAGGAACAAAAGTCTTTCACCCGAGGTAAAAACTGTGCTTTTCATTACGAATACAAGGAAAGTAAAAATAAAAACAGGAATTGGCTAAAGAAAGAAATGTTACAAGAAAGTATGAACAATACATTACAACTCGAAAAATCTAATGAAGGTTTGCCGCTCGAACCACTGCGCCAAGCGGTCGTTTTATTCTTACAAATTCGATAAAGTTCGGCGTTTTCCAGACGATAGATGGAGTTGTACACTTACTGTCATCTGTCATCACCCTAGCGCCACCTAGGTTCAGTCTTTGCAGTCTCTGCGGCAACATCTCGACCAGCACCTCCAAAGACTGTTCGCTGAGCTTACACCATGATATGTTCAGTGCTTGGATGCTGCAAACATAATAATAAACTCAAACTTCTATGTCAAAGCATTTATGGACAGTCAGAGTCTACCGCCGGCTCGAAATGCTGCTTCCACTGAGAAGAGCCGGCAAGGAACTCAATGGTTACTCTTATCAATGAATAAAAGATGGTGTACATTCTCAGGAACAGCAACAGAATGTGAGCAAGCGACACCATTGTCACTAAATAAGTAAATGGTAATCAAATGTCACTCAGATTTGGGGATTTAAATTTGAAAGCTAGTTTATCGAGATTTCTATTGATAATTATAATTAACTAGCGAGGCCGGAAGACGTTGAACTGCCCTAGAACCTGATTATAACGCCACCCACCAGTTTAGATTGTGAATCTAACCGACCAAGGGACCCACTCAGACACACACAAAAAAAATAATCTATATCGGTCCAGCCGTTTAGGAGGAGTTCAGTGACAAACACATGTATGTTAAACGGTTTCCTTTTACTGTGCGAACTGCCAAGGAATGGAACACCGTGCCGGCGTCTTTGTTCCCGGTTGACTATAACCTGGATGTTTTCAAGTCGAGAGTGAACAGGTACCTTCTAGGCAAGTATGCACCACCGTAGACCACATCGTCACTTACCATCAGGTGAGATTGTGGTCAAATACTTGACTATATCGAAATTTTTTTTTTTTTTAAAGAATACGAGTCATGTCTGTTTATCACATTACTAGTATTCCCTTTAGACCCTCCAACTAAGCTAATGCTTGTCCTAGGAGTGGGTTCACGTCAATAGTTTAATGGCCAGGATGGGGATCGAACCCGAAACCTCTCAGCTACGAAGACGACCTCTAACCACTAGGCTATTGACGCTTCAAACCTTTGACCTTGCCGGCGTCTTTGTTCCCGGTTGACTATAACCTGGATGTTTTCAAGTCGAGAGTGAACAGGTACCTTCTAGGCAAGTATGCACCACCGTAGACCACATCGTCACTTACCATCTGGTGAGATTGTGGTCAAATATTTGACTATATCGAAATAAATAAAAATAAAATAAATATCTTTACGCGATTTTTTTTGTGTGAGTGTCGTACTACCCCAGACAAGCCTGTCCGTGTATGAACTGTAGTCATCTCTACTACTGTAAAAACTTACCTCTTCAGGTATATAAGCGTGATATTGACGACCGCTCGGCGCAGTGGTTCGAGCGTAGGCCGCTCGGCTCACTGCACATGGTGGTTGCGGGTTCGATTCCCTTCGGAGCAATTTCGGAAATGGCCTTTTCGTTATTTGCCCCGGTCTGGGTGTCACCGGGATCGCCCCCAGTCCATTGTACGGTGCCCATAGTACAAGCGTTGCTTAGTTTGGGACCGTACAGTTGGTGTGTCAGTCTGGCGATATTTATTTATATTTAATATGTATTACTTACTTGGGGCATCCATTTAGTATTAGAGTGAGGCCCTCAGGCGTGATTCCTTGCGCCATACTTAAGTTTAATGTTTCTAAGTTAGTACATTTGGCTGAAATGTGAAATAAAACATATAATATTATATTATTAGTTTCTGGATATCAACCAAAGCGCCGGGTGAGAATCGTACAGGTGATCACAAAAGTAACAAAAACTGGTGATTTATCAAAATTGGTGAAGCCGTTTAGGAGAAGAATTACTTTTACACACACACACCCGGATTATTTTTATATATAAAGAAGATTAATTATATGGCATCCTAATACAGGCGTCTCGCTCACCCATTAAGAGAATGACAAGGACGGGAATAAAGTATAGTTCACTCACCAATCAGCTCACAAGTAGAATCCTCAATATTTACGTTTTCTAAACTCAATTTCTTCAAGCCAGGACACCTTTGTAACAGACTGTTCAGGCTCTGTATGTCAATAGTCGCCATGCTCAGATCTAAGAATTGGATTCGGGACACGTCATTGGATGGAGAAGGGTGCCATTCTCCAATCTGCAATTAAATATAGATTTTTAACCCCCAACAAACAAAGAGGGGTGTTATAAGTTTAACATGTGTATTTGTGTATCTGTGTGGATGAACCGATCAATTATGTTTTTGAAGCGAAGCTTCTATATGGACTGCCCGGCCACTCTATCCGTGCAAATCGTCATATGACGTAGCGTTACCGTAACGTTACACGATGACGTTGGAGCTTCGGCGCCCTACTTGTTATACTAAACTAGCTGTGCCCGCGACTTCGTCCGCGTGTAATTTAACTTAACAAAAATTTCGGGATTATTCATCCCCTATTTTATCCCCTTGGGGGTAGAATTAATCAAAATCCTTTCTTAGCGGATGCCTACGTCATAACATCTACCTTCAAATTTCAGCCCGATCCGTCCAGTGGTTTGGGATGTGCGTTGATGGATCACTATGTCAGTCAGTCAGTCACCTTTGAGTTATATATATTTAGATTTGTTTTTGTTAGATAGGTAATCTGTTCGAGAGCGTTCTTAGCTAAGTTTGGTGAAAATCGGTACAGCCGTTTGAAAATTATCAGCTCTTTTGTAGTCTAAAAAGTCGTCGCCTCGGGGGTTTTCTAAATTTTCAATTTTAGTTATTGTCAAAGAGTTTGCAGACGAAGAAGTACAATAGGGTTCCACGGGTACATCTTGAACATTCGAGGTTTGGAATCCTAAAAACGACGCCAAGGTAGGCCTAAAGCCGTATTAATAAAACGACCTCAAGAGCGGCATTAAAGGGACCAGGTCCTGGGACTCAAACCCCGGCTCGCACCACTAGGTTTTTGGAAATCTATGTGCGAATCAGAATTTCAATATGATTATCACTCTCTGACTATGACTCTCACTTGCCTCTTAACAACATTGCCGTTAAATACTATTCATTTACTTAGCATGGAAGGCATCACACCAAAGCAATTATATTATTATGCACCTGTTTTATTAATTGTTATTTTGGTTCGTAAACATTTCATTTGATGTAAGTATGAGTAGGTATGACCACCACACTAAACTAGCTTTCTCATTTTATCTACATACCTAAATCTGAGTGAGATTTGATTATTATTTACTATTAGTTATTTAGTGATAATGGTGTTGCCTGCTCATATTATTATTTTATGCTGTTCCTGAGAATGTACACCATCTGTAATTCATTGACAAGAGTAACCATTGAGTTTCTTGCCGGATCTTCTCAGTGGAAGCTGCATTCTGAGCCGGTGGTAGATTCTGACTATTCATAAATGCTTTGTTGGCTTACATGAATAAAAACAATTTTGAGTTTTGAGACTCGCTCACGGTGAAGGAAAACATCGTGAGGAAACCTGCGTGTCTTAGAAGATCTAACAAATTTTCGAAAGACATTTGAAATCCGCCAACCCGCACTGGGCCAGCGTGGTGGATTATGACCTGAATCCCCCTCGTGTTGAGGGGAGGCCCGTGCCCAGGAGTGGAACGTTAAAAAGGCCTATTAATACACTAGCGGAACTGAAAGACGTCGTCCAGTCTTACAATTAAATTCGAATTGTTCCGATCAACTTTCTTAATGTTTAAGTAATGTAAAAAAAGAATTAGCGAAATCGTTCCATCCGTTCACGCGTGATGCGATGACCAAAGAAATAGACATTCATTTTTATATACAGGTTGAAACAGAGAGGGTATAGTTTTTTTAATCAAAAATTAACTTTGTAATTCTAAAACTATCAGCTTTGGAGGAAACTTGAAAAACAAAAGGTGTTATAGGGATACAGCTGTTGACAGATTTCACAAGTCTACAAAACCTTTAGTACTTCAACTGTCCCACAGAGCCGATAGTTTTAGATTGACAAAGAAAATTTACGCGAATACTACACATTGAAATAAAACTATTTTTCGGATTTTATCGCGTTTATTTAATTTATGTTCCCGACGTTTCGGCTGCTTTACAGCAGCCATGGTCACGGGGGGACTGAGGTGTTAGACGTCCTGATGTCATAGTTAGTAACTGGGTACCCTCATATTAAGTTATTGTTAATCCCGATAAAACGATATAACGCGATAAAATCCGAAAAATAGTTTTATTTCAAAGAAAATTTGCAAAAAAAATAGTATACCCTTTCTGTTTCACCTACGGCCGAATACTCGTATCTCACTTAAATCTCCACTTGCTAAAGCGGCGCTTAAATTTGACGGCCTCTTAATTCTAAGTGGTATTCTCAAACGCCAATTAACTGATTTAACACCGTGATTAGCTAAGTAGCCATCAAATGTCTCTAATATGGCAATACTTCAATATATAGGTTCGTTCTCATTTTTAAATTCTATTTAGTAATTTGTTTGTATATGGAAGATTTGTAGAAAACACTCACCTCCGAGCTAGCTAGTCTGATGATGACAGGCTTCCTCGTCAATACCCTGCCTAATGCGTCTTTTGATAGAGTCTTGTTTCCCAAGTCCAGTCTCTGCCATAGAGTCTCATCACAGGCTACTCGGTGCCATCTAAGGAAAAAGAAACAAAAAAAAAATACCTTCCACATTTTTTTTAAAGATTACTAGCAATGTGTGTTTATCACATTACTAGTATTCCCTTTAGCCCCTCCAACTAAGATAATGCTTGTGTAAGGAGTGGGCCCACGTCAATAGATTAATGGCCAGGATGGGGATCGAACCCGGAACCTCTCAGCTACGAGGACGGCCTCTCTAACCACTAGGTTATTGACGCCTCAAATAGTGACGCTGTAACAGCATCACTACATAGTATAAAACAAAGTCGATTCCCGCTGTCTGTCTGTCCCTATGTATGCTTAGTTCTTAAAAACTACGCGACGGATTTTGATGCGATTTTTTTTATAGATAAGAGTGATTCAAGAGGAAGTGTTATATGTATAATCCATGCATAATATAGTATAGAAACACTAATAATTTTAGAGGTTTCTAATGTGATGTTTTAAATAAATACATTTTTAATTACTCTCGGAAATAAGGTCTGAAGTTGCTTTAGGAGCGGGTTGAAACTTTTCAGCCCTGGGGAGAATCTGACAGCTGTCTAATTATTAAAAAGAAACTGGTTATATTTTCACATTTCTATTGAACCAGGCCGGCTAACGTGAAAAAAAAAACAAAATAGGCGGCAATCCGATCTTCATTTGTCTTTTCGAGTTGTAGAGTATTGTTCATACTTTGTATTATTTATTTAGCTGATTCCTGTTTTTATTTTTACTTTCCTCGAATTCGTAAAGAAAAGCACAGTGTTTACCTCGGGTGAAAGGCTTATTTTGACCCTCGAACTATTGGCGCCCGAGCGTACCCGTCTCATGACTAAATAAGTTACCTTCACCCCTAGGGTAACAATGTACTATTGCACCCGTGGGAAGCCGGGGCGGGTCGCTAATAATATTATACAGCGTGTGTACATACCTCTTGCAGACTAGCATGCAGTGCACTAGGGACCTTTTCGGCAGCCATCGGTAGATGCTGAGGATCATCTCGTCTGATAACACGTTGAAGGAGTCCGCGCCGACCGGCTCCGACTTGTGTCGCCGGCTTATTATCAACTCTTCCTCCAAGCCCAGAGCTGGGTATGAAAATAAAATTATACAGGGTGAATTATTCAAGTGACAGGATCGCCAATAACAAATCTAAAGGGAATAGGGAGAATTCATAAAGTGTATGAAAATGTATTATTAAAGTGCCAATTAAGGACTCTGACCCCAACATCAGAGGTTGAACGCGGCCGGGCCATAGAGGCCCGGATAAAAAATAAATAAGGACAATCAATCAAAGGAGTTTCGAGCCGATTTTGAAGGATTAATTAGGAATCAAATAAAATTGAATTAAAAATGTTCTCTTGTCATCTAAATATGTATAACTCAAAGGTGACTGACTGACATAGTGATCTATCAACGCACAGCCCAACCCACTGGACGGATCGGGCTGAAATTTGGCATGCAGGTAGATGTTATGACGTAGGCATTCGCTAAGAAAGGATTTTGATTAATTCTACCCCCAAGGGGATAAAATAGGGGATGAATAATCCCGAATTTTTTGTTAAGTTAAATTACACGCGGACGCAGTCGCGGGCACAGCTAGTTATTGATAAGTTGGGTGTGGCTAGGAATATTGTTTTAAAAATAGTCGAATGATGCAGTTTTAGTTCTCATAAAAATCGGGCCCGAGATAACTTTTGAGTATATTTTTGTTATACCTCATAGTTTCGAATTTAGCCCTCAGCACCCATTTGAAAAATTCATCCTGTACCTATACAGGTTGAAACATAATGGGTATACTTTTTTTTTCAAAACTTATTTTTGTAATTCTAAAGCTATCAGCTTTGGAGAGAACTTGAAAAACAAAAGGTGTTATAGGAATACATCTGTTTACAGATTTCACAAGTCTACAAAACCTTCAGTACTTCAACTGTCCCACAAAGCCGATAGATTTAGATTTACAAAGTAAAGTTGCAAAAAAAATAGTATACCCTTTATGTTTCACCTAGTATTATTTGAGACACATTTTTGTTTTTTTTTCACAATAATTTAGCCATAGACATTACAAATTAATGTCTTACGTGTGAAACGGCCATGTTTCTTTCCCTCACTGCCGGTACTGCCCGCGCTGAACCCAGGCCCAGGCGGCAGGTACTGAGCACTGACCGACTGAGCCAACGGAGTCTCCTCGTCTATTAGATAATCATCTAATAATGTTGTTTCCAGCAACTGCTGTTCTGTTGTTTGCAATGGTTTCACTGAAACAATAACAACATTAAATAACCCAACCGCTCGGTTCACTGCACATGGTGGTTGCGGGTTCGATTCCCGCCGGGGCAACTTTCGGGAATGGCCTTTTCGTAATTCACCCCGGTCTGGGTGTCACCGGGATCGCCTCCAGTCCATTGTACGGTACCCATTAGTGATGTAACGAATATTCGCATTCGTAACCGCGAATATTCGCATATTTTTTGACATTCGCATTCGCAAGAATCTATGCGAATATTTGGCGAATGTTTTTGAAAAACAAAAAGAAAATTATATACTTATAAATGGAATTTTAATACAAATATAATCTTATAGAATATATATATAGAATTATATATCTTTTCAAAAAACTTGCTCGTAGGGTGGCCCTTATTGCACTGCTTTTAGGTTCATAAAGCAGCTTATTACGAACTAGTGCTTTTGATTTTTTATATTTTTTTTTATATCTTAGTAAAGAATCCTATAATAGTAAACAGTTTATAAAAAAACAATGTTTATTAAAATATCATAAATAAATATATCCGGCTTTGCCAGACCCATAGATAAATATAAGTGGCCAAATGCATGTCGGACTATGCATACTATGTATATAGGGTTCCGTAGACATCCTGCCACTTTTCCATTTGTTTTATTAATATTTTTAATCACCAGTACTAGATACTCAAGTCAATACTCAAGACTGCTCTCAGACTTGAGATCGGTTTATTAATATTACCCTTACATTTTTCAGTACTTCTCGGGCTCTTAAGTTTGGAGGGCCCCGCTGCGGGGGTGCAGCGAGCTTTAGGGCTTCTAGGGCTGTGCTTGGCGCGCGGCGACGTCACCAAATTGACGTTAGGATTCACGTTCTCTATGTCGCGTTTGCGTTTCAACGCTTTGTGGTGACCCTGGAATAAATATAAATAAAATAAATATCGCCAGACAGACACACCAACTGTACGGTCCCAAACTAAGCTTGTACTATGGGCACCGTACAATGGACTGGGGGCGATCCCGGTGACACCCACACCGGCGCTAATTACGAAAAGGCCATTCCCGAAATTTGGCCTGGCGTGAATTGAGCCCGCAACCACCATATGCAGTGAGCAATGCGGCCTACGCTCGAACCACTGCGCCAAGAGGTCTTCTAAATGATTTTAGACATTAACATAAATTAATTTATTTATATATCTACCTACAAATAAATAAAATTGGAGTGTCTGTTTGTAATATCAAAATAACACCTTTTCACTAAATGCATATGAAAGTACATATGACACCTATAACAAAAACCCGATTTAAAAAAAAATTGTCCGTCTGTCTGTCTGTGTGTTTGTTCCGGGTAATCTCCAAAACTGCTGGACCGATTTTGACGGGACTTTCACTGGCAGATAGCTGATGTTATAAGCAGTAACTTAGGTTTACTTTTAATTGAGAAATACAACATTTAAAAAATTGGGTCCGGTCGCGCGGGCTGAGAACGCGGGAGCGGGCTTTTTTGTTAGGTTAAATTTCATGAGGACGAAGTCGCGGGCTCAGCTAGTTACAAATAAAAGAGTACATACATAATCTTCCGCGTACCACCAGTAACAGAACAAATCAGTAAAAACAAATGAAATTGACTATTAATAGTATTAATACAAATTAATAAAATTGAAGTGTCTGTTTGTAATGTCCCCTGTAATAAACCTCCCTGGGCCAGTGTGGTGGATTACGGCCTGAATCCCCCCCAGTATTGAGGGGAAGCACGAGCCCAGGAGTGGGACGTCAAAAGGCTTATAACAACAATTATTACTATCGATTTAATTTTCAAAATAACTTTAAAGTTGCCGAAACACATAGGCTGTAAGTTTCGAAAAAAGTAGTCTAGGGTTGTACATCTGTGAATATTTTATTTAATATCTTTAAGAAAGAAGAAAGAAAGTAAGAAAAAACTTTATTGTGGCTCACAGAATAAAAAGATTACAAAAATATATAAATGAAAAAAGTAAAAAAAAAAAAAATGCCATAATCAATGCTGTAGTTTCTACAGGGCAGGGTGGTACCCAGCAAAGTACCTAGCACATACTCAAACTTGATTTTATTCACGTAAGCCAACAAAGCATTTGTGAATAGTCAGAATCTACCACCGGTTCGGAATGCTGCTTCCACTGAGAAGATCCGGCGAGAAACTCAATGGTTACTCTTTTCAATTAATTAAAGACACACATTTAGGAATTAAACAGAAAGAAGCTTAACATACCATTCCAACGCTCCCTGTTTCAAACTGAACCTCACTCTCATCGGGTTCCAGCAGACTGACACCCATCTCTTGTAATATCTACAAAATAATACTTCTTTTCAAATAATTATGTCGAAAGACAAGTGTAAGATCCCCTAAGAAAGTTACCGCAGCCTATACTTGGTGCAACAAAAAGGGTATACTATTTTTTTCGCAACTTCACTTTGTAAATCTAAAACTATCTGCCTTGTAGGACAGTTGAAGTACTAAAGGTTTTGTAGACTTGTCAAATAAGTCAACAGCTATATCCCTGTAACACTTTTTGTTTTTCAAGTTTCCTCCAAAGCTGATAGTTTTAGAATTACAAATTTAAGTTTTGAAAAAAATTGTATACGCTTTTTGTTTCAACCTGTAGGTGATTGCAATACCAAAGGGATTGCTTGCTTGCTGATCTGAACGGGAAGTGGGAAGACTGTTGGGCTACCAGCACTCTCTCATTGTACGAAACGAAACTATACGCCTATTTTCTGTGATAGGATACACCCCAATCGAGTCAGCCCTTACACAACAAGCACGAATGTCGAATCATGCACACAAGGTTTGCTTAAAGCTGGCACCCCTGACTCTAGCCAGTTCAAGTTGGCCAACTTAGCGGTAAGCATTTTAGATGCGTAAGTGAGAACGTATAAAAGGTCTTTTCGTAAACTAGCCCTGGTTTGGGTGTCACTGGGATCGCCCCCAGTCCATAACAGGCGGGAATTTTTACTCTAATCTTGCTTGATTTGGGACCATACAGTTGGTGTTTATTTTGAGATATTAAGGTTAATTGTTTTAAATAATATGGACTTAGCATTAACACCATAGGATTGGAATCAGGTCACGTAATATGATGACGTTGAACGATCATCCCGCCCAAATTTAGAATGAGCTAATTACCTCAATATTAACACGAATTTCTGGTAATTTTGAGTATCTCAAGTACTAGAGCTGCCAACCGTGTGGATTAATATTATATTTTATTGATAGATTTTGCTTTTAAAGCGTATTTCTGACCAAATGTGAGGACGAAAAAAGCGGGAATATAATATGACGTCTCACCTCATGATCTGTCTTTCTGTCCATCAAACTCCAGCTTTTCCGACCCTGGCTATCCATTCGCGCGCGTTTCCTGAGAAAATATCACTGATTTCAACATTCACTGTCGAAGACACACCAGATATTTTATTTTCAACTCGCCGTGTTATTTCGCGCCTTTTGACTTTCCCGCGGGGCGATCAGCTGTCACGACCCAACACCGAATTGTTGGAGATTTTACGACAGAAATATACTATTTACCGAGGACTTTCCGCCTCCTGCACGGCTCTGGATGTAGGAAATTCGTCATCTCCGTTGTTGGAGTTCATTGTTATGCTTTTAATTGATAATTGAACACGTAATTAGCGAATTTCAAGCAAGCAAGTGGCAGCACTGGCAGATGATTGATGCTTGCATGCAGGGTCCTCAATCTTAGAACAAAATTAAGGGAATGTAAGGGAAGTCATGCTACTAAATTACGATGCACACAGCATTCTTTTCAGCAAAAGGATAGTTGGTGCTTTTTAATTTATTAGGATTATTTTTAAAAAACTTAAAATACAGATGGCACTTTTATAAGTTTTGCAAATTATTTACTCATCGCTTCACAAGATGTCGCTCCACACAAAGTAATACCTATGCAAGAACTTCAGTGCTTTTCTAAGCTTCTTGGTCCTATGGCACAGTTGAAAATACTATCTACTAAAATAGTATATTTTTAAAGTATTTAAATAATCTTAAAAAACCATTCCCCGCTTTCTGGCGCTGTAAACAAATGACATGAAAACGTTTAGAGAATAATATGTTTAATACCTAATATGGAAAGTAAGTGCCTCATACTTTAGTATGTTTTTTTTTTGTGTTATTCCAATGTTTTGTGTAGATTTCTTTTCTTATTTTATTTATAATTTAATTAATAAAAGCTGTTATTATATTAGTATGGTCTATGGATGTAGAAATTTTAATACGAATTTGGTATTTCGTTTTATTGTAAATTGGCAACATTGAAAACATTTTAAAAGAAAAAACCCCAAACAGCTCAAAATCAAAATGGTGGTCGTGTAATATTTTTGAAACGGTAATTTTAATTGTTTTTTTTATGTATCTCCAACTCTTAACTTTGTTTCTTTGGATTTTACGACCAACCTACGTTGTTGCCCTGTGAATTACTGTTGAGTTGAGCCTGTGCGTATCTAGTTTATACAAGGTAAGTCTGTGCTGTGTTCCTTCGGTGCTTTGTTTGATATTTTTCAAATACCTATCTACCTAGTTACCAAGAGGAGTCCTCGTAATTGGTCCCGTCGTTATTCTTCGCATCGGCATCGGTATCGAAAATGTGTTCAGGGTCAGTGTGTAGCCTTGTGTGGGCGCTATGACTTAGGTTAGGTTAGAATAGTGACCAAAACGAAAAGATTTTTTTTCCGAAATTCGTCTAAATCCTGGCACCATAGCCCCCCTAACTGGAAACTAACATAACCTTATGACACATTCGGATTCTGGCGCTTCACCGGCCGCTGCCGCGGCGCGCTCGCTTCGCTCGCTCGGCTCCCGCGTTTTGGTCACTGTTCTAACCTAACCTAACCTAAACCTAAGTCATAGCGCCCCTAAGGCTACACTCCAACCCATTAATTACTTACGTAATTTATGTAGCCAGTGGTGCCCATAATCTAAGCTCAAGTTGTAAAATTGCCCAAGGAATATCAACTACTAATAATAATATCAACTTTTATAAATTTTAGGGACAGAAAAAGTTCTTCATTCTTTTCCATATCCAGAGAAAGATAGCGAACGGTTCAACAAAGTGGGTTTTTCAAATTGGTGGTGCCATTGTGGGGCTGAAAAATGAATTGATATATAAGTATCGCTGTGTTTGTCGTCGACGACACTTTGAAGATCTCTGTCGCTATAAGAAGATAAGCGATTCCGACATTATATATGCCAGGTTTGTATTAATATTATTAAGTACATAATATTTTAATCATCTCAAGTTTTATAAAAAATATTGCATCTAGCCATGTCCATCAATTATTTAGTATTTACAAGTTATTTATACTATGCATTTTTTTAAAACTGAATCCTGAATCCTTGTCCTGAATCTTTTTCGCATAAAACAATCCTGTAACCAGTAGTAGGAAATTTAAAATGTCTATCCAATAAAATCCAAATCATATTAGATTTAGTGTTTCAATAATGTTCCCATTGCATTTCAGATCCATTGTCGCTGAAATATATCAAGCAAAGAGAACTGTGGCAACAAATTAAAACTAAAATTGCTCTTACAAAACCATCAACATCAGCAGGTAACTATTTATCAATTTTACACATTTGTTTGATACACAACCGAAGTTGCAGGCAGCAGCAGTATAAGAAATAAGGTGCGTTGAAAGTTGTTTATTAAAAAACTGGACATGTGTAGTGTCACATTGAAGGCTTCTCACATCGAACCCATTTCAATAGCCAATATGTATCGTATCTATAACCAAAGTAGTGAAATACACGAAACAATATTTGCGGGATAGAAAAACGGTCTTGACAGACAGACAGGCGGCCGACGGACAACAAAGTGATCCTATAAGGGTTCAATTTTTACCTTTAGAGGTACGGAACCCTAACACAAAATGTCATTTAACCTGTATTATTGTATTTTCAGATTCAGTGCTCGAGGCTGTGATACCAGAATCAGACACTAACTAACAACCTAGGTCAGTCGTCAAGCCCGTCAATCTCTACAAAAGATGTTCAACGAAATCAAAGTAAGTTTCTTTGCAACAAACAATGTCCACGTAGTAGTAAATTATAAAAACGTAATTAGGAATTGAGCTAGCAATTACTTCATCTATACATCTATATCTATACATATCTATACAAATAAATAAAATTGGAGTGTCTGTTTGTAATATCAAAATAACAGCTTTTCACTAAATGCATATGAAAGTACATACGATACCTATAGCAAAAACGCGAATTAAAAAATTTTTGTGTGTCTGTCTGTCTGTCTGCCTGTCTGTCTGTGTGTTTGTTCCGGGTAATCTCCGAAACGGCTGGACCGATTTCGACGGGACTTTCACTGGCAGATAGCTGATTTTATAGCGGGTAACTTAGGCTACTTTAATTTTAGAAAAACAATTAGGGATCCGCGTAAAAAAATAAAAACACTTGAAATCAAAGAGTATCTCCGAAACGGCTGGACCGATTTTGACGGGACTTTCACTGTTAGATAGCTGAGGTTATAAGCAGTAACTGAGGCTACTTTTATTTTAGAAAAACAAAATTCAAAAAATAGGTCCTGTCGCGCGGGCTTACAACGCGGGACCGGGCTTTATTGTTAAGTTAAATTCCACGCGGGTGAAGTCGCGGGCTCAGCTAGTAATATTTATATTGGTGGCATGTGGCTATGGTTACCTACTATTAGGGTTGCAGTATTACAGCTGTGATTTTAAATTAAATTTATTTATATGCATGGATCATTTATGTGGTCTGAATGAAACATAAAATAATTACTATTACTATAATATTATCAACACATTAATACAATAATACATATGCATATAGATTTCGACGACCGCTTGGCGCAGTGGTTTGAGCGTAGGCCGCTCGGCTCACTGCACCAGGTGGTAGCGAGTTCGATTCCCACCAGGGCAAATTTCAGAAATAGCCTTTTCGTAATTTGCCCAGGTCTGGGTGTCACTGGGATCGCCCCCAGTCCATTGTATGGTACCCATAGTACAAGGCTTAGTTTGGGACCATACAGTTGGGGTGTCAGTCTGGCGATATTTATTATTATATATTTTATATAAAACTAGCTGTCCCGGCAAACTTTGTTTCGCCATTGAGGTTATAAATGTGCTGATTTAAAATATGATTAATTAAATATTCATTTTAAAATACAAATATAATGATTATTTATTGGCCATCTAATGTATTCAAATAAAACTATTATACAGATTTTATCGCGTTTATTTCCTTTTTTATTTTCCCGAAGTTTCGGTGGCTTTACAGCAGCCATGGTCACGGGGGACTGAGGTGTTAGACTTCCTGATGTCAAAGTTATTAACTTGGTTCCCTCATATTTAGTTGTTGGTTGCGGTCCTATCCACGCAGAAATTGCTCACAGTGTCTGACAACTATTTGCTTGACATGATGTATTTCGTCAGCCAGGTGTTGCTGATCTCAGATCCCTTGTGCTCTCTGAAACAAAGATATACCCACTGTAGCTAACTGTGTTGGATGGTGGTTTGATTTACCGTTTCAGTATATTCAGCATATTCCTCTGGTATGTTGTTCTCCTCTAGCTTCTTTGATACTATTGTGATGCAGTCTGCTACAGGTAGACAGGTAAACACAGACTGAAAATCAAAACTGACCATGGTTTAATTGTTAGCATGATGTATAAGTATGTTTAATCTCACTTACAAAATGTTATGAATCCTTTGTATGTGCTCTTGTGTGTCCTCTTAGTAGTGAGAGCACCTTCGCTACGTGCTGGGCCAGACTGTATGTTGGTGTGCCAATCTGGCTTACAATGGGACGCAGTGGGTCCTCGGGTTTGTGTATTTTAGGTAATAATATCTTTGCCATGTATTTTGGTGCTTCGTTTTCACTCTTCATTGAAGCACCTTGTGATAGACTACATTTTTCGTTTTATTATCAGGCGCAAGAACAAATAACGCTGATGGTCTTCCGACCCGTGAACATGCCACAATCAGTACTTGATAAATTTCTTCTTGTGCGTCGTTAGTTATCTAGTTCTTGATCTCTGAGGTTTGCTCGACGATTCCTCATTGCCAACCGAGCCGTTTCACGGGCTACCTCTCTTTGCTCTTGTGATTGAGTAGCACGAATTCGAGCCATACTACCGCGGCGCTCTTCACTTCCAATTTCTTGTTCTTCAGTTCTTTCATTCGCAATGTTTCAAATCCTAGTTGCATTACGGCTTTGTCGCGAAAGATCAGATTGTCTTGGACGCGGCATCGTATTGCTAATGATAATATCCGTACAATAAGCTAATAAAAATTTGAAACTGACATATCAACTGTCAACTTCAAAATTTCAAATTATCAAATATTCAACCATATTTAACTATAGACGACATTTTAGCTGTTGGTTCTCCTTTTTTATACCATTTGTAAATAATCAACGGCTAGACTTTTTTTCATTCATTTTTTTTTTGCTGGCATTAGCTGTCATTTTCATTAATAACACGTTTTCACGTTTTATGTCAAGTTCCACTGGAACGGGATAAAAAGTATCCTATAACCTTCTCCTGGTTCTAAGCTACCGCCCCACCAATTTTCAGTCAAATCCGTTCAGCCGTTCTCGAGTTATAAATAGTGTAACTAACACGACTTTCTTTTATATATATAGATAATTTCCTTAGCTATGAAATGCACCTGTTGATTTTGAAAACAAAAACCAATATGGTGTATTATTGTACCATCCGATAATGTTGCTAATAAAGTTCGCTCGTCTTGCATTGACCGCGCATTGCCATCGGGTCCCGAGTAGACCGCGCGCCCGTAACCCTCCTGTCGACAACGAGTAGACGCCGAACGACAAGGCGGAGCTGGTTGGGTGCCGGGTGGCTCTAATAAGTTATGACGTTTTGGGAAGTAATGAAATACCGCAAACTAAAGAACTTTTAATATAATTATGATACATATTTTGATAAAAAACCGTGCAAACTATACCGTTCTTATTTCTTGTAAGATTATCTTTTCGCGGTTAGACCATAATCAAAGACAATTTGAACAATTGATAACGTAAAGGTTTAATTTAAATAAATGTATGAAAATACAGCTGTATTAACAAAAAAAAATACATTGTTTAGTTTCTCGTATTTCATTCCTTCACAGAACTTGATCCTAATCGGATGGTGCAATAGTACAGAATGTTGTTTCTTTTTGTTAATCAACGGGTTCAATTCCTGGCTAGATAATCAAATAAAAATCAAATGATGCTGTTTTAGTTTAATCAAAATGGGTCTAGAGGTTCGTTTAAGCATTTTTCGATATTCTCTATAGTTTCTTATCAAGCCACGCACCCACACTTGAAAAATTCACCTGTAGATAGAAAATTTTACTAGCAGCGTACTTTAATTTCAATTAGTATTTAATATTTTTTATAACCCACTAAATTCTAGAAAATAATCATTATATGCTTTTATTTACTGACCAAAATGGTTATTTTTGCATCTACGCAATTTATGAATCAAGATTACCGTTTCTAAAAATAAAACTGTCGTGTTTATTTTCAGGAAAAGCAGTTCTTCTAGCAGAATGCTAGGAGACCACTGATTTATTCCTATTCCTAGACAACATATTTGATTAGTTGAATGGGAGCTTCATGAAATTGCCAAGAGCCAAGCCGCCAGTCGATTCCGTAACAACAAATTCAAGCCACCATAAAATATGGATGGAAGGAAGAAAAATATTTTGATCAATGAAATTTATTACGATGCTGGAAAAGTCGAGCCTGTTCCTACAGTGAATAACTGGCTGTGGACACTGGAAGCTGTAAAAGTTTTATTGAAGAAACTAAGCGTTGATTTTGTGGTGAACCTCAGATGGATGAATCAAGACCCTAGAAAACTTCGTGGGAGAAATTAGGAGTCATGGATGCCGTAACAATAATCCAACATGCGAACAATTCGAGTCGGCTTTTACAACATTATTCATTAATAATGTAACAAGTATACACAGTCGTGGTAAAAATTGCGAGAATGATTTATGTGATGCATTACACACCCTCCTCATTGGAGACCAGCCAGACCAGACCAGCTCAGTAGAATACGATTTTGAAAGCATTCTTAACACAGTTTACTTCTATTAAGGAGAAAGAAAAAGACCCCCGCATTATAGCACCACTACAGTATGTGAGCGGGTATTTCTTAAAAAAGACTAAAACACGAATATTTAAAAACTGTTCGGAATGTAAAAAAGATTTCATGAGTGATG
This sequence comes from Notodonta ziczac, assembly GCA_918843915.1. Lineage (NCBI taxonomy): Eukaryota > Metazoa > Arthropoda > Insecta > Lepidoptera > Notodontidae > Notodonta > Notodonta ziczac. Next base: position 4,276,200 of record OU974064.1, read on the forward strand.
ATCAGTTAGAATATATAAGGAACAGGGAATATGCCGGAAGACGGTGGCTTTGTTCTCCTAGTCTTGGGTTAATACAATTAATTTCTAATATTCAAGATGTAATCAATATAATTTTGAAACAACATTTGGAAAGAAAATGCTTGAAAGACATAATTAATACAGCTTTAATAGTATTATTAGATTTTGACTTCATAACATGCAACATGCCCAAACAAAAATTGATAAATTACTTGATGAATGTCTGTGGTAGGTTTATGGTATTTAATTATTGTAAGAATTTAAATAAATATGTATGGGAAAAACAAATAAATGATTATGAAGACGTTTATCAAGTTAAAGCTAAGAAACTTCTAGCCAAATGTTGTAAAAAAATATGTTAAATTTTACTAATAAAAACCAAATGTACCAGAGAATTCGTTGTTATTGAATTAATTGTTAGTTTTAGGTACTTTAATAACTTGCTGTTTTTCAAATAATTAATTACTTTCAATGTTTGTTTATCATAAGGATAACTTTCAAATGCATTGTAAATGTATCCAAAAGCAAACTGATAAAATCTACTTTCAGTGTTGTTTTTTGATGTTGGTAAATTTGTTGTTGTGGTTTTTAAAGTAAACTCTCAAATCTAGTATTTTATGTTAGATATTTTGTTTATTTTACGCTAGAATTTTGTTATCTTTTTTACTTAATTTCTTATTTTCTATAATGTACATTTTCGTTTATATTCATAAACTTAATCTAAAATCTGTGTATTGTTCTAATTTTGCTAATTGTTATAAGGGCTTTCCGAAGTGTGGTATTTTTTAATTTTTGATTTACTTATGATTGAGAATTATTTTCATGTACGTTACGCTAGGCATTATAAATGCTTACAAGAAGTATGCTGATCTGAAATCTACTGTCAGTACTTTGTAGCTAGCTTGTTGTTTTTTAAGGTACCTACTATTGTTCATCTACTACTACTACAGTTTTTGTTTATCTAATATCATTGTATGTTCATGTTATATTTCCTGTTTTTATAAATATTTTATCAAATACCATTTAATGATGAATATTTATTATAAACTATGTGCTATATAATTTAATAGCATTGTGTTTATTTTCTATTTTTAATGCACGTAGAAAGTTAAAGTAGTAGATATATAAAGGCATTCCTTGGTATTGATTTTTGTGTAAATCTGAAAGGCGTGTGTTTATCTATAGTTTTATTTAATAATAGGCTATTAATTTAACTATTACGTTGTAAAGTAAACAATTACCTACTGTAGGCATCATACAACAATTTATGTTTTTAAGTAAACTCGTCCATTATGTTAGCTATTTTGTTTATTTTTCGCTAGAATTTAGTTTTCTTTTATACTTAAGTTGTTATTTTGTATAATGTATGCTGATAAAATCTACTTTCAGTAGTTTGTAGCTAGCTGGTTGTTGTTTTTTTTAAGTTACATACTTTTGTTTATCTACTATCATTGTATGTCCATTTTATGTTTCCTATTTTATTAAAAATAAATATGTGTTTCTAATAATGTAGCATTTTATTTTCAATAGATAATATATTTAATAGCACCTATACAGGTTACTAGGTACCTATAGCCACATTCCTGATTTAGTTCCTAACTTAAAATCCAGAGGCGCTAGTTATGCATTCCCTTATATACCTATAACATTGGTCTCTATTTCTAGTATATACAAGGTACTCTGTGCTTGCATGCTTGCCGCTGCTGCTGACGGATTTGATTTTATTTTACCTTTTTGCGTAGTAATTATGGCATTTAGCCAGTGTAAAATAAATCTATATTTTTAGTAGACTGGTGGTTTCAGTGTAGCCAAGAATTTTATATAATTTTGTTGTATATCAGCTTCTTGAGTGTAGCCATATGTCGACCGAAAAGAAAATCGGACCGCTTGTCCGTAGATCTGTAAAAAAACTCTTTTTACGATTTTCGTGCATTGGTCAGCACTGGATGGGTGTGATGAATGATTTAATTTGAAACCATAGGTTGAAGAGCACGAACAGATAAGGTAGCCCTAAGAATATGGAGGTAGCCCAATAAGTACATGGGTGGGTTGCTAAACTAGTAAAATGGCCTTGCCTTGGAAATAAATAATCACGAAATAATAATATAAGTATAATACATAGGATAAATTACTAGTACACACAGCAATAAGCTGTCCTTGCGTAGAGCACACATCCATGCTTACCTCACCTATTTTATTGAAAAAAATATAGAAAGTAGTGTCCTTGGCAATTTTTAAACTGGCAGCATAGTGTTTTGTTTTGTCAAAATTCCACCAATCATATCAAACAGTTTTGACATCTAGTAATATGATTGGCTGTGAATCATCACGATAAACTCAAATATACCCAATCGGAAACATTTGCGATTTGCACGCCACATGCTATAGCGGAATGCAATCAAATCAAAACAGAACAAATAGAAAACAAAGGCGATCGTGGTAAAGGGTTGCATTCTTTGTGTAAAATTTCGTAAAATCTTATATCACGCAGTGATTTCTAATTTAAGTGCTTAATTGCGGCGAAATAACGTTTCTATAGTGTTCTGTGCTGTTTATCGTGAAAATGACGACCCGAAAACTGAACACCATCGAAGATTTGAGCGGTGAGTTCATTCCCACATAAATAAACAATGAAAGTAAAATGTCAACAAAACTTAAAGGAATTGTGATTTACCTATTAAAGCTGTTTTACGATTATAAAACAAATAATCTTTTCGGTTCCATGAGTATAAGTGATAGTGATTTGTAAAGTAAAAATTAATTTTATTTATTACGCAGTTCAAAAACGTTTCAATTCATTATGTTAACACCATAGACTTGTTATTACTGTTTGTTTACATTGTATAGTAAAATTAATTTCGATAATACAGTATGGCGTGGCGTCAAGACTTGAACTCTCGAGGTCAGCCAGCCTGTATATAGGTAGGTACCTATTTAATTTGCGTCATAAAATGAATAAATGCGTACGTGATACGAACGATGATAAACCGACAATATAAATAGACCGGCCGTCTTGCGAGGAATTGGTACAAAGTAACGACTTCCGTATTCAACCGTATCATACCTGTGGATGTAAACAGCTGCGTTTTATATTATCCTGGTACTTTCATCTATTGATTGGGCAGACATTTTTTGTTTTTAAAGACTTTCGAGACTAAATGGAGGTGGTCTCGTAGTCCACCAGCCAGTCTAGTGCATTTGGTGGACTTTGCATGCAAATAAAAAATTCAAATTCAAATATTTTTATTTCAAATAGGCCAGATTAACTGGCACTTTTAAAAAGTCAAGAACTAGGTGCATGTTCCAAAACAAAATCCTATGGAGACGAACATGCAAGAAACTGAAAAGCAAAAACTTTCATTCAAAATTTCAATCAGGTTTAAACCAATATAATAAATATAAATAATTCTTTGTAGACTTGAACAGGTAACATGCCAGCTGGAGCCTTGATTAGTGGTTTTATGGCCGAACATCACAATATAAATAAAACTTTTATCACTTTAACATAAACAGCAATGCATTTACACATACATCATCTTAAGCAATTAATTTAATGGACTAATTAACTTCTGCCTTAACTACACTAATAAAATATGAAGGTTACTTAATGGGATTCCTACCAATGATGACTAACAGTCTTATGCTAACTAACTAACTAACTAACTAACCTTATGCCCTTTTCCAACCTTATGTGTAAGGGGAAGATACCTGCACACCTCTCCTAAAGTAGACTTCAGAGTCTGTTCCAATTCCTCAATAACAGCCCAAGAATTTGGCGCATCTCTGTTGAGATGCTTGAGGCTATTGCACTCCTAAAACTTAACACGTTCCTGTGAAACTGGATTAACTTAGGCATAGTTTGCAAAAGTTATATCAAGTTGTCACCGCGCCATCACATCGCGCCGCTCTTACGAGTACTCAGTGCAATTCAAATTTGAGATACAAATAATATACATAATAACATGTCAAAATGCCAAATGGGACTTATTTGAATAGCATTTCAGTATTGGACCTTTACCGCGTTAAGCGTCAAAATAAACGACCCAGCTTCTGTGTGGCCACGAAATTTTACGCTAGACGCTCTCAGCGATAAACTTACTTCCTTATTACAAAATCGGGTTTCGCTCACAAATTGTCGCAAAACCGGTGTCGTGTGTTTTTGTACAATGTTAATGTGGTTCCAATTGAAGCTGTTATATGTGAAACTAGCAACCAGGGGAGCCTGTAAAGTGTCACTGCCAGAGCACCTGATTAGGAAAATAAAGAATACTAGTTTTTGCCCGCGACTTCGTCCGCGTAGACTTAAGTAAAGTACTCTATATGTTAATCCAGGTTATATACTATCTGTGTTCCGAATTTCATCCAAATCCTTTGAGTAGTTTTTGCGTGAAAGAGTAACAAACATACATCCACACTCACAAACTTTCGCATTTATAATATTAGTAGGATTATAACTGAAGACGACATGATTTAGAAACTAAATAAATGTCGCTAGACTGACGCACTGACTGTATGGTCCCAAACTAGGCAACGCTATGACTATACATACCATATCTGTGGTCTGTGGGCGAACCCCAGTGATCGGGTCCAATTACGAAGATGCTGTTTCCGAATTGTTCCTCTACCAGTAGAGGTATGATTCCAGAATCATACCTGTAACCCGATGCAGTGGAGCCGAGCGGCTTACGCTCGAAACGTCATTTATTAACCCCCGGTAAAAAGAGGGGTGTTATAAGTTTAACATGTGTATCTGTGTGTCTGTCTGTGGCATCGTAGCGCCCAAGCGGATGAACCGATTAAAATTTTGTTTTTTTTTTGTTAGAAACGTATTCTGATCGAGAGTGTTCTTAGCTATGTTTCATGAAAATCGGTTTAGCCATTTGAAAATTATCGGCTCTTCTGTAGTTTAATGAGTCGTCGCATGGGGGTCTTAAAATGTTCAATTTAGAGTTATTATTGTTATTTGTTTTCAACAGGATAAGCCGATGAAAACGATGAGTATTTTCTGGATAATATTGGATTATAAGTCAACTTGATCCGTAGGTACCTCCAAGCTACGATCAACCAGATTGTGGTCATTCGAATAAAACGCAATATCTCGTATCTAATCTAGATATTTAAAAGAAATAAGTCTATGTGTGTAAATAATTTATCTTATCCAATATGGGTGCACGGATAGATTAGATGCGATGTCTTCCGGCTGGCCCGTCACTAGTGACGTCATCATGTTTTGATACCTAAAACACATGTGGTGTAGCTTGACTTCTTTCAGAGTCGTTATGGCTACTCAGAAGCTGGTCTAACCTTTATAATAATAATGATCATGAATGATCCTACTAATATTATAAATGTGAAAGTTTGTGAGTGTGGATGTATGTATGTTTGTTACTCCTTCACGCAAAAACTACTGAACGGATTTGGGTGAAATTTGGAACACAGATAGTTTATAACTTTTTATCCCGATAATCCCGAAATTGTTTTTACGTTAAATACTACGCGGACGAAGTCCGTGGGCACAGCTAGTAATATATAATATAATATGACATATTCTAAAATGCTTATTTCCTAAAAAGTATATTTCTGATGATAACCACTTTCCAATGTTGTCTAAGAGCATGTCAGTCGCTCCTCGTGAATATCAGTTGGTAATAAGACAAATTTGAACTTAAATATATAACTGTTTCTTATATTGGTGCCTCTTAGTCTTATAGCGTTTAAAAAAAAGACAAGCTTGCAGAGTTTATTGTTGGATCTTCTCAGAAAAACGTAAAATTATTTGTAAAGTAAATGCCCCGGCGTAGCAAGAACAAACGATTTTAATGTAAGTTTCGGCATGAGTGTTTGACGAGAACTAATGCCTATAATATGGTTATCATTGTCTTAAATTATTATAGTCCATTTATCAATTAAGTTGTCCCACATTTTTTATACTGCAGTCGTTTCCACCATCTTTATTCTCCTTCTGCTGCGTCACCACTATAATAAATGGCATTCAAAATGCAGCCGCTTCAATACATTTCATAACGAAAAAGTACATAAATGTATCACAAGTCACCACCGAAGTTATCCCAATTACGACGACGACGTTTCACTTGTGTTAATAAACAACTACCTCAAACCTAGAGGGCGCCACGAAGGCAACCCCAGAGCCATCTTCCTGCTCTGGATATTGCTACGACACTTTTCTTCTTACAAAATAGATTAATAGTACATTGTTACACGAGTGGTGAAAGTGACTTATTTTTCCCGAGACGGGGTTTGGCGCCCGAGCGTAGCGAGGGCGCTAATAGTTCGAGGGACAAAATATCTCTTTCACCCGAGGTAAACACTGTGCTTTTCATTACGAATACAAGGAAAGTAAAAATAAAAACAGGAATTGGCTAAAGAAATAATACAAGGAATTATGAACTATACTCTATAATCGAAAAAAAAGATCGGATTGTCGCCTAATTTGTTTTTTTTCGTTGGTCGGCCAACTTCATTATTTAGCCATTATTTTTCAATTTCATCTTTAAATATTTTGCCCAAATCTATGTTATTTTAAAGAAATTGTTGAAACTAAATTATAATTAAGTCATTTAAAAATATATATTCTTTAATTAATACTTAACGTTATGTTATTTCAATTTTACATCGTGCTGTAATTGAGTGACTGTAGAAAAAGTTTGAACATGGTTCCATAGAAATGTGAAAATGGAACTAGTTTTTTTTAAAATTTGACAGCTGTCAGTTGAAAGCGATTCTCCCGGGCCGGAAAAGAATTACTTTCAACCCGCTCCTCAGGCAACTTCAGACCTACTTTCAGAGTATGAGTAATGAAAATTGATATTAAACTACCGGCAAAGTTATTATTTATCGACGGTAAACCCTCTATGAAGACATCGCCGTAAACATTTATGGTGACTCCCGACGTTATTATTAAAGTATATATATATTATTATGAATATGTGCTTTATTAGCTAGGATTTGACCTGCAAGCGACCTAAGTAACAATGACATCACTGAAGGAATTGGACAATCTTCCAATAAAGAGTCATTCCAGTGCGTAGACCCGTGCTGTATATAGCAGATCCAGCTTATTGGTAAATTGCTTGCTATTTTAAAGATATTATCGTGGGGGTCCACCAAGTGGTAACAGTAATCCGGCCGATTCACTTACGCCTTTTTACAAAGGTTAAAATAAGGGCAGATCCCAGTTAAGTAATAATAAACCTTGTTCACGTGATAATTTACATAGTAAATATCGTGAAATAAAGTCCGAGCACGATCTTGGGAATGCCATTGTTACGTCATACCGGTATAAAACACAACAAAGGTGTACTCAAGATCGATCTCAGACTTGAGCCCTATTGATTACCAGACTTAACCTATATTCATAAATCGACCTCACGTCTGAGACCGATCTTGAGGACTCACTCTTGTGACATGTCGTAATACCGGTATGACATCTAAATATATATAACTCAAAGGTGACTGACTGACATAGTGATCTGTCAACGCACAGCCCAAACCACTGGACGGATCGGGCTGAAATTTGGCATGCAGGTAGATGTTATGACGTAGGCATCCGCTAAGAAAGAATTTTGATTAATTCTACCCCCAAGGGGATAAAATGGGGGATGAAAGTTTGTTAAGTTAAGCTCCACGTGGACAAAGTCGCGGGGTCAGCTAGTAAGAAATAAATTTCCAAGATCGCTTTCAGACTTGACATCGCTTTACAGGAGTAACTATAAGAGTATATTCCCAAACCTTACAACGGTTATGTCCCTACGTTAGTACGTAATACTAGTAATTTGGAAGAGTGTCGTTATCTGGCTACAAGCCGCCTGTGGTGGCATTAGATAAGCCTCATTACAGCAAGGCCGCAGTGCTGATAACACGCATGCCATCGTTAAAAGCTTAGAGATATGCAAAAAACTAAATGTGAACAATTATTTCGTGCCAGCATCACGTGCTGCTTCCGCAGATAAGGCTTTGCGTGTCCTGACAGGCACACGAAGCAGCACAGCACAATCGCGATGTGGATAGATGCAGGAACACGGCCAATTGACACAGATATGAGTAGATTTTCCCAAATATACAAATTTCAGTTTAACTCTCATAAAAAAAACTGTGTCCATGTGCACGCGTCACGTAAAATCGGCGCCGTCACTACAACGAGTTGCAGAGCAGGACTGCCTGCCTAGGACGCACGCAACGTAAGACAGTTATTTGGTAGGCCGCTCGGCTCACTGCATATAGTGGTTGCGGGTTCGGTTCCCGCCGGGGCAAATTTCGGAAATGGCCTTTCCGTAAATTGCCCAGGTCTGGGTGTCTCTGGGATCGCCCCCAGTCCATTGTACGGTACCCATAGTACAAGCGTTGCTTAGTTTGGGACCATACAGTTGGTGTGTTCGTCTGGCGATATTTATTTATTTATACATACATCCACACTCACAAACTTTCACATTTATAATATTAGTAGGATACTAACCAGTGGTATGCGTTATGAAAATTCATACGTGGCATTTGTAAAACTACTTTTAGTATCAGATACGCGTTGTAAGACTCAACGCATACCTAGTATTTGTAATCAAATATTAAGAACTTTTGTTGGTAAATGAAAGGTTTTACTTATAATTTTGTGGCCATGAAAAATGTCGTCGAGTCTATCTACTTATCGATCACAAAGGGTACACTTGATGACAAACATTCTCTAAAATAAACGGTGTTGCTTTGTTTTGTTGTTGGTGAGTAATATTGTTTTGACGCTTGACGCTAAACGCTGGCAAGCGTCACCGTATTAATTATGGGATAACTGGGGGATGTTTTAAGACTTCTCAACACAAAACCTAAGAATCTTTTTAAACAATGAGACTATTTTATTTCTGTAAGTACTTTGTACGGTACCCATAGTACAAGCGTTGCTTATTTTGGGGCCATACAGTTGGTCTGGCGATATTTGAAAGAAAACGCAAGTGATACTATCGATAGTGTCAGTACTCAATCTATCGATACTAGTATTATTATTGCTCGTCATCGATAGAATTAATTATGATTTTTAACCGACTTCCAACAAAGGAGGAGGTACTATGTTCGACTGTATGCATCTTTTATTTAATGTATGTTCTCCGATTACTGCGTCAATTGTGACCGATTTTGTATTTCTTTTATTTTAAAGGGTATACTCTCTATGTGGTCTCATAGAAATTGTATCAAAATCGGTCCAGTAAATAGTTCACCAGGAATTCAATACGTACCTAGTTTACCACAAAAAATCGTGAAAAAATATTTCAATAAAAAAAATTTTACTGACTTCAAAAAGCCTGGATGCGCTGAAATGTAAGAAGTAACTAGGGACCTTTTAAGGTATTTCATTTGGAGTCTGTGCCACTATCTTTACACTAAGTTTACCTACCCCTACTTGAATTGGCACCGACTCCAAATTAAATAAATTACAAGGTCCCCAGTTATTTCTAGCTTTTTAGTGCACTCAGGTTCTATTATCGACTAGTTCTCGAGGTGAACTATCGACACATCAACCATCGATAGTTGGGCAACACTAATTATATGCGTGATGGTTTATTATTATGATTATGCTGTACATATACCTGGCCGTTCTCCAAGCGATGTCACCGAATGCGTTCAATGTAAATATGGGCGTCCGCCATTTCGTGTGAATGCACCTTATAATGATATGACGCACGATATAAATACAAAGCCAAAAACGCAGAAAGTGAAATCATAGTTACACTTTTGTTGATGCTAGTTTTTGAAGCGAAGCTTCTTTCTATACGGACGTTCGGGGCGTTCGCCGCGCGACTCTATTCGTGCTAAGCGTCAAGCGTCAGTAGCGTTACACTCTATATATAGGTATACAAAGTGGCAGTTGCGGCGCCCTACGCTTCCTACTAATATTATAAATGCGAAAGTTTGTGAGTGTGGATGTATGTTTGTTACTCATTCACGCAAAAACTACTGAACGGATTTGGATGAAATTTGGAACACAGATAGTTTATAACCGGGATTAACATATAGGGTACTTTTTATCCTGCTAATCCCGAAATTTTTGTTAAGTTAAATACTACGCGGACGAAGTCGGTGGGCACAGCTAGTTATACTATAAAGCTTATCTTCTTTCGAGCGTCCCTAGACGGCACTTTTTTTTGTTTTTGTTTTGAGGCGAAGCTTCCACATATAAGGACGTTCGGGGCGCTCGTCGCGCGGCCACTCTATCCGTGCTAAGCGTCAGTAGCGTTACACGATATTTATAGGTATACAGAGTGGCAGCTGCGGCGCCCTACGCTTTATACTAAAAATCTAAATATATATAACTCAAAGGTGACTGACTGACTGGCATAGTGATCTATCAACGCATAGCCCAAACCACTGGACGGATCAGGCTGAAATTTGGCATGCAGGTAGATGTTATGACGTAGGCATCCGCTAAGAAAGGATTCTGATTAATTCTTCCCTCAAGGGGATAAATTAGGGGATGAATAATCCCGAAATTTTTGTTAAGTTAAATTACACGCGGACGAAGTCGCGGGCATAGTTAGTCTTTTTATATATTTAAATAATAAAAATAAATAAATATCGCCAGGCTGACACGCCATTGTTATTCATACTCAGTTTACGGAAAGTTTCCGACGACTGGAAGCTGTCGTTTCACTCGAGTGTGGAACGATTAAAATCAATCAACTATGTCAGAATCTAACTCCTAAATCATTCCCAATAAATGTCATTTTCGCGTGACAGGTCAACAACAAGATATGGTATCAGTGAGACGTTGCGTGTATTTAGCCACGTATGTTTCATTATCTACGCACTGCACTCTCTCTATATTAAACTCTTATCTAACATGTGGCGCTGAATATTGGTCGAAATGAAGCGAGCGGGAATATTTTGTCCTATTTCATCTTTAAATTCAAAGATAGGTGTTTATTGGTGTGCTTAAGGCATTAGGCGGTATTAATAAATCGATCTCAAATTTGAGTGCGATGTTGGAGATGTCATTCCAATACAGAATGACGTGTCAAAGGCGTACTCAAGATCGCTCTCAGGCTTGAGATAGATTTAATAATTATAGCCTTAGTCCATATTATGACTTACTAGCTGTGCCCCCTGACTTCGTCCGCGTAGTATTTAACGTAACAAAAATTTCGGGATTATCGGGATAAAAAGTATCCTATATGTTAATCCCGGTTATAAACTATCTGTGTTCCAAATTTCATCCAAATCCGTTCAGTAGTTTTTGCGTGAAGGAGTAACAAACATACATACATACATCCACACTCACAAACTTTCACATTTATAATATTAGTAGGAAATATCCAAAAACGAAAATCTGAAAAATATCAAAGTACCAGGGCAAAAGGAATCACGAAGAGGTCGTGTAAACAACCCTTAGTTCGTTGAACCGCCCAATACAGACGTCTAGGCGTCCGACCTTGTGCATACGACCTTCGATCGATACTGTTTCGAAGGGTAAACAAACTCTGATGATGTTATGATGTCCTAGTAGGTACTATTTTTCGCTATCAGTCATTGCTATGGATATTTTGTAAGGTTAATTGCATGAGATGACTGTTTCGTGCCTCTCTATCTAACCAACAATAATATGCCAATAAACTTGACACAAATCGTTATGGGGAATCGAACCTAGACTGTGCTGTCATTACATTGGACATGATATTACCGAAATGAGGTTGAACAATGTATCTCTGCTTACCACAACGGGAAATACACAACATTATTGGTCATATCATGGCATGAGGACCTTTCGATTTGACATCTCTTGTGTCAAGGCTCAGACGAACATAATAACTGAGACGGAACGCGTACAACTTGAGTGAAGGCAGCGAAAGTAATCCCAAATCGCAACAATCTAGTGGTATATTATACTGGAATCATTGCAACTAAATGCGAGGGGGATTCGGGACATACATCACGCTGGACCCGTGCGAGTTAGCATAGCTCACATGCCCATGTGCCAAGTAACATTTTGTATAAGCCACACACAACCTTAAGATTGACAGACCGTGCTTGCAATCACTGGACCAATGAGGCAGATAAGTAATAAAGTCAATCTAATATTAAATTACTATTCTTTGTAGTTATGTCATTCAATATTTCCTACGTTCTCAATTTACAGGTTGTATAATATATTTATATTGCTACCGCACTGGACCACAACTATAAGTTTATACGTTTACCAGAGTCGCTAGTCGGTAGCGACTACGTGAAAAAAGTATGACATATCTATTGCAAATTGAACTGTTCGACGATTTGCCAAACAAAATAATTTTAAGTTACGTTGGACCAGACCAAATCGTCTGCGCATCAGTAACAAAGGCAACACCTAATTAAGTTGTCATAAAAAATCCTGACTTCCTTTCTGGCAGCACCGACGTTCGAAATTCGAAATACCGACTTCCCGTCTCGGTCAACGCTCTTGGATTTCGATATTCAATTTAAAACTGCATTTGACACACGACCTTCGAAGCGGGAGGACGTCGATTTATAAAAATAGAAAATGTTTAGATAAAGTCTGCCGTAATGTAAACACGCTGCTGCGCAGATGTAAACTTGTTTATCTTCAGGTCCAGGTGAAAAAACAATTGTTTGTTTCATTATTACGCACTTCGTGAAACAATTGTTTCTGCTTCGGTTAACTTTATGGACATTTCATAGAATATTTCAATATATTATAAACTGTTTTCACCTGTGCATTCACACATTCCTTGTTTATAAATGAGGTAAGTACTGTTGAAATTCCACAAACATGGCATTTAACTAACATGAAAAGAGGGAAGTTATGTCTTTCGCCCGTAGATTTGTGTGATACGATGGTAGAGCGAACTTCAGGTCAGAAACGTGCAAACAATGCCAGTGGTATTGCAAGTATCTATATCATACGGTAACTGCTTAACATCGCGCGGGTCGAACGCTTATTTTTCGACATTGTTACATATATACACAGATCCCCTTTGCATTGAGGCGGAATGTTTTTTTGTAAAATTACACTAGCCTCGCCTTCTATCACGTTGGGAGCAATTTTTTTTAATGAGACTACTAGTCCTGTCACACACTACCAACACTCTTACTCCTATAAGCCAGGATCGACAATGGTGTCCAATGATGACGTCAAGATTTGACCCGCGACGAGTCCCGGGGACAAGATAAATTGTCTTGGAACCCGCACGCATTTAGTCGAAAGAAAGAATAGGACTAGTTGGAAGAAAATTATCCAGATCTATCCGTGACAAAGCGACAGACAAAAAAATAACTGTATGGGCTGATTGCCATAGAAGCAATGCATCTTTGACTAGGTGCCTTTGTTGTAATGTTTACACGAAACTGTCTAATTCTCCCCAATACTTTTATCCACAATATACCTAAGTGTTTTGTGTACACATTGAAGTGAAAATCACTTTATCTCTATGATAATAGCTGATGTCGTGATTTTAGCGGGCATGACGCTTGTTGATAAAACATGTTATTAGATGAACACATCTACGCCGTAGGTGGGATCCCGCTCAATTTAACACCGACCTTGAGGATTAATACGATCACGATTGATTTAAGGGCCCGTATTAATAGGTCGATCTCAAGTCTGAGAGCCATTTTGAGTACGCGTTTGACATGTAATTTTGTACTGGTTTGCCATACTCAACTCAACTCAAAATTGTTTATATTCATATAAGCCAACAAAGCATTTATTAATAGTCAGAATCTACCGCCCCGGCTCGGAATGCCGCTTCCACTGAGAAGAGCCGGCAAGAAACTCAATGGTTACTCTTTTCAATTAATAAAAGATGGTGTTCATTCTCAAGAACAGCAACAGAATGTGAGCAGGCAACATAAAATGACATTCCTAAGATCGCTCTCAGAGTTGCCATCGATTTATTAATACACTATTAAAAATAATTTTAGCCCTTTTTGACGTGCCACTCCTGGTCACGGGCCTCCCCTCAACACGAGGGGGTTCAGGCCATAATCCACCACGCTGGCCCAGTGCGGGTTGGTGGATTTCACATGTCTTTCGAAAATTGGTTAAATCTTCTAAGACATGCAGGTTTCATCACGATGTTTTCCTTCACCGTAAGCAAGTGATAATCATATAGAAATTATGATTCGCACATAGATGTAGAAAAATCCAGAGGTTCGAGCCGGGGTTTCAACCCGAGACCTGGTAGCCCGCAAGACGCGTGCTTAACCAATCGGCTATCACTGCTATTATATGTATCTGTAAAATGAGGAAATGTCTCGGAATGTGTAAAATTTTTGACCCAAATACAGTTCAACCATGACATATTTACGGACCAATCCAATCTATTGTATACCGGTGAAGCAAATACTGTGCGATTATCCAGTTGCGACATCATCTGTCCTATTTCGCGATCGTTAATTAGACAAGGACGTAAGAATTGCCAATACGCATTCCGCGTTTATGTGTTGGAGTCTGGCGTTTTTAGGGTTGCGTAGTCGAAACTAGGAATCCTTATAGTTTCGCTATATCTGTCTGTCTGTCCATCGAATGTCAGTATTTTTTTCAGAGACTATTTGGGCAAGACAGCTGCAAATTGGCACAAATATCGATTTTAGGTACCGCAATAAAACTGTGTATTTCAGGTTCGTATTAATAAATCAATCTCAAATCTGAGAGCGATCTTGGAATTGTCATATGTCTAATGACATAAGACTCGTATGATACGAGTACAAAATGATATGTCAAATTCGTACTCAAGATCTCTTCCAGTCTTGAGATAGGTTTATGAATATGAGCCTAAATATTGAAAGCAAAATTATTCTAGATTACCTCTCGCACTCATGAAGGTTTCATTGAATACCTTTTTTAATATCTATCATTCCGGGTTTCAATTAAGTTCAACCAACCAACATTCATTCCCGTTTCCGAAACATTGAGCTTTAAATTGGCATTTTTTTGTGAGTATACATTAATTCATTCAACAGATAAATCCTGAACCAGATTATAGTATATAAGCGCCGGGATATCTACGGAACCCTGTAGTATGCGTGCGCTGACATTCACTTAGCCGGATTTTTTATAAAAAAAATCAGAAATGGCGTTTTCGTAATTTGCCCAGGTCTGGGTCTCGCTGGGATCGCCCCCAGTCCATTGTACGGTACCCATAGTACAAGCTTTGCTTAGTTTGGGACCATACAGTTGGTGTGTCAGTCTGGCTATAGGTATTATTTTATTTGTTTGGATAGTGTACTTGAAGTCAAGCAACATTAAGCCTGCCTTAATGGCTCTAATGAGTTAATTACACATGTAAATAGAGCATCCTATTACAAAGAGTTTAGAAGCAGTGATAGCTGATTGTTTAAACACGCGTCTTGCGAGCACCAAGTTCTTGGTTCAAAGTTCAAATCCTGGCTCGCACCTCTGTCAGTCAGTCACCTTTGAGTTATATATATTTAGATTATCACTTTCTTACGGTGCAGGAAACCATTGTGAGGAAACCTGTGAACTCCGACAACCCGCACTGGGCCAGTGTGGTGGATTATGGCCTGAATCCCCCTCGCAGTGAGAGGAGGCCCGTGCCCAAAAAGAGTAAACCTGGAGTTTCTTGTCCATTCTCATTTATAAGAATTTAAATAGATAAGGTATCTATTTTGTTGGGCAAGTACTAGGTAGTGATTGAGCGAATTATGTTTAGGTTAAAACTTAAATCATAAAGTAAGTATTCTTCTTAAACTAAAAATCCTCTTCCAACTCCTCCTATTATTTCTTTCGAT
The DNA here is from genome assembly GCA_918843915.1 of Notodonta ziczac. Lineage (NCBI taxonomy): Eukaryota > Metazoa > Arthropoda > Insecta > Lepidoptera > Notodontidae > Notodonta > Notodonta ziczac. The sequence goes on from OU974064.1 coordinate 4,291,962, forward strand.
TCAATTCGTGCGGGTTCCAAGGCAATTTAACTTTTCCCCGAGACTCGTAAGGGTCAAACCTCAACGTCATTATTGGTCACCATTGTCGATCCTGGCTTACAGGAGTTACATTGGTGGGAGTGTGTGGCGGGACTAGTCCTATTATAAAAAAACACAAAAAACTTTTTTATGTTGATGGATGAGACCTTTTTAAGTACCCACCCAACTGTTAACCCCAAATGAAAAAGACAACAATACGGCCCTCTGTCCTTGTCGCCCAAACAAAAGGTATGCGCCCGCGCACGCTTCGTGAGTCACGTTCACTTTGCTTGCTACGGAACCTGTTTGCGTCCTTCACCTTACGCGTTTCCATTGTTGAAGGATAATGTCGTTGATGTCGAAAAATCTACCGCCAAACATAACTTTTTTTTTTTTGTTATCGTGGTAAAATCCTTTATGGATGTGGGAGTCGCGACATAGCCGTATACCGACTTAAACCCACAATGTATCAGCCACTGCCTTTGCACCGCGATGGGTCTAAAATAACTTAGGATTGTTAATCGTATCCTCCTATTCTTTCTTTTGATTACATTCTTGCGGGTTCCAAGACCTTTCTGATCCTGCCTAATAGGCGCACAAGTGTTGAGACAGTAGGGAGCGTGCCAACTTAAAAATATTGGGTTTATACCAAATATCAGCTCAATCGGTTAAAGATAACAGACTTCCATTGCAAGATTCCACCCGGACAAACATACATTGCAAGTTTAATAAAATCTTGTAAAACATAGGCTTTGCAAAATGTTCATTGATACATCCGTCATCACTGGCGACAATGGAAACTGATCGTGTGAATGTTATGAATATAATGAGAACAGTAGTCAGACTGTGGTGTATTTTTAGCGCACATCGAAAGGTCGCGCGTTCTTTGTTGATGTTGTCTCACATGTGGGTTTACTGGCAAAAAGAGGCGTGTTTCCTAGAAGCGTAGACGGCTTTTTTAATGTAACAAAGTCGGTTAACAAGAATACGAGCAACCTGGGCTATAAAACTCAATAGAAAAGCAAACGCTCGCGTTCGCGTGAAAGCTAGTTTGCTTTCAAACGCGAGCGTACAAAGGCGAATTAGCTTTCAAACTCGAGCGTTCAAACGCGAATTAGCTTCCAAACGCGAGCATATATCTTTATTATTATGCGCTCGTCAGCCATTGACCGTTATCTCCCCTAATGGAGGGTTACGAGCCGAAGATGTGGCTTGCTGACTCAGTAGCAGTCTGTTCAGTCAATATGCGATCGCAGGATCATTATATTAATACGTGAAGCAAAAACTTTGTATCCCTCTTTACGAAAATTACTCGGATGGTGGAGTATGAAATTTGGCACAGTTAAAGTTTATATTGAGAAAGAGTGCAGAAAGCTAATATTTTTATTATATAAAATAATACTTAAAAATACATTAAACTAATAAATAAATAATTACACACACTACCATGTGGTTGACACACACACATTTGTAACTTACACTCGGTAACTAACTAACTGACTGACTGACGGTGACAGTATTTTTTTCTTTATTTCCGAGGGCGGGACTTCCATAGTGCATTCTGCGTGCCAGTATCAATCAAGAAGGTTTTGGGTTTGTGTACTTAATAGTTGACAACAGAACCTTAACAACGTTCAAACTAAAAATTTAAATGAATTATGGTCGAATTTCGACCACGGGTGACTACTAGTTCAAAGTAATATCAATTACTTGCAAGTATTAGCACATGGCTAACGAATGCCGGAAAGCATTGCGCGATTCCACATGGCCGAGATGTTTATAAATAAACCGCGTGTATTATTAGCGGCACTCTGACGTCAGTCTTATTGAAAGTGTTTTAAAATTGATATTAGCTTGACGCTACACGTGCGACACATGCGTCCAAAAACTATATTGCACGCTCTCTATCGCATCGTGATTTTGTGTTGATTCGTCCTTTGAAAGTGGTCATTTTGGAGGAAGTGGTCATTTTGGGGAAATGGTCATTTTGGGGGAGTGGGCATTTTGGTAAAGTGGCCATTTTTGGAACTAAAGGAACGTATCGATATAACGTTACACCTATAGGAGTCAAGGCCATGTTAATTTGTGCGATAGGGGGACAGTTTATGCATGCATTCTACCACTATTTATCTGAGGACCAATTGTAAGTGAAATCATCAGGGTCAATAAACCGCACCATATTTGAGATCTCTGCGAATCGCATACGTGCTGCGCTGGCTGTAGCTGACACCGTTTCAAAGGAACCGTTCTCTTTACGTCAACGTCTACGTGCCCGTCGTCTCGCATCTGATTTGTCCCGTAGTATTGGACAAGCTGCGTGTTATAAAATCGTTTGATCGATATAACTCTTGTGTGTGTGTGTGTCTGACTGAGGCTGACACACCAACTGTATGGTCCCACACTAAGCAACGCTTGTGCTATGGGTACCGTACAATAGGACGATCCCAGTGACACCCTGACCTGGGAAAATTACGAAAAGGCCAATCCGAAATTTGTCACGGTGGGAATCGAACCCGCAAACACCATGTGCAGTGAGCCAAGTGGCCTACGCTCGAACCACTGCGATTGCATTGGGACCAAAATACCATCAGCGAATTGTGGTGCAGTGCAACCTACCCTATCGAAGGATATCGGCGTGATGTTCATGTGTCACATCTACCGTGATGTTAAGCAGTAAGCATCAAGACTGTCTCTGTATTTGTGGCGTGTTGTCACGTTTATAGTCCACTGCAGTCTCGTGATCAATTTACTGCAGCCCCGAATTTATTTGACTCGGAGTGGCAATGGTCTCGTCTCCATAAATCGGGAGCACTTTATTTCGGGCTGTTTTGAACACGGATTCGTAATATATTTCGAGGAATTTCCTGAATCTTGATTTCCTGAAATGTTCTCTTCAGAACAGTCATATAACCGAATACTCTCACTCTTAAAGAGCTAAATCCTAGTTAACTGCTTGAGGCTTTTCTGATTTATTTTTATCAAGCGTTAGATTGTGGCCAAATAACTGCCTATACAAAAAAAATGGCAGCCGCCTAATTGTTTCGAATTTGAAATATCACTTTTATGTCATTGCAGTAAAAAAATTAAATCCCAAAAACGAACACAAATGCGGTTTCAGAGATGAAACCGATTAATTAATGGCTATCTTAAACATTTGAGTATACTTTAAGGATTCGATCGTTAATCTGCATTTACACCACGGCCAACAAGAAGTAATACAAAATGGTAAAAATGTTCGAGTTCAGATCGGTCAATGCCAAGCTCGCAAACTCACCATTCAGGCGGCCATTTTATAAATCTGTGATTAATTCTGTGTCGGAAACCGTAATTTTAATCTATACAAATAAATAAAATTGGAGTGTCTGTTTGTAATATCAAAATAACACCTTTTCACTAAATGCATATGAAAGTACATACGATACCTATAGCAAAAACGCGAATTAAAAATTTTTTGTCTGTCTGTCTGTCTGTCTGTCTGTCTGTCTGTCTGTCTGTCTGTGTGTTTGTTCCGGGTAATCTCCGAAACGGCTGGACCGATTTCGACGGGACTTTCACTGGCAGATAGCTGATCTTATAGCGGGTAACTTAGGCTACTTAGATTTTAGAAAAACAATTAGGGTTCCGCGTAAAAAAATAAAAACACTTGAAATCAAAGAGTATCTCCGAAACGGCTGGACCGATTTTGACAGGACTTTCACTGTTAGATAGCTGATGTTATAAGCAGTAACTGAGGCTACTTTTCTTTTGAAAAACAAAATTAAAAAAATGGGTCCTGTTGCGCGGGCTCAGAACGCGGGACCGGGCTTTATTGTTAAGTTAAATTCCACGCGGGCGAAGTCGCGGGCTCAGCTAGTATAAAATAAAAGGATGCGAAGCGTAAAAACACGTAATTTAATTATATAATATATTTTCATTTTCGTATCGCTTCGTCATGGTGGTGGTATTTATTGTTTTTTTAGTTTTCGTTCGAGTCGTTGATAATCTGGAAATACTTTTCGAAACTACTAACCTAAAAAGTGGCCATTAATGGATATGGAATGTCAGACGATAAGACACTTTCGGTAGATTTTACAGTAACCATACGTAAGAATATTTGCTGTTTCAAGGTCAATGCAGACGTAGCCGACTTTTGTTTACACAATCAACAAAACATATTATTGTAACATACGAAGCAATGATAAGAAAACGGTCAAAACACTCCAAGAAACCCCATTCAATGAGTTGCCGAGATAAGATTTGTAACAAAACAAATAACAATCGTTTGTCTTCAAGTAAATATTAGATCAAAGATCCCATTAACTTTACTCGATCTAAAGGATTGGAAAGCTTAAATTGTACTTCTAGTTCATCCAGCCATATTCATTTCTTGATGAAACGATATTCATTGGGTTAGAGACCATTATATTTAGAAGGCTAAATTACTAGAGTCTGCTCTGCAGCAAAGTGGAGTGATGATTCAGTAGGTGGAAAATCAAGATCATTGGCGTGCAGGCGATCTAGTTCCAGCAGTGGGTGGAGAGCAGATTGATGATGAGGTACGGACAATCATCCAAACAACGAAAGCTTTTATCCTTTTTTTACGAATAAGTTAAAATTCGGATAAAAGATGTATTTTCCGAAACGGAACATTCCATCGCCTGTGAGTACGGGTCCAGATGAGTGCAAATCAAGAAAAAATAATTTATTAAAATGGATATCGATGTCATGACCATAGACTTGCCAGCACGACTACGCTCAGAAAATTACGCATTGACAAATCCAGTAGGTTCTCTGAGAACAATCACCTATTTGCAACAACGTGTAAACGAACGACGCTACGCGTTTGCGCCCACGCATCACGCCACGCTTTGTTTACGTATCGCGGCGTTCTAAAATTGAAAATTGAAATCAGTTTCGCGCCGGCCCTCGACGTGAGCGGTCGCGATTGCTAACGCTGACGGAATTACGTTATTTTTATTATAATTAAAAAGTGATTATTTTTTTACGCAGTTGATATACAGTGTTCATTTGCTTGTGTTTTGTTATACCGTGGAAAATATGACGGAGCCACTGAGCACAGTACCTGTCGATGAATTAGGTATTTTAATTCTTTGTTTACACACACGTGTTGTTGTTGTATTCGATATTGCAAAGCGTTGGTGTATTGAAATCGAAAGTGCGTCGTAGAAACATCTGTATATTTTCTGAATAGTTATGCAAACGTGCAGTAATATATACTTACCCATATTTTTCCAAGTGATATGCAAGTCTAGGTTGAATAAGCACTACCCAAATCTTGCTCCCACCAGGAGTATTCATCATCATCTGTATTTTATTTTTTTTATGCGCCAAAGTTAAGAATACGCCCATTTTTATTTCAATTCTGGTATTCAGTTCGTCTTATGTTTTAATGTGATGATCATTTCCTAAGAAAAGTGAAGACCTAAGAAGAAATTGTTGCTATTATGGAATAAGTTACATATTAGTTATTTCTGTCATTTTTTTGTTAATCATTTTTTGAGTCCAGTTATTTTTTTATCCAGCCATTGTTATAAATGGGTTCGATATGCACATGCATGATGCATATAGAATCCAAAGGGCCAAATTGGTTCTTGCTTTTATTTACCTGCACCCAGCTATTGACAGAATCATTTTTTGTTACTCAACTTTTCTTAAAACGTCTCAAGTGAATGATAATAATTAATGGAAACATAATTATTACTGCGATAAAAGTGTGAATAAAGTGGTATAGTTAATTTCCTTGTTGTGCACGCTCGAAGGATGTGCTAAATTAAGGTCGGTATTAATAAATCAATCTCAAATCGGAGAGCGATCTTGACTGCGCTTTTGAAATACTGTCATCTTGTACTGGTATTAGACCGACATTTCCAAGATCGCTCTCAGACTTGAGATCGATTTGATAATACTGGCCTTAGCGGTTTGAGATGTTATTATCGGTTTTTTTAAGATGGCATATCAAAATTAAGCAACTCTCAAATCTAAGTTTGACATAGAAGATGGAGATTTGACACACAGGATTCGGGCATTATGCAGATATTTAGAATCTCAAACTGATTTAACTTGTGTACTTATAAACTTATATCATCTTTGCAAAAATCCAATGGCGTCTTATGCCGGCGTTTACGCCGCTAATAGTTCTCGCTAATTGCCTTCGCAAACGATTGAACTTAACGTTGCTAATGTAAGAGCAACGAACTAAACACTGCAGGCTAATATACAAAGGATTATTTTGGTGTTGTGAAAAGCTGCGCATGAGTCACCAGTGACATTGGACTGACGGAACGATACTGCTACTGAGATAGGTCGCCTTGTTATGATAAATGTACTCTACGTATGCCATACTATGTGAAGTACATTACTTGTAGTCTCCTACAACTAAGGGAAATGTACTAAATGTAGAAATGTCAATTACTTTAATGGTCAGGATGGGAGACGAACCCCAGAACTCTCGGATGTGAAATGAACTGGTTGGGACCAAAAGGACCGTTCGGGTTTATAATGTCCAGTTTCTCAAAGTGACCACATTTCGAAGGATTGGTTGCTAAATGATTACGTTGCAAATTGGGTATTTTATCTGAGTACTAGCATATTTAACTTCCATATGGGATGAATTTTCCAAAACTTTTTGTACCTTTATTATGGAACTTCTGTAAAAAATTTCATGTTCTTCACTTAAGTTTAAGCTTAAGTTTTGCGTTGCTTGTCTGTCAGTCAGTGTTGGGGTTTTATCAATCTACTTATTGTAGGACCGATTCTGTCCCTGACCTCTCAGGTTCAATGCACTTCTATTATCACCATGATAATAGGCGTGATTGCGATAGTTCTGATAGACACATCTTATCTTGTTGCTATTTATGAAAGAAAATAATAATGAGGTGTGAAGATTTTGTTTATCTTGTGTTCAGAGAATACTTTTGTCTGATTTATATTGGAGTTCCAAGGTGCTTCTTTGGGTATGTCACATATTTGTAGTAAATTGAACATCGCTAGGGTTAAAGGAGTAATAATGGTGGAGTGTGATGTATTATTTTGAAAAGCTTTTGAAGATAAAAAAAATGGTGCCCTCTTTAGGGAAGTGGTAATTTTGGTTAGTTATGGGAAAGTAGTCATTTTGGGAAAGTGGTCATTTTGGACCTGAAGTCTTGTAGATCACGATCTTTATCCGTTCATGCAGTAGCCTGAAGACATACGCCTCCTGTAATCACATGACGTGCACACGGCCCAGTCCTCCGCCGCTCGCATACGCCGACTTTCTTAAACGCGTGTAATCTTATTGGTCTATCTTGTGGCAGGCCGACCTACATTACCTCTTCCGGCTGGATGGATCGTTGCCGTCATTCCTTTCTGCCATAACTGCCACCGATTCTAGGCTCATCATCTGCTTAAATATAAGCATGGAGAGATCATAATCTATCTCAAGTCTGAGAGCGGCCTTGAGTACGCTTTTGACATGTCATTTTATAATGGTATGACATAAGAATGACATTTCCAAGATCGATCTTAGACTTGAAATCAGATGAAGGTGAAACAGAAAAACGGTGTACTATTTTTTGTTGTTGTATAAATCTAAAAGTAACGGCTTTGGGAGAAATTTCAAGAATAAAGGTGTTGTAGACTTGTGAAATCTTGGGACAGCCAAGGATATCCCTACAACACCATTTGTTCTTCAACTTTCCCCCTTAAGCTGAAAGTTTTGGATTTACAACAAAAACAAATAGTACTTTATAATATATTTTCTATTTCCCCGTGTATATTAACACTGGCTATACACTCAGAAACCATTTAAATATAACAAAAATATTAAATTATACGTTTCCCGATGCGTACCTCGGACTGGTTGGGTCAGTGTGTCATAAATTACGTCTGAGACTACTAGCCAACCGGTTTGCCGGCGGACCCCCTGTCCTGCCTCCAGCGAGGTAACTAGAAAATAATGGCGACGCTTGCTACAGTAGGTTGAACGTAGGCCGCTCGGCTCACTACACCGGATGGTTGAGGACTTGATATCTATCGGGCCTTTAGGAAATGACTTTTTGTAATTGGTCCTGATGTGGTTGACACTGCGATTGACCCCGGTCCATTGAACCCATAGTACAGTCAACATCAAAAGCGGCTTAGTATTTTCTATATCCAAACGAATAACATTCTTAAAAATGTCATAATATTGACATCAAAATTGTCAAATTAAAATTATAAGATCTCAGTTAGAGTTTAAACGCTAAAATGACCTTTACTATTATGCGTCTTTAGTTACATCATGTCAACACGTCTTAATATTTTTGCTAAGCTGACCTAATCGGAATGTGATTCCTGGAAGAATAGACAATAAACTTCAAAGGACTGTTAAACATTGTAATTGTCATAAACGTCAACTATGATGCGGCTGTGGAGAATCCTCTTGAACTTGGTTTAATCGTGCTTGCTATAGAACAATGGTACTGACACGCACCGTGGTTTTCCCACATCCGGTACTGTAGCTGTGGACCATGAACCAATATGTAAACGCTTAAGGTCACCCAAGATCATGCATGTTCAAATTTACAGCACGGCTTGCACCTCTGCCCCCTTATTAATAAATTTGGATAAGCGGGCGAATAGTTCAACACTACTACTACTATCTCTTCTCTATCTCTTTCTGTCATTAGTAATTTGACATTCGAAAGAAGAAGTAACTAGGGGGCTGGAGTTTTAAGATTTCATATGCGAATCTCATTCCCAACATAGATTATTATCACTTGCTGAACAGTGAAACAAAATATTGTGAGGAAAATTGCACATCTTATGAAAGACGAGTGAAGTTCATCAACTCATACCGGCGGCGAAATGTGGGTCCATGCATTACAGCTAGCTCTTCGTTTCAACCACTATGGGAAAATTATGTAGGTACCTATTTTGGGAAGTTTCGTCATTTTGGGAAAGTGGGCATTTTGGACATGAAAGGTTAATATTTTTCCGTTTATTCATGCATAATTATGTGTTAAATTTTATTTCGGGCTTGTGAACCATGCGGTATAAATGAATTCTTTCTCGCTTATTATTGATCAGTGTGGCGGTGAGGTGATCAGAAGGTTCATAGTCGCTTGTCGAGGTCGGCGGCGACAGACAGATCATTGCAAATCTTATCAATGCATTGTTTATTATGTTTTTGTTTTGTTTGCGCAATCCACCGATATTCATTTTCATTTTTTGTTTTCAATAATATCTCGTTACATTTTAATTGGAATTCTGATTTTACGAATTTATCTGTACTTGGAATTTGTGTGAATAAAGAAAACAACACAAGTACCTACTTATTTACGTTTCTCGATGCTCGATAGCCACGGTCTACTGACTGCGATTGCAGGACACGCACATATTAAATATATACTCTTACGTATACAATACATACAAACGTAAATATGTAATAATCGAGTGTTGTATTGTTTACATAAACACCGGCCGACGCCATTCGCTGGTTTATAATTGTGACCATTGTTATCGGAGCCGGAGCGCTGATAAATTGGTCTTATGCCTTCATAATAATGATTTTAACGCAAACCACACGAATATTATTCATATATTTGTATTTCATGTACTCCTTCTTTATTAGTCGTTGTGCGGGAGAGGGTTAAATAAAATACTTACTCCTTTCGCGAGCTTATTACCTTTATACCGAGTACACACATTCCATCTCAATATGAGGAGGATTACGGGTCTTTCGAAAGATGACCAGGTTTCCTCACGATGTTTTCCTTCACCGTTGTGTGAAAATCTTCATGAAATCTGAACTTCCTAAAGCTGTGAGCCGTGGTTTATACTTTTTTGACGATCCCATGGCGCAGTGGTTCGACGTAGGCCGCTCGGCTCACTGCACCGGGTGGTTGCGGGTTCAATTCTTTTCGTAATTTGTCTTGGTCTGGGTGTCACTGGTATCGCCACCAGTCCGTTGTACGGTACCCATAGTACAAGCATTGCTTAGTTTGGGACCATACAGTCGGTGTGTCAGTCTGGCGATATTATTATCGTTTTGTGTTTCAATGCGTGCGATCGACCACCTGCCTATCGCTGCAAACTTTCCTCAATATATAAACTGTGCCATCGTGTTGAGTGTACATGGTCCAGTGTACTCGCGACGCCTCTAATCGTCAGAAATGGAAGCACATCGCCTGGAGAGCCACCCTCGGAAATGCTAAGGCAAACCTTCCACCATATACCTCGTCAGCGCAACCACGACCACTCTGACAAGAGTGCCCGACTAAGAAGAATCGTGTTGAGGGGAGGCCTGTGCCCAGGAGTGGGACGTCAAAAGGGCTAAAAATTATAAATAAAATCCTGTTACAGAATCATGGGTGGAGCTGAACTCTGGCGGCGGCCTGGCTGCCGTCGAGAACGAGTACATCAGGCTGCTGCGGGAGGCGCAGCGCGAGAGCCGAGACTCTTCGGTGCGACACTCCAGGGCGTCCAGCGTCAAGGGCAGGTGCGTCATAATAAACATTTCCAACTCTTCCATCCTCTAATTAAAATGCCGTTTTAAAAGACATGGTCGATTTGCGCTTTTTTATGCCATTTTAATCAGGAAAAAATATCTATCGATCTGACCCAGCAATACAGATTGAAACAGAAAGGGCTTTTTTTACAAAAAAACTTTGTATTTCTAAAACTATCAGGTTTGGAGGAAACTTCAAAAACAATAGGTGTTATAGGGATACAGCTGTTGACAGATTTCATAAGTCTACAAAACCTTCAGTACTTCAACTGTCCCACAAAGCCGATAGATTTAGATTTACAAAGTAAAGTTGCAAAAAAATAGTATACCCTTTCTGTTTTACCTGGTATATTTCGATCTTTAAGTTTTTTTAGATAAAAAGGAATAACGTCGTTATGCTACTTTATTTAATGTGTTATTTTAGGCTCCAGCTTAAAATTTGATTTTTTGTAGACAACGGCATTTCAGTTGGTGGGCGGCAGAACTAAGATTATGACTTACAGCGCTTATAAATCTATGTTTTGCTAATTCTGATACCAAACCCCGTCTACCGCATATTGTGATGACTTGTTAAATGGTGAAGGAAAACATCGCGAGGAGGCTAGCACGTGTGGTGAAGTTCACCTAACTGCATTGGACCAACATGACGGATTATGGCGCGAATTCCCATCACATTGAGGGAGAATATTTCCAGTATAACATTGGGACTTACTATAGGCGAAATCTATCATGTCATGAAATGTCCACGTATCACTTTGCTTGCTCGCGTAATTCCTCGCTGGCCGTTTCACAACGCCCTTCGACTCATTATGTGGGCTTCCTTGTGCATTGTGTACTAATTAGCTTTGTGCACTCAATCTCTTCATATAATTATGTATACCTACGTGGCACTATATATTGATTGTACGGTTATTGCCTCAAGACAGACCGATGCATACGAACCTTGTGCCAACAACCAATAATAATGATCCCTAATGAGCTGGTAATCGGTTGAAGGAAATGTGTGAACAAAGGGTTTATAATGTAATTATAGCTAACCCGTCACACGCACCCGCACTCTATTTAAAAATTTGTTCATTTGGAAAGTCAATATTTTGGGATTTGTCCCATTTTGAACCTAAAACTGTGACAACCTCACATTATCGGGAATCAAACTCAAACTCAAAATTGATTTTATTCACGTAAGCCAACAAAGCATTTATGAATAGTCAGAATCTACCACCGGTTCGGAATGCTGCTTCCACTGAGAAGATCCGGCAAGAAATTCAATGGTTACTCTTTTCAATGAGTTAAAAAATGGATCTAGAAATGTCCAAACAGCTTAGACGGATGGACCGATTCCGAATATCGTTCCGCAATAGTATGCTAGAGTGAGACCCTAGGAACTGGTCTGACTGGACCGAGAGCCGCCCGGCACACACACTACGACGATTTACAAACAGGTTGAAATTCAGACTAGTTGCCCTTGATAAAAATATCTGTTATTACGGAAATGTCGCCAAACAAACGCCAATGTTTCATGGTCCCAAACTAAGCGACGCTTTTTAGGTACAATTGCAATGAACTACAGGCTATCCTAATGACACCCAAACCCGGGAAAAGGAAAATATAATTTTCAGTAGTTTATCATCCAGACACCCCTTACAGAGGGATAACTGGTTTGGTCGAGATGGACCAGCCAGTCTTCTTAGACTGCGAGAGGACTTCTAAATCACATAAAAAACACCTCACATATGTAGAGGTTTCTTAAAAACATGCGCATGAATTCAAAGTCTTCTCCAAAGGGGTGGATAGAGATGCCTTTTAGTGCACCCACGTTTCGCCAATGTTACTTCGGTTCCAATATGAAAAATGCCAATACATAGTCATTATACCGTCCCCATTCCCGTAAGGCGAGGTAGATTCCGGCACCGCACTGGCCCAGTGCGGGTTGGCAAATGGAACATGCTTTTTGAAAGATATACTGAGAGGTATTTTAAAATATTTTTGATATTTTATATACACGTCAAAATCTCGTTGATTTATGAGCGTATCAACACCGTTACCTCATACGTGTTATATAATCGGTAAATAAGACTTTTTATGTAATACCTGAATAGATTAAACCTAACGTTATATAATATTATGCTCTAATTCGTCCAGCTCAAGGTTTATTTTTAGTTGAACCTTGCGTCTTATGTAAGTCGAGTTGTTCTAGGCATTTAGAATAACTTAGACATCGTTAGACTTGTTTGTATTTCGTTGCGAATGCATTTTAGAGTGGATATCGTTATTTAGATACACAGTAATATAGTGAGGGTGGCATTCCTAGCGTGGTGTGACCGTTCTATGGCCATTGTTACCTGCTATTCTAAGGTCTCGGTACATGTAAACAACGCCTTTCAGAGCCGACGCCGCCCGCCGGCTGTCTAGGAAACCGCACGTAACGCGACACCAAAACTAAGGCTGTGTCATATACATTACATTATACATAATCACGACAATGCCTGTTTTCCTCGTAGAGACATCTATTCGGGGAAATTAAGTGTAAATTTTGGGGAAGTGGACATTTTGAGGGAGTGGGCATTTTGGGAAAGTTAAGTGGTCATTTTGGGTTAGTTGACAGTTTGGGCCCCTGGCAGCGAATAATTTTCAGAATGTGACATTTCCAGAATGCTACTTTTCCAGGACGTATCATTTCCAAAAAAAATTCGTGCGCATGGCTTGTTATAGATTTAATGTAAACAACAAGGTAGAGATTAATTCGTAAGTAATTTTAGATGTGTAGTCTTAATGGTGCTGGTCCTGCCACACACACCCACCACTGTTACCCCTGTAAACCAGGATCGACAATGGTGACTGGTGATTAAAAAAAAGAAAAAATAAATATAACAAAATGTAAAAAGCCAAGCCCGCTGTGTTTCTCGCCGGATCTTCTCAGTAGAGGTCGCGTTCCGATCTGGTTGTAGATATAAGAAAAATAATGTAAAATTGACAATTTGTAAGTGCCCCCGTAGGCCCAAACAAAATGAACGATTTGAATTTGAAAAGAGATGACGTCGAGGTTTGTCTTAAAGTGGTTTGAAGACAGAACTTCTCTGCCTGTATAAACTTGAAGAGTATATAGACATGTTTCCTCTGTTTCCAGCCCTAAGTCTCCGCCGAACAGTCCAAACCTGGAGCCGTCAACGGAAGACGAGCTGAAAGGCGTCTACATTAACTGCTGGAAGGTGGGTTAAATCCAGTATTTTTAACCCCCACAAAAAAGAGGGGTGTTATAAGTTTAACATGTGTATCTGTGTGTTTGTCTGTGGCATCGTAGCGCCCGAGCGGATGAACCGATTTTAATTTTGTTTTTTTTTGTTAGAAAGGTATTCAGTAAGAAAAAAAGCTGTGATAGCTGATTGGTTAAAGCACGCGTCTTACGGGCACCAGGTCTTGGGTTCAAACCCCGGCTCGCACCTCTGGATTTTTCGAAATCTATGTGCGAATCATAATTTCTATATGGTTATCACTTGCTTACGGTGAAGGAAAACATCGTGAGGTAAAACCAACCAGGTGCAGTGAGCCGAACGGCTTACGCTCAAACCACTACGTCAAGCGGTTGTCAAACCACAATACCAAACCAACCAATTTCAGCTGAATATAATTCTGTGGACGTTTCCAGGATGACTCCAACGACTGGGTCTGGGAGTGGAGTAGCAGACCCGACCAGATGCCCCCCAAGTGAGTGGATTAAGTCATTATTTCTTTAAAAATATGGTCCACCCAGTCTAATAGTTATTTCGGCAGTGTCAAGTAACGATATATTTATTTATTTAGTTAGTACTCCAGCACTCACAGTTTCCCAAACCGTGCTGAGAGTATGTTACAAGTAAAATAAAATTAAATAATATAAAATTATTAATAGCATTTTAAAATCCATTCAGTAAAAATAAAAATTAAATCTAATACATTAATTAAAATTGGCTAAAACATAATAATTATAAAATTTCCACGATATTATTTAAATTGGCATAGAATTGTTTAAAACAACGTATGAATTCCCCTAGTCTAGTATGAAATATATCGACACTAGGCTGCTGAGCAATCAGAGTGTTGAGCAAAGAGATGGCTTGACTTGTAGGAGCATATTGTGCGGTACATGTTCTGACTGTAGGTGCCGCCAACAGACGGCGCGCACGCAGTCGCGTAATATAGCAATAACAAAAAACTTACATACATAATGTTATTTCCAGATTCGAAATAAATAAATATCGCCAAACTGACACACCAACTGTACGGTCCCAAACTAAGCGACGCTTGTACTATGGGTACCGTGCAATGGACTGGGGGCGATCCCGGTGACACCCAGACCTGGGCAAATTACCAAAAGGCCATTTCCAAAATTTGCCCCAACGGGAATCGAACCCGTAACCATCCGGTGCTTTGAACCGAGCGGCCTACGCTCAAATCACTGCGCCAAGCGGTCGTAAATGTTTAAAAACTCCAAAATAATAAGTACCCTTTGCAAATGTCGATTATTCGAGAACATTTTGCCTGAGGAGGGAGCATTGTATGTAGAATTCAAGAATTAATTTAAGAAGGTTCTTATATTATGAAACTAGCGACCCGCCCCGGCTTCGAACGGGTATTTTTTATCAGTGTTTCTCTACTATATTATGCATGTATTACACATATAAACCTTCCTCTTGAATCACTCTATCTATAAAAAAAAATCGCATCAAAATCCGTTGCGTAGTTTCAAAGATCTAAGCATACATAGGGAGAGACAGCGGGAAGCGACTTCGTTTTATACTATGTAGTGATAAAACATGAGTTCGCTGTTCGTGTGGCGTGTGTGTGACGTGGGTCCTGTCCCCAGGGACTGGCGGTTCAAGCACCCGGCCAGCGCGCGCGGCCCCCCCTCCGCCACCTCCTCCATAGAGGTGCTGGACCAGGCCCTCGCCGCGCCCGCACACGCACAGGTGACGCATACACACACATCACACACACACACGCGCACGCACACACACACACACACACACACACACACACACACATCACATACCCACACACACATACACACATTACATCACTGTACATAGCACATCATATTACATTACATACTAGACCACAATACTTTACATTACATACAACACCACATTTCTGTACATGCTGTTCATTATTCTGTTGGGCAATGAAGTAACTGTTGCATACCAATTTAATGATCTCATTTCTCCAACAAGACTTAAAACCTATTGCAAGTTTTTGATTGAAATTTATTTCAATAGAGAAGAGAACATTTTTAACTTCGATAAATTTCTGTCGACAAATTTAACACAAAACGAATTGAAACATGCATGCAACAGGTACGTAATAGCCTTCCTGTATTACTTTACATACTAACCCACACATTACATACTAGACCATATTACTTTACATACTAGACAACACATTACTTTTCATACCAGACCATATTACTTTACATACTAGACCACACATTACTATACACATCACTGTTTTGTTACCCAGCCAGAGAGGTATAATAGGAGAGTGTGTGGTTGCAGCAGCAGGGGTCGGGGCACTGCCTGTCGGTGCGCCGCTCGTGCCTGTTCAGCCGCGGCGCGGTGGCCGCCGTGCTCGTCACCAACCTGGTGTCGCTGCTGCTGGGCGCCGGCATCGGGTGAGACCATCCCCACTCTATCCTGTTCGAAAGTGTACTCCCTCCATGTAGGCGAACTGGAAAAAACAAATGAAGATCCGATTGCCATTTGCCGCCTATTTTGTTTTTTTTCCGTTGGCCTGGTTCAATAGAAATGTCAGAATAGACCTAATATCTTTTTAATATTTTGACAGCTGTCAGTTGAAAGCGATTCGCCCTAGGGCTGAAAAGTATTACTTTCAACCCGCTCCTCAAGCAAACTTCGGACCTACGTTCCGAGTATGAGTAGTGAAAATATTATTTAATTTGATTATTGTTTTCTTCACAGTGTCTGGCTGAGCAAGAGAGGTATGCTGCCTCCAAGACTGATCATCTTGAACTAAACATTGAACAAGACTGATACTAGTTCCGGGGGGGGGGGGGGCTCAGGGAAGTACTGTGGTGTGAAGCGACACGCGGCGAGGCCGCGGAACGGATGGGTCATACCGATCAAATGCTGTTGTAACCCGAAATCATTGACCATTACAGTTTTACTTTCAAAAGCAAAGTTATGGGTAAGCGATGGGTGGCCAGGCCTAGCATGTGATGGGTGACCGACTTGGCAATTGTGGTCTTGATTGTTGATTTAGTTTCAAACTTTGGGTTTGTACGATGTCGTAAACTTGGTTTATAAAAAGTACATAGGCAAAGGTTGTTTTTTTTTTCATGTCACGTTGGTCGCATCACAGTAAATGATTATGCCAGATTTGATTGCAATACATTTAATATTAGATAATTAGTGAGATACACCCAACGCCACTTTCACTTCAACACTCAAAATCACTAGGATTCGAATACTGCGAAACTGACCTATTCGTGATTTGCCATATTCTGGGTGTAAGTGGGATCGCCCCCAGTTCACTGTATCTATTGTTATATAAAAAGTAACACTTCTATTATGAGTACCACACAATGGACTGGGGCAGATCCCAGTAACACCCAAACCGGAGGAAATAGTTTACGAAAAGTGGGACAATTATCTAATATTAACTTGTGGGAATGTATGTACTGATAAGAATGAATATTAATAATAAATTAATAATAATAAAAAGTCTATAAGTAATAATAATATGTAGCGATATAGGTACACTTTTGTATTTTCTTACATTTTCCTATATCTTCTCTCGTGTGTATACGATTTGTCAATAATCATGGTTACGCATTTCGGGTATCATAATTTAAGGTGTATACAATGTTTTATCGTCGGGTGTAATATAAATATTACCGCCCTGAACTTATCACTGCTCTTATGTCAATGTTGTAATGTAGATGTAGTGGGAGCGATCCCACTTGTACCCAGTTCAAGGCAAATTATTAAAGACTTACAAGTTACTTGATGCACCCGATTTAATTGAACGCCTTGCGGTCATACCACTGGAGCATGTGGTCTAGAAATTGTGCTTATGTTTATTGACAAATTGTAAACCAACTATACTCCATTTGTTATAGCATTAGACAGAAGTTAAAAAAGGTTATTTGTAGTGTCCACTTTGTAATAAAAAAGTACAATTAACGAGTTACAGTTACGATTGACGTCGAATTTATTATAATCTATTTATATACCAGCTTGTCACATCTAACTGTAATAATATTAATTATTTATCTTATTAAATATATTGCCTTTTCATTTAAATAATTATTATTTCATTACAATTAAAAATTAGTGCCGATGCTAAAAACCTAAAAGAAGCAGGCGGGAACATACCGGGAACGTTTTTCGTTTCATTATAATCCTACCAAATCTAAAATTTTACCTAATCCCTTCAGAGGTTATGACAGCAGGGTATTTCTAATTTTGTCGGACTATGTTATCTATGAAATTGACGTAAATGTTTGATTCATTTTTTGTTGTCAGTTTAAAATGTGATACCTACGATGTTATTACGAATAAAACATAATATAAAAAAGTACTTTTATTTTGTTTATCGTAGTATTTTAGATTTATATATTAAAATTTATGTTAAAACAATTTTAATGTAATGACTCTAAATAAAAGTTGTTTTGACTTGGAAATAAAATGTTTTGCATCCCTGCTTCTGCGAGCCTCTTATGTCTAATGTTATAATAAATGGAGTATAGATTATAGTATAATAACTATTAAATATTTTTATATCATCATACTCTAGCTGTTAAGCGGAAGAATAGTTGAGTTTAATATTTCCATTTTCATGTTGAAATTGCAATAATTTCGATCGAATTGTTTGTAACAGAAATAGTTTTTTTCAGTTTCATGGTGTTTGTATTTTTGACAGCACAAATTGGGGTCGGCGCTACGTCTATACAACCGATGGGCTAGGAATATATTCAAAAATAACAGAATAATATTGTAATATTTTGTATTGTGAAGTTCATGCGTAATACCATTATTTTCTCCTAGGTTTACATTGTCGTAAAAAAATAATATTAATTTGTGATTTAGAAAAAAAACCTTATTTATTTTCTCGGTCTCAAAATTTATGAAAACTGCTAGTTAAGTAGTATATTTTTAAATAATTTTCTTAAGATCGTTGTATTTAAAAATACTAGCCGTAATGCTACAATAGCTTGAATACTTTTTGATAGACAAATATTATTGTCAAAAAAGTCCCAGTACCATCACGCCTACGTTCTTTGAAGGCGTATGCAGTGGTGGTAGTGTTGCGGGCATTCAGTTTAGCGCTAAATATATTTTATTGTATCCTAAGTTTTGTTTTATGTTGAAAATATGTAGAAATGTTTTTAAGTTTAAATTTTAGAAATAATCGGCTAGATAATTTGTTTTTTTTTATTATATTAATAAATTCGCCATGTTTTTCTATGTAAGGACACGAGTTTTATACGCTGCGATAGCATATTGAAAATGTTTTCTACAAAAATGTGGAAAAAAATTTATAATATGGGTAAAAGATGATTTATCGTAATGAGATTGCAATTTGGCTATTGATATCACATATCTATAGTGACGGGCAGTCAGGCTGAATTCAATTTAAATAAAACTATTCTTTTTAGTTTACCGGTTTAAGTGAGTGGGATCATGGGACCAAATAATGGTCCCACTTTCTTGATCTTGCAACATTTATTTTTTTACTATTATTTTCAATGGACTATCGCAGAAGCATTATGTAAATATCATGTTACTGTGTCATTTTAATCATTAACGTTAAGCCGCTTAAAAATATAAGAATATGCATTTTATTAAAGAGTTGTTTTATTTAATCTTGATACCCTGAAATTTTTGTGTTTGCTTTTTGTATTTGTGGAGTTATGGCTCTGTCATGACAATATAAGAAAGTATAGTATAGGAGGCTTTCGAAACTTGATCATACGTGAGCTTCAAATAAAAATATAGCTGTAATATTGAAGTAGCTGTGTCGTAGATACCTGTAAAATAAGTTTTCGCTCAAGTCAAAGAGAATACAATACTAGTACGCTCAAGTATAAAAATGTTTGAGTGGCCCACAGACTTCTAAGTGGGGTGGCCAAGGAAGGTGTAGTCCAATTGCATGGATTCCAGATGAAAGGTTAAAATCATCAAATTTTATATACATTATAGTTATACCATCAAGTTTCAACTGAATTTGTAGTAGGCTTAGACCTTTTTAGGTAATAATAATAATATGTTAAAGAGATTGGATTCTCGAACTTTATTTATGCGTTACACGAAACGCGAAACCATAAACTGCAAAATTGCGAATCAAACATGACATTTAATTATCTGTGCCTGTCAAAAGTTCAATGGCGGACGAGCGCACATCGAGCAAAACATATTTCACGTTCACATTTTAAACTCAAATATCGCTACATGATATTAATTTCGACAATCTAAACACCGAAAGCGGATTATAATGTCCATCGCCGTGTCGGACTGCTTCACAATCGGCAGTATAGTGGCCACGAGGACGTGTTATAATGAAAATATCGAAGGCGAGGTCCTAGCTTTTGATCCCCAAACTAAAATGTTAATTTTGAAGTGTCCATCCTCTAGCGGCAACCCTAAACGCCACGATGTGAATATTGTGAACCTGTCGCTGGTGAGCGACGTGCAAATCAAGAAGGAAGTGACCACCGTTCCGGAGCCCCCGCAATCATTAAACCTGCACAGACTAAATACCAGAGTTCGAAATTCTATAGAAAATAAAAGAAGACTAGTGAGTATTAACTCTTTGGTGCGGTTTAAAGTTATTTAGAAAGGAGGTCGTAGTGTGGATGATGAAATATTTATGTAATTTGCATGTAACTCCACAAATACTACTAGCTGTTCTAGTAATAGGTTTAGACTAGACTCATAACCTCTTTAGTTAAATGTTGGTATATCATTAAAGCATTGGGTTTTTTCATATTAAGAATGCTCTGTCTCACTTTCGGGGCACTGTTTAATTTAAATTGGTAAGCTAATTCGTAATAAAATGGTAACTAGTCAACATTCAAGTAAAATCAGTCACGAGATTGGTTCTAATTAGTTTAATTTACAATTTGTAGCATTTTAAAACAGTAATCTGTCTTCAATCTGCTGTAACAGTATTGTTTCTCTGGTAATCAGCCTATATAGTTATTAAGTGGATAAGCTTCTTCGTAATCCTCCTATTCTTTCTAAAATTAAACTTGTGTGGTTTCTAAGACAATTTATCTTTTGACATGTCTGTAGATCCTGGCTTACAGGAGTTACAGTGGTGGTCCCATTTAAAAATGTTTAACAATCTGTATCAAAAATAATTAGTTCAATCATGGATAAAATACATCCATAATGCTAAATGGAAGTTACATAAAGGCCAATTTCATGATTGAACCAGACAGGAATAAAAACTGCAACCATTTTTACTTTGGCTTTCGAAGCTCAACTAACTAACTATGTGTACCACCAGGTGTCAGCACTAGCTGCCTGCCTGGACCCCGAGGGTCAGCGGCTGTTCATGGCCATTGCACGAGTCATTGACGACGTCTCCTGGGCAGGCCAGAACATCAGAGTTTACAATGAAGTCATCATTACACCACCTTACAAGGTATTGCAAAGAAATCTGGCATCATTAGACTAGTGCAGGATCCCAAGTAGGCCTGGGAATTGAAGCCTAAGCAGGTGTAGATAATGTACAATGACTCCTGTATAGTATGCAGTGATAGCCGATTGGTTAAGCATGCTTCTTGCAGGCCCTAGGTCTTGGGTTCAAATCCCAGCTCTTATAAAATCGAAGCAATTTTTGAAAGATAAAACTGTTATCTACTGACTATTGTAACATGTCTTTATGTCATCCATTAAATCAATATTGGGCACAGATTCAGTAACTATAAAGGTCTTTTTGTTCCAACTTTAATGCTATTTTGTTGTTCATTTGCAGGTTGACAACGTTATAGGCGAGAAAGACTCAAAACCATACAACTATATAAAGAAATTCGTGGAGCGTCACTGGGGGGACGCCCGGGAGCACCCGGCGGCGCCGCACGCCAGCCACCACCAGTAACACCACAACACTATCAATACCACACGTGTTACTGTGAATGTAGAATATTGGTAAATGTTAAGGTCCAAAAAATTTCAGGGTAGGGTTTCTGGAAGGTCATAAAAACATTACCCTAACCTAAACCTAGGTAGGTTACCTTGTTGGAGCATCTGGGTAGAGTTTCTGGGTGTTCCTACCTAAGTTGGAGTATTTGGGTAGTGTTTCCGGGTGTTCCTACCTAAGTTGGAGTGTCTGGGTAGTGTTTCTGGGTGTTCCTACCTAAGTTGGAGTGTCTGGGTAGTGTTTCTTAGTGTTCATAGAAAATTACCCTAACCTAAACCTACCTAGGTGGTTCTGTTTGGGTAGGATTTTTTAAAGTCATTGTGGATTTTAACTTAATCCAGTGTTTGTTAGGCTTGTTCTGCGCTACATACATTCACAGTAACATAATATACAAGCATATATATTGTCACCCTGTCGGATATAAACACCATGTTTGTTATAATTTAAATAGCGTTTATCCATAGCTACTTAATTTTCGATCCTCACAAAAATCTGCACATAAATTTTTGATTTTATTCCTATCATTTTGTAGTTTCACAATAATTTTGAGAATTTATTCAGAAAGATTAACATGATAATCCGTGCGAAGCCAGGGCGGGCGGTAGTTATATAAATTGCATGTTTAAAAAAATATTAAAGCACCAATTATGCTGTTCCCATTACTAGTGTTCCAGTTAGCCCCTCCAGCTAAGCTAATGATTGTGTTAGGAGTGGGCTCACGTCAATAGTTAAATGGCCAGGATGAAAATCTAACCCGGAACCTCTCAGCCATGAAGACGATCCCTCTAACCACTAGGCTATTGACGCCTTCCCGCATGCTAGCCACTTTTATAACAGAGGTTTTTAAACATTTGTTTTTCGAAGTAATTATAGTATTTTAATCGGTCAGGGTGACCATTCTATGATAACGCCAAATCCCAAAAATTTTGTAACCCTTTTATTTCGGTTTTAAAATTGTCAATTTTGAAATTCCCAATGAACTGTATTGGTTATAGGCTGGTATTACCATCGAACATTGCTTTGCTGTGTCGCCAGATTCCAGCTATCGAATAGAGAACGCCGCGTTGAATGCGGTACATCCGTTTTGGGGGTGCGTTGCTGGAAATGCGTGAAGCATGTAACACCTTTTTGTTTGTTGTGTCAGGGGTTAAAATATAAAGTGTCTGTTATGAAAACATGTTTAAGAATGTTCAATTCGAAATTTCAGTTTTTTTCATGAAATATGCAAGTTTTTTTAAACACGTAACGAATGTCGCCGGTTCAGTCATCAAATTATGGACACAACTAGCATTATCGATGTCTCACTCATACATAAAGATCGTAATAAGGACAGCAATAGCAACAGAATTTAATTTACAAACTGTATTGCCATATGCATTGCAACTTTCCATCTGTTC
This sequence comes from Notodonta ziczac, assembly GCA_918843915.1. Lineage (NCBI taxonomy): Eukaryota > Metazoa > Arthropoda > Insecta > Lepidoptera > Notodontidae > Notodonta > Notodonta ziczac. The sequence continues at coordinate 4,314,981 of OU974064.1, forward strand.
ACGGCAATCTATGCTTTATGCTGAAAGGTAATACAGCGGTTTATTCGGTATCAAAATTTTGGAGTTATGTCAAGTATATAGTAACACTATTTATATGATGTTGGATTAAGGAAATAGAGAAAACAAATTATTAAAAAAATTGTAAAAATTGTTTTTGTGTTTTATTTATTTGTGTCGTTCTGTACAGTGAGCCTTGATGCTTACGCTGGAACCACTACGCAGAGGAGTCATCAAAATAAAAGGTTAATTAATACAATACTAATAATTTCAGCTAATTCTGTCTCCCGCTTTGCACCGGAGGGAAGCGGATTTTTTTTTCGTCCAACTCTTTCTATTATTTCTTTCGATTAAATTCGTGCGGGTTCCAAGACAATTTTTTTCCCCGGGACTCGTCGAGGGTCGAACCTCGACGTCATTATTGGTCACCATTGTCGATCCTGGCTTACAGGAGTTACAGCGGTGGGATGATGCGGCGGGACCAGTCAACAAAAAAAAGGGTTTCGCATAATTTTTGGCGGAGTCGTCCTGCAACGTCCAATAAAACAATTTTTAAAGCTTGCAACATTTATTCCTACAAGAAACAACTACATGATTATTATATATTATTAAATATTCGAAAAATTTATAATGGCAATACTGATTACAGCTGGCAATAACATGACGACGGTATTAACACTTTAAGTTCAAAAGGGCTTGTACCCGGGGCCGTTAAAATAAACTATAAAAAAGGTATTATCACTACAAAATTATCTATTCCGGCGGCAAAAACCGGAACTAACATTGTTACTATGAAAATGACATTTACTTTGACAGTATCGCACAGACAGTGGCGCCGCCGTCGACGGAATACAACAATTTTGACTATAGTACAGTCAACAAAGAAGGCATAACTTGCATTATTATTAAAAAGTCTGAACAAAAAAAATATTACAATATCAATAAAAATTATAATTTAATAATACATTATTGGAATGATTTCACATTACTACTAAACTACTCGTTTGGAGCTTATTCTCTTGGTAACAATAATTATACTGAATGAAATGTATATCCGTCCTTATCACAGCGGTAAAGCGCGAGCGAGACAGCAATATTTTAGTTTTGTCAAATATATTCTAGTTTTAATTCGTTGCCAACATACAACCGAGCCGGCGGTAGATTCTGACTATTCATAAACGCTTTGTTGGCTTACATGAATAAAAACAATTTTGAGTTTTATTTTGAACTATTATTAGTATTATTTAGTTTAGTAAGCTTTAATTTTTACCGTATACACGTCATAAAATATAATATAATAGCAATGCTCATCATAAAATTTGAGATACATTTAATTTTTGTATGAGACTCGTACCGATTGACAGCTAACAAAAAAAACATATTGCTATCTAGCTCTCGCACAGCGACAACGACAAGGACGGCAACAAAATACTTCAGTGGCGAATAATTTCATTTTAATTATCGACATATTTAGTGAATGATTTATAACATGTAATATAGTCGCTTCTAAATATAGTTGGATAGTTATTTAGTTAACTAATTTCGTGACATAGTTGCTCGGAAACAATCCGGTCATACCTCGGAGTTCACCTGGAAATGAGAAATATTATATATTTTAGGCTTTGTTCTGCGGTAACTAGAACCCGATTGGAGCGCCAGCTATCGGGCCCTATTTGCATCTAAAACATCAAGAGACTGCTTAAACACAAAAAAAGCATCAAAATTAGTTCAGCCGTTTAGGAGTTCAACAGTTCACACATAAGAATAGTCATATATACTAGGTGAAACAGAAAGGGTACCTATACAATTTTTTTGCAACTTTACTTCGTAAATATAAAACTATCGGCTCTGTGGGACAGTTGGAGTACTAAAGGTTTTGTAGACTTGTGAAATCCGTCAACAGCTGTATCCCTGTAACACCTTTTGTTTTTCAAGTTTCCTCCAAAGCTGATAGTTTTAGAATTACAAAGTGTTGGAAAGAAAGTATACCCTTTCTGTTTCAACCTGTACATAATATAAAGATGTATGTGATGAAAGATGTATGTATTTTCCATCTGAACAACTTGACCGATATTGGTGACTTTTTTCGGGGGAATTTCTGTTTTATGGGGGTGTAATGTTCTCGGTGGCAGATTCCCCTCCATTAGCGGGGGGTTCGGGCCTTAGTCCACCCGGCTGGCCTGAGGGAAGTGGACTGACCTTGCCACCAGGCCGGGTCCTGGCTCCTGTCAGTGACAGCTATGATGTCGTCCTTTTCAAAGCTCAATTCGTCTGCGTTCTGAGCTGTGTAAGGATACAAAGCAATTACCTGTTGGCAAAAAGAATGATAAGTATATTTATTAAATTTGAATTCATATAATCATAATTTAGTCCTTTCTGACGTCCCACTCCTGGGCCTCCCCTCACTACGAGGGGGATTCAGGCCGTAATCCACCACGCTGGCCCAGTGCGGGTTGGCTGATTACACATGTCTTTCAAAAATTGTTTAGATTTTCTAAGACATGCAGGTTTACTCATGATGTTTTTAAAAAAACCCAGAGGTGCGAGCCGGGGTTTGAACCCAGGACCTGGTGTTCGACTCCCATTCGTGTTTGACTCCAAATTTCGGATATTGTCTTTTTGTAATTGCCCAGGTCTGGGTGTCACCGGGATCGCCCCCAGTCCATTGTACGGTACCCATAGTACAAGCGTTGCCTAGTTTGGGACCGTACAGTTGGTGTGTCAGTCTGGCGATATTTATTATTAATTTAAGAGTAAAGTAAGTATGGTTTACTCACTTTATCAATAACAGTTTCTGGTGGTAACGTGTCCATCTTTGACAGGACGGGTGTGGTTCTTCCCGAGGCCCTTCCGGTAGACTGTAGTATCTGAAGAATAGTATAAAAATATAATAATACTAGCCGACCCGACAGACTTTGTCAAGTCTTAACTTTGAATATTGAATTCGACTTTCTTTCTTATTTTTTTATTTCATAAGAATCTTCTCCTGACAATAATAAACACAACACATTTTTGTATAGACCTATAAGACATAGTAACAATACGGACCAATCGAGATTCGCCGTCTCCCCCAATACCCGGGCAAAATTTAACGATTACATTCACTGTAACTCCTGTAAGCCAGGATCGACAATGGTGACCAATAATGACGTCGAGGTTCGACCCTCGACGAGTCCCTGAGATCAGTTAAAATGTCTTGGAACCCGCACGAATTTAATCGAAAGAAATAATAGGAGGAGTTGGAAGAAAACATTTCCACTTCCTTCCGGTGCAGCAAAAATAGCTAGTATGGGCTTGTTGCCATAGAAGCAAGACTGTTACAGCTGATTGAAGACCAGTTGTAAGGCACCGCGGATCGTAATGAGACTAATTGGACCTAAACTCGTGAGCTGATTATACTTGATTCCAATAATAGGTATGCAAAAGCGCTTGAACGCACGGAAATTGTCCCTGGTTTCCACAAGGTCTGTGTAATTAACTGCTCCAGATGTCACTTGCAGGCTATTTAACATAGTAGTCCGTTCGTTGTGCCAGAGCCTACTACACTCCCACAGGATTTTAATCAAATGACACGTATTTCATCGAAACGTAGTCTTAAAAAAGTCTTATTGGTCTATGCACCGATCAGATATAGATTTACATGGATAACGCAAATGCATGTACTTCGCTTGTACGAAACCCCGACCAAGCGTCAAGGTTGGCCGCCGCCAACTTACAGTCCGCGCGGCTACAGATATATACAGTATGAGTATGAGCGAGATAATCACTCGAGAATCGTAGCGGGCGGAGGGGCATCGGCGGCATCGGTGTCTTTGAATCGGTTTGGATTTCCCGTCACTAATGACGTCACAGGAGGTGTTGAAAATTCGGCACGATCGGTTTCAATACAAACCGTGATACTTGCGTTATCTATGTAAATCTATATCTGTGGTACGGTACCTTGACGTAGCTGGCGGGGAACCAGCCCACCTGCCTCCCCCTCCCCTTGGCCTGCAACTCCCCCTCCCACCACCCCGTGTCCGCCTTCTTGCGCACCACCAGCAGCTGCCCCTTCTGCAGCGTCAGCTGTTCCGTGCTGACACACCCAATAAACACAGATTCAAACTCAAACTTGTTTTTATGCATATAAGCCAACAAAGCATAGTTGTGTGTGTAATTATTTATTTATTAGTTTAAGGCTAAAGCGCCCACCTAGCCCATTAAAATCAAATTTTTTGAGGTTTTTAGAAATTTTTCAAAATCTGACAATAATAAAAGGCACATTTTGTAATTCGCGACAAAGACCGTGTGCAGTGCATTTTTTAATATATCCAACTTACTCTAAAACATTTCAAGAACGACAGTTATCCAGATAATCTGGCAATTTTTATATATTTAGTGATTAACTAGTATCCTATCCCCCGTGATAATATTTAGAGTAAAATAAATGTATTAATAAACGCACTGCATACTGTGTTTGTCGCAAATCACAAAATGTTGTCTTAAATGTTTTCAGATTTTGGATAAACTATAAAAATACTCGAAAATTTGGAATTTCGCGGGCTCGACAGGCGACTTCACCTGAACGTATTTTTTTTGGCATAATCAAAAAAAATAGCATTCTGCACTCCTCCGTATAAACTTTAACTGTGCCAAATGTCATACACCTCCGTTCGCGTAATTTTCCTAAAAAGGGGTACACAGTTTTTGCCTCACGTATTACTAAGATTATACTCAAAACCCGTCTCAGACTTGGGATCTATTTATTAATATACCTGCTGGCTGTGTAGTCGGCGATGGCCTGAGCGATCTCGTTCTTCCGGCGGCCGGTGACGGAGTCTCGGCCCGAGTCGCGGCGCGCGGCGGACGCGGGCCGGCCGGCCCCCGCGGCCCCCGCACCGGCCCCGCCGGCCCCTGCGGCCCCTGCCGCGGAGGCCCCCTCCGTGATGGCCGCTACCTCTGACGATATAGGGGTGGTGGACTTCTGTTCCTAGAGACCATACAATAATAAATATCGCCAGACGAACACACCAACTGTACGGCCCCAAACTAAGCAACGCTTGTACTATGGGTACCGTACAATGGACTGGGGGCGATCCCGGTGACACCCAGACCTGGGGAAATTACGAAAAGGCCATTTCCGAAATTTGATCCGGCGGGTATCGAACCCGCAACCACCATGTGCAGCGAGCTGAGCGGCCTGCGGTCGAACCACTGCGCCAAGCGGTCGTCAATGGTGAGGACACACGCAATACAATTTAAAAGTGTCAACAGCTCAGTGGTTAGAGGGGCCGCTCTCGTAGCTGAGAGGTTCCGGGTTCGATCCCCATCCTGGCCGTTAAACCATTGACGTGAACCCACTCCTAGCACAAGCATTAGCTTAGCTGGAGAAGCTAAAGGGAATACTAGTAATGTAATAAACGCATATTGCTAGTAATCTTGAAATAAAAATAAAAAACTAAAAAAACAATTTTAAAATTTGAAATATATTTCTTGGTGCTTATCAGTAAAACAATTATAAGATTAATGTAATTACACATAATTTAGAATCATGGTTGTCCAATAATATATTTAAAACAGTAACATCACTAAAAACGATGGAAGAGAGAAGTAAGGACATTCACACAATACAATTTAAGAGAAAATTTCGAGCTATTTTTTTGCTTTATCCGTAAAACACTTATAAAATTAATGTAGGCTAATATAATTACACATAATTTAGAATCAAGATTGTTCAATAATACATTAAAGGCAGTAAAAACACTAAATATATTTGGTTGGCCATTAAACATCTTCATTAGATTTACAAAAATGGAAGTTAATTTTTTACATTTTCCAATAATAATAATAATAATAATAATATTTATTTATTTCTCCTCACAAAAATAGACCTTAGATTATTACACTTTTACTTATATCTATTTAAATACAGGTATGTGCATAGTCTAGAATATGTGAGGAGCTGGTGTCTGAGGTAGGCATGAAAATACCTGTATTACAGATCACCAGGTCCCCACCCACGGATGAAACAAGACCAGTTGTATTTGAATAATACTGAGATATTAGCACTTTTTGATATAAGGAGCAAATAAACAACAATATATTAGGAGAAACAGGGGTAGGTAGTTAAATTATTAGCCTTTTAACCAAATACGTAAAAGAATATAACTTAAACAAACGCCTCAGTGTGTGATGTGTGTGTGTGTGTGTGTGTGTGTGTGTGTGTGCGTGTGTGCGTGTGTGTGTGTGGATGTGTGTTATTGTATCAGTGTTCCTTTCCTTTGTATTTTTGTTAATATCTTTGATATCTTTGAGCTAGATAGTCAATATTAATTGATGAAGTAGGTTTTCTGTACGGTTGTAATCTAACTTTTTCAACCACTCCATTACCAAATACTTACATTTAGTTTTTGGTAATGGATATATTGATAGGATACGATTTAACTTATTATATAAGTTAGGACCCTGGTAACAGAAAAAATTATGTGCAAATCTAGTTTTGAACGGAGTTGTTGAGCAAACTGTATCCTTACGTCGCTGATTTTTGAGTTGGTCAGGTTGATATTTTAACAGGGAATGTTGTTTAGTCACTGTATATAGGATGAAAAGCTGACGGACCGTTAATACTTCCCATTTTTTATAAAGATCACACGTTGGGTGATAGAATGGCAGGGACAAACTAACTTTAAGAAGTAGTCTTTGCGCTCTCTCAATTTTTAGAAAATGGGTTTTACCTGCACCGCCCCAAGAGGTGATGCAGTAAATAAGTAGTGACTGGCAGAGAGCAAAATATACTGTTTTAATAACGTTTATTTGGGCAACATGTCTTAGATTCTTAAAAATTACGATAAGCTTCCGTACCCTTGCAGCAAGACGGTCTATGTGATGGTGGAAGTTTAGTTTGCTGTCAATCATCACACCCAGATACTTGGTTAATGCTGTATTTGTAAGATTGGGGCATGAACAGCAGCCATCATTGGAATTCGCACACGAGTGACAAATAATACGACATGAAGGATCAGGCTCATCGTTACTTTTCATAGAGAAGGTTATGTAGTTTGTCTTTGCAACATTTAGCGTTAGAATGTTTTTATACAACCACTTATTTATAATGTTCATTCCCTTCTGTGCATTTAAAAAAGCATCATCCCAGGAGTCACCACAGAATAGCAAGGCTGTATCATCTGCAAAGGTAATGATCTTGGCGTGAGGGATTTGCATCTGACAAAGGTCGTTTATGTACACAAGGAAGAGAGTCGGTCCCAGGATACTTCCTTGAGGAACTCCAAAAGACACTGAGACCTCCTCGCTTGTGATATTACCTATTTGGACACACTGTGTTCGTCCGGTCAGATAATCTTGTAAAAGTTTCAACTGAAGATCCCTAACACCTAGGCATTCCAGTTTCTTAACTAAAATTGGGACAGAGACTGTGTCAAATGCCTTCGCTAAATCTAAAAATATTCCTATTGTCTTCTTTTTAGTATCAAAATTATTAACTATGTAGTTTGTCAGTTCAAAAACCGCATCTGATGTGGATCTTTTAGCTCGAAACCCAAATTGTGATTGCGATAATAGGTTTTTATTTTCCAAATATTTTATTAGCCTATTATTAATTATCCGTTCTAAAATTTTTGAAAGAGTAGGGAGAATAGAAATTGGTCTATAATTACTGACACAGCCTCTGTCTCCATTTTTGTGAATGGGATGAATTCTCGACTTTTTGTAGACGGCAGGGAATACTCCAGTCGAAAGTGACAAGTTACAAATGTACGATATGGGAGTTGTTAGGACATCCTTATTTGCCTTTAGAACTTCGCCAGATATCATATCTAGGCCAATTGAGCAGTCACTTTTTAAACCTGCTATTAGCATCCCAATCTCGTCCTCATCAGTCGGTAAAAGAGTAAAAGAATGACAGCATGATTTTAAAGTGTGGCATTCGGGTTCGGTAGGTGAATTATTTATTCTTAGGTTTTCGGCTAAAGTTTTGCCTACATTTGCGAAGTAATGATTTACATTATTTGCTGAATTTTGCGGGTCATTTGTGCATAATAATTCTACTGGGATCTCTTTAGGTTTGTTTGAATAGGTGATCTCTTTTATAGCTTTCCAGAGTTTTTTGCAGTCTTTGCCTGCCTTTTGGAGTTGTAGTTTCTCAAAGTCCCTCTTAAGCTTTTTCAATAGGGATGAGCAATAGTTTCTGTACCGTTTGTAAGTAGTCTTTAGTATTTCATTATCTGGGTCTTTTTTAAGTTTTTTAAATAGATTATCTCGGTTCCTAATACATTTCAAGATACCCGGGGTTATCCAAGGTTTTAAGATTTTCTTTCGCCTGGAAATGTTCACCTCCTTACAGTTGGCCGTAATAACATTTTGAAGGATTTTCTGAAAGTATGTCGCAGCTTCGTTAGCATCTTTAATCGTGTACAAGAAACTAAAGTCAGTGGTTTTTAGTTCCGAGTTTAAACATTCATAATCTATGCGTTTAATAACTTTTTGAGGTTTTTGCCTAGAAGAGGTAGTAATGTATAAGACAACACTGTTATGATCTGTCAAAGTCGTATGTAGAACAAGACAACGAGCCGATAATTTGGTCTTAAGTAGTACATGATCTAAACATGTTTTACCATGTGTCGGGAATGTGAACGCAGGTATCATTCCATGAAATGCAAGCATATCTAAATATGCAGAAAGATGTGTGTCTGTACTATGCTCAGCTATATTAACGTTAATGTCACCGAGCAATATGACATTTTGTCTCATTGAATATTTAATTAATATATTGTTGAGGGATTGAAGAAATGTATTAATAATCTTGTATCCGGGGGGTCTATAAATAGCAAGGGCTACTGTATCTTTATTCAAAGTAATCACAAGGCAATTAGCTTCCGCTATAATAGGTTCTTCAACTGAAATGTCTAAATTATTTTTGTAATATACGACCACACCCTCATTTTGCGTACGATTATTAGTAGAAGAAAAGCTATTATATCCATCCAGAGGAGGTACGCATTGGGAAGATGCTAACCAGCACTCAGTCAGAATAATACAGTCCCAGTCTACCCCCGTTCTAACGAGAATGGGTAATAGGGCAGGTAAATTACATTTTAAACTACGAATGTTTTGTTGAAAAAATTTTAGGCATTTATTCGAATTAGGTAAGAAAGACAAGCAATCCTCAGCCTCACAGATAGTGGAATCAGCTACATTATAAGTGTCAATTTCGTTTTGAATATTATTTAATTCATTGAATATTCCGGTTAGAGTTTTTAGTAGGACAATATACGAAAGACAATTCCCGTTTGGTTTTGGTTGGTGTTACTAAATTAAAGAAAGAACTTTTTCCTGTACTAGGTAAGTTATATGTGTTATTGTTAAGGAATTTGTTTATTGTGTACTTGGCGAAGAATGTGAGGAGTATTAGCGTTTGAGTAACTGTGTTGGTTTTGTGTATATTGATTATGTGATCACATTTGGTAGGCACATGTATTATTACAGAAAAAATATAGGGTTCGTCTAAAAAAAAGCAGTAGAATATTATGCATGCAGTAAAATTAGAGATGAGTAATCTAAAAGAACAAAAATGAACTAGTCAAATAATTTTTTTTAAATTTTCAATATCTTGTTCGCAGCTCATGTGCAAACGGGGTTCTTTGGAGTTGCGTTTCAAATATACCTTGCCAAAAGAGGTCCAGCAGTGTTCATAGTTGTGGTTTTTTGCAAACACTCTTGCGAGATAGTGAAGGCGCCTAGCTGATGAAGTGAGGGATTCTGCTACATATATAGGTTTAGGAGGACCATTGATATTGAGACTAGCAGTGTTCAGGCGTTCATGACTGTTCACCTTATTGTAACTTCTTGTAGATTTTATAAAGTTTTCTCTCATGATAGTCGAGGTGAAATCCAATATAACAGGGCCAGCTGGTTTATCTTTCAGCTTCATCCGGAATACATCCCGAATATCTGAGTCTTGAATATTAACTTTGATAACTTTGCCAATGTTTTTCGCCAGTTCCACTAGGTTTTCCTTGTTTTCAAATTCAGTTGCAGGGACATTTCTAAGCTCAACTGTGGTGGACCGTGCATTTTTCTCAAACTGCTCCAGCTTCGCTTCTAGTGTTTTTATGTGACTTTTAAAATGGTTATTTTCCTGCTGGAGTGTTTTCAGGTCGCTAAGAACATCATCATATTTTGCAGCGATATGTATCATGGAGTCCTTAATTTCGTCGTTCTGGGTTGATAGGGCACCTATAGATGATTCCAAGGAGGCGAACTTATAGTCTTGCTGCTTTTTTATTTCATCCATCCTTGTCATTACGTCGGATAATGTAATATCAGCAGTACTCGAATGGTCATTTCGACGACGTTTACATCTTTGTGTAATGTTAAATTCTGCGTGTTCCTGATTTTCAGCCATATACAATGCTGAATCGGATCCATAATGGGTGGGAGAAGTGACCTTAGAACTGCTCTTTGTAGGCGTACGTGAAACCGACATTATATTGAATTTAACTTGTTCTACTTCAATCTATCGTCGGTCGGTAATAGTGTAAACAAATAAAAGTATATACCCCTTGGGCTATACGCTAATATTCACCCGCTAATCGCTGGCAATATAATACTCGAGACACTAAAACCCGTATTCATAGATCGATCTCAAATCTGAGAGCGATCTTGGAAATGTCATCCTTATGTCATATCAGTACAAAATGACATGTTAAAAGCGTACTCAATGGCTACGTTCCACTAAGCGTTCACAACGATCAAAATGCTCCTTTAGCCGTTCCACATAACGACCGCGGTTGATGTGGTCGCGGCGAAAACGTCACTCATGACGTCATAACTTACGCTTACGCGAAGCTCACGACGACCCATCTAAAACGGTGGGTCGTAGTGATCGTTGAGAAAATGAACGGGATTTTCAAAACTCAAAGCATCAGAGATGGCGATCGTGAAACTTTTTCACAATCATAATTTTGTAAAGTCGTATTCCATTCTTCATCTGAACTGGATGAACTAGTACTTTCAGGAGCATTAATTGCGACCTTTTACCAAATATCCAAGTGCCGCCGCAAAATACATTTTAATTACATTTGAACGTAAATTAATTTGTATTACTTACCTCCACGCTCAAAACGGTCTATAATCCAATCCACTTGAGTTTACGACAGTAACACTCACAAGCAAGTGGAACGGGAAAAACTGCGGTCGTGAGCATGATCGTTGTGATTGCTAAGTGGAACGCACCCAAGACTGCTCTCAGACTCGAGATTGATTCATTAATACGGGGCTTATATTTGAAGCTTTGCGTCAATTTCCGAACGCCTCTATCACTTTTACCTGTAGAGGTGGTGAGGTGGGCGCGTGGGTCGGCTGCGGGGGCTGCGGCAGCGACTCGGGCTCCGCTGGCGGCTCGGCGGCCTCCGGGATGGCCGCTATGGCCTCCGTGGTGGAGGTCGTTGTGTCTTTCGTGACATAATTCGACGGGAAAATACCCGTTCTGGGAAAAAATTACAATAAATGTTGCCAGACTGACACACCAACTGTACGGTCCCAAACTAAGCGACACTTGTTCAATGAATACCGTACAATGGACTGGAGGCGATCCCAGTGAATTGCCCGGGCCGGGGTAAATTACGAAAGGCCATTTCCGAAATTTGGGAAGCGGGAATCGAACCCGCAACCACGCGGTGCAGTGAGCCGAGCGGCTTACTATTTGATACTGGCACGCTGAATCCACTATGGAAGTCCCGCCCTCCGAAAACTGTCACCGTTTGTCAGTCAGACAGTCAGTCGGTGTGGAGGTTACAAATGTGTGTGTGTCAAGTTTTATTTATTGAATTTTAATGTATTTCTAAGTATTATAATATAAAAATATTAGCATTCTGCACTCCTTCTCCATATGAACTATAAGTGTGGGAAATTTCATACTCCTCCATCTGTACAATTTTCGTAAAAAGGGTACAAAGTTTTTGCTTCACGTATCCTACTAATATTATAAATGTGAAAGTTTGTGAGTGTGGATGTATGTATGTTTATTACTCCTTCAGGCAAAACTACTGAACGGATTTGGATGAAATTTGGAACACAGATAGTTTATAACCGGGATTAACATACAGGATACTTTTTATCCCGATAATCCCGAAATTTTTGTGACGTAAAATACTACGCGGACGAAGCCGGGGGGCACAGCTAGTTAATATATACAGGTTGAAACAGATAAGGTATACTTTTTTTCAAAACTTAACTTTGTAATTCTTAAACTATCAGCTTTGGAGGAAACTTGAAAAACAAAAGGTGTTACAGGGATACAGCTGTTGACAGATTTCACAAGTCTACAAAACCTTTAGCACTTCAACTGTCCCAAAAAGCCGATAGTTTTAGATTTACAAAGTAAAGTTGCAACAAAAATAGTATAACCTTTCTGTTTCATCTAGTATATGCTAGCTGTACCCTGCGCGCGTTGCTACGCTGTCAAAGATTGGTCGTACTAACTCAGAAACCTTTGTGGGCTCATGCACAACACTTTGCTGAAGATCATGACATGATCAAATGCATAGCTTACGATTCTATGTATAAAGGACATACATACACACATTCATTTTTATATATAGCAGTGAGCAGTGATAGCCGATTGGTTAAGCACGCGTCTTGCGGGCACCAGGTCTTGGCTTCAAACCCCGGCTCGCACCTCTGGATTTTTCGAAATCTATGTGCGAATCATAATTTCTATACGATTATCACATCGTGAGGAAACCTGCATGTCTTAGAAGATCTAACCAATTTTCGAAATACATGTGAAATCAGCACTGGGCCAGCGTGGTGGATTATGGCCTGAATCCCCCTCGTGTTGAGGGGAGGCCCGTGCCCAGGAGTGGGACGTCAAAAGGGCTAAAATTATTAGATTATTATATATATAGAAGAAGATATATTGTACGATACCTGTCTCCGACGCGACCGCTCCACCAGTCCCCGTCGCGACGCACCACTTCAATCCTTTCCCCGGCTTCGAACACCAGGTCCCCGGGCTCAGTGGACGAGTACCCATATGCCGCTATGTAGAAGTCGCCACCCTCTAACCACACGCGACGATATTGTACGTTACTAAGTGTGTTAACCGCAGATATAGATTTACAGCTTATTTCAGACCATACTGGGTTTTCAATTCTAGTTAATAAGCAAGGTTAGTTTGATAAACGAGCGCTTCTCGCCATCAAACTGTTACGTTTGCCGAGTAAAATAAATGTAAAACTGAACTTGTTTTTTGAGAGAAATGAAAAAAAACCATATATAACGCAAATGCATGTACTTCGCGTGTACGAAACCCCGACCGAGCGTCAAGGTTGGTCGCCGCTAACTTACAGTCCGCGCGACTACATATATAAACAATATGAGTATGAGCGAGATAATAACTCGAGAGAATCGTAGCGGGCGGAGGGGCATCGGCGGCATCGGTGTCTTTGAATCGGTTTGGATTTCCCGTCACTAATGACGTCACAGTAGGTGTTGAAAATTCGGCACGCTTGGTTTCAATACAAATCCTGTTACTTGCGTTATCTATGTAAATCTATATCTGTGGTGTTAACCGCACGCGTCTCGCGCGACTCGCAACACGTCAGTTTGACACTTTTTCTATATATAATATAACCTGTCAAAACATACGTATTCAGATACGCGATACGTAATTTTGACAGTGTCCCATTAGATAACCTGTCAAAACGTACGACATTTTTGAATGTTTTCGGACAGAAAAGTTGTCAAAACATACGTATTCAGATAGGCGATACGTCATTTTTGACAGTTTCCCAATAGAATGTTGAAGAAGAAAGTCCCAATTGAAAGTCCCCAGAGTTGGAATTTTCTGTCGATATTTTATTTGATTTTAGCATTAAATCATTCTACAAATCTATCTCAAGTGATTTTACATAAATAAATCAATCAATAATTTCTATTTTAGACATAAAATGATGTAAATTAAGACTCAAAACGCTCGACCGCACATAAATTTTGGCATAATTCATGAAAATATCAACGAAAAATTCCAACTCTGGATGGTCCAGAATCATGAGTTGAATCCATGGCATTAGTATTCGTTACGACGCCCCTTCCACCCTGTATAATAGTTATATGCTTACCGACTTCCGGCATAGCGCCTCCCAAATCGTTGGATATTTCAGCTTCCGGCACTTCAGCGATACCTAGAACAATTGCACAGGGCCCTTATTACGTTAGCAACTAAAAACGCAACAGAGAAACAAACGCTCGCGTTCAAACGCGAACTTGTTTTCAAACGCGAGCGTTTGAAAGCAAATTAGCTTTTCTATTACGTTTTAAGTAACTAACGTAATAGAGGTCCAGGTATTTAATGACCTTTGAAAAATATAACACCGCTCTCAGATTTGAGATCGATTTATTAATACGTGTCTCAATCCCATATCATCCCAAAATCCCATGATTTGAAGCGAAGTTTCTATACGGACGTTCGGGGCGCTTGCCGCGCGGCCACTCTATCCGTGCTAAGCGTCAGTAGCGTTACACGATATACAAGGTGAAACAGAAAGAGTATACTATTTTTTTGCAAGATAACTTTGTAATTCTAAAACTATCAGCTTTGGAGGAAACTTGAAAAACAAAAGGTGTTACAGGGATACAGCTGTTGACGGATTTCACAAGTCTACAAAACCTTTAGTACTTCAACTGTCCCACGAAGCCGATAGTTTTAGATTTACAAAGTAAAGTTGCAAAAAAATAGTATACCCTTTCTGTTTCACCTAGTATACAGAGTGGAAGCTGCGGAGCCCTACGCTTTATACTATAAAGCTTCGCTTCTTTCGGGCGACCCTAGACGGCACTGTTTTTCAATTCAAACATCCTGTATAATACATACCTTCTAGTTGTGTTTTCGTTTCCATGGGCTCGACGACTTCAGTGTAAGCAGCGGGCGCGTTGATGTCTTCCACATAGGACTCGGGGAACCAACCAGACTGACCTGATAAGGACATTGATTATATCTTATATTTTTTATAGAAGCGGCGCGATGCCTTTATATAAAATATAGAACAGACGCGACGCCTCTATAAATATACAAGGGTGTCGCGGCGCCTCTATAAAAATAACAAGAGCGTCGCGACGCCTCTTTAAAAATTTCATAAGCGTCGCGACGCGTCTATAAAAAGAGTAACCCCCCACTCTTGCGTGCCCCGTGCACATGTAACCGTGAGTTCGCACTGGGCGAAACATGTTGGCGAAACATATTGTTGTCTCTATTTTATGAAAACAAAAAATAGAGACAGCAATGTGTTTCGCCAACACTCACGGTAAGCTACGTACCCCTGGCGGTCCCCCAGCGCCAGCCCGGCTCCGCGTCCCCGCGCGGCGCCGCGGCGTCGCTCACCTGACCACAACACAATTAAATATATCCTACTAATATTATAAATGCGAAGTTTGTGACAGTTTGTGAGTGTGGCTGTATGTTTGTTACTCTTTCACGCAAAAAATACTGAGCGGATTTGGATGAAATTTGGAAAACAGATAGTTTATAACCTGGATTACCACATACAATACTTTACTTAATTCTTCGCGGACGACGTCGCGGGCAGAAACTAGTACATAATAAATAAATGTCGCCAGACGAACACACCAACTGTACGGTCCCAAACTAAGCGGCGCTTGTACTATGGGTACCGTACAATGGACTGGGGGCGATCCCGGTGACACCCAGACGGGGAAAATTACGAAAAATCCATTTCCGAAATTTGCCCCGGCGGGAATCGAACCCGCAACCACCATGTGTAGTGAGCCGAGCGGCCTACGCTCGAACCACTGCGCCGAGCGGTCGTCAAATTGCCAATTCGGTTTGGTTTTATTAGGATTCCCTAGCTCAAAATGAAAAAACGGAACCCTTATAGGATCACTTTGTTGTCTGTTTATCTGGAGCCTTTTTTAACTCCCCATACAACGAGGGAGGTTAGGTATACAGGATGAAACAGAAAGGGTACTATTTTTTTGTCGTTGCGAAGCGTGAATAGCCTTCTTGTTAGAGGGGCCGCCCCGGTAGCTGAGAGGTTACGGCTTCGATCCCCAGCCTGGCCGTTAAACTATTAACGTGGGCCCACTCCTAACGCAAGGAATATTAGTTATGTGATAAACTCACATTCATGAAAATATTTTTCCAAAAAAAACCAAATCCACCAGCTTTAGGGGAAAATTCAAGAAACAAATGGCGCTGTATCCGGCTTCCTCACACATCGTACGAACGCAACTACAGAAGCTACTTAATGCCGATCTTCTGTGTATGTTTGAGCAGTGTATATTGAGTACTATGTGTATGCGTGAGTTGTGTATATTGAGTATCCTGTGTATGGGTGAGCGGTGTATATTCAGTACCTATTCTGTGTATATTGAGTATTCTGTGTATATGTGAGCGGTGTATATTGAGTATTCTGTGTTGTTGTATTTTAAAGCCCTAAAATACAAATTAAACTTGGCACCGTCACCGTTTTATATTTGACCATAGATTTTATAGTTGTATGCAAGAAGCTCCAAGAAGCATATAGTGCCACACCTTTATACAATTCTTGGTTTTTTTATTTTTTTTTATTATTATTAGTTTTTTTATATAGTTTTGGGTACGAGCCCTTAAGTCCTAATTTAGTTATTTATTTATTGTTTTTTGTGGTTTCGCCCGTGAATTCGCCAATCGGGCCCAATGGAAGACCAGCGCTGGCTCTTGTCAACCAGCAAATGCTGAATTGGGTCCGTTTGTGACGAGCAGAACTTTTTATTATTGTTATTTCCTTTTTTATATATATATTATTTTACTCAATCTGCTAGTCATAATAAAGTTTTTCTTTCTTTTCTTTCTTTCTTCCTACTATACTGTGTATGAGTGAGCGGTGTATATTGAGTATTCTGTGTATGTTTAAGCAGTGTGTGTGTGGTCTCACCAGGTCCCCGGGCTGCAGGCTCAGCTCGTCCACAGTGCGTGCGGAGAACTCGTACACACAGCGCCACCTGGCGGCCGCTGCCGCGGGCACGGCCTCCGTCGCTAACACACAGATAATAATAATAATAATATCGCCAGACTGACACACCAACTGTACGGTCCCAAACTAAGCGACGCTTGTACTATGGATACCGTACAATGGACTGGGGGCGATCCCGGTGACACCCAGACCGGGGGAAGATTACGGGTTAGGTACTCGTCCCGCCACTCTATAACTCCTGTAAACCAGGATCGACAATGGTGACCGATAATGACGTCGAGTTTCGACCCTCGACGAGTCCCGGGGAAGAGTTAAATTGTCTTGGAACCCGCACGATATTAATCGAAAGAAATAATAGGAGTTGGAAGAAAAAGTAACCACTTCCCTCCTTTTTTTTTTTTTTGATCTGGATTATATGTTGTTGGCCAGAGTGGCCATAACAACTTCACCCGGACAGAGGGCCCAGCCAGAGGGGCAGGGGGGCAGCTAGCTCGCGGCGCCACAAGGGACACGACCTCGGCTTGGGCCGCTGCCAGGAGAGGTGGCGAGGGTAAGTCTACCACCGGATCGGAACGCGACCTCGACTGAGAAGATCCGGCAAGAAACTCAGCGGGCTTGTCGGGTGCAAAGGTGCTAACCACTTCCCTCCGGTGTAAAGTGGGAGACGAAAGTAGCAAAGGTGGGGATACTGACCAGTGGTGGGGGACGCGTCGCCCCAGGCGTCTTCGGCGGCGGGGGCAGCGGCAGGCTCGCCCCACGCGTCATTAGAACTGCCCCAGTCCGGTTCTGCGGACAGGAGTCTAGCTATTACACACTACCCTAGAGGATTACTCCACATTCCACCGCATTTTAGCCCCATAAATACCTGATAGCTGCCCCACACTCACCCGAGCTGTGGATGTAAGTGTGGAGTCCTCATCTCACACGTTTTACACGCATCTCCTATTTTTTCACACGCTACTTGTTCCACACTTTTTTCACTGTGCACTTGCCTTCAATCATCCTCGCTCACCCTGCATTCACCGTAACGGATCCTAACTCACTCACACTCATCGTCACCCAACTCGCACTTGCCTTCACTCACTCTCACTCACCCTAACTCATTTCGCACTCACGTTCACTCACCCCGCATTCACTCTCACTCATCTGAACTCACGTTCACACACTCGCACTCACTCCCACACAACTCGCACTTACCTTCACTCACACTCACTCACCCCGCACTCATCCTTACTCACCCTAACTCATTTCGCACTAAACCCTGACTCACCTCGCACTCACGTTCACTCACCCCGCACTCACTCTCACTCATCCGCACTCACGTTCACACACTCGCACTCACTCCCACACAACTCGCACTTACCTTCACTCACCCTCACTCACCCACGCTCATCCTCACTCACCCTCACTCCCCCCGCACTCACCCCCAGGGCCCTGTACTCACCGGCTGCAGGCCAGGCGCTCTCCGCGGCAGCAGAGCTCCTGGCCAGGTACTCCTGCTTCCTGGTCTCGTAAAGCTGCCACACACGCTCGCACTTGTCGCCCAGCTCCGACACGGTCGCCGTCAGCTCGGACAGTTGAGCGTTGTTAGTCTCCAAGTCTTGTTTCTTAGTCTCCACTAGGGCCTTGGCAGCCTCCACCTTCGATGAAAACATAAAATTACATCATACAGGGTGTAAGGGGAGTCGTAACGAAAACTGATACCATGGATTCAACTCATGATTCTGGACCAACCTGAGTTGGAATTTTTCGTCGATATTTTCATGAATTATGCTCAATTTTTTCAGCATTTTATAATTGATTTTAGCGATAAATGCGCGCTCGAGCGTATTAAGTTTTAATTTACATTGCAGTTTATGTCTGAAATTGTAATTATTTATTTATTTATATAAAATCACTTGAGATAGATTTGTATAATGATTTCATGGGTGAAACATTTCATAAATATGCTGAAAAAATTGAGCATAATTCATTAAAATATGGACGAAAAATTCCAACGCAGTCCCGCCAACGCGGTCCAGCCGTTTCGGAGATCAGCCGGAACAAACAAACAGACTACCATAAAAGCAACAAAAAAAAACTAAAATTGTTTTTTTTTTTAAATATTAAGTGCCGTATATACTTTTATATTAAGCATCTAGTAAATATTTTATTAAATCGATCTCAAGTGTGACAGCGATATTAGCGGTAATTTCATGCCAGTATAAAATGACATGTCAAAAGAACACACATGTGCGAGACGAAGGCCAAAGAAAAGATGGATGGAGTGTATCAAGAGTGATATGAACGAGGTTGGAGTGGATGTGAGTATGACAGGAAAGCGCGATGTATGGAAGGAAAAGACATACTGCGCCGACCCCAGATAATGGGAAAAGGCAAGGCAGATGATGATGATGATGATGATGATAAAATGACATGTCAAATGCGTACTCAAGATTACTCTCATCAGACTTGAGATCGATTTATTAATACGGGCTTAAGCACTATACGAAGCTTCAAAATCAGTATTATTTCATATTGTACCTGATCACGTAGTTGCTTGAGTGTTACTTCCATCATATTCAGTTTCCCATCTTCACCACCGCCCTCTGAGGCTTTGGCCTGTAAATAAATAAATAATGTAGTCCTTTTAAGGTCTCACTCCTGGGCACGGGCCTCTCTTCAATTTGAACCACGGGCCAATAAGCCATATGGACAAAAAGACGCCGCATAGTAACGTGTAATCCTATATAATATAAGGAATAATATAATAAAGGGAAATTTAATTGACAAATTGCAAACCTTGGCATCCAAATCCGCCTTTTCTTTGTTCAAAGCAATCTGTTTGGCGTTCAATTCTTTAACACGCGCTTTCAGAAGCTGCATCTCCGCCATACTGGAGTCGCGATCCGATCTGTCAAATAAAGAATTTATCGTGTAATTTCACTGTTGACAAAAGTGTAAGAGTGTAATTTCACTGTTGATAAAAGTGTAGGAGTGTAAATTTCACTGTTGATAAAAGTGTGCGAGTGTAATTTCACTGTTGACAAAAGTGTACAAGAGTAATTTCACTGTTGATGTAAGAGTGTACGAGTGTAAATTTCACTGTTGCTAAAAGTGTCTCATAATTGACATAAGTGTTACTAACAAATGTAATGTCACCGATAACAAATGTATAACAAGTGTCTTACAAAATTGAACAACAGATTTTGGTTTTCCAAAATGGACGGTCACATTTTTGTATTGTTATTAATTGTGTTTGTTATTGCTATTCATTACTCGGCATTGGCAGAATCATATTGGGTCGACCCAATTGTAAGAGGCCATTAATCCTACTAATATTATAAATGCAAAAGTTTGTGAGTGTGGATGTATGTTTGTTACTCTTTGACGCAAAAACTACAGAACCGATTTGGATGATATTTGGCACACAGATAGTTTATAACCTGGATTAATACATAGCATAATTTACTTAAATGTATGCAGACGAAGTCGCGGGCAGCACAGCAACTAGTATAAATCTAAATATATATAACTCAACGGGGACTGACTGACATAGTGATCTATCAACGCACAGCCCAAACCACTGGACGGATCGGGCTGAAATTTGGCATGCAGGTAGATATTATGACGTAGGCATCCGCTAAGAAAGGATTTTGATTAATTCTACCCCCAAGGGGATAAAATAGGGGATGACAGATTGTATAAAACTGTGTCTATTAAATTCCACGCGGACGAAGTCGCGGGCACAGCTAGTATATATATATATTATTGAACAAGTGCGAGTGGCTAGTCCAAGTGTTACCTCATGCCGTCAATGGTGCACTTAGCCGCGGCGACGGCGGTCCTGGTCTCCCGTATGTCCTTGGCCAGGTTCCCGGCTCGCACCGTCACCGAGCTTAGCTCAGCCGACAGAGCTTGACTCTTCGCTTTCAGACTCAACACCTTGGTCTGTTCTTCTGTACGCATTGCTTCCAACTCTCGTGTCCTTTTCAGAGAGACACGGATAAGAAAATTAATCAAAGTATTTTGGCCCCTTTCAATAAATCGATCTCATGTCTGAGAAGTGAGAATAAAACTGCAATTTAATGTTAAGTTTGTCCGCGCAAAAACACAAGCGGACGGGAAGTTTTATTTAAAAAATTATCATACCACATGTGACAATAGTCGCGTTACCACACTTGTGCACTTATGTTAATACACTTATAGTGACACACATTTGGTAATATTTGTGATAACACCCTTGTGGTGACATATTTTTGGTGCCACCGTTCTGGTGAAATATTTATAGTAACACACTTATAGTTACACACTTTTGGTAACACACTTGTGGTGACACACTTTTGGTGACATACAAGTACCTACATATTTTTGGTGCCACCATTCTGGTGAAATATTTATAGTGACACACCTTTGGTAACGCACTTGTGGTGACACACTTTTAGTGACATACAAGTACCTACATATTTTTGGTGCCACCATTCTGGTGAAATATTTATAGTGACACACCTTTGGTAACGCACTTGTGGTGACACACTTTTAGTGACATACAAGTACCTACATATTTTTGGAGCCACCATTCTGGTGAAATATTTATAGTAACACACTTATAGTGACACACCTTTGGTAACACCCTTGTGGTGACACACTTTTGGTGACATACAAGTACCTACATATTTTTGGTGCCACCATTCTGGGGAAATATTTATAGTAACACACTTATAGTGACACACCTTTGGTAACACACTTGTGGTGACACACTTTTGGTGACATACAAGTACCTACATATTTTTGGTGCCACCATTCTGGGGAAATATTTATAGTAACACACTTATAGTGACACACCTTTGGTAACACACTTGTGGTGACACACTTTTGGTGACATACAAGTACCTACATATTTTTGGTGCCACCATTCTGGTGAAATATTTATCGTAACACTTATATTGGCACACATTTGTGGCGACACACTTTTGTGGGACACTTGTGATGACATGACACGAGAGTCACTGTGAGTCCTACTACAGGTGCTAGAGTAAGTTAGTGATATAACAAACCTCTTCTTCTCCCATTCCAGTTGACACTGCCGCTCCATTTCCTTGCGGGCTGCTTCGCGCTTTTCCTGAAATAATTAATTAAAATACATATCTGCCATCTCGCATTGTCCACCTCTGTGGATTACGGCCTGAATCCCCCTCACGTTAAGGGGAGGCCCGTGGCTAGGAGAGGGACATTAAAATGGGCTGAATATAAATGTTAATTTTAATGTATAATTGGTTATTTGACATTTGTTTTGAGAGGTTTTCTTACCTCCAATGTAAAATACGAATCCCTTATAGGTTCACTTTGTTGTCTGTCTGTCTGTCAAGACTCTCTTTCTCGTCAAGATTTAAGTCAAAATTAATATCAAATGCTGAATTAATTCCCATGCAATACTAATAATATTTTTTTTGATTAAACACACATAAGGTCCTTGAAATAATTATGGAAAATCCACACAATATGGTTGATATAAATTAAATACTATAAATTATATTCTTACATTTTCTTCCTTCTGCTTCCGAAGCAACTCTTCCTGCTCTCTCTTCTGCGCTTCTAGTCGTATCTTCTCCCTCTTATCGGCTTCTTCTCTCTCCTTTCTTTCTCTTTCCGCCTGTAGTATACGACAGAAATATCGAATACGGAACTAACTAAATTTCAAGTCTGATAGCGATTTTGGTAATAGCAATGTCAAAATTCAACTGAGGCAGTCCTACCCTCACACAGAGGATCGGCGTAAAGTTGCTACTATAGCTTCTTGTACGTTGAGTGAGAGATCCGGAACCCTAACCCGTCTCATTTCCCTTGCCTCTATGAGCAATATTATTAGTATTATGTGAGTGTCTTTTTTTTCTCAGCGTATGCTGGTAGTTTTATGACATTTACGGGCGAGAGCCAAGTAAATGCCATAGAGATAATGTTCAAAGGTCAGTCAGTCCCGTCATCGTTTTCCTCTATTTGTAGGAACTTCCTAACAATTCGGCAGGTATTAAGAATAGCGGCTTTCTGAAGTTGTATGTAGGTACTGGGTTTCAGATGTAAGAGTTTTAGGCTATGGTGAAGGTGCTTTGGAATAATACCGGTGGTTGACAAAACTATTGGCACAATATAAACTTTTCCTGCTTCCAGATTCTTATTATTATTATTATACCACTAGGTCGTAACCGTGCGATCAGTGCCATTGGTATTACAAGCATCTATAGACTACGGTATACGCTTAATATCACCCGGTTCGCACGCTTGTAGCCGACTTTGTTCCATAAAAAAAGCATGCTTATATAAGATACATTGGAGTTTACAAAAGGAAATGGCATTTACCTCCGCTTCCTAGAAAGCATGAGACAAGAACAAAACATACAATATAATAATCATTAAAACATGTTGACAATTATATTATTATTCTAGTATTTTAAAGATTAAACTCAAACTATTAGAATTCAATGAAAATAGAATGCATTGATATATTCAATAAATACATTTTATTATAATTAATAACAGAATATTTCTAAGTCTATTTTATTGAAGCATATTATATTATATTAAATAATAATTGTAATTATGAATTAATTAAGTCCGTTCAATCTAAAATAAATAAAGTGACGAATAAATAAAAGAAAATGCGTAAACAAATTACGAGTGAACTACAAAAGGATTCGCCTTGAATAAAAACACAATGACAAACAAGCCAAATTAAATCATGAATCAGTTAATGAAACAAATAACGATCATTAAGAAAATGAACAAATAAATAAATATCGCCAGACTGACACACCAACTGTATGGTCCCAAACTAAGCATCACTTGTACTATGGGTACCGTACAATGGACTGGGGGCGATCCCGATGACAACCAGACCTGGGCGAATCACGTGAAGGCGAATCGAATGAACGGAATGATGAATGAGTGAATGAAGGGCGTACCTTCTCCTTCATCTGCGCGTCTGCGAGCTGCGACCTGCGTCGCTCCAGCTCGGCCTGTCCGCGCGCCATGTTCTCCCGCCGTCTCTCTTCATACGACTTGTTGCTGGCCGTCGAGGAGACCGACTCACGTCTGAGTGACACGATGACAGATTTACACACAAAAAAAAGAAATAAATGAGTGAATGAGTGGAGTGAAGGCTACGTTTGTGTATGTCTGTGTGAAATCAAATTTATTTTATTTCTTCTTTCTTTCTGAAGTAGTAAATGAACGATATTTATTGTGGGCTAGTATTGAGTGTTTCAACAGTATCACAGTTAGTGAGTCACAATGAGGTAGCGAGTTAGAATGCGTGAGTGAGTCCGAGTGCGTGAGTTAGTGAGCGAGTGAGAGTGCATCAGTTAGTGAGTGAGTCAGTGTGTTAATGAGTGAGTGAGTTAGAGTGCGTGAGATAGTGAGTGAGTGAGAGTGCACGAGTGAGTTAGAGTGCGTGAGTGAGAGAGTTAGGGTTCGTGAGTTAGAGTACGTGAGTGAACGAGTGTATAAAAAAATTAAAGCAAAACTGATAATAAGGTCAGCGTTACGCTAGCCTTTAAATTATTAGGTATATTTGACATAAGGTGGATACCATGAGGACACCTGCTAGGGTAGAGAACTCTTCACACGCTCTACATAAGGCTCGAGCCTACAAAAATCCTGTTAACCGTAATAATACTAGCTAAGTAGTAGTAAGGTCACTCACTGACTCACTCACTGTGGGTGAGTGAGTCAGACTGAGTGAGTGGGTGAGTACAATTTGGAAATGTACCTGAATGTGGGCGGTATGAGTTCGGGCGGTAGTTTGGCAGGCACCGCCTCGCCTTGAGTCGCCTTCTCACATAGATACATCGCTAGGACAAACTCTTCACAACCTGAGAACGAAAAGGTCAATAGGGATGTGGACCAACATCGGGATTAGTATTTTTTTATATTAACTCACTAGCGGCCCGCCCCGGCTCCGCGCGGCTTATCTCTGCTATTTATTATTTGATTTAATTATTATATTTCTTTTCCCCTTTATTATGTGGTCAATGGATTGTAAAATTACCGCTAGCAGTTTTACAAATCAGCACGGTTTTTTAAAACAGATTATTATACAAGCTTATAATCAATCTTGGACCGATATGAAACCTTCCGGAATAAATTCTCCAATTAAATTATAGTTGAAAAACGCATCAAAATCCGTTGCGCAGTTTACAAGAACTAAGCGGACACACCGACAGACGCCGAAAGCGCATTTGTATGAAGCTATATATTAGAGATATTATGACCCTTCTATCGCATTAGGTACCCACCTAATGCGATAGAAGGGTCATAAAATTATCATATAAACACTAATTAAACAATACATCAATCAATAAAACATACATCACACAAAATTTATTAATACATGTCTCAGTGACCTAGTTTCCCGTCGGAGTCAAGGTCGGCGAGCGCCCAGATCTGTGCTAGTGCCTGTTGTGGCAGCCGTGACTGCAACATGATGGCGCGCGCCTGGGCACCAGACACCGCGCCTGCCTTCGCGCGGTCTGTCGCGTTAAACAGCTGTGTGTACCTGCCATTAGACCAGACCAAGGATGCCATAATATTCATAGTTTGGGCGTTATAATACACTAGCTGTGTCCGCGACTTCGTCCGCGTGGAATAGTGTCTTTGGGTAGCATTTTTAACTAATAATAATAATAATTTCGCCCTTTTTTGACGTTCCAATCCTGGGCACGGGCCTCCCCTCACCACGAGGGCGATGCAAGCCATAATCCACCACGCTGGCCCAGTCCGGGTTGGGGGATTTCACATGTCATTCGAAAATTGGTTAAATCTTCTCAGACATGCAGGTTTCCTCACCATGTTATCCTTCACCGTGAGCAAGTGATAATCATATAGAAATTATGATTCGCACATAGATTTCGAAATATCCAGAAGTGCGAGCCAGGGTTTGAACCCAAGACCTGGTGCTCGCAAAACGCGTGCTTTAACCAATCGGCTATCACAGCTTAACATTTAGCTTAGCATTTTTAACAATTTTTAATTATTTTACAAATAAGACACATACGTATGAATACTGTAATGAGCTGCTTGTAGTGTTTCACTGCAAAGAGCTATATTTCCATACAAATTTTCATCCCTAATAGAGAATAGTATTGTTATTTTACACCCTTGAGGGTAAAACTTTTACAAACTTTGAATGTCACAATGTACAATTATTTATATTGAATCAACAGCTTAAAAAATAAGTTTCGAGCTTCTAGATCTAAAAATGACGATACTTCCATACAACTTTTCATCCCCCCGCTTTCAACGCCTTACACCCTTTTTTCGCATTAAAAGTAGCCTATGTCCTTTCTCAGGCTCTAGACTATCTGTGTACCAAATTTCATTTAAATCGGTTCTGTAGTTTTGGCGTGAAAGCGCGACAGACAGACAGACATGAGTTACTTTCGCATTTATAATATTAGTAAGGACTAGCTGTGCCCGCGACTTCGTCCGCGTGGAATTTAATTGACAAAGTTTCATACAAACTTTCATCCCCTATTATATCCCCTTGGGGGTAGAATTAATCAAAATCCTTTCATAGCGGAGGCCTACGTCATAACATCTACCTGCATGCCAAATTTGAGCCCGATCCGTCCAGTTGTTTGGGCTGTGCGTTGATAGATCACTATATCAGTCAGTCAGTCAGTCACCTTTGAGTTATATATATATAGATTAACAGGCAACTCATGATTCTGGCCCCCCAGAGTTAGAATTTTCCGTCGTTTATTTATGGAAACCTTTCACATTTTTGTTTGGACTTACTTGAGTTTTTGTGGTTGCGGTATACCCCACTCCAGGGCAGGGGGAGGACTCATTACCCCTAGAGGTACGTCAGTAGGGCTCGTCGCCACGGACCCGACAAGCGACCCTGTACAATAACAGACCAGATCAGTAAAGAGTTCAATTAATCTGCCCCAGTCTGGGTGTTATTGGGATCGCCCACATTCCATTGTATAATAAGTTATAACCATAGACCAATGAGAAATAGACGCCGCATAGCGGGGCACCCCCGCTCGCCTAACATACGCATTGCCGTACACACAAACATACTCCTAACACAAGCAATTATTATTATATAATTGTTTATCATATTACTAGTATTCCTGTCAGCTCCTGTCAGCCTGTCAGACTCTGTCAGTGGAGGGGCTGATAGAAATACTAGTAATATGATAAACACATTCCTAATTTTGTTAAAAAGTCCACAAAAATATAATTAAATAATTCATAAATTTATAATTATTTTATAATAAACATAATTTGGGGTATCCGCGGCATGGCGCTATTTCATAAACACGTTGAATAATAGTTGTTAAGTAAAACAGTAATTTATAACAATATTAATTTTAATCAAATAAAAGTCACATTTTAGTGGTAGAAACAAAATGGCCATACAACACACTAGTGTTGCCAACACAAAAATATATAAAAAATAATCTGAAATGTTGCCACCTGTGGCATATTAAAAACTTACTATTATTATATATACTTACTAATAATTTCTTATGATTATCACTTGCTTATGGTGAAGGAAAACAGCGTGAAGAAACCTGCATGTCTTAGAAAATCCATCAAATTTTCGAAAGACATGTGTAATCCGCCAACCCGCACTGGGCCAGCGTGGTGGATTACGGCCTGAATCCCCCTCGCAGTGAGGGGAGGCCCGTGATCATTAACACGTTGTATAATTTGACGACCGCTTGGCGCAGTGGTTCGAGTGTATGCCGCTCGGCTCACTGCACAAGGTGGATGCGGGTTCGATTCCCGCCGGGGCAAATTTCGGAAATGGCGTTTTCGTAATTTGCCCCGGTCTGGGTATCACTGGGATCGCCCCCACTCCATTGTACGGTACCCATAGTACAAGCTTTGCTTAGTTTGGGACCGTACAGTTGGTGTGTCTGTCTGGCGATATTTATTTATATATAATAGTCAAAATACTTACCAGGTTTCGACATACTGTCGCTCCTAACAGCGGTAATGGGAGTCGAGGTGACAGGCTGAATGGACCCCACAGCCATATTGACCCCCCCATGGTTGGGGGGGCTTATTAGCGACCCCACAGTCGTCCCCGCCGGTATTTGAGGCGGTGAGGTCGGCACCAATGGGATCGGACCTACCAATGGTTGGGTCGGGATTGGGGTTGAAATTGGTTGATTTGGTATCAAAGGCGGAATATTTTGATTGATAAGCGGTTGGGCAATCTGACTAGACATTAATGGTTGGTTGGCAATCAGTGGTTGGCTTGCAATCAATGGTTGATTGTTAACCATTGGTTGGTTAGCAATCAAGGTTTGATTGGACAATGGCTGTGTGGCAACCAAAGGTTGAGTATCAATCAATTGAGCGTTAATTGTTTGAGATATCAACGGTTGGTTCGTGTTAACCAACGATTGGGTTACAGCAACCAATGGCTGCGCACTCATCATTGGTTGCGGTGGTTTGACACCAGATATCAAGTCGGGCACAGAATTAGGTAGCATAGGTTTTGAAGGTAGGTTTGGTATCATTGGTTGAGTGTTGATGAGTGGTTGCCCAACTAAATCGCCGAGCAGCGATTGGCTGGTTGCCGGAGCGGTTGGTTGTGGTAAACCGGCTATCAATTGTGGTTGTGGTGGGAGTGAGGGCATCGGTGGGATTGGCGGTTTAGCGGGGGGGAATGGTTTTTGGGCGCCTGTGAAGAAATTTTAATATTCATTTGTGGTAATTATACCAAACAGTGGTAGGTTTTTTTTTTTTTTTTTATCCGGGCCTCTATGGCCCGGCCGCGTTCACCTCTGATATGGGGGTCAGAGTCCTTAATTAACACAATTATTAATAAACTTTCAGGCCATTTTTATTACAGTAAAACACAGTGTTAAAATGACATTTTCTCAAAAGCGAGTAAAACGTACCAATAAAAACATATTTCTCAAAAGCGAGTAAATATAAAAAAAATATCAATATATACAAAAAATGGGACAGCGGAATAAATAACAATAGTTATAAACGTGATAAAATAAACAGGATTCCCTCCCATTCCATTGCACGAATATGTCAGCCGGCGTGATTAATAGCGCAGTGTTGTCTAAGTTGCTGTTGGGGCTTATTAACATAATAAGTGGACAGCTGGCCTCTTTCTGCTTAGGTCTTATTTCTATTAATCACGCTGGTCGCTACCTCCGTGCAATAGCTTAGAAAGGTATCACGTTTCTCGCTGTCCATGATAAGTTCACTAATACTGTGTAAGTCTAAAATTGTGTCTAAAGACATCTGTACATTGAATCTTAGGCGTGAAAACACAGGGAACGGTGGTAGGTTCAACAGGGGTAGTCCACCTTATCACAGAAGTTGTGAGTAATGTAGCTATTATAGCTCCGTTTCGCACGATGCGTGTGAGGGCCGGGAACCCAACCACCCTTCACGACGGCAATGTGCGAGCAATGCCTTTGGTACTGCAAGCATCTCTAGGCTACGGTAACTGCTTAACATCAGGCGGTTCGCAAGTTTGCCGACTTTGTTATAATGTAAAAAATTACTCTATCCGTCTCTTAGAAAAAGGGTCTTGACAGACCGACAGACAGACGGACAACAAAGTGATCCTATAAGGGTTCCATTTTTTTCCTTTTGAGGTCCGTCCGGAACTCTAAAAACAACCAATTGGCTGGTTTAAAACATGGCAGTATCAATTCCATAATTTTTTCTGCTCATCTATGTTTGTTACATAATTAGCCGCAGTCTGGGTGTCACCGGGATCGCCCCCAGTCCATTGTACGGTACCCATAGTACAAGCGTTGCTTAGTTTGGGACCATACAGTTGGTGTGTAAGGACCGTATTCATTAATGAATAGATCTCAAGTCTGAAAGCGATCTTGGAAATGTCATTCTTATATCACACCAGTACAAAATGTCATGTCAAAAGCGTACTCAACATCGCTCTCAGATTTGAGATCGATTTATTAATATGTACCAAACACACTAACTGTACAGTCCCAAACTAAGCAACGCTTGTACTATGGGTACCGTACAATGGACTGGGGGCGATCCCGGTGACACCCAGACCTGGGTGAATCTGGCTATATTTTGATGGTGGTAATACCTGTGGGGCTCAAGGAAGCCAGGAGCGATGGTGGCAAGACTTTCGGCACTTCAATGCCATGGAGTTTCAGGTTGATAATCTAAAAAAAAACATATCTTATAGATAACACAGTTAAAATGAAAGTAGCCTAAGTTACTCTTAAAACATCAGCTATCCGCCAGTGAAATCCGGTCCAGCCGTTCCGGAGATTAGCCGGAACAAATAGACAGAGGGACAAAAATGAAATTTAAAAAAAATTTTGCTTAATTGCCAATTCAATTAGGGGTAGGCACCTAAGAAGTAGTCCTAACGTACTGTAACGATAGTGGCACCTACTTCAAATGAAATGAATTATAAATTCCCTAGTCCACAAGACCTTCATTAGGCCTATCCTGGAGTACGCATTTCAGGTCTGGAGCCCCTACTTTGTCAAAGACATAGATCTCCTGGAGAGAGTACAGCGCAGCTTCACCAAAGTACCAAGGTTACTAAAGCGACGGCCATATGAAGAGCGACTTGAGGCACTCAAGCTTACAACGCTAAAGGACCGTAGGGATCGTGGAGACTTAATTGAGACATACAAGATCTTAAATGGACATTATGATCTACAGAATTTCCAAAACTTATTTGAGCGCGACAACTATGACCGTCTAAGAGGCCATCACTTAAAATTGAGGACCAGTTTCTCAAACAACAATCCTCACAAGCACTTCCTGAGCAACAGAGTGGTTAGAGCGTGGAATAAGCTCCCAGTAGACGTTGTATCAGCTCAAAATGTAAACCAGTTTAAGAACCGACTCGATAAACACCTGAAAGAGAAAAGCTAGAAGAGAACAACAGGATACAGGCACCTATCAGTTGAATCAACTGCCTGCCTGATACTAAATAATAATAATAATAGTTATTTTTAGGTTTTAAGACTCACATTAATAAATCGACTGTATCTCAAGTCTGAGCAATCTTGGGAATGTCATTCTTATGTCATACCAGTACAAAATGTCATGTCATAAACGTACTCGAGATCACATTCAGACTTGAGATTGATTTATCTTAATGCATTCGGGTGTCTTTAAACAGGTATGCATAATAATAATAATAATTTAGCCCTTTTAACGTCCCACTCCTGGGCACGGGCCTCCCCTCAACACGAGGGGGATTCAGGCCATAATCCACCACGCTGGCCCAGTGCGGGTTGACGGATTTCACATGTCTTTCGAAAATTAGTTAGATCTTCTAAGACATGCAGGTTTCCTCACGATGTTTTCCTTCACCGTAAGCAAGTGATAATCATATAGAAATTATGATTCGCACATAGATTTCCAAAAATCCAGAGGTGCGAGCCGGGATTTGAACCCGAGACCTGGTGCCCGCAAGGCGCGTGCCTTAACCAATCGGCTATCACTGCATATATTGCATATATTAAAAAATATATATATTACGTTAGTTAATGCAAAGCATTCTCGACATACCTTGCAAGCGATTGAGAACTCTTTAAGGTCTAGTTTCCCATCAGCATCGGTGTCTGCCAGTGACCAGATTTGACCAAGAACCGGTGGTGGCAGTTGAGACTGAAATAATAAATTAACATCACATCCACAGATCCCTGAAGGAATTTTGGTCCCACTGAAACAATAATAATATCGCCAGACTGACACACCAACTGCACGGTCCCACACTAAGTGACGCTTGTACTATATCATACAATGGACTGGGTGCGATCCCAGTGACATCCAGACCAGGGCAAATTACAAAAAGGCCATTTCCCAAATTTACACCAGCAGGAATCGAACTTGCGATCCTCTACCCCACCCCTGCCTACTGATTTCACAGCTAACGCAATTGGACCTTGTCAAAGGGCTTCAAATGGTACTCCATTTGGACTGTTTAAATACTTTTTTAATAGGTACTTACTTGTAACATGAACCGTTTCGCCTGTTCCCCCGTGAGGGTCCCGTTCACAGGCCCGAGGTTACGAAAGTGTTCCGAGAACTTCACATGCTCATGGGCTTGTATCACCCATGGGTCCGTGGCCATTGTGCTGGAGGAACAAATGTTACTAAATAATTTTCAATTTTATTACATAACAAAGTACAAACTAAATCTTTGGCTTAATGAGCTCATGACCTTTGCTGGACCTGATGAAAAACCCTTAAGCTGTTTGTTTTTGGTCAATGGGCCGTAATTTAAAAATAAATTTACTTACTTCCCTACTTCTGTTATGGTCAATAGTATCTATGATGTATATAGCTATAATTTAGGTCTTCTATATATATCTAAATGTGAAATAGGTATAACGTATTGATTATGTAGAGAGTGAATCAGTCGTACAAATTGTAATCATAAAATCAATAGCAAAAGTAGGTAAATCGAGGTAGATACAACTTTCTATTACTATAATTTGTTGACACCAGGGATGGATTATAGTTTTTACTTAATATAATATTGTAACTTACATATCCTTTACAGGTCTGCTGATAAACTGTGAATGTGACGCCCCTTTGTAGATATTTGAATTAAAAACTTGGTAGAATTATCTCGTAAATTATTGATCGAAATGGGTATGTCAAAACGCTTGCGTGTGATAATGTTATTTTGAACATTGACATAGAGTAAAGGATAGGATATACAACTTTGATAATGCAAGAGAGAGCTAGTATGAATAAAATGCTTAAGTTACGAAAATGTTAAATATCTAACCATGGAACAAACAAACCTAATGATTTGACAATACAATTGACGTTCAAAAACTTATATATGTAAAAAATTTATAACAAAATACCTATACTAAAAATGGCATAATATAATTATTTGTATATTTAAGAAAGCCATATTATTTAATAAAATTATATTATATACCTAAGATTATATAACATTCTCTCCATAAAATAAAATGTTGAAACTACTCATTACCTAATCTATTTTGATAATGAACGAAACTACTAGTGTCAATTTATAGCAGCTGATCGTCGTCCTTCAGTCGGACAGATTTGACAACAAAAATATTGTTTACTAATTTCCCGAGCTCTAGCATACACGCATAAAACAATAAATAAAATGACCAAACTAGCCGACAATGTGAACCCTAATGTGTACGAGAAGGAATCGGAGCGGGAAATCAAAACCACGGACTACGACGAAGACATCGCGGACGAGTTCGACGAACGCGAAATTTTCGATTTGATCCGCAATATCAACGATCCTGAGCACCCGCTGACGTTGGAAGAGCTAAGAGTGGTGGAGGAGAGTAATATAAGCGTGGATAATAAGAAAAATGTGGTGTATGTAACGTTTACACCGACTATACCTCATTGCAGCATGGCCACCTTGATTGGTAAGTTATGAACAGTGTAAAATTATCGTTTTTTAAAAAAAACTCATACATAGACGTATATTGATTTCTTATATTTACGCGAATACTACACATTGAAATAAAACTATTTTTACGGATTATATCGCGTTTATTTTTACTTTTTATGTTCCCGACGTACACATATGTGCCCTCGAGATACAGTGAGCACATTCTGCGTGGATCGGACCGCAAATACCAACTAAATTTGGAGGGTACCCAGTTTTTAACTATGACATCAGGACGTCTAACACCTCAGTCCCCCCGTGACCACGGTTGAAGCAACCGTGCCCACAGTCCCCCCGTGACCACGGTTGCTGTAAAGCAACCGAAACGTCGGGAACATAAAAAGTAAAAATAAACGCGATATAATCCGTAAAAATAGTTTTATTTCAATACATAGACGTATTTTCGCTTCTCGCACATATTAGCAAACAGTACACTTCTGGCATAGACCAACTTGAATCTTAAATATGACTTCCAGTCTGTTTAAAGTGTTTTTGCTGTCTAACAAATGTTCATGAGAGTCATGTACATTGTACTGATGGCCATATTATCATAGACCCCTATAATTATCGTACGGTCTGGCAACACTGGTTTTGAAGTGTTTAACTATTGATTGTCTATCGTTACGTTGGCTGCATTATTGTGACCGCAAAATCTAGTCACAACATCGATAGGGCATCACTACTGTTTAGTAGTGGCTAGTTTTGAAGATCAACTATTGATAATTAGACAACACCACTCAGGGTATTTTAGTAAAACATCTTCTATGGCATGATTCAACCATTGCAGAATTAATATCTTTTGAAAATTAGTTACGTTTTACAAGATACATGTTTCCTCACAATGTTTTTCATCTTATAAGCAGGTGATAATTGACTTCAGCTCATACATGGTTAGATGGACCAGAGTAGTACCAGCCTGTCATAGACAATCAGCAGAGAGTATCTATAATAGCTGCATTTCATATGATGTGGGAGAGAGCTGGAAGCTCATCATCCTCCCTTACCAATCCTTTCAACCACTCTCTTGCAGTTTGGCGTGCGAGCAAAGCTTTTGGTATTTATTATTATTAGTTATTATTTATTATTATATATTATAGGTATTTATTGCAAGCATTGCATATGCTACGGTAACTGCTTAACTTAAAACGCGTTGAAACTATCCTTGTTTTTCAATAAAAAAAGAAAAATTACGTGTCACACATCAACTTTAGTACCTACGCTTGTTTGACAACTACTATTCATTAAAAATTGTTTTTTTTAAATAATATTTTGACAAGCGGTTGGCGCAGTGGTTCGAACGTAGGCCGCTCGGCTCACTGCACATGGTGGTTGCGGGTTTAATATCCACCAGGGCAAATTTCGGAAATGGCCTTTTCGTAATATGCCCCGGTCTGGGTGTCACCGGGATTGCCCCCGGTCCATTGTACGGCACCCATAGTACAAGCGTGGTTTAGTTTGGGACCATACAGTTGGTTATTTACATAACATTTTAATATGTTCCAGGCCTCTCAATCCGTGTCCTTCTCCTCCGAGCTCTGCCGAGCCGGTTCAAGGTGACAGTGGAAGTGACGGAAGGGAGTCACGCTTCAGAGCATGCGGTCAACAAGCAGCTGGCGGACAAAGAACGGGTGGCGGCCGCTTTGGAGAACAAAAACTTGGTGCAGATCATCAATCAGTGTATTGCTGGTGTCTAGATTTATTAACCCCCGATAGAAAAGAGGGGTGTTATAAGTTTAACATGTGTATTTGTGTATCTGTGTGTCTGTGTGTGGCATTGGAATGTGTTGTGGCGGCGGATATGAAACATGTGTAGCTCCCTTGTGTGCGCGCGCACACAAGGGAGCCGAGAGCGGTGACGTAGAGGGGGCGTGACGGCACGAGACAGCGTCATGCCTTTTGGCGACAAAACTAGTCGTTTGTGATGCTGTTGTCTTTATCCAGAAAAAAAACCCCAGAAAGCTACAAGAGCTGATAATTTTCAAACGGCTGAACCGATTTTCATGAAACATAGCTAAGAATACTCTCAATCAGAAGACCTTTCCAACAGAAATAAATTAATTAAAATCGGTTCTTCCGCTTGGGCGCTACGATGCCACAGACAGATACACATACGCTAGCGGGAATCGGCGAGTAAAAACTAGTTAGTAAGTATGTAAAAAACTATATAAATGTTTATATATAATTATTTTTGTAATAAATAAGCATTATCTCCAATAAACAAGGTTTTTTCATTTGGAATTAGCCGCTTTAGTCTCGTTCTTCATGTCATCGTACGAAGCCAGGTTCTGAAAAGAATATTGATTGAATTATCAATCGGAGTCAATCTAGGATCTTTTGCCACCAGGGCGCGCCTCGTTGACGTCGTGTCACATTACAGCTTCATTTCAAATGGGTTCGTCTTTCCGAATTACATAAATAATATCTTCTAAATATATATAACTCAAAGGTGACTGACTGACATAGTGATCTATCAACGCACAGCCCAAACCACTGGACGGATCGGGCTGAAATTTGGCATGCAGGTAGATGTTATGACGTAGGCATCCGCTAAGAAAGGATTTCGATTGATTCTGCCTCCAAGGGGACAAAATAGGGGATGAAAGTTTGTATGAAACTTTGTCGATTAAATTTCACGCGGACGAAGTCGCGGGCACAGCTAGTAAAATATAAATATTGCCAGACTGACACACCAACTGTACGGTCCCAAAGCAACGCTTGTACTATGGGTACCGTACAATGGACTGGGGGCGATCCCGGTGACACCGAAACCTGGGCAAACTACGAAAAGGCCATTTCCGACATATGCCCCTCGGCGGGAATCAAATCCGCAACCACCCGGTGCCGAGCCGAGCGTTCTACGCTCGAACTACTACGCTAAGCGGTCGTCAAAGTCTCAAGTATTAGTATTTGTAGACCGCTGACAAAATGGTTTATTTTAGTCAGAAGTGCAGACCAATAAGCCCTAGACGCCTCATAGCCGGCACTCCTGCTCGCTTAAGGCTAAAGCGCCCATCTAGCCCGCGAAGTTCAAATTTTTTGAGGTTTTCTAGAATTTTTTCAAAATCTGACAATAATAAAAGGCACATTTTGTAAGTCGCGACAAAGACCGTGTACAGTGCATTTATTAATATATCCAACTTACTCTAAAACATTTCAAGAACGACAGCTATCCAGATAATCTGGCATTTTTTGTATATTTAGTGATTAACTAGTATCATATCCACCGTGATAATATTAAGAGTAAAATAAATGTATTAATAAACGCACTGCACACTGTGTTTGTCGCAAATCACAAAATGTTGTCTTAAATGTTTTCAGATTTTGGATAAACTATAAGAATACTCGAATATTTTGAATTTCGCGGGCTAGACAGGCGCCTTCACCTTAACATACGCATTACCACTGCATATGCAAGACCGCACCTGTCATTGTCCATTCACGGCTCGAACTTGAATCAGTGTCGGATTTACAAATTTCCAAGGTATAGGCTGTAAAGTTATTGCCACACTTGCCTCTACAATTGTCATGTCCTAGATTAGGCCGATTACTGGTTAGGGGCGGCGAACTAGCCGTTTTACTCTAGATTTTGAAGTTTGCTACACCGAATGTACAATGACAAGTGAGAGGGGAAAGTCATCGAAAAATTTGTTGCAGAGTTCTATCCGTCCCCAAATCTGCCGCCCTAGGCTCCAGCCTACTCAGTCTGCTGGTAAATCTCATACAATAGTGGACGTAAGCGTCTTGTCTTATTGGTCAGTGGTTAGAAGCTACTCACATCCCACATATCATTGTCCCACTCCGGGAACAGCTTCTTGAAGATACCAGGCTCGGCTCCTTGCTTGACCACCACCACGATGGCTGAGTCCACGGTCCGCTCCAACCCGTCGTCTTCTATGTACTCCTGGTAGCAGGTGAGGTAGTCTCGTATTAATAAAGTGATCTCAAGTCTGAGATTTCATTTTGTAATGGAATGCAGTACAAATGGAGAGCAGTGATAGCCGATTGGTTAAGCACGCGTCTTGCGGGCTACCAGGTCTCGGGTTCAAACTCCGGCTCGAACCTCTGGATTTTTCTAAATCTATATGCGAATCATAATTTCTATATGATTATCACTTGCTTACGGTGAAGGAAAAACATCGTGATGAAACCTGCATGTCTTAGAAGATTTAACCAATTTTCGAAAGACATTTGAAATCCGCTAACTGGGCCTGCGTGGTGGATTATGGCCTGAATCCCCCTCGTGTTGAGGGGAGGCCCGTGCCCAGGAGTGGGACGTCAAAAGGTCTAAAATTATTATATTATTATACTGGAATTACATTAGAATTACATTTCCAAGATCGCTCTCAGGCTGACACCTTAGGCCCGTATTAATAAATCGATCTCAAGTTTGAGAGCGATCTTGGAAATGTAATTCTTATGTCACACCAGTACAAAATGATATGTCAAAAGCGTAAGTACTCAAAATCACTCTCAAACTTGAGATCGATCAATTAATAGGGGCCTTAGTACCTATGCTTCATAGATATACTTAGTTACCTTGATGATGTCATTCCTGGCTTGTTTAACTCTCTCTGGAACGTTCTTCCCTTGCCATAGATACAGTTCTTCCCCAGTGTCCAGAATGTAGACTCCATCATCAGATAAGTCCTGAAACATTAAGAATTTCATAAAAACAATAATCTGAAACCTGTAACATCTTCTAATATATACAATTCTCGTGTAGCGGTGTTTGTTTCCAAGCTACTCCGAAATGGCTCGACCGATAGCCATGAAATTTTGTGTGCATATCGGGTAGGTCTGAGAATCTGTCAACATCCTATTTTTCATACCCGTTAAAGACAACGTCTGTCGGGTCAGCTAGTAATAAACCTATAATTATATTACACTAGTTGCTGCCCGCGACTTCGTCCGCATAGACTTAAGTAAAGTATTCTATGTGTTAATCCAGGTTATAAACTATCTGTGTTCCAAATTTCATCCAAATCCGTTCAGTAGTGTTTGCGTGAAGGAGTAACAAACATACGTCCACACTAACAAACTTTCGCATTTATAATATTAGTAGGATTTTCGTAGGTATTGTATCCCCCCCCCCCTTACCTTGTGTGATGTCACATATTTGGCAATTTTACATTTAGAAATTTATGAAATTAAAACAGCAGATATGGAATTATTTTTGTATACTTTTGTATTAAATATTAAAAATAATAATTTTAGCCCTTTTTGACGTCCCACTCCTTGGCACGGGCCTCCCCTCAACACGAGGGGGATTCAGGCCATAATCCACCACGCTGGCAATGTCTTTCGAAAATTGGTTAAATCTGTTAAGACATGCAGGTTTCCTCACGATGTTTTTCCTTCACCGCAAGCAAGTGATAAACATATAGAAATTATGATTCGCACATAGATTTCGAAAAATCCAGAGGTTCGAGCCGGGGTTTGAACCCGAGACCTGGTAGCCCGCAAGACGCGTGCTTAACCAATCGGCTATCACTGCCATATTAAATATTATATTTTGAAAAAATGTGAGTCAAAATTTGGGACTTCTCCCCACCTCTTGTCACCAATGTCACACTTCGTCGACCCCTCCCTCTCCCTTAACGTGTGACGTAATTTATGGATGGCCCCTGATGAATACGGGGCGTATACCTGCTGAGTAAACTCAGTGTCCAGGTCCTCGAATGTGATGTGTCCGGTGACGCTGAGCGCGGCGGCGGTGAGCGTGCGCGGCGTGGTGGCCCGCCGGTGGGCCGCGCGCCGCCAGCCCGCCCCGGCCGCCTGCTCGCCGGGCCCGCCTCCTGGAGTCACCACCATGACATAACACATTGAATGCCAAATACACGGCGCCGCCGTGGGGTTGTACGTGGCTGAGTACACGGCGCCGTGCAGCAGTGGGTGGCCGCATACACGGCGCCGTGTCTCACGACTCGTTTGTTTCTATGCATCAATACGACTTCGGCCGTTGCGATAGCGGTACGTGAAGCAGGCAGCCATACACGTGACGTTTCGTTCAATATAAAACAAGTGTTGGATTTGGATTCGCGCGATTACTCGTACTTTACGAAATACGGAGCATAATACTTCATTAAAAATAATACAAACACTCAAATTATATGGCTACTCGTACACGGATACGTTTCTTACCAAAAGCCGTATTTGAAATAGATCTCACAGGGAAAGTGGCATTCAATGTGATAAATAAATATCGCCAGACTAACACACCAGTTGTATGGTCCCAAACGAGTTAATTCCCCCATCTCCATTCTACCATCGGACAACAAGACGCACGGATACAACGCATTCATACACCGTGGACATTCCTTCGGTTCGTACCAAGCGTTTCGCTTCCACTTTTATCGTGCGAACTGCCAAGGAATGGAACACCTTGCCGACGTCTTTGTTCCCGGTTGACTATAACCTGGATGTTTTCAAGTCGAGAGTGAACAGGTACCTTCTAGGCAAGTATGCACCACCGTAGACCACATCGTCACTTACCATCAGGTGAGATTGTGGTCAAATACTTGCCTATAACGTAATATAAAAAAAAACTAAGCAACGCTTGTACTATGGGTACCGTACAATGGACTGGGGGCAATCCCGGTGACATCCAGACCTGGGCAAATTACGTAAAGGCCATTTCCGGAATTTACCCCAGCGGGTATCTAACCCGCAACCACCATGTGCAGTGAGCCGAGCGGCCTACGCTCGAACCACTGCGCCAAGCGGTCGTCATCAACGGTGTCAACATGATCCTCTGATCCTCCTGGAATTATCATCATTGTGGTCTTGACGAACGCTTGGCGCAACGGTTGAGGGAAAGCGATGCATACTGACGACGCATTACTTACGTAAATCTTTACTGGGATTACAAAACGTAAGTCTAAAATATGCACATAAGTATGCACAAAATGGTATGTTGTTATAAATACATGAGTTTATGCTTTGGTTATAATATAATGATACAAATATTTAATAAAAAGTGATTTCAAGTATATAACTATACTCCATATTAGTCCACAAAATTTTCAATAGATGTCGCACCATCCAGTCACCTGAATGACTCACTTACGCCGTCTAGTTGATTTTTGGGAGAACTTTTTCACAGTGGACGTTACAAAGTAGTTCACACAATTACTAACAGATGGCTGGAGGGAGCATACCGCTTTTGTAGCCAAGCTTCTATAAGGACGTTCGGGGCGCTCGCCGCGCGGCCACTCTATCCGTGCTTAGCGTCATTAGCGTTACAGGGCATATACCTATATAGGTATACTAGCTGTGCCCGCGACTTCGTCCGCGTGTAATTTAACAAAAATTTCGGGATTATTCATCCCCTATTTTATCCCCTTGGGGGTAGAATTAATCAAAATCCTTTCTTAGCGGATGCGTCATAACATCTACCTGCATGCCAAATTTCAGCCCGATCCGTCCAGTGGTTTGGGCTGTGCGTTGATAGATCACTATGTCAGTCAGTCAGTCAGTCAGTCACCTTTGAGTTATATATATTAAAAATAGAGTGGCAAATGTTTCTAACTATTCGTTCCTACGCTTTATACTATAAAACTTCGCTTTTTCGGGCGTCCCTAGATGGCACTGTTTTTTTCTCACCTGACGATTTCTGCTAGTTAACTCCTTCTTACCTCAAGCCGCGTTAAAGCCAACAATATTTTGTTCTTGTGTTCAATCTTTCTTACCTAACGCCTCCCAGAACTCCTCAGGTTCGTCGCCCTGCTCCAGCACTGTGATCTCCTTGGTATCTCCCACCACCAGAGTCACAAAGTTGGCGGCAGCCTCCTGCTCCGTGGAATTCGACTCCTGGAAAGTCATTTATGTAAGAACTAGGCATGCAAGTTATCGCTACTTTAACGGGAAATTATATTATTTTTCACTGTTATTTCACCTGTGATTTTTCACAGTCAATGATTTTATTCATAGTGAATTTTCGGTATGACTCCATCACTACTATGCGGGGTGCTTAAAAATTTCACAGATAGTGCGGAAAATATCATATTATATAAGTTTTCATAAGGAGCACCTGGTACCGACATAGGTAGATACTGTTAAAAATCATTGCAATTAAATCTTAAAGCGTTCAGTGCTGTCACATTTTTTATGATAAATCATCGACTAGTGACTACGTGTTATAGTGAAAATTCACTTAGAATAAAATTATTGACTGTGAAAAATCACAGGTGAAATAAAGTGAAAGATATTTATATATTTTCACATTATGAAAATTAATTGAAAGTAGCAATAATTTCCATGTTTACTGTACTGGTATTATGATGGTGACTTACCGTTCCATTCCACACATAAACCAGTTCTTTGGTTTCCAGGACATAAACATCATCATCTTCCAATGAATCTGCGTTCTCTGGAAGCTGGGTCGCTCTCATGTCCACTCCTGGCTCCGTACCTTCGATCTGAAGGCAATCTTCTATTGATTATATTTTGTGCCAGCCGGGTATGCGGGTCGTCGTCGTCAGCCGCGGTAGCTGGTGGAACCGTGCGCGCGAACTAACTTGCTGCGCGAGGCGCCGCTCGCGAGCGCACTCCGCACTCTCAACCTCATTGCTGAGGACTTGGACTTATTCTGTTGCACTTTGGGTGAATTTACAAGAACAGCTACATATAGAATTTGCTATGTTAAATAATAACAGTTATATTATTTTTAATTTTTAAGCTTGCAACAATATCGCATTGGGTCTAGCCTGTAAAGATATTTGTATGTATTGAGAAAATAAATAAATAAATAAAAATTACCACCAATAGCATAGTGGATAGATGGGGCCGCCCCTTAATCAAGAGGTTTCAGGTTCGATTCACATCCATAACTGTCAAAGTCTTTTAGCGGAAAAGGGAACATTTTTCAGCCAGCTACGAGGGTTGCCTGGGTTGCTGCTCTTAACGATAATCGATAAATCGTGACATTCGTAATAACGATAATCGTTGCTAAGAGTAAACTCCTCACTGGGCGGCCGCTATGCCCAAATGGATGCTTTTTAATTTATAGAGAACAAAGTCAGCAACATGCGTCCGACCTGGGCCCTAACCACGCTAGCTACTCAAATCGTAATAGAAAAGCAAACGCTCGCGATTACGTTTCAAACGCTCCGCTCTTGACGTTTTGCTGACACGAGCTTCACGATTTCTACTGACATTGATATGGTATGGTGTCAGCGAAACGTCAAAAGCAGCGTTTAAAACGTAATCGCGAGCGTTTGCTTTTCTATTACGATTTGAGTAGCTAGCGTGGTTAGGGCCCTGGTGTTAAGCAGTAAACATAGCTTAAAGCTATTATATGCGTGTGCTAGGAGTGGGCTAACTTCAATAGTGTAATGGCCCGGACGGGGATCGAACCCGGACCCCCCAGCCCCGCTTACCCTGAACAGACGTATGTTGTCATCATCATAAGAACCTCGCGAGTTTTCAGGCTTATATTCACTGTCTTGCTTCCCAAATATGATAGCCAGGTTGCCTGGAAAGAAAAATAGCTGGTGTTGGTACAGTCAAAGTCGAATCGTTTCGTTTGTTCAGGCCTGCGGGGGCACTTACAAATGGTTACTTTTACATATTTTTCTTAAATCTAAAATCGGATTGGAAAGCGATCAGTGATTGCAAGGGTCTTGAGTTCCATTTCCGCGCAAAGAACCCAGTTTGGTGACGTCTCGAGAGACACAAACAGTGCCGTAAGTTGCCTTTTATGCGCCCAGTCTGAGCTCCTATAACTGAAACTAGATCCTGACCCGTGGGGTTCCTCTTCATCTTTCTTTAAAAATATGGTCCACCCAGTTTAATAGGTATTTCGCCAGTGTCGAGTAACAAATAGCAATATACACATTTAATAACAATACAATACAAAAATGTGACTTTGGAAAACCAAAATTTTACCTATAGCGATAGTGTACCTGCTTACTTACTTAGCAACCCTCGTAAAGTCACTCAGACAGAACATATCACAAATATAGATTTACATAGATAACGCAAATGCGTGTACTTCGCGTGTACGAAACCCCGACCAAGCGTCAAGGTTGGTCGCCGTTAACTTACAGTCCGCATGACTGCAGATCAATATGAGTATGAGCGAGATAATCACTCGAGAGTATCGTAGCGGGCGGAGGGGCATCGGCGGCATCGGTGTCTTTGAATCAGTTTGGATTTCCCGTCACTAATGACGTCACAGTAGGTGTTAAAAATTCGGCACGCTCGGTTTCAATACAAATCGTGATACTTGCGTTATCTACGTAAATCTATGTCTGTGGAACACATGTTTAAACTAATCTTAACTGAACTGTAGCAACCTTTGAAAATGCTCAAGAAGTGTTTAGGCTCCTTCCCTTGGGGTACCTTCACGAGGGTAGCCCCCTCCAGCTCTTCCTCAACCTGGCTGGCAAGTTCTAGTCCCGACTGTTTGTCGGCATCATCTGCCTCGGAACCCTGAAAATTATTATTTTCTACAACTATTATTTTAAGCAATCGTACCTACGATAGATGCTAGTAATACCAGAGGACATTGCTAGTAGCACTAATAAGCTCGAGCGTGCATTGAGTATTAATGTACATTGCAGTTTTATGTCCAAAATACTTAGTAATTATTGATTAATTTATGTAAAATCACGTCAAGATTATATAATGTTTTCATGCTAAAATCTATTTTTAAAAAGTGGCTTTTTTTACTAGCGCTTGGCGCAGTGGCTCGAGCGTAGGCTCGGTTCACTGCACCGGGTTGTTGCGGGTTCGATTCCCGCCGGGGAAAATTTCGCATATCGCTTTTTCGTAATTTTCCCTGGTCCGGGTGTCACTGGGATCGCCCCCAGTCCATTGTACGGTACCGATAGAAAAAGTTGTGTGGTGTGTTCGTCTGGCGATATCATTATTATTACAAGGTGAAACAAAAAGGGTATACAAATTTTTTTTCAACTTAACTTTGTAAATCTAAAACTATGGGCTTTGTGGGACAGTTGAAGTAAAGGTTTTGTAGACTTGTGAAATATGTCAACAGTTGTATTCCTGTAACACCTTTTGTTTTTCAAGTTTCCTCCAAAGCTGATAGATTTAGATCATTTAGAATTACAAAGTTGTTTTGAAAAAAATAGTATACCCTTTTTGTTTCACCTAGTATAAATGGCGAACAATTTGAGCATAATTCATGAACATATCGACGGAAAACTCCAACTCTGGGGGTCCAGAATCATGAGTTGAATCCATGGCATCAGATTTCGGTACGACGCCCCTCACACCTTGTATAGTATAGGTACAAATATTTGTCTGGAAGTGACTCACAGTCCAGCAGTAGACCACATAAGCCTCCTCGCCGTTCTCATTGGTATACTGGTATTGCACTACGTACACATCGCCCTGGTAGAAAATCGAGAGACCGGATGCAAACTTGTCTGTGACATCTTCCTGTTCTCCTG
Source organism: Notodonta ziczac (assembly GCA_918843915.1). Classification (NCBI taxonomy): domain Eukaryota; kingdom Metazoa; phylum Arthropoda; class Insecta; order Lepidoptera; family Notodontidae; genus Notodonta; species Notodonta ziczac. The sequence goes on from OU974064.1 coordinate 4,359,770, forward strand.
AAACTCTGCAGAGGAACAATCACATTCTTTGTCAGTCTGAATACAACCTATATCTATACAAATAAATAAAATTGAATAGTCTGTTTGTATGTCTAAACTAGCTGAGCCCGCGACTTCGTCCGCGTGGAATTTTGATCCTTTATTAGGCGATGTCTACGTCATAGTACCTTTATGCATGCAAAGTCTCAGCCCGATCGGTTTAAAATTGACAAAGTTTCATACAAACTTTCATCCCCTATTTTATCCCCTAGGGGGTAAAATTAATTAAAATCCTTTCTTAGCGGATGCCTACGTCATAACATCTACCTGCATGCCAAATTTCAGCCCGATCCGTCCAGTGGTTTGGGCTGTGCGTTGATAGATCACTATGTCAGTCAGTCAGTCACCTTTGAGTTATACATATATATTTAGATGACCATTGCCTTTTACTAAATGCCTTTACCGTATTTCGTAAATAGTATGAAAGTATATAAGGCATTTATAACAAAAAAACATTGTTGAAATTTTTGCTGTCTTTCTGTCAGTCTTTTTGTTCCGGCTAATCTCCGAAACGGTTGGACCGATTTTGACGGGACTTTCACTGGTAGAAAGCTGGTGCTATAACGAGTAACTTAGCATATTTGTACTTTATAGAAGTACCTCGCGGGCGGAGTCGCGGGCAACAATTAGTTGTTATATAAAAGGCGTCAATATCCTAGTGGTTAGAGGGGCCGCCGTCATAGCAGAGAGGTTCCGGGTTCGATCCCCATCCTGGCCATTAAGCTATTAACGTGAGCGCATTCCTAGCACAAGCATTAGCTTATATTCGCTGTCTTAGCTTTAGGGGCTCTCGGGAATACTAGTAATGTGATAAACTTACATTTCTAGTATATTTTTTTAAATAAAAAAGTGTTGTCTACTTTCTGGATTTACCTGATGACAGTAAGATTGCCATCTCCCTGGTCTGGCATGTATCCTCTGGCGGAAGCGCTCTTGCCAATCAGCTTGGCGGTACTGGCAGATTGTTCAGCATCCTCGGAGAAATATCCAGCATCTGTAAGAAGTGTATCATAAGCAGTGGCGGATTTACAAATTTCCAAGGTCGGCAAAAACTTTACATGTAGGCTGTAAAGATGTTGCCGACCTTGCCTCTACAATTGTCATGTCCTTGATTATTTTTACAATCGTTAAATTTCGTTGAAATTGCACGTAAGAAAAATATTTTTTGGGTTTATTTTTGAGCAATTTACAATGACAAGTGAGAGGGGAAAGTCATCGGCAAAATTTGTTGCAGAATTATAGACATAAAACATCAGATAACCATCATGTAGAAATCTTTTTCGTTCCCCAAATTTGCCGCCCCAAAAATCTGCCGCCCTACCTACCGAGCCTATTCTAGATATTCCGCTGGGGATTCTACGGGAGGGCAGGATCTTCTCATCGTACCAAACATGGCTATAAAACTGATACTTTTACTACTACGTATACGTACTACCCCGGTTAAGCACGCGTCTTACGGGCACCAGGTTCTGGGTTCGAACCCCGGCTGGCACCTCTGGGTTTTTCGAAATCTATGTGCGAATCATAATTTCTATAAGATTATTACTTGATCATGGCGAAGGAAACCGGCATGTCTTAGAAAATCTAAACAATTTTCGAGAGATATGAAAATCCGCCAACCCGCACTGGGCCAGGGATGTATTACGGCCTAATCCCCCTCGTAGTGAGGATAGACCCGTGCCCAGAAGTGGGACGTCAAAAGGGCTAAATTATTATAAATATTATAATGATAGTAATTTCCCACCTGAGTCTGTCACTAGCCTTCTAGATGACGCCACGATCATCTCCCAGCTTTGGAAGTATTGTTTGAAGGTGGAGCTCTCCGCGCCCTCTGTGATCCTGGTCACATTCACCTGAAATCAAGGTGAAACAAGCAGTTAATAAGGGTTTAGCGGAAAAGGGAAGATCTTCTAGCCAGGCGGGAGTTATGCCTGGCGGGGCTTGGGCCGCTGCCAGGAGAGGTGGCGAGGGTAAATCTACCACCGGATCGGAACACGACCTCGACTGAGAAGATCCGGCAAGAAACTCAGCGGGCTTGTCGTGCCAAGGTGCGTCTAGGTAAGTACACGCACCTTCTAGCGGAAGCGGGGGTTCGTCGACCTCGCCGGCGAGGTCGGTGTCTGGTGGGGAGTGTGCGTGTGTCGTTCTCCTCGACATCTGAGTCTAGGAGAGCGGTGAGTGGGTCGGGGGGGTCCAGCAACACATGCCGCGGCCTGCGGCGGCATGCATCTGGCGCGTGTGTAGGTGCATAATCGGCTGCGGCGACGATTAAGGCATTGGTGTGTTCAGAAGCCTTCTTGAAATAGGGTTCGAACGCTATTTTGAAGATACCCTTTTTTCTGGATCCAATAGACAGGGGGCGATTCCAGTGACTCCAAGACCTGGGCAATTTATGAAAAATATATACGAACACTTCTGCCAACCACTTTAAGGTTTAAGGGATAATGATGCTTAATGGCCTCACCCAAGACGGATAACCCTTAGTTTCGAGATATTTATCCGCAATCGCGTTATATGTCTTCTTGAGATCAGCGCTGACTCCTGATCCGATCCACACATAAACTCCTGAGCATGGTGTGTCCAGGACATAGATCTCCTGGAACAAACCACACCAATAGTACCTATCGCTTTTAGGTTGCGTCTTCACGTACGTAAAAACCACTCAAAATTGTTTTTATTCATGTATGTAAGCCAACAAAGCATTTATGAACAGTCAGTATCTACCGCCGGCTCGGAATGCCGCTTCCACTGAGAAGAGCCGGCGAGAAACTCAATGGTTACTCTTTTCAATGAATAAAAGATGGTGTACATTCTCAGGAACAGCAACAGAATGTGAGCAGGCGACACCATTGTCACTAAATAAGTAAATAGTAATCAATATCGTAGTTAACATAGTCTATTATGTCGTAGCCGGTAGCCCAACCCCCCCTCTGTCCCACTCCCCTCAGGACTCCCCTTAGGACTCCCCTCAGGACTCGGTAACTTTTGAAACGTCTGTACTATTTTGCTAATTAAAAAGTAATCTATGACACGTCTGTATGTTTAACTAGCTGTGCCCGCGGCTTTGTCCGCGTGTAATTTTAACTTAACAAAAATTTCGTGATTATTCATCCCCTATTTTATCCCCTTGGGGGTAGAATTAATCAAACTCCTTCCTTAGCGGATGCCTACGTCATAACATCTACCTGCGTGCCAAATTTCAGCCCGATCCGTCCAGTGGTTTGGGCTGTGCGTTGATAGATCACTATGTCAGTCAGACAGTCAGTCACCTTTGAGTTATATATATTTAAATTTGCAAAAAAATAAAAGCAATAAATAATTTTAAATCCCGTGCCTCTGGTTGGCATCGTGCGAGCTATGCCTTTGGTACTGCAAGCATCTATACGCTACGGTAACTGCTTAACATCAGGCTAGTACACTTGTTTACCGACTTAGTTATCTTTATTGTTAAGTAAATAATTCTTCTATAAGTACGTGTGTTTGTCATTGAATTCCTCCTAAACGGCTGAACCGATTTTGATGAAATTTCTCCTGTATGTTTGGGTGGGTCCCGTGGTGTTTTAGATTTGCAACTGGATCCGGTAGATGGCGTAAAAATTTGGTTATAGGCAGTGGCGGATTTACAAATTTCCATGGTATACACACAAAAAAAGGCGCCCAAAATTTGTTTTCAGTCAAGAATAATTTTATTCTCAGAAATATTGTTTAATAACAAGTAAATATATGCTTGAACTGACAATAATGTCTTAGTTTAACAAAAACGTTTTTCTCTGCGTAAACCAATATTATTCTCGATAAATTTACTAGAATTAAAACAATTAGTGTCTCTTCGAGAATATATCAATCTTGACCAAATAATAAATTAGTTTTGGATATTAAAATTTATATGTCTTGATATGAAACAGCATTGTTTATATAGAAGAACCATAATTAATTAGATCAAAACCTGTTACAATTTTCATGAATCAAAACTCTTAATATGTTAGATGAAGATTTTTGTTTTAGAATAAAACATTATATCCTTCCTTCAAAAAAAAGGTGTGATTCTCCTAAACTGTAAACGATGAATGCTTTCGCCCAAGAAAAATGTGTGTCGTTTCAAGAATAATGGTTTTTAATTAAAATAGTAATATACTTGAATTAATTATATGAAATCAAATACAAACGAGAAAAAATGCTATTATTGAAATAAAAATAAAAATATTTGGATTATAACCTTATATTCTTGGCGTGAGAAAAGTGTGGTATCAATTCAAGATAATAATTAATTAAAAACAAGATGCTCAATGAGCGTAAACAATAAATTTGAATGTTTTGTGTTAGTAAATAATGGAGTTAAACGAAGACTCGTAGTGTTTGCAAAAAAGATGAACTAGCGTTTTGTTTAAAGAAAATATAATATTTATTTAAATAACATTTTTATTGAGATGAGTAAATGTAAGAATTGATCGAAGAAAACGAATAATTTATAACAAGATACTCCAATTAGTTCGTACAACACTTTTGATGTTTTGTGAGAATGAGTTATTGCGTTCAGCCAAGAATATTTTTGTTTGCAAAGAAGATAAACCAGCGTTTCATATAAAGAAAATATAATAGTCAGTTCTATAATATTTAATTGAGACGAATAAATCTGAGTATTGATGTAAGAAACTGAATAATTTTAAATAAGATACTCCGATGAGTCAGTACAATACTTTTGTAGTTTTGTGAGAATCAGTTATTGCGTCCACCTAAGATTTTTTTTGTTTCTATATGAGATGAACGAGCGTTTTGTTTAAATAACGAATAATATTCAGTCTAATAAAAACAAATCTTGAGACGAATAGGTTTTACAACAAAGTTCGTTTCCCTGTTCTATTTGCATATTACATGCTAGGCATTTCATTTTTAAATAAAGCTTTAAAGCCTGCTTCTAATATATAGGACCACACAAAACAGAGTGTATTATAATGCACTTGACCGACAGTTAAAAACAATAGTTCAGTTTAAGCCGCCTTTGGGAGTTGCAATGATAGTGACGGAAATTTTTGCTACGAAAAGCACAGCTACGGTGGTGCGTCGCGCAAACAGCCCGCCCACACCGACCGACCGTGCCCAGGACGCGGGTTCAAACCCAACCGCAGGCAGAGATCTCAATGCAAAATATCAAACAAATATACGACGAGAATCCAATAGGCAACTGGGTCTTATGGGGCCACTCCACAAGATAGTAAGAGAGGCACCGATAATTTGAAAGACAAATGTATACCAAAAATAAAAGCAAGCACTTAAGCACGACAAATACCTCCACTCACGAGAGACCCGCAAAAAAAAAAAAAAAGACTCAAGTTCAAGAACTTTTTTCTTAATCTAATACTACAATATTCGTCAGTTAAGATTAACAATTATCAAGACAAGTGAATTGTATCATTGAAATAAAATGTAGAAAATATTGAATCAAGATAAATCCATTTTAGTTTAAAACATCTACTTTCTCAAGTTAACAAATATTTTAAATCACTTCAAAACTCAGTATTATCTGTAGGAGCCCCTTTATTTTTTAATCCAATAAAAAAATACTTCCATTTAATCACTATTATCTTAATTCAACAATGGAAACATAAAATTTCAAGAAAATATTGTTTATGTTTGAAAATCCTCACTCTTGGTTTGAAAATAAAAAATAAATTGAAAATTCAAGTTATTTGTTTTTGTTCAAGAAAAATGCATGTCTTTGAATCCCGAGAAATGTATCGGTCTTGATTTCAAAAAGTGTTCATTTCTCTAACCAATAGATATCTTACTCTTAATTCAAGCTAATTATTGTTAATCTAAGAATAAAATCCAAAACAAATATATGCTACATCCAAGAAAATATCGTTTTCCCCATATATGAATCAATATTATTCTTGACCAATAAATATTTACTTGGTTCAAGAATATATTTCTGTGTGTGTAGGCTGTATGTGAGAGAGGAAAGTCATTAGCGATATTTGTTGCAAACATCAGAAAACCGTCATACAGAAATCTTTCCGATTTCTATAAAGTAGCAAAAAAAAACAAAACGGGCACCAAATTTGCCGCCCTAGGCTCCAGCCCACTCAGCCTGCTGGTATATCCGCCACTGGTTATGGATAGGACAGCAACAACGTCTGTTGGGTCAATAATTAATTTAAAAACCTACCTCAGATGACAGCTGACTTTGTTTATACGGTTTGCTTAGAGATATCAGCTCCAGATCATCACCAGATAACACCCTGTACAGGTATACAGCTGAGATATCCTCTCTAGAGTACGTCTGTAACAAATTGTAGAGAATTGTAGAGAAACAATTGATGGTGCTAGAGCCATTCTGAAGCCAACTAACTATCCTACTAATATTATAAACTAGTTTCTACCCGCGACTTCGTCCGCGTAGACTTAAGTAAAGTATTCTATGTGTTAATCCAGTCAGTCAGTCAGTTAGTCACCTTTGAGTTATATATATTTAGATTAATACTTACAGATGTAGAGTCTTCGCTGGCCAGGTCGTCCTTGGATCCTGAGCCCAGGGCGTCGAAGAACAACGCGAAGTCTTCGTCAGATGAGAACTCGTCTGAAAATTAATATAAAACTAAAACAAAAAGCAAGTTTATCATATTACTAGTATTCCCTTTAGCCCCTCCAACTAAATTAATGCTTATGTTAGGAGCGGGCTCACGTCAATAGTTTAATGGACCCGGATGGGGATCGAACCCGGAACCTTTCAGCTACGAGGACGGCTCCTCTAACCACTAGGTTATTGGCGCTTCAATGTACCTAAGAAGTAGTCGTAACGTGGGCGTGGTTTAAAGATAGTGGCACAGACTCCAAATTCAAGAAATGACAAGGTCCCTGGTTATTTCAAACTTTTTAGTGCACCCAGGATTTTTTGATGTCGGTTAAAATTTTTCATTAAGGTGAAGGCGCCTGTCTAGCCCGCGAAATTCAAAATTTTCGAGTATTTTTATAGTTTATGCAAAATCTGAAAACATTTAAGACAACATTTTGTGATTTGCGACAGACACAGTATGCAGTGCGTTTATGAAAACATTTATTTCACTCTAAATATTATCACGGTGGATATGATTCTAGTAAATCACTAATTATACAAAATGCCCAGATTATCTGGATAGCTGTCGTTCTTGAAATGTTTTAGAGTAAGTTGGATATATTAATAAATGCACTGCACACGGTCTTTGTCGCGAATTACAAAATATGCCTTTAATTTTTGTCAGATTTTGAAAAATTTCTAAAAAACCTCAAAAAATTTGAACTTCGCAGGCTAGATAGGCGCTTTAGCCTTAAAATATTTTTTTTCATGATTTTTACTTAAGTAGTTGGTACTAAACCACGTTTTGAATCGCAGGTAATCGTAAATTGTCCATATCTCTCAAACAACTCAACCGATTATGATTAAATTTCCATGGGACCTTGACGGAGAAGTCGGTGAACATAAAAGGAAAACATGCAGACGAACGTAGAAAATTCCCTTTTTGGACAACGGTTAAAAAAAAAAATTACCAATAATCTCGATAGTGGCTCTTCCGTTGTGATAGTCGTCGCGTAGTGTGTTCGCGACGCTGATGATCTTCCGCCTCTGGGTCGCCTTGGCTCCTTCCGGCATCAGCACGAAGATATCGTGGTCCACTTCCAGGATGAAGCAGTGGTCTTTCGTGAGGGATGAGGCGTCTGCGGTCACCTGGGGTAGACGGAAAAGACCGTCAAAAAGGATTCTTATTTGGATTGAATTACGTTGAAGCCCGATTGGTTTGCACCGGGTGGTTGCGGGTTCGATACCCGTCGGGGCAATGGCTTTTTCGTAATTTGCCCAGGTCTGGGATTGCCCCCAGTCCATTGTACGGTACCTATAGTACAAGGGTCGCTTAGTTGGACCATACAGTTGGTGTATGTCTGGCGATATTTTTTGTATGGGACTGGTCCCGCCACACACTCCCACCACTGTCACTGCTGTAAGCCAGGATCGACAATGGTGTCCAATGATGACGGCGAAGTTTGACCCTCGACGAGTCCCGGGGTCAAGCTAAATTGTCTTAGAAACCGCACGAATTAAATCGAAAGAAAGAAAAGGCTTTACCATGACTTGACGTAATTTCGAAATATTTTTGTAGGTAAAAAACTTAATTGCGGTTTTATGTTTGATATCGTTTCAGTGAAATTATGTACATACTAGTGATGTAACGAATGTTGGATTTTTGACATTCGCGAATGCGAATGCGAATATTTGGCTTCAACATTCGCGAATGCGAATGCGAATGCGAATGTTGACTTTCAAATAAGAAACCCTAAATTGAAAATTAAAAAAACCCCGATGTGACGACTTTTTAAAATACAAAAGAGCTGATAATTTTCAAACGGTTGAATCAATTTTCGTGAAACATAGCTAAAAACACTCTCGATCCGAATACCTTTCTAAAAAAGAAAAAAAATCGGACCATCTGTTTGGGCGCTTCGATACTACAGACAGAGACACAAATACACATGTTAAACTTATAACACCCCTCTTTCTAGGGGGTTAATAAAGAGCGCGCAAAATGTTAGACTGGTTTGGCATTTCGTGTCGGCCGAACATAGCCGAACCCATACATACAGGTTGAAAGAACGAACTTAGTCACATAAATTTAATTCGAATAAATTTGTTTTCATTTGAGGATAGTTTATTATTATTGCATTAATCAAAAATATTTGATATTCAAATTTTATTGAGTTAATATTTAAATTAAATATAAATAACAAAAGCAATAGACAAAGATCCTATTTATAATTTAGTTGCCTACCTAAAGACAGTTATTTTTTTTTAAAATTTAAGTAAATAAGTGCATTATGTGCAAGTGAGCTAAGTTACGATCGAGGCTGGTTTACAGCCCGAGACTAATGCGAGGGCTGTGATGGAGCCAAGGTGTGTAATTAACAATGCTCACGCGTTTTATACGACATTTTACAACTTTCTTGCGAGTAATAAATTAACAGAATATAGCAATCATAATTGAAAAAAATCACAATTCACGATTTTTTCTAAGACCTACAGAAATGCAGGATGAATGAAAAATAAAACAACATGGTGCGCCGTAAGTTTTTAGAGTTCCGTAGTCAAACTCGGAACTCTTATAGTTTAGGCACGTCCGTATGCAATCACAGTAATTTTATTCAGAGACGATTAGGGCTAAAATACAGCAAACTAGCCAAAAAATAGTTTTTAAATTTTGAAAGCAAAGTTATTCCATTTCCAATGTTTACACACCCCCTCGATTAAGATATTGTTCAGTAGGTATTTTAAAATTATTTGAAGGTTTCTTTGACAGAGTTTCAATATTAATTACCGTTTACGAAATATTGAGCTTCATTGTCGCCTTTATTACTTAAGTAGCAAGATTCATCCTTTAAATTAGAACCACATTAGAAATGGTTTATTATAGGAAATATTTTTTTCTTTACTATTGAAAATAAAGATAATTAATTTTTAAAAAACTAAAATTTGGATTGAGTTAAAAACCACACACCATTTGCAACTTAATTATTTTGAATTAAAAATCTTTATAAGAATTTTCATCAGTCCAAAAATAAAATAAAGGTTTATGTTAATTTTGCTGAAGATCTCTCATTGTCGGTTTAATAAATTTAGTAACAGAATTTCTTACTATTTTATTAATACGGTAACCAATAGTTAATTAATTTTGCATAAATTAATAGGTTACGAGAGCCGCCGTACTCGATGTTCCATATCAATAAAATAAACCTCACTTCTATTTTATGAGTTCCGTATTATCGAAAATTGGCGGGATGTCTACGGAACCCTAGAGTATGCGTAGTCAGACATGCATTTGGCCGGTTATTCATCTATGGGTCTAGCAAAGCCGGTAACAATTATTATATTATTTATAATAAATCGAATGCTTATAATATTATGTTTTATTTACAATGAAATTTAATGTCAGAGAAATTATTTAAAATATTTTAATAAACATTGCTTATTTATAATTCAGATTTATGATTGAGGATAATCCTTCACTAAGATTTAAAAAATGTAAATTCAATAGTACTAGTGCGTAATAAGCTGCTTTATGAACCTAAAAGCGGTACAATAAGGGCCACCCTATGAGCAAGTTTGTTAAAATAATATAAAATTCTTACTAGTTGTTAACATTCCATATCCAACTATAGATAATTTCCAATTTGTTTTTCAAAAACATTCGCCAAACATTCGCATAGATTCTTGCGAATGCGAATGCGAATGCGAACGTCAAAAAATATGCGAATATTCGCGAATGCGAATGCGAATGCGAATATTCGTTACATCACTAGTACATACGTACATTTTATCTGCTAAGTTATTGTTATCTGGTGATTCAATTTTAGCCGATTAATGTGCGGTATATTTGATAGAGTGAATTATATATTACTAGCTGTGCCCGCGACTTCGTCCGCGTGGAATTTAATTGACAAAGTTTCATACAAACTTTCATCCCCTATTTTATCCCCTTGGGGGTAGAATTAATCAAAATCCTTTCTTAGCGGATGCCTACGTCATAACATCTACCTGCATGCCAAATTTCAGCCCGATCCGTCCAGTGGTTTGGGCTGTGTGTGCGTTGATAGATCACTATGTCAGTCAGTCACTTAAGTAAGTCATTCTTGTTCAAACTGTGATTGCATGATAAGATTTTATTGCAATTGTTGTGAATAATTATAATAGGATTTCATGAATAGGTACTGATAATATTAATCAATAAGATAAGATAAATTTATAATCACTTGATATTGAGGTAGGTAAACTATGTTTGTGTACACAGATGTAGGTAATTTTATATATAAATTATTTAATCGAAAACAGTACACCGAATATCGCCGAAAAAACAGACCCAATCAGTGTGATTACCCCTGAATAGTGTGTAAAGTGATCACGACATTTTGACGTCCCTCCCATTACTACGAGTGGGATTCAGGCCGTGATCCACCATGCTGGCCCAGTGCGAGTTGGCTGACTTTACATTTCTGTCGAAAATTGGTTAGTTTTTCTAAGACATGCAGGTTTCCTCACGGTGTTTTCCTTCACCGCATAAAATGCTCCTTAAGGCACTATGTTAGCGATACCAATGGCACCCAGACCTACGACTAAGTCTGTTTCGTTGACATTTGAGCCAGCGGTAAACCCACAGATATAGATTTACATAGACAACGCAAGTATCACAATTTGTATTGAAACCAAGCGTGTGCCGAATTTTTTACACCTACTGTGATGTCATTAGTGACGGGAAATCCAAACCGATTCAAAGACACCGATGCCGCTCCGCCCGCTACGATTCTCTCGAGTGATTATCTCGCTCATACTCATATTTTTTATATCTGTTGTAATCGCGCGGACTGTAATTTAGCGGCGACCAACCTTGACGCTTGGTCGGGGTTTCGTACACGTGAAGTACCTACATGCAATTGCGTTATCTATGTAAATCTATATCTGTGGCCGTAATAATACCCTATAGATGCTTGTATTAATAATTAATATCGCCAGACTGACACACCAACTGTATGGTCCCATACTAAGCAACGCTTGTACAATGGGTACCGTACAATGGACTGGGGGTGAACCTAGTGACCAAACAAACCTGGGCAAATTACGAAACGCGAGGTTTCAATACAAATCGTGATACTTGCGTTATTTATGTAAATCTATATCTGTGGTTACGGCTATATTTGCGTTACATCAGGCGTGTTGTACGCGTTGCCCCTCTGGCTGGAGCGCACTTGCGCTCGCCCTCTGTCCGGGTGAAGTTGTTATGGCCACTCTGGCCAACAACATATACTCCAGATCAAAAAAAAACGTGTTGTACGCTTAGCCCACTTATTCCCTTAGTCCTGTCCCTCCTTAACATAACTGTCCTAGGGTAGTCCCATTTCCCCTAGGTTGATATGCCCCTAGGTTCATCTCTCACCTCTTCAATCCTCATGTTTTCGCAGCCAGATAGTTTGAGGAGTCGCTTCTCAGCACCAGCATTCGTTTCCACCTCATTAAAACCTGACTCATTTCCACCTTCCATGTATCTGATAGCTGAAATGTAAACCCTAAGTTTTAGCGCATAGAGTAGGCAATCGGTTTGAATCTTCCTAACTCGTACGCTGATGGTCTAAGATCCCGGTATGGAACGACCTTCACCGAGCTGGTTAATGGATGAAAATTATTTTTCATTACTCATACTCGGAAAGTAGGTCTGAAGTTGCCTTAGGAGCGGGTTGAAAGTAATACTTTTCAGCCCTAGGGAGAATCGCTTTCAACTGACAGATGCCAAGTAAGTTAACGTAAGACTAAGTAAGTTACCTTCACCCCTAGGGTAACAATGTACTATTACATCAAATTAAATATGTCAATAAATATATTGCAAATGGGTAGACTAAAAAAATCATTCCAGAACTTCATTCATTAACTTTTTTTAAACAAAAATATTTCACTTGTTTGGTTAATTAATAGACAAATTCCATACCAATCCAAAGTATGAAGCCTATGGCATATGCAAACATTAGGTTGACAATTTTTTCCCGTCACAACTCTTGGGTAGGCAGGTATAAACAGGTAAACAGCACTTGTCTGGACTGGTTAAGTTAAAATAAAGATTATTTCATTACGAACACTTTGGTATAGGGTTATCTGTGAAACATTCGTCCTGAATTCCTGTTGTCGAGCTTTCAAAAGTGAAATATTGCATTCTCCTCCGTCCGCGCAATTTTCATAAAAAGTGGGACAAAGATTTTCCTTCACGTATTAATACTTGTATACAGGTTGAAACAGAAAGGGTATACTTTTTTTCATAACATAACTTTGTAATTCTAAAACTATCAGCTTTGGAGGAAACTTGAAAACAAAAGGTGTTACAGGGACACAGCTGTTGACAGATTTCATAAGTCTACAAAACCTTTAGTACTCCGACTGTCACACAAAGCCGATAGTTTTAGATTTACAAAGTAAAGTTGCAAAAAAATTGTATACCCTTTCGTTTCACCTAGTATATATGTCGCCGCCAAATAGCTTAATTCGCCGTTCAATTAACAGCCTAGGCACTTAACTAAACGGCGCCGTTCAACTAACGGCCTGAATGATATTCAGCCATTTGATCAAACAGCTAGGCAAATGACTTGGATCGATGACGTTTAACTACTTGCCTAGCCGTTTAATTACCTGCCTAGCCTGTTCATTTCAATTTAGTTCTACTTTCTGCCACCTAGCGCCGAAACTCACCAAACTGTCAATATCTCTATATTCCATATTCTCTTTGGTCAATATGGCGTCGGAAAAAAACAACTTTGATGGTATAATTTTATTAGGTACTTAGGTTTTTTACGATTTTTTTTAGATCGACCGAATCTATTTGCCGGGTGGGGTTTCTGTGGGGTCATAAAAAAAATAACCCTAACCTAAACCCATCCATGTCGTTCTGCTTGGGTAGTATTTTGAAAAAGTTTTGTAGTACTTAAATGTCAACCAGTTGCCTAAGCATTAGCCAGCCAGTTTATTAAATGTTGTAATAGACGATACGGCTGAATATCATTCAGGCCGTTAGTTGAACGGCGCCGTTTAGTTAAGTGCCTAGGCTGTTAATTGAACGGCGAATTAAGCTATTTGGCGGCGACATATACATGAGGTTAATTTACCAGGTTTAAAGTATCCCAAGAATAGTCCAGACTCGTGTCCCTGAACTTCTCTGTGGTGTACCGCCTTGCCTCCCAGCATGTCGTCCAGAGTAATGGTCCAGATCGCTGCGGAACCCATCTTGTCCTGAGTCGTCTTGCTGCCGAGCCAGAAGTGAGCGTCGTAGCTCAGGGAGGCTGTGTCGGAGCCAGTAGTCTAAAGAAGAAGGTAAAATAAATAAATGACGACCGCCTGGCACAGTGGTTCGAGCGTAGGCCGCTCGGCTCACTGCACATGGTGATTGCGGGTTCGATTCCCGCAGGGGCAAATTTCGGAAATGGCCTTTTCGTAATTTGCCCTGGTGTGGGTGTCACTGGGATCGCCGTCAGTCCATCGTACGGTACCCATAGTACTAGCGTTGCTTAGTTTGGGGGCAAACAGTTGGTGTGTTCGTCTGGCGATTTTATTATTATGAAATAATTTAGCCCTTTTAACATTCCACTCCTGGGCATGGGCCTCCCTTCAATAAGAGGGGATTCAGGCAATAATCCACCCACGACGCTGGCCCAGCGTGGATTGGCGGATTTCACATGACTTTCGAAAATTGGCTAGACCTTCTAAGACATGCAGGTTTCCTCACGATGTTTTCCTTCACCGTAAGCAAGTGATATCATATAGAAATTATGATTAGCACATAGATTTTGAAAAACCCGGAGGTGCGAGCCTGGGATTGAACCCAGGACCTGGTGCCCGCAAGACGCTGGCTAAAACCAATCGGCTATCACTGCTATATGGGTTTGTGATTAATCAGGGGTGGCATTGATTCACGATTGGGGAAAGTATCCGTGTCAGAAACGACAGTTTCCATCCTTCTTCTAATTGATTTGTGAAAGAAGAAAATATGGAATCTGTAATTTCCGATATCGGATACATTCCGTCAACTTAAATTCGTCCTGCTAAACTCCCGTAGGAATGATCGTTTTGAAATTGAATGGAAGGCCCCATATTAAAAGCAGTCCTTAAAAAAACATAATTGGATGTCTGTCTATGCTTCGCTCTCTCGTTGTTTATGACTGTTTTTAAGCAGTTGCGGTAGTCTATAGATAGCTCGCACGTTTCGAGTTGTAGTGCGAAACCCAGCTATGATAGCTACGTTGTTTATCAAGTAGTCGATCAATACATACCTTTAGAACGATATAGGAATCTCCATTGTAGAATTTCCCGTACAGCTTGCTGTCAACCGCCACCGGTTCGAAACTCTAAAATCATGTAAAAATTACCCTCAATTTAACACTGTCTATACTAGAATATAAAGAGGGTAATCCGGATTGACTAAGAAATTAATTCATTTAAATAATTAATGTATTTATTTATAATATTGTTACGTACTGGGGGTAGGTACAATGAATGCCGACTACGTGTATAAAGGGTTTATTCCGCTCTCCACAAACTTGACAAATACACCGTTCTACACTAGTTCACTAATACTAGTTACACACAACAAGCACTGTTCCAAATCACTTAGCAGACTCACAGTATTCCAATATTATCGCCTAGGTCACTGGTATATCACTCTTCGTTCGCTTACTTAAGTTCCGTACACTTTCGCTTCCAAGAAGTAACTAACTCGCTGCCCGTTGTCAACACCTTATATACGGAATAAAGATGCGAGCTGGTATTTTCCTGAACATTCTCGGTAGGTATGTAGGTAATAATAATCGCAATCGAATGGTCTCGAGACCCAATGTCGGCTTCCCTTTGTATTCGTTCGCGAGTAGGTATTCGCCGGCCGTCGCGCCGATAACGCAAGGGCGTTCACCTTATACCTACATACCTACAGTCTCGAACATTCAATTTTTAGAGATCATTCGTATCTAATCGATGGAGTATATCTAGAATAACAATGCGTTTTTTGTATCAAGCTGATAAAAATAAGGATCCTTCAAGATATTTGACCAAATAGTTTCTAGGTCGCAACATTACCCCCCTCTTAGTCATGCTCGTCCCGAGCATCATTTGTTCCATGATACCGAGCCAATCTGTCCACATGGACTACCTTTGGCTTTCCTCGAAGTCCCTTCTTAATGCGATAGGTCACATCGTTGATCCTCGTAATAACTGTATAAGGTCCTTCCCAGCGAGCCTGAAGTTTCGGGGACTTCCCTTTTCTGCGAAGAGGATTGTGGAGCCACACCAGTGTTCCTTCTTCAAAACCATTGGTGTTTGCATTTCGATCGTACCGGGTCTTCATCTTTATACTCGACTTCCAGTTGTATTCCCGTACCATTCGATGCACCTCGTCCAGTTGGTTTTGAAGGTCACTCACATAATCTGTAACGGGCTTGGGACTGTCGGGTGACGTGCCTGTTATCGCATCCACTGGGAGCCTCATTTCTCGACCAAAATTTACTTTGGCTGGAGTGTGACCCGTACTGTCATGTACTGCAGACCGATAGGACATCAGAAACAGCGGAATGTATTGGTCCCAGTCTCGCTGATGTTCGTCTACGACCTTGGCCAGGTGGTTTTCCAATGTCTGGTTAAACCTCTCGACCATTCCGTCTGACTGCGGATGCGCTGGAGTCTTACGAGTTTTATTCATTCCGAGTAACTTGCACATCTCTTGAAACAGCGCAGACTCGAAATTCCTTCCTTGATCAGAATGGATCTCCATAGGTACGCCATACCGACAAACTACTTCCTGGACCAATTTCTTCGCTACAGTGACTGCTTCCTGGTTGGGTTCCATTATCTCTTTAATTTCTCGCCGATTCGACTCTTGTTTGGCCTCCTGATTGGCTTCCAGTGCATGCATCAGTTGTTTAAATTCCTGTCGGGTAGCCTCTTGGTTGTCCTGAATCATTCGCTCGCTGGCCTCTTGATTGGCCTTGAGCATTTGCTGCATAGAGGCCATCAACGCTGCCAAGTTTAATTCCGATGAGCTTCCTGCTGGTGCTGCCTCAGCTCCCGCCGAAACGCCGGTATCAACTGGACGGTCTTCCTCTTCACGGCTACGTTGACGGGCGGCATCCATCTCGACTTGACGTCTGGTTCGTGGAGTACGCCCTTCTTCGTCTCGCGGTAGTAACGGCATCCCACTTCTGACACCAATTGTTACGTACTGGGGGTAGGTACAATTAATGCCGACTACGTGTATAAAGGGTTTATTCCGCTCTCCACAAACTTGACAAATACACAGTTCTACACTAGTTCACTAATACTAGTTACACACAACAAGCACTGTTCCAAATCACTTAGCAGACTCACAGTATTCCAATATTATCGCCTAGGTCACTGGTATATCACTCTTCGTTCGCTTACTTAAGTTCCGTACACTTTCGCTTCCAAGAAGTAACTAACTCGCTGCCCGTTGTCAACACCTTATATACGGAATAAAGATGCGAGCTGGTATTTTCCTGAACATTCTCGGTAGGTATGTAGGTAATAATAATCGCAATCGAATGGTCTCGAGACCCAATGTCGGCTTCCCTTTGTATTCGTTCGCGAGTAGGTATTCGCCGGCCGTCGCGCCGATAACGCAAGGGCGTTCACCTTATACCTACATATCTACAGTCTCGAACATTCAATTTTTAGAGATCCTTCGTATCTAATCGATGGAGTATATCTAGAATAACAATGCGTTTTTTGTATCAAGCTGATAAAAATAAGGATCCTTCAAGATATTTGACCAAATAGTTTCTAGGTCGCAACAATATTTTACTAGTCAATTATTTTTAAATGTTTACTATACTTAGGGATTTCAAAACTCTTTGCTAAGGTTAAAAAAACGGTTAAGTCAAATCACTAACTAATTGATTGAGTGACTGACTGAATGACTCATTAACGCAGAGCTGAAACCACTGTTGATTGAAACCAGCACTACTCTAGTATACAATATACAACTATTAAATAAAAATAAAAAATAAAAAAAGCCTCTTTATTTCATGTAAACCATACAAAGAAACATGCAAAGTATAAATCTAAAAAAATAATATTAATAAATTAATTCATTGACAAAGTTTTGGCTGTTTCCGACAATACTATTATAATTACTAACTGTTTTCATGATTTCCATTATTATCAGTAAATAAGAATTTTAATAATTTAAATAATATGTCTAAACAAAAAATCGTAATTTACAGATTCAGAAATTCATTCATTCAAATTAGTATATGTAGATATCAAATTAAATAAAAAAAAATTTATTAAAATGGAATTATAAATATTTATTTAATTAATTATTAAAAAAACACAACATTAAACCTTAACCTTAAATACAACTATTAAACCGACTTCAAACAAAGGAGGTTCTGTATGTATTGTTTGAAAGGGTATACTCTCCGCGTGGTTTCATATAAATTTTATAAAAATCGGTCCAGTCATTTGAGAGATATGAATGATTTACGATCACCAAGACTTTAATACCTAATCTACCACTGAAAATCATGGAAAAAAAATAATAAAACCGATTTTAAAAAAAACCTGGGGATATTTATTTTATTTGGATTCGTTGCCACTATTTTTGCACTACGTTAGGACTACTTCTTAGGTAGGTAAGTACTGTAACAACTAGTGTGACAACCTCTTCGTGGGGTTTACCGTGTTAATTAATTAAAACATTTATTAAGTATACTTATCTATTTATTTATATTCTTATAAAAAACACCACTTATTACATCGGTCCCCCTGTTGTAACTGCTAGCGCACCGCAGTTCTTTCAATTTCAAAACAATAATCTTTTCTTAAATGTATTACTTTCTCATCAGCCAGGAACGTTTATCGCTAGTGGCCAGTGCGCCGACATGGACCTTAGAGTACCTAATAAAATAAATTACAAGGACGCTTGTTATTTGTAGCTTGTTTTTACACCCAGGGTTTGAAGCGAAGCTTCTGTACGGACGTTCGCGGCGCTCGCCGCGCGGCCACTCTATCCGTGCTAAGCGTCAGTAGCGTTACACGATATATCCCTATATGTATATAGAGTGGCAGAGAGCACCTTACCTGTTTTAACGCATAGTTCCTACGCTTTATACTATAAAGCTTCGCTTCTTTAGGGCGTCTCTGGACTGGGTTTTTTTTTTTGTAGTCGGTTTAATTTTTTTAATGAAAATACTATGGCACTGTCGCTGATCACGAAGAAATTCGTACAATGACCTATTATTACCTGTCTTTGTCACTCCCGTGTAAATCGAATACGTCTCACTCACACAGTTGCCGTGAACTGCGTGTGACCGGCAACTGTGTGAGCGAGACGTATTAGATTTACGCGGGAGTGACAAAGACAGGTAATAACAGGTAATTGTACGAATTTCTTCGTGATCAGCGACCATGCCATAGCTGTAACCTGGGCGCGTTGCTACGCTGACTCAGAAACTTTTGTGGGCTCATGCACAACACTATGCTTAAGATCATGACATAATCAAATGCATAGTTTACGATTCAACTAGGTGCAACAAAAAGGGTATACTATTTTTTTTGCAACTTAACTTTGTAAATCTCAAACTATCGTCTTTGTGGGACAGTTGAAGTACTAAAGGTTTTGTAGACTTGTGGAATATGTCAACAGCTGTAGGTATCCCTATTTAACACCTTTTGTTTTTCAAGTTTTCTCCAAAGCTGATAGTTTTAGAATTATAAAGGTAAGTTTTGAAGAAAAAAGTACACCCTTTCTGTTTCACTTGTAGATAGATGTTTGCTTACCTCTATGGTCCAAATTTCAGTGCCAGGCGCCGCCCCGGCCTCCGCGAAAGCAGGGTGATCCATCGAACCAAGTTTACTCTTCAAGTATTACGTACCGAATGAGTATTTACAAAACAATAGTGTTGTTCAGCGTGAACCGTACGACACTGAGTGTCGATTCATCGTGCGCTCGTCATCGCGAGATAAAAGGCTGATGAATCATCTGATAACGTATTGTACAGGTGGTTGTTTTTCTTACTCGCATTGTGACTCCTTTTCTGTAAGCCAGGATCTACAGTGGTGTCTAGGTGTTGGCACCTCATGTTTATTAGAATATATACGCGTGCGGAGAGCCTAATGAATGCATACTGTCATCACCCTACCTACCCCTTCCACGCACGCAGCTGGATTAACCCCGTCATGCGAGCCGCACTCGCCATTAGATTGCCTTCAAGTTAAGACCACATTACCAAATTTACAATAAATAATAAATTGGTCGAAAAATCTATTGTGTTTGAGTCGCCTATTTTTCCTTATGTTCCCGTACCGAACATAAATTGGCGACCGTGTATATTAAACCGAATTTTGCCACGGTTAACGACTACGCGCCGCGCGTCGGGTCCAAAGGTCGCACCGTAGCCACGCGTTTAAAAGCTTTCGCAAGCTACGAAACTTCGGGAGGACATCAAGTTCCTGAATCGTGGACCGGCGGGATCTACATCAAGCC
The DNA here is from genome assembly GCA_918843915.1 of Notodonta ziczac. Taxonomy (NCBI): domain Eukaryota; kingdom Metazoa; phylum Arthropoda; class Insecta; order Lepidoptera; family Notodontidae; genus Notodonta; species Notodonta ziczac. Next base: position 4,379,854 of record OU974064.1, read on the forward strand.
CAGCAGCGGAGCAAATCAAGAAGCTCAAGGAGCAGGAGATTCGGGGAGTCACATTTTGCAGCTTTCGCAAGCCAGTCAAGCTGAGGTCCAGCAGCATCTACGCGCCACAGCACCGGTTATGCCAGCCAAAAAGTGAGCCCGTTCCTTTTCTACCTAGTAATTCCTCTATATTTAGAACCGTTTCGTTTGGGCGGACAGGAATTGACCTAGTACCTAATTGTAGTCAGTCAAGCTCACAAATTAGCAATGGTAATTGTGTGATTAAAAGCCAAATTAAAAGCTTGCTACAAACCTACCTATTTACGTAAGCCTTTACGCAAGCCAAAGCTTAAAATCGCAAGTCATTGCAGCTATTCGTGCTTGTCTACCTGCATTATATTTAATCATAATTAGCAAAGATAACTTTCAAGCTCAATTAAAGCGTATTCACGAATATATCACAAGCATTGCGCCTATTTTACGACTTGAAAGCCTTTATTGTCAGCATAACATAACCTAGTACTAAAAATAACAAATTAAAAACCTAAAAGCTAAAGCTATTAGTAATACCTATTTAAAGCTGTGCTTAACCTTACAATTGTCGTTAACACACTCATTATTTGCGTCAATTATTTAAGTTAACAGGGGCACAGAACATTAGATAACTATCGCTTGCTAAGATTCAGTTAACGATCACAAATTAGATAGATAGGAATTCACCGCGCACTATAGACACTTTATTACGAAGGTATTACACTCGTTAGATAAGCCCTTACTTCATCACTATCATTACCGAAAGCTAAGGCCATTCCAACATTCTATTCCAGCTTAGCTGGGCAGGCGCCGACTGCAGCCTAGCCCGCGTTGTTGTGCGCACTGGTGCTTCGCATGGATCGAGCGGCGCGGCGGCGGCGGGCGAGGCCCCCTACTAACGCACTCCATCAGCCGAGCCAAACCGGTTCCCGGCATAACGGCAGTTGAAGTGAGGAGCGTATCGTATGCAACATTATTGAATAACTCTTAAAACAGCTGATTGTTTGTTATTAAACCGTTAATTACGCAACATGGACACTTCCTATAAGGTTTTAAATTTGAAGCGGGCCTCAATTAAAGGTCGCGTTACTAAATTTAGCAATCAAATAGACGAATTATTAAAGGAAACACAACTGGCTCCAACCGCGATTAACGTTTTATCACAACGATTAGTTAAAATCGAAGCGTTATTTGTCGAGTTCGACGGCGTGCAGGCTAGAATTGAGGCGCTGGATGAAGACAATTTAAGTGTCGAGTTAGACACAAGGGAAGCCATCGAACAAGGTTTCCACGAATCCATCGCCAGGGCTCAGGATATTATCGCGGCAAACAGTGTCACTAAAGGTCCAACACTGAACCGTGGGAATAGTTATACGACGGCTGACGACGAGGATTACGAGGTCATTGGGTTTCGGTTACCAGTCATAAAAATAAGCAATTTTGACGGAACGTATTATAAATGGCTGGAATTTCGGGATACTTTCAGTTCCTTGATCCATAACAATTCCAAGGTAAAAAATATACACAAATTCCATTATTTAAATTCCTATTTGGATGGTGAAGCCGCTCGTGTAATTAGCAACCTCGAAGTTACCGATGATAATTATCCTGAGGCCTGGAGTATTCTTTGCGGGCGTTACAATAATGTGCGTCAATTAATTAATACTCACTTAAAGTCGCTATTTAGTATTGAGTGTTCCCGCGAGTCCGACAAATCATTGAGATTTTTAATAGATCACGTCACAAAAAATTTGCGTGCTTTAAGTAAATTGAAGCAACCAACCCAACATTGGGATATACTTATTATATACATGGTCGCCTCAAAGTTGGATGGAAATACGCGCGTTAAATGGGAGGAATATATACAGGCTAATGTGGAAGATTCGAAGATGCCGAGTCTAGATGAGTTCATGTCTTTTTTGAAAGGCCGCGCAGATGTCCTCGAGTCTGTTTTCCGCAGCAAGCAAGAAAAGACCGTCAAACCATCTCCAAATCACATACCAAGTCTTTTGTGGCCTCTAAGCAGAATGAATCCCCATCCAATAGCTCAAACAAATGTACAGTATGTAACCTAGACCATCGTATATATGAATGCTCAGAATTTAAGGCAAAGTCTACTGATGATCGGATTTCCACGGTTTCGGAACTAAAGTTGTGCCCTAATTGTTTGCGTAAGGGGCATAACCTTCGCGCTTGTAGATTACCAGGAGCATGCAGAGTATGTAAGAAGCGTCACAACACCTTGTTACATAAGTCGACTGAAACGGACAATGATCAGACCAAGTCTGAGCCCGTGTCGATGTCAGCCATTTCTTCTTCAGAGACCTTATTGTGCACAGCCTTAGTTGACGTCATTAATCCCATCACTAAAGAGGTTACCACTACCAAAGCCCTTCTAGACAATGGTAGCCAGTCTTCGTTCATCACGGACGCCTTAAGGCAGCAATTGAATTTAGTTACATTAAATTCAAACACGCAAAACGTTGTCGGTATAGGCAACACCCCATTTAAGCTCAAAGCCGAACGTTGTAACATACGTATTCGGTCAAGAGTCAACAATTTCAACGTTATTCTGTCTTGTTTAGTTATACCCCAAATTTCAGGAAAAATACCAAAATCATTTATGAATACTACACATCTAAATTTAAAATCATTTCAGTTAGCAGACCCCAGCTTTTATGAGCCCTCCGAGATAGGATTACTTATCGGTGCTGACTTGTTTTGGGACATTATAGGATCCAAACAGCACTATTTAGGCAAAGGCAATCCTATACTACGTGACTCCAAATTAGGATGGCTCATCGCAGGTCCCATGCAATGCTACACGAAAGGTGAAACTCAATGTCATTTTGCGAATGTTGATAAAAATGAACCTAATGAAAATTTAATAGAATTACATAGGGATTTAAACAGGTTTTGGGAGCTGGAAAGCTTGCCGCATAAACCACTATTATCTGATCAAGAGACCGCTTGCGAACAACATTTTTTGCAGACTACAAAGCGCACGGAGGAGGGTCGTTTCTGTGTCAAGCTTCCGCTCATCGACTCACCCGACTGTTTAGGTGACTCGTATTTTATGGCAAAGAAACGATTCTTAAATCTCGAGCGTCGATTTCATAAACAAAACGATCTTAAGAATTCATACTTTGAGTTCATAAAAGAATACTCTGACCTTGAACACCTGTCAATTTCAGCCGCAGACCGACCTGAGAACGGCTATTTCGTCCCGCATCACCCCGTCATTCGCGAGGACAGCGAGTCCACGCGACTTCGGGTAGTCTTTGACGCCTCAGCGCGCACATCATCTGGTTTGTCCATCAACGACATACAAATGATAGGCCCATCAATTCAAGACTCTCTGTTCAATATCCTCATAAGGTTCCGTCAACACCGTTACGTGCTGTCGGCGGACATTGAAAAAATGTACCGGCAGATTTTATTGGACGAGTCTGATCGAAATTTACAGCTGATTGTATGGCGCCCGGCGGCGAACGAACCCTTACAAACACTCAGGCTTAACACGGTCACGTATGGTTTCGCTAGTGCGAGTTTTCTCGCCACGAGATGTCTGTGGCAGGTAGGGGAAGAGTGTGTTGACTCGGAAATAAAAACTATTATCCAAAGGGATTTTTTTGTTGACGATTTATTAACGGGACACGATGATGAAGTTCATCTTAGCCACATTCAGCAATCAGTGTCCGACAACCTATCTAAAGGTGGTTTTCACTTACGCAAGTACCGTTCAAACTCACAGTCTGTACTGTCGGCAGAGGCTATCAAATCACACGGCAACTTGACGCTGAGTGACACTACGAATACTTTAGGGCTGGACTGGAACCCTTCTGCGGATACTCTTCACTTCCCCATTAAGTTGGACGACTCAGTTGTGGCGACTAAGCGCAGTATCTTGTCTTCGACTTTCAAGATCTTCGATCCCTTGGGGCTCCTATCTTTGTCCACTATCGTTCCCAAAATTTTAATACAGACACTATGGTGTCTCAAACTCGACTGGGATGATCCAGCCCCCAAAGACATTGTCAAGACGTGGAAAAGCTTCACTGAAGGCCTTAAGTCCATTTCTTCTCTACACATTCCCAGGCGTGTATTAATTGATAACCCAGTCTCAATCGAGCTACATTGTTTTTGCGATGCATCGCAACGTGCGTACGGTGCTTGCCTATACCTTCGATCAACAAATGGTGATGGACAGGTGAAGGTTAATATTCTTTGTGCCAAATCTCGCGTCGCCCCAGCTTCAAATCCAACTACTATACCTCGTCTTGAGCTCTCGGGCGCTCTCCTCGCCGCAGAAATGAGTTCCACTGTATTACAAGCGTGACGTCTCCAAATTTCACAACGTGTATTTTGGACCGATTCCAGTATTGTGCTTGGCTGGTTGCGCGTTGGCTCCAGCAATTTAAAGACATTTGTTGCCAATAGAGTCGCAGCCATCAGAGAGTTGACTGACACAGCTTCATGGCATCACGTACCCACAAGGGACAATCCCGCTGACTTGCTGTCCCGTGGGGTGGATCCACGAGACGTCACGAACTGCAGCATGTGGTGGCATGGACCTGACTACTTGTCGTTACCGGAATCTAAATGGCCTTATATGCAAGCAGAGTCCAATATTATAGAACCAACTGAACTGCCCGAAATCAAGGCGCATCCCGCTATCATTAACAGGGAGCTATCGATTATTCAGTTTGAGAGATTCTCTAAATTTAAAACGTTGCAACACGTTGTTGTCTATATACACAGATTCGCTCATAATTGTCAGAACCCCAGTGCTAAATTAACAGGTTCTTTAACCGCATTTGAGCTCAACAAGGCTAGCCTTACTCTAACGTACGTAACCCAGCTACAATCATTCCCTAAGGAGTATGAGACGCTCAAAAAGGGAAATTCCCTAAACGCTAAGTCAAATATCGCAGCGCTCAATCCATTTTTACATGAAGGAATAATTAGAGTAGGTGGCCGCATACAAGCTTCAGAATACAGTTTCGATATGAAACATCCGATGCTGTTGAAGTCCGATCATCAGTTAACCAAGCTAATATTCCGGCAGGAACACCAAAGGATGTTGCATGCAGGTCCTCAGGCTCTACTCGCTTCAATTCGAACCAAATTTTGGCCTATCGGCGGCAGAGACTTAGCCCGACGTACTGCACGTAATTGTAACATCTGTAGGCGTTTCAAGGGTCTGGCTATGAAAAATATAATGGGCAACCTACCTGCTGAAAGATTGATGCCAGACTTTCCATTTATTACAGTCGGCACAGATTTTGCAGGTCCCTTCATGATTACAGATCGTAAGGGACGTGGCTGCAAAATCTCCAAATGTTACTTATGTATTTTTGTTTGTTTTCGGTATAAGTGTATTCATTTAGAAGCAGTCAGCGAGCTGTCGAAAGACGCCTTTATTTTAACGCTTAAGCGATTCATTGCTCGCAGAGGACTTCCGAAGCAAATATATTGCGACAATGGTGGAAACTTTGTCGCTGCTTCTAAAGAAATTAAAGAGTTTTTTATCTCTAACGCCAACACTATCCTCGATTTTGCCGCCGGCGAAGGCGTCGAATTTCGTTTTTCCCCTGCATACGCTCCACACTTCAATGGGTTGATGGAAGCCGGGGTTAAATCGGCCAAATTTCACCTCACTAGGATTCTAGGGACTACGCACTTAACGTTCGAGGAATTGTCGTCCTTGTTCGCCCAAATAGAATCAATTCTAAATAGTCGCCCCCTATGTCCGCTAAGTTCCTCACCCGATGACTATTCTCCCTTGACCCCGGGCCACTTTTTAATTGGTAGACCACTCAACGCATTGCCATCGCCATGTTTGGACAATATTAACGTCAATCGTCTCGACAGGTTCCAGCGCTTAGAGCAAATGAAGCAGCATTTTTGGAGTCGTTGGAGCAACGAGTACATCGCGGAGCTGCAGACGAGGACAAAGTGGCGTGGCAGGTGCAAGGAGCTGCAGATCGACGACCTAGTCGTGCTAAAGGAGGACAATACCCCACCACTTTACTGGCGTCTCGGAAGAGTCAGGAAGCTGTTCCCGGGACCCGACGGCGTAACGCGTGTTGTTGATGTCGACACCGTCAAAGGCGTGGTGCGTCGCGCCATCAATAGAGTATGCACGTTGCCCAGACCAGATTCTCCAGAGGGAACGAGTGCTTGAAAGCCGTCAGCTTTCCAGGGCCGGGAATATGTTGGCACCTCATGTTTATTAGAATATATACGCGTGCGGAGAGCCTAATGAATGCATACTGTCATCACCCTACCTACCCCTTCCACGCACGCAGCTGGATTAACCCCGTCATGCGAGCCGCACTCGCCATTAGATTGCCTTCAAGTTAAGACCACATTACCAAATTTACAATAAATAATAAATTGGTCGAAAAATCTATTGTGTTTGAGTCGCCTATTTTTCCTTATGTTCCCGTACCGAACACTAGGAACATACTGAAACTTGTTCCCCTGCACACTCCCACTGTGACTTCTGTAATCCAGGATCAAACTGTGGACTACAGGGAACACACAGAGACTTGTTCCATTGCACTATCCTACTTGACTTCTGTAAGCCAGAATCTACAATGGTTTCCAGGGAACAGACCGAGACTTGTTCCCATGCACACTCCCACTGTGACTCCTGTAAGTCAGGATCTACATTGGTATCTAGGGAGCATAGAACAAAGTCCCACTGTGTCTTCTGTGAGCCAGGATCTAACTGTGATCTTTAGGGAACACAACGACATGTTCCCTGCACACTCCCACTGTGACTCCTGTGAGCCAGTATCTGACACCCTGCTATAGAACGATAATAAAACGAAACACACTGTTTGTTTTATCTGATATCACAAGTTCATATTTATAATCTTATCTAGCTTATTTCAGTCTAAATCGCGATCAATAAAACATGTTGTACTACTATGTACATCTTTGCTAAATACTTTGTTCCGTTATTATTATAATACTAGACTATTAGACTACGTGGTTGTTAAATGGACCTACTTATGCAAAATGGAACCAACTTAGAACCACTTACAAAAGGTTGGTTTTGGTCTACAGTAGTGCATGTGGGTTGGTTCCATTTTGCATAAGTAGATCCAAATAAAAGTATCTTCAATGAGGCCATAACAACTTCACCCGGACAGAGGGCGAGCGCAAGTGCGCTCCAGATAGAGGGGCAGGGGGGCAGCTAGCTCGCGGTGCCACAAGGGACAAGACCTCGGCTTGGGCCGCTGCCAGGAGAGGTGGCGAGGGTAAATCTACCACCGGATCGGAACGCGACCTCGACTGAGAAGATCCGGCAAGAAACTCAGCGGGCTTGTCGGGTGCCAAGGTGCGTCTAGGGGTTCGTCGACCTCGCCGGCGAGGTCGGTGTCTGGTGGGGAGTGTGCGTGTGTCGTGTTCACTGTTCAGTGAAATATAACGTTAATAAATACTCAGACTAATGCAAGCGAGCAACATGCACTTAGCCAGCGCTGGCCTGTCCGCTCCAGTCTTGTTTTATCTCGTCTCATCTCAACTCATCTTGTCATGTATGTTGTCTCAAATTCTACAAACAACATCATAAATCAGTGTTCTTATCACTACATAGTATAAAACAAAGTCGCTGCCCGCTGTCTGTCTTTCCCTATGTAAGCCTAGATCTTTAAAACTACGCAACGGATTTTGATGCGGGTTTTTTAATAGATAGAGTGATTCAAGAGGAAGGTTTATATGTATAATACATGCATAATATAGTAGAGAAACACCTTAGTGTCAGCATTGCACCCGTGCGAAGCCGGGGCGGGTCGCTAGTTAATAATGAAACCTTAATAAATCATATTATAATACTGTAATGATAATTCTGAATACATACTACACTTAATAAATAATATACTTAATAAATAATTCACCAATAATTCCCCCTTTTAATTAACGTGGTTTAGTATAATTAAACCATGCTTTGTCTTCTTCTTTCGAATGTCAAATTGCTGAAGACAGACAGAGATAACTCCGTGTACTTACTTATAACTTTATTCTAAATGGGATGATGTATCACCAGTGCATACGAGAGAGATCCTACTAATATTATAAATGTGAAAGTTTGTGAGTGTGGATGTATGTTTGTTACTCCTTCACGAATAAACTACTGAACGGATTTGGATGAAATTTGGAACACAGATAGTTTATAACCGGGATTAACATATAGGGTTTTTATCCCGATAATCCCGAAATGTTCTTTACGTTAAATACTACGCGGACGAAGTCGGTGGGCACAGCTATAGTAAATAATAAAATGATAGTTCGGTTTACATTTCACTTATTTTAATGCTTTTTATAATAATATCCTATTGATGGCATTATCTTAATTATTTCTTGTTGCATTTCGTTCCCCCGATAAGACGTTTCACGTTGCCTCTGTGAATAAAAAACAGTTATTTAACAATAGTAAAAAGTATTGACGACTGCTTGGCGCAGTGGTTCGAGCGAAGGCCGCTCGGCTCACTACACCGAGTGGTTGCGGGATCGATTCCCGTCGAGGTAAATTTCGGAAATGTCCTTTTCGTAATTTGCCCTGGTCTGGGTGTCACTGGGATCGCCCCCAGTCCATTGTACGGTACCCATGGTACAAGCGTTGCTTAGTTTCGGACCATACAGCTGGTGTGTTCGCCTGGCGATATTATTATTATTACTTCGTCCGCGTAGACTTAAGTAAAGTATTATATGTGTTAATCCAGGTTATAAACTATCCGTGTTCCAAATTTCATCCAAATCCGTTCAGTAGTTTTTGCGTGAAGGAGTAACAAACATACATCCACACTCACAAACTTTCGCATTTATAATATTAGTAAGATTAGTAAGAATATCATACATACCTAAACAAGAAAAAATTGAATTCTGCGTAGTTTAACATTCCATATACGAACTTCGGCATCTGATTGGCCAGCACCCACACGTCATCACCGACTATTTTCAAATCTGGAAACAAAAAACCCGCTGTAGATTAAACCTACTTACCTCTATCTCAAACTCAAACTCAAAATTGTTTTTATTCATGTAAGCCAACAAAGCATTTATGAATAGTCAGAATCTACCACCGGTTGGGAATGCTGCTGCCACTGAGAAGATCCGGCAAGAAACTCTTTTCAATGAATAGAAGATGGTATACATTCTCAGGAACAGCAACAGAATATGAGCAGGCAACAGACTAATTAGCTATAGACGCCGCACATCTGTACACGCCCGCTCGCTCAACATATTCATTGCCACTGAATATTTTGACATTTTGATGATTGCGTTCTCATACAATAATGGACGTAAGCGGTTTGTCTTATTGGTCGGTGCCTTATCTAACCACCGCCAACGAAAAACGATACGAAAATGAATAGATTATTGGAACGAAGTTCCTTATCGCGCTTTGCGTAAGGGGGCTAGACGGAAAAAATTAAGCCCAAAAGTTGTAACGACACTTTTTGCTATAGTTGTAAGCTGTGCGGCGTGCGCGTGTTTCTGTCTGTCTGTCTCTCTCTCTCTCTCTTATAGAAAGCAAGCCAGTTATTGTCGTTTCGTCTTTCTATTTCGCATTGAACAGTGTGGTGTCGCGACGATTATTTTTGTTGAGTGTATAAAGGTTTTTTGTACATAAGTAATAAAAAATAATTACAATAATGAATCCTGACAGTGTTTCTGCACAAGTTCCGGATATTGCAACTTCGTTCCATCCGGGTGTCCCTTGACACCTCTCAAGTTTTTTCTTTCAATCTGTTGTTTTTATATTTTTGTTCGGCCTCATTATTTTTAATTATCATTACCATTTCCGACACAGAATGAACTCTGAAGTAAAAAAATGGCCGCCCAAATATTGGCGAGCCAAGCGGTGACAGCAACTCGAACATTATTATCATTTTGTATCATTTCTCGTTGGCGCAGTGGTATGTATACAAATTGGACTATAAATTGTTCAGACATTTTCGGTAATAATATCATATTCCTTAGTTCGGTAAAGCAAGCTGTAAATTCACACGGTTAACGCAACACCGATATTTTTTATACATTAAGGTACTTACTGTAAAAATAATAAACAAAACAATGACAGCGTCTTCGTGTGAATTAACAAAGCCTGCAAGAACAGCCCCCCTAGCCAAGTTGCTTCGTCTACAAGCGTTTCTACAAAACGCTACGCTTCAATGTATGGAAATGACATTACAAGTCGATAAATAGATCACGTGACTTATGTCATCTCCATAGATGAAGCGTAGCGATTTGTAGAAACGAATGTAGACGAAGCAACTTGGCTAAAGGGGCAGAAGTAACCAAAGAAATTATCACTAAAGTAAATATCTTCTTACCTGACACATAAGATAGTTTGGTATGTTCCTGAGCGGTGATGGCAACATTGGCAGACTTCAATGGGGTGTCGATGTTCCAACACGTGATGGCGTCTTGGGCGACGTTCGCGAAGTGCAAGGTTCGAGTCCCGGCGTGGTAGTCGTGCGAGCCGCTCTGAGACCAAGCGCCTCTCACACCCTCAAGCTGTGAATTAGGATTTTGATGTGAAACTTGGCACACAAACTACACTTTGGCAGTAAAATCGATCTATTTGCCGTGACGGCAAACGGCATGATGCTCTCTGATGCCGTCACGCCTCCTCTTAGCCACTGTTCTCGACTCCCTTGTGTATTATGTTTCACATCTGACGGGCATCCTGAGACAGCAAACTTGATTTAACCAGGGCGGTGCCTCGTCAATGTAAACTGACATTGACAGGTGACAGTTCTGATGGTCGCACTTCGAACTCTCATCTTCTACACTCAAAAACATGACCCTCCAAATTTGATAGGTATTCCCCCAGTTACAAGTGGCAAATAGCATTTAAAAACACATTTAATAAGCCACAGCAGGCGAATAGTTAAACTCCGAATTATCTCTTTATGCCATCAGTAAATTGACATTCGAAAGAAGAAGACAAAGCATGGTGTAACTATACAACCGATAAATCACGTTTATCAATAACTGGGTTGGCGTCTTCATATTAACTACTGAAGTTTGGTAATCAAACTCATAACTCAAAATTCATGTAAGCTAACAAAGCATTTATGCATAGTCAGAATCTACCACCGGTTCGGAATGCTGCTACCACTGAGAAGATGCGGCAAGAAACTCAATGGTTGTTCTTTTCGATGAATAAAATATGGTGTACATTCTGAGGAACAGCAAGAGAATGTGAGCAGGAACATACAAAATCAAAATAATAATTAATAAAACAGAGGTGGATAGATATATTATTGGTTTGGTGTGATGCCTTTTATGCTAAATAAATGAATAAGGTTTAATAACAATGTTGTTAAGAGGAAAGTTGTCCAATCCCCGCAAGCCGCACCCGCGTACGGGCATGACTTGAAAAGCGGCATCACTCTCCTCAACCATAATAGAGGAAAGAGGATGATCTTCATATCAACTAGCGTTTATAATATTAAATGAGGTTACTCAATTAATATTAGAGCGGACTTTGGATCCTGTAGTATTTACCTTAAAATTCTTATCGAGGTCGCCGTTTCTATCCCTAAGTACATTCGTGTTGGTTGAGAACTCCTGGGTCGCTGTCAAAGGGTGGTAAAAAGCCTTGCGGACTCCTGCGCTGTCAGGCTCCGTGAGGGCCACGCTGAAGAGACCGTCTCTCCAGGGTATGACTTGACCTGGGGACCCCAAATAAACCCTAATTAACCCTGGTAAACTCCTAAAAGTATGTTTATTATAATAACTTGCCCTTTTAATGTCCTACTCCTGGAGGTTTCCTCTCAACGCGAGGGGGAATTAAGGCCATATTCACCACGCTGACCCAGTACGGGTTAGCAGATTTCATAAGTGGTTAGATTTTCGAAGACGATGCACGTATTCTCATGATATTTTCCTTCGTCGCAAGCGAGTGATTAGCCTTAGACCTTAGGAAAATTATGATTTCACTTTATCACACCAAATTCCTATGGTTAGACTAAAAAACACATATAATTGCAGGTCAAGCTGCAGAACCAAATTTAAAAGTTATTTCTGGATTTCTGTGGATTTTTGGCGGGAACAGGAAAAATTATGTCATCTGATTTTTGCATTAATCTCCATCACTTCTGTTTTATTTAATTACCTATAATGTGTAATATTAACTTATAAATGTGTGTGATTATTGTATCTTTATAAATGTGTGTGAGTATGGGCAATTGGAAGAATGATAATTAAACATGTTTTTTTTAGGTTCCTCAATAAGTCTGGTAAGTAATTTGTCAAGTAAAGTGTTTGCCGGATTACAAGCGCAACGAAAATTCTTAAGGACTTTCAAGCTAACCTCCTATACTGAAGTTGGTAGCGCCGATATCGAAGCCGAAAGTCGCGTGCTCGATCTTCCAACTTGCTCGCTCCTTCAGCGAGAACACTATCATTGTCTCTGTCGCTAGATCACTGATGTATGCGAACGCATTATCACAGGTTGTAGCCGTCACATCCACAGTTATCGATGTTAAACCTGGAATCATTAAAAGTATCGATACATACAAAAAAAAAACGATTTTTTATGATCTCATCTTTGATCTAATTACGGTTGTGTCAGGAAACATAAGTTTTTTGCTGTCTCTGCTTGCCAGACCGTTGCCCAAGCTTGTCCCCTGTACCCCGCACCCGCACTGCGCTTAACAAACCTTATTTTACACCACTGATTTCCCACCTTGCTACTTTTGTAAATCCTCTCTATCCAAAGGTTGCCTGGAAGAGATCGCACTTTGCGATAAGGCCACCGATAGTACACTTTGGTTTCTGTTTTTATTCTAAAATTGGTGTGCAATAAAGAGATTTCTATTCTATTCTAACCTCCTGGATTCACACGCAAGTATAGATTTGTTTGCGAATGAATGGGTGAAGATTCTGTCCGTATGCTTGAAGCTCTGCAAGAAAGATGCGTGATCGATTTCTATTTTTAATTTGTTTAAATAATTATTGTTATTTGTATTATTCGTGTAATTGGTCCGAATTAGACCGTTATAATAAATGTAAATGCTAATCATATTATAAATGCGAAAGTTTTTGGGTGTGGATGTTTGATTGTTACTCTTTCACGCAAAAACTGCTGAACGGATTCGGATGTAATTTGGAACATAAATAGTTTATAACCTGCATAAATACTTAGAATACTTAAGTCTACGCGGAAGAAGTCGCGGGCAGAAACTAGTAAATAAATAAATTGATCAACGAGTTCCTATGATCTCTTTCAAAAGGCACACTACAAACTGCAATCAATAAGCAAGTGTCGATTCAAAAATAAAACTCCTCTTCCTTCCCCTCCCTCTGTCACACTCCCCTTCAAGTTGGCATAGTGCCAGCAATGCCATTGGTATTACAAGCATCTGTAGGTTACAGTAACTGCTTCAGATCAAGCGGGTCGTACGCTTGCTTCAAACTCAACATTGTTTTATCATGAAAGCCAAAAGCATTTGTGAATAGTCAGAATCTACCGCCGGCTCGGAATGTCGCTTCCACTGAGAAGTGCCGGCGAGAAACTCAATGGTTACTCTTTTCAATTAATGGAAGATGGTGTACATTCTCAGGGACCGCAAAAGAATATGAGGAGTAGGCTACACCATTGTACTCAATAAGTAAATAATAATCAAATCTCACTTAAATTACTTACCCACTTTGTTACATAAAATAAAATATATATAAATAATTGAATGGCTTGCTCACCTCCGCTGGTCCTTTCGCCTTTTAAGACGCTTGCGTCGAGTTCATGTTTCACTATCTCCTGATTCGTGTTTAAATCATAGATGAATATCGCTGGTGGTCTAACTTGCTTTCTGTCATCTGGAAATATTTATTATAAAGAGAATAATGAGTTGAAACCATGGTATCTGTTTTCGTTACGATGCCCCTTACACCCACACACTTGTATAGTTGTCTACTCACCAGGTATTTCCTGAAGACCTGTGTCAATGAACCACAGCCTGTTACATGCGTCTATTCTGGGACGATAAACAGAGACTAGTTCTTTGCTCTTCTCATAACTGGGATATGGCTTGAGAATTGGTTCTGCTGACGCGTTTAAGCTTACATAGTTGAGCGTTGAAATTATGCCTGGAAAGATTGAACAAGTGCATAACCTATCAATAGATGGCGCTAGTATCGTAATGTAAAGCGTAGCGCGTCTTGCCTACTAGTCTGAGTTACTTTATGTAATTATTGGTAATCTCAAAAGGCTACCAAGGCACTGGAGATATTATATTTACACTAGCTGACCCGACAGACGTTGTACTGTCTTTTAGGGGTAAGAAAAATAGATAGTAGCCGATTCTCAGACCGACTGAATATGCTTATAAAATTTCATAAAAATCGGTCAAGCCGTTTCGGAGGAGTATGGTAACTAACATTGTGACACGAGCATCCTACTAATATTATAAATGTGAAAGTTTGTGAGTGTGGATGTATGTATGTTTGTTACTCCTTCACGCAAAAACTACTGAACGGATTTGGATGAAATTTGGAACACAGATAGTTTATAGCCGGGATTAACATAAAGGATACTTTTTATCCCGATAATCCCGAAATTTTTGTTACGCTAAACACTACGCGGACGAAGTCCGTGGGCACAGCTAGTTTTATATATAAGATTAACATCTACTAAGTACCCTTTGTAATTATTAATTATTTAAGCAACTGGCGATTAAAAATATATATATTGTCGCGGGAATAGTGCTGGATCCTGATTAGGTAGGTACGGCTATGCTGGGCTAAATCCAATAAGGGAAATATAAGAGGGGAGGCAGAACTGTAAGGGTCAGGTCAATGTCACGTGTGAACATAACTGGCACGATGGAGGCGGGCGCATTCCTCGGATGGTATGGCTAGATCCTCAGGTCCTTCAGCACGGGCACAACACTGGAGCGCTCCCAATGGGTTTAGAGTTCACACAACACAAATACACAGAAGGTAGATTTCACCCGATTTGGAATTTTAAGCACAGGAGCACGCGCGAGAACGTCTATGCCACACGGAAGTCGGTCAGTACAGTGTCATGAAGGGGGGAAAAGGACGACAGCACAAAATATCACGTTAATCGGGGGTAGGCCGATGACGGTAGACGGGACACATTTTAGCTCGCTTAGTTGCTTGCCGGATCTTCTCAGTCGAGGTCGCATTCTGATCCGGTCGTAGTTAAAACAAAATAATTAAAAAATGACAATTTGTAAGTGCCCCCGTATGTCTAAACAAAATAAACGCTTTGAGTTTGAAAATAACGCACACCTGAATTTATTTTGGAAAAAATAATTTACGATTCAATAAACAGATGGCGTTGACATTTGATTTCGGGTTGCAAATAACAGATGGCGCTTACCGTATCTCCGCTTAGGTACCGTGATGAAGACTCTGTTTCCCGGCTGGTCGACCTCAAACCCAACTGGAACGTTGTTATACTGAATGAAGAACCTCTCGTCATCCTCCAGCTCTTGCTCGAAGAGCACTGAACTCTCTATCCTTTCGTAATTTGAGTCATGCAAGTCTGCGGACGAAAAAGACGGTTAGATAAAAGACCGACTTAAAATATATCCGATAGTGTCCTTCTACACCGATAACCGCTATTTTATTTTGTGTGCCTACATAACACTAATGATATTTAAGTCCCAATTTAATTGAGCGCGAGCCTACTGCCATTAAAAGTACCGGGAACACGCCCAGAATGTGAATTGTTATTTCAAAAACCCGTATCTCTAAAACACACATAAATAAAAACCTTTTAAAGAATACCAGCTTTCAAATGAAAAACCCGCATTGAAAAAGGAGCCACAATGCCACAAACATACAAAATAATTATGTAAAACTTTACTTCTTCCGTGTTTGCGTCGGGTGTTATTAATCTAAATTACACATAAGTACATTATAATACCTGAGAATAGAGCCTATGACCTCATTGCCACGGTGAAACACTGCACGTTTTGTCTTTAACATTGACTGTATTCACTTTAACATTCACTGTATACATTCAGGACAGGAACACGAAATCACAAAAATTTAAGTTAAAAATAAATGGAAAATTCGTGCAGTGCTTTGCCGTGTGAATAAGGTCGCAGACGTTATAGTCAGCAAGTCGCGCGGATCATCACTATACGATGTAAGTATTTATAAATTGATTGTATATAGCAATAAGGATAAAATTGTTATGAATACATTAATAAATTGTCTTTTTCCTTAAGATTCGGATTTAGTAAACAATCTTAAAAGACGGTTAACTTAATATCATATGGGAAACTAGTAATTCTATATTTTAAATAGAGATTTAAAAAGGAAACATTAAAAATACATGCCCATATTGTTTACTAAATCCGAATCGTAAGGAAATATACTATACATACATAGGGCGCCATTTAAATCAAACGTCAATTGTTTCCAGGAAAAAACTTCTGTCATCAAATTAAAGTTATTTCTAGTTAAAAACTGTTGACAATCACAATTCAATGTCAAAAAACATATAATCACAAGTTTGAGAATCATTTTTTTTTAATAATTGACATTAAATGTAAGCTAAAACGTTATAACACCTTGAATGTTATGCGTAAACTGACAGCTTAAACAAACAAGTTTCTTATAATTAATACATTGTATATGTCTAGATATGTAATAAGGATGTCACTATACCATTCATTCGCGAAAAATTCGCGAGCTAACATCGATTGCGAATTTTTCCAGCACTTAAATTGATGATGTTTAAAATATTATACTAAACTTTAACAAATATTTTAGTTAACATTTACTAGTGATGTGATATTATCATATGCGTAGAAGTCCCTTTAGCTTGTCCAGCTAAGCTAAATAAGTACTCATACAGGGTGTGTACTCATAGCAACGGGGTAATATCTACCTTAATCTCGAACCATTAGGTTAATGACAATAAATTTTCTTATGCGTGTAAGTTTGACTCCGAATCATGCAAGAACGAATGAATGGATTTGGATAAAATATTGTATAGGGTAAGCCCTGTACAAAATTTTCGGTTTTGCTATTAGGTACTGAATAAAAGGATGTGGACTTGTAGGTTTAAAATCATTTTCTTCTTTTGACGTCACACTCCTAGGCACGGGCCTCCCCTCAACACGAGGGGGATTCAGGCAATGATTCACTAAGCTGAATTTCCAATTAAAATTCGTCGTTGAGACAGATCCACCTGTCATCGTCATTATGGTAGATAATAAAACTAAGTATTCACTGGCCTCCATTTTGGTTTACCAAAGACGGTAAATTTTTTGTATTTTATTGTTATTAAACATGTTTGTATTGCTATTTGTTACTTAACACTGGCGCAATACCTATTAACTTGGGTAGGCCATATTTTGAAAGACAGAAAAATAAGTATTGACTGTCGATATCATTTCGCATTCGCGATGATTTTCCTCAACACGCACATCACTATTTCTAAAGGTCGATGCTTGCTCGGTATGCACTGATGACCAGTTCAAATCTTTGAAAACTTGTTTATAATGAGTCAGACTCTATGAAGGGTAAGCAGACATGTTTTTTTTTCTCTTAGGCATTTAGGACTAGAAATATCGCGCCAAAGCAATTTTTTTTCATATCTGGCTTTTGGTTTTTATTTAAAAACATTGATTTTCTTGTTAAATGGGAGTAAGTAGTACGCACAACTTATTGAACTGACTTTCTTATTTAAATACCTAAATCTGAGTTAGAAATTAATTAACTTGGTAACATTTACTCTCTAGCTAGTGCTATTTAGTGACAATGGTGTCGCCTGCTCACATTCTGTTGCTGTTTCTGAGAATGTACACCATCTTTTATTCATTGAAAAGTGTAACCATTGAGTATCTCGCCGGCTCTTCTCAGTGGAAGCGGCATTCCAAGCCGGCGGTAAATTTTGTGTGTGAAGTGATTTGTTGGCGTATTTTG
Organism: Notodonta ziczac; assembly: GCA_918843915.1. NCBI lineage: Eukaryota > Metazoa > Arthropoda > Insecta > Lepidoptera > Notodontidae > Notodonta > Notodonta ziczac. Next base: position 4,397,794 of record OU974064.1, read on the forward strand.
ATCTGTGGCAATACTTTTATTGTTTATTAAAGTGCCATGTATGTTGTAGATGCTACCAATTAGCCACTGTTTAGCAAAGGCATAAATACTTTTTTAAATTTCGGAAATGGTCCTTTCGTAATTGGCCACGGTCTGGGTGTCACCGGGATCGCCGCCAGTCCATTGTACGGTACCCATAGTACAAGTGGTGCTTAGTTTGGGACCTTGCAGTGCATGATGGGGAGTGGGACAGATCGGGGATAGGGGAAGGGATAAATAAAATAAGCAATTATTGTATTAGTAAATCATTTGTTTTATTTTCTATATAAAATCATAATATCAATATGAATGAGTATAAAAATTGTCACAATATTCATTATTTGGCACCAAATGACTTGATACTGCTGTTTGAAGTTCTGTAACAAGACATATAATAATTAGATAGTGTTTCAAAAGTCCTAAACAATAATTTAGGTGCTTAAGTACATATCGAGGGGTGAAAGTATATTTGTTGTAAGCGACACTTTGGCCAATATGGAGTTATATACATATTCGGAATCAGCGATTTTTGCTGCGTCTAATGAGCCTGGTTTCATTCAAATCGGACCACTTTTTTTGGCGCTTACTACTTATTTATTTATATTATTACACCTGCACCCCGCTTTCACTCAGATATCACGATTGGCACTCTTCTTCAGGTCGGCAATGTGCCATAAACTGCTTGACATCATGCTGTCCATAAGATTGTTTACCGACTCTGCTATTTATGTATCAAGAAATGTCTAGATCTAGGAGGGGGCGGCTGGTTCTCCCACCCGCCCCTCTTCGCCCGCACACCAATAGAAGGAGTACCCACCTTCAAACGATTCTTGAGTGGGACATGCCCACGTCTCTCCATGTGGTGAAGTACTGCTTGAACGCCGCCGGCTCGGAGCCCTGCGGGACCCTGGCGACGTGGACCTGGCAGAAACATACAAGGTCTTATGTTAAAAATGTCCACACTGAAGGCGAAGGCAAAGTCAAGGCGTTTATAGTTATAGAACTGTACTAGGGTATAACAGCTAACTATGGTATTTTATGAGTTACAGGTCTTTGGAGATCTGTCTCAACATTCGTGTTACGGCCTTAGTACACATTCAAAGATCTAGAAAACAGTGTAACTGCTTTTATGAATAGCTGCCACTGTTGTGACCATATTTAAGAAAAAAAAATCAGTGCCGTCTAGGGACGCCCGAAAGAAGCGAAGCTTTGCAGTAGATATTAGATATATTATATTAACGCGTAACGCGTTACGCGTCACGCGTCACGCGTCACGCGTTACGCGTGAAAAAAATAGCTGCGGCGCACATATATTTCTTGTAACGTTACTGACGCTTAGCACGGATAGGGTGGCCGCACCGCGAGCTTAAAGCTTAGCTTCGAAGAGTTGTGAAAATTTGAACCTACCTAATACTTAAGAATTTTAAAAGTGGCGGAAAGACACTCTTCCAAACCGCACAACATTATTTCGGACTTTTGATACAACCTGTATTTCACATGTAGGTACCTACAACACCAAACTACCATATAAGTACTTAGGACTCGTATTAATAGATCAATCTCAAGTTTGAGAGCGATCTTGGAAATGTCATTCTTATGTCATACTATTACAAAATGACATGTCAAACGCGTACTCAAGTCTGAGAAGACTTGAGTACGATTAATTAATACGTGCCTAGGTGAGGAGATAACTCAAAATACTTACCCAAGATGGGTAGTTCTTAGCGGTTAGGTATTGTTGTGCTTTGGTCATAGCTTCAGTCTTTTCCTGAAAACGAAAGCATTATTTATTTAAATATGGTTCAGCCGAGTAAACAAGTTGTTCGAACCCTTATTTGTCTTCAACCATCGCTACCCTTTCGAATGGGAAACCCCTTCGATTGGGTAAGCAAAGATATGGGATAGTTTTCGTGAAAGGGTTACCCGAATAAAACCCTTTCAAACCCCTTCAAAAAGCTTTCCGGTTCCGGTCCTTGCTTATAAGCGTCTTTTACGACCGCTTGGCGCAGTGGTTCGAGCGCAGGCCGCTCGGCTCACTGCACATGGTGGTTGCGGGTTCGATTGGCACTGGGGTAAATTTCGGAAATGGCCGTTCCGTTATTTGCCCTGGTCTGGGTGTCACTGGGATTACCCCCAGTCGATTGTACGGTACCCATAGTACAAGCGTTGCTTAGTCCCAAAGGTCCCAACCGTACAGTTGGTGTGTCAGTCTGGCCATATTATTTATTATCTTTATATTTATTATATAAAAATGAATCTATATTTCCTTGGTCATCGCATCACGCTTGAACTGATGGAACGATTTCGCTAATTATTTTTTTGTTGTGTTTATTGTTGTCAAGAGAAGGTTCTTATGAAATAAAAAAAATAGAAAGTTGAGCGGAATAAATCGAATTCAATTTTCAAAGTTAAGACAGGATAACGTCTGTCTGGTCAGCTAGTTATTTATATTTTTAAAGCACGCCTCGGATTAGAGTGCCACACTTCACGGACTTACCCTTTCAGTGGACTGCTTGCCAACCCACACGTAGATACTACCACTGACAGTGTCCAAAATGTAGGATTCCTGTAAACAATAAAAAAAAGTGACGAAAAAAGATGTGACAAAAAATAATTGTGACGGAAAAAGATGTGACAGAAAATCATTGTGACGAAAAAAGAAGTGACAAGAAATAATTGTGACGAAATAAAGTGTGACAGAAAATAATTGTGACGGAAAAAGATGTGACACAAAGTAATTTTGACGAAAAAAAATTGTGACAGAAAATAATTGTGACGGAAAAAGATGTGACAAAAAATAATTGTGACGAAAAAAGTGTGACAGATCATAATTGTGACGAAAAAAAGTGTGACATAAAATAATTGAGACGAAAAAAGTGTGACAGAAAATAATTGTGACGAAAAAAGATGTGACCGAAAAAAGGTGTTATATTCTTTTTTTATTTAGCTATGACATTAAAGGTGGCCATTGGCAGAGTGGCTTAGCGACGTTAGTACCATCCTTTCACAGACAGAAGGTCAGCTTAAAGTAGCTGTGTTTCGTACCATGCAGTTGAAGCAGTGATAGCCGATTGGTTAAGCACGCGTCTTGCGGGCTACCAGGTCTCGGGTTCAAACCCCGGCTCGAACCTCTGGATTTTTCTAAATCTATGTGCGAATCATAATTTATATATGATTATCACTTGCTTACGGTGAAGGAAAACATCGTGATGAAACCTGCATGTCTTAGAAGATCTAACCAATTTTCGAAAGATATGTGAAATCCGCCAACCCGCACTGGGCCAGCGTGGTGGATTATGGCCTGAATCCCCCTCGTGTTGAGGGGAGGCCCGTGCCCAGGAGTGGGACGTCAAAAAGGGCAATTTTTTTTAAATTATTATTATTATTCGTACCACGAGTGAGAAAATGTATTACACTATATTTATAAATAAATGAAAAGATACTGTAATGTAAGGAAATAGGTTCTATATTTCGTTACCTGCGGCTTCAGCTGTTCCTGTCTGTATGGCTTGCTCAGAGGGGTGATCTTCAACTGTCCGCTGACGTCAGACACTTCAGATAAAACAATCGAACTCTCCTCTGTTCTTTCAAAAGTCTGCAACAACAAAGTTCTGTTTACATTTCATTTGAATCGTGATGAAACATAACAGCAGTGATAGCCGATTGGTTAAGCACGCGACTTGCGGGCAAAAGGTCCTGAGTTCACACTAAGGATGGAACATTTCATAAGTAGCGTGTGAAAAATCATATTATATAGGTTTTCATAAGTAGCCCCTGCTACCGACATAGGCAGAAACAGAAACTGTTAAAAAATATTGCAATGAAATCGAAAAGCTTTCGTTACTCGTATTCCGGTTTTCGTGATAAATCATAGACCAGTTACTTCATAGGATTAAGTGTCATAGAAAAAAAAAATGAATAAAATCATTGACTGTGAAAATTCACTGGTGAAATAACAGTGAAAGAAAAACATAAATTCCCATAATGAATCAGCAGCAATCATTTCCAAGCCTAGATCAAACCCAGCTCGCACCTTTCAGTTTTTCTAAATAATTTCAATATTATGATTATCACTCGCTTACGGTGAAGGAAACCATCGCGAGGACATTTCAACAGATAAATTGTAAAATTATTTTCAAACTAGCGACCCGCGCCGGCTTCATCGCGGGTATTTTTATCAGTGTTTATCTACTACATTATGCATGTATTATACATTATAAACCTTCCTCTTGAACCACTCTATCTGTAAAAAAACCGCATCAAAATCCGTCGCGTAGTTTTAAAGATCTAAGCATACATAGGGACAGACATACTACGTAGTGAAGACTTAAATGAAACGTTTTTATTGATATGCCAAAATTGATCACACGTGCTGATTGCCGCTTATGATTCTATAGGACTCAATTATGGAAGGGTACTTCATGTACCTGGTCATCCCCTCCAGCCGTGGCTTCTGGCACCAGACCCTTGCTGCCAGATCCCAGAGCAGTGAAGAACTTTTCCACATCCACATCGCTGGAGTACTGGTCTGTAAATAAAGACGTCTAGATATGATAATATGTATTTCTTTTAAGAAAATATTTTGTACAAGTTTATGCCCGCGACTTCGTCCGCGTAGTATTGAACTTAACAAAAATTTCGGGATTATCGGGATAAAAAGTATCCTATGTGTTAATCCCGGTTATAAACTATCTGTGTTCCAAATTTCATCCAAATGCTTTCAGAAGTTTTTGCGTGAAGGAGTAACAAACATACATCCACACTCGCAAACTTTCGCATTTATAATATTAGTAGGAGGTCATCTGCCTTACCTTTTCCCATTATCTGGGGTCGGCGCAGTATGTCTTTTCCTTCCATACATCGCGCTTTCCTGTCATACTCACATCCACTCCAACCTCGTTCATATCATTCTTAATACAATCCATCCATCTTTTCCTGGGCCTTCCTCTCGCACTGTATCCATCCACATTCATATTCATCACTCGTTTAGTCACATGCTTCTCATCCCTTCTCATCACGTGTCCAAACCATTCCAGCCTCCTACCTCTCACTTTATCTGTTATTGGCGCTACCCTGACACTACCTCTTATATACACATTCTTCACCTTATCCATTCGCGTTACTCCACACATCCATCTCAGCATACGCATCTCGGCAGAGTGGAGACGTTTCTCTTCCCGCACTTTAGCCGCCCAGCATTCCGAGCCGTACATGGTTATGAACGGAAAGGCTAGGCTGGATAGTACCACCCTCTCACAGAAGATGGACGTAAAGCAGCTCTTATAGCTGCGTGTCGTACGACGTATTAAAGTCAGAAGCTCAAAGCTTGACTCCCTTCCATGTCTTGCATTGTCCCACTCTAGTTTTAGTCGGCATAGTGCGTGTAATTCCATTGGTACTGCGAGCATCTATAGGCTACGGTGACTGCTTAACATCAGGCATGTCTTACGTTTGTTTGCCGCCTGTTATAAAATAAACTAATTTGAATACCTGAGTAGGTATATTTGATTTTTGTATCTTCTGCACGTGAAGATCCTGCGAGAACTATGGGTTCTACCCATTGATGAAATTGTTTAGATTTTCGACTATCGACTTTCAACTATCGACTACTTATCGACTATCGACCATCGATTATCGACTATCGACTATCAACTATCGATTTTCAATCTTCGATTACACGAACACGGCCCCATCTATTGACCCGGTTATCTATCTATGCGTTGCGTAAGTTGTCAGGATTTACTCACCAATAATCTGAATGGTGGCTCTGCCATTGTGGTCCTGGTCCCGGACCTGGTTCGCGAAGGAGATCGCCTTCAGCTTCTCCACGTTCCTGGCGTTGTCTCCGACGTAAACGTGCACGTCGTGGCCCACGTCCAGCACGAACACATCGCCTTTGTTCATCGAGGAGATGAGTGGGTCCACCTGCGAGCGAGCCATAGTCAGTACATGTTGTGACGCGATGACGATAAATCGGATACCCAATATTTATCAAGGGCCGTCGAGAGGTGGAAGGCCACACCAGGACTAAAACACTCGAAAGCTCTGATTAAAGGGTACAACAAGAAAGCATCAAAGGATATCCTGGAGCTCAGTCGGTATAAAACGCAGTAACTCGAACCCTCACCGGGCACTGCAAACTAAACAAACATTTGTCCAACCTAAAGATGAGCGACAGCACAATGTGCAGATTCTGCCAAGAAGCAGAGGAAGGTACAATGCACGTTCTCTGCTCGTGCGGCTCACTAATGCGTTGCAGAAGTATCTTCCTAGGGCGGCATATCATGCATCCGGAGGAGATACAAACACTCTCTGCTCAAAGTATTTGGAAGTCCCTGAAGGCTTCAGGACTAGGCAGTGAACTATAATACTCTACAAAAGATCATAAGTGGTCGAAGTAGCAATATGCCGCCCGAGCGGCATAAGCCACAAACATAAAAAAACGGATAGATGGCGCTGGATGCGGCGCCTCAGTACAATGTACGGATTCTACATAGAAAACTGAATCGCGATATTAAGATTCGCAAGCCACCATTTTGGTTTTTTCAAAGAGGACGGTTACGTTACGTTGTTGTATTGTATTGTTATTAAATGTGTTTGTATTGCTATTTGTTACATGACACTGGCGAAATACCTATTAAACTGGGTGGGTCGTATTTTTAAAGAAAGTAAGAAAGGCTAGGTAAGTAGTTACTGTTTGTTTAAGAGTGGGTAAGATAGGGCCAAATTACTAGATACCTTGGTATACAATTTTCACCGTTGTAGAGTTTAGCTGTAGCCAAATTAGGCACAGTTCCTATAAGGGCTGGCTCCCCAGGGGAGTACCAATTGCAGGTTGAAATTGAAAGTCGGTTATAAGGCCTGTCGTATTGTATGGATCAGAGTGCTGCGCTACAAAAGCGGTGGATGAAAGAAGAGTGCATGCAGCAGAGATGTGAATGTTGAGATGGATGTGTGGTGTAACAAGGATGGATAAAATTAGAAATGAGTATATAAGGGGAAGCCTGAAAGTAGCGCCGGTGACAGAGAAAATAAAGAGCGGAAGGTTAGCGTGGTATGGACATGTTATGCGCAGAGGGGATGATCATGCGGTCAAAAGGACGATGGGTATGAGAGTGAGCGGTAGTCGGGGTAGGGGACGTCTTAAAAAGACGTAGATGAACTGCGTGGAAGAGGGTATGAGCGGAAAGGGAGTGAGTGCAGAGATGATGGATGATAGGAAGAAGAGAACGTGCTGCGCCGACCCCACCTAGTGTGGGATAAGGGCAAGGTGATGATGAGGTTGAAATTGAAAGGGTATACTTTTTTTTCAAACTAACTACAACTTTGTAATTCTCAAACTATCAGCTTTAAAGGAAACTTGAAAAGCAAAGGGTGTTACAGGGATACAGCTGTTAACAGATTTCATAAGTCTACGTAACCTTTAGTACTTCAACTGTCCCACAAAGCCGATAGTTTCAGATTTACAAAGTAAAGTTGCAAAACAATAGTATACCCTTTCTGTTTCACCTAGTCTGGTACGAAATGTGTGAGAGCCGGCAGCTGGCCCAATGCTCAAAATAACTGACCTGTCGCACGCGGATGGTCCTCTTCCCTTTGACTTGGAACAGCCGTTTTTCAGCGCCAGGGTTGGTGACCACGTGGTTGAAGCCAGACGCATGACCGCCGGATAGATATTGAAGAGCTGACGGAAGAGATAAATAAACTAAAGTCATAGCAGTGATAGCCGATTGGTTGAGCACGCGTCTTGCGGGTACCAGGTCCTGGGTTCAAACCCGGCTCGCACCTCTGGGTTTTTCGAAATCTATGTGCCAATCATAATTTATATCTGATTATCACTCGCTTACGGTGAAGAAACGTCGTGAGGAAACTTGCGTGTCTTAGAAAATCTAAACAATTTTCGAAAGACATGTGAAATCCGGCAACTCGACTGGGCCAGCGTGGTGAATTACGGCCCGAATCCCCCTCGTAGTTAGTGGGGGCAGTTACAATTTGTAAGTGCCCCCGTAGACCTAAACAAAATAATAGCGTAAAGTAGCTATTATGGCGTCTCCTACGAAGAGCGAGAAAGCCGGAAGACCAAGTCCCCTCACTCTATCTCACCCCCTCTATCCCCACTTCAGTTTGACACCGTGCCAGCAATGTCATTGGTTGCAGGGAGGGTACTACTATTGATAAAATTGTTTTGGTTTTTGACTATCGACTATCGACTATCTACTATTGACTACCGACGATCGACTATCAACTATCGACAATCCATTTTCGATTTTCGATGTTATCCACCCAGTGGCCTATCTCTATGAATTGCGGTGGATTGGCTTAATTAGCTTGGTAATATTAAATGACTAGTGTATTACTCTCTAGTACTATTTAGTGACAATGGTGTCTGCTCACATCCTGTTGCTGTTCCTGAGAATGTACACCATCTTTAATTCATTGAAAAGAGTGACCATTGAGTTTCTCGCCGGCTCTTCTCAGTGGAAGCAGCATTCCGAGCCGGCGGTAGATTCTGACTATTCATAAACGCTTTGTACTTACATGAATCAAAACTATTTTGAGCTTGAGTTTACCATACACAAAAGTACACTTGTAATGGGCAGGTACATGAGTTCATTAAAAGGGTGATTGATGAACAATTATTTTCCAGCCCGAGTCAACGGAGCCATCGGTAATAATTGCTGTGAATTGCTTCCATAATTGATCTGTTTACGTCCGCTCGGTTTCAAACTAGTACCTGACCTTGATTCTGAAGTTAAAAGTGTACCAATTAATAGTGTTTTGTTAATTGTCAAGGACACGATTCACAGGACTGGTTTTTGTGTTGAATTGGTGTTTTAAAAACATAATGTATAACAATTTTACATAAAACCCAACAACTTTTCTACGTGCAATTACAACAAATTTTTGGATTGTAAAATAATTAAGGATATGCCGATTGTAGAGGCAAGGACGGCTAAATTCTGGTGGCGCTTTGTCTTTGGACCGAATTCCCCTTGCATTGTGTGAGGGGATGGATCGGCTGATAGTCATTGTAGACCAACAAGACAAGACACCGCTTAGTGCCTAATCCTCGTTAATCGATTCACAAAGATACTTTTATAAGATAAATAATATTTGCGAATAGAACTAAATGATATAAGCTTCACATCAAAAGAGCCGCATGCCTCGCGAGCCGCAGATTGCCGACCCCTGGCTTAGGAAGTAAAGATTGGTTTACCTGATGTGAAGTATCCCAGGAATTGTTGGCTCTCGTGGCCCAACGTCTCTCGGTGCTGGACTGCGGCACCATCGAACTTGTCGTCTAACCCTACTGTTAGTATGGCGGCGGCTCCAGACTCGTCCTGGGTAGACTCGCTGCCGATCCAATAATGAATATCCCAGGAGAGTTTGTGCTTTTTATCCGCTGTCGTCTGCGGACAGAGTTTTTGATCATTAATATATCGATCTCGAGACTGAAAGCAAACTTAAGTTCGCTGTGATGACGTTCTAATCAATAAATATATCTTCGGTTAATAATGTCTGATCTTGGAAATGTATCTAAGAAAAATTTCGCCAGATTCATAGTATGGTCCCAAACTAAGTAATCCTTGTACTATAAGTACTGTATACAAAGGACTGGTGGCGGCCCCAGTGACACCCAGACTGGGGCAGATTAAGAGATCATGATTTGATTATTTACCTTCAGTACGATATAAGAGTCTCCTTTGTAGAATTTACCGAAGTCATTTCGAGCGACCGCTACGGGGTTGAAGTTCTGTAAAATAAAGAGGTATTTACTACAAGTAATTATAGAAAAAATATTACATGATGATGGCCTTATAACAAGTGGTGTATGACGGGAATTGATACCCATCAAATAAAAAAAGATGTTATAAACTAATATATAACATTTAGTTTTTCAATCAATAGATGTCGCTAGTATGAATGTTTAAGTTCCGCTACTCGGCAACAGATGTCGCTACTCACCTCGATCCTCCAAATTTCGACGCCGGCTTGGCGGCCGGCGTTCGCGAATGCTGTATGCACTCGCGCCTTTGTCCTAGCATCCTGTGGCAGGCAAATAAATATCATATAATTATTATTAATATTTAATGAGTTACAGCCCTATGAATATACAGGGTGTAAGGGGCATCGTAACGAAAACTGATACTATGGATTCAACTCATGATTCTGGATTCCCCCAGAGTTTAAACTTTCCGTCGTAACTTTTATGAATTACGCTTAATTTTTTTAGCATTTTAAACATAAAAATGCAATGTCGAAACTCAATGTGCGCTCAAGCGTATTGGGTTTTGACTGAGACTTGAGATTGATTTGTTAATACGTACGGGCCTTAGACCCTTATTATTAAATCGATCTCAAATCTGAGAGTAATCTTGGCAATGTCATCCTCATGTCATACCAGTATTAAATGGCATGTCAAAGCGTTCTCCAAACCGATCTCAAGCTTGAGATTGATTTATTAATAAGGGCCTTAGTAATCGAGCGACAGTACCCACACATTAATTACATTATAATCTAATTAAGTAATGTAGTTTACGAACTGTCATGGGGTTGTCTAATGGCGTCTAGAGGGCGCGGTCGCCACCATTAAATGGATAAGGTCACCCCATAACCTTTTGATATCGATCTGATGTAATGCATAGATAAGTAGAGTGGTCTATTAGTTTATATCGTGACTAGCTGAGCCCGCGACTTCATCGGCGTGGAATTTTGAGCCTTTCTTAGGGGATGTCTACGTCATAGAAGCTTTATGCATGCAAAGTCTCAGCCCGATCGGTAAAAAAATTGACAATGTTTCATACAAACTTTCATCCCCTATTTTATCCCCTTGGGGGTAGAATTAATCAAAATCCTTTCTTAGCGGATGCCTACGTCATAACATCTGCCTGCATGCCAAATTTCAACCCGATCCGTCCAGTGGTTTGGGCTGTGCGTTGATAGATCACTATGGCAGTCAGTCAGTCAGTCACCTTTGAGTTATATATATTTAGATAGTCCATGGCCGGAGGTCTACTATTTATGGAATTATAAGTATAGTTGCTCGATAATGCAGTTATAACCATTTTCAGGTAGTGGTTCGAGGGTTTAGCGAAATCGTGCCTAATACTTATTAAAATAAATAATATTTTAGCCCTTTTTTGACGTCCCACTCCTGGTCACTGGCCTCCCCTTACTACAAGGGGGATTCAAGCCGTAATCCACCACGGAGGCCCAGTGCGGTTTGGCGGGTTTCACCATGTTTTTCGAAATCTGTACGATTTTCTAAGACATGCAGGTTTCCTCGCAATGTCGCTCACCGTAAGCAAGTGATAATCATATTATAGAAATTATAACTCGCACATAGATTTCGAAAAACCCAGAGGTGTTAGCCGGGGTTTCACCCAGGACTTAGGTAGATAATTATTATAAAAGCAAATTGTTTTATAAAATAGATAGCTATCGTTACCGTGTATTTATTATTATAAGAAGGTACCTATTAAAGTAAGATACTCACTCATCTAAATTATAATTATCTATATTCTATAAGAAATAGTCTTCAAGACAATCGTAGATCAATATGAAAATTAAATAAAACTCAAAAGCTAATTGAATATTTGTATGCAGACCTACAATTATTATTCACCCACACATTTTAGTATTACTGCAAACTTAAACCAATTCTATTTCGAGAGGTTTTAAGTTGGTTTCAGTTTACATAAACATGTGTGGGTTGAATCAATTTTGCAAAACGCCATCCATTAATAATACTAAACGATAACAAACTACTCTTGAAAGCTGTATTTACTCTGAAACATCGTAACTACAGTAAACGGGCATATTATACTCTAGCAGCCAGGATATAAAGTCTAAATTACTATGAAGACTGTGTCTATAAATTGTACAATCGATATTGTACTCTAAATACAAGAGGATATAGTCTAAAATAATTCGAGAGTTATTTCAGTTTGTGTTATCTGAAAAATATTATGACAAGAGCGTGTTTTATGTAACGTTTCATGTAAGTAAATTTATTAACATTGATAATTTTAATGATACAATTTTAAACTAACAAGCAAGTGTACAATGCGGGTAGTAGCAACCTCTCACGGAAGGTTCGGCGTAAAGTGTATTTCGCACGATGAGTGAGAGAGGCGGAAAATATTATTCCCTCGCTTTCTCTCCTCTTCCTCTATGCTACTGCCCTTCATGTCAGCAACGTTCAATGCCTTTCGTATTGCAAGCATTTACAGACTACGGTAACTGCTTAACATCAAAGGGTACAATTGTTTGTCTTCGTTGTATAAAAAAAAAGTTTGCGACTTTGAATAATGAATTGTTCGCTTCGTACTTATATCTATGGTATTCACGAAGCGAAAAAATCTTAAAGGTCTAAAGGTAACTTGACAACTCTGTGACAGCTGTCAGATGAGATTGACATTAGAACTAAAATGGTGTGTGGATAAAAATGGTTGGTCACAAAACCAGAAAACTATACAAATAAATAATATTGAAGTGTCAAACAAAAATATTTAATGTTTTTGCCTGTCCGTCTGTCTTTTTGTTCCGGCTAATCTCAGAAACGGCTGGACCGATTTTGACGGGACTTTCGCTTGCATATAACTGATGATTTAAGGAGTAACTAAGTCTACTTTTGTTTTTTTCCTGGCAGATAGCTGATGTTATAAGTGGGGCTACTTTTGTTGTATCGACGTAGGTATCACCACTAGTACTTAACTCATTAAAAAACAACATCAAAATTGATAAAATTGTGAAAGAATAAACCGACCGAAGACCTACAAGTGATTTTATTTTAAAAAATCTACTGTTTATTACAGGTATTGCCATTAAGCAAGTGAGATCTCGAATAAACAACCCATATTATTATATTAACCCCGGATGTCTGTAGCAGACACGGTTAACACCCAATCAGAAGCTATGTAAACTAACTCAATGTAAATAAATATCGCCAGACTGACACACCAACCGTATATCCTAGACTGAGGCCCGGATTAAATGAATATTTATAAATATAAATCGATCTCAAGTCTGAGACTTCTGAGAGCGATCTTGGAAATGCCATCCTTACTTAATTAATCAAATTATGTTACTATTGAAAATATTTTTAAAATTTGCTAAAATAACAAACAGACGTTCCATGTATCCGAATCCGTTACGGATAAGTATCGATTTGCGGATGATTTAAAATTATAAGTGGAGATATTTTCGCAGTCGGGGGGACAAACTCGTATATCTAAGTTCTAAACCCTCGCTTGCTCTGGACGTAATACTGATGAACATTACACCAAGATGTTTCATGAACATGAACAAAGCAATGAATTTAATAAACTGTGCAAGGACTTATCTTTTGATCTCTTTGTTACTACTTAATACAGTGGCGGATTTACCAGCAGGCTGAGTAGGCTGGAGCCTATGGCGGCAGATTGTTGGGGCGGCAAATTTGGGGAAGGGTTTTTTTTCTACCTCATAGAAATCAAAAAGATTTCCGAATGACGGCTTTCTGATGTTTTACAGATATAACTTTGCAACAAATTTTGCCGATGACTATTTTTTCGTGCAATTTCAACGAATTTTTTGTATTGTAAAATTAATCTAGGAAATTACAATTGTAGAGGCAAGGGCGGCAAAAACTTTACAGCATTATACTTTGCAAATTTGTAAATCCTCCACAGCCTTAATAGTAAACAAGCAAGAAAGCAGCTAAACCTTAAGTTCTTACAATAAATTCTGATTTAAATTTTCCTTTAATAGGTAATTAGTTCTGGTATCTCCAGGTGATGTGTGCTATTAAGTGTTTGCATAAGACTCTATTGTACTTCTCTACTGCTATACGTGAAAACCTTTAATTGGCCTTCTGTTACTAGACTTAAATGCTTAATATTTTGTATGTAAATAAATAAATAAATATCGCCAGACTGACACACCAACTGCACAGTCCCAAAGTAAGCAAAGCTTGTACTATGAGTACCGTACAATTGACTGGGGGCGATCCGAAATTACGAAAAGGCCATAGCCGAAATTTGCCCCGGCGGGAATCAAACCCGCAACCACCGTGTGCAGTGAGCCGAGCGGACTACGCTCGAACCACCGCGCCAAGCGGTCGTAGCTGTTGGTTTTCCATAAGTTAAATAAATAAAGATGTTTCGTCCAGTGCGAACGAGTGGTTAGGCTACATTCTCTAGCAGTAAGTAACCTAAATTTAGACATCTTTGATCGCGCTAACAGATTTATGCACTTACCACATCTTAAGATCTACGGAAATAAACTTTGTTTATTTTAACCTTTAAAATATATTCCTATTGAATGTGGGTAAATAAATGTTTTTTCATTAGTCATACTCGGAAAGTATGTGTGAAGTTGCCTGAGGAGCGGGTTGAAAGTAATACTTTACCGCCCTTGGGCGAATCGCTTTCAACTGACAGCTGTCAAATTATTAAAAAGAAGTTAGTTCTATTTTGACATTTGTATTGAACGACGCCGGACAACGGAAAAAAACAAAATAGGCGGCTATCCGATCATCATTTGTTTTTTCGAGTTGTAGAGTATTGTCCATGCGTCCTTGTATTATTTCTGTAGCTAATTCCTGTTTTTATTTTTACTTTCCTTGTATTCGTAATGAAAAGCACAGTCATATACCTCGGGTGAAAGACTTATTTTGTCCCTCGAACTATTGGCGCCCTCGCTACGCTACCTACTACGTTACCTTCAACCTTTGGGTAACAATGTACTATTAACCGACCAACCTGGTGCTCAACTCTATAAACCGCTGGCAATTGTCATCTCGCTCTAATCCCATTCGAGTCGCAATATGTCAATACTGGTCTCGCGTCATATATACGTCATAAAATAAAACGCCAGTTTTGACAGTTTTCCTATACAAGAACTGTCGAAACTGACGTTTTCAGATACGCGATACGTCAGCTTTGACGTATTTCGAGTCAAGTGCGATTCGGGCGAAATTCCAGCGTTTATTAGTCGGGCCCCCGGACAAAGGGTTTTAATGCTTATGTACATACTTTTAACCCCAAAATAATGAACCTATGAAAGAAAATAATGAGGAAAAATTATAATTAACGAAGCTAAAATAGTTAAATACCGCAAAAAAATATCTTATGGTAAACTTAAATCTTTTCAGTGGGTTGGTAGCGAGCGATGCGCCATTCATAAAATTGAAAATCTAAATCACTCCCGATGCGACGACTTTTTAACCTACAAAAGAGGTGATAATCTTCATACGGCTGAACCGAATTTTCATGAAACATAGCTAAGAACAATCTCGATCAGAATACCTTTCTAACACAAAAAAAAAAAACAAAATTAAAATAGGTTTATCCGCTTGGGCGCTATAATGAAGCTAAAATTTATAACAACCTTCTTTTTTGTCGGGAGTTGAAAATATCGCCCACTGCTCTATAGATACTAAACAAAGTAGGTAAGTCTAGAGGCTTAAAAGCATCTTAAAAGTTTTCGCCTACGTCTATGACCTGTATCTAGTACCTTTTTTGGCAACTTAACATTGTAAATCTAAAACTATCGGCTTAAGGCTAGACCGCACTAAGCGACACTTCACGGCAGCGGCGCGACGCGACACTTAGCGACAAAATATTTTTTGTAACACTGCGCGACAAAGTTGACCAACTCATCAAATCTGGGGTGCTACTCTTGAAAACGATAATCGATATATCGTGACATTTGTCGTGTCGAATCCTACTCTAAGTTACATCGTTTTCAATGTCGTATCGATGACGGAACGAACGATTCATAATCCGATATATCGAGCTTAACCCTACTCTTAGGTTTAAATGTCAGACACGAATATTCGAATTTGACAACGACCAACACGTAATTTTTGCGATAATCTCAACGACACCTCTTAGGACGTCGTCGGCATTATCGTTTGGTTAATTTTATATCAATTCGGTGTAAAATGACAATTAAATTCGTGATAAATAAATAATAAATGAATAAAACAGTTGCATGATGATGAGAGAGCTCCTCTGCTGACTTCTGTAAAAGTTTTTAATTACAATGTCATGATTTTTCCTGTCCTTGGAAGCCATCAGGAAAGAAAATATTGCCCATAGAAGGAGAAGGCAGCAAATGCGGGAACATTTCAATAATATATAACCATTTCCGATGATGAATTTGTCAAGAAGCGATAATATAAAAATAAAAGCAAGTTTTGTTTAGGATTTATGACCACAGATTAACTCAATACGCTTGTGACCACACATATAAAAGTCTATAGATAAGACAATGGATAAAGTGAAACGGCGCTATACAAAACAACAGCGAGCGTGAAAGAGATAGCGAGTCTTATGTATACATATTAGTTTCTTTATCTATTTTTGTGTCTCTGCCCCACAGATAAAACAAATGAGGCCATAGAGAATATTCAGGTTTTCAACAAACTTTACATTTATTATTCGTATCATTCACTCCGAACATAGTCTATGGATACGATACACGACAAGGAATTCGAACATTTGTTAGAGTAGGGTAAGGTCGATATATTCGAAGTAATGTCGTATCGTTTCGAATGTATCGTTGTCGATTTGCAGAGTAGCAGCCCTGGGGTGCTACTCTTGAAAACGATAATCGATATATCGTGGCATTTGTCGTGTCGAATCCTACTCTAAGTTCCATCGTTTTTAATGTCGTATCGATGACTGAACGAACGATCCATAATCCGATATATCGAGCTTAACCCTACTCTTAGGTTTAAATGTCAGACACGAATATTCGAATTTGACAACGAACAACACGTAATTTTTGCGATAATCTCAACGACACCTCTTAGGATGTCGTCGGCATTATCGTTTGGTTAATTTTATAGCAATTAGGTGTAAAATGTCATTTAAATTAGTGATAAATAAATAATAAATGAATAAAACAGATGCATGATGAGATGTTATATTGATGTTTTATCAGTGTAGCCATGAGCTCCTCTGCTGACTTCTGTAAAAGTTTTTGATTACAATGTCATGATTCTTCCTGTCCTTGGAAGCCATCAGGAAAGAAAATATTGTCCATAGAAGGAGGAGGCAGCAAATGCGGGAACATTTCAATAATATATAACCATTCCCGATGATGAATTTGTCAAGAAGCGATAAAATAAAAATAAAAGCGAGTTTTGTTTAGGATTTATGACCACAGATTAACACAATACGCTTGTGACCGTACATAGAACAGTCTATAGATAAGACGATGGATAAAGTGAAACGGCGCTATACAAAAAACAGCGAGCGTGAAAGAGCTAGCGAGTCTTATGTATACATATTAGTTCCTTTATCTATTTTTGTGTCTCTGCCCCACAGATAAACCAAATGAGACCATAGAGAATATTCAGGTTTTCAACAAACTTTGCATTTATTATTCGTATCATTCACTCCGAACATAGTCTATGGATACGATACACGACAAGGAATTCGAACATTTGTTAGAGTAGGGTAAGGTCGATATATTCGAAGTAATGTCGTATCGTTTCGAATGTATCGTTGTCGATTTGCAGAGTAGCAGCCCTGACGCGCCGTGTCGCGTCGTGCAGTTCCGCTGCCGTTGGTGCTCATTCTGCCCTTTCTGTTTCAACCTGGGCTGCTACTCTGCAAATCGACAACGATACATTCGAAACGATACGACATTACTTCGAATATATCGACCTTACCCTACTCTAACAAATGTTCGAATTCCTTGTCGTGTATCGTATCCATAGACTATGTTCGGAGTGAATGATACGAATAATAAATGCAAAGTTTGTTGAAAACCTGAATATTCTCTATGGCCTCATTGGTTTTATCTGTGGGGCAGAGACACAAAAATAGATAAAGAAACTAATATTTATACATAAGACTCGCTAGCTCTTTCACGCTCGCTGTTTTTTGTATAGCGCTGTTTCACTTTATCCATTGTATTATCTATAGACTTTTCTATGTATGGTCACAAGCGTATTGAGTTAATCTGTGGTCATAAACCTAAACAAAACTTGCTTTTACTTCTATTTTATCGCTTCTTGACAAATTAATCACCGGGAATGCTTATATATTATTGAAATGTTCCCGCATTTGGTGCCTCCTCCTTCTATGGGCAATATTTTCTTTCCTCATGGCTTCTAAGGACAGGCAATATCATGACATTGTAATTGAAAACTTTTACAGAAGTCAGCAGAGGTACTCATGGCTACACTGATAAAAACATAAATATAACATCTCAAACATCTCATCATGCAACTGTTTTATTAATTTATTACGAATTTAATTGCCATTTTACACCGAATTGCTATATAATTAACCAAACGATAATGCCGACGACGTCCTAAGAGGTGTCGTTGAGATTATCGGAAAAATTACGTGTTGGTAGTAGTCAAATTCGAATATTCGTGTCCGACATTTAAACCTAAGCGTAGTGTTAAGCTCGATATATCGGATTATGAATCGTTCGTTCCGACATCAACACGACATTAAAAACGATGGAACTTAGAGTAGGATTCGACACGACAAATGTCACGATATATCGATTATCGTTTTCAAGAGTAGCACCCGTATAGTCCGTAATTTTCGTAATTTTAACACCGTTATTTTCGTGTTCAGTCCTTGCCAACGAACCAAGGTTACCGCCAGTCGTAATTAAACTGTGTATAGTATAGTCTGACGTAATCCGTGTTTATGGACAACAATAAAGTCATTCTGTGAAAAAAACCACCGTTTGCCTAGTCTGTGTTCAGCAGTGAAACATGTCACTCATCCAATCAAACGATAAATGTATCGTATACATCTATACGAGAATATATATAACTCAAAGGTGACTGACTGACATAGTGATCTATCAACGCACAGCCCAAACCACTGGACGGATCGGGCTGAAATTGGGCATGCAGGTAGATGTTATGACGTAGGCATCCCCTAAGAAAGGATTTTGGTTAATTCCACCCCCAAGGGGATAAAATAGGGGATGAAAGTTTGTACGAAACTTTGTCAATTTTAAACCGAGCGGGCTGAGACTTTGCATGCATAAAGCTACTATGACGTAGACATCCTCTAAGAAGGGATCAAAATTCCACGCGGACGATGTCGCGGGCTCAGCTAGTATATATATAAAATTCTCGTGTCACAATGTTAGTTACCATACTCCTACGAAACGGCTTGACCGATTTTTATGAGATTTTATAAGCATATTCAGTAGGTCTGAGAATCGGCTACTACCTATTTTTCATACCCCTAAAAGACTGGACAACGTCTGTCGGGTCAGCTAGTCTATCTATATTCTATCTATATATATAATAAATGAATCTCTATTTCCTTGGTCATCGCATCACCCGTGAACGGATGGAACGATTTGCTAATTCTTATTTTGATGTATTTATTATTGTCAGGAGAAGGTTCTTATGAAAGAAAAAAATAAGCATGTAGAGCGGAACAATTCGAATTCAATATTCAAAGTTAAGACAGGACAACGTCTGTCGGGTCAGCTGGTAAACAATAAATATCGCCAGACTGAGACACTAACTGTACCGTCCCAAACTAAGGGCGTTATTCATTAATCGATCTTAAGTCTGAGGGCGATCTTAAGTAGGTACGCTTTTGACATGACATTTTATACTGGAATGACATTTCCAAGTTCACTCTCAGACTTGAGATTGATTAAGCAACACTTGCACAATGGGTACCGTACAATGGACTGGGGGCGATCCCAGTCAGGCAGTCAACTACGAAAAGGCCATTTCCGAAATGTAAGTACCCCATCGGGAATCAAACCCGCGCCCATTCGGTGCAGTGACAACTACCAGACCACTAAAACCTAGAGAGTACCTACCTCTTACATTTGTACCGCCCTTATTAATATTTTATTTAATTTCTTGGCTCACAGAACAAGTTATCCTAAAGTAAAGTTTGTGAGTGTTGTTGATGTTTGTTACTCTTTCTCGCAAAAACTACTGAACGGATTCGGATGAAATTTTGAACAAATAGAGTTCCCGGATTAACACATAGAATACTTTACTTAAGTCTGCGCGGACGAAGTCGCGTGCAGAAGCAAGTATATATAAAGGTTTTTTTATATAAGAACAAGAACTATGTTTAAATCTTCTGATCTTCTCAGTGGAAGCAGCATTCCGAACGGGTGGTAGATTCTGACTATTCATAAATGCTTTGTTGGCTTACATGAATAAAAACAATTTTGAGTTTGAGTTTGAATCTAAATATGACCCTAAATTTGTGGGCACAGAAAGTGTCAAGATATGACGTACCTTGTCAGTTAGCGATGTGATTGGTCCAGAGACGGACTGCTGGCGGGTGGCGGTGCGTGCGCTCGCGCAGGCAGCCGCAGCCAGGAGCAGCAGGAAATGAAGAACCCTCATGCTGCAAATAAAAGTATTATATAATAGCAGTGATAGCCGATTGGTTAAGCACGCGTCTTGGGGGTATCAGGTCCTGGGTTCAAACCCCGTCTCGCATCTCTTGGTTTTTCGAAATCTATGCGCGAATCATAATTTCTATTACACAGACCCTTTGGAAACCAGAGCCAATTTCCGTGCGTTCAAGCGCTTTTGCCATACCTATTATTGATTGAATCAGGCGTTACTTTGCGGAAATCCATTGTAAAACAATTTAGGAGAAGGACCCACCACTCACCCTTGGCTTGTTAACCTCCAAAACTAGAAATCAGATAGGTTGATCGATAATTGAAGAGGTTAACAAAACCTAACTCCGTCGGTCGAGTCTGTCAGTCATGAGTGTTAGGGACCCTAATAATGTGCAATTTTCCGCGGAACAATTATTGGAATCAAGTATAATCAGCTGACGAGTTTACAGGAGTTACAGTGGTGGGAGTTTGTGGCGGGACTAGTCCCAATTAAATAAAAAAAAAAATATGATTATCACTCGCTTACGGTGAAGGGAAAGATCGTAATCTTAGAAAATTTTACCGATTTTCAAAAGGCATGTGAGATCCGCCTACGCGGACCATTGGGCCAGCGTGGTGGATTACAGCCTGAATCTCCCACGTATTGTATTATCCAGTACATTTAGTGACAATGGTGTCGCCTGCTCACATTCTGTTGCTGTTCCTGAGAATGTACACCATCTTTTATTCATTGAAAAGAGTAACGATTGAGTTTCTCGCCGGCTCTTCTCAGTGGAAGCGGCATTCCTAGCCGGCGGTAGATTCTTACTATTCACAAAAGCTTTGTTGGCTTACATGATTAAAAACAATTGTAACAGCGTATCAATGTGTCGGTTAGTCATAATGAACGCCTTCCTTATTGTGATTGTGTGTAAATAAAGTTGCATCAAGGTGAGGCAATGACCAAAGCATAGGGTTGGCAAACGACAGAATTATTTTTTATTCACAAACATAACGATTGGAATAAAATTATATTATATAAGTATATAGTTAGTTTATTACACGGAGACGCGTGAATTATATTGCAAATTGACCCTTATGTCAGTCAAACCAATCGGCGATACTGCTAGTGCTGATAAAAAAATAGCCTTTTTTGACGTCCCACTCCTGGGCACGGGCCTCCCCTCAACACGAGGGGGATTCAGGCCGTAATCCACCACGCGGGCCCAGTGCGGGTTGGCGGATTTCACATGTCTTTCGAAAATTTGTTAAATCTTCTAAGACATGCAGGTTTCCTCACGATGTTTTCCTTCACCGTAAGCAAGTGATAATCATATAGAAATTATGATTCGCACATAGATTTCGAAAAATCCAGAGGTTCGAGCCGGGGTTTGAACCCGAGACCTGGTAGCCCGCAAGACGCGTGCTTTAACCAATCGGCTATCACTGCTATTAGTACTGATATGACATAAAAACTAAATTTACAAGATTTCTCTCATACTTGAGATAGATTTCTTAACATGGGCCTTTATAGCCTTAAATTTCCTATATTTCGTGGCTTCCGTAATAATCGAGGCAATCATAAAAAATAAAAAAACTAGGTTAAAGTTTTTATTTAAAAACGTAACCCAAAAAGGAGCTTATATTGTTATTTTTGTTGCAATTTGGAGCCTCGCTTTATTTTTTTAATTTCGTAACTTATAAAAACTGATAATTTCCAAATTTTCTACTTACATTTACCAAAATTATTTAAGGTGGATTATCTGTGAAGCGGCAACCCTATTGTCGTTCCGCGCGATGACTAACACACGCGGTATTGTGTTTACTAACGTGTGTGAATTAACTAGGAAAAAATGTACGATATACCAGTTGGTTACATTTAACTGAGGTTAAACATTGAATTAGATGTTTTCTTTCATTTTATGTAATGTATTATACTACCCCGCGGCTTCACTTGCGTTGTACTTAGACAAAATAAAAGTAGCCTAAGTGACTCTTTATGACATCAGCTATCTGCCAGCGAAAGTCCTGAGAAAATCGGTCCAGCCGTTTCGGAGATTAAACCTACTTCAAAAAACCTGGGTGCACTATTTTTTTTATATTTCATTAGTTTTTGTGGTAAACTGCGTATTGAATTCGTGGAGACCGTAAATCGCCCAAAAATAAAAAAGATCCTAGTTTTTTCTAGCTTTTAGTGCACACTTCACACATGTAATTTTTATGTCGTTTTAATTGTTTTACTTATAAAAAAAACATTTTAGACTGATACGTAAAGGCCGTGAGTAGGTACTCATTTTACATTTGGATACAGTTAAATGTGTGGGACTCATCGGTGCTGGTTTAACCGTGTGAATGACCGCTGTGGATAGGTTACAGCTGATGTTAACAAAAACGTCTATATGTACTGATTATTTATGGAAAACATCGCGTAAGTAAATAGTTCTGTGAATTTATTATCACAGTTAACGTGAACATTTACTAGGAATCTTATTACCCAAAGGTTAACGGGTCGCGTTCTATAGATAACTGAAATCTGTTTCAGTTAATATTAACTTCAAGATTTTAACGACAACAAATTCGACAAACATGCCTATTGAATCAATACCACAGCAATAACAAATCATAGGTACTAATATTATAAATGCGAAAGTTTGTGAGTGAGGATGTATGTTTGTTACACTTTCACGCAAAAACTACTGAACGGTAGTGGATGAAATTTGGAACACAGATTGTTTATAACCAGGTTTAACAAATAAAATACTTTACTTAAGTCTACGCGGACGAAGTCACGGGCAGAAAATAGTAAATCCTACTAATAATATAAATGCGAAAGTTTGTGAGTGAGGATGTATGTTTGTTACTCTTTCGCGCAAAAACTACTGAACGGATTTGGATGAAATTTGGAACAAAGATAGTTTATAACCGGGATTAACATATAAGATATACTAATATTATAAATGTGAGTAGATTGCGAACCAACCAGACGTTGATATATTCAACATGACATTACACATGTTTGAAATGACTGCATTAGATTTTTAAGTACCTAAATATAAGCCACTGTACCTTATTAGCTTGTTGTGCGTCTTGGCATTGCTGCAAGCACAACAAGCATTCTATCCTACTAATATTATAAATGTGAAAGTTTGTGAGTGTGGATGTATGTATGTATGTATATATGTTTGTTACTCCTTCACGCAAAAACTACTGAACGGATTTGAATGAAATTTGGAACACAGATAGTTTATAACCGGGATTAACATATAGGATACTTTTTATCCCGATAATCCCGAAATTTTTGTTACGTTAAATACTACGCGGACGGAGTCCGTGGGCACAGCTAGTCCTACTAATATTATAAATGTGAAAGTTTGTGAGTGTGGATGTATGTATGTATGTATGTATGTTTGTTACTCCTTCACGCAAAAACTACTGAACGGATTTAGATGAAATTTGGAACACAGATAGTTTATAACCGGGATTAACATATAGGATACTTTTTATCCCGATAATCCCAAAATTTTTGTTAAGCTAAATACTACGCGGACGAAGTCGGTGGGTACAGCTAGTAATAAATAAATGTGAAAGTTTGTGAGTGTGGATGTATGTTTGTTACTCCTTCACGCAAAAACTACTGAACGGATTTGGATGAAATTTGGAACACAGATAGTTTATAACCGGGATTAACATATAGACTACTTTACTTAAGTCTATGCGGACGAAGTCACGGGCAGGAACAAGTAAATTAATATATAAATATCGGCAGACTGACACACAAACTGTATGGTCCCAGTAGCAAATTATTTCAAAGAGCCCTTGATCTACGGCGATTAAAAAAAAAAATGACATGTAAAAAGACAAGCCCGCTGAGTTTCTTGCCGGATCTTCTCAGTCGGGGTCGCGTTCCGATCCGGTTGTAGATATAAGAAAAAAAAAAATTTGTCAATTTGCAAGTGCCCCCGTAGGCCTAAACAAAATAAACGCTTTGAATTTGAATTAAAGTGGTATTAAAACAAATCAATAGTCTATACGTTTATTTGCCATCTATAGGTTACAATTTTGTGGGCATTTAGTTAATTACTATAGGCGCTGTTAGGCTCTGGACAAGTACAAAAGTCAGAGATGAGATTTTCGGGCAACATAGGATAATTTTGATAAGAAACTAACATGCGGGGCCCCCTATCGCGCGGGGCCCGTAGCAATTGCTACTCTTGCTATAAGTTTAATCCGGCACTGCCCGTGCCTACTCTCACTGCGCTTAACGACCTCCTGGATTCAGACGCAAGTTTAGATTTGTTTGCGGATGAATGGGTGAAGATTATGTTGGTATGCTTGAAGTTCTACGGGATAGATGCCTGATCGTTTTATATTTCTCATTTGTTTATACTTAATTGTCGTTGCTTTGTATTGTATTATTAGTGTAATTGGTTAATTAGACCGTTCTAATCAATAAATATAATAAATAAATCAGCACCTTTGTATTCCCCCTAATGGGTAGCAAAAGGTACACATTTCTCTGATTGGTATGTATTTTAGGGAGACTATTGTCAGTGTATTGGAGTATCTCCTCTAATACATGGGGGTTAAGGGCCATAATACGCTGAACCAGAACGGGTAGGCAAACTACACACGTCTTTCGATAAGCGTGCAAGTTTCACTAAGTGACAATCTTCCTTAAAAACCGACATTTTGTAAATGAAATCCGAAGAATTTGAATAAAGAATTGAATGCGAGGGTAATATTTATAAAAGTACTTACATGGATCTTTGATTGGTGGGTTTGAATGTCGAACAGAACTTCGCGCATGCGCCTTGGACACCGGCGCAATGACAACTGATTCACAATTGGTCGGCGCGCGGTCAGATGTCAATGCCAATACCACAGAGAAACGAGTTTTATACTACTTAGATATCATAATACTAGTTTTATATTCTGACTTTAGATTGATTAAGTATATTTTTTTTTATTTAGTTTACTAGCATGTCTGTTGCTACCATTTTGGTTTTCCAAAGTGGTCAATCACATTTTTAACTGACTCCCAAAAAGGAGGAAGTTGTATTTAAGAGGAGGTTTGTTCATCGATTACTGGATCAATTGTGGATCGATTTGGAAAATTCCTATTTTGTTTGAAAGGATATACATTCCAGGTGGTCTCATAGAAATTTTATAGAAATCGGTTCAGTAGTTTGATAGATATGGACGATTTACGGCCACCATGAATTCAATACGTACCTAGTTTACCTCTAAAAATCAGTTTTTTTATTTTGTAAAAATTTTAACCGACTTGAAAATTACCTTGGTTCACTAAAAAGCTAGAATAACTAGGGGCCTTCTAGTTCACTTCATTTGGAGTCATTCCCACTATCTTTACATTACATTAGGACTACTTCTTAGGTAACTACCTGCTCACTACCTAGCCCCTTAGGGGTAGGTAGGTACTTACCTACCTACCCCCTTTTTTTTTTTTTTTTTTTTTAACGTTGCAAAACCCTTTATAGGTCCCCTCACGCCACGGGGAAGACGAGAGGGGTATGTGGGAGTCCCTGCACCTCAAGGGCGAAGGGCGCAGTATACCCACTAAAAACCAACGGTGTACTACCCTCCGCCATGCAGAGGGGCGCCCCGGGACCATGGGAAATGCTCCGAGACGCCCCGGCGGATTACCTACCTACCCTTACTTGAATTGGCACCGACTTGAGCTTCTAGCTTTCAACCAATAGGATTGCTCCATTTAATGAGCTGTGTAAACTGAAGCCATCATATTGGACGAAAAATAGCACAGCCATTACCAAGATTGCTCTCAGATTTGACATCATAGTTTGTTTCGGTTGGGACCAAGATCTTGTTACATTATTACCTGTGAACCCTAGTCCCCCTCACATCGGGAGGAGGCGAAAGTTAAACAGACAGAGCCGCTATAATTATATATTGACATAAATATTATCAATATAAGTACGTGTTAATTACTCATTGATTATTGATTCTCAGTAACAGTTCTATCATAATATTTACGTGTCATGTTGACTACTGGTTAGTAAGAATGGTTTATAATAGGGTTGTCGAGTTTATAATAGGATTGTCATATTGTATGGATCAGAGTGCTACAAAAGCGGTAGATGAAAGAAGAGTGCATGTAGCAGAGATGCGAATGTTGAGATGGATGTGTGGTGTAACAAGGATGGATAAAATTAGAAATCTAAATAAGTATATATAACTCAAAGGTGACTGACTGACTGACATAGTGATCTATCAACGCACAGCCCAAACCACTGGACGAATCGAGCTGAAATTTGGCATGCAGGTTTTTGATTGATTCTACCCCCAAGGAGATAAAATAGGGGATGAAAGTTTGTATGAAACTTTTTCAATTAAATTCCACGCGGACGAAGTCGCGGGCACAGCTAGTGAGTAGGATAAGGGAAAAGGATAAAGGGATACCTGAAAGTAGCGCCGGTGACAGAGAAAATAAAGAGCGGAAGCTTAGCGTGGTATGGACATGTTATGCGAAGAGAGGATGATCATGCGGTCAAAAGGACGATGGGTATGAGAGTGAGCGGTAGTCAGGGTAGGGGACATCCTGAAGACGTGGATGAACTGCGTGGAAGAGGGTATGAGCGAAAAGGGAGTGAGTGCAGAGATGACGGATGATAGGCTCGAATGGAAGAAGAGAACGTGCTGCGCCGACCCCACCTAGTGTGGGATAAGGGCAAGGTGATGATGAATAGGGTTGTCGAGTAAAGAAATAGGGAGTTTATAAGGTGGGAGAGCCATATACAGGGTGGCTCGATTGGGGTAGTACTTACTACCCTCTCACAGAAGTAGCTATTATACAGGGTGAAACAGAAAGGGTATACAATTTTTTTGCAACTTTACTTTGTAAAAATAAAATAAAAAAAAAAACTAAAACTATCGGCTTTGTGTGACAGTTGAAGTACTAAAGGTTTTGTAGACTTATGAAATCGGCCAACAGCTGTATCCCTATAACACCTTTTGTTTTTCAAGTTTCCTCCAAAGCTGACAGTTTTAGAATCACAAAGTTTAGTTTTGAAAAAAAGGATACCCTTTCTGTTTCAACCTGTATAGCTGAGTTTCGTAGAACTTGTGAGAGGACCGGAAGTCCAACCTTACAATATAATTACTTCCGTTTGTCCCCCTTCCCTTCAGGTCGGCGAAGCGCGCAAAATGCCATTGGTTTTTTTTTTTTTTTTTAATATTACTAGCAATGTTTGTTTATCACATTACTAGTATTCCCTTTAGCCCCTCAAACTAAGCTAATGCTTGTGCTAGGAGTTGGCTCACGTCAATAGTTTAATGGCCAGGATGAGGATCGAACCCAGAACCTCTCAGCTACGAGGACGGCCCCTCTAACCACTAGGCTATTGACGCTTACACTAGGGTATTGCAAGCATCTTTAGACTACCTACGGTAACTGCTTAACATCAGGCGGTACGTACGATTGATATTATTATATTTGGTTATATTAATAAAAAAATATTGAATCATTAATTTTGACAACCCTAGGACCTCGTGAATCAATATAATATTACTTTAAAAATAAGGAAAAATATATATTTGTGAACTATATTAATCAGTACATAGAATAAGCCATTAAATGTTACCTATATACAATGATATCGTTGCTTATATACTGCGAAATACATAGCCATTTGTTTTTGTTTCGGTAAACAGTCTTAAATTAAGTAGATAAGATATATTTTTGATATAGATTTACGTAATATATTTAGCCAGTGATAGCCGATTGGTTAAGCAGGTGTCTTGCGGGCCAGGGACCAGGGACCAGGTCCTGGGTTCAAACCCCGGCTCGCACATCTGGGTTTTTCGAAATCTATGTGCGAATCATAATTTATATATGACTAGCTGTGCCCGCCGACTTCGTCCGCGTAGTATTTAACGTAACAAAAATTTCGGGTTTATCGGGATAAAAAGTATCCTATATGTTAATCACGGTTATAAACTATCTGTGTTCCAAATTTCATCCAAATCCGTTCAGTAGTTTTTGCGTGAAGGAGTAACAAACATACATACATCCACACTCACAAACTTTTATAATATTAGTAGGATTATCACTTGCTTACGGTGAAGGAAAACATCGTGAGGAAACCCGCATGTCTTCTAATCTAACCAATTCGAAAGACATGTGAAATCCGCTAACCCGCACTGGGCCAGCGTGGTGGATTACGGCCTGAATCCCCCCCCTAATTAGTGAGGGGAGGCCCGTGCCCAGGAGTGGGACGTTAAAAAGGGCCAAATTATTTTTATATTATTTTATTTTATACATATATTATATTTAAACCTCCGGTGCGGATGGTTTCGTAACTCTCCTCCTAAACGGCTGTACCAGTTTTGAGAGACCAACTTTATTCGAGTATTTTAATAAATCATAGTAAAAAATCATTTAGGATATAACAAAATCAGTGTCAATTCTAAAAATTCGGAGAAAAAAAACATTGCATTAGTTATTATGTAAATACTTTATTGGAGAATATGTAATTATAATAGACTTTATTCGAGTATTTTTATTAAGTACAAAAATAATACAAAATTAATTTATGATGAAAGAAAATCAGTCCCAACTCTGAAAATGCTGCTTGAAAGCGGTCGGTTCGACGCCCTCAGGTACCTTTGTAACATGCACCTGAAAATAAAATAAATAAATAAATATCGCCAGACTGACACACCAACTGTACGGTCCCAAACTAAGCAACGCTTGTACTATGGGTACCGTACAATGGACTGGGGCGATCCCAGTGACACCCAGACCTGGGCAAATTACGAAAAGGCCATTTCCGAAATTTGCCCCGGCGGGAATCGAACCCGCCACCACCATGTGCAGTGAGCCGAGCGGCCTACGCTCGAACCACTGCGCCAAGTCGTCGACACAGCAAGTGGACGGTCGACCTTATACTAAGAGAGTGTATTAATAAACAAGCACAGCAGTGATCCAGCCAGATAGATTCCTATTAAGGCTAAAGCGCCCATTAGCCCGCGAAATTAAAAATTTTCGAGTATTTTTATAGTTTATCCAAAATCTGAAAACATTTAAGACAACATTTTGTGATTTGCGACAAACACAGTATGCAGTGCGTTTATTAATACATTTATTTTACTCTAAATATTATCACGGTGGATATGATACTAGTAAATCACTAAATATACAAAAAAATACAGTTTTTCTGGTTATCTGTCGTTCTTGAAATGTTTTAGAGTAAAATAAATGTATTAATAAACGCACTGCATACTGTGTTTGTCGCAAATCACAAAATTATGTCTCAAATGTTTTCAGATTTTGGATAAACTATAAAAATACTCGAAATTTTTTAATTTCGCGGGCTAGACAGGCGCCTTCACCTTAATACCACATTGCAGAAGTATATTTCAAAAGTATCGCTCAAAACGTGTTTACGGTTTCCGGCGAGATAAATTAACAGATACATAAAAACAGAATCCTAGTCTATTTTTATCATTTGAATTTACTCGCAGCTGCGTAATTTATGTTTTTTTTACGTGGGATCGTAAATATCCCGCGTAGGATGCAAATTTACGTTAAAGATATTTTTAGTATCTGTATTATCTGATCGAAATAACTGGGGCCCAACGCTGATAACCGCTGGCATCTCGATTGACTCG
The DNA here is from genome assembly GCA_918843915.1 of Notodonta ziczac. NCBI lineage: Eukaryota > Metazoa > Arthropoda > Insecta > Lepidoptera > Notodontidae > Notodonta > Notodonta ziczac. Next base: position 4,427,797 of record OU974064.1, read on the forward strand.
CAAAACGTCATAACTGACGTATCGCGTTTCTGAATACGTCAATTTTGACAGGTTTTCTAATAGAAAATCTGCTGCCTTTTAACTTATGTTTATTCTCCGTTTATTGAAACCACAGATATAGATTAACATAGATAACGCAAATGTATGTGTACTTAGCGTGTCCGAAAACCCCGACCAAGCGTCGAGGTAGTATAGTATACTAGTACTACCTGAAAGAGTAACAAACATACATCCACACTCACAAACTTTCACATTTATGATATTAGTAGGATAATCATATTTACCCATTCCGGATAGTTGTGCGTCTTCAAATACTGTTCAGCTTTCTTCATTGCTTCAGCCTTTTCCTGAAATATATAAAAAATATAGCTCTTTTAACGTCCCACTCCTGGGTACGGGCCTCCCCTCAACACGAGGGGGATTCAGGCCATAATCCACCACGCTGGCGCAGTGCGGGTTGGCGGATTTCTAAGACACGACTGTATGGTCCCAAACTAAGCGACGCTTGTACTATGGGTACCGTACAATGGACTGGGGGCGATCCCGGTGACACCCAGACCCGGGCAAATAATGAGAATGCTATTTCCGAATTTGTCTCGGCGGGAAACGAACCCGCAACCACTGAAACCACTTCGTCAAGCGGTCGTCAATGTAATTACGTCAGATGCGGTTTGCCAATGTAGTTTTGTCACATATACTTTTATCAGATATAGTTTTGTCAGATGTAGTTTTGTCAGTTGTATTTTTGTCAGTTGTATTTTTGTCAGCTGTAGTTTTGTCAGATGTAGTTTTGTCAGATGTATTTTTGTCAGATGTAGTTTTGTCAGCTGTAGTTTTGTCAGATGTAGTTTTGTCAGATGTAGTTTTGTCAGATGTATTTTTGTCAGATGAAGTTTTGTCAGCTGTATTTTTGTCAGTTGTATTTTTGTCAGATGTAGTTTTGTCAGATGTAGTTTTGTCAGATGTAGTTTTGTCAGTTGTATTTTTGTCAGTTGTATTTTTGTCAGATGTAGTTTTGTCAGCTGTAGTTTTGTCAGATGTAGTTTTATCAGATGTAGTTTTGTCAGTTGTATTTTTGTCAGTTGTATTTTTGTCAGATGTAGTTTTGTCAGATGTAGTTTTGTCAGATGTAGTTTTGTCAGCTGTAGTTTTGTCAGATGTAGTTTTGTCAGATGTAGTTTTGTCAGATGTAGTTTTGTCAGTTGTATTTTTGTCAGTTGTATTTTTGTCAGATGTAGTTTTGTCAGATGTAGTTTTGTCAGATGTAGTTTTGTCAGATGTAGTTTTGTCAGTTGTATTTTTGTCAGTTGTATTTTTGTCAGATGTAGTTTTGTCAGCTGTAGTTTTGTCAGATGTAGTTTTGTCAGATGTAGTTTTGTCAGCTGTATTTTTGTCAGTTGTATTTTTGTCAGCTGTAGTTTTGTCAGATGTAGTTTTGTCAGATGTAGTTTTGTGAGATGTATTTTTGTCAGATGTAGTTTTGTCAGCTGTATTTTTGTCAGTTGTATTTTTGTCAGCTGTAGTTTTGTCAGATGTAGTTTTGTCAGATGTAGTTTTGTCAGATGTAGTTTTGTCAGTTGTATTTTTGTCAGTTGTATTTTTGTCAGATGTAGTTTTGTCAGCTGTAGTTTTGTCAGATGTAGTTTTGTCAGTTGTATTTTTGTCAGATGTAGTTTTGTCAGCTGTAGTTTTGTCAGATGTAGTTTTGTCAGATGTAGTTTTGTCAGATGTAGTTTTGTCAGATGTAGTTTTGGTGAAATGAAGTGAAGCGTCGTGAAGGCACCTTTTCGTTGGATTCCCGTCCAACCCAGACGAAGATGCCGCTGTAACTGCCGGTGTCCAAGATATAGCACTCCTGAGGACAATAATAATTATGTCAAATATAAATCATAAACATAATTCAAAAATATTCTGTAATAATGTTTTAAAAACTTTAAGTTATTCATATCAGTAGTGTACCCGTCGGGCTAAACAAATTAAACGATTTGACTTTGTTTATAGCTTACCTTCGTGTTAAGCTGTTCCTGTGTCAGCGGCGGAGGCAGCTTGTTGATCTTGATGCTGCCTGAGCTATCGCTTATCTCGCTGAGAGACACCTCCCTTGTGGCGCCGCGCTCAAACTCCTGCCCCCAATAAATAATAAATAATAAATATCGCCAGACGAACACACCAACTGTATGGTCCCAAACTAAGCAACGTATTTACATGGGTACCGTACAATGGACTGGGGGCGATCCCGGTGACACCCAGACCAGGACAAATTACGAAAAGGCTATTTCAGAAATTTGCACCGGCGGGAATCGAAACCGCAACCACCATGTGCAGTGAGCCGAGCGGCCTACGCTCGAACCATTGCGCCAAGCGGTCGTCAAACGAATCGCAGCGATACTCGCTAGAGTACGCTGTTCCTCCGTGAGATGTTGGTACTGCCCTGGTTGACTACAGCTTGGTGCTTACCTCGTCATCTCCGCCGTCTTCAGCATCAGATACCGAGTCCATATCACCAGAGCCGAGTGCCCCGAAGAACTTTTCGTAGTCGCCATCGTGGGAGGCTGCATCTGTTGAGACATATACAAGGTTAATGGTGAAACACTAACGACCTTGCGGGATTGTGCTGTATTTGTATTGCTAACATCAGAAAAAAAACTTATTTTGTTATCTATGACTTTTATACAAAACATAATAGTTTAAAACAAACTTTCAAGATTTCATTGTTCTATCAGTATAAAACATGTCAAATCTTCAAATCCGCACTACTGACTGAGTATGGCTACAAAGGCGCGTATAACGCGACCTGGGCCTAGTTTTAATAATTCATAATTTAAATAAATTCATTTAACTTTTATACAAAAATTAAATAAATGAATAAGCTAAGTTCAACGCTCTAAATGTTACAAACTATGCGCCCGCGTTGCATTGCATCACACGTGTCTTTGTAGCGACGGTCACTAGTGCGGGACTAAATATGTAATTGAAATGTATTAGATAGAACTATGAAATCTTGAAAGATTGTTTTTGGTAATTTTATTAAGTATATTCTGTCATAAAATAAGCGTTTTTGTTCATGAATTTCATGATGCTAGTAATATACTTAGTTCCGCATGGTTGTTAGTGTTTTACCAATAATCCTGTTTTTTATGACAAAATCAGCAAACAACTCTAGGATCCGCTTGATGTTAAGCACTTATCGTAGCCTGTAGATGCTTGCGATACCAAAGGCATAGCTCGCACAAGACCGACCCTGAAGGAGGGATTATCTATATATATATAACTCAAAGGTGACTGACTGACTGACTGACTGACTGACATAGTGATCTATCAACGCACAGCCCAAACCAATGGACGGATAGGGCCGAAATTTGGCATGCAGGTAGATGTTATGACGTAGGCATCCGCTAAGAAAGGATTTTGATTAATTCTACCCCCAAGGGGATAAAATAGGGGATGAATAATCCCGAAATTATTGTTAAGTTAAATTACACGCGGACGAAGTCGCGGACACGGCTAGTTTATGTATAAGTAACTAGCTGACCCGACAGAGGTTGTCCTGTCTTTACTTTGAATATTGAATTCGAATTGTTCCGCTCAATTTTCTTATTTTTTTCCTTCATAAGAACCTTCTCCTGGCAATAAGTAATAAACACAACAAAAAAAAAATCAGTGCCGTCTAGGGACGCCCGAAAGAAGCGAAGCTTTGCAGTAGATATTAGATATATTATATTAACGCGTAACGCGTAACGCGTTACGCTTTTCACCGTTTTAGTGCCCGGGTAGCGAGCGCCCCGAACGTCCGTAAAGAAGCTTCGCTTCAAAAAGATTTTTTAGCAAAATCGTTCCATCCGATCGCGCGTGATGCGACCATGGAAGTAGATATTTATTTATCCTACTAATATTATAAATGTGAAAGTTTGTGAGTGTGGATGTATGTTTGATACTCCTTCACGCAAAAACTACTGAACGCATTTGGATGAAATTTGGAACACAGATAGTTTATAACCGGGATTAACATATAGGATACTTTTTATCCCGATAATCCCGAATTTTTGTTACGTTAAATACTACGCGGACGAAGTCGGGGGGCACAGCTAGTATTATTATATATAGATGAAGTTGAAGTACTTTTGAAAATAGACTTACCTATGATCTCAATAGAAGCTCTTCCATTATGGTCTTGGTCTCTGATCTGATTGGCGACAGTGATGGCCTTAAGCCTCTCCACACTCTTGGCCTTTTCGCCAACAAACACGAAAATATCGTGGTTGATGTCCAGGATAAAGCAATCTCCCTTATTAAGGGAAGCAGCTGTAGCGTCCACCTATGAAAAAAGAGGTTTATTTTAGAATATTGCTTTTATTTCTTAAACTATTAGGAGTACAATGATTTCCTGTTGTCTCTGGTAGTGTCTCAAGGTTTTATTCAAAATGGTGCTATCGTCTTTACCACACACCTGTCTCACTCTAACATTCCTCTTGCCCTTGATCTGGAAGAGGCGTTTCTCAGTGCCAGCGTTGATTGTCACGTGGTTGAAGCCAGAAGCATGGCCGCCATCGAGGTATCTGATGGCTAGAGAAGCAAAAATATTGAAAAATTATCCTTCTCCATTATCCTTCTTTATTCCATTCTTCATTCTCAGATTTGAGATAGATTTATTAATACGAGCCTTAAATTAGCTTGGTAATACTGAATTCTTCGTGTATTACTCTCTATTAAGTACTATTTAGTAACAATGATGTTGCCAGCCCATCAATCTCACTCAGATTTAGGTATTTAAATTAGAAAGCTAGTTTAGGAAGGTGTGCATACCTACTCCTCCTACTCAGTATAAACCCGTAAATCAATTTCATGTTTACAAAAAAAAAACATAAAGGTGGATAACAAAAATAATTGCTTTAACGCCTTTCGTACTATCTCACCAGGTTGGAAGTAATCCAGGAACTGCCTGGACTCGTAACCCTGGGCCTCCCGGTGCTGCACCGCATTACCCTGGAACTGCTCGTCGTCCATGTTGACGGTCAGCACGGCGGCGGACCCAGCCTCATCCTGGCTGGTCTTTGAACCCAGCCAGAAGTGTATGTCCCATGAACGGCGTTTCTCGTCACCGGTCGTCTATGAATTGAGAGGTAACCTTAGTATCTACATCAATATTCCTCCCTCAATGCGTCCACTTCAATATTCCTTCCCCCAATGTGTCCACACCAATATTCCTTCCTCAATATGTCCACATCAATATCTCCTCCCCCAATGTGTCCACATCAGAATTCCTCCCTCAATATGTCCACATCAGTATTCCTTCCTCAATGTGTCCACATCAATATTCCTCCCTCAATGTGTCCACATCAATATTCCTCCCCCAATGTGTCCACATCAATATTCCTCCCTCAATGTGTCCATATCAATATTTCCTCTCTCAATGTGTCTACATCAATATTAGTCACACTAGCGTTGCCTAATTATCGATTGTACCGACAATATCGTCGATAGTATTAGTACTCAATACTGTCTCATTATTGACACGACCGCTAGGCTATCGATATTGTGGGTAGTTTTCAAGTTCAACTATCGTTATATCAATATATAGCTAGGCAACACTAATTCGGAACTCAATGTGTTCATATCAATATTCTCTCCTCAATGAACCGACCTCAGAATGCCTACCTCAATATTTATAAGGCAAACGGTACTTATACACAGTTAATTTGAGTTAGACACGTGAATTATCGCCAATTGACCCATATACCTGTGTCATAAGAGTCACAAGCACGCGTCTTAGTTAATTGAACGAATCAAGTATACAATATTCTAGGATACTCACGCTGAGTATGATGTAGGAGTCTCCCGAGTAGAAGTTTCCATAGTGCGATGTTGGCACAGGTAGTGGCTCGAAATCCTGCAACGACATAAGCTAATCAAATAAAATATACAATAAATACATATAAATATCGCCAGACGAACACACCAACTGTATGGTCCCAAACTAAGCAACGCTTGTACTATGGGTACCGTACAATGGATTGGCGATCCCAGTGACGCCCAGACTAGTGCAAATTACGAAAAGGCCATTGCCGAAATTTACCCTCGCGGGAATCGAACCTGCAAATACCCGGTGTAGTGAGCCGAGCGGCCTACGCTCGAACTACTGCGCCAAGCGGTCGTATAGTAAGTAAGTAAATGAAACTGATGCCATGGATTCAACTCATGATTCTGGACCCCCCAGAGATGGAATTTTCCGTCGACATTTTCATGAACAGCAGTGATAGCCGATTGGTCAAGAACGCGTCTTGCGGGCACCAGGTCCTGCGTTCACACCCCGGGTCGCGCCTCTGGGTTTTCGAAATCTATTTGCGAATCATAATTTTTATATGATTATCACTCGCTTATGGTGAAGGAAAACATCGTGAGGAAACCATGACTTATAAAATCTAACCAATTTTCGAAAGACATGTGAAATCAGCCAACCCGCGCGCACTGGGATACAGCCTGAATCCCCCTCGTAGTGAGGGGAGGCCCGTGTCTAGGAGTGGGACATCAAAAGGGCTAAATTAATTAATATAATATTTTAAGCTCAAATTTTTCTGCATTTTTATTAAATTGATTAAGCATGTATTTCCTCCAAAGCTGATTGTTTTAGTTTAATAACAACCAAAAAACTGTTACATTTTAATTTGATAAAAATAATGAGAAATAAACTAAAATACTAACTTACACTAACGAATTCATTTATAATTAATCTGTATTATTGTAATAATTGTTATAATAATAAATTACCACGCGAGTTCCCGATAAAGTTGGTTTTATGATAAATAAATAATAATTTAATAAAAGGAAAAATGATAACAATAACAGTAGGTACCTATTGGAGCTTATTAACAATAGAATGTACCGAAATAAATGCCCGTTTATTATTTTTAACATATCAGGATCATTGTACTTATTTTCCTGGAAAATAATAATAAAATTGAAATAAAACTATTTTTACGGATTATATCGCGTTTATTTTTACTTTGCAAGACCTCGAGACACTGTGAGCACTTTCTGCGTGGATCGGACCGCAAACAACAACTTAATATGAGGGTACCCAGTTACTAACTATGACATCAGGACGTCTAACACCTCAGTCCCCCCGTGACCATGGCTGCTGTAAACTTGTAAAGCAGCCGAAACGTCGGGAACATAAAAAGTAAAAATAAACGCGATATAATCCGTAAAAATAGTTTTATTTCAATGTGTAATATTCGCGTAAATATAAGAAATCAATATAATAATAAACTTTCAAATGAACAGGTAACAAACCTATCAGCGAATCATAATGTATTGCTAGTGACCCACCCCGGCTTCGCTCGGGTATTTGTCATCAGTGTCTACTATATTATGCATGTATTATTATATACTAGTGTCTGCCCGCGACTTCGTCCGCGTTGACTTGAGTAAAGTATTCTATGTGTTAATCCAGGTTATAAACTGTTCCAAAATTCATCCAAATCCGTTGAGTAGTTTTTGCGTGAAGGAGTAACAAACATACATCTACACTCACAAACTTTCGCATTTATAATATTAGTAGGCTAGACGTTCAAGAGTGAATCACTCTATCTATTAAAAAAACCGCATCAAAATCCGTTGCGTAGTTTTAAAAATCTAAGCATACATAGGGACAGACAGCGGGAATCGACTTTGTTTTATACTATGTCGTGAAGAAAGAAGTAGAAGAGGCCATAGACAAAAAGTGCATAATTACATGTCAAAAGCGTACTCAAAACCGTTCCCAGACTTATGAGCCTTAGAGACAATGAAAAATTTAATAGTGTTCCATGTACTTGCGTTAAAAATACTACAGAATTTTATCATCCGCCGAATACATCACACGGGAACTGGATATCGTAAAAAATACATATTCAAGCTGAAACGAGTTGGCATGCTACCTACTTAATAATAATGTCTTCCAAGGAACTATTTTTAAATTAGATTACAGATCTCGACGCTCGAATAGTGTACTAGGTGCTCTAGGAACAAAGCTGTGGTTGCTGTTTGTTAGACAACAATTATTTTTTTACATGAACATAAATAAATATCGCCAGACGAACACACCAACAGTATGGTCCTAAACTAAGCAACTCTTGTACTATGGGTAACGTACAATGGACTGGGGGCGACCCAGCGACACCCAGGCCAGGGCAAATTACGAAAAGGCCATTTCCGAAGTCTACCCTGTACGGGAATCGAACCCGCAACCATCCTAGGCCTGTTGCTAGTTGCAAATATGCCCACCCAGATTATAACGTAAAGTAATGTCAAAAGGGACAACAAATAAAATAACAACATTCAACAAAACCTACAACAAAATCGCGAAATCATAGATAGGCTAGATACCTATACAGAAGCTAGTATGACATACTCCAAATGCAAATAGGTGTAACCTTTAACATCGCTAGTTATTTCTAGCTTTTTACTGCACCCAAGTTTATTTGAAGTCGGTTAACCTACCCAAATATTTTTTTTCATGGTTTTGAGTGGTAAACAGCTTATTGAATTGCTGGTGACCGTAAATAGTCCAAATCCCTCAAAATACTGAACGGATTTTGATGAAATTCATATAACTCCGGGTGTTCTCCCACACCCGGAGTTATACTCTTTCAAACAAAACAAATGGTCCACAATTGATGGTGGATATCGGTGCACATTAAAATAACTGTAAATTTAAAATTAAAAAAACCCCCGATGCGACGACTTTTCAAACTACAAAAGAGCTGATAACTTTCATAGGGCTGCACCGATTTTCATGAACCATAGCAAATAACTCTCTCGATCAGAATACCATTCTAACAAAAAAAAACAAAAATTAAGATAGGTTCATCCGCTTGGGCACTACGATGCCACAGACAGACACACAGATACCAATGTTAAACTTATATACCCCTCTTTTTTCGTCGGGGTTTAAAAACACAATCGAACACAGAACCTCCTCCTTTTGAAGTCCGTTAGTAAAACGAGATCCGTTTAATAAAAACACCTTTGACCCAGCTATACATTAAGTCATTTTGGGGACTGACCTCAATCCTCCATATCTCCAATCCAGCCTTCTTTCCGGAGTTGGCGAACGCTGGGTGTACTGGCATGATCTGAAATTAAGAGTTACATCAAAAACTGTACAGCTTGTCAGAAGTAAATCTACATAAGTCTAAGACTCCTGTAAGCCCAGGCTTCTATTACATTACGCCATATTGACAGTTTGGTGAGTTTCCGCGCTAGGTGGCAGAACGTGGAACTAAATTGAAATGAACAGGCTAGACAAGTAACTAAACGGCTAGGCAAGTAATTAAACGTCATCGATCCAAGTAATTTGCCTAGCTGTTTGATCAAATGGCTGAATATCATTCAGGTCACTAGTTGAACGGCGCTGTTTAGTAAAGTGGCTAGGCTGTGAATTGCTAAGACTAGCGCCCCAGGGTGCCAGTCTTAGCGACGACAAGCGATATATCATGACATTCATATTGTCCTACTTTAAATTCCATATTTTGTGCAGTTGTATCGATTACTGAACGAGCAACACAACATTATCGTTCACTAGCTGTGCCCACGGACTTCGTCCGCGTAGTATTTAACGTAACAAAAATTTCGGGATTATTGGGATAAAAAGTATCCTATATGTTAATCCCGGTTATAAACTATCTGTGTTCCAAATTTCATCCAAATCCGTTCAGTAGTTTTTGCGTGAAGGAGTAACAAACATACATACATACATACATACTCACAAACTTTCACATTTATAATATTAGTAGGATTCAGACGATATATGACGACAAAAATTATGGAATTTAGAGTAGGATTCTACAATACGAATGTCACGATATATCGATTATCCAGGATCGACAATGGTGTCTGAAAATGACACCGAGGTTTGACCCTCGACAAGCGACCTCACATCTCGCTACAGTGAAAACCACATTCACGATGCCTGACAACAGATGGCGCTGAATCCACCGCCTCAATACATTGACGAAAATGTAAATTGAAGCCTGAATCACGATATTAAGATTCGCAAGCATCGTGACAATATATATGTCGCCGCCAAGTAGCTTAATTCGCCGTTCAATTAACAGCCTAGGCACTTAACTAAACGGCGCCGTTCAACTAACGGCCTGAATGATATTCAGCCGTATCGTCTATTACAACATTTAATAAACTGGCTGGCTAATGCTTAGGCAACTGGTTGACATTTAAGTACACACAAAACTTTTTCAAAATACTACCCAAGCAGAACGACCTGGATGGGTTTAGGTTAGGGTTATTTTTTTATGACCCCACAGAAACCCCACCCGGCAAATAGATTCGGTGGATCTAAAAAAAACGTAAAAAACCAAAGTACCTTATAAAATTATTCCATCAGTTGTTTTTTTCCGACGCCATATTGACCAAAGAGAATATAGAATATAGAAATATTGACAGTTTGGTGAGTTTCTGCGCTAGGTGGCAGAAAGTAGAACTAAATTGAAATGAACAGGCTAGGCAGGTAATTAAACGGCTAGGCAAGTAGTTAAACGTCATCGATCCAAGTCATTTCCCTAGCTGTTTAATCAAATGGCTGAATGTCATTCAGGCCACTAGTTGAACGGCGCCGTTTAGTTAAGTGCCTAGGCTGTTAATTGAACGGCGAATTAAACTAGTTGGCGGCGACATATACTAGACCCTTCACAACATTATCTATACAAATAAATAAAATTGGAATGTCTGTTTGTGATATCAAAATAACAGCTATTCACTAAATGCATATGAAAGTACTTACAACAAAAACGCGATTTAAAAACATTTTGTTTGTCTGTCTGTCGGTATGTTTGTTCCGAGTAATCTCCGAAACGGCTCGACCGATTTCGACGGGACTTTCACTGGCAGATAGCTGATGTTATAAGGAGTAACTACTTTTATATAAGAAAAACAAAAAAAGGTATTTATTTATTAACTTTTCGTAAACTCTGCGAACTGAACGTTTTTTTTTTGGTAATAGATTTCACGCGGACGAAGTCGCGGACACAGCTAGTAATAAATAAATATAGCCAGACTAACATATTAATTGTATGGTCCCAAACTAAACAAAAACCAGACCAGGGCAAATTACGAAATGCCCTATCCGAAATTACAAATTACTAAGATATAATAATGAAATTGACTTGAAACCCGCCCGAATTTGCAAGCAGGGTACTAAAATTGTTCTGTGGCTGCCTCTACCATTAACCTCTATGCTATTTTCGAGCTAAATGAATCGTAAACGAATGTCAATCCGCGGACAGACGGACAGACATTATTATTAGCGTCGTAAATGCTAAATATTTACTTTAGCCTACACGCATTATGTGAACAAGTCTAGGTTTTGATCGCAAAATAGATTGGAATTAATATTTAATTCCGACGAAATTCAGTATCTTGATTGAATTTAATAATTAAAGTCGTTTCTGAGTGCTTTATGTGAGCTAGGGGCTAACTAAGGTCCATATTAATAAATCGTTCTCAAATCTGAAAGCGATCTTGGAAATGTCGCGGGCATAAACTAGAACATGCATAATGTAGTAGAGAAACAGTGATAGAAATACCCGTGCGAAGCCGGGGCGGGTTGCTAGTCACAAATAAGTATTTGTGTAGGGGTAGGTAGGGGTGAATGGGTTGCTTGAAGGCAGAGTGCGCCCGAGCAATCAATTTTAACGTCTAACCACGTGGACATAACGTCGTAAATTAGTCGAGCATTCGAATTTTAACAATGGTTACATAGGGATACTAAATCTACTCATATCTATTCTGTATCACGAATTAGTTCAATGTGCGCGTTGAACTGCTCTTAATTAGTTACAGTAACAGAACAGTTACTGTGTGTTTTACTGCAGAGAGGCCGGCTACAGGGTGTTTCAGTAGTCCGGAATAAGATTATAAATAAAAATAAATAAATAAAAAATATTTTTTGCCCTTTTCACGTCCCACTCCTGGTCACGGGGGGATTCAGGCCGTAATCCACCACACTGGCCCAGTGTGGGTTGGCAGATTTCACATAACTTTCGAAAATTGGTTAGATCTTCTAGGACATGCAGGTTTCATCACGATGTTTCCTTCACCGTAAGCAAGTGATAATCATATAGAAATTATGATACGCACATAGATTTCGAGAAATCCAGAGGTACGAGCCGGGGTTTGAACCCAAGACCTGGTGCCGCAAGACGCGTGCTTAACTAATCGGCTATCAATGCTTTTTAACTGCTCATATTCGTGAACTAGCTGTGCCCGCGACTTCGTCCGCGTGGAATTTAATTGACAAAGTTTCATACAAACTTTCATCCCCTATTTTATCCCCTAGGGGGTAGAATTAATCAAAATCCTTTCTTAGCGGATGCCTACGTCATAAAATATATCTGCATGCCAAATTTCCCCGATCCGTCCAGTGGTTTGGGCTGTGCGTTGATAGATCACTATGTCAGTCAGTCACCTTTGAGTTATATATATTTAGATTATTATTATGTTCGATAATAATATTACACCGAAAAGCGTAGCGGGGGTCTCCCACAAGGTGGTCCGACGACCTGGTGAAGGTCGCGGGAATCCGCTGGATGCGGGCAGCGCAGGATCGGTCATTGTAGCGAGCCTTAGGGGAGGCCTATGTCCAGCAGTGGACGTCTTTCGGCTGATATGATGGTTGTATTGTATCAACTTGTACACACAATATTTTAATCGAATAAGTTATTTTATTTAAATTTTAATTAAAATAAAAGATGCAAATAATTGAATAGCAAAGGAAGATCATAATTTTATAGTTCAAAAAAAATTTAAAGACCTGTGACACAGAAACTTCTAACCTAATTTCTTAGAAAATCTAACAAATTTTTGAAAGACAAGTGAAATCCGCCAACCCGCTCTGGGCTAGCGTGGTGGATTATGGCGTGAATCCTCTCGTAGTGAGGGAAGGACCGTGCCCAGGAGTGGGACGTCAAAAGGGGATCTGGGATCACTGGGATCGCCCCCGGTCCATTGTACGGTACCCATAGTACAAGCTTTGCTTAGTTTGGGACCGTACAGTTGGTGACTGGTGTGTCTCTCTGTCGATATTTATTTATTTATTATTATTAAAAGAGCTAGATTATTATTATTAACACAGAAACATAGATAGTTACGTACAATTAGTACACTGTCGTTATTAAAGAAATACATTCTGAGTAACATTATATTTGGGAGCTTAGATAAAATTTTATTTCGGATTCCTGAAACACCCTGTGTACTTAGCTCCACATGCCGACCACGTGGTCTGAACTCTGGCATCATCCTATACATTGAATTAGTTCCTTTTTGTCTGCGTTTCGCATTGAAGAGAAGTGGATTATTTTTGTTTCTTTCAATTGATTCAATTTGTGCGGGTTCCTAGGCTCGTATTAATAAAGAGAAATAATAACAATTAATTAAATAAATAAAAATCTAATTAGTTATTTTTCTAATTAGTCCCTTTGTGAATTTGCCATTATGGGAAATTTTCTTAATAGGACTGATAAATTTACTAAAATTAGTAGTCCCGTTATAATGGTCGAAATTCGAGCATAATTAATTTATTTTTAAATTTAAACGTCATCAAGGTTGTCATTGTCAAAGCCTATTTGATACTGGCACGCAGAATGCACTATGGAAGTCCCGCCCTCCAAAAACTGTCACCGTTTGTCAGTCAGTCGGTGTGGAGGTAACAAATGTGTGTGTGTCAATTCATGGCATATTTATTGATTTTAAGTATTATTATATAAAAATATTATTATTCTGGACTCCTTCTCTAGGTGACTGACTGACTGACATAGTGATCTATCAACGCACAGCCCAAACCACTGGACGGATCGGGCTGAAATTTGGCATGCATGTAGATGTTATGACGTAGACATCCGCTAAGAAAGGGTTTTGATTAATTCTACCCCCAAGGGGATAAAATAGGGGATGAATAATCCCGAAATTTTTGTTATGTTAAATTACACGCGGACGAAGTCGCGGGCACAGCTAGTAAACTATAAGTGTGCCAAATTTCATACTCCTCCGTCCGCGCAATTTTCGTATTAAGCGGTTGAAAGTTTTTGCTTCACGTATTAATAAATAGATTATAGGAATATGAGCATAGACCGAAATGAGGTCGTTTTAAGTAGGTACTTAACACTCTTAGGACCCGACCTCAAGTCTGAGAGTGATCTTAAATACGGTTTTGATTTCATGTAATGTTGTACTGCAATGACATTTCCAAGATCGCTCTCAAACTTAAGATCGATTTATTAATACGGGATTTACGAATAGAGTTCCCAAAATTACCTACCTGCTGAGTAGCTATTTAGAGAATGATTTTAACAAGATTCCTTCCATTTGTTACACAGTAAGCGAACCTTAAGGTGAAGGCGCCTGTCTAGCCCGCGAAGTTCAAAATTTTCGAGTATGTTTATAGTTTATCCAAAGTCTGAAAACATTTAAGACAACATTTTGTGATTTGCGACAAACACAGTATGCAGTGCGTTTATTAATACATTTATTTTACTCTAAATATTATCACGGTGTATATGATACTAGTTAATCACTAAATATACAAAAGTTGACAGATTATCTGGATAGCTGTCGTTCTTGAAATGTTTTAGAGTAAGTTGGATATATTAATAAATGCACTGCACACGGTCTTTGTCGCGAATTACAAAATGTGCCTTTTATTATTGTCAGATTTTGAAAAAAATATTAAAAACCTCAAAAAATTTGAACTTCGCGGGCTAGATGGGCGCTTTAGCCTTAAGAAGAAAACAAAAGCCCGACTTTATTCTTTTTCAAGCAATTATTGTGTTTCGTTCCAAGGACGACTGGTCCGTCGCATTGTGTTCCGTCTCTGTCTCACGTGAAATTTAGTATTGCTATCCTTTGCCCTCTTTGTATAGCTATATATAGGTACAAAAGATCTGTATCTGACACATTTTCCTTAAAAAACTGGTTTGGTTTAATTATTTGGCTCAATAGTTGTAATGGCTGTCCCTAAGGTCTTAAGTTTAGTTCCTAGGTATTAACATCAACATTATCTTGGTATTTTCAACAATATTAATAATAATTTGGCCCTTTTGCCGTCCCGCTCCTGGGCACGGGCCTCCCCTCACTACGAGGGGGATTCAGGCCGAAATCCACCACGCTGGCCCAGTGCGAGTTGGCGGATTTCACATGTCTTTCGAATATTGGTTACATTTTCTAAGACACGCAGGTTGTCTCCCGATGTTTCCCTTCACCGTAAGCGAGTGATAATCATATAGAAATTATGATTCGCACATAGATTTCGAAAAACCCAGAGGTGTTAGCCGGGGTTGAATCCAAGACTTAGTGCCCGCAAGACGCGTGCTTAACCAATCGGCTATCACTTCCTTTGTATGTGAAATCTTCAACAAAATCACATTGTTAAAGAAGTCATAATAGTGATGAAACTAAAGGATCTCACTAGTCTCAGCTCTAGTTGACGTGAAATGAAGCGATCCCATTGGTCACTGGAGGCAGGCCCGTTTTATAGCACAGCCAAATGTACTGCCACCCTTATGGTCAAAGTTTTTTTAAGTATACCTCTATTATATGCAAAAAACTAGCGACCCGCCCCGGCTTCGCACGGCTCTAAAATTATCAGTGTTTCTCTACTATATTATGCATGTATTATACATATAAACCTTCCTCTTGAATCACACTATCTATTAAAAAAACCGCATCAAAATCCGTTGCCTAGATATAAAGATCTAAGCATACATAGGGACATACAGACAGCGGGAAGCGACTTTGTTTTATACTATGTATTGATGCATATAATAGAGTTGCCAGCGGTTCCGCCCACCTAAATATAAAAATAGCCTAATTTACTCCTTATAACACCCGCTAAATGCCAGTGAAAGACCCGTCAAAATCGGTCCACCCGTTTCGGAGATTAGCCGGAACAAACAGACATAGAGCTAAAAAAAAAAATTTCGTTAAAAGTAGTACCTAGTTTTATATGCATTTAGTAAAAAGGTTTTATTTTGACATTACAAACAGACTCTCCCATTTTATTTATTTGTATCTATACACGTTGAAACAGAAAGGGTTTTTAATTAAAACTTTACTTTGTAATTCTAAAACTATCAGCTTTGGAGGAATCTTGAAAAACAAAAGGTGTTATAGGGATACAGCTGTTGACAGATTTCAAAAGTCTACAAAACCTTTAGTACTTCAACTGTCACACGAAGCAAATAGTTTTAGGTCCTCCATTTTGGTTTTTCAAAATGGACGGTCACTTTTTCGTATTTTATTGTTATTAATTGTGTTTGTAATTCCTATTCATTACTCGACATTGGCAGAATCATATTGGGCTTGACCCAATTGTAAGAGATTTATAAAGTAAAGTTGCAAAAAAATTATACCCTTTCTGTTTCACCTAGCATAGATAGAGTCTGTTAGTCTATCTGTCTGTGTGTTAGATAGGCATTAAGCTCGCTCTCTATAACATTGGCGCCTGTTCCTATCTATTCTTTCGGAGAACGCAAGCGTGATCGTATGGAAAATAATACGTTTCTAGGTTCTATGATGTCATTACTGCATGAAATAAAATACGTAACTAGGTCATGTTATGAAAGAAATATTGAAAATCAATTCAGTGGTTTCAAAGTTATCAGCTATTCAGAATCAGGTAAGCGTTCAATAATAATTACATAAAATGATATTGTTCGTCTATGTTTGGTACTGAGGTTTACTTACCTGCTTACACACTTTAGAAAAACACTTAAAATAAAAAAAAAACAAAGCGAATCTTGCCTGTCACTGTCAACGCGTAAGTAGGTTGTATTGTTTTTAATTTGCATTGTATACTTGTCATTCATAACACAATAAAATATTTGTAAGCCTAACTAACTAAACATGGAGCTCATTTTAATAATAATAATAATATAACGTCAGTGACAATATGTACATACTATGTAGTACTATGTGTCACAAATAAACGAATTATAATCCTAATTTACATAAGCAAAACATTTTTGGCATAAAATTAAATAGAAAAAAAAAACAATTTGAATATTAGACTCCTTTCAAACACGTCCAATTAATATTTATTCTCCTGTTTCCTACCTAATTCATATCAAGAATATTAATTCAACAAGATCGTAAATGAATAAACATTAAAATAATATGAAATCACTCACGAATCTCGACACGTCTTCCCGGCGCGGCTGTCACCGTCTGACTGAGTCAGTTCCCTCACACACACATTGACATAACAGATCTGGCTTGTCTGATGTAGATAAGAACAGAGTATCTGACATTGGTTATTATGTTTTTGCTCGAGACTTCGTCCGCGTACATAGATTATGTTTTTCAAGTTTCTGCTCGCGACTTCGTCCGTGTAGACTTAAGTAAAGTATTATATGTGTTAATCCAGGTTATAAAATATCTGTGTTCCAAATTTCATTCGAATCCGTTCAGTAGTTTTTGCGTGAACAAGTAACAAACATACATCCACACTCACAAATATTCGCATTTATAATATTATATAGGTATATAGAAAGGATTTGTTTGACTAGCAATCCGATCAATATCTATGCTATCTTCAAGTGTGTTAGACATGGTGGTAGAACCAATTCACGACAGCTCATAGAAAATATTAATAAATCAATATCAAGTCTGAGAGCGGTCTCGAGTACGCTTTTGATATGTCATTTTGTATGACATAAGAGTGACATTTCCAAGATCGCTCACAGACAGTGGCGGATTTACAAATTCCCAATAGGCTGTAAAGTTTTTGCTGCCCTTGCCTCTACAATTGTCATGTCCAAGATTATTTTTACAATAAAAAAAAGGATGAAATTGCAAGTAAAAAAAAAATTGGGTTTATTTTTGAGCTAATCAAAGTTTGCAACACCGAACGATCAATGACAAGTGAGAGGGGAAGTCATCGGCAAAATTTGTTGCAGAGTTATATCTGTAAAACATCAGAAAACCGTCATGCACTGAAATCTTTTTGGTATCTATGAGGTAGCAAAAAGATAATCGTTCCCCAAATTTGCCGCCACAAAAATCTGCTGCTCCTGGGGAACTTCCTGGCTGAGCTTGGATGGCTGGAATGACCGGCTCACCACCCTCCAACACACAAAACAGGTGCAACAGTCGTCGATTTGTGGAAACTGCCCGCAGAAGAAGAAGAAGATTTGCCGCCCTAGGCTCCAGCCTACCCAGGCTGCTGGTAAATCCGCCACTGCTCTCAGATGTGATATCGATTTATTAATATAGGTCTAAGATTTATAATTATTGGATTCTCCATAATTATGTTTATTCTTCAGAGTTCAGACTGATCGCCCAGCCCAGTATTATTAAGCCTGCTCATATTATTATTTTATGCTGTTCCTGAGAATGTACACCATCTGTAATTCATTGAAAAGAGTTACCATTGAGTTTCTTGCCGGATCTTCTCAGTGGAAGCAGCATTCCCAACCGGTGGTAGATTCTGACTATTCATAAATGCTTTGTTGGCTTACATTAATAAAAACAATTTTGAGTTTTGAGTTGAGTATGAAGGTGGAGGCGCCTGTCTAGCCCGCGAAATTCAAAATTTTCTAGTATTTTTATAGTTTATCCAAAATCTGAAAACATTTAAGACAACATTTTGTGATTTGCGACAAACACAGTATGCAGTGCGTTTATTAATACATTTATTTTACTCTAAATATTATCACGGTGGATATGATACTCGTTAATCACTAAATATACAAAAACTGCCAGATTATCTGGATAGCTGTCGTTCTTGAAATGTTTTAGAGTAAGTTCGATATATTAATAAATGCACTGCACACGGTCTTTGTCGCGAATTACAAAATGTGCCTTTCATTATTGACAGATTTTGAAAAATTTCTAAAAACCTCAAAAAATTTTAACTTCGCGGGCTAGATGGGCGCTTTAGCCTTAAGGACCTATTTCGCTAACAATCTAGTAACTATTTCTATTTTTATATACTATCTAAGCAAACTGTAATGAGGTACTTACTTAATAGCGTAAAATTGAGAATTAGGTGTCAAGGTTGGCCATTTAAAGCGATAGCAGTGTTCAAACAATGACGTTGTGTGTGCTGCGAAACGAACGACTGTATGACCTGAGTAATAAGGATGTATTTCGAATGTATTTAATTTGAAGGCCGCTTGGTGCAGTGGTTCGAGCGTATGCCGCTCGGCTCACTGCACATGGTGGTTGCGGCCACAGATATAGATTTACATAGATAACGCAAATGCATGTACTTGGCGTGTACGAAACCCCGACCAAGCGTCAAGGTTGGTCGCCGCTAACTTACAGTCCACGCGACTACAGATATGAACAATATGAGTAGATATGAGCGAGATAATCTCTCGAGAGAATCGTAGTGTCTTTGAATCGGTTTGGATTTCCCGTAACTAATAACGTCACAGTTGGTGTTAAAAATTCGGCACGCTCGGTTTCAATACAAATCGTGATACTTGCGTTATCTATGTAAATCTATATCTGTGGTTGCGGGCTTTTCGTAATTTGCCCAGGTCTGGGTGTCACTGGGATCGCCTCCAGTGGTACGGTACCCATCATAGTACAAGCTTTGCTTGTTTTGGGACCATACAGTTGGTGTGTCAGTCTGGCGATATTTATATTTATTAAAATACTAGCTGAGCCCGCGACTTCGTCCGCGTGGAATTTAACTTAACAAAAATCCCGCTCCCGCGTTCAGAGCCGGCCCGAAAGGACCCATTTCTTAAAATTTGTTTTTCTAACTAAAAGTAGCCTAAGTTACTCCTTAAACCATCAGCTATCTGCCAGTGTCGTCTGCAAGTCCCGTCAAAATCGGTTCGGCCGTTTCGGAGATTACCCGGAACAAACACACAGACAGACAGATAAAAAAAAATTCTATCGCGTTTTTGTTATAGGTGTCGTATGTACTTTCATATGCATTTTGTGTTACTTTGATATTACATACAGACACTCTAATTTTATTTATTTGTATAGACAACAATAAATAACGCTGGTCTCAAACTGGTAATAATAATTTGATCTGAAGTCTGAGAATCATCTTGGAAATGTTATTCTTATGTCATTCCGGTACAGATTGACATGTCAAAAGCATATTTAATAGCGCTCTCAGACTTGGGATTGATTTATCAAAGACTAGCTGTGCCCGCAAATTCGTCCGCGTGGAATATTTATAATACTTATACCGAATCAACAGCCTAAAAATAAGTTTCAAGCTTCTAGCTCTAAAGATGACGATACTTCCATACAATATTTCATCCCCCCTTTCAACCTCTTAAAAACCTTTTTTCGCATTAAAAAGTCACCAATATCCTTTCTCAGGCTCTAGACTATCTGTGTACCCAATTTAATTTAAATCGGTTTAACAGTTTTGGCGTGAAAGCGCGACAGACAGACATACAGAGTTATTTTCGCATTTATAATAATACTAGCGACTTCGTCCGCGTGTAATTTAATTGACCAAGTTTCATACAAACTTTCATCCCCTATTTGATCCCCTTGGGGGTAGAATTAATCAAAATCCTTTCTTAGCGGATACCTACGTCTTAACATCTAGCTGCATGCCAAATTTCAGCCCGATCCGTCCAGTGGTTTGGGCTGTGCGTTGATAGATCACTATGTCAATCAGTCAGTCAGTCACCTTTGAGTTATATATATTTAGATTAGTGAGGATAACGGAGAAATACAAAAATATGCTTTAAACAAATATTGTTTCGGTACATACCACATTTTACATTATATCGGTATCGAGACGAACGGAGTATTGTAATCTGTATGGATTTCCGCTGAGGAAACTCTAGCCAGATGATTATTATTATTGTTATGTGTTCCTCTGCGGTGTCACGCAAGAACTACTGAGCCGAATACAATTGGGTTTTCGCCATTTGCATTCGTCTGAATAGGAAAGTAAGTACCTACTGTAATGATTGAAAGTTAGCTTTCACTCATGAGAAATAATATTGATCTTCTCAGTCGAGGTCGCGTTCCAATCCGGTGGTAGATTGACCCTCGCCACCTCTCCTGGCAGCGGCCCAAGCCGAGGTCGTGTCCCTTGTGGCGCCGCGAGCTAGCTGCCCCCCTGCCCCTCTGGCTGGAGCGCACTTGCGCTCGCCCTCTGTCCGGGTGAAGTTGTTATGGCCACTCTGGCCAACACCATATAGTCATATAAAAAAAAAACATGAGAAATATACCTTTATTTTTAAAAGTACTCAAGGTCGCGACCAGCCTTATGTTAAGCAGTTACCATAGCCTGTACATAGATAGATGCTTGCAATGTGATAGAAGGATGGGAAGAAAGAGGTTGAGCTTCCGACTCTTACTCATCATACGAAATATCGCTGTAATAGCTTCCTTATGCTAATCTTCTGTGAGAGGTTGGTACTGCCTCTGTCGACCCAGCCCGAATATGAGCTGTAGTCAAACGAATACAGCTCTTATACAGGCCCCCTTAGAGTAGAATATCGCTTGACTAGCATGGTCCAGCAACGCTTGCACTATGGGTGCCGTACAATGGACTGGGGGCGATCCCGGTGACACCCAGACCGGGGAAATAACGAAATGGCTAAGCTCCGAAACGGCTGGACAGATTTTGATAAGATTCACTGGCAAATAGCTGATTAGGGGGCTAGAACAAGTGTTGCTTAGTTTGGGACCGTACAGTTGGTGGGTCAATCTGGCGATAATATTTATTTATTGGGTTTTTGATTCACCGTATATACTTACATTTAGTAAAAACCAATTGTTTTCATATGTATTACAAACAGACAGTTTAATTTTATTTACTTGTATAGACGTTTCATTTAATTACTTAATAAAATAGTACTTAGGTTTAATACATCTATATTTTAATAAATTTAACTATGTCCAGTTGTTAAACAAATTGAACTAAAGCGTATTGCAAGAATCGGAGAAAACTAATAGAAACTAGTTGCTGCCTGCGACTTCGTCCGCGTAGACTTGAGTAAAGTATTCTATGTGTTAATCCAGGTTATAAACTATCTGTGTTCCAAATTTCATCTAAATCGGTTCAGTAGTTTTTGCGTAAAAGAGTAACAAACATACATCTACACTCACAAACTTTCGCATTTATAATATTAGTAGGATAAGAAGTCTGAAGAATAAGTATTGTACAATTCCAAGAACAGGCATATGCCTGGCTCCATATTTATTATATAATAAACTAGCGACCCGCCCCGGCTTCGCTCAGGTACATTGCGGTTACATTATTCAAGTTTTAGTAAGGATCCCTAATTTTTTTGAAAATATATTATAGCCTATGTCACCCGGGGATAGTGTAGCTTCCCAACAGTGAAAGAATTTTTCAAATCGGTTCAGTAGTTTCGGAGCCTATTCATTACAATCAAACAAATAAAGTTTTCCTCTTTATAATATTAGTATGATATAGAGATTTCAAATCGCAAGCCAAATAGGCCATTAAAAGAGAAAAAATGTCCAGACAATTTAATTTGATTTATCTAAGTAGGTATAGATGTTTTATTATATACAGGTTGAAACAGGAAAGGTATACTTTTTTTACAAAACTTAACTTTGTAATTCTATAACTATCAGCTTTGGAGGAAACTTGAAAAACAAAAGGTGTTACAGGGATACAGCTGTTGACATATTTCACAAGTCCACAAAACCTTTAGTACTTCAACTGTGCCACGAAGCCGATAGTTTTAGATTTACAAAGTAAAGTTGCCAAAAAAATAGTATACCCTTTCTGTTTCACCTGGTATAATATTTAATGTTTCTTCCTTGTGATAAGTACCTACATATATCATTGGGAAATTCCTTTCAGTGAATCTTGGATACCATTTCAAACGCAATGACACAGGGTTCTCGGTAGCGCAAGATTGTTCTCTGGTAAAATGCCAAATGGCATGTTAATGTCAAGTCAATACACATTTCAAGATGAGGTGACTCCGTGTATTTGATAAGTTTATTTTGTTATTCAGTTTCAGTGTAACTAGGTATTTTGTATTCGTTCTTTTTAAAATATGTTGCAGCTAGGTGTACAAGGTGTAAGACGCATGTAACGAAAACTGATACCATGGATTCAACTCATGATTCTGGAGAGTTGGAATTTTCCATCGATATTTTCATGAATTATGATAAAAATTTTCAGAATTTACAAATTGATTTTAGTACCACCATTACGTATATAAATAACAATATTCTAGCAATATTATATAAATAACAATATTCTAACAATATTCTAGCTACACTGGCGGACAAAATTGATGGTCCATTTGTCAAGCACTGGGCCAGTAGACATGTACGCTCTGACGTATATGTCACCAATTAGCTTTAAGTATGTACATTTAATTTACCCACTAACAATAGATTAAGGCGTTTCTACTAACATACATATGGATCTTTGGTCTGAAATAAAGAAATTTGATTTGATTTGATAAATCTATCTCAAGTGATTTGACATAAATTTTTTTTTTTTTTTTTTTTAGTAGCCCGTAGGGATCCCACTGCTGGGCAAGGGCCTCTCCCAAACTTTTGGGAGGAATTGCCATAATCGCCACGCTTGGCAGGCGGGTTGGCGATCGCAGTAAGATGTCAAACGGTTCAGAGACGCTGCTGCCCGTCTTCTGTGTTCCTTTATTCCCTTAGTCGCCTTTTACGACACCCACGGGATGAAATGGGTTGGTACTATTCGCCGCCGGCACCACACAGCTCAAATAAATAAATCAATCATTACTATTTTCGACTTAACTGCAATGTAAATTAAAACTCAATAAGCTCGAGCGCGCATTTCATGCTAAAATCAATTTTTACCATTATTTACCATGCTGAATAATTATAGCATAATTAACCATTACATTCAATTTCAACGGTGGCCTACGGTGGCACTTACAAATTGACAATTTAACATTTCTTTTTCTTATATTACAACCGGATCGGAACGCGACCTCGACTGTGGAGATCCGGCAAGAAACTCAGCCAGCGTCTTTTTACATTTCTTTTTTTTTATTATTTATGAGGTGTGCCTAAGTAGCTTGGTTATATTGAATTCCTTGTGTTACTCTCTAGTATTACTCTCTAGTACTATTTAGTGACAACGGTGTCGCCTGCTCACATTATGTTGCTGTTCCTGAGAATGTACACCATCTTTTATTAATTGAAAAGAGTAACCATTGAGTTTCTCGCCGGCTCTTCTCATTGGAAGCGGCATTCCGAGCCGGCGGTAGATTCTGACTGTTCATAAATGCTTTGTTGGCCTACATGAATAAAAATATTTTGAGTTCTGATTTATTTTTGGGTAAGTACACTCATTCTTCATGCGAGGGGGCCCTTCTGATGTTAAGCAGTTACTTGCCTTTAGATGCTTGCAATACTAAAGGCTTTGCTATTCCCCCTATTCGCTAACTCTGTTGACAGCTCATAGTGATGATCACTTGGCAAAGTGTTCAACGATTAACTATCAAACAGCTAGTTTCGTATTCCCTATGACCAGTGACTAACTGAGATGACGTCATGAGCACCGAGTATAGCTGATAGTCACCGTAACACTTTTTGACAGATGTTTTCGTATCGATTTTTTATTTTCGTATGCGTACTAAAGGGGATTGGGATAAAGGGGTAAGGAAGGGAGAGGAGTGGGACTTCGAGTTCTCTCACTCTTCGTGTTATTACGTCATACGTCTGTCCCTGAATTGCCGACTTTGTTTTATGTAATAATAATAATTTTAGCCCTTTTTGACGTCCCACTCCTGGGCACGGGCCTCCCCTCAACATGAGGGGGATTCAGGCCATAATCCACCACGCTGGCCCAGTGCGGGTTGACGGATTTCACATGTCTTTCGAATATTGGTTAAATCTTCTAGGACATGCAGGTTTCCTCACGATGTTTTCCTTCACCGTAAGCAAGTGATAATCATATAGAAATTATGATTCGCGCATAGATTTCGAAAATCCAGAGGTTCGAGCCGGGGTTTGAACCTGAGACCTGGTAGTCCGCAAGACGCGTGCTTAACCAATCGGCTATCACTGCTTGGTTTATGTAACAAATAAAAATAATACAATTACTCATAAACAATTCTAAAAATAAGATACCTATTGATTTGCCAACTAGTTTGGAAATAAAATGGATTTTTAAAATGCGCATTCATTGTACTGACCTACCGCAACGACTTTGCAGTTAGCGACGAGAAAAAGAAATCGCTCAACGGGACGGGAAGCCATTTTGACAGGTTCTTTTATTCATAATGTCTGCGATTTATTGCATCCGTTGTTGCTTTATACATAAAAGATTGTCTATAAGTATAATATTATTGAATTTTTATTATCATTTTTCCATTGTTTATTTCAAGAGCAATCATTTTGATACAAACTAACATCAATCATTACAATTAAATTTAATGCTATCTATTGAAAATTTATAGTAACTACTGGAGAAATGGTTGCGCTACTCGATAATAGATGGCGCTCGCTAACTGTATCCGAATTTTAATATTTAACTTATACGTAATTGCGGGCTTTGTCATTAGTTAGTAGTCACTTCAAATTAGTAGTATTTTATTTTTATTTTTATTTTACTGTCAATCAGCTTATTTTAGTTTATATGTGGATCCAAAAAAAATATTTCAAAAATGTTATTGAAAAAGTATTCAATTATAAATGATTGCTTTTTTTCCTTCGGGTTTCTATTTATAGATGTCTCTACTTCCTGTGGCCAATAATTTCGAACCGGACGGACGATTTAAAAATTGTATAAAAAGTCCGCAATGACGCACATCGTGCGCGTCTTTTCAATATGAATTACATCATTATAATATTGTTTGTTCGGAAGGGAGACTTCATATTTTAATAAATTATCATTTTGTGCGAATTCCAAATAATGAAGTATATTTATGTTACGTCACGTTGCAAATATTTTGATTATTGAAATCAGTTTCATTATTATTATGTTAATCACCCCATACACTACAGCGCGGACGCCTAAAAGAAGAGGACAAACTACAAAGCTAAAAAAAAACAATTTCACTTGTATAGGTTGTTCGTTAATATCATAAAGACGCGTGCTGTGACTCTTATGCCATTGGTATATGGGTCAATTTGCAATAATTCACGCGTCTTTGTAAAATGATCGCTCAAAGGGTAGCAAGAGGTGAGAGGATGCAGGCCATAGTTCACCAAGCTGGCCCGTTTGGATTAAAACTACAAACATCTTTTGAAACTCTTGAAAGTTTCCTTTTAATTATTATGTCCGGCCACACGCTCGCACCACTGTAACTCCTGTAAGCCAGGATCGACAATGGTAACCAATAATGACGTCGAGGTTTGACCCTCGACGAGTCCCGGGGAAAAGTTAAATTGTGTTGGAACCCGCACGAATTTAATAGAAGGAAATAATGGGTGGACTTGGGAGAAAAATTTAATTTAATATACAGTGGACCCCGGGTAATCCGGTAATGTCTATTATTATTGAAATTTTTATTTTTTTGTCAATCTTCGCTAATTTACTTAGATAGTGCATGATTGAACAGGTTGCAACTTGTACGCGCCACCACTAGGGCTATGGTGCTCGACGCGTAGGTATTGTTTTGATTCTGATTGCTTAGTCTAAAAAATCGACATACATAATGAAGTATCTTATATTGGATCTGTAATTTGTCGAATTAAAAGGTACTCTATTGTAAAAAGAATCCGGAATATAGGGGGGTCCTTAGGCCGTAGGTACTCTATAATCCGACAAATTCGATAGTCCGGCACAGCCCTGCAAAACCGTTTGTCGGATAACCGCGGGTCTACTGTAATTGTTTTGTCTGTAGGTATAGTAGTTTTAATTCAAAATCACATTCAAATTTCGCGCCATTCTCTTACATACGCCCGATGCGGTAAATTCGTTGCCGCCATTCGTTAACGCGCGAAAGTATGCACCACGGCGAATGAGAGAGAGCTCGCCCATGACAAGGGGAGTAAGGGAGACGGCCGCCCGGCAGCGGTTCGAATTTGAAACGCGCGCGTGTACACGTTTAAAAACTAAAAACTTAAGTAGGTATATCAGAAAATCGAAAATAATAAAATAAGAATAAATTTATTTGATTATATAAAACAGTATTTCCACGGAAACAATTTGAAATTTTAAGGTACAAGAGGTATATTGCTAGTAAGTAATTAAATCATAATAACATGGACTAATTCTATTGACCCCAAACTAAACAAATGCTTCTATCTTTGGAACCAGAGATAAAAGTTCACACTTTTGGTCTTATATTGCTTTAATTACTCAGCCACCACAGCTGTGAAGTGTTTTAAGTGTTGTTCCTCAAGAAACTTCTTATCCAAGTTGTGAACCCAGGATCCTGGTGGAGCCCCAACACGTGCAGGACTGCTGGAAATCTACCATCGGAGACTCCCGTCTGGATATCCAGGCAGGTGCATAGATACTTCTACCTATCTCGAATCCTATCGTATCGACGTATTTTCATGTATTTATTAATGCGAACCTTTCAATACCGTACCCAAATGTGACGAGACTGAACGTAGTTTTATTACAGCTTCTATACTTACGGAAGTTCGGGGCGCTCGCCACGCGGCAACTCTATCCGTGCTAAGCATCAGTAGCGTTACACGATATGTACTTATATAGGTATACAGAGTGGCAGCTACGGCGCGCTTAGTTCCTACGCTTTATAGTAGGTACTTATAAAGCTTTTTCGGGCGTCCCTAGAGACGGCACTGTTTCTTTTCCTAACGGACATTAAGTACTTGCGAATATATAAGTACCTATGTTACGAACAAACCAAACCCTTACGAATGTGTAATTAGAATCATCGTCTGAAATAAACGAGGTTTTTGCAAAAAGGTTGCAGATCTCGTCATTTGAACACGCCCGAGGAACCCTTGCGTCAGCCGAGACAGAATTAATTCTGATAATTTCATTGTATTAGTTTAGTTTAGTTGGTACAAAACAATGATTCCGAGAATAATTGCACTGGCATTCAGGTTATAATAATGCTACACGAATACCATACCAACCCAGGATACCATTTGGTGAGCATACAAAAACAACATTTATTGTGATAGGAATAAAGGACAGTTCCTCTCATTTGTAAATCTTCCCCTTTATAACACATAATTATTCTGTACCTACGTGTGTTTGCCACTGAACTCCTGCTAAACGGCTGGACCGAATTAGATGAAAAATGTTGTGTGTGTTTGAGTGATTCCCTTGATGGACCTGGTTCCAGGCAGGGCAGGACAATGTCTGTCGGGCCCGCTAGTTATATATACTTACATATAATTAAAGTGTACGTCTGTTCGTAATTGTTCGCCACCTAGACCGGTTAGACGGATTCTGATGTTATTTTTTTACTCATGGGTCATCTGGGTTGTTCTTAGCTATCATTGCAAAAGCTAGGGGGCCCTAGTGTTGATATTTACAAAATAAAATCTAAGCTAACAAAGACGTGGTCTAAAGCTAGTATGTTTTTTTTTAAAAAATGTACATTGTTTACATTTTACACAAGCAATTTTTGCTTTAGAGTCATAAAAAGTTATATTGCAAGGGCATAATTTATCCCTTTCCGTATAAGACTCGTTAGTTCAGTGGTCAGAACGCCCTACTGGTTCAATAGAAAAAGAGGTGGTCGGGGGTTCGAATCCCTCACGGGTCGGCTTTTTTTTCAGAGCCAATGTCGGTGATAGGTTTGGGATGAATTTGGAATAAAAAAAATGATTGTAAAGTCGGGAAAAATTATCAATTATTCTTGTTTCTCTCCGCCTTAATGAGCAGTTACAAAAGATACATCAACAGGAATAAATAAATCAAACTCAAACTCAACATTGTTTTTATTCATGTAAGCCAACAAAGCTTTTATGAATAGTCAGAATCTACCGCCGCCGCCGGCTCGGTATGCCGCTTCCACTGAGAAGAACTGGCGAAAGACTAAATGATTAAGTACTCTTTTCAATGAATAACATATGGTGTACATTCTGAGCAGGCGACACCATTGACACTAAATAAGTAAATAGTAATCAAATCTTACTCAGATTTAGGTGTTTAAATTAGAAAGCTGGTTTAGTGAGGTGTGCATAAATACTATAAATAGATACTTTCACACTTGCAGTCCGAAAGCGATAGGCAGAAGGTATGGAAATGATTACTACTTTCAATTCATTTTCATTACGTGTTGTTTTCTTACACTGTTATTTCCTCTGTGATTTTTCACAGTCAATGATTTCATTAATTGTGAATTTTCACTATGACACGTAATCCTATGAATTCACTGGTCGATGAATTATCATAAAAACCATGTTAGTACGGAACGCTTTGCAATTAATTAGCAATGATTTTTAACAGTTTCTACCTAAGTCGGTAGCACAAGTGCTACTTATGAATACCTATATAATATTTTTCACATGCTACCAGCTAAATGTTTTTTATTACTAATAGGTAGAGGTGCAATGTTGTACGCTCACATTTTGCCAATGGTATCTCGGTCCCAATGTAATAGAATAGAGGGCAAGGCTCCGAGGAAGCACCGAGGAGATTAAAGTGAGGGGGAGTCAGGCTCTAGTATACCACACAAGCGTGAACGTTTCTTTTCTATCACTTTAGGTTGTTTTATGCTCACTTGCCGGTATTAAGTTTTTTTCAGAATCATTCTTTGGTAGAAACTAAACTAGTAATTACAATGGTATGATTAACTTCTTATTTTTAACATTTGCATTTTCTTAACTTCGCATTGGGTTCGGTAGGCGCGAAGAAAAATATAAAATAAAACTCAAACTTCAATTGCAAGTATTTCTATAATTTCAAGTTTCTATTTTCATCTACTAATCACATAAATTCCTTTTCAACTAATAATTTCTATACACTATTTTAAATCATACATCGTTAAATTTTGACGCGGAGAAAGAAATAAAATAATCGCGTACATCACATTCACTCTCATAATATAAAATACGTAGGACACTTGATAAATAGTTTAAATATTTTATTCAGCATTACATCTATTTGTAAAAATAATAACTATCTAAGTATACCTAATATAGAATCTAAAACAATTATTTTTTAAATAAAAAAATTGCACCAAAAGTGTATTGAATTCTACCTTTCTAAACTTGAAAGACTTTTATGCTATAATTTTTTTTAACTAACAAGAGTTGTCAAGTGCCCTAATTGAATAAGAATATAATAATACAGAACAAATATTAAATAAAAATTGTTACATAGTCAGACTGTTACTCTACAATTACGTTTTTCTGTGTTTAAACTAAAATAAAAATGTATTTATCTTTGGATTAGTGCTATAGCAAATACAATATGACAGGTGACATAATTTTCAAACTACATAGACATATAAATAAGTAGAACACACTACAATGCAAAACTACCACATAAAGAGTAGAAGAATAAAAGAAGTTCAGTTCATTATTTACTTCTCTCTTTTCTATAGTTAGTCTTACGTAGTTACGCTTTGTATAGTCATGTGTTAGTGTGTCCTATTATTAATTAATTTATTAATCTAAAAATGACCTACATAAATTGTCTTTTAGAGAGTTCTACGGACTAAAAATGTATTTTAATAAATGTTCTCGCAAAATCACACGAAAAAATATTCATCCATACACATACAACTATGTAATACCGAAGAAAAGTACCTGATATTGTTTATTTAGAAGCTACAGGTTTTTGATAATAGATGACGCTACTAGTGTTTTTATTTTGCTACAAAAGTCACTGCTTTCCGATACTAGATGGCGGATGGCGTGGCGAGTAATTTAATAGTAATCAAATTGTTTGAAACAAAATTATATTTGATATAAAAGTACATTTCTTCGGTGGTACTATAAAAGAAAAGAAAACAGCCGTTTTGATGAGATACAAGAGTAAGTAATAAGGAACTTTTATAAATGCTCAATTTCTTACGAAACAAACCACAATAAGTAATAAATGCATATTTTTCCCCATTTTTTTCTCTAAAAACATAAATTACATTTTCGCGAATTCAAAAATTTAATACACCGAAACTGATTTATGAAAAAAAATATCTTTTTTTAAATTGGAAGTCCCAAATTAAACAAGAAATCGCAAAAAATGTAATTTACAACACTAATAATTACAAGGCAGATCCAACGTTCGAAATACAGTCGTTTATAGTTATACACAGTACCTAGGTATATTCAGAAAGTACACAAATAAGTTTAAAAGGTTTATAGAATCTTTATACATATATCAGTATAAAATAATAGTTAAATTTGGGCGAATTGCGCTGTTAGAACAAATAGACATACTTTTATACATCTATATTCCTTATTAGTGCTGGGTTCTGTTCCAAACCATGAATTTTTACTGATTATCAAAGAAACTGTAGATTTCCAAAGCACACCAGTTCCACCAACGTACGCTAGCGTAATTTAATAAATTTTGCCTCAGGATTGCTGTCAGTGAATAAATTGAAAAATAATTACAAAAGTAGTATTAATACGGGCCTTTCAAAGTTTTTAAAACAACTACAACTGCTCATGTATGATGTCATTTTAGTCAATTATAATAGCGATCAATTTACAATCGTAAAAAATAAGTCTATTTTTTATTTTTTTTCAGTAAGTATAATAAGGAATAAAAAGGATTGTTGGTTATGAAATTATAAAAAAAAAATGGGCACTACATTGGATATTAGTGAAACAGACAATTTGTCATACAAATAATTGATGTATATGTCACGAATAGAAAACTGAAAAGACGCGTGAAAATCGTTGTAGAACTTGTGCTAGGGCTGGTCAAGTAATTTAGAATTATAATAAATTCTCATCATAATCAGTTCATTTCAGGAAGACGCGTTAATTATTGCAAAGTGTCATAAGAGTCACAGCACGACATTTCGTGAATTCAACAAAGGATACGAGTGACATAGATGTTCAAATAACAGCGCAACGTTTCTCTCGAAAGATTTTTTGATAGAAAATATATTCGATTTCAATTCATAGATCGTAAACCGTGTCGTTGCCGTAGTCGAGTTCGAAGTCAATTTTTTTTACGAAAATTTCGAAAGCGAAATTCATTCAAGAAATAAATTAGACATTCAATTATGTCAATAAATAAATAATTTTGAGCGATTTTACATTCCCTGATTGTAATGTGTTCTTTGATTGGTGGTAAAACAGTTTTTCTAAAATAAATAGCGACTAATGAAAGCAAGCAATACAAGAAGGAATGATATTTCTACACTAAAAATGATTGAGATAGTTTAGGATGTTACAATACGCAAAATATTAATGAGATAAGTTATGAACACAATTTTAAGAGCTCAGTATATAAAGAAAATCAAATAAAATCAAACGTTGGATGCTAGACAAGATTAGACGATGAGAACAAATATAAGGGTGCAATATGTCCACAGAGATCAGTAAAATACAGAAAAAGAAGTTCAATAAAACGCATTGAGCTGAGATTAGAATGAATGTGGGAAGGACAAGAAACGATGATAAAAATGGTGACAAGTGTGAAAATAATAATGAAATGACAAAACTAATCCACTTGCTTTACATAAATTACCACCAACCAGCTATTAATTCAGATTAACATGAGTAATGAATCAAAGAACACGCCACAACCGAAGAGAAACATCTACAAATTGAGTCAGTGTTTTCTCGGTATCAAATATAAGCTGTATGTGTCCTTAGGGAGGGCGACACACGCGGGCTTTTGTCTCAAATCCTCCTTGGACTCGCATCCTATCTCAAACTCCTGCATTATATTCGCGAGCATTACAAATGACATCGTCGTGACAAGCGTCTGACCTATACAGGTCCGCTTACCGATGCTGAACGGCAGAAAGTGCGGTATATTCTTCTTCACAGACCAAACCTCCTTCTCCACTTCCCTCTTGCTCGGCCTTTCGGAGTCCGACTCCAGCCCGGAGTCCCCTACTGAGTTCCTGCGCACCCGGACTTTGGATCGCTCCAAAAATCTTGTTGGATCAAACTTTTCCGGCTCCTTCCAATACTGATCCGATGTATTCAACTCATAATTGTTTATGAAGACTATTGTACCTTTTTCGACACCGTAACCTGAGATAGCGGCGTTTTCGGTGGCTACGTGAGGAACAATAGGAGACGATGCGTAGCGCAGGCACTCCAGCACAGTTGCTTCGGTGTACGGCAGACTGCTTCTGTCTGAGAGACTAACAGGCCTTTTGCTTTTGGTGACACTGTCGATCTCTGCTCGAATTTTCCTCGCGACTTCAGGGTCGCGGACGGCGGCAGTAAGACACAACATCACCAAGTTTCCGACCGAAGAGTGACCCCCCAAAAAGTCTTCGAGCATGAATATAATGGTGTTCCTATCAACATTAGGATCTTCATGCAGAACGCGTAGAAGACCATCGAGGAAGTCATTTTCCGGCGCATCTAGATCTATATTCATTTCTCTCTGTTGCACGATCCTTGATAGGATGAAGTTGCGGATCTCCTGCGACCAGTTCGATAGTTTGTCCAAATGTTTGGCGTAGAAAGGCTCGAGCCACGGCAAGAAATCTAACGCGTACCCTTGGTTTATCTCCCAGAATATTTCGTCGAAATTGTCGACGATCTTTTTGAATTCTGCATCGTTTTCCGTGTCGAATCGAACGTTGCACATGTAGTGTGAGAACATGTTCATTGCTGACTTCATCAGTATTGGCTTGATGTTGATGCTCTGGTCCGTATTTTTTGTAACATTTTTCAATGTTTGTATAAGCTCGATTGATTCGAAAGTTGCGACGTCGCCGATGCGCGCGAAGTTGTCCGTGTGCTGTTTGGGGCCGCAGTGCCTTCGCGCCAGGTTTCTGCGCCGGAGTTGTAGGTTGGACCAATCGCAGAGCGCCAAAGCTGTTGACAAAGAAAAATATAGTTAATAATTGTTATTAAACCTATAAAATGTCACCCAACAAAAATTCAAATGGGGTGGTCCCAAACCGAGCGACGGAGTCATGTAATGGATTGGAGATGATCCCAGTTACACCCAGACTGGGTCCAATTAAAATCCGCTACCACCTACTACAAACAACTAAACCAAGCGGTAGGTAGTCGATTAGATTTATATTTTTAATTAAGTTTCCAATATATTTTTCGATATAAAGCATACTATGTATGAATCTAGTATATATTGGTTGCATGTGTAAAAGTTTTATTAGAATATTATGTTCGATTGTTGCAATGTTATTTAGCAACAAACTTTTGAAATTTAGTTTGGTGTCGCCATCTCTTGGTTAGTACCTAAAAGTAGAGTAATATTTTTTCTTTTCCTGTGTCCAAAATGTTTAAAATATGTCAAAGGCCATTCAAAGAAATGTAAATAACATAAATAGTACATTCAATTGCTCAACATAAGCTACTTTCACGTATTAAAATTTCATTTCCCAAGGCGAATTTCCATATTTCAGTTTCCACTCAACAACAGATGTCGTAAGTCGTAATACTCAAAGTAAAGCCCGTCTCACGAAAGAAGTCCTGCAGACGCGGCGCCACAGTCATGCGACGAAATGTTGTTAACCTCCATTATTTTCGACTCCCCAAAAACTCAAGGTTTTATCACTGTAGGATGAATCCAATTTTATTATTACAGTAATTTATTGAAATTTATATAAATGAAAACAGTTAAATATAATAGATTGACGTCGTAGCGAAAATTAGTTCCACTTATTGCCGTAGGTCTTCTTTCGTGAGACAGACTTTATAAGTTCAACGTGATAGCGCGCGCACTGTCTATGAAAAACTGACAAAATATTCATTTTTAAAAACAAAGGTCTACGTTTTTGGCGGGAACTGAAATAGTAACAGTCATTTTCTTTCATTAAGTATTATTATTTCCAAAACCTGTGTTTCTTTGAATTATATTGTGAAGCTAATAATAATGGAATATTAATATTGTTCATACATATGCGGTAACACAAGTGATAAACACAACTTTTTTAGGTTCCCAAGAAGACTGAAAAATCGTCAGTAGTATTGTTAGTATCCAGGCTTATTTTTTACCTAGCCAAATGCCTTCTTGTTTGAAACATAACTAACTTAAAACTTATTACAAATCAAATAAATAATAATCAAATAAAACCAAAAAGAAATCATGTTCGAACTTTTTGAAAATAAAAAAGTTATTATACATTTTAATTAAATCAAATTAATGCCAATATAAGGTTCGCGGTTCATTTAATCTGCGGTCTACGAAGCCATAGATTATAAATTATTAATGAATTCACGCCCTGATTGGCTGTTTTACTTTTTTCTCAAACTATTCTTAATTTCATTACGTGAGATAAACATAATTAAGCCATCTTGTGATGCGGAGAGCATTATTATGATGCGTTTAAAGTTATTCATTGATTTTACGCTCTGATAATATTTTTTAATAAAAACGAATAACATTACGGTTTCATTCCCCATAGGGCTATTTACAATGATGAAAATATTGTACACTAGCTAACCCGACAGACGTTGTCCTGTCTTGACTTTGAGTATTGAATTCGATTTGTTCCGCTCAACTTTCCCAACACATATTTTCTTTCATAAGAACCTTCTCCTGACAATACTAAACACAACAAAAAAAGAATTAGCGAAATTGATACTATTATTTCGCTATTTTGATATAACTTTAATTAATATATCTATTTTCATGTTAATTTTATTCTTAATAATTCCTAGAGTGCATTATTTACGTAAAAGGTACTATGTCTCTAAAACCGGTTATAAGTATATTTTTCTTAATTTACTATTGAAATCGGACTATTCGTTTGGGAACTGAGACGCCACAGACGGACAGACAATGGAGTCAAGCTTACAATTAACAGCCTTTACATACAGTAAATTAAAAACACGAAACCATAAACTAATAAAAGAAAAGGCATCCAAAAATCACGAATGTTTTTAATGTTGTATAATATCTAGGCTACAAACCAGCTAATTTGCCAAAAAAAACAATCAAGTAACATTATCTGTCTATTATCTATTTCCTACTTGCGTTAGCGAAATATTTGAAATGTGATTCCTAGTACAACATTGATATTAAAGTATTCCATATATTTTTATATAAATACCTACGCCTATATAGGCGCCTAACAAATTCGTTAATAGCGTACAACCTGCCTGATGTTAAGCTGTTACCGTAGCCTATAAATGCGTGCAATACCAATGGCATTGATCGCACGTGATCTGTAGAGGAGAGGGATAATAGTAGGGGATGGAAATGAAGTTGGGTTTTCGGCTCTTCCACTTATTGCACGAAACGAAGGTATAACCTAGCAAATTTACGCCAATATTCTGTGAGAAGTTGGTTCTACCTCAGACGTAGCAGCCCTTGTATCAACCCATACGCAAGCATCTATAAGTTATTCTACTTAAGGTGAAGGCGCCTGTCTAGCCCGCGAAATTCAAAATTTTCGAGTATTTTTATTGTTTATCCAAAATCTGAAAACATTTAAGACAACATTTTGTGATTTGCGACAAAAACAGTAT
Source organism: Notodonta ziczac (assembly GCA_918843915.1). Classification (NCBI taxonomy): domain Eukaryota; kingdom Metazoa; phylum Arthropoda; class Insecta; order Lepidoptera; family Notodontidae; genus Notodonta; species Notodonta ziczac. The sequence goes on from OU974064.1 coordinate 4,464,265, forward strand.
GCAGTGCGTTTATTAATACATTTATGTTACTCTAAATATTATCACGGTGGATATGATACTAGTGAATCACTAAATATACAAAAATTGCCAGATTATCTGGATAGCTGTCGTTCTTGAAATGTTTTAGGGTAAGTTGGATATATTAATAAATGCACTGCACACGGTCTTTGTCGCGAATTACAAAATGTGCCTTTTATTATTGTCAGATTTAGAAAAATTTCTAAAAAATATCAAAAAATTTGACTTCGCGGGCTAGATGGGCGCTTTAGCCTTAACATCAGACGCGTCGTGCGGTTGCTTGTAAAATTTGTATTACTAAAATGACTCTACATTGAAAATTAAAAACCCCCGATGCGACGACTTCTTAAACTACAAAACAGCTGATAATTTTCATACGGCTGAACCGATTTTCATGAAACATAGCTAAGAACACTCTCGATCAGAATACCTTTCTAACAAAAAAAAACAAACTAAAATCGGTTCATCCGCGTGGGCGCTACGACGCCACAGACAGACACACAGATAATGTTAAACTCATAACAGCCCTCTTTATTATCCAGGGTTTAACATGAGAGTCCTCGATTGATAGTTTATCGATAGGTCGTTGAGCGACTGTCGATCGCTCCGTGTGAGCACACCCTTAAATTATATTTCAGACTTATTTTCCACTCTATAAAGATTGTTATGTGACACAAATTGCAGAACAAACGACAGTTTATTATGTAACAAGAGTGGCATTACATTCTAATTACACCGTTCGGTATATGGGTCGCCGTTATCAGGTTCAAGGCTTTATAGATAGTCTTCTTACCCGACTACAGCTTAAAGGAAGGGTTATGTGTTGCAGAAGTCTACGTAAAGTGTAAAGTGTGAGTAGGTCTGTACACACCTCACGAAACTACCTCTCTAATTTAAACACCTAAATCTGAGTGAGATTTGATTGCTATTTACATATTTAGTGACAATGGTGCCTGCTCACATTCTGTTGCTGTTCCTGAGAATGTACACCATCTTTTATTCATTGAAAAGAGTAACCATTGAGTTTCTCGCCGGCTCTTCTCAGTGGAAGCATTCCGAGCCGGCGGTAGATTCTGACTTCATAAATGCTTTGTTAGCCTAGACGTCCACCAATAAAATACTATAAGAAGGTCTGTGAGTCTAAGGACTATTAAGAAATCGATCTCAAGTCTGAAAGTGATCTTGAGGACGCTTTTGACATGCCATTTTGTGCTGGTATGACATAAGAATGGCATTTCCAAGATCGCTCTCAGATTTGAGATCGATTTATTTAATATTCTGCCTATATTGATATTAGTCTGGCGATATTTGAATGTTTATATATAATAACAAAGTTTTCATTATCAACTGACACCATTTTTACCAATAATGCGTGGTAATCAATCAATTTTATTTACATAGTCATAGACAAAACTGATGCAATCGTTTTAGGGGTCTGTAAGTGCCTGTGTCGAACTCTTATAGGATCATCCAGTCCGTCTGTCCGTCCGTCGGTCCGTCCGTCCGTCCGTCTGTCCGTCTGTCCGTCCGTCCGTCTATTCGTCCGTCCTAGTCTGTCAAAGTCCAGTCATAAGATGTAACAGTTTTCGACAGAAGTTGATGAATTTTTATATTTATGCAATATTTCTTCACGTGAGTATAAACGATTGTATGAGGCTACCTGCTAGCCCATAGGTACGTAAAATATTTCTAGTCTTTTGGGGAAATAAGGAAAAGTGAGTCGTTTTTGTTTTTATTACCAAAACTTGTGTTTATTTACAGATAGGGATCGCGGGAGGTGATGTTACAAATAGGCAAAGGCCGAAGATTGTGGCGTTGTACAATTCGACTTAGGTAAGTAAAGATATTTAGCAATTTTATTAATAAACTTATTTTATGCTGTGGAATTGACAACGTCTGAAGAGTTTTTTAATGACTTTTTTAAACGAAACATTCTTATTAAGTAGGTAAGTTCTAAACAGAATTTTGTGAAGCTGAATTCAATAGCCAAATTTATTTAAGAGTGGTTCAGTAATCACCACATCGTCAAAACAAAATGTCAAACAAAAATGTTAGTTGTTAAAAATGATTTTATTCTTTTTTTGTTTCATACTTTTATAACACTTTGAGATTTGGTATAATTCTTCTTTGGTAAGTACAGGAAGGATCACGCATCGAAGTTTGACCAATTAATTCAATTTCACCCCTATAATAAGTCTAGGCAAAATATACTATAATTATAATAGTAATACTCACAGTTATTCCTGTCACCGGCGAACAGCTTATAAAACCTCAGAAAGTCGGGGCGGCCCCCGAAAAATTTGCCATTTTGATTCAAAACTTCCCTTATTAAGTCCAAATTATTGACTACTAGGCATTTTGTAGTTCCCAGTTTCATGCTGAAAATATCCCCGTAACTCTTTGAAAGCTCCGTGAACGATTGAAAGGGTGATTCGTGCTTGCCCAGAAGGTGTAAACTCCCTATTATTGGCAACCCCACCGGCCCCGGCGCCTCTTTCAACAAAAGCGTTCTGTTCTCGCCATATTTATTGACTTTTTTCAATGTTACAGTGTTCCTGTAATATATTTTATAGAACGCGATGATCGCGATTATGAAAAGCAGTCCACTCAACATTTTTTTTCTTTTAAATAAAAGATTTTTACGAGTGGCTACACCGGTTTGGCGGGAACTACTTGCCCGGTAGCACTGGCAAGCGAGCGAGCCGGCGGCCATATTTATAGTAACGCGCCAAATTTGCATTTCGAATTTCAATTACATACAAATTTATATTCACCGTTGTTTATGGAGGGATGCGCGTCATATTGTATGGGGACACACTTTTTGCGGCTGCAAAGCTAAGTTTGTTTGTTTGCAGATTTTATTTTTCAGTCGCGTTTAAAGGAAATTATGTCTTATTGTAATGACACTATTGTTGATAGCAAGGGCGTCGTAATTTCCATTTGGGATTTGAATTTTCAACGAGTTTATATTTGCTAACGGTCGCGGAGAAATGCCCCTTGAAAAGTAAGACGTTGCACATTTCTGTAACTGCAAAACTATAATTGTTGGTTACAAACAAATCTTCTTTTGCGGATGATCTTCAGTAAAATAGATGTTATTGGTTCGAGTTAGTGAAGTTTGTATACGGAAACCATAACTTTGTAGAACATAAATTTTGGTTTGCTGTTTGTTTAGACGGAAATTTCGTTTTATTGTTTTCACGAGCGGTCCGCGTTTTTGTTTTAGAATACATTTTGTTTTTGTTAACCGATGTCAATTTAAATATTGTTTTTCAAATTCACTGCGGGTGGAGGTGATATGTGATTTATGAATTTAAAATATTGCTTATAATATAAATAAGTATTTTACAAGTGAACATAGCTAGGTATTATTATATTTATATTTCCTAAAATACAATCATTGATTACCTACTTATAATTCATGAAAATACAAAGATGTTTTAGTTAGGTAAGTATAGATATTTCTGAAAAACAGTATTTTAAATCTGATTGCCGACTTGTTTATTGAGATAATCAAAAACGGTTTGCAGCACAAGTCTAGCACATTCCAGAACAATTTTCAGTTTTTCGTAAATACAAAATGGCTATGCTGGTCTAGAAAATGTTTTTTATGTGATTGTCGCTTTGTTTATTGAGATAATCAAAAACGGTTTGCGGTACATTGCAGCACAAGTCTAGCACATTCCAGCACAACCATAAAATTTTTGAAAAAACAAAATGGCTATGCTGGTGCAAAAATGGTTTTTATCCGATAGCCGCTGTGTTTTTTGAGATCGGGAGTCGCGATTTGCGGCACAACGCAGCACAAGCCTAGCAGAAGTCAGTACAAAGTTTAGTTTTATAAAAAATCATAATGGCTGTGCTAACTTCTCGGACATATTATAATTAATTAGGTATCTACTTACCTAACTAATTCTACTAATATTATAAATGCAAGTTTGTGAGTGTGGATGTATGTGTGTTAGTTACTCATGCACGCAAACACTACTGAACGGATTTGGATGAAATTTGGAACACAGATAGTTTATAACCTGGATTAACACATATAATACTTAAGTCTACGCGGACGAAGTCGCAGGCAGAAACTAGTAATTTATAATTTATCCTCTTACTAAAGATATTATGAGTGACAGGGCCAAAAGGTCCTATTCCCTTTAGGTGAGCATCGTGCCAGCAATGTCTTCGGTATCGCAACCATCTATATATAATAATATAATATAATATAATATAATATAATATAATATAATATAATATAATATAATATAATATAATATAATATAATATAATATAATATAATATAATATAATATAATATAATATAATATAATATAATATAATATAATATAATATAATATAATATAATATAATATAATATAATAGGCTACGGTAACTGCTTAATATCTGGCTGTACATTTGTTTGACGACTTTTTTACATAATTATCAAAAACGAGATGGACTATCCCCCCACATAGAGGGGTGTGTCTAGTGTAATGGCAATATTGGTACCGAAATAGTATCGATGAAATGTGGACGCACTTCAGTACAAATCTGCCGACTCCTTCGGGACATCCAGGCATGATGATATAAATACATAAAATAAAGATCGCCAGACTGACACACCAACTGTACGGTCCCAAACTAAGCAACGCTTGTACTATGGGTACCGTACAATGGACTGAGGGCGATCCCGGTGACACCCAGACCAGGGAAAATGTCCAAAAGGCCATTTTCGAAATTTACCCAGGCGGGAATCGAATTCGCATCCACCCGATGCAGTGAGCCGAGCGGCCCACCCTCGAACCACTGCGCCAAGCGGTCGTTATAAGGTATGTCAATGGTTGAAAGAAAGAAAGAAAACATATTAATTCACAAAAAACAACGACGCACATAAATTAAGCAAACGAAACTCTAATAAAAACTAAATTAAACTTAGACTATCTAGTTTGTGTACGTCGCAGCACCCAGTAAAGAGATCCCGCTCAGCATTATGCTGCCAGCAAGCTACTTTAAATTCATTTTCACACGTGAAAATGAATTATGTTTTTCTTTCACTGTTATTTCACCAGTTATTTTTTACAGTCGATGATTTGAAAGCGGAATTTTTTCCTGTTATTTCTTTCGATTAAATTTCCCCGGGACTCGTCGAGGGTCAAACTTCGACGTCATTATTGGTCCTATTGGTGTATCCTGGTTTACAGGAGAGGTGGGAGCTTGTGACGGGACCAGTCCCATTAAATAAAGACAACGATTTTATTCATGGTGTATTTTCACTATGTCACTTAATCCAACTACGTCACTTGACGATGATTTATCATGAAAGCAAGGACGGTACCCAACGCTTTGCGATTTAATTGCAATGATTTTTAACAGGTTTTGCCTATGTCCGTAGCAGGTGCTACTTCTGAACACCGGTTCAAACAGAAAGGGTATACCTACTTTTTTTTCAAATCTTAACTTTGTAATCCTAAAACTAACAGCTTTGGAGGAAACATGCAAAACAAAATCTGTTATAGGAATACAGCTGTTGACAGATTTCACAAGTCTACAAAGCCTTTAGTACTTCAACTGTCCCACAAAGCCGATAGTTTTAGATTTACAAAGTTAAGTTGCAAAAAAAAGTATACCCTTTTTGTTTCACCTAGTATAAATATGATTTTTTCACACGTCGCCTGTGAAAGGTTCCATCAATAATATTCAAAGTACAATTGTAATAGGTGAGGTGTGCAAAGCAAACATTATACGTGTCAGTAAGTACGTGACAAGAGACTCGCAAGTGTTTGTCCTATTTCAGGAGATCAGTAAGTATTGGGTCATTGATTCCATTACAGCGTAGACAATAGGAATCTATTTCATTGGAAACTTTTGTCAATGGCGGCCGGCGGCCCTTTGTTTTTAAGCTGCAGTAGTAAGAATCAATGGTGTTGGGAAACCGATAATAAATGAATATCACTAGACTAATACTAGACAAAGTTTGTGATAAATAGCACAGCAACTTTGTGACAAATATTGCTAGACTAAGACAGCAACTGAGTAATAAATATCGCCAGACTAATACAAGACAAACTTTGTGATAAATAGCGCCAGACTAACACACCAAATGTGTGACAAATATTGCTAGACTAAGACAGCAACGATGTGATAAATATCGCCAGACTAACACACCAACTGTGTGATAAACATCGCCAGACTATCATACCGTATTGTCTATGTTTAGTCACAAGTGGGATCGGAAATATTCGTGATATGTTGCAGTTCTGGAGCTAGGAAGTCACCCTTCATTCACACACCAAAGATGACAACTACTTTCCACACATTTTGACAAATTTTATATCATTCTTCTACTTCTTTCTTTAAAATATGGTCCACCCAGTTTAATAGGTATTTCGCCAGTGTCAAGTAACAAATAGCAATAACAAACACAATTAATAGCAATACAATAAGAAAAGTCTCCGAACACTTTGGAAAACCAAAATGGAAGATAGATTTGATCGTATTCAGCAACTGAATAAAGTCAAAATTGAGCTCCCCTTTTTGTTTTTCAAACAGGACGGTCGCGTTTTTGTTTCGTATCGTTATTAAAAATGTTCTCGTACAAGCTATTTGTTACTTGACACTGGCGAAATATCAATATTAAACTGGGTGAGCCATAGATTTTTTTTTTTTTAATTTTAATTATATATATATTAATGGCCTCTTACAATTGGGTCAAGCCCAATATGATTCTACCAATGTCGAGTAATGAATAGCAATAACAAACACAATTAATAACAATAAAATACGAAAATGTGACCGTCCATTTTGGAAAACCAAAATGGAGGCCATAGATATTATTAAAAAAAGAAAAGAATGTCAAAATGCATAAAGCGCGAAAAAGAAATGACAGCTGTGGAAACGAGATACACACAAGAGTATGGGATGCACAGAGTTTCTCATGTCTTGCTCAGTCGGTTTTCAGATTATTCCATCCAGGATTATTTCCATCTAATGGATGTATTAATAAATCGTTCTCAGACCTGAGAACGGTCTTGAGTACGCTTTTGACATGTCATTTTGTACTGGCATGACATAAGAATGACATTTCCAAGATCACTCTCGAACTTGAAATCGATTCAATAGTATGGGCCTAAGAAATAATTAAATAATAATGTTAGCCCTTTTGATGTCCCACTCCTGGGCACGGGCCTGCCCTCAACACGAGGAGGATTCAGGCCATAATCCACCACGCTGGCCCAATGCGGGTTGGCGGATTTCACATGTCTTTCGAAAATTGGTTAAATCTTCTAAGACATGCAGGTTTCATCACGATGTTTTCCTTCACCGTAAGCAAGTGATAATCATATAGAAATTATGATTCGTACATAGATTTCGAAAAATCCAGTGGTTCGAGCCGGGGTTTGAACCCGAGACCTGGTAGCCCGCAAGACGCGTGCTTAACCAATCGGCTATCCCTGCTATCTCATGGGCCTAAGATTTGTATAAATATTATATCGATTCCAAGCTGGGAGCAGTCTTGAGTACGCTTTGACATTCCAAGATCGCTCTCAAACTTAAGATCGATTTGTTAATACGGACCATAATAACCAGAATGTCGATATTTGATTCTGTGCTGTGAGTCATTCATAAATGTTTTGTTTTAGTTTAATTTAAACATGTGTAGTGTATAGTATGTCCGCACACACACAAGGCAGTCAAAAGCGGTGGCATAGAGGAGGCGTGACGGCATGAGAGAGCGTTATGCCATTAGCCGTGACGGCAATCTGGTCGAATCTACTGCCAAAGTGCGCCAATAGATGTCACACATCAAAAGTGTCTATTATCCAACTTCCTCTATCTACCCAACAATATCCAAGGCGTGAGGATTATTATTACCACAGGACAATGTAACGGTATATCAACCTATTCTCCAGAACTATCTGGAGCCAATCATCTGTCAATGACAGTATTGCGTCAAGCCAATTTCATTCATCATCTCGTATCTTCCATCTTATTTTTACACATTATAATCCTCGGTCTGTCCCTGTTGCTCGGTGTCTATGGCTCAAAGTTAGGAAATTGGATCGCCTTTAGAAATTCGACATGGGTTGTATGCATAATTGATCATGTGTATTGGAGGAAAACAGTTTCGGGAAACGGTATCTGCGTAAATGGTGTTACAGGGAAAATAAACAAAATAAGTACCCACAGACCTACTTTATATCAGGTTTTATTTAAATCTGTATACAGGATATTCCGCAGTCTTCGGGAAGAGAAACGTCTCCACTCTGCCGAGATGCGAATGTTGAGATGGACAAAGAGAATACAATACTACGTAAGAGAGATGGATGTGTGGAGTGACGCGAATGGATAAGGTGAAGAATGAGTATACAAGGGGCAGTGTCAGGGTAGCGCCACTAACAGATAAAGTAAGAGGTAGGAGGCTGGAATGGTTTGGACACGTGATGAGAAGGAATGAGAAGCATGTGACTAAAAGAGTGATGAATATGAATGTAGAGAGGAAGGCCCAAAAAAAGATGGATGGATTGTATCAGGAGTGATATGAACGAGGTTGGAGTGGATGTGAGTATGACGGGAAAGCGCGATGAATGGAAGGAAAAGGCATACTGCGCTGATCCCAGATAATGGGAAAAGGTAAGGCAGATGATGATGTTAATTCCGAAGTCTTAAAGAGTCAGGCTGCCTCGGATGCGTCCGAAATGGCTTGATAACTGGCGGAACCATTGTTGTTGCCTGTCACGAGACAGACTCGTCCTAGACTCGAATTAATAAATCGATCTCAAAACTGAGAGCGATCTTGGAAATGTCATCCCAGTACAAAATGGCATGTCAAAAGTGGACTCAAGATCGCTCTTCTACTTGACATAGATTCATTAATGGGGTTCTTAATATGGAAGCCACAAACTCAAAATTGTTTTTATTCGCGCAAGCCAACAAAGCATTTATGAATAGTCAGAATCTACCACCGGTTCGGAATGCTGCTTCCACTGAGAAGATCCGACGAGAAAATCAATGGTTACACACAGGTATCATCATCCATTTTCTCACATACCATTGTTTTAAAACCAGTAGTTTCTTTCATTTATTTAAGTATCTACTAACATATATACATACTAACATAAGTGAATTGAGATTGATTACAAATAAATGGTATTATTATTTAAATAGGTATCTATAAAAAAAAAACGCCATTAGTGATACCGGGAACTACGCCAACCAAGATTACTTCGGCCATTTTCCTTGGGCTATCAGAAGTCAAGTCTAGGTTAATTGTTCATGGAAAACCCAAAATGACGGAATAATAATATTTTATTACATTTTACCAGCTGTGCCCCGCGACTCCGTCCGCGTGGAATGTGGACAACGCTTATCACTTAGGGGTGTGAAAAATAGATCGTAGCCGATTCTCAGACCTACCCGATATGCACACAAAATTTCATAAAAAACGGTCGAGCCGTTTCGGAGAAGTATGGTAACTAACATTGTGTCACGAGAACTTTATATATTTTATAAGATTTGGTTTGGATTGGGAGAGCTCGCTGATGGCATTTTTTTACAAAATTAATTCAAAAGTTATCAGTTATAGGAACATGCCAATAACAAACTTCCACATTTAGCGAGGAGAACATTGCAGCATATGCATCACTTCAGAACAAGAACAACAAACCAGGTAGGTATCTGTAAATACTGTGGAATCGTTATACTAAATAAATAAATATCGCCAGACGAACACACCAACTGTATGGTCCAAAACTAAGCAACGCTTGTACTATGGGTACCGTAGATTGGTCTGGGGGCTATCCCAGTGACACCCAGACCTGGGCAAATTACGAAAAGGCCATTTCCGAATTTTGCTCCGCTGGTAATCGATCCCGCAAGCACCATGTGCAGTGAGCCGAGCGGCCTACGCTCGAACCACTGCGCCAAGCGGTCGTCAATAAAAGTGATTGTTCAGATAATACATTTGTCATAGTTTTTCAAACACAGTACAGACCCCAGCTCACACCTGGGTTTTCCAAATCAAATATGAATATCACTTGTTTACGGTGAAGGAAAACCATTATGAGGAAAACCTGCGTGTCTTAGAAAATCTAACCCATTTTCGAAAGACGTGTGTAATCCGGCAACCCGCATGGGCCAGCGTGGTGGATGGCCTGAATCCCCTCGTATTGAAAGGAGGCCTGGGCCCAGGAGTGGAACGTTAAAGGGGGGCTAAAATATTTATGTATTTTTTTATTTCGATGGAAATCTCTTCTCTAATACATAAAATTCTCGTGTCGCGGTGTTTGTTGCCAAACTCCTCCGAAATGGCTCGACCGTTTTTCATGAAATTTTGTGTGCATATCGGGTAGGTCTGAGAATCGGTCACCATCTATTTTTCATACCCCTAAGGGTGGTTAACGCCTTAATAATTGATATGGCAAAACAGCGTTTGCCGGGTCTATAAATAAGCCGGATAATGCCGAATAAAAGAAAATAAAATAAGTTACTTATACAACGCAATTTGAAACGTTTCCCCATAATATGGACACGGGTGGGTTTTTTAACATATATTTTCGTCGTTCGCGGAGCGCGACATGACCCAATTTATTCACGATAGGTAGTTACAATACAACTGATTTTGACAAAAAAAAATCTGACCATATTTTCGTTTCGGCCGTTTTTATAGTGGTTCTGTATCTCTTATTCTGTATTTAGAAATCCTACTCAAATCCCTACTCAAATCCCACGCTTTCGACGCGTCATTTTGTACAGGTACGTCATAAACAATGACAGTTCCAAGATCGCTCAAAAACTTTGGATAACCGGTAATTTTAACCGATATAAACCGGATACAAATTCCGATTTTCAGTGCTTCGGAATACGATTAAGAATAATAAAACTACTTAGTTATGTATCATACTTTTACCGTAACCATGACATAATTAGTTAGTTGTAACATAACATAAGTACTTACACACTCTGACGCAGTTTATTCTGTTTTTTCAAACTCAATTTATGTCCAACTCTCAAAAAAAAAACCATTACAGCTACTTATGAACACAAAATATAAACAAATGCGCTTGTAAGCCCCCTAATATTGCATTATGACGCAATATTAGTTGGTGTAACATCGATCTATGTTCAGTAATCCATCTGTAAAGCAATCTTTTTTCAACCGACTTCAAAAAGTAGGAAGTTCTCAATTCAGTAGTTTTTTTTGTCTATACGGACGTTCGAGGCGCTCGCCGCGCGTCTCTAGACGGTTTGGTTTTTATTCTGTATCGAAAATTTAGCAAAATAGCGACGAACAGCTAGTCTGCATTGCCGTAACTAGGGCGGTGCCAGCGGTGCCCATGCGCAGTGCCCAAACTCGTCGTACGAAACCCAGCATAGCAACTTTACGCCGGGTTTCTGGGAGAGGGTACCCAGGTTGAGGCAGTCCGGGTATGAGCTGTAACCAATTAGCTTGACTCTGCCTCCAACTCTTCCATAGCTGGACGACCCCAGTGACTTTTTTCTTCAAATCAATCCTCCGCCACTCGCGCTTACCACTCCCATCACTGCAACTCCCACAGATATAGATTTACATAGATAACGCAAATGCATGTACTTCGCGTGTACGAAACCCCGACCAAGCGTCGAGGTTGGTCGCCGCTAACTTACAGTCCGCGCGACTACAGATATAAAAAATATGAGTATGAGCGAGAGAATCGTAGCGGGCGGAGGGGCATCGGCGGCATCGGTGTCTTTGAATCGGTTTGGAGTTCCCGTCACTAATGACGTCACGTTTCCACGTCACAGTAGGTGTTAAAAATTCGGCACGCTTGGTTTCAATACAAATCTTGATACTTGCGCCATCTATGTAAATCTATATCTGTGGTAACTCCTGTAAGCCAGGATCGACAATGGTGTCCAATGATGACGCCGAGGTTTGACCCTCGACGAGTCCCGGGGTCAAGCTCTATTATATATATCTTGGAACCCTCACGCATTGAATCGAAAGAAAGAATAGGAGGAGTTGGAAGAGATTTTTTTACTTCCCTTCGTTGCAAAGCGGGTTACAGAAATAACTGTATGGGCTGATGGCAACAGAAGAAAGACCGTTACAGCTGATTCAAGACCAGAGACGTCATTTTTAATGGTTTTTCTATAGATAATATGTCAAATCTGACGTATTCACTTACGCGATAACCGTCAGTTTTATCGTATTTTATGAATTATTGTATTCTCAAAAGGCTACACCCTGGAGCTATTAAAATTATATTAATATCTGCTACCCTTTGTAATTATTAACTACATAAGCAACTGCCGCTTAAAACAAAAAAAGAAATAGGTATAGCAAAATGTTCAAAGACAAGCCCGCTGAGTTTCTTGCCGGATCTTTTCAATAGAGGTCGTGCTGAGATCCGGTTGTAGATATAAGAAAAAAATTAAATTGTCAATTTTTAAGTTCCTCGATTGAACGTTTAAGAAAGTTAGGCCCCAGTTTGTAAGGCACCATTCTGTCACAATGTCCACATATTTTTATTATCACAAGGATCCCTAAACTCCTAAATAAAACCATCACGCGGAAACATAGCAGAATTGATGAATAATATGCAAAATATTGCTCGACCTTCCGTCGTGTTCACCAAAAAAATAGCGAGCGGCCATTTTGTCTGGTTTTTTTTATCGGAAGTCAGTTTTGGAATTTTTGAGAGGTTCATTTGACAGCGGCGAGGATCTATGGTAATGTGTTGATAGGGGCAGGTTAAGGCGCGTTCGGTGAGGACGCGAGGCCGATGGGTGGCGATTCAATATCGAGTCGAAAATCCAAAATGTTGGTAACCGTATTCTTTAATATTCTATTTACAAGCTTTTATTTAACTTGCAATGTATGTTTGTCCGGGAGGAATCTTGCAACTGAATTTTAAATCAGTTATCTTTAACCGATTGAGCTGAAATTTGGTATACACACGCTTATTTTGGATGACAATGCATACTTAGCTAAGTTACGTCATTCTAATTCCAATATGGCGGATCATCCAAGATGGCGGACTAGGTATTTTTTCAGCACTACCACAGTATGGGTATCAAATGAAAGGGATTGCTGAGGAGAACACGAAAAATAAAAAATAAAATAATGGTAAAAAAACTTTTGAAAACCTTGTTTTTCAAAGGTTTTTTTAAACCATTAATTTATGATTATACGAGCTGTGCCCCCCGACTTCGTCCGCGTAGTATTTAACGTAACGAAAATTTCGGGATTATCGGGATAAAAAGTATCCTATATGTTAATCCCGATTTGCGTGAAGGAGTAACAAACATACACACATACACACATCCACACTCACAAACTTTCACATTTATAATATTAGTAGGATTACAGGCTGCGGCTTCTGCTTGAACCGCGCGAATTGTACGTTACCCATAGTACAAGCGTTGCTTAGTTTGGGACCATACAGTTGGTATGTCAGTCTGGCGAAATTTATTCATTACCTATTTATTTATTATAGTGAGTATAATTACAATAGCTGTGCTCCGCGACTCCGTCCGCGTGGAATGTGGACCACGCTTAACATTTAGGGGTATGAAAAATAGATAGTAGTCGATTCTCGGACCTACCCGTTATGCACACACAATTTTATAAAAATCGGTCGAGCCGTTTCGGAGGAGTATGGTAACTAACAACAGGATTAATTTATAAATATAAATAAATAAATATCGCCAGTCAGACACACCAACTGTACGGTCCCATACTAAGCAAAGCTTGTACTATGGGTACCGTACAATGGACTGGGGGCGATCCCAGTGACACCCAGACCTGGGCACACTACGACAAGGCCATTTCCGAAAATTGCCCCGACGGGTATCGAACCCGCAACCACCATGTGCAGCGAGCCGAGCGGCCTATGCTCGAACCACTGCGCCAAGCGGTCGTCAATATCATTATTATATTAAAATAAGAAATGTAACATATAGAAATCTACATGTATTAACAAGGGCTCTGATTATGTCAGAGGAGAAGCGGCAGATTGTATACCATCTGTGCACAATCATTAAAAAAAATAAAAAATCAGTGCCGTCTAGGGACGCCCAAAAGAAGCGAAGCTTTGCAGTAGATATTAGATATATTATAAGTGGCGTGCATAGGGTTTTGAAACAGGGTAGGCAGAGTGTAACATAAAAATAACGCGTTACGCGTTACGCGTTACGCGTTACGCTTTTCACCGTTCTAGTGCCCGGGCAGCGAGCGCCCCGAACGTCCGTAAAGAAGCTTCGCTTCAAAAAACGGCTTATGCATATGCCCGATCTTAAGCAATTACCGTAGCCTATCGATGGTTGCAATACCAATGTCATTGTTCGCCCGTTGTCGACCTTAAGGGCATCGGGATAAACGGAAGAAATTATAGGGGTGGGGTTGGACTTCCGGTCCTCTCATCATCATCATCATCATCATCAGCCTATGCTTGTCCACTGCTGGACATAGGCCTCCTCTAATGAGCGCCATAGCGCCCTGTCTTCAGCTTGCCGCATCCAGCATCTGCCTGCAGTCTTTCGCAGATCGTCATCCCACCTGGTCGGGGGGCGTCCTACACTACGCTTGCCGAGTCGAGGTCTCCACTCAAGAACACGTTTACCCCAGCGGTTGTCGGTTCTTCGTGAGAAACCGGTCCTCTCACAGCTATATACTACACGATAGCTACACGACGCCGATCTTCTGTGACCCGCCCGCCAGACGCCACACGTTGCCCGTTCCCCAGAAGCCTAATCGCTTAAACTAGCGAACACAACACCGCCACAACTGAAAACACATCATCATCATCATCATCATCAGCCTATGCTTGTCCACTGCTGGGCATAGGCCTCCCCTAATGAGCGCCATAGCGCCCTGTCTGAAAACACACAAACTCCAAACTGGAGGAATAAAACATAGACACGGCATCAAACGCCGTCAACCAATGACGCGCCCACAGATGTGGGCGGCGTGAAAAATACACTGAAAAAGGGCACAGCCCTGAAATAGTACCCCGTTTCCCCCCAACAACATTTGGAGGGGGCGCGAGAAGAACCATGACTGACTGATCTTCTGTGAGAAAGTGGTAAGTAGGTACCTACTACCCCGATCGAGCCACCCCGTATATGGCTCTCCCATCTTATAAACTCTCTGTTTCTTTACTCGACAACCCTATAAAAAACCACTAGCTGTGCCCGCGACTTCGTCCGCGTGGAATTTAATTGACAAAGTTTCATACAAACTTTCATCCCCTATTTTATCCCCTTGGGGGTAGAATTAATCAAAATCCTTTCTTAGCGGATGCCTACGTCATAACATCTACCTGCATGCCAAATTTCAGCCCGATCCGTCCTGTGGTTTGGGCTGTGCGTTGATAGCTCACTATATCGGTCAGTCACGTTTGAGTTATATATATTTAGATATATATACTAGATTCTGTCCGCGACTTCGTCCGCGTAGACTTAAGTAAAGTATTCTTTGTGTTAATCCCGGTTATAAACTATCTGTGTTTCAAATTTCATCCAAATCCGTTCAGTAGTTTTTGCGTGAAAGAGTAACAAACATCCACGCTCACAAACTTTCGCATTTATAATATTAGTAGGATTATTACTAACCAGTAATCAACAGATGACACAAATATAATGATGGAACTGTTACTGAGAATCAATAAGTGAGTAATTAACAAGTCTATTGATAATATTTTTCTAAATATATAACTATAGTTACTCTGTCTGTTTAACTTTTGCCTCCCCGATGCGAGGGGGACACGGGTTCACAGGTAATAATGTAACAGGACCTTGGACTCAACCTAAACAAACCATGATCTCAAATCTAAGAGCGATCTTGGAAATGGCTGGGCTATTTTTTATCCAATAGGATGTCTTCAGTTTACACAGCTCATTAAAATGGAGCATTCCTATTGGTTGAATGATAGAAGCTCAAGTCCGTGTCAATTCAAGAAGGGGAAGGTTACCTACGAAGTAGTCTTAACTTAGTGTAAAGACAGTGGCACCGACTCCAAATGAATGAAATTACAAGGTCCCTAGTGATTTCTAACTTTTTAGTGAACTAAGTTTATATTTAAGTCGGTTTAATTATTTAAAAAAAAAAATTCTGCACACATCTCTCGTAATAATTTTTGTTTTCATGATTTTTTGTTGTAAACTACGTCTTGAATTGCTGGTAATACCTAGTGGTGACCGTAAA
The DNA here is from genome assembly GCA_918843915.1 of Notodonta ziczac. Classification (NCBI taxonomy): domain Eukaryota; kingdom Metazoa; phylum Arthropoda; class Insecta; order Lepidoptera; family Notodontidae; genus Notodonta; species Notodonta ziczac. Next base: position 4,480,462 of record OU974064.1, read on the forward strand.
TCCTACTAATATTATAAATGCGAAAGATTGTGACTGTGGATGTTTGTTACTCTTTCACACAAAAACGACTGAACAGATTTGGATGAAATTTGGAATACCTACCGATAGTATATAACCTGGCGTAACACATAGAATACTTTACTTAAGTCTACGCGGACGAAGTCGCGGGCAGAAACTAGTAGTCCATATTTCTCAAACTACTGAACCGATTTTCATATTTTTCGATTTTCATTTCTATGGGACCACTAGGAAAACTATGCCCTTTCAAACAAAAAATCAATTGCGGTCCATAACGAACGGAGAAATTGGTGACCATACATAAAAAATAACATGAGAACATAAAACCACCTCTATGATTAGAAGTCGTTTAAAAAAACTGTCCTTACAATTGATGTTTTTCATACCTGTCATTCTAATTTATATTTTCTATCGGAATTTAAAACATTGCGTCCATATTATTCTAAATATAGAATACTAGCTGCGCCCCCCGACTTCGTCCGCGTAGTATTTAACGTAACAAAAAAATCGGGATTATGGGGATAAAAAGTATTCTATATGTTAATCCCGGTTATAAACTATCTGTGTTCCAAATTTCATCCAAATCCGTTCAGTAGTTTTTGCGTGATGGAGTAACAAACATACATCCACACTTACAAACTTTCTCATTTATAATATTAGTAAGATTTCCATTACACCACTGGAAATTTCCGATCTCAGAAGACGGTCATAAGGTGGTCGCAATATATAGGTACTCTGATCTGCGCCTGTGAGTCACCCATCACCCATGAGTCCTTCTGACGCATTTCGTTCCTAATGCATAACGCAAACGCACTCATTATACCTACTATAGATAGACGAATAATATTGATAAATGTGTAAACGCCCAATATCGATGTGAAATAAGAATATAATAAATAATAATAAATATCGCCAGACTGACACACCAACTGTATGGTCCCAAACTAAGCAACGCTTGTACTATGGGCGCCGTACAATGGATTGGGGGCGATCCCAGTGACACCCAACCAGGGCAAATTACGAAATGGCCATTTCCGAAATTTACCCCAAAGGGAATCGAACCAGCAACCACCATTAGCAGTGAGTCGTGACGCTCGAACCACTGCGTCAAGCGGTAGTTGGCGGAATAAGTATATCTCAAATCTGATAACAAATATGAGTTGCAATTTTGTGGGTAACTGTAATCAGCCTTAACACTCCCACCTCTGTAACTCCCCGTAAGCCAGAATCGACAATGGTGACAAATAAAGACTTCGAGGTTTGACCCTCGACGAGTCCCGGGGAAAAGTTAAATTGTCTCGGAACCCGCACGAATTTAATCGAAAGAAATAATAGGAGTTGGAAGAAATAAATTCCACTATCCTCCGGTGCAAAGCGGGAGACAAAAATAGCTGATTGCCATAGAAGCAAGACTGTTACAGCTGATCGAAGACCAGTTGTAAGGCACCACGGATCGTAATTAGACTAATTGGACCTAAACTCGTGAGCTTATTATACTTGATTCCAATAATAGGTATGGCAAAAGCGCTCGAACGCACGGAAATTGTCCCTGGTTTCCACAAGGTCTGTGTAATGAACTGCTTAGTGTTAATCTGTCAATTTTGTAGATACAAATCGAAACAAATGGACATACCTGTATACTAGGTGAAACAGAAAGGGTTAAACAATTTTTTTAACAACTTTACTTTGTAAATCTAAAACTATCGGCTTTGTGGGACAGTTGAAGTACTAAAGGTTGTGTAGACTTGTGAACTCTGTCAACAGCTGTATTCCTATAACACCTTTTGTTTTTCAAGTTTGCTCCAAAGCTGATAGTTTTAGAATTACAAAGTTAAGTTTTGAAGAAATAGGTATCCTTTCTGTTTCAACCTGTATATACGAATCGACACAAGCATATAAAACAAGCCAAATTCTAACCCAGTCTTACAAATTATATTTAAATTAGGCAATTCGATACTTAATTAATGCAAGCGTAACAAATAAACACAAATTATTTTATAAATAATGTGGTCGTTTTGATGTAAGATGGCGCCAAACGCGCGTGCGTGCACGCACTTTTACATAGAGCTATGAGTCAACTAGACTAGCGTAATATTTTTTATAAAAGGCATTATGGGAGATTCTACTGTAGTATCTTCTCTTCTTAGTCGGGCACTCTTGTCAGAGTAGTCGTGGTTGCGCTGACGAGGTATATGGTGGGAGGTTTGGTGAGTCCTTAATATTTCCGAGGGTAATCCTGGCAATGTGCTTCCATTTCTGACGGTTAGAGGCGTCGCGGGTACACTGGACCATAGTGGACTCTACAATAATGAGAACATTTAAATTAATTGAATACTATAAGTATTTGTTTTCATTACAATCTTAGCCGTGTTAAAATAATACAGTTTGTTTATTTAAAAACAGGTTGTTCCTACAAAAATCATCATCTCGTTTTATGAGACATTCGAGCACGGTTCTTAGCAGAGCACAGAGAACACAGCTCATCTCGTGATGTTTATTTTTTTTATTTTTGTTCAATATTTTTTTATCAAAATGGCAGATATTAAGCCGTTAATAGCTAGTTTCTATACTCAGGACCATATTAATAAATCTATCTCAAGTGTGAGAGAGGTCTTGGAAATGTAATTCTTATGTTTGACCAGTATAAACTGACACGTCAAAAGCGTACTCAAGACCGCTGTTAGACTTGAAATCGATTTATTAATACGGACCTTTGTGTACAGTGTAATACACAGATATAGATTTACATAGATAACGCAAGTATCACGATTTGTATTGAAAGTTGAAACCAAGCGTGCCGAACTTTTACTTGTAGCCAATTTACTATAGGTAATATACGGGTAGTACCACATTCTCACAGAAGATCGGCGTAAAGCACAGATATAGATTTACATAGATAACGCAAGTATCACGATTTGTATTGAAACCAAGGGTGCCGAACTTTTACACCTACTGTGACGTCATTAGCGACGGAAAATCCAAACCGATTCAAAGACACCGATGCCGCCGATGCCCCTTCTACACTCGCTACGATTGTCTCGAGTGATTATCTCGCTCATACTCATATTTTTTATATCAGTAGTCGCGCAGATTGTAAGTTAGCGGCGACCAACCTTGACGTTTCGTCGGGGTTTCGTACACGTGAAGTACACGCATTTGCGTTACCCATGTAAATCTATATCTGTGGTGTAACATCTATCGTCATGTATTAGTGACAAGTGGGACGTCTAACAATTAATAACTCTATAGCATTTGCGATGAACAAAAATGATTGCGTGTATTTTTAAAAGTGAGAGTCTAAATATTTAAATATCCAATTTACAAAACGTTGCGTTCGCATTACTAAGTTTTCGCAGAACAAAATGAACACCAAAGTTATCAACAACAGCGCCACAAAGTTAATTACTTCGGTGGTTATAATGACAATGACACAGAGAATGCATACTGTAGGAAAATTGGAAAATGGAACTAAAGTCTGTCTCACGAAAGAAGACCTACGGCAATAAGTGGAACTTATTTTCGCTAGGATGTCAATCTATTATATTTAACTGTTTTCATTTATATAAATTTCAATAAATTACTCTAATAATAAAATTGGATTCATCCTACAGTGATAAAACATTGAGTTTTAGGGGAGTCTAAAATAATGGAGGTTAACAACATTTCGTCGCATGACTGTGGCGCCGCGTCTGGAGGACTTCTTTCGTGAGACGGACTTTAGCGTTGACATTACGCCAATGTTTTTTTTTCGTTTGGGTTTACTCGTATTTAGCCATTGTCAATTAAAATCATTTTTCAAATTTTGTTATCCATCTTGACAGTGAACGCCTTGGGCTGGGCCTGACATACATCCCTGAAACCCTGGCAGTAAAATGGCGGATACTTTACAGGCAAATTACCTGACTTCTTGGGGTACCCATAAATTCAACTGAATGAACGTACAATGGTTAACCACCAACAACACATTATAAATCAAATAAATACAATACAATCTTTGGAAATAAAAAAATAACCACATAAATAACTTTTCCACTTCCCGCCAAAACGTCTAGTTTAATTTACTTTATTGTCCTCCATTTTGGTTTTTCAAAGTGGGCTACGTTTTAAGACATAATAATAAGAAGCATTTACTTGGGTCGCTTCTTCTTCTTCTTTCTTTAAAACTATGGCCTACCCAGTTTAATAGGTATTTCGCCAGTGTCAAGTAAAAAAAAGCAATAATAAACACATTTAATAACAATACAATACAAAACTGTGACCGTCCCATTTGGAACAAAGATAATATTATTATCTTTAAATGGTCAAATATAATGTTAATTAAAGTGATTATATTATAATCACTGCCTTTGGAAACGCAAAATAGATTCTACTTTGGTGGCTAAAATGGGAAATAGTATTAACAGTAGGCAATGTCAATGATTTTGACAGCTTAGTTCAGATTTGGGCAGAGATATTCTTTGGCAAAATTTCTTAGGTCTATGGATTAGGGCATTTGACGGGAATATGAATAATGGCGGAATAAAAAAAATGATGATCCCACAATTGAACTTTTCTATATTCTCCATAGCCTTTCGCCGCCGCGACAGTAATTTAATCCTGATGCAATAGGGGGCAAGCCTATTATTGTCATTATGTCGGGCGTTCTCAATGCTAAAGGTATTCAGAATACTTACTTATGAATTACATAAATAATAATTCAATAAATTAAATTTTAAAATAAACAAAATCTTTGACAGGCTCAATAAATGTTATCCCGTCGTCTTAATATGCGGATAATTAAAAAAAAGTAATATTGTAATTCACGGTCAGACATTATGTCGCGCACGTCACTGTCGCGTTCTAAATTTAAAAATATAGATGAAATGCAAAACATTATGCGCGCTGACTGACGCACAGCGGGCACGCATCAATATTGTATTGAGGCGACGCTGACAGAATTACGTTCGGATTTTTAGTACACACGTTTCTAGTTTCCGGGCATTTCGTTCTTTTTTTTTAATAAGTAATACCATTAAGCCTGTATTCCCTTTACCGCAGTGCGCCCACATTCCAGGCACATTACCCCTCAATGCAAATTCATATTTGTTTTTTATTTTTTTGAAATTTATATTTATTCGTGAAATCACGGTGATATCACATATCAAACGAACCAACGAACTCTATGCTTTGTAAAGACCATAAAACTGACAAGTTTTTGGCATAGGCAGAGGTGTTAATAACACATCTCTTTGCCTCGTATTAAACGTTAAACCTAACACTTTGTTTGTATAATAATTACGTATGAGTATCCTTTTCCTAATGGCGGGGTGGTTCTTTTCTTCATTTGCATTGGATTTTAGCTGTTGCTTTTACTTTAATTGTTTACGAAGAGACTGGCCGTTAATGAGGAGTACCTAGTTTGATAAGAGACAGGTGTTATAGTTGGCTTAAGGATGACGAGAAGATGACTGAAGGTGATCATACGTGGGAGTGTCGAAAGAAAACGCCCGAGGGGAACTTTCGTCACGTCAACGTCACGCCCGTAGCACCCTCTAACGGCAGAAGTGCATGAGAAAATATCATAATGCACATGAAGCGAAAGAGGTGTGTCATGCTCGTGGCTCGCGGTAATTAATGGTCTCTGCCCATCCCCGTACGATATAAAGTCGGCGAACATGCGTAAATACATGACCGTAGCTATAGAGCTATAGATGCTTGTAATACCAAGGCATTGAAAGGGAGTACAGAAGGAGGGGAAAGGAAGGTGAGGTTAGCTTCCAGCTCTGTCACTCATCCTACGAAACGCAGCTATAGGTAACAGTTAATTAAGAAATAAATTAAATAATATAATTATCGCCGGACGAACACACCAACTGTATGGTCCCAAACTAGGCAACGCTCGTACTATGGGTACCGTACAATGGACTGGGGGCGATCTCAGTGACACCCAGACCAGGGAAAATTACGAAAAGGCCAATTCCGAAATTTACCCCAGCGTGAATCGAACCCGCAACCACCATATGGAGTGAGCCGAGCGGCCTACGCTCGAACCACTGCGCCTAGCGGTCGTCAATGTACGCTGATCTTTTGTGAGAGGGTGGTGTGGTCGAGCTTGGTTATGCCACCGTCAAATATAGTGAAGAAAGAAATATTATGAAGTGATTGTACAACATTTCGGAACGCGCATCTAAAATTCAAAAATGGCTACTAACGGTCAACCGGGGGGATCAGAATAAAAGATCATAACGCAAAACAGTGTCAGATGATTTGATATTACGATTCGATTCGATTCCCCATGTATTTATGCGTGACAAACAGCCCGAATTACAGTTACCCACTGAATTATTAGATTTCCACTTATTATGCACATTTCAAGAGTGCAATTCTAATGACCGACTCAAAAAACTATCCTGGGGCGCTAAAACTTGTAGTAATGAATCTCTATTATATTCTCTTTGGTAATGAATCGATCTCAATTCTGACAGCGGTAGTACTACGCTTGTGACATGTCATTTTGTACCGGTATGACATAAGAATGACATATCCATGATAGCTGTCAGACTCTTAAGATTGATTTATTCATACGGACTTAGGAATCGACCACTCAGTATTTATTTGAAGGAGTTGCCAATTTAAAATTGCAGTTTTGGGTAGATACCTAAGGGATATAATAAGAGTATGTCATACCCAGAGACTTGAGAGTTCTCGCTAGGGTCATAGCAATACTTAGCGCCCATATTCATATTTAGTACTGGTATAACATCAGATTGACATATTAGAAATGTCATAATGCAATTTGAAAAAAAAATATGCGATGACGTTAGGATGCCATTTCCAATATCGCTCTTAGATTTGAGATAGATTTATTATAATTTGACCCTAAGGTCAAAAATTATTAATGAAGCGAACTCAACCCTGACAGCTATCTTAGAAATGTCATTCTTATGTTATATACTTAGTACTTGACCAGTATTTAATAACATGACATGATTCCAAACAATAAAATTAATGGATGTAAGTAAAGAATGAATCCATAACACTAGAGTATGTAGGTACACAGTGTTTTCATAATCTACAACATGAATTAAACTTATAGAAGGGTTACACAGGACCAGACGATAATATTAACTAGTGGTCGCAGGCGGTCGAAATTCGACCATAATTCATTAAACCATAAAACCTTCTTGATTGATACTGGCACGCAGAATGCACTATAGAAGTCCCGCCCTCAGATATAAAGAAAAAAACTGTCACCATTTGTCAGTCAGACAGTCAGTCAGTTACCAAGTGGAAGTTACAAATGTGGGTGTGTCAATTCATAGTAGTGTGTGTAATGTTTTATTTTTTGAGTTAATGTATTTTTTATGCATAATTTAATAAAAAATATAAGCATTCTGCACTTCTTCTCTATATAAACTATAAGTGTGGGAAATTTCATACTCCTCCGACCGCGCAATTTTCGTAAAAAGTGGTACAAGGTTTTTGCTTCGCGTATTAATATTATAATGATTTTGCAACAACGCAAACCCGACAAAACAATCGAAGGCAGCCCATGCGATAAGACCCGTCTTGATTGGTCGGTCGAGGGATTCTCGCGCATGCGCAAATAATCAAAGAAACGCATACAGAGGGGTCGTGTGGGTTTTAATATACTTAATTTTAAATATTGCCGCGCATCCGTTTAATGGACTATTTTAGTCGCTTATTGCTCGTGGTCAATTTAAAAATAGAAAAGGTGAAGTAGTTTTAACTGTCCCCCGCATGTATGTGCAATTCTTTTATTATAATTTTTTATCTGATTTACTTAATACATAATTCAAAATTTATTCAAGTATTTATACGATGGGCCGCGCGCACTAAAAATTTCCAGAATGAATAAGAAAAAAATACTATGAATTAATAAAAATGAATTTATTGTTTCTCAATATATTCGACTCCGTTAATACACTAAGATACATTATTAATAAAAGGTACCTTAGTAATGCACTTTTTCATACGAATAAACCATATTATTAAACATTTATACTAATCCTTGGTAGTGACCTCAGAAAAATATTTTCCACGCTCTTTGGTGATGAAAATCGTTGATCGAGTAATTGGATCTTAATTTTTGGAAACAGATAAAAGTCACAAGATGCCAGGGGCCCGACTTTGTTAACGACGACCGTCGCTGAATATGTCAATTTGAATACGTCACTTTTGACAGTTTTCTATAGGGAAACTGTCAAAAGTGACATAATCAGATTGATATATTCATTTTCGCCATACGTCAGTTTTGTCAGTTTCAAGTAAGTACTAAATAATATTTATGAATTTTTGAATATGCGTCAAGTACAGAAGGCCCTTGGCTGGGCATCGCAAGCAGTGTTGGATACTTAACTGACAAATTATCAGACTTCAGTGAGGAACCAGAAATATCATGTTTCACCACTCCTGTCCCAATTGTCCAAATTCACACACATTTTATGATCCACCAAGATTACACATTAAAATTCAAAAATCGCGAGCTTTGGAAATTAAATAAAAAATGACAACATCACTTCCTTATTAACGATGTTTCAAAAACACGATATACTCATTCTTGGGTACATTGTGCATGGAAATAGTGCGAAGGAATTAAAAAAATAAATATTTTAATTAATTTTTTACCGACAGTTTAGGTATTAAGCTGGTGGAAAACCAAACATTTTTAGTTATTTTGACGTTTCAGAACCGCACGGCACTAAAATACACTAACTAATACTTATAATTAAAGCATAATAATTGAGCCATCTTAACGTCGCTCTCCTGGGCACAGGCCTCCCCTCGATACGAGGCGGATGCTGGCTGCAATCTACCACGCCGAACAAGGGTTGGTGGATTTACATCCCTTTCGAAAATTGGTAAGATTTCTAAGACATGCAGGTTTCCTCACAATATTCTCCTTCACCGTAAGCAACTGATAATCATTATTATTGATATTATGATTCGCGACATCGGTGGTTGAAACCATATAATTATCTATAACTAGCTGTGCCCACGGACTTCGTCCGCGTAGTATTTAACTTAACAAAAATTTCGGGATTATCGGGATAAAAAGTATCCTATATGTTAATCCCGGTAATAAACTATCTGTGTTCCAAATTTCATTCAAATCCGTTCAGTAGATTTTGCGTGAAGGAGTAACAAACATACATACATACATACATACATACATCCACACTCACAAACTTTCACATTTATAATATTATAGTAGGAAGGATTTACTAGCTGTGCCCACCGACTTCGTCCGCGTAGTATTTAACGTAACAAAAATTTCGGGATTATCGGGATAAAAAGTATCCTATATGTTAATCCCGGTTATAAACTATCTGTGTTCCAAATTTCATCCAAATCCGTTCATTAGTTTTTGCCTGAAAGAGTAACAAACATCCACACTCACAAACTTTCGCATTTATAATATTAGTAGGATCATGTCATTCTTATGTCATACTAGCTGAGCCCGCGACTTCGTCCGCGTGGAATTTAACTAAACAAAAATGCCCGTACCCGCGTTCTGAGCCCACGCGACAGGACCCATTTCATTTATTTTGTTTTTCTAAAATAAAAGTAGCCTAAGTTACTCCTTAAAATATCAGCTATCTGCCAGTGAAAGTCCCGTCAAAATCGGTCCAGCCGTTTCGGAGATTACCCGGAACAAACACACAGACAGACAGACAGACAGACAGACAGACAGACAGACATACAGACAGAAAGACAGACAGACAATTTTTTTTTAATTCGCGTTTTTGTTATAAGTGTCGTATGTACTTTCATATGCATTTTGTGAAAAGGTGTTATTTTGATATTACAAACAGACACTCCAATTTTATTTATTTGTATAGACGAGTACAAGAGGACATGTCAAAAGCGTACTCTATACCGCTGTCAGCCTTGATATCGATCTATTACGGGCTTTATACGGGCCACAGTTTGTAACCATACAGTTGATACAGAACGATAGTCTGGCGATATTTATTCATTTATTTCTTGACATTGGCGGCGTCCCGTCTCGTCCTGAATAAGTCAGTGTTCACCTGGCAAGACTCTGGTTTATATAACATGCGCCATACCTATTTTTATGCAAACTTTTGCAGTTTTTTTTCAAAGCTTCGAGATAATGTTATTGACGACCGCTCGGCGCAGTGGTGGGGTGGTTGCGGGTTCGATTCCCGTCGGGGCAGTTACGGAAATGGTATTTCCGTAATTTGTCCACGTCTGGGTGACACGGGGATCGCTCCCAGTCCGTTGTGCGGTGCCCATAGTACAAGCGTTGCTTAGTTTGGGACCGTACAGTCGGTGTGGCAGGCTGGCGATATTTTAATTTACTTATTACTAGTTTCTGCCCGCGACTTCGTCCGCGTAGACTTAAGTAAAGTATTCTATGTGTCAATCCAGGTTATAAACTGTCTGTGTTCCAAATTTCATCCATATCCGTTCAGTAGTTTTAGCGTGAAGGAGTAACGAACATACATCCATACTCACAAACTTTCGCATTTATAATATTAGTAGGATTATACAAAACACTGTCACCCTAAAATATAATATTATAGTTCTGTTTTTTTTGTTTTTTTATTTCGATATAGGCAAGCATTTGACCACAATCTCACCTGATGGTAAGTGACGATGTGGTCTACGGTGGTGCATACTTGCCTAGAAGGTACCTGTTCACTCTCGACTTGAAAACATCCAGGTTATAGTCAACCGGGAACAAAGACGCCGGCAAGGTGTTCCATTCCTTGGCAGTTCGCACAGTAAAAGTGGAAGCGAAACGCTTGAAGAACGATATTATGAAGTAACAAATCAAATAGTACCTCTTGAAGGCTTATTTTACCCGACCACAGCAAAGCTAAAAGGAAGGGTTATGTATTTAGCAGTCTATGTATGTAGGTATGTATGTATCGTTTTTGACACAGATATAGATTTACATGGATAACGCAAATGTATGTACTTAGCGTGTCCGAAAACCCCGACCAAGCGTCAAGGTTGGTCGCCGATAACTTACAGTCCTCGCGACTACAGATATAAAAATATGAGTATGAGCGAGATCACTCGAGAGAATCGTAGGGGCATCGGCGGCATCGGCGTCTTTGAATCGGTTTGGATGTCCCGCCATCTGTGACATCACAGTAGGCGTAAAAAATTCGGCACGCTTGGTTTCAATACAAATCGTGATACTTGCGTTATCTATGTAAATCTATATCGGTCGTTTTTGTGTTCCACCGTAGCGCTTAAACTGCCCATCCGATTTTGATGAGTGAGGTGTCAATCGATTCGTTATTACGGTCCGATTTCCTTAACTAGCTACATTTTATACGAACTAAAGCAATACCTATGACGGATGTTGCAGTGGCGCCCTACGCTTTCTAAATATATATAACTTAAAGGTAACTGACTAACTGACTGACATAGTGATCTATCAACGCACAGCCCAAACCACTAAAGAAATTATTAAAAAAACTAGTTGCATTTTCACATTTCTATGGAACCATGTTCAAACTTTTTCTACAGTCACTCAATTACAGCACGATGTAAAATTGAAATAACATAAAGTTATTATAGGTATCTATTAATTAAAGAATATATATTTTTAAAATTTACTCAATTAAAATTTAATTTCAACAATTTCATTAAAATAACATAGATTTGGGCAAAATATTTAAAAATGAAAAATAATGCCTAAATAATGTAGTTGACAGGTCAACGAAAAAAAATTTTTTTTTTTTCGAGTTGTAGAGTATTGTTCATACTTCCTTGTATTATTTCTTTAGCCAACCTGTTTTTATTTTTACTTTCCTTGTATTCGTAATGAAAAGCACAGTTTTTACCTCGGGTCAAAGACTTATTTTGTCCCTCGAACTATTAGCGCCCTCGCTACGCTCGGGCGCCAAACCCCGTCTCGGGACTAAATAAGTCACTTTCTCCACTCGTGTAACAATGTACTATTAAGCGCCCCCATTTTTTCACCTACTTAAAAACCACTATAACGTCAAATTAAATTAATTGATTGATTGTGAGCTACACAACGCCCCCATTTTTTTTCTGGGTCTCTTACCGCCCCCCTTTAGGCCTGCAGCGCCCACAAGAGGGCGTTATCGCCCACTTTGGGAAAGGATGCTTTTGGGTGACCCAGGCCTAAAGGCGAGGATGAAAGTTTGGTACTTAGCTCCTCTTTTTATTGTTCCCTCCAATTCTAAGGACCCTCATTCTAAGATCAAATGTAAAATGCTAAACAATTCGAGCATAATTCATGAAAATATCGACGGAAAATTCCATCGGTGCGGGTCCAGAATCATGAGTTGAATCCATGGTATCAGTTTTCGTTACGGCCACTTACTCCTTGTATACTAGATGAAACAGAAAGGGTATACAATTTTTGTTACAACTTAACTTTGTAAATCTCAAACTATCGGCTTTGTGGGACAGTTGAAGTACTAATGGTTTTGTAGACTTGTGAAATCTGTCAACAGCTGTATTCCTATAACACCTTTTGGTTTTCAAGTTTCCTCCAAAGCTGATAGTTTTAGAATTACAAAGTTGAGTTTTGAAAAAATAGTATACCCTTTTTGTTTCACCTAGTAAAGGGTAATTTGTTTATCACCCTATGTATGTATTATGTATGTTTGCGGCACTATAAAGACGAAACGCGTGAGCCGATTTTGATAATTTCTAAGTCAATCGATGCAAGCGTCACTAAAGACATCACAGTAATCAAAATTTAATATTATAATAAATAAATGATAATAAATATCGCCAGACCGACACACCTACTGTATGGTTCCAAACTAAGCAACGCTTGTACTATGGGCACCGTACAATGGACTGGGGGCGATCCCAGTGTCATCCAGACCTGGGTTTGCCCAGGTCTTGGTGTTGCTGGTTACGAAAAGCCTATTTCCGAAATTTACCCCGGCGAGAATCGAACCCGCAACCACCATGTGCAGTGAGCCGAGTGGTCTACGCTCGAACCACTGCGCCAAGATATTATGTTAAGTGGGGTATCATTGAAAAGGTACAAACTTATTTGAAAAAATATTTTTAAGTTTCTCTTGTAGTTTTTAACCCCTGACAAAAAAGAGGGGTGTTATAAGTTTAACATGTGTATTTGTGTATATGGGTGTCTGTCTGTGGCATCGTAGCGCCCAAGCGGATGAACCGATTCCAATTTTGTTTTTTTCGTTAGGCAGGTATTCTGATTGAGAGTGTTCTTAGCTTCGTTTCATGAAAATCGGTTCAGCCGTTTGAAATTGATCAGCTCTTTTGTTGTTTAAAAAGTCGTCACATCGGGGTTTTCTAAATTTTCAATTCTAGTTATTAATTTTGAATTGCCATTTAGGAACTATAGCGACTTAAATGTGTTTTGCAACCATTCTCATTAAAATGTTAAATAGGCACATAATTATAATAATGCTGAAGTTCTTAAGGCTAAAGCGCCCATTTAGCCCGCGAAGTTCAAATTTATTGAGGTTTTTAGAAATTTTTCAAAATCTGACAATAATTAAAGGCACATTTTTAATTCGCGACAAAGACCGTGTGCAGTGCATTTATTAATATATCCAACTTACTCAAAAACATTTCAAGAACGACAGCTATCCAGATAATCTGGCAATTTTTGTATATTTAGTGATTAACTTGTGTCATATCCACCGTGATAATATTTGGAGTAAAATAAATGTATTAATAAACGCACTGCATACTGTATCTGTCGCAAATCACAAAATGTTGTCTTAAATGTGTTCAGAGTTTGGATAAACTATAAAAATACTCGAAAATTTTGAATTTCGCGGGCTAGACAGGCGCCTTCACCTTATGTAATCGCATAATCTCTTAATAATGTTACAAAAATACCATAACATAATATAAATGTAATATGCAACCTTGTGTAATAAAATATATACTTGTTTTTTTTTTATAAATGTCAGTTGATGCCATTTCCTATGGTTTCGAGTTATTTCGTCTAGCAGCAAGTTCTTCTACAATCACACAGTTATTTTAAATATTTATGAGTAAAATATAATGAGTATACCAATCAAAATTAAAATTATAATATATTAGATACTAGCTGTGCCCCCCGACTTCGTCCGCGTAGTATTTAACGTAGCAAAATTTTCGGGATTATCGGGATAAAAAGTATCCTATATGTTAATCCCGGTTATAAACTATCTGTGTTCCAAATTTCATCCAAATCCGTTCAGTAGTTTTTGCGTGAAGGAGTAACAAACATACATACATACATCCACACTCACAAACTTTCACATTTATAATATTAGTAGGATTATATTGGAGCTTGAATATAAATACGGTCGTAATTATCACTACATAGTATAAAACAAAGTCGCTTCCCGTTGTCTGTATGTCCCTATGTATGCTTAGATCTTTAAAACTACGCAACGGATTTAGATGCGGTTTTTTTAATAGGTAGAGTGATTCATGAGGAAGGTTTATATGTATAATACATGCATAATATAGTTGAGAAATACTGATAATTTTAGAGCCGTGCGAAGCCGGGGCGGAAAACTAGTATTCTATATATATTTCTGGGGATTATTCGGTCACATTTTTAAAGTCAGGAATTATGAACCTTTTCAAGAGAGAGAGTTTTTTTCATAAGGCCATTGTATAAAACAATGAATGATTAAAATATGTCTCATCAATCCATGACTCCACGCTTTCCGCTACAATTGTCTTAAACACCATCTTGGGCAAAATGGCTTTTTGATGCAGTCTCACTTAGAATTGTTCGGTCTATCGAAATGCAATGAATTTAAAATTGCCCTACGGCGAAAAAAAATGTTTACCACCCAACATTTTCTTATAACTAAACCAAACTTTTCTGTGACACCGGGTCATAAAACACTTTATTTTTATAATAGCTGAGCCCGCGACTTCGTCCGCGTGGAATTTAACTTAACAAAAAAGCCCGCTCCCGCGTTCTGAGCCCACGCGACAGGACCCATTTTATTTATTTTGTTTTTCTAAAATAAAAGTAGCCTAAGTTACTGCTTATAATAACAGCTATCTACCAGTGAAAGTCCCGTCAAAATCGGTCCAGCCGTTTCGGAGATAGTCTTTGATTTCATGTGTTTTTATATTTTTACGCGGAACCCTAATTGTTTTTCTAAAATTAAAGTAGCCTAAGTTACTCCTTAAAATATCAGCTATCTGCCAGTGAAAGTCCCGTCAAAATCGGTCCAGCCGTTTCGGAGATTACCCGGAACAAACACACAGACAGACAGACAGACAGACTGACAGACAGACAGACAATTTTTTTTAATTCGCGTTTTTGTTATAAGTGTCGTATGTACTTTCATATGCATTTAGTGAAAAGGTGTTATTTTGATATTACAAACAGACACTCCAATTTTATTTATTCGTATAGATTGCGATAGCAAATTGGGTGTAACTGCAAACATTTTAAATTTACTGAATGATGAACGGCGTAAATCACAATTACTAAAAAACAATGTGAGTTAGACCCTGCCAAAAAAACCGATTCATGACGTACCTAACTAAAGTTTAAAAAAAAATAAGTTAAAAGTTAATTATTTCCCAAATATGGACATTATAACCATTTCAACTCGAAAACATTGACGCTTTCCGCTGCAATTGACATAACTCTAAACCATATACCTACTCATGGAAATTAGAAAAAAATAAACAAAATCTTACATAAATAATTTCTTTTTATATTTATAAAAATACGTTTTAGGAAGGAAGTTCTTAAATTTCGGCGCTCCGTTGTCTGACTTAATTACAGTTATGCATGAAGGTTTATAAAGAAGTTAGCATGGACTTACATCACTGAAAACTAAAAAAATGTATTCACCGCCCATAATTAAATAGCCCGGTAACAAACATCCGCAGTAAAAGCCGATTAAATACCAGGGTAAATTATCTTCTTTCTTGTTGTAAAAACCTATTTTTTTGTAAAATAATGTAAATACGCCCCCTGTTATTAATTAGTGTTATTCATCATCCAAATAATCCGAAGTTAGTAGTCCCCCTTTGCGCAGAGTTTAGTTATAATTATGATTTTAAGAACTTATTAATAGGTAAATCTCGGATTTAATTGGGAAGCTTATTGTGAAAACGTATACATTGCCCCATAAAATAATGACTTATTCTGTGGAGACGAGTTACATGTACGGACAGCTTGTGCTTATTCCGTGTATTAATAGAATGAACATCGATCTTTTTTCAAATTGGTTAGCATTTTTTAGTAATATACATTAGATATTCACAGATAAATTGTTTCTGACACAACAGTTAGAATATTATATTATTAGAGTTTTTTATCAACTAGCCTGTGAGTACATCTATTTATTAATACGTGAAGCAAAAACTTTCAACCAAACTTAATACGAAAATTGGGCGGACGGAGGAGTATGAAATTTGGCACACTTATCATACTAATATTATAAAGAGGAAAACTTTGTTTGTTTGATTGTAATGAATAGGCTCCGAAACTACTGAACCGATTTGAAAAATTCTTTCACTGTTGGGAAGCTACACTATCCCCGGGTGACATAGGCTATAATATTTTTTAAAAAAAATTAGGGATCCTTACTAAAACTCGAATAATGTAACCGCAATGTACCCGTGCGAAGCCGGGGCGGGCCGCTATAGTTAATATAGAGAAGGAGAGCAAAATACTAATATTGTTTTATTATAATACTTATAAATACATTGCAATCAATAAATAAAACATTACACACATTACCATGCGTTTGGCACACACACATTTTGTAACTTCCACTTGGTAACTGACTAACTGTCTGACTGACAAACCGAGGCAGTTTTTTTTTTCGGACTCCCATAGAGCATTCTGCGTGGCAATATCAATACAATATACTCTTTGACAATAGAACCTTGACGTTTAAAATTAAAATTTAAATGAATAATTATGGTCAAATTTCGACCATTACAACGGGAATACTAGTAAATACAAATGTCGATAACTTAAGGCTGAAGCGCCCATCTAGCCCGGGAAGTTCAAATTTTTTGAGGTTTTTTAGAAAATTTTCAAAATCTGACAATAATAAAAGGCACATTTTGTAATTCGCGACAAAGACCGTGTGCAGTGCATTTATTAATATATCCAACTTACTCTAAAACATTTCAAGAACAACAGCTATCCAGATAATCTGGCAATTTTTGTATATTTAGTGATTTACTATATCATATCCACCGTGATAATATTTAGAGTAAAATAAATGTATTAATAAACGCACTGCAAACTGTGTTTGACGCAAATCACAAAATGTTTTCAGATTTTGGATAAACTATAAACATACTCGAAAATTTTGAATTTCGCGGGCTAGACAGGCGCCTTCACCTTAAACAGT
Source organism: Notodonta ziczac (assembly GCA_918843915.1). Lineage (NCBI taxonomy): Eukaryota > Metazoa > Arthropoda > Insecta > Lepidoptera > Notodontidae > Notodonta > Notodonta ziczac. The sequence continues at coordinate 4,497,822 of OU974064.1, forward strand.
TTAAAAGTTAAGAGTGATACCGGTGGGTCCTTAGGGCCTTATCAATCGATCTATATCAAGTCTGGTCTGTGAACGGTCTTGAGTACACTTTTGACATGTAATTGTGTCCTGGTATGACTTAAGACTTGAGATAGATTTGACGACCGCTTGGCGCAGTGGTTCGAGCGTTGGCCGGGTCTCTGCGCACATGGTGGTTGCGGGGTCGATTCCCGCTAGGGTAAATTTCGGAAATACCCTTTCCGTAATTTGCCCTAGTCTCAATACCACTGGGATCGCCCGCAGTCCAATGTACAGTACCCATAGTACAAGTGTTGGGTGGTCAGTCTGGCGATATTTATTTTTATTTTATTTATTTATATGGCCTATGAGTGGATGCCTTATCCATGGCAAGATTCGTCGCAATCATTTTATGTAAGTTTTTACCCCGCAGAGGGATTTGGCCACATTGTCCTAATATAAAAACAGATAGATGGCAAAGGATACGCAGTCCGGAGCCGGCAGCGGCCACACCTACACGTGTGGGTCGAGATATTTCAAAACGTACATAAATTGGCGCGCTTTTGTGACACTTCGCTTGGTGCAGTTTTGACAGGTGAGTTTTTAAAGCGCAGATCACTAAAAATTTACTGACTTCATTTAAAAAAAAAACAGATTACTGTGTGAGTACTCAATTAATTGTATTGCTATCTTTGTCAAGATCGTAATGTGTGAGCAAGGCAGAAAATGTCTTAAATGTCTTTAGAATAGTCGCAATTTGGCGCCAACATAATTAAAAAATGAATAAGAAAACCCTATTTACTCATTATTTTTTTTGGCGAGAAGTGAAAAAGTGCTTTAGGGCCATATTAATAAGTCGATCTCAAATCTGAGAGCGTCCTTAGAAATGTAATTCTTATGTACCTAATACTAGTGCAAAATGACATATCAAAAGCGTACATACTCAAGATCGATATCAGACTTAAGATCGATTTAATACAACGGGCCTTAAATCATTTCCAAAATTTGTGTTTCTTAGAATTGTAACGTGTAATATTAGTGAAATATGAATAGTTTTATGTTCATAAATGTGTGTGAGTGTGAGTGATTGGAGCAAAAGTGGTGAAACATGATTTTTCGGGTTCCCCAAGAGGTCTGGTATTTTGTCAGTAAAGTGCTGTCGCTTTACTGATAGGAATAGGGGGAATATTGGGCATAGGGAACGGCATATATGTATTCTATCTATACAAATAAATAAAATTGGAGTGTCTGTTTGTAATATCAAAATAACACATTTTCACGAAATGCATATGAAAGTACACACGACACCTATAACAAAAACGCGATTTAATTTTTTTGTCTGTCTGTCTGTGTGTTTGTTCCGGGTAATCTCCGAAACGGCTGGACCGATTTTGACGGGACTTTCACTGGCAGATAGCTGATGTTATAAGGAGTAACTTAGGCCACTTTTATTTTAGAAAAACGACATTTTAAAAAAGACTCATTCTGTGGAGCTCCTGTCGCGCGGGCTCACAACGCAGGAGCGGGCTTTTTTGTTAAGTTAAATTTCACGCGGACGAAGTCGCGGGCACAGCTAGTGGATAAATAAAAACCTGAAAATAACTGTTTTATATACTTGACACTGATTAAATGCAAATAGCAAACCCAAATCAAATATCAAATAATGAGTACTTAGTTGTTTTGTCAGAGGATATTATGGGGCGACATCGCAAAGATTGACGAAGTCCCCATAAACAAAGAAAAAAAATCCATAACAATACGAATAGGTACGACGTTGTATAAAAATACGACGCGTCACGAGTTAAGCATTCATATGCCAACGTACGTACTAATACGTAAATTAGAAAGAAAGAGAATATTAGTTGATTAAATCATAAAAATAATTTAGCCCTGTTGCCGTCTGAGGGAGGACTACCCTAACGTAAAGATAGTGGCACCGGCTCCAAATGAAATAAAATATGAGGTCCCCAGTTATTTCTAGCATTTTAGTGCACCCAGGTTTTGTAAAAGTCAGTTTTTTTTATTAAAATGTTTTTTTTTTTATAAAAATGATGGGCTCACAGAACAACTAAAGTAAGCAAATAGATAGATAGATAGGGACAATAAGTAAAACCTAGCTAGCCGGTTTCGTTATTTAAATGGCTACGGAATCCTACATTGTGGGTAGCCCGACACGCACTTGACCCATATTTTTTTTTTATTAATCAAAGCGTTTATCAGTGAATATTCATTTTTTTCTTGTTACTAAGCGACACTAATAAATCATATAGCAATAATCATAACAAAATAATAATATTATGTTGACGTAGCAAGGTCGATTTGACGTTTGCTACACTGAAATTTGATAGTAGGCGGGAAAAAAATAAAATTTTGACATTTGACACTACACGCGTGCTGTCATAACGTACACGCAGCGGTTTGTGAACGAGAAATGTGCGTAGGACATAGATGAGTGTTGAGGTAGAAGCAAGAAGATTCTAATATGTAAAGAGTTACAATATTTCTCTGTTATAGTTTTTTTAAAAGTCTATGAATACATTCATAATAAATAAAAAAGCACACAAATAAAATTATATACTTAACCTTGATAGACAACTTTTTGGCGCGAAGAGGAAAAGTTAATAATTTTTTTAATTTCCAAACTTTTGTTTCGTTGAAATATAATTTATAATGTTGGTATTTGTTTGGTTTGTTGTTTGGTGTAATTATGTTCACGAATGTGTGTGTTTGGGCACTTGGAACAAAATTGGTATAAGATGATTTTTCGGGTTCCCCATGAAGTCCGGTAATTTTGTTCGTAATATATTCGCCACTTTGCCGATAGGGTGTGTTTGTGGGAGTTTATTAGGCCCAGCCAAGGTCCATCCTGTGTTCGACTTAATAAAACTAGAATATATTATTTTAATTAACAATGGCTAAATGTCGCTTTTTACATAGCCAAACGCAAAAAAAAAAAATACCGAGTTGTAAATTATCTGAGGTCTGTGGTACTTTTCCAATTCCCGCCCATAAGTCTTCATTTATCGTCCTCGTTTTGAATACATACTCTCGTAGTGACAATTGCATGACTTATGCATCGAATACGATTTACGTTTTATTATAATAATGTAAAGAAAATCTATACGTATTTTTTTTTCCTTTCAGATTGCAAGAATGTCAAATTCATCTTACCATTATCACAATATGACGGAGAATTCGAAAATCGAACATCGAATTTTATTAAAAGAAATAGCATACACACAATGTTACAATGCGTTCAAACATAGGGAATTAAAAAAAGATTTTCTGATTTTTAGTGTGAATTTAGTTTTCAGTTTTTTTAATACAATTTTTGAGTTACTATATGATAATATTTTGTTAATTTTAATGAGCATTTTGTTGTATTATGTATTGAAGTTACTATATAGGGCATACATAAGTCCTGTTGTTTATAAAAAGGTAAGACATTTAAATAATTATTCACTTTCTGTATTGAGTTGCCAGCGCCATCTATTGAAAAATTCCAGACCTAGGCATTTCATAGTTTTAATTTCTGAGACCCAACATAATAATTTTAGAATAAATTAGGTACCTGAAATTCAAGAAATAATAATCAAAGCATAATGTTATGAAAATAGAGAAAGTAAGTACATTAATATATAAAACGTAAAATTGTAACTACAGGTTCTGCTATTCGACAATAGATGACGCTACTGTATCGAATTAGTAGACAAGCGCTAATTCTATTGATACACAACTACTAAATAAGATTTAAACTAAACTTATTGTGTAGACAGCGCGACTTGTGTTATTGTTATTTTGTTACTCATGTCTGCAAAAATAAAATATAATACATCAATTTGAAGGAAGATATTGTGGGGAAACTGGCATGTCTTAGAGAATCTTTCGAAAGACGTGTAAATCCGCCGGCCCGCATTGGGCCCAGGGTGGTCGATTATGGCCTGAATCCCCCTCGTATTGAGGGTTGGCCAAGCTAAATTACGAATATGTTATGTATTTTCCACAATTAGTTAAGTTTGTAGCCGACAGACCTATCACAATTGCCAAAAAAAAACTATTTCAGAATCTAACAGACATAGGTTTCGAGCACATCCCGACGGGGCCAGACAGAGACAGGCACATAGCTCGAACGCAGGCGGCAAGAAAGAGAGGCAATAAAATACCAGCTCCTTACCCAAACGGATGGTTTGCGATCGCTGAGAGCAGAGACTTGAGGAAACGTGACGTCATAGCCGTGGACGCGTTAGGTGAGTGACGTCATCTTTGTACCTTTATTTTTTTATTTCATTCATCCATCAGCCGGAACACACCCTTTAGTGATGGAACCGTTCAAAGGTAGTATGTGAAAAGTCATATATAGGTTTTCATAAGTAGCGCCTGCTACCGACATAGGTAGTACTGTTAAAAATCATTGTAATGATTGCAATGAAATCTCCAATCGTTTTGTACTGACACGGTTATTATGATAAATCATCGACCGGTGACTTCTTAGGATTAAGTGTCATAGTGAAAATTCACTATGAATTAAATCATTGATTGTAAGGAATCAATTATAAAATTACATTGAAAGAAAACATAATTTCTGTAATGAAAATGAATTTAAAGTGGCAATCATTTAAATGCCTATTTATACTAGTCTTAGTTATATCTGTAGATATTACCACTAGCGACATCTATCCGCCAACATTATTCCCAGGCCAAAATCTGTGCGTGTACCGCGGTGAAGACGGCGCGGTGCGATGCGTAGACGCATACTGTCCTCATCTGGGTGCGCATTTGGGTGTCGGTGGCACCGTGTGCGGGAACTGCATCGAATGCCCCTTCCATAAGTGGAGGTTTGATGAGGAGGGCACGTGCGTGAGTGTGCCTGGCGTTGATAAAGGTGAGTTCAGCATTCCAAATCACTTGACAGACCGCAACGGTAGATTTAACTTTGAATATTAAATTCAAATTCTTCTACTCAACTCTATTATTTTTCTCTTTCATAACAACCTTCTCCTGACAATAAAAAACACAAAAAAATAATCGAAATCGTTCCAACCGTTCATGCGTGATGCGATGACCAAGGAAATAAAGATTCATGGTTATATATATACATAGATGATCTATCTATTGATTTATCTATCAATTTTCCGACAGCTCCTAAAGGCGTGTCAATAAAAAAATGGCGCACCGTAGAGGCAGATGGAGCCGTATGGGTCTGGTATGATGCTGAGGGTCGCGACCCTCTGTGGACCTTAGAGGACCCGCCAGAGGTCAAGAACTGGAGGTTCAGAGGGAGAAATGAGTATACAGTTAGCGCACATATACAGGTAAGATTATTTTAAAACTTTTGATAACCTTCTTACAAACGGTTATGATGGACACAGTTGATAATACACACACTGTATCTATAATTACTGTTGTCGAGGACACCGATAGATGTCGCTAATATCGAAATAGCGCGTGGTGTTAAATTGATCGCGATATTTATAATAGCCTTTAAGATGTGTTTTTTTGTTTGTGAAGACTTACATACTTATGACTCAGTGCAAACGGACGGAGTGACTGTTAAGCTACTTAGTAGCTTAACAGTCACTCCGTCCGTTTGTACTACATTTAGAATGTAGTACCAATCTGAATTCAAGTTAAGGCTAAAGCGCCCATCTAGCCCGCAAAGTTCAAATTTTTTGAGGTTTTTTAGATTTTTTTCAAAATCTGACAATAATAAAAGGCACATTTTGTAATTCGCGACAAAGACCGTGTGAAGTGCATTTATTAACATATCCAACTTACTCTAAAACATTTCAAGAACGACAGCTATCCAGATAATCAGGCAATTTTTGTATATTAAGTGATTAACGAGTATCATATCCACCGTGATAATAATTAGAGTAAAATAAACGTTTCAATAAACGCACTGCATACTGTGTTTATCGCAAATCACAAAATTTTGTCTTAAATGTTTTCAGATTTTGGTTACCTATAAAAATACTCGAAAATTTTGAATTTCGCGGGCTAGACAGGCACCTTCACCTTAATTTGCTGCGGTTTTAAACTGTAATTGGTATAATAACAGCGCACATCTCGGCGCTTAGAGCCTCATTTGCTATGCCTAAACGACTGATCCGATTTTTATGATTACTTTTTTGTGTGTTTGTGCGGGTATCTTAATTAAAAATTAAGATTCACGATTGAATCCGGCAGGTGGCGTAATTTTAGAGATTGATAAGCCGAGATATGAGCGGTGGGTTCTTCACCCAAATCTTTGATACTGAAATATACCTAATATTGCTTCAGGAAATTCCGGAAAACGCTGCGGACCCCGCACATTTGAATGTGGTACACACATTATCACTGCTATCAAGCTTAGGGGAGAAATATCCGATACTTAATGACATTATAGGTAAGATAACAGAATTAAAATCGTGGTTATTATGACAAGGCTTTTTAACATTTTCACAGTCGAGTCAAACCTTGGTCAAACGAACGATTCTGAATTTTTTGTTAGTTCACTGACAGTTCTCTAAGGCCCGTATTTATAGATTGATCTCAAGTCTGAAAGCGATCTTAAGTATGCTTTTGAAATGACCTTTGGTACTAGTATGATAAAAGAATGACGTTTTCCAAGATCGCTCGATCAGACTTGAGATCAATTTAATTAATGTATTATTTATTTATTTTCAGGGCGTCACGTCTGGAATGGTGATTGGGTCAAAAACGACGATCACACGTCCACAATGTATCTCTCCCATGACTATAGGATTATGAAATGTAATCTCGGCCATTTTGATGTCAAAGTCACACAGGTACTTAATCACTCGCCCGTGGCTCCGCCCGCGTGGTACTACGATAGAACTAAAGCCTAGATTACCCCCTTATAACAGCTATCTGCCACTAAAAGTCATGTCAAAATCCGTCCACACGTTTCGGAGGTTAGGCGGCACAAAAAGACAGTCAGACAGACAACATTTTTTTTAAAAAAAAAACAGCGGTTCTAGGGCGCTTTTATATTATAAAGCGTAGGGTGCCACAGCTGTCACTCTGTATACCTATATATATCATTGAACACTACTAATGTTTAGCACGGATAGAGAGGCGGCGAGCGCTGAACGTTCGTATAGAAGCTTTGCTTCCAATGTTTTTTCTGCATACTTACATAAAAATAGTTGTTATTTTGACATTACAAACAGACACTTCAATTGTATTTATGTGTATGGATAGATATAAGAAGATATCCGTCCACAGATCGGGCCGGGCCACGTGCGGCTACTAATGCAGTCCGTTCTCGGGCCGGTTTTCGTGACGCAGTCCGTCACGCCTATCGGCCCGTTGCTGCAGAGGGTGGTCCATCGGATGTACTCGCCGGCTCGCAGCGCTACCTTCGCTGTCATGGTGGTCAAGTCTGAGGGGGACATGGTCAGTTTCAGTATTTTTTTTTAAACCAAGTTCCTTGATGCGGCTTGGGTGTCTTTAATGGCAGAAAAAGCGTTTAGCCAACTCCTGACATCTGTTAGTGATTCTGTAAACTACTTCGTAACGTCCACTGTGAAAATAGTATCTCAAAAATCAACTAGATGGCGTTAGTGAGTGATTCAGGTGACTGGATAGTGCGACATCTATTGTACATTTTGTGAACTAATGTGGAGGTGTTTAAAGTAATACTTGAAATCACTTTTCAATAAGTAAATATTTTTATCAGTAAACCGAAAAATTTAATGAATAATATTATCAATCGAGTAATCGAAGATGTGTCATGATTACTAATAGCAAACTAGTTTACAAAATAACTTTAAAGTTGGCAAAAATACCGACGTTCAACTTCTGTCTTTAAAAATATGGCCCGCCTAGTCTAATAGGTATTTCGCCAGTGACAAGTAACAAATAGCAGTAACAAACAATACAACAATGTGGCCGTCAACTTTTAAAAACCAAAATGGAGGATCAATGCAGACTTTGAAAGTTCTCGAATCCGCTTCCGATATCGATTTGAATGTATTAAAATAGCCCAAGTGATTTGTTTTCCAGTTCGAACGTGACGTCAGAGTGTGGAACAACAAGATATTTGTAAAGGCGCCTGCATACGTGCGTACTGACAAGGCGATACGAGCTTTCAGGTCTTGGTACGCTCAGTTCTACAGTGAAAACAGCATTAGTTACAAGGACGCCGTACAGAATACGCTTGAATGGTAGACATAGGACGAATTAATAGTCGTTACGCGAAATAAATAACTAAACTAAATTTAACTAAACTAAACTAAATTTAACTAAACTAAACTAAACTTGACTAAATTGGTGAAGCTTAGTTAAATTTAGGTTCATAGTTTTACTGTCGTCTTCAAGGCTGTATTGAAAACAAGATCAACTATATTTTTAATTATTTTAGTTTAGTCGGTATTCTCATCATCATGTGTGTTGTGTGATTAATCAGGAAGGCGATTTTCGCGCCATCTGTCGTCTAGAATAGATTTATAATCACAAGAAATAAATGTGTTATGTTTATTATTATTATTTTTTTATTGTCATCCTTAACCGGTAGAACCAGTGTAAATTCCGTAATAAAATTACAAGTAGGTAATAAGGAAAAATGTCAACGATTAAGGCGAGATGAGTAGGTAAGCCAAGACCAGACCAAACAATATAACATAATACCTTTACCAGGCCCCTAACCACGTTAGCTACTCAAATCGTAATAGAAAAGCAAACGCTCGCGATTACGTTTCAAACGCTCCGCTTTTGACGTTTTGCCGACACGAGCTTCACGATTTCTACTGACATTGATATGGTATGGTGTCAGCAAAACGTCAAAAGCGGAGCGTTTGCTTTTCTATTATGATTTGAGTAGCTAGTGTGGTTAGGGCACTGGTATTAACAAAAAGGTTTCTTAACCGTCATTTTACACTGGCAAACTATTACATCTATTATTCTTGTTGTCTCTATATTTTGACAGCTCATACATGAGACAGAAACATAAATAGGCGGCAATGTTTCGTTAGTGCTAGTGAGAGATAACTAGATTACGGGTTGTGTATCAATAGTACATTGTTACATGAGTGGTGAAAGTTACTTATTTTGTCCCGAGACGGGGTTTGGCGCCCGAGCGTAGCGAGGGCGCTAATAGTTCGAGGGACAAAATAAATCTTTCACCCGAGGTAAACACTGTGCTTTTCATTACGAATACAAGGAAAATAAAAACAGGAATTGGCTAAAGAAATAATACAAGGAAGTATAAACAATACTCTACAACTCGAAAAAAAAAAATCGGATTGCCGCCTATTTTGTAATTTTTTTCGTTGGCCGGCCAACTTCATTATTTAGCCATTATTTTTCATTTTCATCTTTAAATATTTTGCCCAAATCTATGTTATTTTAAAGAAATTGTTGAAACTAAATTATAATTAAGTTATTTAAAAAAATATATTCTTGAATTAATACTTAACTTTATGTTTATTTCAATTTTACATCGTGCTGTAATTGAGTGACTGTAGAAAAAGTTTGAACATGGTTCCATAAAAATGTGAAAATGGAACTAGTTTTTTTTTATAATTTGACAGCTGTCAGTTGAAAGCGAAACTCCCGGGCCTGAAAAGTTTTACTTTCAACCCGCTTCTCAGGCAACTTCAGACCTACTTTCAGAGTATGAGTAATGAAAAGATTATTTTCGTCACCAGGGCGGCCCCACATTGCGATGGGGTGACATTGAGACTTGACAGTTCTGACCACAGATATAGATTTACATAGATAACGCAAGTATTACAACTTGTATTGAAACCAAGCGTGCCGAATTTTTTACATCTACTGTGACGTCACAGCCGAAATTTAGTGACTGGAAATCCAAACCAATTCAAAGACACCGATGCCGCCGATGCCCCTCCGCCCGTTACGATTCGAGTTTTAGTTCGAGTTTTTGTTAGAGTTTCGAGTGATTATCTCCCTCATACTCATATTTTTATACATCATACACATTACACACGTACACGTACACGTATTTGTCACGCTCCGTATTTTACATTTAATTATTAGTAATGTCCGCTAAAAGTGCCGAACAAGCCATCCGCGACCTAATTAAAACTGTGGGCTCGCTGCAAAGCAAAGTGGATTCGCTCGAAAAGATGATTACGCAACAAAATCAGCTAATCAAAAAACTAGTTGGTGAAGAATCAGTGTCTCCAAAATCGAATAATATTAGCAATGACGGTAGTCAAACACTGCAAAAGTGCCCGCGACCAATACGAGAAGCCCGCAATCGAGCTGCGTCGGCAATCTCCGCCGGCGTGCGAAAGGGAGCCTCGAAACAGGTGGCCGCCGAGAGCGCGGCGGCGTCGTCATCGTCCTCTACCACATTCCCGTCGGAGTTACCGCGATCGACTAATCTCGCCACTGCTTCGCGTAGCGAGGCGCGCGAAGTTAATGATACTGCGGTGGAGCCGTTGGGTGGGGGCGATTGGATCGAGGTAAATCGTCGTCGTTCTCACCGCTCGCTCGAGAATGTTGTTCGTGGTACGGCTTTGCCCACCACCACATCCCTTCTAGCTGCAGAGCGCAAGACATACTTGCATCTGTATTACGTACAATCTGGAACTACAGCTGACCAGGTAGTGCAACATCTTCGTGCAATTTGTCCCGATGATAATTGTTCGGCTGAGGCTTTAAAGCCCCGTGGGGATTATGCGTCGTTTAAACTAGCTGTACCCACCAAGAATATGGATAAATACTTGTCATCGGAGCACTGGCCGGAAGATGTTTACATCAAGCCGTGGCGAAGTGGATTTCGCAAGTCACAGCAAACCGTGCAAAGGCAATAAATGTAAATCTTATACACTTTTCTATCAGAACGTTAGAGGCCTCCGTTCCAGACTAGATAATTGTAAAAAAGCTGTATTAGTGGAATCAGCAGACATATTTGCGTTTACTGAGACCTTTCTTGTGAGTAGTGTCCATGATGCTGAAGTGTTTCCGCCTGGATACTCCGTTATACGCCGTGACCGCGCTTGTGACTCAGGATGGGGAGGAGTGCTGTTGGCGGTTCGTGATACGATTAAAGTGCAGCAACTAGTAGATGTGGACGGCTACTCTAATGATATTGAACTTGTAATAGCCTTAGTTACTTTTAAGCATACCAAAGTCATTTGTTGTGTTGTCTATATTCCTCCGAATTCTAGTGATGAAAAATACCACAATACTTTTTCAGTTTTAGAAAATCTGGTTGCTAAATACCCAAAACTTGATTTACTGGTGGTTGGAGACTTTAATTTGAACTCTTGTAGTCGAAATGTATTTATGAATTTTAATTATATGATAACTTACTGTAAGTTAAAACAGCACAACACAATACTAAACAAATATGGAACAATGTTAGATCTGGTTCTGAGCAGTCTCGGTGATGAGTGGGTTAAGGTGAGTGGTGATACGGAGCCCGTGGTGCAAGCCGATGCATACCATCCTCCGCTCTCTGTGGATGTGCGTAGCGCGCATTCATTGTCTGGGCCCAAGCACGACGCGTCTCGCGTCTGCCCGCCGCAGCCTACCCGTGATCAATTGCACTGTGACTGGGACTTTCGCAAAGCCAACTTTTATTCCCTATATGCTTCTCTTGCCTTCATAGAATGGGATGAGATATTTGCACTCAAGGACGTTGATGAAGCTGTCAGTGCATTTTATGTCAAATTACGTGCCTGTTTCGATACTCATGTTCCTCATAAACGATCTTTTAATACTGATCTTCGTTATCAATACCCAACTTGGTTTACGTCAGAAATTATAATAAATATAAAGAATAAATATTTTCATTTAAAAAAGTTTAAAGAAAATAAACAAGAATTTAATTGTGAAATGTTTAAATATTATCGACAACGAGTCAAACTTTTAATTGATTTAGCATATAACAACTATATTAAGCAAACTGAAACTGACATAAAAAATAATCCTAAGCACTTCTGGAAATTCGTGAAAGACCAGCAATCAAAGAAGCAGTATACCAAAGAATTCGAATATGCCGGAAAAACAGTCTCCGGTATCGATGCCGCGAATGCCTTTGCTTGTTATTTTAAATCTGTTTTTTTAAATAATACGCCAAAGCTATCTTCTTATGAAGCTGAACGCAAGGCGGCTGACTCGTTGTGTTCCTCTCGTATAGCGGTAGACACTGTTAACGTCCATGACCTACAGCTGGCAGTTCAGCGACTAAAGGCTCACTCCTCCACAGGGCCCGATGGAATACCACCTTTCGTTGTTAAAGATTGCTTCGAAGCGCTTAAATTACCTTTAATTTATATTTACAATCTAGCTCTTAGTACCGCAACTTACCCTTCTCAGTGGAAAACATCCCGGGTAACTCCTGTTCCCAAGAATAGTTCAGGATCAAAGGTTGAAAATTATAGACCCATAGCTGTTCTGTCTGCATTCGGCAAAGTCTTTGAATCCATTTTGAACCGCCACATCACTAGGCAGGTCAACACGCAGTTCAGTGATGCACAACACGGTTTTAGGGCGGGCAGGTCTACTGCCACTAACCACATTAACTTTATAGACTACGCCGTTACTGAAATGGATAATAAAAAGCAGGTTGACGCCGCATATTTTGATTTTAAAAAAGCGTTTGATCGCGTTCACAACGACGTATTGCTAAAAAAATTTTCGGCCATTGGATTTACCCCAAAATTATTAAAATTTTTTGCTAGCTATTTTACAAACAGAATCCAATATGTGCAACTTTCTGGCTATCGCTCCGACTCGTATGTGACCTGTTCTGGTGTAAGTCAGGGCAGCACACTTGGGCCCACCCAATTTCTGATAATGGTCAATGACTTGCCGAGTGTTGTCAGTTCAGCCCGGTGCCTGATGTTTGCCGACGATCTAAAATTATTCTTGGGTATAAACAGCGTATCAGACTGTGAGGCGCTTCAGAGGGACATCAATAGTATTGTGGAATGGAGTGAACAAAACCAGCTGGAGTTCAACGCAACCAAATGCAAAAGCATTACTTTCACCCGAGCTCGTTCACCCATTGTATACACGTATAACATGCACGGTATTCCTCTGGAGCGTGTTGCACTGATGCGCGACCTTGGCTTGACCCTGGATGTTGGGTTAACGTTCAATACCCATATCACAGAGTTGTGTAGCAGAGCTTTCAAATCTCTTGGATTTGTTATGAGGCAGGCTGGCCGCTTTCATACGCGAAGTACAATTGTTACCCTCTACTACGCATTTGTACGATCAAAACTGGAGTACAATGCTATAATCTGGGATCCCCATGAGGCTAAATATAAGTTAATGGTCGAGAAGGTGCATAAGAAGTTTTGTCGTTTTCTTTATAGGAAAATGTTCGGCTATTACCCATATCTGTATCCATCGCTATTCGTAACTGGCATGGTAGGCATGAGCACATTGGAGCTTAGACGCAAGTGCGCCATGATGGTCCACTATTTCCTGCTTCTAAACGGCACTATCGATAACCCCTCCACTTTGTCGCGATGTTCTTTAGTCACCACGGGTCGGTTGCGGCGCGCGCACGCGCGGCGGCTGCTGGCGGCGCCGCCGGTGCGCACACGAACCGCGCAATTTGCCCCAACTGCCCAAGCCGTCAATTTAATCAACGCCGTAATTGCTCAGCAACCAGACCTTGATATATTTAATACTAAGTTACATGTATTCATTAAAAAGTGTATAAGCTTCTTGAGCGATCAGTAGCATTAATTTAGCTTGTTGTGCGTCTTGGCTAAGCTGTAAGTGCAGCAAGCATCTGATAATAAATAAATAAATAAATAAATATCTGTAGTCGCGCGGACTGTAAGTTAGCGGCGACCAACCTTGACGCTTAGTCGGGGTTTAGTACACGCGAAGTACATGCATTTACGTTATCTATGTAAATCTGTATCTGTGATTCCGACTGTCTCTCCCGCCGAAGTAATACTAACAGAAGTCAAATGACATAATTATAACACACTAGCGGCCCACCCCGGCTTCGCACGGGTACATTGCGGTCACATTATTCGAGTTTTAGTAAGGATCCCTAATTTTTTGTAAATATATTATAGCCTATTTCACCCGGGGATAGTGTAGCTTTCCAACAGTGAAAGAATTTTTCAAATCGGTTCAGTGGTTTCGGAGCCTATTCATTACAATCAAACAAACAAAGATTTCCTCTTTAGTATTAGTATGATGACCCCCTGGTCTTATCAAATTACTTTGGGGGCTATTTTAAATAATTCGAATCGATATTGGAAAACGATTCGAAAACTTTAAACGTCTGTAGTTTAGCCATACATATAATGATTTAGCCCTTTTGACGTCCTACTCCTGGGCACGGGCCTCCCCTCAACACGAGGGGGATTCAGGCCATAATCCACCACGCTGGACCAGTGAGGGTTGGCGGATTTCACATGTCTTTCGAAAATTGGTTAATTCTTCTAAGACACGCAGGTTTCCTCACGATGTTTTCCTTCACCGTAAGCAAGTGATAATCATATAGAAATTATGATTCGCACATAGATTACGAAAAATCCAGAGGTTCGAGCCGGGGTTTGAACCCGAGACCTGGTAGGCCGCAAGACGCGTGCTTAACCAATCGGCTATCACTGCTTATATTCGACTTAACATCAATCCGTTACGTATGACATGCGAATGATTTAAAACACCCTATGGTGAGAAGAACATGTTTTGCTCTCATTCTTCAGTGTACTAGATCACCTATTGCTGTCCCTTACAGGTGCATGCGTTATTGGCATTCCTATTTTAAGACTTGAAACTAACTTCACAGTCAATCATATTTACGGAAATGAATTTTAAAGGGCAAAAGCCTTTTTAATTTTATTTTAAAATTAAAGGAGACTCGACATATACCTATGTAACTATGAACAATAATTATAATAAATATTTTGTAAGTATTTTTTTTGGACTAGATCCGACACATAATTTGTAAAAAACACTTCGAAAACGCTGATGTGAACCCGCGACGAGTCCGGGAGAAAGCTCCATCAGTGCGACTTCCTCCACATTCATCTAAGGACAGGTAAGGATCGAGCGCTCATAGCTAAGAAAGAAGAACGCTAAATTATTTAAAAAGGGTCAAAGGCGGAAAAGCTATTCGGGTTGAATCAGAAAGGGTATATTTTTTTTTACTAAACTTAACTTTGTAATCCAAAACAATCAGCTTTAGAGGAAACTTGAAAACAAAAGGTGTTACAGTGTTGCAGCTGTTGACTGAATTCAGAAGTCTACAAAACTTGTACTTCAACTGTCCCACAAAGCCGATGTTCTAGATTTACAAAGTAAAGTTGCAAAAAAATAGTATACCCTTTCTGTTTCACCTGGTATATCAATGTAATGTTATGTCATGGTTTCTATCAAGTGTTTAATCAAAAGTCGGTTATTAGATAGAAACCGATACTTATTTTTTCGTATTTATAAAAGAACGGTTTTTTTTTAAATACCTCTTATTATATACCCATTTTGCCCCGGTCTCCTTTAGAATCAACTAGCGACCCGCCCCGGCTTCGCACGGATGCAATAAATTGTCAGTGTTTCTCTACTATATTATGCATGTATTATACATATAAACCATCCCCTTGAATAACTCTATGTATTAAAAAAAACCGCATCAAAATTCGTTGTGTAGTTTTAAAGATCTAAGCATACATCGGGACATACAGACAGCGGGAAGCGACTTTGTTTTATACTATGTAGTGAAGACACAATTGGAAGGGAAATAAATTGTGCATACTTAACCCATATGTTGCCATATTCAGACTAGTATCAAGAATCGTAAATAAAATGGTATAACACGTTTTCATATTAATCTGTTAAGTAGTGCGAGGCGTCCTCTGCAAAGTGCGTACATTTTAAAAGATTTTATATATTTGTACAACAATTAGGTAACTAAAATGTGAACAGGAAATTGTGCGACATTCCGCCGAATATTCAGATAAGACTCGAATTCGCTTGGCGCAGTGGTTCGAGCGTAGGCCGCTGGGCTCACAGCACCGGGTGGTGACGGGTTCGATTCCCGCCGGGGCAAATTTCGGAAATGACCTTTTCGTTTGGCATCAAAAGTTTGTACTTGAGTTGTGACAATTTATAAAAACTGGCGGCAAAAAGTGTTCGAATTTTGTTTCAATTTTAGTACCATTCAAAAATACTATAGTTACCTTTTTGAACTGGCTACGGAACCCTCCATTGTGCATAGCCCGACCAAACATAGCTCACCCAAACCCGCAAGTATTATTTCGGACTATTGAAAAACCCTATCATACTAATATTATAAAGAGGAAAACTTTGTTTGTTTGATTGTTTGATGAATAGGCTCCGAAACTACTGAACCGATTTGAAAAATTCTTTCACTGTTGAGAAGCTACACTATCCCCGGGTGACATAGGCTATAATATATTTCAAAAAAATTAGGGATCCTTACTAAAACTCGAATAATGTAACCGCAATGTACCCGTGCGAAGCCGGGACGGGCCGCTCGTATAATTATAAAGTCAAAGCTTTTATTTTGTTTAAAACAAATACATAGTTATTTTTACACCGCATATCGCTATCATTCGATGTCGTTATTTTGAAATCATCCTACTAATATTATAAATGCGAAAGTTTGTGAGTGCGGATGATTGTTACTCTTTCAGGCAAAAACTACTGAACGGATTTGGATGAAATTTGGAACACAGATCGTTTATAACCGGGATTAACACATAGGATACTTTTTATCCCGATAATCCCGAATTTTTTGTTAAGTTAAATACTACGCGGACGAAGTCGGTGGGCACAGCTAGTAATATAATAATTGCGTTGGTATTATCGGTTATTTTAAATGGCGATATTTTGTGCGATAGCGTTAATATTATATTAATTGACATTATAAATAGAAGTTAACTAGTTGTTAAGAGTTAAAGTTTACCGTTTGTGATGATATAAAAACAATTGATTTATATTTTAATTTCAGATTTCGCCTAAAATTAAAAACTCAAAACAAAATGTCCGAATGTTCTGCGGATAGAAGTTGTATATTGAATGATATTACATTCTCCCAATGTTACAATGCGACATCTAGCGACGAGTTCAAGAGAGATTTCGTTCTGTTCAATCTGAAAATATTATTTGAATTATTAAGAACAGTTAAAGATCTAACTTTGGATTACATTTGGTTAATTTTTCTTGCTGTCGTACTGTACTATACTTTGAAGATATTCTATCTGGCTTATTGGGATCCTATTGTATACAGAAAGGTTAGTTTTTTTGTATAATTAGTGTAGAATAAAATTTTTGAGTTTCCAGACATTATAGCTTTTCGATTTTAATCCGATGTACAATTGCTGTGTTAGTCAAACGATTTATATTTAAATGATGAATTTTAAATGACGTCTAAGCTGTTTTGAAAAAGAAAAGTGGTTTACAGGAACTAACAGAAATTGGCTTCGACCACATAATGTCGGGGAGGGACAGAGACAGGAATATAGTGCGGTCGCAGGCGGCGAGGCGCACGGGAAACAATTTGCCGCCACCGTATCCTAACGGATGGTTCGCAGTCGCTGAGAGCAGGGATCTGCATGTTGGCGAAGTGATTGCTGTAGATGCTTTGGGTGAGTCGCCATCTGTTAACGAGTAGCGGTACTAGTCACCATCTCTGGTCAGGTAGGGCCACTATTTTAACTTGCCTTCGATGAACCGCCATCTGTTGTCGAGTAGCGGAAATATGTTTACTGCCTTTTGAAGAGTCGCTATCTACTGTCGAATAAGGGATCCTAGAGACTATAGCTGTAATACGTCGCCATCTGTTGACGAGTACATTACTTTCAATGGCGTTAATTCTGTTAATGCAATGCACACAAAAATATTTTTTTCTGCTAATAATAATCTCAATTTTGTCAAGAATATAAGTAGAAGATAAATGCCTGTACTAGGACTGAACCTGAATAGTTTAATGGCGATCAGGATCGATCGAACTCGGGACCGTTACGAGAGTGGTTCAACTATCTATATAAAATAACAATTGAAGTGCTTGTTTGTTATTGCAAAATGTTAGCATTTAATAATACTTATATAACCAAAAAACTTGCGAAACTGCGAAATGGTTAAACCAATTTAGACAAGACTTTCACTGGCAGACGGCCAATTGTTTACGGAATAACTTAGACTTTTATTTAATCAGAGTGCCAAGCTGGCTTAGCCACGGATAACTAGTTTTTAATCATTTCGCAGGTCAAAATCTGGCGGTGTATAGAGGCGAAGACAGTGTGGTGAGGTGTGTGAACGCTTACTGCCCGCACCTCGGCGCCCATCTGGCGGTAGGTGGCGTTGTGCGCGGAACCTGCATCCAGTGCCCCTTCCACAAATGGACGTTTAACGAAGATGGCACTTGTGTCAGCGTGCCGGACGCTGATGGTAATTATAGCTCTATACATTGGTGAAGCCAAGCTCTAGCCCATCCTTTCCCAAAGTGGGCGATAACGCCCCCTTGTGGGCACTGCAGGCCTAAAGGGGGCGGTAAGAGACCTAGAAAAAAAATGGGGGCGTTGTGTAGCTCACAATAATCAATTAATTTAATTTGACGTAATAGTGGTTTTTAAGTAATTGAAAAAATGGGGGCGCTAAAAAATAATTTATTCTCAAGTGGGCAGTATACAAAATAAGTTTGGGAACCACTGCTCTAGCCAAATGACTTCAGGTGATAATACACGGGCTGACTAGATCGGGGTAGTAAGTACCACCGTACGTAAAACCAGTTTTTTTTGTTTGTAGTAAATAAGATTATATACAAGCACTAGCTGTGCCCGCGACTTCGTCCGCGTGGATTTTAATTGACAAAGTTTCGTACAAACTTTCATCCCCTATTTTATCCCCTTGGGGGTATAATTAATCAAAATCCTTTCTTACCGGATGCCTACGTCATAACATCTACCTGCATGCCAAATTTCAGCCCGATCCGTCCAGTGGTTTGGGCTGTGGGTTGATAGATCACTATGTCAGTCAGTCAGTCAGTCTCCTTTGAGTTATATATATTTAGATGCTTGCAATACTAAAGGCGTTGCTCGCACGTCGCCACCCTGAAGGAGAGTGGGACAGAGTGAGGGAGAGATTGGACATCCAGCTCTCTCGCTAAACGCCGCTATAATGCAGCACTCGAAATATAAAAAAATGTGTTGTGTAACAAAAAAAAATACCGTTGTTGTCATTGACCAAAATTTAAATTTATGATGAAGTCTGCTTTATTGTTCGATATAC
Organism: Notodonta ziczac; assembly: GCA_918843915.1. NCBI lineage: Eukaryota > Metazoa > Arthropoda > Insecta > Lepidoptera > Notodontidae > Notodonta > Notodonta ziczac. Next base: position 4,517,019 of record OU974064.1, read on the forward strand.
TTAGTTATGTTTTTCAAAGGTGACTGACTGACTGACTGACATAGTGATCTATCAACGCACAGCCCAAACCACTGGACGGATCGGGCTGAAATTTGGCATGCAGGTAGATGTTATGACGTAGGCATCCGGTAAGAAAGGATTTTGATTAATTCTACCCCCAAGGGGATAAAATAGGGGATGAAAGTTTGTATGAAACTTTGTCAATTAAATTCAACGCGGACGAAGTCGCGGGCAAAGCTAGTCTATCTATATGTTGCCTGCTTACATTGCGTTGCTGTACCTGAGAATACACAAACTTTTGTTGCATATAAAAGAGTAACCATTGATTTGTGTAATTCTTGGTAATATCAAAAGGCAACACACTGGAGCTATTATAATATTTATATTAATATCTACTACCCTTTGTAATTATTGTTTATAAACAACTGGCGATAAAAAAAGACATGTAAAAAGACAAGCCCGCTGAGTTTCTCGCCGGATCTTCTCAGTCGAGGTCGCGTTCCAATCCGGTTGTATATATAAGAAAAAAATATGTAAAATTGACAATTAGTAAGTGCCCCCGTAGGCCTAAACAAAATAAATGATTAGAATTCGAATTTGAGTTTCCTGCCGGCTCTTATCAGTGGAAGCGTTCCCAACCGGCGGTAGATTCTGACTATCAATCTGCTTTGTTGGCTTATTTGAATAAACACATGTTAAATTGGTTCAGTATCGATTAGATGTTGTATAACATCCTGTTCTTTTAATGATTACAGCCCCCAAAGGCGTGGCTATAAAGACGTGGAAAACCGCGGAGGTGGACGGCGCCGTGTGGGTGTGGTATGATGCCGAGGGCCGGCAGCCGCTGTGGGATCTGGAGGACTCGCCGGAGATCAAGAAATGGGGGTACAGGGGCCGCAACGAGTTCTACGTCAGCGCACATATACAGGTGAGGCTAGCATTTATGTAGCGATCTCACATTCACGACGATGATGGATAGATGGCGCTGAATGCGACACCTCAATACAACGTGCGGAATCTTGATGGAAATGCTGAATCACGGTATTAAAATTCGAAAGCATCGTGACTATATATACAAGACCCCGACGACCTTCGTGGGGGATAGATACGCCCCCACTGTCTCAGATGGGAGCAGCTCACCTCGGCGCCTCATAGGGCAAGGCCTCGGCCGGCCTTTCACTGCCTACCTGCCTGGAGCGCATTTTCATAATAAAGGCCATAAGGACATGGCGGCCGCCCCACAAGACGTATCGCCCGCCTGCCTGGAAGATCTTCCCTTTTCCGCTGAATATACAGCAGATGGATAACATAATTAGTCGTTTTAAACAACCTCTTAAAGGAAATCGGTATAATATAATAATAATAAATATCGCCAGTGAAGCAGCAGTGATAGCCGATCGGTTAAGCACGCGTCTTGCGGGCACCAGGTCTCGGGTTCAAACCCCGGCTCGAACCTCTGGATTTTTCGAAATCTATGTGCGGTGACGGTGAAGGAAAACATCGTGAGGAAACCTGCATGTCTTAGAAGATCTAACCAATTTTCGAAAGACATGTAAAATCCGCCAACTCGCACTGGGCCAGCGTCGCGGATTGTGGCCTGAATCCCCCTCATGTTGAGGGGAGGCCCGTGCCCAGGAGTGGGACGTCAAAAGGGCTAAATTATTATTATTATTATTATTTATGTGCGAATCATAATTTCTATATGATTATCACTTGCTTACGGTGAAGGAAAACATCATGAGGAAACCTGCATGTCTTAGAAGATTGAACTAATTTTCGAAAGACATGTGAAATCCGCCAACCCGCACTGGGCCAGCATGGTGGATTATGGCCTGAATCCCCCTCGTGTCGAGGGGAGGCCCGTGCCCAGGAGTGGGACGTCAAAAAAAAGGGCAAAAATTATAATTATATTATAAATATCGCCAGACAACACTCCAACTGTATGGTCCCAAACTAACTATGGCTTGTTCTATGGGTACCGTACAATAGACTCGGGGCGATCCCAGTGACACCCAAATAAGGCAAATTATGAAAAGGCCATTTCCGAAATTTACCTTGTGGGAATCAAAACCACAGTGTACATTTCGGTAAGTAATGTACTTAACTATTATCGCGGTTGCGTTTCGTACCGCTCATGCAAACGCTCGCGATTACGTTTCAAACGCTCCGGTTTTGACGTTTTGCTGACACCATACCATATTAATGTCAGTAGAAATCGTGAAGCTCGTGTCAGCAAAACGTCAAAAGCGGAGCGTTTGAAACGTAATCGCGAGCGTTTGCTTTTCTATTACGATTTGAGTAGCTAGCGTGGTTGGCTTGCCGACTTTGTTGTATATAAAAAAATATGTTTATTCCAAACAGGATATCCCCGAAAACGGACCCGACGTGGCCCATTTGAACGTGGTACATTCACCGTCTATGTTCTCAGGCTTGGGGAATAAATATCCCTTCCTGTACAAACTGATAGGTCAGCACAAACATTATTTATTCCTATCGTCTTAATAAACTAATGGTCAAGACAGGGGTAGACGTATTCAGGCCACCCAAAAGATTAAACACATTCCTGTGACAATACTTTCTAATTCTATTGACGACTGCTTGGCGCAGTGGTACGAGCGTAGACCGCTCGGCTCACTGCACATGGTGGTTGCGGGTTCGATCCCCGCTGGGATACATTTCGGAAATGGCCTTTTCGTAATTTGCTCTGGTCTGGGTGTCACTGGGTTCGCCCCCAGTCCATTGTACATTGGACACCATAGTACAAGCGTTGCTTAGTTTGGGACCATACAGTTGGTGTGTCAGTCTGGCGATATTATATTATTATTATTATTAATTAGACCTTATAAGCCCGTATTGATATACCTATCTCAAATCTGAGAAAGGTCTTGAGTATTCTTTTGACGCTTAATTTTGTACTGGTATGACTTAAGCATAACATTTCCAAGATCGCTCTCAGAATTGAGATCGATTTATTAATAAGGGCCTTGATGTCATACTTTTGTTGTACGGTTTGCGTAACGACGATGTTTAATTCAAAAATTGTTTTCGATAAGTATTTCCTTATTCATGGCTGTCTCTATGACTGAACACTTCGATAGATTCATTGTAGGTATTGACTTTATTTTTTTTTTAAGGTATTTTATCCTACTAATATTATAAATGTGAAAGTTTGTGAGTGTGGATGTATGTATGTATGTATGTTTGTTACTCCTTCACGCAAAAACTACTGAACGGATTTGAATGAAATTTGGAACACAGATAGTTTATAACCAGGATTAACACATAGGATACTTTTTATCCCGATAATCCCGAATTTTTGGTTACGTTAAATACTACGCGGACGAAGTCCGTGGGCACAGCTAGTGTTTAAATATATGAGAATGTACACCATCTTTTATTCATTGAAAAGAGTAACCATTTAGTTTCTTGCCGGCTCTTCTCAGTGGAAGCAGTATTCTGAACCGGTGGTAGATTCTGACTATTCATAAATGCTTTGTTGGCTTACGTAAATAAAAACAATTTTGAGTTTGAGTTTGAGGCGAGTTTATTTGTTTCTTTCACAGGATACCATATTTGGAGCGCCAATTGGACGCAAGGGGAGGGCCACACCGCAGTCATGAGCGTGACTCACGATTACAGGGTCCTGAAATATAATCTTGGACACGTTAATGTTCGCGTAACTCAGGTAAGTGAACCAACAACACTTATATTCATACAATCACAACAAAACAACAAAAATAGTGCAACAAAAGTTGGTATTTATGCTGTCAGTAATACATCCTGCAATATCGTTAAAGTGAAATTTGAAGTCTAATCGTTTATTTTGTTTAGGCCTGCGGGGGTGCTTATAAATTGACGTTTTTACATTATTTTACGTAAGTCTACAACCGGATTGGATTGGCACCTCGAGGTATTTCTGTGTTTCTTAGAAACTCAACAAATTTCTTAGAGCAATGTTTTGAAATCACTTCTCGATTTCGATGTTGGAGTTCCTAGTTGGCTAGCCCCACAGCTCTATTATATACTAGTTTCTTACTTAAGTAAAGTATTGTATGTGTTAATCCCGGTTATAAACTATATGTGTTCCAAATTTCATCCGAATCCGTTCAGTAGTTTTTGCGTGAAAGAGTAACAAACATACATCCATACTCACAAACTTTCGCATTTTTAATATTAGTAGGATTATGTGCAAATCTGTTTTATGATGACTTTGTAAACAAGTAACTTATTGTTAAAGGACTGCTGGGTCTGGCGCTCTGATAGCCAGGGCTAGCCAGGACCATGGTCTCCATAAATAATGTTTCATGTTTAATGTTTTCTTTGTTTGTGTTTTATCATTAACTCTTTGTATGTCCAGAACGGGCCGGGCCTCGTGCGGATGATGGTACAGTCACCGTTTGGTCCCTTTCTGATCACCCAATCTGTCACGCCACTCGGCCCGCTGCTCCAGAGAGTCGTGCACAGATTTTATTCAGCAACTTACAACGCACCGATAACGGTTTTGGCGGTGATATCTGAGGGCGATATGGTAGGTTTACCAAAAAAATAATAATACCTATCTAAAATAATAACTGCGTTATTTATAAACGTTGTTTAGCGTGTGATCTTTAATTCATTGAAACGTTAACCATTGAGTTTCTTGCCGGATCTTCTCAGTGGAAGCAGCAATCCGAGCCGGCGGTAGATTCTGACTATTCATAAATGCTTTGTTGGCTTACGTGAATAAAAACAATTTTGAGTTTGAGTTGAGTTTGATCAGTTATAATTTGACATTGAAAGAAATAGCATGTAGACTATGCTAAAGTCAAATTTAACTTTAAACATAGTTTAACTTTTTGAGCGTAGCATAAAGTTTTTAAGTCTGTGGATTTAACTATACAAAAGCTAAAAACTGCCAAGTTTTTAAGTAAGAAGGTAAATATTTGAATTATCTCTGGATAGGCAAGGTAAACCATGATGGCCGATAGTTTAAGCACGCCTCTTGCGGACACAAGGTCTTGGGTTCAAACCACAGATATAGATTTACATAGATAACGCAAATGTATGTACTTAGCGTGTCCGAAAACCCCGACCAAGGGTCGAGGTTGGTCGCCGATAACTTACAGTCCTCGCGACTACAGATATAAAAATATGAGTATGAGCGAGATAATCACTCGAGGGAATCGTAGCGGGCGGAGGGGCATCGGCGGCATCGGTGTCTTTGAAGCGGTTTGGATTTCTCGTCACTAATGACGTCACAGTAGGTGTTAACAATTCGGCACGCTTGGTTTCAATACAAATCGTGATACTAGCGTTATCTATGTACATCTATATCTGTGGGTAAAACGTATATTTTATGTGCCAACAGAATTGGCACTATTGTCCAGATTGAAACTTTATAAATCTTGCTAAGTTAGACTTGCTGTCTCTATATTTCTTAAAATTTACTTCCTCGTTGAAACTTTAGTTACTCAAAATATGTATTTAGTAGGTAAGTAATTAAGATATTTATTATTATTTGTTTTTAGTTCGTACGCGACATAAAAATATGGAACAGCAAAACGTTCGTGAGCGCGCCTGCGTACGTGAAGACAGACAAAACCATTCGCGCCTTCAGAAGCTGGTACTCGCAGTTCTACAGCGGAAACAGTATTAGTTTCAGAGATGCTCTCCAAAACCCATTGGAATGGTAACTTAGATCCCAAGAAAGAAGGTCCATCGAGTTGTTTGAGACAAGTGTCGCCATCTATTAGGGAGAACTAAAAGAAGTGTTTATATTTCTGATAAAATTAAGCGGGTTTTGTTTAATAAATTTATAAGTTTTGTATGCATAATATAGTATTTATTTTAGAATCTTTTATCTTATTTGCTGCTAGCCACAATCTTTTTTTCTTACATATAGGCTTTTTGTAATCAATCACAAGCAAATACAAATAAAAATACAATGTTGAAACATAAAAAACAGTTAATTTATTATAACACCAAAAACAATTGACTAAAACTAAACTAAAATCTAAAAAGTATAAATATATCCAAAAATGTCGTGGTTTACCCGTCAATCGGGACAAATATGCAATAACTTAATATACTAGTTCAGTTCATTTCATGAAGACCTGTAAATTATTGCAAATTGGCCCTTACGCCAGTGTCGTAAGTCGCAACATGCATTTTCGTGAAATGAACCAACGTCGCAATACTAACTCCACTGGCTTGTTACAATAATACAAGTATTTAGCACTAAACTCTGTTTCTAATATTGCGCCACTAGGCTTGTGACCTTTAATTTCTACTGACCGATAGATGTCGCTAGTTTTTAGCACAGACCCTCTTTCATCTTATAAATAGTACATCATTAAAATTTATAGCTAGTGGCTGCGAAATTATTCAACCGAGTTAATGGCAGTGACAGACATTCAAATAACTTTCCCGATTTTCAGTGAAAATTCTTTTTTTTTGTTATGGCTCTGTCCTCAGATTAAAGAATACGCAGATGACGCGCCTAGAACACAAAAGTGTGTCCACCAAAGCAAATACAAATTACAAAGCGAATACAATCTCGCGTCAGTACTGAACTTCGCGTCACAGCGCTTACACGTCAAAGGTGGTTAGTTGTTTTATTTTGAAAATGCCGTCTTGCGTAATTAAAAAATGTAAAAGTTGTTCACAAAAACAAAAGAAAGCAGATGGCATATCTTTCCACAGGTAACTATTGTTTATTTTATAGTTTTGTAATTTATTTACCCACAATTTGATATCGCTCACTCGGAACACAAAATTTTGATAGTAATTGGTTGGTGTTGCCAATTTACATCGAAATAAGTTTCCTTGAATTAGGGAAATGTGCATGGGGTGTAGAAAGATGATTAATTTATACATTTATATATTATGGAAATAATATATGGGAATAACTTTTAATTTGTAATAAATATTTTAAATTAATAACTTTTTTCAATTTAATGTACCTAATTATGCTTATAAAGACATCCAAAAATCTTTAATGTTATAATGTTCTTGAGTGATAATGCAGAGATCTTCAAATATCGATTTGCAGTAAAAATAAATACTAAGTTTATTTTATTTTATTAGTATTATTCTGTTCAAATACCTACTACTTAAGTACCTAAATTGCGAAAGACCATGTCCAATTTGTAACATTAGTACTACTGAGAACAATCGGAAAAATTATGGGAGTTCGTTTCCCAATATCTGGCAACTTTACACGCACACAGATGTACGTGTCCCTACAGTGCCGCTCCTAGTTGTCACGCACACATTTAATGCTATGTGGCTTCACATCGTTTGTTGCGTTTGCTCCATCTGCGTTAATCTGAGGCTCTGTCCATCTTCTTGCTCTGTCCTTTGTTCCGCCACTAAACATAAATATGAGTGAAAGTGACAGCGTGTTTCCGCGATAGACTTTGAAGATACAATCTTGATGGTGGCATACTTGAGCAGCGGAAAGAAATGAAAAGCAAAACAGCGAATATAAGGCTAAACTCATGGATACACTGTATATGATATATAGACTGACAAGTATAAGTTGGCACTGGAGAGCATCGCTAGTGTCGAACCAAGACTGTCAAAATGAGTTACTTTTCTAAAGCATATTTTTAGTTCCTCTTTTGGCCACCGGCCAAATAATGTTTGTAACACTATATCGTTAATCTGTTCAAGTTTGGAGTTATCGTTCGAAGCGCAGTTACGAGGTAGCCATTTTAAACTCGTGGTACTCAATAAAGCCGTCGCCATTTAAATCTGTTTGTTTCAACGCACCCTCAACCATTTCTATGAGGTCTTCGTCCTTGTAAACCATTGCATGCACAGTTTCTTTGCCATCAGCGTCTGTAGAAAATTAATAAATCACAAATGATTAGTCTTTGCACCGCTTGGTGCAGTGGTTCGAGCGTAGGCCGCTAGGCTCACTGCACATGGTGGTTGCGGGTTCGATTCACGCTGGAAATTTCAGAATTGACATTTTTGTAATTTGCTCTGGTCTGGGTGTCACTGAGATCGCCCCCAGTCCATTGCAACCGGCACCCATAGTACAAGCGTTACTTAGTTTGGGACCATACAGTTGGTGTGTTCGTCTGGTCATAATTGTTCAATTACTAGCTGAGCCCGCGACTTCGTCCCCGTGGAATTTAACTTAACCGCTCCCGCTCCCGCGTTCTCGTTTAAAATTCAATTAGCCTAAGTTACTCCTTATAACATCAGCTATCTGCCAGTGAAACTCCCGTCAAAATCGGTCCAGTCGTTTCGGAGATTAGCCGGAACAGACATACAGACAGACAGACAAAAAAAAATTAAATCGCGTTTTTGCTATAGGTGTCGTATGTACTTTCATATGCATTTAGTGAAAAGGTGTTATTTTGATATTACAAACAGACACTCCAATTATATTTATTTGTATAGATTATTTTTGTGCGCATTGGCAACCTGAAGGGGAGCGGGACAGAGGGAGGGGAAGGGAGGGGAAATGTAGGTATAATAGCTAGTTTATGCCGATCTTCTGTGAGAGGGTGGTACTACCCCAGTCCCGAGCTGAAGTCAATTGGCAACACCTTGACTATATCACTGTCAAAAGTACAAGTAAAAGTAGAAGAAACGAAAGTGGTTGGATTTTATTAAATGGAGTAGCTTTTCCTTTAATCCAAGCCAGCATTAGCAGTGATATCTAATACATAAAGTAAAACAATTGCTCTCCTTGTCATGGTCTGCGTAATGAATGACACTAAACAAGCATGACACTAAAAACAGCAACCTATAAATTTACGATAGTGACATCTAGTGACTAACTAAAAAAATCGGGTTTCTCAAAAAAAAATCCGGATACTAGATGGCGTAACTAGAAAGCAGTAGCGTAATCTAGTAGCGAGTAGCTAACCATTTTGGTTTTACGATTGCCCACAATATGACACTATAGTATAGTAGGATTGTATCTACCTATGAAGATATACATAGATAATAGTACAACTAGCAGGGAATAATAAAATAAATAAAACAGAAGTATTTTATAATAATATTATTAATATATTATATTTTATTTCAATTGAAGTATTTTATTAAATTATAATAATAAATATATATTTTACATAAACAAATTCAATTTTAGTTACGGAAGTATTGAAACACTACCTATCAAAAATCACAAATACAAACCATTAGTTTGAGAAAATTCCGCTAGATGGCAGTACTTGAATAAATTTCTAATTCTTTATAGGCTCGGATTTGGCCTTAGCGTTCTCCTTCTCAGCTAATTTGGCTTTATAATCGCTAATTCTATATTCTAAATAATCTATGTAGCCGTCTTTATCGATGTCTGTATGTTTAAACACGTGTTCTAATAATTCTTCAAGTTGAGCGTCCGTGTACGTGGCGTGGTTCTTATCGACTTGCCCTGAAAAAAGATACAAATAGGCTGTATCATGTGATGTACCGTGCCTTAACATTTTAAAAAGAAAATATCTTTGACGTTTTGGCGGGAATTTTGATGTCATGATTTTTCTTTTTTTAAACTAACTTTTTTAAAGAATCTTCGGTATAGCAAGGAATGATTATAAGTAGCTAACAATAATTATTGTTTCTTATTAATAATATAAATATAATACTTACCCCAGTTTCAGGTAGGGCATATCTACAATCACAAAAAATACACATTTACATTTCTGCCTCATGTTATAGTCATGTTTTGACAGAAGACAAACTCTTCATGCAACGTAAAAAAAGGCTAAAAACTCAACAGAAAAAAAAATGATTACAACAAGAGCTTTTGCTATTCTTGCAAAAACTTTGTCATGTGAACGCATTTTATCAAAATCTCGACTGTCGCGTCAGATCCGATTCCGTCGTAAATAAATACTTAGGTACTTATAATTTCCATTACCACATCACACAGACAAACATTGCAAGCATAGTGAATACGGTGGTAATTATGTTGACTACAATTAAAAAAATATCTGTTGCTCTTGCATTATGTTAACGAAAAGACCGGTATTTTTTGTGTTCCAACAGAATTAGCACCAGTTATAAATGAAACTCGACATAATTGATTAAAGATGTCTAGTTTTATATTCCATCCATGTTATGTAGCCGTCGTTATCAAGATCTACTTGTTTTAGAGCTGTGTCAGTTATCTCTTCTAAATGATTCTCTTCAAACACCGTTTCATCGTTGTTATCTGAAATAAAATACACAGTAGACCTCTCTACACGAAATTACTGGATCCAAATGTTTCACAATCAAATTAATTTAAGAAAATCTCAACATTTAATGATTATTCTCCTAAGAACTTTGACAATGGTAGGTAATGAAAGTATCTCTAATCATAGTCTCCACAAGTCACAAGAAAAAACTATTTGACAGATTTTTTGGCGGGAAGTGCAGGTCATGTTGACATTTAGGTTTTCATTTCCAAAATTTGTTTTTCTTTGAATTTTAATTAATGTGTAATTTAGGTGGAATATTAACCAATATATAATAATTGTGTTTATAAATTACTTGCGCTCATATTTAATATGAGCGCAAGTTGGAAATCGATCAGAAGTGGTGAAATATGATTTTACTGGTTTCTCGAGATGTCTGGTAATTATTCATGAAAACTAAAATTATAATACATTACTTTTCCGCTTCCCCCCAAAAAGTATGAAAAAGACACGTTTATGGTTATAATATAAGGAGGGAATGATTCTGCAAAAATCAGGAAACAGTCTAACTACTGGATCGAACATGAAAATGTTTGTTTAGTAAAAACAAAACGTTATATAAATCCGATTTTTTATTTCACAATCAACACAAACATATTTATAAAGTTTCAACTTAACACAACCTATGGAAGATAAAAAAATAATACCATAAATAAATATTTTTTCATTTTTATTTATTTATTATATACTATGGTATTTGCTACCTTGATGACAGATTGCTTGTCAAACTAGGTTACTTACTTGTTAAGCATTCGAAGTTTAAAGTGCTTGACAAGCAATTTAGATCATCTAGGCAGCTTATTAGAAAATTACTTGTTTTTATATTAATAGACATGTCCATAATATAATTTACACATTACAATATAAGGAAGACTGATCCTGTGTAAATATAATAGCAGTAACAGACTTGACCCGAACTACACTCAGAATAAGAAAATTGTGTTTTTTTTGTATTCAGATCTTTTCGATTTGGTGTACATTATTTGATTAAGTCGTTCGATCCAAGTCTGTCACCTACATAAGATGAACTATGTTATGGCTATTTAAAGTGCTTTTCTATGGAGGCATATTCTAGCTCCTCGTCACGCCCATATAAATGTGGGCAGAACTCTATAGAAAAAGTTCAAAATCAAGATATACAAATATATTTTTTTCTCTTTTTGGATACCAATAGAATAAAATAAATTACTACCACACAACACTGATAGTAGATGCCTTATAATAGACTATAAAATAAATATTACTTTTTTAAATACAAAAAATATTTTGTGACAGCCACATTGCATATTTGCATGTTTGACATTTAAAAATATTAGTGGAGCATTTTGCACGTAATAACAATAACTTAAATATAGTATAAAGAGAGAGATAGGTCAAAAAGTCCGCACTACACTCGTGACAAGAATTCTTGGTGAGATCGAGAACCGCTCCTCTCGCTGTATCTTTCTCGCAAGATCAAAGAAGCGTGTCCAATATCTACCTAATAGTGCGGATATTTAACACGAAAAAAATTATGAGAATTTTAATTTAAAAGAAATAAATAACCATGAAGGTTTTATATATTTATGTAACGCAGAACAAAATATAAATAACTCAAGGACGGTCAACAACAAAAATGTACAATTTTGAGAACAAAAAAAAATATTCGAGATATAAATCAAAAACAAGTTTTTAACATGTTTTTAAGAAAATATATTTTTTAACAGTTTGTTCTGAGCTAAACCTGGATGTTAGACGTCAATATTCGAATGAGGAGTTTCTAAAATTAGACTTAATTCTCAAATCTCGCAGACTTTAGATCGAAGTATTAAATACGGGCCTTATTTAGTAAGTTTGAGACGTTGATATCTGTGATTTTCACTAAGGGTACATCAAAATTATGCAGCTCACAATTTTGAACAGCGTTTGAGTATTCATCGGGAGTTCCGTCGAAGTAACTTGTATTGTAAGGGTGTTGACACACCAATCCATCTTATATTAACATCGATCGACGGTCGATTGCCACTCGACCGATCAACTTTTGGTTTGTTGAAGTAATATTAAGGAAATTGGCGCCATTGTACAAAATTACGCGAACATATATCGCAGCCTGACGCGAATCAGCGTAATCATCTCTCGCGTCAATTTGAAAATGCCAAATATAAAGGCTATAAAGTCATATTATATTCGTCTTTATACAAAATCTCATTACAGTACTAAATATATTAAACGGAATGTTGATTTGAATTGCGAATTCGTCGAAAAATCTAAAAAAAAAATCCTTAAAGTTGTTTATGATAGTGCTCATTCTATTGGTACACAATATACTCAATTAACTATAGCGCTATCCTTGTCATGTACGTAAAATGTAAGCAGGGCAGCTGTTTTCGTACTTGCCTCGTTTTTCGCATTCAGCCAGTATCAAGTAAAATTATATTTTACTAGTTTATGCCCGCGACTTCGTAGAAAGTATTCTATGTGTTAATCCAGGTTATAAACTATCTGTTTTCCAAATTTCATCCGAATCCGTTCAGTAGTTTTTGCGTGAAAGAGTAACAAACATACATCCCCACTCGCAAACTTTCGCATTTATAATATTAGTAGGATTTATGCATCAATTTATAGATATTCTCCGGTACTACAATTACATACTTAATTGACATTACTTCTCTACACTCAATATCTTTTTTTTTGTATATTTCGACGAACTCGCAATAAATTTAAAAAATATATTCGAAAGTCTATTGTCCCTGTTTCTGCTGACTCTTCTGCTGCGCTCTAATAAACTCTGGATAGTCTATGTATCCATCTCGGTTGTGGTCGTCCATATTCAATATTGGATCTATTAGGTTCACTAATTCGTCGTCAACGAATATTTTCTCGCCGACGGGTGGCGAACTACCCGGCTCATGTTTGTGGCCCTCCTCTATGGTTTAAAAAGTTAAAATTGGGCGGGAAAGAACATTTGACAGTTCGTAAAGTTATGTCAAATGTAATACACAAATTAAATTTGTAATTTTACACAAATATATTAAAAAATAACGTAATTTGTAAATTATAAACCGGTATTGAGAAAACAGAAGTTTAAAAAAGTAGCGTTTCCATAAATAATATAAAAAATAGAGGGTCATCATTTCAAATGCAAGAGTAAATTAGGTCAAAACATATTTTCATGACATTAAAATATGATAGGTGTATATATAAAATAATGATTGATATTACCAGGGATCGATGGTAACCCAAATGGCGAATACCCATGAAGCGGCATCGACGACACACATAGAAAGAGAGACAAACACACATATGAATAATTTTGTATGGCGATATTTTGTCATTTCTATTAAAACATCTAAAATTGTTACTAAATACAATTCCCTCAATAAGAAGAAATTTAATTATATAAAAATGACAAAACATCTAACTAAGATAAATATTTCTTCATAAATAAAAACTATACCATTACCAAAAGCCCCTAAATTAAAACGAACTTTTCAAATAATAATAATACCTAATCATTACACACTACTGAAACTCTAAAAAGAAAAAAATCCCATTTAATTAACCACTTATTACTTCTCTAGAAGCATTAAGTATATTTTATAATATAAACAAACATAATAACGACATAAAATGGTGCCAATTATGTTGTCGACAACTGAAATGTCGACATTGTCGACACAACTAAATTTGACAGTTGAAAAACTTAATTGCATTGCACTTTATTACAAGCATCAATAGGCTAATTGTTTGACATCAGGCGTTACGTACGCTTGATTACCGTATTCAAGTATTTAGACGTAAAAAATACTTCAAATATTAATAGTTTAGTCCAGTTAGTTTAATAGCACCAAAATCAATATACTCTGAAATCAAATAAAGGTACCCACTCACCGTGCCAATGTATCAAGGACTTGATCAACTCGCACCCGTCGAGTTTGTTGTTGTTGTCTGAATCGTGCATTTTGAAGTAATGGAACTGTATCTCTTGCTCTGTCATCTTTGATGCGTCTATTGGCACGTCCAAATGCTCCTGAATGTGGCTGTTTCATGAAACAATAAAAATATTATAAAAAACTGTGCCGTAAGGGACGCCCGAAAGCATCGAAGAGAGTGATGGTAACTTTCAAGTCATGCCCGTGCGCGGGCGCTGCTTGCGGGGATTGGTCCACTCACTTTCCTCTTAACAACATTATCATTAAATCCTTTTCATTTATTTAGCATGGAAGGCATCACACCAAAACAATTATCTTATTATCCACCTATGTTTTATTAATTATTAATTTAGTTTGTAAACGTTTATTTTGATGTAAGTATGAGTAGGTATGCACACCCCACTAAACCAGCTTTCTCGTTTTATTTAAATACCTAAATCTGAGTGAGATTTCATTATTATTTACTATTACTTATTTAGTGACAATGGTGTTGCCTGCTCATATTTTTTTATGCTCTTCCTGAGAATGTACACCATCTTTAATTCATTGAACAGAGTAACCATTGAGTTTCTTGCCGGATCTTCTCAGTGGAAGCAGCATTCCGAACCGGTGGTAGATTTTGACTATTCATAAATGCTTTGTTGGCTTGCGTGAATAAAAACTATTTTGAGTTTGAGTTCGAAGCTTTATAGTATTGAATTAATAGTATAATAATTAATATGTACAAAGAGTAGATATTTTGTTACATAGAAGAGCTCCAGTGTGGAAAATACTTTCAAAAATATAGGTACTTACTCTCTTTCCTTCGCGATGTTAGCCGGGTTTAAGAGTTGAGGATCTGGACAAAAAAATACATTTTAATTTGACTATAGCTGATATACGGACCGGATCGACCGGGATAGTACCATCCTAACACAGAAGTTCCGTAAAGGAGCTATTTATATCTGCGTTTTGTACAAGTGAAAGAACCAGAAGTAATTTTTTACACAGGTTGAAACAGAAAGGGTATACTTTTTTTTCAAAACTTAACTTTATAATTCTAAAACTATCAGCTGTTGACAGATTTCACAAGTCTACAAAACCTTTAGTACTTCAACTGTCCCACAGAGCCGATAGTTTTAGATTTACAAAGTTAAGTTGCAAAAAAATAATATACCCTTTCTGTTTCACCTAGTATATTATTACGTTCTTATTTCAGCCCAGTTTAATTTTAATTAACAATTGCAATTGCGACTTTTAATAATATGTTGTAAAATTACAAGTGGTTGCGTGTTTGATTTCCACAGAGGCAAATTTCGGAAATTGACTTTTTAATATTCGCCCCGGTCTGAGTGTCACTAGGATCGCCCCCAGTCCATTGTACGGTACCCATAGTACAAGATCGATCTTGGAAATGTCATTCTTATGTCATACCAGGACAAAATGACATTTCAAAATCGTACTCAATACCTACCAAACCTGAGATCAATTTATTAATACGTGTCTTAGTTTGGGACCTTTTAGTTGGAATAACAGCCTGGCTATACTACAAATAATTATAAATAAATCTATATATTAATACATAAAGCAATAACTCAACCGCTTAATACGAAAATTGCGCGGACGAAGGAGCATTAAATTTCCCTAACTTATAGCTTATATCGAGAAGGAGTGCAAAATGCTTTAATTTTTTTTAATTATGCATAAATAAAACATTAAATCGATCAATAAAACATTACACACACTACCATGCGATTGACACACACATTAATGTAAGTTCCACTTGGTAACTGACTGACTGTCTGACTGACAAACGGTGACAGGCAGGACTTCCATAGTACATTCAGCGTGCCAAGTCTTTTAAAATAAAACCTTAATGACCTTTAAAATTTAACTGAGTTATGGTCGAATTACGACCATTATAACGGGAATACTAGTAATTTATTATTGACCGCCAGAAAATAATTGGTTGTCAAAGTGGGCGACAAAATAAGTTTGAGAGCCTCTGGACAAGACCAAACGGCCGTTCGACCAGACTAAAGATTCTCACCACCATGGTGGGCATGTCCTGGCTGCACCGGTACCGGCTGCGGTATTTGTTGTTGCTGGTACTGTTGCTGGGGCGGCGGCGGCGGCGGTGGTTGGTACTGTTGTTGCTGCTGCTGCTGTTGGTACTGCTGTTGCTGGGGAGGCGGCTGCTGATATTGCTGTTAGGATTAAATAAGCAAGTTATTAAAATAATTAAAAATATTTCTCATCTTGAAATCCAGCGACTAACACAGTCAAACAGAAAGGAGCTGTAATTTTGTTGTAAAATTTGTAATCGATACCGATTCGACACCATTTACCGGTTTTGGGCGAAAGTAGAAAATCTTAAGGTGTTTGTGGATTTATGAAAACTTTGGACAGCTATATCCCTAAAAACAATTTTTCTTGAAATCTCCCCCAAAGCTACCGGAGTACCACTCTCTCACAAATGATCGTAGTGAAGTAAAATCCAGCGACTAACACAGTCAAACAGAAAGGGTCTCGTATTTTTTTTTTGTAAAATTTGTAATCGATACCGATTTACCGGTTTTGGGGGAAAGTAGATCTTAAGGTGTTGGTACATTTTTGAAAACTTTGGACAGCCCTTTGTTCTTCAACTTTCCCCCAAAGCTACCGTAGTACCACTCTCTCACAAATGATCATATTGAAGTAAGTACCTAGCTCTTATAGCTGCGTTTCGCATGATGAAACGCCTCCCTTTCCTTCTCTCATTATCTCTCATTCTATGAACGTCACTTTACTTTAATAATAAAATCATAACAATTTTAGCCCTAGTTGACGTCCCACTCTGGGCACGGGCCTCCCCTCAACACGAGGGGGATTCAGGCCATAATCCACCACGCTGGCCCAGTGCGGGTTGGCGGATTTCACATGTCTTTCGAAAATTGGTTAAATCTTCTAAGACATGCAGGTTTTCTCACGATGTTTTCCTTCACCGTAAGCAAGTGATAATCATATAGAAATTATAAATTCGCACATAGATTTCGAAAAATCCAGACATTCGAGCCGGGGTTTGAATCCGAGACCTGGTAGCCCGCAAAACGCGTGATTAACCAATCGGCCATCACTGCTCCTCTGCTCTTTAATCTTATTAAAATACTGTGAAAAGCAATGTTTACCTGCTGTGGTGGCGGCGGAGGGGGAGGCTGTTGATAATTCTGTAAAAAAATACAATAAGTTGGTACACTCAAGCACGTACATTGAAATAATAAGTTTTTTTTTTGGGACTAGTCCCGCCACACACTCCCACCACTGTAACTCCTGTAAGCCAGGATCGACAATGGTGACCAATAATGACGTCGAGGTTTGATCCTCGACGAGTCCCGGGGAAAGTTAAATTGTCTTGGAACCCGCACGAATTTAATCGAAAGAAATAATAGGAGGAGTTGGAAGAAAAAAAAACCACTTCCCTCCGTTGCAAGCAGGAGACAAAAATAGCTGGTATGGGCTGATTGCCATAGAAACAAGACTGTTACAGCTGAATGAAGACCAGTTGTAAGGCACCACGGATCGTAATATGACTAATTGGACCTAAACTCGTGAGCTGATTATACTTGATTCCAATAATAGGTATGGCAAAAGCGCTTGAACGCACGGAAATGGCTCCGAAACTACTGAACCGATTTGAAAAATTCTTTCACTGTTGGGAAGCTACACTATCCCCGGGTGACATAGGCCATAATATATTTTCAAAAAAATTAGGGATCCTTACTAAAAGTCGAATAATGTAACCGCAATGTACACGTGCGAAGCCGGGGCGGGCCGCTAGTGTTTTATAAAAAGGCAATAGCGCACAATTTGTTATTTATATATTGTTTTCTTATATTTACGCGAATACTACACATTGAAATAAAACTATTTTACGGATTATATCGCGTTTATTTACTTTTCAGCTTTACAGCAACCGTGGTCACGGGGGGACTGAGGTGTTAGACGTCCTGATGTCATATTTAAAAACTGTGTACCCTCAAATTTAGTTGTTGTTTGCGTTCCGATCCACGCAGAAAGTGCTCACTGTACTGTAGCGTACCATTGCAAGAAGTAAATAAACGCGAAATAATCCGTAAAATAGTTTTATTTCAATTGTTATTTATAATAATTTATTTTAGTAATACAGCACCGCAGTTTTGTTTTATCAATAAACCGGTAAGTTTAGGTACTAAACTAAGAAGCTGTATTTATATTTTTTTACGTGAGTAATAAAATAATCTTAACATTCCATTTTTACTGTTATAGCAATGACTTTATAACAAGCACTCGTAAAAAATTAACAAACCATTTATTCAATAATTACCTAATTAGCCATATTATTACCAATGTTTAATGATCTCTCTCACATTAAACGTGCTACAATCTGAAGTCTCTTTTCATGTAAATTTATAATTAATAATGTCGAAAGAGTAAAATCTTTTTTTAGGGTGTGACCACACCAATTCAATCGACCGTACACAGACGCCGCCGCGCCGTCTCACGACATCGTTACATGATCGATCGACAGTCAATGAAAAATGATAGATCAAAGATTGATCGACCGACGATCGATGATGATCGACCGTCGATCGATGTTTGATCAACGGTCGATCGATGATTGATCGCTGAAAGATAGACCGTCGATCGCTGATTGACCGATGGTTGATCGACATTCGATCAATGATTGATCGATGGTTGATCGACTGTCGATTGATGCTTGATCGATGGTTGATTGACCGTCGATCGCTGATTGATCGACCGTAAATGATATTGAATTCTGACTATTCATAAGTGCTTAGTTGACTAACATTAATAAAAACAATTTGAATTTGTCATGAATAGGTTTGTAGATCCCACCATATAACATTTGTATACTACCGCTTACCCCTCTTGGGAAGAGGTGTGTTGATATTATTATTATTATTAATACAATTTAGTGCATGGAAATATCAATGAATGTAATAACACTACCAGCATTATCTTTATTCTAAGAATTTATGTTACCATAAAGCCACACACATCCATTGTTAAAAATGAATTGTAAGCAATTATTAACAATATCATTGGGTACTTCAGTCTGCTTATAGGTAAGTAAGTATATTAGTTGTGCTAGCAACTATATGAAATAATAAATGATGTGTCAAATGATTATGGGAACAGGCATCAATAAAATATAAATATACAGGCTGAGGTCCATACAAAATCAATCTCACGTCTGACTGACTGACTGACATAGTGATCTATCAACGCACAGCTCAAACCACTGGACAGATCGGGCTGAAATTTGGCATGCAGGTAGATGTTATGACGTAGGCATCCGCTTGAAAGGATTTTGATTAATTCTACCCCCAAGGGGATAAAATAGGGGATGAATAATCGGGAAATTTTTATTAAGTGAAATTACACGCGGACAAAGTCGTGGGCACAGCTAGTAAAGTATAAACATAAAGGCTGAGGAACATACAAAATCAATCTCAAGTCTGAGAGTGGACTTGAGCACACTTTGACATGTCATTTTGTACTGCCCCCCCTAGCCAAGTGGCTTCGTCTACAAGCATTTCTACAAAACTCTATGCTTCAATGTATGGAAATGACATTACAAGTCGATAAGTATATCATGTGGCTTATGTCATTTCCATACACGAAGCGTAGCGTTTTGTAGAAACTAATGCAGACGAAGAACTTGGCTAGAGGGGCTGGTATGACATAAGAATGACATTTCCAAGATTGCTCTCAGACTTGTGATTGTTTTATTGATACAATCCTAACACACCAACTGTATGGTTGCAAACTAAACACCACTTGTACTATAGGTACTGTACAATGGACTGGGGGCGATCCCAGTGACACCCAGACTAGGGCTAATGAGTAAAAGTCAATTTCTGAAATTTACCCTGACTGTAATCAAACCTGCAAATGCTTGGTGCAGTGACCCAAACAGCCTACACTTAAACCACTAGACCGAGGCATAGTCAAATGAAACCATTATAGAAGAAACTATTTACTATTCCAAAATCTATGAAATATACATGGGCTGAATAGGTAAATTACCGATTTGAAATAAGCAAGTATGTGAAATCCTTCAATTTACATAAATTAGCATAATTCATGTAATAGGTATTGACTACAAGGTAAATTTACAAAAAGATTTTCCGCCTAAATCATTTATTATTAACTCAACAGCCATTACGGACCAGGTGCAATCTCAAGAACTAAATAAAAATATTACTTATCTATTGTTTTCTTATATTTACGTGAATACTACACATTGAAATAAAACTATTTTTCGGATTAGCCGAAACGTCGGGAACATAAATTAAATAAACGCGATAAAATCCGAAAAATAGTTTTATTTCAATATTACTTATCTACATGCTGCTCAACAAAATTAAAAAGTTTAGATCATAACTTTTTAATTTTTACAACCTATGTTTTCTTGTATACAACTTCTGGGTTATAGGTAATTTAGGTTATGAATTAATTTGAAAATCTGTATAAATCAATTGGAACTTACCTGATAATTTTGTGGTGGCACTCCAGGAGCTACCTTCTGCTGGTATTGCTGAGATATCGTACACTGCAGGAACGCAGCGAAAAATACAACCCGCAACATTGTAAAAACCTGGAAATTCATATTCACATTACCGACATAGTCTGTATAATTTAAAAAAACTAGTACTACAACTTTTTTTAATTCAATATTATCGCGATAGGCGAAGGAATGTACCTGCAAGTTTTTGATACGAATTTGTAATGGAAAACCATGGAAAATTGAACTCACCTGTAATGTAAACGAATGACGTGGACTTAAGGCGATAATATCCTTATCGAATCGATGTATTGATAATATTAGAGGCTTTTGTAAGCATATGTGGATGTTTCGCAAACGTTTTGAAAAATGCAGGGAATATTTACACGTCACATACGCACGTCAGTCACGTTATGACTTTGACAGATGCGTTTCGTTTCCACTTTCACTATAAATTTTATTATGTATTGAATTTTGGTTTTCCAAATATTGTATTGGTATTAATTATTTGTTACTTGACACTGGCGAAATCATCGAGAAACAAGGAACCCTTAAACTAAATAAATATAATAATTATTATTACTGTGATTTTATTCGATAGATGATTAGAATCGTTAAAAATAACAATATTTATATATTTAAAAAAATATTAAAGGTGCGAAGCTTTAAAGTATAAAGCGTAGGAACTAAGCGGCAAAAACTCGCTACGTGCGATTAGTTTTAGCGTCAGGCATCTCGAATGACTCACAATACGTCAAAACTGACGTATCGCGTATCTGAATACGTCAGTCTCAATCGGAAGCCAGTGGTTAACAGACTCAGGCCCCCGGTAGATGGTATAACCATTGTTACTTATTTATGTTAAAACAACAAGAGGATCAGAGGATCATAGGAGCATAGGACACACAACTGAATAAGTAAACAGCAACATTATCAAATTCAAGAAATAATACTTTAATAGCCCTAATGAAAGTTAGGTACAAAATATCAACATTAATAGTTTTTAGTGCGTACTTACGTGTTTAATTACATATTTGAGCACCGTTACCTATAATAAAATTATAGGTAATAAACAATGACGGACTTCTACGAATTGAAACATTTTTCATTGTATAAAAACTCGTTAGATAGAACTTTCAAAGTTTGTAAACATAATATGACATAAGTTTGTAACATCTGGCGGTATGACATCCCAATTCACCCGAAAGGTCACTTTCAAAGATCTTTTGAAATTTTGGTTGGTCGCTTTAGTTAACCTCTTCAAAATTATGGATTTCATCTTATTCAGTCAATGAATTTTCAAACAACGCTTCATTTAAAAAAAAAAACTTACGTTTCAGATACTTCCATCGGGTAAAATAGCATGCCACGCCACCATTTATTGATGAGTAACATCGAACGATTGATTGAAATACTCTAATACCCTGCTTACACCGCTTAGGTGTCATATTACAACCAAATTATACCTATACAATAATACCTAGAATGTTTCAACAACAACAAACTGTGTTCAGTTTTGATTTATTTTATAGTTAATATAAATATCATTACAAATTATTATTTTATACATTCAAAATTCAAATAATTATTATACTCTCAGCTTTTTCTACAATACACACACATTGAAGGCTAAAGCGCCCATCTAGCCCGCGAAATTCAATTTTTTTGAAGTTTTTTATAAATTTTTCAACATCTGACAATAATAAAAGGCACATTTTGTAATTCGCGACAAAGACCGTGTGCAGTCCATTTATTAATATATCCAACTTACTCTTAAACATTTCAAGAACGACAGCTATCCAGATAATCTGGCAATTTTTGTATAAGTCCAGAGGCCTAACTCTGTTAACAACTCGACTCACGTTCGACTCACAATAAGTTAAACTGACGTGTCGACTTGACAGTTTTCCTATGGAGAAACTTTCAAAATTTACGTATCCATTTACGCGATACGTCAGTTTTGACGTATTGTGATTCGAATGTGAGTCGAGTCGAGCTACAGTTGTTAACAAACTTGAGCCCCGATTGTTGGAAAATATTCTATGTAAATTGAGTTTGCCTTGAATAAGTATAAATTATTTTCTTTACTTTAATAGTAATAATAAATCACATTTTTTGGCTCTTATTTAAGAGATTATAGAAAATCGGCAAACGCGTTACACGACATACCTACTTAAGGTGAAGGCGCCTGTCTAGCCCGCGAAATTCAAAATTTTCGAGTATTTTTATAGTTTATTCTAAATCTGAAAACATTTAAGACAACATTTTGTGATTTGCGACAAACGCAGTATGCAGTGCGTTTATTAATACATTTATTTTACTCTAAATATTATCACGGTGGATATGTTACTAGTTAATCACTAAATAAACAAAAATTGCCAGATTATCTGGATAGCTGTCGTTCTTGAAATGTTTTAGAGTAAGTTGGATATATTAATGAATGCACTGCACACGGTCTTTGTCGCGAATTACAAAATGTGCCTTTTATTATTGTCAAATTATTTATAAAAAACCTCAAAAAATTTGAACTTAGCGGGCTAGATGGGCGCTTTAGCCTTAAACGGTTATGACTTTAAAAGCATTAAACCTCTTTTACAACATTTTTACTTATAACATAAAGGTTTTAATCGGCTTCAACTGATCCCAGGGCAATGTGGTCCAGAAAAAAAAAAACTACAACTACCCGCAATATGGTGCGTAGGTAAGTGCCGTCTTCCCCGGGTCCCTGGGCAGGATGGGAAAAGTGCTCTCTGGCCCGGTACCTAGGACCTCCGCGGATGGAGGAATAATACCCATATTCCGAAGAAGGACTTATTATGTAACTCATCAAATAGTGCAAAGTATATTTCAGATTTATGTCTTTGTATTGGATTTGAGCAGTGATAGCCGATTGGTTAAGCACGCGTCTTGCGGGCTACCAGGTCTCGGGTTCAAACCCCGGCTTTCGAAATCTATGTGCGAATCATAATTTCTATATGATTATCACTTGCTAACGGTGAAGGAAAACACCGTGATGAAACCTGCATGTCTTAGAAGATTTAACAAATTTTCGAAAGACATGTGAAATCCGCCAACCCGCACTGGGCCAGCGTGGTGGATTATGGCCTGAATCCCCCTCGTGTTGAGGGGAGGCCCGTGCCCAGGAGTGGGACGTCAAAAAGGCTAAAATTATAATTTATATTATAATGGAGTTTGACATAAAGGAGATCGTGGGCCTAGTAACTTTTCACAAAAAAGGTATTAGAAATGGATTTGGAACCTCGCAACATAAAATAACATATAAGACGATAAGTGTTTTGGCCACAGGTTTTGGAAGACTGATACTCCGTGCTTGAAACCTCCTTAGCGAATACCTTCGTAGAGAGTATCTATACTCTTATTTAATCTAATTTTTTCTGATTATATACACTCTTTTTACCTTCCCTTGCCCGTCTTCTTGGACCACCAAGTCCTGGAATTTACTGACCAAGGATTTAATACAATCTATTTCATCGTTCGTCAACCCACTTGGCAATTCAAACTTCGCGAACTCGTTCCTTCCCGCCAATTCTTGACACATGTCAGCTACGCCATTTTGAAAGTCCTCATCGACATTGTAGACTACTTTTTTTTCTGGGACTTCTGAACCGAAGGCTTTTTGCCACATATCTTTTTCGTTGACTGCCGATATTTTGTGTTTCTCGTCTAACTGAGCTAAAATGTTACCTATATCTTTGTTGTTGGGTTCCAATTTTAGGGCCTTCTTATAATACCGTACAGCCTCATCAACATTACCTAATAACTCCTGGGCTCTGCCGTAGTAAAATAGCGCTTTGCAATGGGTGTTTAGGTCTATAATCCTATCAATATTCTCGCACATACACATAATATATTTTGGTTTTTCAAGTTTGTAATAACATACGGCTAAGTTGACGTATATTTTAATTTTTAATTGTTTAAGCTTAGATTCTTCTTTCTCGTTTTCTGGGCGCGATACTGAAAGCACAGAGATGGCTTGTTGGTAATTATTAACGGCGCGTTTGTATTTGCGTTTAGAAAACAATAGTTTGGCGTCCGCACGCAAATCTTTCACCGTTCGTAATGTGACTTCGAATCTCGACTGTTCGGCGGTTGGTAAGCTATGAAACCTGTGGAAGAGATTGAAAACATTACAACTTAAGCTAATCCCACTAATATTATAAATGTGAAAGTTTGTGAGTGTGGATGTATGTATGTATGTATGTATGTTTGTTACTCCTTCACGCAAAAACTACTGAACGGATTTGGATGAAATTTGGAATACAGATAGTTTATAACCGAGATTAACACATAGGATACTTTTTATCCCGATAATCCCGAAATTTTTGTTACGTTAAATACTACGCGGACGAAGTCCGTGGGCACAGCTAGTAATAAATAAAATAAATAATTTAGCCCTTTTAAAATCCCACTCCTGGGCTAGGGCCTCCCCTCAATACGAACAGGATTCAGGCCATCATCCAATCCATAAAAAGCAGTGATAACTGATGATATCCGATTGGTTAAGCACGCGTCTTGCGGGCACAAGGTCTTGGATTCCAACCCTGCCTTGCACTCTGGGATTTACAAAATCTATGTGCGAATTATAATTTCTATATGATTATCACTTGCTTACGGTGAACGAAACCTGCTTGTCTTAGAAAAATTGCCAATTTTTGAAAGCCACGACTTATGATATCTTTATTATGTAACTTTTATACTTCTTTGTCTATTACTGAGACGATCTTATAGAAGTAACTAGCTGTGCCCGCGACTTCGTCCGCGTGTAATTTAACTTAACAAAAATTTCGGGATTATTCATCCCCTATTTTATCCCCTTGGGGGTAGAATTAATCAAAATCCTTTCTTAGCGGATGCCTACGTCATAACATCTACCTGCATGCCAAATTTCCAGTGGTTTGGGCTGTGCGTTGATAGATCACTATGTCAGTCAGTCAGTCACCTTTGAGTTATATATATTTAGATTTAAAAGTAGAAACCCTAGAATATACCTGGCAGCCGCCTGCACATCCCTCACATCATAAAGTGCAATGACGAACAGCGCGGGCTCCGGCTTGATCCGAGGCGGAGCGCCCCGCGGCCCCCACGCCATCGCCGGCTGCACCAGCAGGTGGAACCGCGCCGCCGCCCCGCGGACACACGTCAGGCCTATCTCCAAGCCCGGCAGGCATCTGCCGGTGCCTAGGCGGATTTTCTGTATAGAAACAGTCTATGGATAAAGCGAATATTCAATTTGTTGACTAGCTTTTGCTCTGTGTCATTAAACCAATACCAAGAACATATATATTATGTCGCAGCCAACTAGCTTAATTCGCCGTTCAATTAACAGCCTAGCCACTTTACTAAATAGCGAAGTTCAACTAGAGGCCTGAATGATGTTCGGCCATTTGATCAAACAGCTAGGCAAATGACTTGGATCGATGTCGTTTAATTACTTGTCTAGCTGGTTCATTTCAATTTAGTTCCACTTTCTGCCACCTAGCGCGGATACTCACCAAACTGTCAATATGGCGTCGGCAAAAACAACTTTGATGAAATACTTTTATTAGGTACTTAGGTATTTTACGAAATTGTTTAGATTCACCGAACCTACTTCCGGGTGGGGTACTGTGCGCTCATAAAAAAAATTACCCTAACCTAAGCCCCGGCCTAAACGGGTCGCTCTGCTTGGGTAGTATTTTGAAAAAGTTTTGTAGTACTTAAATGTGCCAGTTGCCTAAGCATTAGCCAGCCAGTTTATTAAATGTTGTAATAGACGATACGGCTGAATATCATTTAGGCCGCTAGTTGAACGGCGCTGTTTAGTTAAGTGCCTAGGCTGTTCATTGAACGGCGAATTAAGCTAGTTGGCTAAGACACATACATTTCCTTACCTCGGGCGCGCCACAGTTCCTAGTGAGCGTTGAATCGAAGGGTATTCTTGCGCCTTCCCAATAAGCCGCGTAATGTATCGTCACCTCGGCGTCATACGCGACTAGAGGACCATCACCTGGCGAAAGAAATAAATAAAGAAATAAACATTTATTTGACACACATTCAGCGCGAACTGTACCGAAAGGTAATGGCTCAGAAAGGCCATTTCCGAAATTTGCCCCGGCGGGAATCGGACCCGCATCCACCATGTGCAGTGAGCCGAGCGGCCTACGCTCGAACCACTGCGCCAAGCGGTCGTCGCTTTTCGTCAGTTTAGACATTTTTACGTCAGGAAACTTATCAAAAGTGACGTATTCAGATACGTCAGTTTTGACGTATTGCGAGTCGAATGTGAATCGGGTCGGGCGACAGTCGTTAACAGAGTTGGGCCCTGGAAGATAGCAGTGCTGCCAACCTAACTAACAGCGACGGATTTACCAGCAGGCTGAGTAGGCTGGAGCCTTGGGCGGCAGATTTTTGGGGAGGCAAAACTGAGGCCGTTTTTTTTTTTGCTACCTCCCAGAAATCAAAAACATTTCTGCATGACGGTTTTCTGATGTTTCCAGATAGAACACCGCATCAAATTTTGCCGTGCAATGTACGTGCTTAACTGTTAATTTAAAATAGGGTACCTTCTTCGGTGATCAACATCTTGACGTCACCGCTTGAGACACAGTCTATCATCTTAGCGGCCAGCTGCTCAAAAGACAGGTACTCTGGCGAAGACAGCATCATCTTGTTTGTGGACTCTTCTATTGTCTTTAGCACATCTTCATTGTCGCTGGCAGGTAAACAGAGGGAAACCTTTCACAAGCTAATTACTGCTACTTAACATTAATTCTAATTTAGTTATATTTAAATAATAATAATTTAGCCCTTTTTGACGTCCCACTCCTGGGCACGGGCCTTCCCTCAACACGAGGGGGATTCAGGCCATAATCCAACACGCTGGCCCAGGGCAGGTTGGCGAATTGCACATGTCTTTCGAAAATTGGTTGGATCTTCTAAGACATGCAGGTTACCTCACAATGTTTTCCTTCACCGTTATCAAGTGATAATCGTATAGAAAATATGATTCACACTTTTCGAAAAATCCAGGGGTGCGAGCCGGGGTTTGAACCCAAGACCTGGTGCCCGCAAGACCTGTGCTTTAACCAATCGGCTATCACAGCTTTCCTTTAAGTTAGTGCAGTACTATTTAATATTTTCTCATTTAGTTTGCTACTAACCTGTCTTCATCTTCATCCATATCGGGGAACAAATCCTCGTCACCATTCAACAGCATTCCTTTCTTCTTCTTGAAGTCCAAATCAATGTGGAATTCTGCTTCGGATGTCATGAGGTCCCTTTAAAGAGATTTGTCATTATAGATAGACAATAAATAATAAATATTGCCAGACAGACACACCAACTGTCTGTATGGTCCCAAACTAAGCAACCCTTGTACTATGGGTACCATACAATGGACTGGGGGCGACCCCGGTGACACTCAGACCAGGGAAAATTACAAAAACGACCTTTCCGAAATTTACCCCAGCGGGAATCGAACCCGCAACCACTGTACAGTGAGCCGAGCGGCCTACGAACCACTGCGCCAAGCGGACGTCAAAGATAAGCATATAAATAATTAAAGCAGGCAAGTAATACTGCAGGTTTTTTAAATTATTAAGTACATTTTTTTTACTTTTTAATGGCTTCATGCTGCCATAATTGTCTGAAAACATTGAAATGTCTATTAAGTAGAGAGTGAAGAAAATACCTACGGAGTTAATATCTAAAAAGTTATTTCGCTTGAATACCTACCTCATGTTGATTCCTTTTGAGAAGTGCACAGGATTCTTGAACATTTCCTCCATATTGGCAATGTAATGTGACTAAATACAGACCTACAATAAATAGAGCAAGCAAAGCAGAGGGCAATAGTACTCAGTCGTCAAGAAAATCATGAACAGTATTCCAAGAAGAAGCAATAATGTCACAGATTAGAGATATGTAGAATAATGTGGAAGTAAAGTAGATTGTTTTCGTTTTTTATAAATATAATATGAAGTTTCGTTTTGGTATTTGGCAGTTGGCACTTTGACAGCTGCCACTGCTGACAGCACCGTAGACAAAGACAGATTAGAAAATGGGTACGACTCCGAAATAGATAGTGCGATAAGGGATGGGATCGTATTAGTCATGGGGGGCGTCCATTAATTGCGTAAGGTATTCTAGGGGGGGGGCGGGGAAACGCAAAATCTCACTTAGGGGGAGGGGGAGTCTTGGCAAATATCACGTAATTATTTTTCTAGCAGGAAACGGTGTATAATAGCATGAAAAATTATTTCTAGAATAAAGTACGGCGAAATCTGAGACAATAGTGTTTGTCGTATTCGTCCGAACCCCACAGATTAAACTTCTAGCAGACTCTTGAGCTCAGAGCTCAAAAACGTAATAAGTGCAATTTTGAGCGTATGGAATTAGCGGGAAGATGCAAGGATGACCTTTATGGGCAACCGTAATCCTATTTTTTTTTCTCAATAAGTAATCCAACACGTCTACAGCCAAAACATAAATTTTGAAGAATCTCGCGTGATATTAGGGCTGGGGGGAAGGAGTTGAAGAAAATCTTACGATATCTCACCATGGGGGGAGGGGGGGGGGGATCGAAAAAAGCTCAAAAATGCCTTACGTAATTAATGGACGCCCCCTTGGCACCTATTCATGACTAATTATTGTAGAGCTCAGTCGGATGGAAATGAAATATATAATAAATTTAGTTTATAAATTTATTTGACACATACAGGAACGAAAAAATACAAGGGAGCACAAATGTGAGAAATCCAGAAAAAGAATTCAAATATGAACTTAAAATAAAGCCTTATTTTATTTCGAACAGATTGCGCTGGCTGGCCTATTCATAGTGAGGCTGTGCTCCGTCGATGTTTGATTGTGTGCCGTGAAACCAGGCTGTCGCAACTTCAGAAGAAAAAAAAACGATCTATGAAATGGGGTAGAACTTTAATGGTGAACGTCAGAACTAAAACGTCAGTGGCCATCTGTCACAACTGATCACTCATCTCGTCAACAACTGTTTGTTTTCAATTTTGGTTGGGTGATTACTGTGAAAATAAGTGTTACTGGGATTTTTTTTATGTTATAGTTTTATGCAAATTTAGTTTAGAAACTTTATAACTTTACTAAGTTCCTACCAATGAAATATAGAAAGTGTGATTTATGTGGAAAAATATCAGAAAGAAAAGCCGGTATAAAAAGTTTATTTATGGCGAGATATCCCCTGGATGGTGATCGGTGAGTAGAATATTAACTAATTTACCAGGCCTATGTTTGATTTTGGGATTTAAAAGGCAGGTTATACAAAATTTCAAGAATAAAATAAAATTGATCAGAAAAATAGTGTGGTGAAAAAATTACTCGCCATTCAATATTCTTATTTTTAGTTTTAAGAAATGGGTCAAGGTGAATGGAAATAAGGACTTAGTAAACATGCACATCGCAAAACTTAATAATTTGAAATTTATTTTTGGCAACCATTTAAAATAATAAATATTTTCAGAAAAATACTCAAATTTAAATATAGGCGTCGCCCCGTCCTTACAACTGACTAAAGAGCCAATATCAGATGACAAATTAATTGAATTTCCTTTCCACCTCTTTAAAGAACAGCGGACACCAAATAAAGGTCGATAAAGTTCATCGACTATTAATTTATATTCTTTACAATTATGCCTTTATTTACCTAAGGAACAAATCCTTAAGTTAAATAATAATGTAATTCCTAATTTCTAATGTTTTACTCTTTCTTTATAGAAGTTCCGTCAACTTCATCAACTGCTATTGTTTACAATGAGAGTGAGCTTACTCCAATAGAAGATACAATAGAAGTTCATACAAGTGGACCGCGCATTTGCAACAAATGTATCTATTCATGTTAAATATTGTAATTTTTAAATATTGTTAATATACTTAAGTAGCTAGTTTTGGAAAAATATGTATTCAAGGTTTAATATTTCACATATTGTTAAATAAATGATTTGTTTTATCAATGGCTTTTTTATTTAACACAAAACCAAAAATGCTATATTGCTGAATAGGTAATCCATCGATATCGATAATTTTCACCGTACATCCCTATTTCGTTCTTTATGTTGGTACACTGTATTATAGTTGTCAGTTTCGTTGTTAGATTGGCCATAAATGGTGGCCCCATTTTAAAAGCAGGGTTTTTTTAAATCTATGGAGACCCGTCTGTTCTTACGTAGTATTGTATTCTCTTTGCGTGAAACTTTGGGAAATTCATCTAAAAATGTTTGCTTTGCTATTATTATATGGATATTGATAGATATCGATACTGAATTACCCGTTGCTGTCCCCTACTAGTGGTGGTGCTAGTGTACTCGTCATTGCTAGTGATACTATTTTGTAAATGCTCAACTTTTTAAATCCGTGGTTTCGTGTTGTCATCTGTCACTGTCATAAGAATGTCAAGTAAATTGTAAATATCCGTTTTGTATTCTCTTTGTTTTCCGTGTGCGCAAGTGGGTTGTGTTTGATAAATTTTCTTGTGATATTTTGGAATACACTCTTAAATCTCGTCGTATATCCATCACAAAAGTAGAAAACTAATCTGTAAGTATACGTTGTTAATATTCTAACGCAATGCAATATTATTATATTTGCAATATAAGCTTTGCAATGTAAGCTTACCTATGATTGGAAAGATACAAAGTTTACTTTTTTTATTACAGACATTTTATGTTTGGGGGTAATATTGAGTTAATTACTATCTGTAACCCGTAAAGCATATGTTGTTATACCCTATACCTTCTGTACTTCACAAGATAACACTGAAACAAGGAAAAAGTTTTAAAATATAGGTAGGTCGACCACATCTGTGGTTTTACATGGTGCCATGCTCACATTAAAGTTAAATAAAGTATTATTATTGGCTCCGTAAGTAAAACATTATAACCGCTCAGTCTCGCATCGCATACGAAATCGTTTAACATTAAATAAAGAATAAAAAAATGCCTTTATCATGTCTCATCATAACATAATGCTCAATTAACGCAAGCAAGGGATCACATATCAATACTTATGTGATGGCAATGATGCTTTTTACACCATAACTCTTTACTGACTAAGAGTCCTCTTGCAGTTTATGTGCAGTGCTAATGAATTGACACTATAAACTGCTAATAACACAGTTTCCTAGCTAGAGGCCGGATTGTGGAGATGCAATTTGTCTGAAAATATATTTTTACAATTTTATTAACCCTGCCAAAGCCCCACCTACAAGCGCCTTCTGCCCCAGGTGTCGTAATATTTGGGAAGTATGAGATTATTTTGTTATTATTGTGCCGTTCAGTAACGTTTTGTTTACATAGGGACAGACAGGGGAAGCGACTTTGTTTTATACTATGTAGTTATCAGGCAGGCTGTTAATTGCCTGTTATCCTACCTGTATCTGTTCTGTTCTGTCTTTGTTTTATGTTGAGAATTAGTTTCTTGAGTATTTTGGGCTGATATAACATATTTTATGAGCTTACTTCACACTCTAACCACTCAGTTTTTTAAATATTGTTTATGGGCCTTGCTGTGTCATAGGCTGGTTCTTATTTTAAGATTGTAGCCTCTTAGGCCTGTTTTAATAAATCTATCTCAAGTCTGAGAGCGATCTTGAGTACGCTTTTGACATGTCATTTTGTACTGGTATGACAAAATAATGACCTTATGAACCATAGACTATAATTGAGGTCCTATTTAAATAGATTATGGAATCCCTGTGTGTCATGATGTCTGTTTAAAATATTGAAGGTCTCTATTTTTTTGGCTGTGATAGCCGATTTGTTAAAGCTCGCGTCGTGCGGGCACCAGGTCTTGGGTTCAAACCCCAGCTCGCACCTCTGGATTTTTCGAAATCTATGTACGAATCATAATTTCTATATGATTATCACTTGCTTACGGTGAAGGAAAACGTCTTGAGGAAACCTGCATGTCTTAGAAGATCTAACAAATTTTCGAAAGACATGTGATATCCGCCAACCCGCACTGGGCTAGCGTGGTGGAATCCCCCTCGTGTTGAGGGGAGGCCAGTGCCCAGGAGTGGGACGTCAAAAAGGGCAAAATTTGTATTATTATCAATTATTTTTTTGGCAGTATGACAATGGCCGACCCGAAACCGAACCAAATGACCACCTGTCCTTACAACATGGCGCACCAAGTGGAGCATTATCGGATGCATATCCACCTGCAGAAGTGCAGGAAGCAGCATCCCAACTGTGCTAAGGTCTCCTGCCCGTTCGACGCCACCCATGTGGTCAATGACGTGGAACTAGATGTAAGTTGAAATAAAACTATTTTTACGGATTATATCGCGTTTATTAACTTTTTTGTGTTCCCGAGTTTTTAACATTGGATAATTGCGACCAGCAATAAGTAGCAGGCATTAGCCACCAGCAATCAGTAATCACATAACAAAAGCGTCAAAGTGTAAAACGCTACTGACGCTTAGCACGAATAGTGTCCGCGCGGCGAGCGTCTCGGAAGTGCTTCAAAACAAAAAAATACATACAGCCTTTTTTTTTTTTTTTTTATTACTGCAATCTGTCTTTGCCTTTCATGGGACATTCAGCAGTAGGTTGGTTGGTGCTATTGTTGGCGCGCTCGGTATGTGACCTGTGTCACATCCTCATTGTTTAGACAGTAATTATGTTTACTGTGATTGGACATACAGACTTAGAACACTCTCCTTTCTTGGAAGTCGGTTTAAAAACAAAATGAATGAGCTCACGTGACCGCTAATATTTGTTTCAGTACCACGTGACCGTGTGCCCTAAACGGT
Organism: Notodonta ziczac; assembly: GCA_918843915.1. Classification (NCBI taxonomy): domain Eukaryota; kingdom Metazoa; phylum Arthropoda; class Insecta; order Lepidoptera; family Notodontidae; genus Notodonta; species Notodonta ziczac. The sequence goes on from OU974064.1 coordinate 4,550,415, forward strand.
ACATGCTGGACACCAAAGTGTATGTGATGGACGACGAGTACAAGCCCAAGGTGGAGGTCCAGCCGGTGCTGCAGCCCAGCGGCCACGAGGAGACCTGGGATGATGTGAGTATGTCAAAGCGTATAATAATGTCAAAGCGTAGCGTGTCTTGCCCTACTAGTCCGAATTATTTGTGTAATTCTTGATAACATCAAAAGGCAACACACTGGAGCTATTTTAATATCTAAGTACTACCCTTTGTAATTATTGAAAATAAGCAACTGGCGATTTAAAAAAACAAAAAAAATGACATGTAAAAAGACAAGCCCGCTGAGTTTCTTCCCGGATCTTCTCAGTCGACCTAGCGTTCCGATCCGGATGTAGATATAAGGATAAAAATATGTAAATTGACAATTTGTAAGTGCCCCCGTAGGCCTAAACAAAATAAATGATTTGAATTGAATTGAAGTAACAAAAGCCAGTGCCGTCTAGGGACGCCCGTAAGAAATTAAGCTTTTATAAAGCGTAGGGCACCGAAGCTGCCACTCTGTATACCTAAACAGGTTGAAACGGATAGGGTATGCTTCTTTGTCCAAAACTAAACTTTGTATTTCTAAAACTATCAGCGTTGGAGGAAACTTGAAAAACAAAAGGTGTTATAGAGATACAGCTGTCGACAGATTTCATAAGTCTACAAAATCTTTAGTACTCCAACTGTCCCACAGAGCCGATAGTTTTAGATTTACAAAGTAAAGTTGAAAAGAAAATTGTATACTCTTTCTGTTTCACCTAGTATATAATAATAATAATAATATCGCCAGACAAACACACCAACTGTATGGTCCCAAACTAAGCAACGCTTGTACTATGGGTACCGTACAATGGACTGAGGGTGATCTCAGTGCCACCCAGACCAGGGCAAATTATGAAAAGGCCATTTCCGAAATTTACCCTGACGGGAATCGAACCCGCACCCACCCGGTGTAGCGAGCCGAGCGGCCTACGCTTGAACCACTGCGCCAAGCGGTCGTCAATATATATATCCATAGTTTGGTGTATTACTTATTCTCTTCTTTTGTTATAGGAAAACACGACTTCTTACAAACCGGATCCAGCCAAGAAGGGTGCCCACATTATCACCAAGTTGAAAGGTGCTACGCCCTCGGAGAGGAGGCGGGCTCGCATGGAAGGCATCAAGAACTATAGACCAATGGAAGACCAGAGTTAGGTAGTCAATCTTTTAAAAAAAATTAAGTCCTAAAACCCTGTTCGCATTTTTTTCTTCCATCACCTATAGAGACAAATTTCGCGAAAATTTCGCGCTAAATTCCGCGTCGCTCTCCGTCGAATGCTCGATTGTATATCAGTTTTGGCGTGTCAAACAAAATAAACTGGAGATAACTAGGTTTTTAACAGCTAAGTGAGACAACCTTACAAAAAATACTTGTTGTACTTACTAAAAATGCTTGTCTAAGGCCCTTATTAATAAATCGATCTACAGTATGAGAGCGATCTTGGAAATGTCATTCTTATGTCAAACCAGTACAAAATGACACGTCAAAAGCGTACTCAAGACCGCTATCAAACTTGAGATTGATTAGTACGGGCCTAAGTAAGGGACCAACTTTATAAAAAGTTTGACATTTCGCAATGGTCTGTGCACGCGCGCACTGTGAGCTCTCATAGTAATGTTTGTCAATACTGGCGCTGAACATTCAAGTCATTTTAATAAATCGATCTCAAGTCTGACAGCGATCTTATTTATGTTATACCAGTACAGAATGACATGTCAAAAGCTTACCCCAGATCGATGCTTTCGCGAAATTTTTCGCTAAATTTGTCGCAAGTCCGACATATCTCGCGAATCTACAGATGCTCTAAATTTAATAGTCTTGAGCCTGTATTAATTAATCCTTCTCACGTCTGGGAGCGATCTTGGAAACGTCATCCATATGTCATACCAGTTCAAAATTACATGTCAAAAGCGTACTCGAGACCACTCTCAGACTTAAGATTGATTTATAATCTAAGTATGGGACTTAGTTCGTTTAACTCTAGTTGTAAGAACGTTTAAACTGTTAGATAGGCCTTACAATCAATTGATATGCTACTTTATGTATTCGATAACAGAGTAGAAAGAAGATAGTCGACGCGTCCTGTCCGTATAAGAAGCTACCCAAATTCGACTATTACTGATATGATGAGAGTAGCATATCAATTGAAGACCTTAGTCTCATCTCATTCGCTGAACTTGTGAATATCTAGACCTAACTGTACATTCTAGAGATATAAGTTTAGTTATAATGGCGGTGACGGACATAAGTCAAACGAATAGTATTTTTTTTTTTGCCATATTTTGTAATGTTTTTTAATAAAAAAACTTTGTTTTGTTTGTGGTTCAGCTCGAGTCTGTCACCAACATAGACCATTTTTTATGTGATACGACTTAAGTGATGGGTGATAACTGAATTTGTTTGACGTAAATGTTGTAACTTTGTATGTGAAAATGTAAACAATAATGTTAATAAATGACCTTATCAATAAAATGGTTGTCTTTTATACCAGGTGAAACAAAAAGGGTATACTATTTTTTTGCAACTTAACTTTGTAAATCTCAAACTATCGGCTTTGTGGAACAGTTGAAGTACTAAAGGTTTTGTAGACTTGTGAAATCGGTCAACAGCTGTATTCCTATAACACCTTTTGTTTTTCAAGTTCCCTCCAAAGCTAATGGTTTTAAAATTACAAAGTTAAGTTTTGAAAAAAAAGTATACCCAATTTGTTTCACCTATAGGTACCTTGAATCTTCCTATCCTTTGTTTTTTTCTATCAGGATACATTTAGGAAATGGTATTTTCGTAATATAAAATCATTGGACTCGCATCATAATGAAATTATGTTCTGCACATAAAACTTCGAAAATCCCGGCGGGTTGGAACCTAGTACCTTATGGAAAGACCTATCAGCAATCATTGCATTTCACAGAAACAAAAATTTCCAATAATAAAAATATAAAATGTATTTAAAAACATTTTTCTTCTTCTATAAATAAAATTGGAGTGTCTGTTTGTAATATCAAAATAACACCTTTTCACTAAATGCATATGAAAGTACATACGACACCTATAACAAAAACGCGATTTAAAAAAATGTTGTCTGTCTGTGTGTTTGTTCTGGGTAATCTCCGAAACGGCTGGACCGATTTCGACGGGACTTTCACTGGCAGATAGCTGATGTTTTGAGGAGTAACTTAGGCTACTTTAATTTTAGAAAAACAATTAGGGTTCCGCGTAAAAAAATAAAAACATCAAAGAGTATCTCCAAAACGGTTGGATCGATTTTGACGGGAGTTTCACTGGCAGATAGCTGATGTTCTAAGCAGTAACTTAGGCTACTTTTATTATAGAAAAAAAAAAAACAAATATGTGCCGTCACGCGGGCTCAGAACGCGGGAGCGGTTAAGGTAAATTCCATGCAGACGAAGTCGCGGGCTCAGCTAGTAATACCTATAATTAAGTAACAATAAATTATACATTCTTAATATATTCTTCGTCCAATTTGGTGAACTTCTCCGTCATATCTTCAGGTATGTCAACTGATGACAAGTCTTCAGCCCCTACTTCATCCTCCTTCTGTATCAGAATATCAACAACATTTTCGCACGCCAACAAGACACTGGGGTCTTTCTCCCACTTGTGGTACTCCCTCAGGACATAATACACCCCATTCTCCCTCAACAACTCCCTCCCTTTCCTCCTCATGCATAGCTTATTCAAAGTCTCCAAAATCATTCTCCGTATATCAATATCGCCGTCCCGTTGCTTTTGTTTCGGTAAATATTGCAACGAAATCGGTAATTGGTCCATTTCTTCGTCAATATATTCTTCCCCGTCCATGATTGGGTGCAATATGTATGTTAGAAGTTCTAGATCGTTACTCAGCAAGAAATCGTGAAATTCAGGGTCAAAGGACAAGTTTCTCACTGTACCTATTGCAGCTCCCCTGCGTATATTAGACTGTAAGTAGTTACAGAAAGGTAGTATTTTGATTAAAGGTACATGTGGGTTTTCTTCTGTCAACCATTTTCTGACACGATGGCTGCATGTAAGGTTGGAAACAGTCGTCCCTATATAGTCCAATGTTGATCCGTTTTTGTTAAAGTGCAAGTTAACAAATACGTTCAAAATGTCGTTTAAATGCGGCAGAAATGTGTTTACAACGGTTTCTAGTTCTGTTTCGACGCGCGTGATGTTAGATAAGATCATGCAAGCAGCGTCTGCGTCGCGCTTTTCGGGATTTAAAATGTAACCTATCAGCAATTTGATAATATTCTCACCATCTTTTGACTTGATTTTAAGCAGGTTTATCACGCCCTTGGGTGTCGTTGTGATGTTGACCAGCACTAGTAATGCATTCTTTGCGATTTCCTCAACTCTATCGTGAGTTAATTCAATGATACTTTGAATAACTTTTTCATTTGATAACAAAGTGTTAATACCATCCTCGCTGCCAGATAGACCAACTAAATGGTCCAATGATATGTGTCTCAAGTCTATACGTGATTCGGGTTTGAGAAAATCTAGTATTTCGTCCAATGGATGCTTCTGCATTTTAATTTATTTGTAAAAACCGAACGAAAACACTTGTTCGTAATTTTATAACCTCACTTTTTCTTACGATAAATGTCAAAGACCCGATGTCATGTAATTTTATTTGACATTGACGGTTTCTGCGTATCACCATGACTTTGTTTTATTATTGCTGTGAATTGTTCTATTTAATCATGGATTTTATGCATGGTTTTTATTTAACGCACATTCCACGGCTTCGTTCTACGTATATAATTACAATCCGAAATCTTATAGTCTAGTTAAATAATTAATGCGATAGTACTACCCTCTAGTATCGAATAGCTGCATGTACGATGCAGCTATTAGAATACGCTATACAACGCCATCTAGTAGAAGTAAATTGTAGAATAACGCTTAAGGTGAAGGCGCCTGTCTAGCCCGCGAAATTCAAAATTTTCGAGTATTTTTATAGTTTATCCAAAATCTGAAAACATTTAAGACAACATTTTGTGATTTGCGACAAACAGTATGCAGTGCATTTATTAATACATTTATTTTACTCTAAATACTATCACGGTGGATATGATATTAGTTAATCACTAAATATACAAAAATTGCCAGATTATCTGGATAGCTGTCGTTCTTGAAATGTTTAAGAGTAAGTTGGATATATTAATAAATGCACTGCACACGGTCTTTGTCGCGAATTACAAAATGTGCCTTTTATTATTGTCAGATTTTGAAAAAATCTAAAAAACGCGTGCTTTAGCCTTAGTGGTTTGAATACGTATGTACAGCTAATATAAAAATATTAATTTATGCTAGTAACAGGCGTGTTATTATACTATTGGGGGCATATCTTTAAAAATAAAATCGGTTTTCTAAACCCATGTTAAGACGTGCAAATAAAAGAAAACTAATTCTGAAATTCTTTATTAACTCAAACGTTACTTATACATAATCAATTTTATTTTAAAAACGTCTACGCTAGAAAAAAAATTTGATTATTTTATTAAATGTTTACTTATTAATTAGTTTTTTATGATTTATCCAAACTAGAATGAATTACTTTTTATACTTAATTATGTAGATTTCATAATAAGAACCTAGATAAGCAAGCTATGATAATTTGTAAATTGATTCGTAAATTAATTTAAGTAAGATAATTTTGTTTTTTTATTCTTATAATTATTTACATATTACGAATGAATCTATTTACTAATGGACGAACTCGTGAGTAATAGGCACTATTATTATTCTATGAGAAAACTATGTTCAAGCGATGTAGATGATTTCATCTCTTTGTAATAAGTAAATAATATAAATGCATGCAATGATTTAACATTTGTATTTAAATATATATTTTAGAAGATAATGCGTTATTCTAGAGGTTTCAATAATAATTAATAACATAAATTAAAACAAAACTGTGTGATACAGCTTGGTTTTGTTTATAAAAATACACAAAAACATTGAAAATATCACCATTTTGATGTACAAAATTGTGGATTTTCATAGATTTTTCACAGCTAAAATAAATAATTTCACTACCTACTTGATAACTATTTATTATGATTTTAATCGAAATTGCCAGATTTAAAACATAGTGAATATACAATACATTCTCCATACTGAGTGATAGTAGGTTTAATTAGTAGGCTATCAGTTTTCTTATGCAGGACACAAAGATTACGGCAAAAAGGGATGTCTTCAGAATATCCGCGTCTGGAACAAAAATAACAAGACATGAATTGACAGTTACATCAACAAACCACTAGCACCATCTGTTGCTCGCGTACATCTAACGCCATCTTTCGAGATAATTAGCACTTATATTCGAGTTTGTTACAGCTACCCGACCACAGATGGCGTCACTATCATGAAACACATTGAAAGTTTAACGTATCCTCCGGTAGGGGCGCTGTTCGCGCATATAGTTCAAACAAAAACGCTTTGTGTGGTGAAACCGATTTGTACTCACCGCTGCAGCTATGTTCATGTTCCTGATAGCCGCTCTCAGTGTCGCACAGACAGATCTTGGAGTTGGGTTGCAGCACGCGCAGGTGCGGGGGTGGGCTGGCTGTGATGTTAGGGGTGCCGCAGATCAGACCGTCGTTACACTCCCCACTGTTGCTGCAGATGTGGTACAGCACTGCGAGAACAATAAATAAATAAAATTGCATTGAATTTTCAATTGAATTACATTGCAATTGAATTGCAAAATTAGACATATTTTTGCAAAAAGGAACCAACCCACACCTACTCCTGCAGACTAAGGGCCTATGCACACCACGTTTTCCAAACGCGCCGTCGGTCGACGCGCATTTGTAGCGATACATACGCGATACGCACGCGAGTCAGACGCAGCCTGATGACTTTAGACTGTGGACTTTTGTAGTATAAAAGCGTGCCGTCGACGCGCGTTTTAGATACGTGGTGTGTACAGGCCCTGAAATCAAACACAGATGAAGTGACTGTAGGTTGGTTTCAGTTTGGAGTAATATGGGTGGTTGAATGTATTCCGCATATCTATATCCAATTGATTTCAGCATATATTCCTACATTATACAAATCCATAAAGTGATTTTACATAAATCATTAATTACTAAGTATCTAAGACATACAACTGTAATGTAAATTAAATGATTTCATGTTAACATCAATTTAAACATGCTGAAAAATTTCAGCATAGTTCATGAAAATATCGACGGAAAAATCCAACTCTGGGGCGTCCAGAATCATGAGTTGAATCCATAGTATCAGTTTTCGTTGCGAAGCCCCTTACACCCTGTATAGAAGACCCAACAGCATCCATTGGGGCATAGCGGTCGCCCCGCCAGGTATAACACAGCGCCTGGCTGGAAAGTCTTCCCTTTTCCTTCCTACACGTTGAAACAGTAAGGGTATACTTTTTTCCCAAAACTTAACTTTGTAATTCTAAAACTATCAGCTTTGGAGGAAATTTGAAAACAAAAGGTGTTATAGGGATACAGCTGTTGACAGATTTCACAAGTCTACAAAACCTTCAGTACGTGAACTGTCCCACAAAGCCGATAGTTTTAGATTTACAAAGTAAAGTTGCAAAAAAATAGTATACCCTTTCTGTTAGCTCTGCTTACCCCTTGTGACTTCAAACCTGTAAAGTCGTCATGGTCCACTTTAAGGTCACAATCAAAGGTCATTCCTTTCATGACGAACATACATAATATAATTCGTATTTCGTCCGATTATTAGTTAAATTAAAACCGTTTGAGCATTACTTAATAGCGATAAACATCTTTTATTTGCGCTTAACACGAAAGTTCAGGCAAACATACCTGACACGAGACATTTTCAAGGATTGGGAACCTTATTAATGTCGCACTGGAGCAAGGCCCCCACCCTATACAAGGGGGAAATTAAGCTTGTTCCTTATCCATTAAACATTGCTATGATTATTATTATGATAAAAAATATTTAATGATAAAGGTATTCGTTATTAAAGTTTGCTAAAGATATGACGTTTTGAAACTTTTTATGTGTGTGTTTTTGCCAATTATAATTTTTTTACTGCTAGTCTAGTACTTAATCTCGAGGCAAACATGAATAAAATGAACAATTAAATTTGACATATTATAAATTAATGATTAAATAAACAATTAACTTGAAATGCCAGAATCTAGGTCAACTATCAATATTTGACGCGATTCCGGACTCCTAGCAGCACCAGGGTTAGTTCCATTATAACTGTTTGGTGCCCCAATATTACTGTGAGTTGCCCCAATATTACTATGAGTTGCCCCAGTATTACTGTGATTTGCCCCAATATTACTATGAGTTGCCCCAATATTACTGTGATTTGCCCCAATATTACTATGAGTTGCCCGAATATTACTGTGAGTTGCCCCAATATTCCTGTGAGTTGCCCCAATATTACTATGAGTTGCCCCAATATTACTGTGAGTTGCCCCAATATTATCATGAGTTCTACCATAAGTAGTCCCTAGATATAGTACAAGAATTTGTAATAGGAGAGTGATACTAACGTTTAGATTGGGCGTTGCACTGTCCGTTGACGGGCGCCTGGTTGTCCCCGCACAGGCACCGCGTGATCGGGTCGTAGTGTGTACGGACACAGGAGGTGCTGCTGATGCCCGCGCAGTCCGCCTCGCGGGCGCATGCGCGCGCTGGAACATTACAACACATCAGCGAAAAGTGCACGGAACATGTGGAAACCAGGGGCCATTTCCGTGCGCTCTGGCGCTTTTTCATATTAATAATGATGGTAATTTTAAGGGGGCCTAGTGAGTGGCGAGTCACCACCTGCCGAAGATAGTTGGACAATACTGATTATGGCAGGTGTACGATTCTTTTGCAATAACCCAATCCGCAGTTCATCCCAACTCCATCAATAAGACCTTTTCTTCTTTCCATATTTGCAATAGTTCCTGCACCTCTTTGGGGTCAAGTCGCTCTATATGTCCCATTATTTGGTGACTTCAACATGTGCCTTACATGACAATAAAATTCTCACAAAGGGCCTCTACATGTTGGACCCATGTCTTCTTGCAAGCCTTCCAAAGGACCGGGCAGAGCCATAATAATAAAAAAATATCGCTAGACTGACACACCAACTGTACGGTCCCAACCTAAGCAACGCTTGTACTATGGGTACCGTACAATGGACTTGGGGCGATCCCGGTGACACCCATACAATATTATTGGAATCAAGTACCTACTTATAATCAGCTCACGAGTTTAAGTCAAATTATTTTGGTCTTAATCCGATCTCTGGTGCCTTAACACAGCCGAAACAGTGTTGCCTCTGTGGAAATCAGCTCGTGCAGTTATTTCTGTCTCCCGCTTTACAACCGAGGAAAGTGGATAATTTTCTTCCAACTCCTCCTGTTCTTGCTTTAGATTAAATTCGTGCCGGTTCCAAGACAATTTAGTTTGACCCCGGGACTCGTCGAGGGTCAAACCTCGGTGTCATCATTGGATTCTATTGTTAATTGCGAGCCAAGGCGAGGATCGAACATGGAACCTCTCCATAACCACTCCTAAGCTGTTATTTTAACATTTTAACATATACCTACTTCAATTGTATTTATCTGTACCCATGTACCTATAGATGGTAGTATGGCGTCAAATCTGTTGGTCACAAATTCACTTTAAAAAGTCTACTATCTTCCTCACACATTACGATTGTGAAATTGTGTGCCTTATCAATTTAGTGACCTGTTTAATTCCCGCCGTGCAAATTAAGGTATATACACAACGCTGGTTTCAAGGCGTTTGTGGTTAGGGTCCCCACGGACAGGCTGTCAACCTTCATGCAGGAAGACTACTGGCCGAAGGGTGTGGTGTTCAGGCGCTTTCGGGGGAGATTGCCGCCTTCACCACTCACAGTTTAGTTTTTAGTTTTTATTTGTTATATTAATATGTATGTTAGTTTATAAGGTATTTATCTATGGGCCTGCGATGCCTGAACATAAATAAATAATAATAATAATATAACGACATGAGAGTAGGTACGAATACAATATGCACTAGTAGGTACATAATTGAAGGACAGTTAGAAATAGAAGCGGCCTTCCAAAAGTACCTTCGAACTAACCTTCTTGAAGTATATTATTGTTTCAAAAGACAATCAGTGAAATATAACTGCGTACCTACGTCTTATAAAAAGGTCGTATATATTTCCCCCGCGGCAGGCCTCGCGTGACGCGTCATGCAAATAGGCTGACGTACAAAATATATGACGCTTTCTTTAAGGTTAATAGGGGAACCATCCATACAGCTGTTTATAAGGGGCAGTTATTTTAGTTTTTTCCCCTTTTGACATTAGACAGTGTGTGTTTTGCCAGTGTCAAGATGTTTAACTAAACATAATGTAAGGTATGGTAAAGCCCAAGTCTAACCCAAGCCCTTTTAGTAAAGTGATGGATATTCCAGTCTTTGGGGAAACTGAAAAGTCATGTATCATCAGTTTTATTTCAATTGTTCACTGAGGCACAATTTTGAATACACAAAGGAGATTTAGATTAATTTAAAAAATATATGTACCAAAGGCTATTGAGAAACTAGAGTAAAATACATATTTTTATTAAGTAACATCACATTTTATTTTTCTGGCGGTAAGTAGAAAAAGTGGTGTTGTCATTTATGTTTTAATTTCCAAATCTTTTGTTTCTTTGAATTATAACGTGTAATGTTGGTAGAATATTAACCTTAAATGTTTATAAAAGTGTGTGAGTGGGGGCATTTTTAGGGTTCCCCAACAGGTCTGGTATTTATTCAGTAAAGTGTCCGCTACTTTACTGAAAGAATTTGAGGAGGTATATTGGGCCCTACCAAGGGCCTTCCTGTGCCTGACGCATAATAAAAACCTGACGCACGATAATTATTATTTCACTTGACACTGGCTACATGCAAAAAGCGAAGCCAAACCCGTATAAAAACCCACTCTACTAAAGACAGGTCTCTGGGTCAGATTATTTATTAAAACCTGTTTAACCGTTTCGGTGCGACTCTCAAAGAGAGTCCAAGTATTCGGAGGATGGTCTCCAAATGTTTATAATACACAGTCACCCTACATCAAAATGACTCTGAATAAAAATAACTGTTCTTAATGCGTACGCTACCTAAGTAATGGTACTATATACAAATATACAAAGTAATCTATGAAGTTACTTAAAATAGATATTAAAGGAAACAAATTAGCGTGAAAATTCAGCAACATTTTTATAGACCGGCTGGCTGACCCGACAGACGTTGTCCTGTCTTAACTTTGAATATTGAATTCGAATTGTTCCGCTCGACTTTCCTATTTTTTTCTTTCATAAGAACCTTCTCCTGACAATAATAAACACACCAAAAAAATAATTAGGGAAATCGTTCCATCCGTTCACGCGTGATGCGATGACTAAGGATATAGAGATTTTTTTTATATATAGGTATACATTCAAGAATACAATGACACAATTATTTTATTCTATTGAAAACGGTAGCCATTGAGTTACATTAGCGGCTCTTCGCAGCGGAAGCGTCCTTTCGGGCCGGCTGACTATTCATAAGTGCATTATTGGCCTATACGAGAAAAAAAACAATTTTGAATTTCGAATTGTTGATATTTTTTGACACAACTAAACATATTTCTGTCTTACTCATATAATATTCAACGTGAGGAGGACAGCAATATTCAGTTCAGTCAATCCTGTGTAGTAAGATGCTAATTATAATTTTAATAAAAAAAATATACATCTAAATAAGTATATCTTTCTCATATATTGTGACAACAAAGCGGACAGGAATATAATATTATATGTAGTCTTATTTATTATAAAATACATATTTTAGCACCGAAATAATTACTTATTGTTGCTTTAAAATGTAAATTTATTCCTAACCTAGTTCCACTACTCCCTACTAGATGGCGCTGTCAGATTACGTTCGGAAGCGGTTTAGATTTACACTCGGCAATTACCAGCATATCTAGATCGCGCGTGGCCCCGACATACGGTCGGAGGTGAGGTCAAGCTAAAATGGTCTGTTGATCTGTGCATTTGAAATGGGCTATTGAATTGTTGATTTCGTAAATTGGACTCTGTCGGTGGAGATTTAAAGTTAGTTTTGATTTGGCTCCATTTTTAATGGATTCATTATGAACGGAAGTAAGACAGAGGGAGAGGACAGAACGGGGGGTTGTGCTTCCGGCGCTCTCACTCATTGCACGAAACGCTAACTACGATCGTAATAATAAGTATTTTACGCCGATTTTCTGTGAGATGGTGGTGCTACCCAAGCCGAGCGAGCCCGTGAATGAAATGAAATCAATTGGCAACACTATACACTGGCTCTGCCACTGTCAATAAGTACCTACAAACATAGTAAGTAACAATGTTGCTGATTATTCTAGTTAAGTTTAGTTTAGTTTAGTTCTGATGTGACTACAACAAAATTACAACCTAACCTATTTCATTATAATTTTCGTTTTTCTATTTTCGCTCGCTCATGCTAGTTAATTTGACGAAAAGGAAAAAGTGTATTTCTATGTTGGCAACACAATAGAGAATGTTTTACCAGTTTTAACTAATTGGGTAAGGTTTTTGAACGATATTTTTACCGACACTACAATACCTAATAGTAGGCCGCTCGGCTCACTGCACACGGTGGTTGCGGGTTCCATTCCCGCCGGGGTAAATTTCGGAAACGGCCTTTTCGTAATTTGCCCCTGTCTGGGTGTCACTGGGTTCGCCCTCGGTCCATTGTACGGTACCCATAGTACAAGCGTTGTTTAGTTTGGGACCATACAATTGGTGTGTCAGTCTGGCGATATTTATTAATTAATTTATTTAGTACTAGCTGACCCGACAGACGTTGTCCTGTCTTAACTTTGAATATTTAATTGAATTGTTCCGCACAACTTTCTTATTTTATTATTTCATAAGAACCTTCTCCTGACAATAATAAACAAAACAAAAAAAGAATTAGCGAAATCGTTCCATTTATTTTTATATTTTATACATTGAAGACTAATTTTGTAGAAGAGAAGAGAGAATCACTTGCAGAAGGTAAAGGAAATATCGCGAGAATCGTCTTTCGAATATGTTTACTCTTTAATTAATTTTTCTTTAAAAACATTGCCCTATTTTAGGAGGGTAATTTCCGCCATGTCACTCCACAAATACCATCAAACAAACACATTTAAAATAACAATATCGTAACTGTTCACTATGGAAAAACAAAATGGACGCCTACCTTTCGGTCGTAGACAATAGACATTAATAATAAAGTTGCCTTCGTTCCCATTGACAGTGTAATGTCAAAAATAATCCGTGATTTGACCTTCAGTGAGTATAGCTTGCTTCATCAATAAAAAAATATTGCTTTCGTTCGAAGACTCTCCGACACGCGATGAGGATATCCATAAAAATAAAATTTTAGTCTTTGGTACCAACCGGTTACTGGCTATCAAATACTTAAGTACCACTTAAGTAGACCTAAAACTTGTCTCCAACTGGGGGCCAAAGTCTGGCAATTTCGTTGACTTTTAAGTTAAGGTGAAGGCGCCTGTCTAGCCCGCGAAATTCAATTTTTCGAGTTTTTTTATAGTTTATCCAAAATCTGAAAACATTTAAGACAACATTTTGTGATTTGCGACAAACAGTATGCAGTGCGTTTATTAATACAATTATTTTACTCTAAATATTATCACGGTGGACATGATACTAGTAAATCACTAAATATACAAAAATTGCCAGATTATTTGGATAGCTGTCGTTCTTGAAATGTTTTAGAGTAAGTTGGAGATATTAATAAATGCACTGCACACGGTCTTTGTCGCGAATCACAAAATGTGCCTTTTATTATTGTCAGATTTTGAAAAAAATCTAAAAAACCTCAAAAAATTTGACCTTCACGGGCTAGATGGGCGCTTTAGCCTTAAGACATCGAATAAGAATGATCGATACGGATTAGCTCGATCGTTGTAGCACCACCCTCTCACAGAAGATCGGCGTGAAGCTGTGAATTGTAGTTGCATTTCATCCGGTATTCTAGGAGTCCTTTCCCACTCTTCTTCTGATCGGCAACGAGCGGGCAATGTCATTAGTATTGCAAGCATTTATAGGCTACGGTAACAGCTTAACATCTTGCGTGTGGTACGCTTGTTTGTCTACTAGTTATATAATATAAACTTTTACCTAAAGTCTCTTCTCTTTTATACTAGGTGAAACAGAAAGGGTATATATTTTTTTTCAAACTTAACTTTGTTCATCTAAAACTATCGACTTTGTGGGACAGTTGAAGTACTAAATGATTTGTAGACTTATGAAATCTGTCAAGAGATGTATCCCTGTAACACCTTTTGTATTTCAAGTTTCCTCCAAAGCTGATAGTCTTAGATTTACAAAGTTAAGTTGCAAAAAAAATTTTATACCCTTTATGTTTCACCTTGTATAAGTAATAACTTAGTTGACCCGACAAACGTTGTTCTGCTATATAAATTATTTATAGGTATGAATAGCAGTGATAGCCGATTCGTTAAGCACGCGTTTTGCGGACTACCAGGTCTCGGGTTCAAACCACGGCTCGATCCTCTGGATTTTTCGTAATCTATGTGCGAATCATAATTTCTATATGATTATCACTTGCTTACGGTGAAGGAAAACATCGTGAAGAAACCTGCATGTTTTAGATAGCAGATTTAACAAATTTTCGAAAGACATGTGGAATCCGCCAACCCGCACTGGTCCAGCGTGGTGGATTACGGCCTGAATCCCCCTCGTGTTGAGGGGTGGCCCGTGCCCAGGAGTGGGACGTCAAAAGGGCTAAAACTATTATTATTTATGAAATATACCTTAACGACCTATTCTCAGACCTACCGAATATACACAAAGAATTTCATAAAAATCGGTGAAGCCGTTTCGGAGGAGTTTGGTAACAAACACTGTGACACGAGAATTTAAATGTATAGATAACTAGCGACTCGCCCCGGCTTCGCCCGGCACTAAAATTATCAGTGTTTCTCTACAAAATTCAAAAAGCATTTATTATACACATAAACCTTCCTCTTGACTCACTCTATCTATTAAAAAAAACCGCAACAAAATTCGTTGGGTAGTTTTAAAGATCTAAGCATACATAGGGACAGACAGCGGGAAGCGACTTTGTTTTATACTATGTAGGTAGTGATCGTGAAGTTTGTTCGTGTAAAACATATCCCCCTGAAGTCTCTTATAATATAGTTTATTTGTATTATGTTTGAAATGCCTCCCCATAAAGCAAGGAGGGTAAATAATAGCTATATCAGGTCGCTTTCAAGGCTGTATATAAATACAGCGTTTGCGTACAATCATTTGTCAAAGTGTCAGTTATATGAGTTATGTCGGCCTAATAAATAATAAATACCAGAATTATTAATAGGTACATCGCCGACAAACGTTCCGAATCATGTCATTGAACTTTTGATATAAACTTTAGTTTGAATAGCCGTTGAAAAGGAAACTTGAATAATCTATACAAATAAATAAAATTGGAGTGTCTGTTTGTAATATCAAAATGACAACTTTTCACTAAATGCATATCAAAGTACATACGACACCTATAGAAAAAACGCGATGTTTTTTTTTGTCTGTCTGTCTGTCTGTCTGTCTGTGTGTTTGTTCCGGGTAATCTCCGAAACGGCTGGACCGATTTTGACGGGAATTTCACTGGTAGTTAGCTGATGTTATAAACAGTAACTTAGACTACTTTTATTTTAAAAAACAAAATATTAAAACGTGGATCCTGCCGCGCTGGCACTGAACGCGGGAGCGGGCATTTTTGTTAAGTTAAATCCCACGCGGACGAAGTCGCGGGCTCAGCTAGTCATACCTATAATTATTGTAACTTTATCAACAAAAATGCCTATTCTAACATTAATCGAGTAAGAAACCCCTTTAATTTAAATGAAACTTATTTTATTAAAATTCAGAGTACCTAACACTTTTTCATAAAGCAAGAGTCTGCTAACATTTCAATGTTTAACATTTAGTGCCTAAACTATAAATATAATAGTTATACTACATTTCTAAATGTACTACATAGCTTAGTAAATATTATCGAAGCTGTAAAAATACTTTATGGGTTTTAAAAAAATGTCTATAAACTCTATGAAACCTAGACCCAGATACTAATAAATTATAATATACTAGTTAGGCAATTTATACTAAAATTTTGTAACGATTTATAAAATTCCAATTTCGTAGAATAATGTTGTTTTTTTATGGTTATAGTTAAGCACTTACTTTGCCTACTTTAGATAAAAACCGTTTTTAACCGACTTCCAAATAAGGACGAGCTTTTATATTCGGCTCCAAATGATAAAAAATACTAGGTCCCAAGTTATTTCTATCTTTTTTCAGCACCCAGGTTATTTTTGAAGTCAGTAAAATGTTTTTATTAAATTTTCGTGCTTTAGTTATATTTTCAGAAGATATAAGTAAAGTACATTTTGACAAAAACTCTTCATGCTTTTGCCATATTTTTCTATTTTTTTATAAGGGACAAATAACCTCGAGTGAACTACGCTATTCATAGAAATAATGCTATGATTGAAATATAATTATCCATATTTCTAAACTTTTGCGCATAAGGTGTAACAATTACCTATATAAATAACATAAGAGATTACAGAAATCGTATTCACAAAAGAAAAAAAAAATTATTCTTTAATACTTTTTTATAGTTAGTTTAAAGGCCTGGGTCTAAGCCCTTTTGAGCATATTTAATACTTTAATTCAACGAGCAACTATTATAAACACCATATATCTATATTTTTTTACTTGGTTATTATTATTCCATTAGACAATCCATTGTCCGTTGTTGTAAAAACGTGCCGCGGATTAATAAAACATAAACGAAAGGCACATTTAGGGACGCGGTCATTTTTTTTTGTAGAAAAATAAATATGACACCTTTTGACACTTTGATTTTATACTTATGATCAAATGACGCACTTTTTTATCGTTAAACCTTAAAATACAGCCTTATTTGACTAATAATAGTGTAGGAAAGCACGTAGAAAAGCGTGTAATTGTTGTATAAAAGTATATTGTGCAATCAAATGATAAGGTGCCCAGACACTATCATTTATGATAACATCAATATTAAGTACTGTAATTCCGATCGGTAATGACATTACAAAACCTCCCCATGGATATTCCAACCATCATTAATTATACGTCGTGTCTTTTTCCCAACTTCTAAATTATTAATAATAATGTTACTTATTATTATTATCGTTGATATTGTCTGGACTACATGCTTTTTTATAATTAAGTACTCACGCGGAGGCGATGTGGGCACGACGTCCTTTGGCGCTTGCGTGTTACTCTTTCCGAATGTCGTCAACGCTTCCGATTGGTCGGCGAGCCATGCGGTCAGTAGGAACGACAAAATGGCCGCCGCCGTATGCCGACGACACCACATCTCAACACGCGGGAAAATATGCATTTCGTAAACTTTTTTTCACTATTTGTGTTGCAAGTGTTTTTTATTTACTTACTTTTGTTTTTGACGAATAAAGGCTGTTTAAATTAAAGGCTATAGATTTTTTACAAATAAAAGTTAAATTATTTTACCTTTTGATTTAACTTTTTATTATTAATGTTGTCTTTTAAATCTACTAGTTAATCAAACATCTACTACTTAATGCTAATAAAACCTATAAATACATCGCATAGGTATTTAGTATTACATTTTATTATTTGGAAATGAAATTAAATTCTTTGCAGATTTTTTTTTGACTACGTGCCAATTGCAAATGCATATTCCTAAATGATGTGCAATTTATCTTCTCAAGTTTTAATGTAGATATTGTATTGAAATTGTATTCGTCAAGATGTGGTGTATGGTTGGTTTTCTTTGTGTTAAGTTTTATTATATAGTTAATAGTGAAAAATTTTATCGTATGATTTTGAAACAAAAAAAAATGTAAGCATTCGTGTTTTGTTTAATTATTTTTGTATTAACTAAACATTTTAGTCATTCTTAAAATCTAGCGTTAAAACTCATGAATCTTAGTTTAGAATCTAAATTAGTTTATATTATAAATACATTTTACCATACCTTTTGACTAAAAACTAAATAAGCTATTTATTAAAATAAGTTTAGTGCTGTAATTTAATATGAAATGTGTGTATGAGTGTGATTCCTTGTATGAAAGCTGGTCTCATACAAAAAGTGTCTTACCGGGCATTTGTATAGTGGTTGATGCTGGCGGGGGCGGTTCTGTGTTCGCCTTCCCGAATGAAGAAATCCCGAAGCTTTCAGTTGATTGGATGTTGAACCAACCAATTATAATAATGGATATCATAGTAATGTGTAACTTGCACATTTTTATAAACTTTTGTCAATTTTTTTTTTTTAATTTTTCGAGTAATATTTGTATAAAATGGAATTTACGAAGTTAAGTCTGTTTTTGAAATGAAAAATAAATGGCATACGATTTTTGTATGTAATAAGTATTATGTATCATATCACATGTTGCTTGTAAAAAGTTTTGTCTATGGTAGAGTAAAAATGGCGCCAATATTATTATTTTTTCGCATGAGTACGATCTGTGATGTGTCTTTGAAGCAGTGTCCTTTTTGTGGCAACATCTAATTTGTGTAAGGTTATTTTTTCAATTAATATTTGCACGCATCGCATGATTTAAAAAAAGGTGTGTAGAGCATAATGTCTATGGAATCCTTTTCATGAAATAAATAGATGCGGTGTTAAAATTCTTTGGTCAATGATGAAAAACATATTTTGATAACATTGGTTTGGTTACGAAAAGCCAAATTTACTTAGTAATTGACATAAATAACGATGCGTGTCTTGTTTAGTTAATTAAAACTGTTTTGAAATTGAAAATTTCAATGTAAGTAACTGCCGGTTGAGAATCGTTCTGTGACAATTTTGATTCTTAAACGACAATTAAATATATTGAAATTATCTATGTAAAATGATGTGCTGTCTCATGATATGTTTAGTGTAACAGATACACAAATAACATGTTTTTGCTATATTGTGTGTATGAAAATGGAGTATTTCGTCCATGCGGAACATATTTAAATACCTGTACTTACATTTTTTTATAAAATGAGACAAACTCCAACTCTCCCAAAATATTATTTGATTTTGAAAAAGTTGCGTTGAAATTATTTAGGAAGAATTACTATGTTTAAATTAAATAAAAAACACTTATCAAGTAAATCTTTGAAAATAGCGGATTTACAAGCCAATTTTAAAAAATATTAAAAATATATGATTTACAGGTACATCCAAAGATTAGATAAAAAGTTTTTTTTTTTAATAAAAATGTCCCATTATATAAAAACGCTTACCCAACAACGGGGTCGGCGTCGGCGTGTGATGTGGTGAATCTGTCTTTATCACCCCGAAAACTGGGCTGAAAGCCCCAAAAGACTGTCCGACGAACCAAAAAGATAGCAACATTGGCACAAATAATTCGTTTTCTGGCAACATTGCTTTGAAAAAGCAATGGAGACGAGTAAGTCTGAAAACATTCAAATTTTGAATTTGGATCAGTAAAGAAAAAAATGCAAGTATTTATATGAATGTAGGTATCTATGTACAATATTTACAAATTAAATAAGTAATACGTCATCTAATCACAACAATTTATATTATTTACAAAAATATTTAAGCTTTTTTCCAAAAACCGTTTCTATTTCGTTGTCATAATGATAATGTTAGCATGGGTAAACATTTTCTTACATAATGGGACATGTAATCTTCTCAACTCACAAAATATGTACCTGTAAACTTCAAAGACATGCAGAATGTCAATCATTATGAAAAAAAACAAAAAAAAAAACAAAATCACACGTGTATGAGATCCGTGTAGGTATACTAACAGTGTGAGACCTCGTGTTTTTTTCGATCTAAGTTCCATTTAGTGTAGTGCTGTGTCCCATTATTTAAGAAGTAATATTCACCCGGTGGAGGCGTCGGTGCTGCAGATGGCGCTTTAGTGTTCGACACCCCGAAGGTGCTAAGTGCTTCTGAGGAGTACCCCGCCAATGACGCGAGTACCAGCGGCAAGATCGCCGCGGCGGCGTGTCTCCGGCACATCTCAAAAATTCGAAACATTCTCGTTCGATATTTACGTTCTATGTGTGTGATGCGAGTTCGGTTACGTCGTATGTCCTTGTTTATGGTTTGAGGATGCTATTTTTTTTTTCCTTTTTTTCATGAAATGGCGCGACAAATAACTTTTTTTTAATAGTAAAAGTTGTTTGTGGTGTAAAATATTTCTGACAGCTTATTATGTCTGTGTTAATTTTGAATTTTGTAAATGTGTTATGGAACATCGAAATAATAAGTAATATACTACGTGTTAATAAAGTACGTATACCAAAAAAGCTGTCAGAATAAATATAATGTGAGAAAATAATGGTGAAAAATGTTAATGCATTTTCTAAAAAACTGGATTAAAATTTAAAAGACGAAAATTCAGAATTTATTTATTGGCTAAACCAAAATATAAATCCTTTCTTATTGAAGTACCCACCGTATAAATTTGCATTAACATATTACGAACATTTAATGATAAATTACTCTATTATGTCACAAGAACACATTATTTTTGGTTTAGCTGTAGGACAAACAAAGATCAATGCGAAAGATTATAAAGTTGGCAATCGATCATCAACTTCCTGCTTTCAATCTCATTTCCGGTGTGTAGTTTATGTTAGGTATACCATAGTGGTGCTAATTCTGTAGGTACAACAACTAAACATAAAACAACAACAATGTTATATAACGTTTGATAACACAATTAGCACCTTTTTTGGCGCCTGTCACACGAACGTCTGTAAATAATTATTACTTACTGTCACTTTTTGAAAGATATTGGTGGGCTATATTTTTAATGAAAGTAGACGAAAAAATTAAATCTAAGGATTATGGGATATAAGAATCTATGGATTGTGGGACAGAGGCTATTCCAACCTCAACTAAAGGAAAGCGATAACTAAAAACATATTTTGTATGGCTATAGTGGGTCGGGCGGTTCACTACGGCACAGTTTCGAGTTTTTATTTTGGTCAATTTCATTATTTGTAACTTTTATAGATTCTCTTATGACTTCAGTTACGGAAGTCAATAGTAGTTGCGGGTTAAATTGTTATTTTGGCTTTTAACACAATTTTGTTTCACATACAAAGAAATACTTAAATAAGTATTACCTACATACTTATAAAAATACAAAAAAAATATTAAAGTTTGTTCCGACGGAAAAGTTTAGTATAGACAGATTTTAACAAAAATAAATATATCGCGCCTATTATTTAAATGAGAGCAAAATATATTATTTTTCTTTCACATTGATCGACATGATTACGATAGAGTAAAAAAAAGTTTTTACCAGAAATACTTATAATGTATACAATTAGTAATTATACACATTATCAAACACATACATACATTGTATGATATTTTACGTATGATGATTATGCATAATGCATTAATAATTTAAGATAAACGTTCGCTTTTTAAGCTCAAATAAAAATAACTTTTTTTAATCAACTTTTATACTTATAATCATGTGTATAATCACGTAAAATAAAAAGTTTCAAAATATGAAAAAAAAATGTTTTAGGTACAAACTTTTTCCACGATCCATTGAAACATTCTCCATTTAAGCAATTACGTTAAATAACTATTTATTACACACACATTAAGTTATAATTTAACTATATACAATAAATGGCTGCTCAGTTTCTAGAACGCTTTTCAAAATGGTATTGAATTAAGAAATGAAACAAATCAAGATATTTTGACCAAATTTATAAGCGTTTTAGAAACCAAGCATCAAGTGAGTTTGAAGCCGCAGTGTGCATGCATTCAAGAATATCGAGTTGGATACATTTAATTTTAAGATAACAATAGAGCTAATTCTGTGGTACATGAACTAAACTAAAATAAACTATATTGCCATCGTCTTGATGTATGAGAGCAAGACAGAAATACTTTCTAGTTGTCAAATGTAGTTATTTCATATTAGTTGAGAAAAGAAAAGCCTGTATTGAGCAAAATGAGGCGGAAAACAATTTATATTAAAAAATGTTTAATACTTATACTTAATAGCACTTCTGTATCGAAAACTCTTTCATAAAACCATCGTATATGGTATACAATTTCTATAATCACATCGAGTTTGCATGATAAAAATAATTTGGTAAATGATATTGGAAATTGTGTTCTGCATAATGAATTGACAAAAAGACTGACGTCTTTTTGGCCGTGTCTTTGTTCCCAAGTCATAGATGTTAAGGTTACGTAACCGAGTTTTTTTTTATTGTGCGTAAAATAATTAATATTTGTCTATAGGAATACATTTTTTTAGTACGTAACGATTTTATTTTTAGTTAGAAATGTTTTAAATGTATCCATAGCTCGAGATGTAGAATTACATATTTTTATTGTAAAAAAATATATATTTTATTACATCACAGTGTTATGATCCTGGTTTAGAATGTAATTGAGTGTAATGATTTGTTAATAATAATGCTTTCAATACATAATATACTTACTTTAGAAAATCTGTAATTAGAAATTTACATTATTATTTTTTCTTACTAAATTCATAAAAAAAAATAGTATTCAGTATCAAGAAGTATCTTCTTCGTTAGAAATTCTATATTAGGATCATAATTTAACAAAAAAAAATCGTAAAACATGCGTTTCAAACACAACCAAAATACAGTGCGAAAGCCGTGCGTAATCAGCGTTAATATTCGAATTTAACTTTTTTTTTCTTTTTTATTAACCAGAGACAAACTTTTTTTTATTTATCTGTTTTTTTTTTATTCTTTTTTAAACGTTTATGTCACAACTTTGCGGTGGCTGGATATACACTGGGGTGGTTTTAGTTACAGTTCGCTGGGTCTGCGGGCTGATCCGTGGTGGTGGAGCGCGATGTGACGCGGTACTAAGCCGACCCAAGGTTTCGTAAGCAAGGTTGGTGGTTTCTTTGCATACAGGCTGTTTGAAAATATCCTGAGGTTGAAGTTAATAGAACGGTTATTTCTGTAACGGCACATATAACATGAAAAAATATCTACTTATATCACTCTTGACGACAGCTTGGCGCAGTGGTTTACCCCCTTTAAGTCTTATACATACGACCGTGTTCAATATCTATGCTTCTGTAACTGTCTATGTATCTATGATTTATGGTTTATCTCGCTGACGCGGCTGGCAATTATAAAAAGTCTTCTCTGTTGAATTATTTTGTTGTAAAATACACGCAATTTATCGTAAATAAAAACAATTATAACATCACTTATCCACTTACCGCCAAAAAGTCATTCATTAACTTTGAATCATAGAGAAACTTTTCGACTCTAAATTTAAAATTAAAACTCCTTTTTTCATTATTGTCTAAATTTCTAATCTAACAGTACCGAGTTTTCCACACCCTGTACATATACATTTAAATTATTGGTCTCGCTCCCCCCGCCGCGGTATATAATATCCGCGGTAAGGCTTTCGGGGCCAAGGGGTTGAATAATTCTTGTGTTATCGCTTTTCAAAGTAAACCCGCAGCTACTGGAGAATTTTTGCTGAAAATAGAGCGACCACACTTAATATTATATTTGGTCCTAATTTATTAGGTAAAACGTTCTATAAAATAATAATTTTAGCACTTTTGTCCCACTCGCGCTGGCCCAGTGCGGGTTGGCGGATTTCACATGTCTTTCGAAAATTGGTTAAATCTTCTAAGACATGCAGGTTTCATCACGATGTTTTTCCTTCACCGTAAGCAAGTGAAAATCATATGGAAATTATGATTCGCACATAGATTACGGAAAACCCAGAGGTTCGAGCCGGGGTTTGAACCCGAGACCTGGTAGCCCGCAAGACGCGTGCTTAACCAATCGGCTATCACTGCTCAAGGTAAAACCTTCTATATATCATTACTTAATCATTATTAATCATTACTTCTTTCGAAATCGAAAGTAACTCTGTCTGTCTGTCGCACTTTCACGCCAAAACTACTGAACCGATTTAAATGAAACTTGGTACACAGATAGTCTAGAGCCTGAGAAAGAACATAGGCTACTTTTTATGCGAAAACATAGTTGTATGGGGTTGTAAGGGGGGGATGAAAAGTTGTATGGAAGCATCGTCATTTTTAGAGCTAGAAGCTTGAAACATACTGTTTAGGCTGATGATTCGATATAAATAAATATGACATTCACAGTTTGTAATTTTTTTAACCTCAAGGGTGTAAAATTTGTAAAATAACAATAGGGAATAGGGCATGAAAGTTTGTATACCCAAATACACTATTCCACGCGGAGAGTCGCGGGCACAGCTAGTATCTAAATATAATCATTTACTCTTGCCACATAGCTGGCTAGATGTCAGACGCTTTCGGCTAGATATACACTAATTATCACACAAATCAACACTGTTTTTATTAAGGTAAGCCAACAAAGCATTTATGAATAGTCAGAATCTACCGCCGGCTCGGAATGCCGATTGCCGCTTCCACTGAGAAGAGCCGCCGAGAAACTCAATGGTTACTCTTTTCAATGAATAAAATATGGTGTACATTCTCAGGAACAGCAACAGAATGTGAGCAAGCGACACCATTGTCACTAAATAAGTAAATGTTAATCAAAAGTTCGTTAGTATGTAGACATGTTAATTTAAGGGCATCTATGATTTTAATATCTCTCTAAATTAAGGCAGACTAAGACAAATATAAACACAATGTTATAGATAAGATTCCAGTAATTTTTGAAAGCTAGTTTTTGACCGTGGTTATCGACAAAAGAACCACCAATCGGGTCTAACTGGAAAACAACTGGAGGTGAAGAATTACAAATCTAAATATATTTAACTCAAAGGTGACTGACTGACTGACATAGTGATCTTTTAACGCACAGCCCAAACCACTGGACGGATCGGGCTGAAATTTGGCATGCAGGTAGATGTTAAGACGTAGGCATCCGCTAAGAAAGGATTTTGATTAATTCTACCCCCAAGGGGATAAAATAGGGGATGAAACTTAAACTCCACGCGGACAAAGTCGCGGGCTCAGCTAGTTATAAATATAACTAGAGGCCTTGCATACATTGTCCTGGCTACCTAGAAATATAAACCACCAAGGGACCCACTCACACTAGTGATGGAATAATTCACAGGTAGCGTGTGAAAATCATTCTATAGGTTTCCATAAGTAGCACGTGTTACCGACATAGGTAGATACTGTTAAAAATCATTGCAATTAAATCGCAAAGCGTTAAGACTGTCACGATTTTTATGATAGGTAAATCATCGACTAGCGACTTCACAGGATCACGTGTCATAGTGAAAATTCACTATGAATAAAATCATTAACTGTGAAAATCACAGGTGAAATAGCAGTGGAAGAAAAATATGATCTCACGTAATGAAAATGAATTCAAAGTAGCTATCATTGCCATGCCTAACTCAAACACACACAAAAATATTAACCGAAATCGGTCCAGCCGTTTAGGAGTTGTTCAGTGACAAACACGCGTACAATATAATTATGAACACAAGCCTACCCATTACCGTCGCTCAAGGCATGAAACTAGGCTAAAAATACACAAACTATACCTATTATATTTCCAATCTAGACATGGATAGAAGATTGCACTTTGTGTACAAACCACTCCAATTCAGTAGTGGCAACATGACAGGACAAACACTTCTAGACATATCTTATCCGATTTAGATTGATACGCACTTGATAACAAATATAATGTAAGTAGGGGTCTATTGAAAGTGGTTAATTTTAAGCAATCAACCAATTTACATTGGTACGTATATATTGGCAGTTAGAACCGGGAGTGAGGTCGATTAATACTGGTTAATTTGTAGGCATACTTCCAATTTAACTTGAAACTGGTAGAGTAGGAAATATAATGTTAAGATGGCTCTACTTATACTGAATAGTGAAACTATATACATTATACAAGGTGATTATTATAAGGTAATTGGTGGGTTCACAAAATCGGTAGATACATGAAATGTAATAATTAACAGCTAAAACTCAAAAGATACTCAAATATTCAAGTCAATATTACTATAATATGAATAATTGTTTTTTTGATGGCGCGTCAAAATTAAGCTTCGGCGGTTACTAGATAAATTCTAAAGTGTTTTAATGAGGATCACTCAAAAATGTTAATCAAATTAAATATCAAAAATGTCAAAGTAGACATCTATATACAACCTATATAGTCGCTAGCTTACTACGCAGTTCCTTTGGGGCATAGCGTGATACTAATTACCTATTTGAGTATCGCTGCTTAAGTATATCCTAATAATTTAAATGTTGAATAGTGTTGGGACATGTTCACTGAAATACAGAATGGTGAATATTGCAGGAATCCGGTGGATGTGAATAGATGTACTATTGTGAAAGTCATTAGGGAAGGCTTGGAGCCTGTCGCAGACTTGTTCAGTCATGCGACGGACAAGCTAGATCTATTATAAGTATTGCTATTAATTATAAGCAACTGGCGATTTTAAAACAATTAATAATTGAAAAAGCCATAAAAAACCGATTTTTTTAAAATATTTTTTTTCATGATTTATTTTCAATTCAGTTTATAAATGACGGAGTTCTGAGGTAACAAACATTAAAAACAACATACAAACGAATTGTTAACGTCCTCCTTTTTGAAGTCGGTTGAAAGGTAAAACCGTAAAGTTTCTTGTCAGATTTTCTTAAGCCCGTATTATCAAATCTATATCAAGTCTGACAGCGATTTTGGAAATGTCATTCTTATGTCATATGAGTAAAAAATGTCAAACGCGTACTCAAGAGCTCTCTCAGACTTGAGATTGATTTATTAATACTGACCTAATAACTCTAAATAAAGGTCTTGATATAAATAATAAATAATGTAGCCCTATTTGACGTCCCACTCCTGGGCACCGGCCTCCTCTCACTACTAGGGGGATTCAGGCCGTAATCCGCCACCCTGGCCCAGTGCGGGTTGGCGGAAAGTCTTGATAGCTATCTCAAAAACTAAGTGACATAAGATGTCCTGCAGTGGAACTCGACGCAAAGGTAAATACATTTGAGTGGGGTAAGGAGAACCTAGTTATAAATATAAATACAAAACTGTGAGAAAAAGGCCATTCCACATCACTACACAAAGGGCATAATATGCTTAACAATCTGACCTTTGGCATAACACGGCATACGGTCTACACACTGCCGCTAATTTAAAAAATAAAGCACTACCAACCTTCCGCAGCGAAATGTCAAACTTGCCGCAGATTATACAGAGTTCACTTTCCCGCGGTTTACGACCGAAGAGGTTTTCCTTATATTTCGAAGGAGGTTTTTCGTGACATGCGATGCGTGTTCGCCCTTTTGTAGTTAATTAGGAATTTCGGTACCACGGTTTAAGTGCTAAGTTTAAATAGAAAATGTTGGGAATGGAGTTAATATCAAGTGGAATAAAGAAATACAAATCCTTGGTCAATTTGTTTCAATCAGCCCGCAGTTGTTTCCTCAGATCATTTTATTTGAGGTTCTTCTTCAGTCTTAAAACAAAAAATATCAAGTACTTACTTACTAATTAAGTGTTATAATGCACTTAATTTAGCCAACCAAGCTATCACACTATTTGTGTAGTCCCAAACTTATACTATGGGTACTGTAAAATTGTCTGAGGGCGATCCCAGTGATACTCAAACCAATATTACAAAAATACTTAATTCAGAGTCATCCGATTACCCAAAACTTACTTAAGTAATGCGTGTTAAATATTTTGCGTCTAATACCTATCCAGCGACCAGTTGAACTAAAGATCGTATCACTTGCTACCGGTTCCGTTAAAAGGTTATTAAAAAGGTCACAGCCTTGTCTTTATTTAAATCTATGAGTAATACTAGTCTATGAAGTCTGAGGGTCACGCTGCATGACTGGGATATCCAGGACTTTTCTCGCCACCACGTTGAAACGGACTGACATTGACACTTGACAGTCCTCACAGTCTAGACCACAGATATAGATCTATATCTGTGGTCTAGAGTCTCTCTCTTATCCGACTATGAAGTTTTATACTAACACAAGCTGACCCGGCAAACGTTGTTCTGGCAAATAAATTATTTCTAGGTATGAAAAATAGATAGTAGCCGATTCTTAGACCTACTGAATATGCATATAAAATTTCATAAAAATCGGTCAAGCCGTTTCGGACGAGTATGGTTACTAACATTGTGACACGAGAATTTTATATACAGCCTGGCGCTACCATGGCGACTTTAATTTAACACACAGATAGGGCTAGTGGTCAATAATCATAATAGTAATAAAAAAAAAAAGTCCATAAATAAAAAAAAAAAATTTTTCGAACATAATAGATCCTACTAATATTATAAATGTGAAAGTTTGTGAGTGTGGATGTATGTATGTATGTATGTTTGTTACTCCTTCACGCAAAAACTACTGAACGGATTTGGATGAAATTTAGAACACAGATAGTTTATAACCGGGATTAACATATAGGATACTTTTTATCCCGATAATCCCGAAATTTTTGTTACGTTAAATACTACGCGGACGAAGTCCGTGGGCACAGCTAGTAGTAAATAAAGTAATCAAATTGGCATCACCCTTGAAATCCGATTCATTCAGCTACTCTTACGCTTATTATTATTATTATAGTATTATTATTATAGTATTATATTATAGTATTATTATTATTTCTAATAGTATTTTTTTCGTTTTAATTTAACTTAATAAATTTTATTATCCGTTATCTCGGCAGATGCCGTCTACGCTAGAGTTATTTACGTACAGGCTGCTCCAAAATGGTATTTCAGAAAATGTTGAATAATTCAATAAACAATAATGTTTAAGTAATAAAATTTTAATGTCTGTAAAATCAGAAATTCGAAGCCTAATTCGTGTGCTAATTTAAAGTCGCCATGGTAGCGCCAGGCTGTATAAGAAGATCCTTGTCTCCGACCCAACGATTGTGTCCATATTGTCGATGCTTGGATATTACAAAAATTGTACTTATAGTCCCGTAATAATAAATCGATCTCAAGTTTGAGAGCGGTCTTGAGTACGCTTTTGAAATGTCATTTTCTACCGGTATGACATTTCCAAGATCGACCCCAGTCTTGATGACTATGACAGAAGTAAAGTGATATGATATGACGTCAGCCAGTCGAATCAAGCGGCATCTAGTGAGTTGAAAATTGCTTCCCATAATTGTCGTAACAAAAAGTTTATTTTTATTGTACCTTCACGTGAAACACGAATTAATAACCCTAAATAAAACATGTTATACAGCCATTAAAATCCTATTAGCTGTATAGTGATTATGAATAACTATCAATATCCCGTGGTTTCGGGTGAGCAACAAAGGCCCGAATAATAAATCCATCTCAAATCTGAGAGCAATCTTGAGTACGCTTTTGACCATGCTATTTGGTAATGGAATTACTTTAATTTCCAATATCGCTCTCAGACTTGATAAAGTGTACCTATTGCATGCACAAAATTTCTGGATGTCGCTCTACGCAATCACCTGAGTAACTACTTTGCGCCATCTAGTTGATTTTCAGATAACTTTTTCACAGTGGACGTTACAAAGTTACGTATAACGCTTTTGAAGCGTGACGCTTTCGACAATTTTACTCCTACACCAAATCGCGTAAAGGAACTTCGTTCTAAAAACATTTATCCACGTTTTAGTATTTATTACCTAATTTATGTTAAGGGGGGAACAAATAAGGAATACAAAAATACTTAAAAAATAATTTTAATAAATAACATTTACAAAATCTTACATCGAACCCCACCAACTAATCTATTCCGTTGACCGCGTCGCCACTGTCTATGTAAAATTGTCAAAACAACTGCAATCCCCATACCAGACGCGTTAGTTCTAATTTTAGCCACCGGAATCAATAACTTGGTAGGTAATTAAAGCTTTAAATTTAGTTGGTCATGACATATAACAATGCTCCCGCTATTAATAATAAATGGCTGGCCACCGCCGAGGCTCCTGATGCTGAAAATAAATAAATGTATTAATAAATAAGTATATCTTATTCTGAAAACGGTTTTAAGTTCGCATTTGACATGCCATTTTATACTGGTACATGTGTGACAACGTGTGGGCAATGACTCTGGTATTGCAAGTATCTATAGTCTACGGTTTGCCGACTTATTTATATTATAAAACCACTACCCCTAGCCCCTTTAACAAAGCTGAATGCTTGTCAGATCATATTAATAGTGTTTAATAGTGTAATTGCCGGGATGGGTTCTAATCCCGAACCTCCATTATTATATAGGGAATATTGGTGAAACACTAACAACCTCTCCGGACTACATTAGTA
Organism: Notodonta ziczac; assembly: GCA_918843915.1. Lineage (NCBI taxonomy): Eukaryota > Metazoa > Arthropoda > Insecta > Lepidoptera > Notodontidae > Notodonta > Notodonta ziczac. Next base: position 4,580,849 of record OU974064.1, read on the forward strand.
ACATTATAAACAACAACTTTTGTTTTATGACTTTTAATTATTCATCAGACTTTCATAATAAAAAATAACCCTTTTGACGTTCGACTCCTGGGTGCAGGTGTCCTCCACCACGCTGGCCAAGTGCGGGTTGGCAGATTTCACATGTATTTCGAAAATTGGTTAGATTTTCTAAGGCATGCAAGTTACCTCACGAAGGTTTCCTTCACCGTGAGCAAGTGATGATCATAATTAAACAAATAATGATAAATACTTTCATACCCTAAAATTAAATCGATCTCAAATCGATTATAGGTATAGGTAACCTCGATGTCATTATTGATCACCATTGTCGATCCTGCCCCCCTAGCCAAGTGTCTTCGTCTACATTCGTTTCTACAAATCGCTACGCTTCATGTATGGAAATGACATAAGCCACGTGATCTTCTTATCGACTTGTAATGTCATTTCCATACATTGAAGCGTAGCGTTTTGTAGAAACGCTTGTAGACGAAGACACTTGGCTAGGGGGGCTGGTTTACATAAGTAACAGTGGTGGGAGTCGCGGGTCCAGTCTCAACAGGATAGTAGGTACTTACTGCAAGTTCGTAATTCCTCTGAGTAAGGGTAATCAAACTGGCACTGGCACAGACTGTTCCTGCACACCACCCTGTCGGAGAGGTCGTGAAGATAGCATTCGCTGCTGCGGGCACAGGTTTCGAAGAGACCTGCAATCATATACCTTTATCACATACCAATAAGGGCGAACCACAGATATAGATTTACATAGATAACGCAAATTCATGTACTACGCGTGTACGAAACCCCGATCAAGCGTCAAGGTTGGTCGCCGCTAACTTACAGTCCGCGCGACTATAGATATAAACAATATGAGTATGAGCGAGATAATCACTCGAGAGAATCGTAGCGGGCGGAGGGGCATCGGCGGCATCGGTGTCTTTGAATCGGTTTGGATTTCTCGTCACTAATGACGTCACAGTAGGTGTTAACAATTCGGCACGCTTGGTTTCAATACAAATCGTGATACTTGCGTTATCTATGTCAATCTATATCTGTGGAGCAAACGCTTACGTCCACATTTGTATCAGAATGCAATCGTCAAAAGTCTATCGGGGAAGACAGTGAATTTTTATTGGTCTGTACAAGGTCGAGTCGTGAATCGACCAATCACAATGTCAGGTGCTATCATAGATAATACAAGATGAAACATAAAGTGTATACCTTTTTTTTCAAAACTTTGTAATTCTAAAACTATCAGCTTTGGAGGAAATTTGAAAAACAAAAGGTGTTATAGGAATACAGCTGTTGACAGATTTCACAAGTCTACAAAACCTTTAGTACTTCAACTGTCCCACAAAGCCGATAGTTTTAGATTTACAAAGTTAAGTTGCAAAAAAATTTGTATACCCTTTTTGGTTCACCTAGTATACAGTGGCAATGCATATGTTAGGTTAATGGAGGTGCCCGGCTAAGTGGCGTCTCTAGCTTATTGGTCTGCGTAAAGTTACTAACCGCGAACCGCCGCAACCGCTTGGCGCAGTGGTTCGAGCGTAGGCCACTGCACATGGTGGTTGCGGGTTCGATTCGGGCCTTTTCGTAATTTGCCCAGGTCTGGGTGTCACCGGGATCGCCCCCAGTCCATTGTACGGTACCCATAGTACACGCGTTGCTTAGTTTGGGACCGTACAGTTGGTGTGTCAGTCTGGCGATATTTATTTATTTACTTACCAATCCTACTCCAGCATCCGCCATCCCTGTAATGCGTGGTGTCTGCGCACGCGCAGCGGTTGTCCGCGCACGTGCTCTGCGCGCCCAGTACAGCGACACACTGCGCCGTCACGTTGCAAAACGAATTGAAACCGGAGACGGCTGTGAGAACGATACATAATATAGAGGTTGAAACAGAAAGGGTATACTTTTCTTTTCAAAACTTATCTTTGTATTTCTAAAACGATCAGCTTTGGAGGAAACTTGAAAAACAAATGGTGTGACAGGGATACAGCTGTTGACGGATTTCATAAGTCTACAAAACCTTTAGTACTTCAACTGTACCACAAAGCCGATAGTTTTAGAGTTAGAAAGTAAACTTGCAAAAAAATAGTAGGTATACCCTTTCTGTTTCCGGAAAATTCCAACGTATTGAATGCACGAGTTGAATCCATGGTATCAGTTTTCGTTACGATGCCCCTTACACCCTTCACTCTATACAAAAATAAATATTGAAATGTCCTCACCAGGCCAGCAGCTGTCTCCGTAAGTTATAAATTCAGTATTGCATTGACACGTCGAGGAGTCACCTTCGGCGAAGCAGACAGTGTTCTGAATAGTACAATCTGTGTCCACCGCACAGGCACCACCGATCGCTGTGGGAGAGAGTAGGCAATAGAATGACGACGAAGCCGCAAGGGGTGATCTTTTCAACACCCCTTCTCTTAAAAAAAACAGTGCCATGGCCGCCCGAAAGAAGCGAAGATTTACGGTATAGAGCATAGGAACTAAGCGTTAAAAACAGCTGCGGCACGCGCTACTCTGTATATCTAATATAGAGCTTTTGCCATACCTATTATTGGAATCAAGTATAATCAGGTCACGAGTTTTGGTCCAATTAGTCTAATTATGATCCGTGGTGCCTTACAACTGGTCTTCAATCAGCTGTAACAGTCTTGCTTCTATGGCAATTAGCCCATACCAACTATTTTTGTCTCCCGCTTTGCAACGGAGGGAAGTGGACTTTTTTTCTTCCAACAACTCCTATTTGTTATTTCGATTAAATTCGTGCGGGTTCCAAGACAATTTAACTTTTCCCCGGGACTCGTCGAGGGTCAAACTTCGACGTCATTATTGGTCACCATTGTCGATCCTGGTTTACAGGAGTTATAGTGGTGGGAATGTGTGGCGGGACCAGTCCCATACCTATATATATCGTGTAACGCTACTGACGGGTCAGTCGCCTCGAGGGAAGCCAGTTCCGCCAAGCTGGTCTAAGTTGGCGGTCATTCAGATGTACTCGTGCCCCGGCAATGCAGTAAACAGTTGGATTCAGTAACGCACACATGGTAACGCTACTGACGCTTAGCCCGAATCCTGGCCACGTGGCGAGCTCCCCAAACGTAAATATAGGAGCTTCGCTTCAAAATACATAGAATACTCACTAGGAGCGCAGAAGCCGTCAATCTCCTGATAGCCCTCTGCGCAAGAGCACCTTCCATCCTCACAGATTGCGTTTTCATCAGCCGAACACTCCTGACTCGCTTGGCACGTGTCGCCGAGTTCTAGAACATAAAACCAGTGGTATACACAAGACAGTTAACCAATTCAAATTCAATTCAAATTCAAATCGTTTATTTTGTTTAGGCCTACGGGGGCACTTACAAATTGTCAATGTTACATATATTTTTTTCTTATATCTACAACCGGATCGGAACGCGACCTCGACTGAGAAGATCCGGCAAGAAACTCAGCGGGCTTGTCTTTTTACAAGTATTTTTTTTTTTATCGCCAGTTGCTGGACACGCGGTTCCTTTCCCACGTATACCCCGCTAGCCACCCACCAAGAAACATTATTATTATTATTATTTTTTATTTATATTCAGGCATCGCAGGCCCATAGATAAAACCTTATAAACTAACATACATATTAATAAAAACTAAACTAAACTGTGGGTGGTGACGGCGGCAATCTCCCCCGAAAGCGCCTGAACACCACGCCCTTCGGCCAGTAGTCTTCCTGCATGAAAGTTGACAGCCTGTCCGTGGTCATTAGCCTTGGTCGTTGTTAAGCTGCCTACTCTAGTTCATACTCTAGCACCACCCTCTCACAGAAGGTCAGCAGTAAAGCAGCTGTAATAGCTTCGTTTTATACGATGAGTGAGAGAGCCAGAAGCACCGCCCCCTTAACCCTTCCTTTATCCCAATTCCGATTCCCCTACAGGTCGGCAAAGTACCAGCAATGCCATTGGTACTGCAAATATTTATAGGTTACGGTGTCTGCTTAATATCAAGCGGGTCGAGTAACCATTGAGTTTCTCGCCGGGTCTTTTCAGAGGAAGCGGCATTCCGAGCCGGCGGTAGATTTTGACCACAGATATAGATTTACATAGATAACGCAAATGTATGTACTTAGCGTGTCCGTAAACCCCGACCAAGTGTCAAGGTTGGTCGCCGATAACTTAAATAACTACATTAACTACATCGTCCTCACGACTACATATATAAAAATATGAGTATGAGCGAGATAATCACTCGAGAGAATCGTAGCGGGCGGAGGGGCATCGGCGGCATCGGTGTCTTTGAATCGGTTTGGATTTCCCGCCATCTGTGACGTCACAGTAGGTGTTAAAATTTGGCACGCTTGGCTTCAATACAAATCGTGATACTTGCTTTATCTATGTAAATCTATATCTGTGATTTTGACTATTCATAAGTGCTTTGTTGGCGCACATGAATAATAATAATTTAATTTGAATCGTGATCGCTTGATTGGTATACTTTGTTTTGTAAAAAAAAAACATGAGAACTGACCCAGTCCAGCGGTGAGGCAGAGTCCGTCAAGCTCCACGAATCCAGCCGGACACCGGCAAACGCTCTGCTGGCACTCAATCTCCAGGGCTCCCGCCATGCAATCGCTGTCCACTTCGCAGGACTCTCCGATACCTGGCCGAGACAAAATGGTATACTATAAATAAAAATAATGTATCCCTTTTGACGTCCCACTCCTGGACACTGCCCTCCCCTCAACATGAGCGGCTATAATCCACCACGCTGGCCCAGTGCGGGTTGGCGGATTTCACATGTCTTTCGAAAATTGGTTAGATCTCCTAAGACATGCAGGTTTCCTCATGATGTTTTCCTTCACCGTGCGCAAGTGATAATCATATAGAAATTATGATTCACACATATATTTCAAAAAACCCAGAGGTGCGAGCCGGGGTTCGAAGCCAGGACCTGTTGACCGCAAGACGCATACTTAACCAATCGGCTATCACTGCTATGAAATTAAGTCTGAAATTATGTCGGCCAGCCAGCCTCAGGCAAATTAGCTTACGTTCCGATACGGTGGTACCGTGGCGGTTGTTTTAAGCCGTCTCTCTTGGCAGCAGCCCAAACCGCGGCCGTGCCCCTTGTGGTAGCTGCCCTCTGTCCGGGTGAAGTTGTTATGGCCACTCTGGCCAAGCGTGACGCGGATAACATTTTTTTTTCAAGAATTTACCTGCGCTCCCTCTGGTACACTCAGGGATGGTATAGCTTCCTATCAGCGAATCTTTAGTCCTAAAGATACCTATGTTCTTCTAACTTACACTATGCTGAGCGTGTTTTGTGGGCTAAGAAATAAAGAGTATATTGCTCACCAGCGAACAGCCTGCACAGGTCTCTGTTGGCGTCCCACACCGCCAGCTCGGGGTCGCACTCGCAGCCCCGCAGCCCCCAGGGCAGCTGCGGCGGCCCGCAGCGCGCCGCCACCCCGAACGTGTGACAACTCGCGTCCGTGACACAGGAGTCCGAGAGACGACGGCTCACTGGACCAGAGAACAGATTTCAGCGGGCATTTGACGACCGCTTGGCGAAGTGGTTCGAGCGTTGGCCGCTTGGCTCACTGCACATGGTGGTTGCGGGTTCGATTTCCGCCGGGGCAAATTTCGGAAATGGCCTTTTCGTAGGTAAGGTCTGGGTGTCACTGGGATCGCACCCAGTCCATTGTACGGTACCCATAGTACAAGCGTTGCTTAGTTTAGGACCATACAGTTGGTGTGTCAGTCTGGCGATATTTATTTATACATTTTTTCATTCAGATCCATACACCCATCGTGGTAAACAAAGTATTTAATGGTTGAATTGAAACAAGTAATGAGTAGGTATACATTTTTGAGTGGAACTTTTTTCTTCCAACTCCTCCTATTATTTCTTTCGATTAAATTCGTGCGGGTTCCAAGACAATTTAACTTTTCCCTGGGACTCGTCGAGGGTCGAACCTCGACGTCATTATTGGTCACCATTGCCTATCCTGGCTTATAGAGTTACGGTGGTGGGAGTGTGTGGCGGGACTAGTCCCATTTTGTTATACATTTTTGATTGATAATGGTTTTTTAACATCTGGATAAAGTAAAGTGTATAGAAATCATTGGTGTATTGCGGCTACGACTGCACTACAATTAGGGTCACAGCCTCCTACCTTTGGTACAGTGCCTCATGTCTTCCTCGAAGAAGAAGTTCGTCTGGCAAGTGCACACGCCTTCCCTGATCTCCGCAAACAACCCCACGCACTGGGCCTCCGTCGACGGCGATCCGAGCTCTGAAACACACAGAATCAGCATTGCCATCTTTGACAATTATTGGTCGTATTTGCACCTGGATTTTAATGTATGAATACTATCAGGGTGCTGTGTAAATTACTGAACAAACACTAAACACTGTCCTGTCGTTATTTTATTCTTCTTTCTCTTCTTCTTGCGGTGTCCCTCCACTAATGGAGGTTGGCTATCAGCTCCATTTCACTGATTTTCATTTTAGGTATTAATAAATCAATCTTAAGTCTTAGAGCGATCTTGAAAATGTCACACCAGTACAAAATGACATGTCAAAAGCGTACTCAAGATCGCTCTCAGACTTGAGATAGATTTATTATTACGGGGCTTAGATAATTAAGTATAAAACTTATTAAATCCTACTAATATTATAGATGCGAAAGTTTGTGAGTGTGGATGTATATTTGTTACTCCATCACGCAAAAACTACTAAACAGATATGGATGAAATTTGGAACACAGGTAGTTTATAACCTGGATTAACACATAGAATACTTTACTTAAGTCTACGCGGGCGAAGTCGCGGGCAGCAACTAGTTTAATAAGTATATAAGCTTATTATAACAATAAATCTACTGCAAAATTATGACTTAACGAAAAAGGGAATTACATTAAAACTACTGACTGTTCTTCACTAGCCTCGGAATCCATAGTTGCCTACATTTTCAGCTCTCCAGTGTGGTGACCCTGAAAGGATTAACTCTGCGTGCGCGCAGACACGGACATCAAGTTAAACTCACGTGCTAAGCAATTGCTGCCATCTTCACTAGCGTAGTATCCGGCGGAACACACGCAGCTGCCGAACGAGGAACAGGTAAACGGTTCAGGACACGTGGTGGTGGGGCCGCACTCCGCGCCGTGCTGGCGGGTCGAGGACCTGGTGGTGTTGCTGTAGGGCTCCAGGAGCGGCTCTGCGGCTGATGAGGCTCCAGACAAAGGCGCTTCGGATGGCCCTTGAAGAATAATCTTTATATCTCTCAAGAAACCACTTGGCGCAGTGGTTTGAGCGTAGGCCGCTCGGCTCACTGCACATGGTGGTTGCGGGTTCGATTACCGCCGGGGCAAATTTCGGAAATGGCCTTTTCGTAATTTGCCCTAGTCTGGGTGTCACTAGAATCGCCCCAATCCATTGTACGGTACCCATAGTACAAGCATTGCTAAGTTTGGGACCATACAGTTGGTGTGTCAGTCTGGCGAAATTGTTTCATAATTTAAATATAAATTCGTTACACATCGTCTGTCTGTTTCTCCGCTCAGTTCTTCTAACGTAACGAATTTTGATGCGGTTCTCACTATCGTTTAGAGAATTTCATATTTAACTTTGTTTTTTTTTAAACTTAACTTTGTAACCCTAAAACTATCAGCTTTGGAGGAAACTCGAAAAACAAAAGGTGTTACAGGGATTCAGCTGTTGACAGACTTCATAAGTCTCCAAACCTTTAGTACTTCAACTGTCCCACGAAGCCGACAGTTTGAGATTTACAAAGTAAAGTTGCAAAAAAAAAAGTATTCCCATTCTGTTTACCTAAGTAGTATTGTAGTTAAATAATAGAGAACAGCCGTGCGCAGCCAGAGCGGGTCGCTAGTAAAAGAAATCGCACTTTTCATCTTTCTTGAATAATTACGGGCCTCCACTCAATGAGAGGGGGATTGAGATCCACCTATCTAGTTGCAACAAGCTTTTCAATTTGTGTTATATTTTGATTTTTGTTCTGGAGGTTGTTTGTGTTTTACCACTAACCCTGTGTAACTAATGATTTCACTCACCAACTGTACTGTCGTAACACTGGAAGGTATTCATGTCGCAAACCCCATTCGTGAACTGGCAGTCTTCATTGATCACGCAGCCCTCGCCGACGGCTGGAAGACACAAGTTAAGCAGCGGTTATTCGCACGGTTAAGAGAATACCTCGGAAATTATGGCAATTCTATTCCTCATTGTGTAATATTTTTTTTATCTACTTATGTTCACATGTCCCAGAAGTTAGCATAGCCATTTTGATTTTTATCTGAATATTTAAAGTGAATATAATATCTGAATATTTTGATTTTTATCTAAATGGCTATGCTGGTGCAAAATGTATTTTATTTGATTGCCGACTTGTTTTTTGAGATTATCAAAATCGTTTTGCAGCACAAGCCTAAAACATTCCAGCACAACCTTGCTACACACACAACCTAGGCTATGCTGGTGCAAAAATGGTTTTTATTCGATAGCCGCTATGTTTACTTTAGAATTCCGTATGTAGGTAGATAGTTAAAATGTACCCGTCTACCGTCATCTGCCTACCCCCCGATTAATGTGATATTTGTGCTGTCGTCCCTTTCCCCCCTTCATGACACTGTACTGACCGACTTCCGTGTGATACAGACGTGCTCCTGTACCTAAAATCCTAAATCGTGTGAAATCTACCGAATCTGCTGTGTATTTTGTGTGGTGTGAACTGTAAACCCATTGTGAGCGCTCCAGTGTTGTGCCTGTGCTGAAGAACCCACGGATCCAGCCATACCACCCGAGGAATGCGCCCGCCTCCATCGTAATGTACACGCGTGACATTGACCTGACCCTTTCAGTTCTGCCTCCCCCCTTATATTTGCCTTATTTAATTTAGCCCAGCATAGCTGTACCTACCTAATCAGGACCCAGCACTTTTCCCGAGACACGCTATGTTTTTTGAGATCGGGAGTCGTGATTTGTGGCACAACCCAGCACAAGCCTAGCAAAAGTAAGCATAAAGCTTAGTTTTATTAAAAATCTAAATGGCTATGCTAACTTCTCGGACATTATGTCCACCGATTTCTCCGGCAATGGTGGACCGATTTTGAAGATTATTGTTTTGTTTGACTTTGTCTGTAAATGAAAGAAATCATAAAATCCCTGGTTATTTCGTGCCTTTTAGTGCACCCAGGTTTTTGAAGGCGGTTTTTTTTTTCTCAATTATATTTTTGCACGATTTTTAGTGGTAAACTAGATTATTGAATTCCCGTTGACCGTAAATCGCCCATATCTCTCAAACTACTGGACCGATTTTGATAAAATTTAGATGGGACCACCTGGAGAGTATACCGTTTCACCTTTACCAACAAAAACTAAATTTTCTAAATCGGTCCACGATTGTCAAAGTAATCGGTGAACATACATAAAAAAACAAAACTCCTTTTTTGGTAGTCCGGTAAAAAGGAAAACACGATTAAATGACAATTTCTAGATAGAAAAGGAAATACCGCTGGCAATCTTCCGGCACTCCCCCCTTTGTCTCTGGTAATACCCCCCCGCACAGCCGCAGACGCCGGAACAGCTCATGCTGAACGGATCCCGGATGACTCCCAGGCACTCCACGTCGCTGGTGCACGGGGATCCGTAGTCTATGGCCCTCCAACACCGCCCCCGCAAGTAATGGAAGCCAGCCTGGCAGAAGCAGTTCCCTTCTGCAAAAAAAAATTGGTAATCAATAATCAGTGGCGGATTTACCAGCAGGCTGAGTAGGCTGGAGCTTAGGACGGCAGATTTTTGGGGCGGCAAATTTGGGGCCCAATTTTTGTTTTTTTTTGCTACCTCATAGAAATAGGAATCAAAAAGATTTCTGCATACCGGTTTTCTAATCTTTTACAAATAGAACTCTGCAACAAATTTTGCCGATGACTTTCCCCTCTCACTTGTCATTGTACATTCGGTGTAGCAAACTTTGATTAACTCCACAAATAAACCCAAAAATAGTAAAAGTAGTTTTAAAGATCTAAAGCATACATAGGGACAGACAGCGGGAAGCGATTTTTTTTATACGATGTAGTGATTATCAAATTTAATTAAAAAAATATTAAAAAATATTTAATTACCTTCTGAATTAGGGTCGTCTTTGCGGCACACGAAACCCGTCACCAGATCTGAGCACTGATGATCTTCAACGCAAGGAGATGTGTAATAGGGCGCCGCTGCGAACAAGTAAGAGTCGTGCGTTAGCTTGGGGGCCAATCCTCTACAAGATCTCGCCGAGTGACCGCCGAGTGACCAACGAGTTACCGTCGAGTGACCGTCGTGTGACCGCCGAGTGACCGTCGAGGGACCACCGAGTGACCATCGAGTGACCGCCGAGTGACCGTCGAGTGACCACCGGTTGACCATCGACTGACCGTCGAGTGACCGGCGAGTGACCACCGAGTGACCGTCGAGTGACCATCGAGTGATCGGCGAGAGACCACCGAGTTACCGTCGACTGAACATCGAGTGATCGGCGTGTGCCCATCGAGTGACCGTCGAGTCACCATCGAGTGACCATAGACTGACGAGTGACCGTCGAGTGACTGCCGAGTGACCGTCGAGTGACCGTCGAGTGACCATCGAGCGACCATCGAGTGATCGCCGAGTGACCCTCGAGTGACCGTCTTGTAACACCGAGTAGGCGACCGCCCCGACTGGCTGAGTTGCCAAGAAGTTAATTGATTACCTATTTCTTTGATGAATTATTCTGGTCTTGACAACCTTAATATTTATTATCAAAAATGTATAAAAACATAATTGTTGTCAGTTAGTGTATTCGGCACTAGTGTTGCTTAACTATCGATTGTCGCATAAAATCGAATGTTTTACTAGTACGATCGATCTCTAATTATGACGACAGGTGGGAGTGCTACTCACCATCAGCGCACAGAGTCCCCCCCAACACCGGCTGCTGCCCCGCGGGGCAGGCGCACCCCCCATCCCTGCACACGCTTCCTTCCAGACTTGCGCACTCCGAGTCGAGTGTGCAAGACGAGAGCGCAAACACAGCGCTAGTGTGGAGTGTGCACACTGGAAAATAAAACATCAGATGCGCACTTTACACTAAACCTCCCATAAAAAATATAGTCCAAAACCAGGATCTTCTCAGTGGAAGCAGCATTCCGAACCGGTGGTTGATTCTGACTTCTGACTGTTAATAATTGATTGGTTGGTCAACCTACATCTAGGATGATTTTACCACTAGACGTGCGATCTCGCCTTTCCCATGTAAACCCTGCTAGCTGCTCACCGAGAAACATTAGCCTTCGTTGTTTTACGCTGCCTACTCTGGCATTTAGCGGTATCACTGCCTATTGGTATAAGACAGTGACAGCGCTTCGAGCTAGAATAGTGTAACAGTAGACAAATGTCTTTTTTTAAAGTGTTTTCATACTATATCGAGTACATCTTGACGACCGCATGGGTAGTGGTTCGAGCGTAGGCCACTCGGCTTCCTGCACATATAGTGGTTGCGGGTTCGATTCCCGCCGGGGCAAATTTCGGGAATGGCCTTTTCGTAATTTGCCCAGGTCTGGGTGTCACTGGGATCGCCCTCGATCCATTGTACGGTACCCATAGTATAAGCGTTGCTTAGTTTGGGACCATACAGTTGGTGTGTCAGTCTGGCGATATTTAATTATTTATTTATCTTACGGCCAATGGTTAAATAGTAGGAACTATAGTCTTACATTAATAAAAAGTTTATTATCATCTACTCACGTAAATCGTTAAATAAAACTTACCCAATAACAAAAGGATTCGTTTCCGCAACATTGTTATTTAATTAATTGTTTAATTTAACACTAATCAAGCGACGTGTCGCACATAACATTAAAATATGAAAGATAGAAAATTATAACTTCGCTTATCTATTGATAACCACACATTTATTTGGTGATAATCCCCCGATTTCTACAGAGCTACGAAAACTGTAGACAGTAACAATTTATTTTTAATGTAGGTTATTTTTTGGAAATTATTTTATTTTTCTGTAAGTAGTCTTTATTAATTCGCCATACAGATGTACGACTAGCCTTATGTTAAGCTGTTACCGTTGCCTATAGATGCTTGCAATGCCAAAGGTATTGCTTGCACGTTGCCGCCCTTAAGGGAATTGGGACAGAGGGAGAGGAAGGGAGTTGGGCTTCCGTCTCTCTCACTCATCGTATGAAACGACGCTTCTGTGAGAGGTTAGTACTACCCCGATCAAGCCAGCCTGTAAGCTAATAAGCTGTAGTCACATGGGTATCTATAGCTTGGTTTATACCACCGAAAATCTGTATATTATATTGTTTATATCAGTGCAAAATTGACATGTCATTTTCCGCTGTCATCATCATCATCTGCCTTACCTTTTCCCATTATCTGGGGTCGGCGCAGTATGTCTTTTCCTTCCATACATCGCGCTTTCCCGTCATACTCACATCCACTCCAACCTCGTTCATATCATTCCTAATACAATCCATCCATCTTTTCTTGGGCCTTCCTCTTGCACTGTATCCATCCACATTCATATTCATCACTCGTTTAGTCACATGCTTCTCATCCCTTCTCATCACGTGTCCAAACCATTCCAGCCTCCTACCTCTCACTTTATCTGTTATCTCATTTTCCGCTGTATGACATAAGAATGATCTTTCAAAGATTGCTCTCAGGGTGCATTAATCAAAAATACCTTCTCATACTGCCCGCTAGATGGTGCCACTAGACCGACGACACAAGACGCCTCTATTACCTTCACCGATCTGTGTAAACAATATGCCTAATTGTGCAGGTGTTTCGATGCGATACCGATATCGATATTATCGTGAGTCAGACACAGCTGAACGATAAGATACATCCTTGGTTGTCATCCTGGCACGGGATGGTCATTGATCTAGCAACAGAGCGCAAGATTTACGTACATTTATCTTAAGTTTTTTCTTTTATGTTGCAAAGTCGGAAGGACTTTGGTTGGAGAGGAAGTCTCCATCTATCCTGATTCCCAAGGCTAAGGTGGATCTAACGCTTGTTTGAAGACATTGTTATAAATGACTAAAATAAAAAATATGGCCCCTCTTTCCTTCTTTCTTTCTTTTTTAACGACCGCTTGGCGCAGTGGTTCGAGCTTAGGCCGCTCGATTCAGGATGGGAAAATTTCGGAAATGGCCTTTTCGTAATTTACCCTGGTCTAGGTTTCACTGGGATCGCCCCCAGTCCATTGTACGGTACCGTACAGTTGGTTTGACAGTCTGGCGATATTTATTTACTTACTTATTATTTATTTACTTACTCCATGTTCGGGGAAGTCCTCAAAGTAGTATTTTTACTACATTTTATATATTTGATAGTGAGATCGGACGGACAGTTGGACGGACGGACGGACAGACGGACCGTCGGACGGACGGACGGACAGGTGCACGGACGGACCGATGGACCGATGGACAGACGGACCGACAGACGGACGGACTGACAGACGGACGGACGGACTGACAGACGGACATACGGACGGACTGGATGACCTTTTAAGGGTTCCTCGTAGGAACTACGGAACCCTAAAAAGTTCGGTACCAACCCATAGTAAAAGCGTTAGTTACAAGCTTTGTTTTGGGCTATACAGTTGGAATGTTATTTTTTCAAAAATATCACTAGCAATGTGTGTTTGTCTCTCCAACTAAGCTAATACTTGTGCTACGAGTGGGCTCACGTCAATAGTTTAATGGCCAGGATGGGAATCGAACCCGGAACCTCTCAGCTACGACGACGCCCCCTCTAACCACTAGGCTATTGACGTTTCAACCATAATTATATATCGGCCGTGGTGATTAGTACGCACAAAGTTTATTAACACTTCGTATTAACAACGCCTCGCGTGTCGCGACCTTTCTAGGCTCGAGATCTTACGCCACAACGCCGATAAAAATGGCGTGCCACCGAATATTTTACACCATAGCTCATAGTTTTACATGAACTTATGTTGCTACCAGCTACTCCAATACTAAAGAAACGTCGCTGCTTCCTTGGCCTTAACAAATAAGACTTTACAAGCATTGATAGCCGGTCTTGCAGGCTCAAGGTTCTGGGTTCAAAACCCTGCTCGCACCTTTGGGTTTTACGAAATCTATGTGCGAATTTCGACCAAGTGAAGGAAAAATTGAATGTCGTGTCGTATCAAATGGTCAAGGAGCTGGGAGGAAATCGCAGTGAATGGAATAAACTCCGCCGACAAGAGCATCGCTCTTAAGTTTATGATGATGATGTGCGAATCAGAATTACATATAATTGTCACTTGCTCACGTTAAAGGAAAACATCGTGAGGAAACCTGGGGTGCTAATCTTAGCAACGATAATCAATATATCGTGACGTTCGTATTGTCGAATCCAACTCTGAATTACATATTTTTTACCGTCGTATCGATTACTGAACGAACAATACAAAATTACCGTTCGTTCAGACTATATATCTATCTACGACGGCAAAAAAAATAATTTACAGTGAGATTCAACACTACAAAGGTCACGATATATATTGATTATCGTTGCTAAGAGTAGCTCCCCAGGTTCAAACCTATGCTCGCACCTTTAGGTTATTCAAAATCTTTATGCGAATCATAATTACAATAGGTAAGTCAGTTATTTACGGTGAATGGAAACATCGTGAGGAAACCTGCATGTCTTAGAAGATCTAGCCGATTTTCGTAAGACATGTGAAATCCGCCAACCCGCACTGGTCCAGCGTGGTGGATTATGGTCTGAATCCCCCTCGTGTTGAGGGGAGGCCCGTGCCCAGGAGTGGGACGTCAAAAAAGGGCTAAAAACATTATAAGGAAAATTACCTATAATTATACCTACTTTACAATGACGAATATAACGCTGGGGCATGGAAAAAGTGTTCTTCCTTAAGAATGAAGATATCGGATAATAACATAATAATAATAATTTAGCCCTTTTGATGTCCCACTCCTGGGCACGGGCCTCCCCTCACTACGAGAGGGATATCGGATAAGCAACACGGAAATTAGAAGACAGATAAAAGCCCAAGGTAGTGACTGAACCAGAGGCGGCCTAACAGTCTTGGCCGCCCTTGGTCGTGTTTACCTACTTAACAGCCGCCCCCAAAATAAATCATTTCAAATTTAATAGAAATAAAATTTAAGAAATTTACGATATCAATTTTGTAATTCAAACTGGATTTTATTCCATGTCTTAAGCAGTGCCGGATTAACCATATAGCAAGAGTAGCAATTGCTACGGGCCCCGCGCGAAAAGGGGCCCCGCATATGTTAGTTTCTTATCAAAATATTCTATACTAGCGGCCCGCCCTGGCTTCGCACGGGTACATTGCGGTTACATTGTTCGAGTTTTAGTAAGGATCCCTAATTTTTTTGAAAATATATTATAGCCTATGTCACCCGGGGATAGTGTAGCTTCCCAACAGTGAACGAATTTTTCAAATCGGTTCAGTAGTTTCGGAGCCTATTCATTACAATCAAACAAACAAAGTTTTCCTCTTTATAATATTAGTATGATTGCCAGAAAATCTCATCTCTGGCTTTTTGTACTTGTCCAGAGCCTAACAGCGCCTATAGTAATTTACTAAATGCCAGCAACATTGTAACCTATAGATGGCAAATAAACGTATAGACTATTGATTTGTTTTTATACCACTTTATACTTAAGAACCCATAGTCATAGATCAGGGGCTCTTTGAAATAATTTGCTACGGGCCCCGCGCTTGCTTAATCCGGTACTGGTCTTAAGTCTCAATACACGAGATACTTTAGCGTAAGTACCTACTGTTATTTAATAATGGATCTCAACTCCGAGAGCGATCTTGGAACTGTCAGTCTTATGTGATACCAGTACAAAATGTCACGTCAAAAACGTACTCAAGACCGCTCTCAGCCTTGAGATTGATTTATTAATATTAGCCGTAGAGTCAAACACTCAATCGAGTTTGATTTAGTTCATAAAAAATGTTATTTAGCTTTGTTAGGTCAAACGTTTGCGTCTAAAATAGAATTTGTATCTATAATTAGATTTCTAGTGACTGGACTTAGCAGATATGACGTCACCGTCTGAGTTATGACGTAAGAGCTGCGTCACGGCTTTCACAGCTACAAAATGTGTTATTAATACACCTTAATTTGATGTAAATCACTTTTATAGAAGCGTTTGGATATTATTATTTTAATAATGGACTAAATTTTGCATAACGCCGTACTTGTCTACCACAATTACAATAATGGAATACTTCGTTTAAATCTTTTACGTAGGTTGGTAGCATGTTATTCTTATTAAAATAGTATTTAATAAGTAAGAATCCCATCCATATTAGAGGTATAGGTACCTACTTCTATAATGAAGACAGACCACACTTTTCAATAGGCCAGATAATAAAATAATGTCATAAAATATGTAATCATCGTGATACTATCGAAATACGAATCTATTGATAGTATTAAAAAAATACCACACACGGAATGAGCCAGTAGCGCCATCTAGGAGCGAATAGATTAAGAACCACTTTTAATTCTACTTTACTACTTGTCAACAGATGTCGCTAGGTGTGCAGTAACTACTGTGGTTAGTGAACTTTGTGAACTTGTTCATTATTTTTGTTATATTTATTGTAACATATTGGCATATTTTTTAATATTTTCCCATATAGTATTACAATTAATTCGTATATGCCTATAATAGTTAAAACTTGCTGACAAAGATGGCTATTGCACTGCACACTGGGACCATCCGTCCGAAGCTGCAGTGATGTTGTTTTATTATTTATTTATAAAAAAATATATCCTGCCTTCAACTACTTCTATTCTTATTTTGAAAAGCATATCATTATTAATTTATTGTAATTTATAACTTAAATTCAAAATTAAAGCAAAATTTCGACTGCAACACCAACGGGTTCCGTGGTGTAGTGGTTATCACATCTGCTTTACACGCAGAAGGCCGCCAGTTCGATCCTGGCCGGAATCATATCTTTTTGTATTTCATTAAAGAAAGTAGGCAAAATTAAAATTATTTTAAATTAGATTTGTTTTTTTATATTTTTTCTCAATGGCGGAGCAGCGCCCTCTAGAACTATAATAACTTAATATTCCATGACCATTAACAAAACAAACAAAATTTAACGCATGCGCGTATCCATCATTTGACACGTGACTTATGGAACGTCTTTAGTTCATACAAAAATCTCATATAAAAATTGATAAAATATACATTTTTTCCAGAATCAGGGAAACTTTTCATATTTATAATAGTGCAAAAAGCCAGATCAGACTATTAAGATCATTTAAAAATATAATGAATCTAAATCCAATAATCTCAAATTTCGATTGGATTCGAGCCGTGGAAGTTGGTTTTGGCCGTGAATGTGGCTTTTTAACCTACAAAAGAGCTGATGATCTTCAAACGGTTGAACCGATTTTCATAAAACATAGCTAAGAACACTCTCGATCAGAATACCTATCTAATAAAAGAAACACAATTGAAATCAGTTCATCAGCTTGGGCGCTACGTTGCCACAGACAGACACACAGATACACAGATACACAGATACACAGATACACATGTTAAACTTATAACACCCCTCGTTTTTCGTCGGGGGTTAAAAATTGCTCATCAACAACAGTATTTCAAGTGTTGTATATAATTAATATAAAACATATTGCTATCCCTCTAATTACAATAGTGTGTGAGCAAGACAGCATTATTTTGATATTATGCCGGCAGTAAAATAAGCAATTTAATATTTAAGGTCACACGTACGTTTTGCAAATATTAAGGGTGATCTACATTTTTACGCGTTTAAATGCTGAGATTCTATCTGCTTCTCTCTCACACCCACCCCGATTGAGAGAGACGAAGGGAAAGTGTTAAGTACCTACCTACCAGCGAATCTTATCCGGATCAGCCGTTACGTAGATTAGAAGAACTAAGCAGACAAACAAACAGACGAAGATTTCGACTTTGTTTTATACTTTTTTGGGACTGGTCCCGCCACACACTCCCACCACTGTAACTCCTGTAAGCCAGGATCGACAATGGTGACCAATAATAACGTCAAGGTTTGACCCTCGACGAGTCGCGGGGAAAAGTTAAATTGTCTTGGAACCCGCACGAATTTAATCGAAAGAAATAATAGGAGGAGTTGGAAAAAAAAACACTTCCCCCCGGTGCAATGCGGGAGATAAAAATAGCTGGTATGGGCTGATTGCCATAGAAGCAAGACTGTTACAGCTGATCGAAGACCAGTTGAAGGCACCACGGATCGTAATTAGACTACTTTGTTTTATACTATTCATTTTGACGAAGCCAAAAGTTCATTGGCCTCTTCGCCTTGGCGGACCCACTCAATACGTTAAGAAAAGACAGGAGTTACACGATACAAAGAGAGACCCTTGTATGTATTACATTATAATTTTACGCATGCACCTATGTGCGAGCTAAACTGCGCCTTATTGCCTCGCTTCTTCAGGCTATCTTCCTTTAATTAACAATAAGTTAAGGGTGGTGTCAGATTAGCGCTTTTCGGCGCTTGTAAGCTTGTTTTTGGAAGCTAGCTTAAACGCGTATAGGCGCCCCTTTTTCTCACGCGCATTGAGGCGCTTATAAGCTTGTATTAGCGCGAGCCGCGAGAGACGCCTTCCCGCGAAACGAGAAAACACGCCGGAATAAGCGCGAATGCCTACGCGCGTTAAAAAAACGCTAGTCTGTAAACGCCTTAACACACTATCTGTTTTACTCTGACTGCAGGAGGAGTATTCACAGTTGATGGAATGTTTCCGATGACAGAAATGACAGCTTCCATACTTACATTACAAACAAATTAGAAGGAGAATGGACGCTAGCTCCGACGCCGATAAATCAAATTCAAGATCACCGGTTCCTGTAAACCCATCTCGTGTCATCCCTACTATCTACTAGTATTGGAACATTTCACAGGCAGCATGGGAAAAATCATATTATATAGATTTTCATAATGCCACCGACATAGCTAGAAACTGTTATTAAAATCATTGTAATAAAATAGCAAATCATTCGGTACTGCCACTGTTTTTATGATAAACTAGCTGAGCCCGCGACTTCGTCCGCGTGGAATTTAACTTAACAAAAAAGCCCGCTCCCGCGTTCTGAGCCCGCGCGACAGGACCCATTTTTTTAAATGTTGTTTTTCTAAAATAAAAGCAAGGTTACTGCTTATAACATCAGCTATCTACCAGTGAAATTCCTGTCAAAATCGGTAAACCCGTTTCGGAGATACTTTTTGATTGCATGTGTTTTTATTTTATTACGCGGAACCCTAAATGTTTTTCTAAAATTAAAGTAGCCTAAGTTACTTCCTATAACATCAGCTATCTGCCAGTGAAATTCCCGTCAAAATCGGTCCAGCCGTTTCGGAGATTACCCGGAACAAACACACACACAGACAAAAAAAAAATTAATCTCGTTTTTGCTATAGGTGTCGTATGTACTTTGATATGCACTTAGTGAAAAGGTCTTATTTTGATATTACAAACAGACACTCCAATTTTATTTATTTGTATAGATCATCGACTAGTGAGTTCGTAGGATTACGTGCTATAGTAAAAGAATCACTATGAATAAAATCATTGAATGAAAATTCACAGGTGAAATAGCAGTGAAGCAAAAATATAATTTCACGTGATGAAAATGAATTGAAAGTAGCAATCATTTCCATGTCTGCTACCTACTTATCCTACAAGATGTAAACAATCTTTAATACTTACAATGATTTTATTCATTAATCCGGTTCTTTCTTAAACCAGTCCGCTCGGCGCGTCCGCACAACCAAGACGTCTTATTTGCGACAAATACAATCGGTTTTTCGAAAATATTGCGGTAAGTAATTTTGTTATTTATCAAGTGCGCAAACTCGCCAGCGGTTCTGTGAGGTTTTCGCGAAATTAAATAACCGGTTATTAAAGTAATTACATTATAGTTTGTTTATCATTGTCAAAATATGTGTGTGTTTTTACAAACATTTGTATCCTTATTGGTGCTAGCTGTGGTTGGTTTTGAAGCTTGGTGAGATTTGGGTCGTTCTGGGGGCCATTTTTTGAACTTTTATCCCACTTAGAATATTATAAAATGTGAAAGTTTGTACGTTTGGATGTTTTTTTTTACTCAATTACGCACAAACGGCTGAACGGATCTGGATTAAATTCGGCACACTGATAGCTTAAAACCTGGATTAACACATAGGATACTTAAATTTTAATTAAGTCTACACGAAGTCGCGAACAGGAGCAAGTCTTGGATCATTCTAGCCAAATCACTACATCCTACTAATATTATAAATGTGAAAGTTTGTGAGTGTGGATGTATGTATGTATGTTTGTTACTCCTTCACGCAAAAACTACGGATTTGAATGAAATTTGGAACACAGATAGTTTATAACCGGGATTAACATATAGGATACTTTTTTCCCGATAATCCCGAAATTTTTGTTACGTTAAATACTACGCGGACGAAGTCCGTGGGCACAGCTAGTATTGCATATTTATAGTATAAAACAAACATTTTATTTTATGTTTTGGCGCTGGCTGTGGCTCCCTGGCATTAGGATAACTTTTATAATGTTTATTTTGTTTTTATATATGTTTCCTATGTTATATAGTTAGTATACCCAGTTGGGATTCCGTAAAATAAATAAACAACGTCGCTTCCCGCTGTATGTCCCTATGTTAAGTTAAAAAACCATTTCTTAAACACCATGGTGTGTTAAGTTAATGATTTTACCTAGATCCATTTAAAATAATAAACTAGTTATTGTTACACCTTCGCATTATATTATATACTTACCTACACTAACTACACTTCTTGATGTAGATGTTATAACATCATTTCTAAACCTCCGTGGTTTTTTGTATGTTATGTACTTAGAAAATATTACATATGTTTAAATGATAATAAATTAAAAAAAATGTATGCTTAGATCTTTAAAACTACGCAACGGATTTTGATGCGGTTTTTTAATAGATAGAGTGACTCAAGCGGAAGGTTTATATGTATAATACACGCATAATATAGT
The DNA here is from genome assembly GCA_918843915.1 of Notodonta ziczac. Lineage (NCBI taxonomy): Eukaryota > Metazoa > Arthropoda > Insecta > Lepidoptera > Notodontidae > Notodonta > Notodonta ziczac. The sequence goes on from OU974064.1 coordinate 4,601,952, forward strand.
AGATAAACATAGATAAAAAATAGAATAGTTATATAGAGTCAATGGCTCAGCGTTTAGACGAGACCCACCCTTGTAGCTGAAAGGTCCCGGGTTAAATCTCCGTCCTAACTATAATAAATCACACAATTGGAATCAATGATGACAATTCTTGTCTGAGGTTCCAGGTTCGATCCTCATCCTGGCCATTAAACTATTGAAGTGAGCCCACTCCTAGCACTAGCATTAGCTTAGCCGGAGGGGCTAACGGGAACACTATAGTTATGTGATAAATATACATAGCTAGTTAACATTTTTAAAATGAAAAAAGAAAACTACAGATTACTTCTCAATAGCTCAACTAAATTTGATTACAACTCAAAGTACCGCTGTCCAGCTCACACATTTCAAACTAGCTGTGACCGCGACTTCGTCCGCGTAGTATTTATCTTAACAAAAAATTCGGGATTATCGGGATAAAAAGTATCCTATGTGTTAATCCCGGTTATAAACTATCTGTGTTCCAAATTTCATCCAAATCCGTTTTGTAGTTTTTGCCTGAAAGAGTAACAAACATCCACACTCACAAACTTTCGCATTTATAATATTAGTAGGATAAGACAAGAACGGCAATACATTTAGGTAGTATAAGAATACGCTCAGATTCTCTCGCGATGCATCATCATCATTATATATTTTCCTTATTACCCACTACGTGGTGGATTTTGTTATAATAATACCCATGTCAGTAGATATTATTATAATGAAATGTAAAATAATATCTAATTTCATGTTCAAAGAGTTTCAACGTTCGAAATTTTCCTAGGGAGCTACTCTTAGCAACGATAATCCATATATCGTGACATTTGTATCGTGGAATCCTACTCTAAATTCCATCTTCTTGCCGTCGTATAGATTACTGAACGAACAATCCTACTAATATTATAAATGCGAAAGTTTGTGAGTGGGGATGTATGTTTGCTACTCTTTCACGCAAAAACTACTGAACAGATTAGGATGAAATTTGGAACACAGATAGTTTATAACCGGGATTAACATATAGGATACTTTTTGTCCCGAGAATCCCGACCCCAAAATTTTTGCTAAGTTAAATACTACGCGGATGAAGTCGCGGGCACAGGCTAGTATAAAATAAACGTGCATTCAGACGATATTTGACGGCAAAAAAGATGGAATTTCGATAAGGATTCGACAATACGAATGTCACGATATATTATATCGATTATCGTTGCTAAGAGTAGCACCCCAGGTACCTCCCTATATTAGGTGAAACAAAAAGGGTATACTTATTTTTTTGCAACATAACTTTGTAAATCTAAAACTATGGGCTTTGTGGGACAGTTGAAGTACTAAAGGTTTTGTAGACTTGTGAAATATGTCAACAGCTGTATTCCTATAAAACCTTTTGTTTTTCAAGTTTCCTCCAAAGCTGATAGTTTTAGAATTGCAATGTTAAGTTTTGAACAAAATAGTACTTATACCCTTTTTGTTTCACCTTGTATATACGGCAACTGAAATGTAGACACCTAAGTAGTAAAGACTTAATATTTTAATTTATAACCATTATATGTATTTACATTACTCTGAGTTACGGTGCTTTGAATATTTGTCACAACCACAGATATAGATTTACATAGATAACGCAAGTATCGCGATTTGTATTGAAACCAAGCGTGCCGAATTTTTAACACCTCCTGTGACGTCATTAGTGACGGGAAATCCAAAACCGATTCAAAGACACCAATGCCGCTGATGCCCCTCCGCCCGCTACGATTCCCTCGGGCGATTACATCGCTCATACTCATATTTTTTATATCTGTAGTCGCGCAGACTGTAAGTTAGCGGCGACCAACCTTGACGTTTCGTCAGGGTTTCGTACACGCGAAGTACATGCATATGCGTTATCTATGTAAATCTATATCTGTGGTCACAACTTTCGTGTAGCTTTGGAACGCGTCCAATGGCCTAGGGAATAGTAAGGTGACCAACTTTCTGAAAATTAAATGCGGGACTTTTATGGACTGGAGAGGGAGAGGGGTGTTGAATGCGAAGTAATTACGAAGTAATTCGGGTGTAGTGTGTTCGGGAAAGCCTGCTGGGTGCACTGAGTGTTGTGAGGGTTATTTCAAAAGTTCGCATTAATACTTTAGCGTGTGTATTACTCTTCAATATTAAAGCGCCGTCGCTCGCCGGCCTGTGTGGTGTAGGCGCCTGTCCAGCCCGCGAAATTCAAAATTTTCGAGTATTTTTATAGTTTATCCAAAATCTGAAAACATTTAAGACAACATTTTGTGATTTGCGACAAACACAGTATGCGGTGCGTTTATTAATACATTTATTTTACTCTAAATATTATCACGGTGGATATGATACTAGTTAATCACTAAATATACAAAAAATGCCAGATTATCTGGATAGCTGTCGTTCTTGAAATGTTTTAGAGTAAGTTGGATATATTAATAAATGCATTGCACACGGTCTTTGTCGCGAATTACAAAATGTGCCTTTTATTATTGTCAGATTTTGAAAAATTTCTAAAAAACCTCAAAAAAATTGAACTTCGCGGGCTAGATGGGCGCTTTAGCCTTAATAAATCGATCTCAAATAAATGAGGGCGATATTGCAAATGTCATTCTTATGTCATACCAGTACAAAATGTCATGTCAAAAGCGTGCTCAAGGTCGCTCTCAGAATTGAGATCGATTTATTAATAAAAAAAATAAAATAAAAATCGTTTATTATCAGGCGTCGACGGCCCATAGCGTGTTAGTTTTACGGAAACTTAAATACTATGTTAGTAGAACACTAAGGCATACATGAGTACAAAAACTAAACAAAAACAAAGCCAAACAAAAAACACAGCATTCACTTTGAGGACGATTTATCAAGTCCCATGTCTGACATGTAGCTTGATAAACCTATCCATTGTAGGCCCTTCCGTCCTTTCTGAAAATACCTTCAGAATGCTGTTGCTACTTCCTACTTTCTACTTAATACAGGCCTAACTGTCCTGAGTATGTCTCGTTTATACGCGAAACACGTTTCGAATTATCATTTTAGTTCGCTTTGTTCCAAGGGAATAGGTATTGCTTATCATTAGGATCCAAGTCACTCGTGAGTCATGACAGACAGACTCTTGCCTGACGGAGTAAGGTCTTGTTAGCTTCTATCATCTTCCAATATATTTGGTTTATAATTTCGGAGGTTGACAAGTGGATGGTGAATGGTGGGATCCTCCAAAATCATTTGTTTGTTTAATACACATACAACTGTGTGATCCCTAATTATGCGAAGACAACAACTGTGTAGGTAAATTTGTTTACTAGAATTAACTTAAAAAGCAGCTAAATAAATAATTATTTATGTCAATTCTTTCAGAACCTTTCTTTCTTTTAATCATCTTACAATATATAAATCGTACGTCATTAAAAATTATTAAAATTAATTAATATATAGGTACAATTGTACATTTATTATTAACATAATTTAACCTAATAACGCTTGGGGAACTAATCATTATAATTTTCTAAACGATTATTTACAAATTAATTATTAAAAAGGCATAGTTATGTACCAAAATTGCGAGTGGTAAAGAAAATTATACTTCAGTTTAGTACAATGTTTGTGTATTTTCAGATTGCAGCAACCATAAGTGCATATATAAATATGAATACACACTCAGAGATGTCTCGATGGGTTTTTCTGCACATTTTCCTCGTGTTCTCCAGTGTTAAATCTCAAAATGGTGAGTTGTTTATTGAATTAACAAGGTGAGGTAGGTTTCTAAACCTTTTTCCATTTGAAACATGACCCAAGATGACTTTTAAATATGGATTTACACCGTAATGTTAACCCACCGAAAGCCTAGTGAGTTCCGGCGTTTATTTCTTGAGGTCGGATGACTTCATATTTAATTTAAGAGCAGTGTTGCCATGTCCAAAGTTGTAATTAAGTATTGTAAATTACTGTCTCTGTCAAAAATTTCGTTTGTAATAAAATTATCATACAGCGCCATATTTCGGCTTGTTAATACCAGTCAGCACAAAGGATAAAGGAGTTTAAAATTATTGTACGCCCCCATAATGTGATGAATTGATGTGTCAAGTGTGACACGAGCTTCAAGATTTCTGACATTATACGGTGTGGTGTCAGCAAAACGTCAAAAGCGAAGCGTTTGAAACGTAATCGCGAGCGTTTGCTTTTCTATTACGATTTGAGTGGCTAGCGTGGTTAGGGCCCTGTACAAAATGACATGACAAAAGAGTACCTACTCGAGATCGCTCTCAGACTTAAGATGGATTTATTAATATATACCTTTGTGTTATAGGTACTGCCTGTAGTCCATTTTCTTTTATGCAATTAATTGTTTATGCCAAGATAAAATAAAATTTGGTACCAACTCGACACAGCACTGGGGACGGCCCATAAAAATTTGACGTCATTATTATGTGACATTTAAAGTTGTATAACTAAAATAATATGTGCCTTTTTATGATCGTTCGAATTAATAAATGATGTTTTAATTTTATCTTCATGTTAAGAATTTACGATGGGTAGGTACAAATGGTCCCGGACCCGCGCTGGGGGGCGTGCGCCTAATGAAATAACAAAAAACAATATAACTATAATTGTATTATAAATTGTAATGCAGTGTTTAATCGAAAATAGAATCGATGTTATCGGTCTAAGTTCTCGTACGCGCTCTGTCTAAGCTATTATTTTCGTCATTGGGTAAAACCATAGACACAAAAAAAATTGGTAAAACCAAAGAATTGGTAGACTTAGACCGCGTGGCATAGAATAGTGGATCTTGCGCAAGCCGCGCGCCTAACTGCTCTTCGTAGTTGCGGGTTCAATTCCCACCACGGCCGTAAATGACTTTTTTGTTACGTTGTTTTGAATAAATTCATTTCTGCCAAGCCGTACGTCTACAAAAAAAAATAGTCTATTGACCGACCTACTAATCTAAAGATTTTCCTCAAAAAACATGACAATATCTTTAAACTCACTATCAACAAATAACTTGTTTTGGTTTCGTGTTGATTACATGATTTTGATTACATCAAAATTCATCTTGAATGACGTCACTTAAATAATGTTAAACTAGTTAATAATTATAATTGAAAATAACACCATCTAGCGGTCAATAGCAAAACATTACTTTTACATGATATAAACAAAACCAAAAGGCACACGGTTTAAACGAATAGGTATTTTTACAGATATGGACCGTTTTCCGCACAGTGTGAATGACGCCTTAATTTTCTATTTTAATAATATAATTATCAAAAATATATATCTCGGAAAGCCCGGATTTAGGAAGACATTTAAGGACCGTCTTGAATTCTGTTGTTAAAGGAATATTAATAGGCGCTTTTTAATGGTACTGGTCTACAATAATTGCGAGGAGGATCCAGGGCATATAATCCACCACGCTGGCCCCGTGCGGGTTGGCGTATTTCACATGTCTTCAAAAAAATTGGTTATATTTTCTAAGACATGCAGGTTTCCTCACGATGTTTACCTTCACCGTAGGCAAGTGATAATCATATGGAATTTATGATTCTCACATAGATACAGAATTTTAACCCTCGACCTTGTGCCCGCAAGACGCGTGCTGAACCAATCGGCTATAACTTCTCTCACCATACCTGTCAGTTTTCCTCTGAAATATCTCAATATAGGTATTTTTGTCGCTTCCAGTGGGCGAATCGTGTGTAGATCAGTATTCGAACACAGTCGGTACTTGTATGACGGTTGAAAGGTGCCAGTCGGCGAAAAACGATTTTCAGTAAGTTAATTTAAATTTAATTGATTATATTTTTATGAGATTATTTATTTAGACGCCATCTAGTGGGCAGTAGCTAAACTATTTTTATTTGAAACAACATTGACCGCTTCCTTTTTAAATACTCCTGAGATTGTTTAATAAAAATAAGAATAACGACCATTCGCAGACCGAAATTATAATATAAAGATAAATAAATGATGTATCCTTTTTTATTTAACCATATAATAGTGGTTTATTTTCATTGTTATATTACAGAAGGAGCGGCATTCGTCCCACATTCTGTACGTACCCTACATTTGGCGACCCCATAGTCTGCTGCAGGGACGGGACCACCATCTTGGACACGCCGAAACAACAGAACACGTAAACACTTTCCAATAACACTTATTAAAACATATCCAGACATATTGATTTCTTATATTTACGCGAATACTAAACATTGAAATAAAACTATTTTTACGGATTATATCGCGTTTATTTTTACTTTTTATGTTCCCGACGTTTCGGTTGCTTTACAGCAACCGTGGTCACCAACCGTGGTCCCCCCGTGACCACGGTTGCTGTAAAGCAACCGAAACGTCGGGAACATAAAAAGTAAAAATAAACGCGATATAATCCGTAAAAATAGTTTTATTTCAACATATCCAGACACTCACCAACCTTATTAATAAACCTGGTATAGTCTAATTACTATCCGTGGTGCCTTACAACTGGTCTTCATGATTGAAGCTGATGCTGTAACTTAAAAATTAAAGATTAAATTCGTATGTGTTCCAAGAAAATTTAACTTTTCCCCGGGACTCGTCGAGGGTCAAACCTCGTAATCATTATTGATCACCACAGTAACGAAACTGGGTTACAGTGGTGGGAGAGTGTGGCGGGACTAGTCCCATTACACACATTACACAACGAATTATCTCTTCCTGTCATCAGAGTTTTGACATTTGAAAGAAGAAAACAGAGCATGGTGTAAAAACTAAACAACCGCTTATCCCACGTTAGTTAATAAGGGCGTCAAATTTAAAGTCGTATGTTAAAGTTTTGAAGGCCTATGGGATCTTACAAATTGCCATTTTTACATATTATTTTCCCAGCTTTAAACCAGTCTGGGGAGGTCCAGCAAAGAAGGATGGCAGACGAGTCAGTGAGCGGAGTGAGTATTATGAATTAATTTTAAATTTTCAAAGAGAATGGAAGAAAAACCATACTGTCTATGCATTAATTATCTATGGTTTCCTACTCTCTAATGGTAATGCTCGATAAACTTATAGACTTTACATACACTGATAATATAGCCATCTAGTGACGAATAGCGGAACCAAATGCATTTAGTTATGGAATATGTCGATAGATGGCTCTGCTATGATTAATTTATTCGCAGAATGTGAAGAGTACAGCCGTGGTGTAGTACAGAGAGTAGAGTATATATCTCTGATACCGGAACCGGATACGATAAGCATATCGACTTCAAAATGTGCCTACACCGGCGTGGAGTTGATCGTCGGAGGGGAGGACGCTAGCCTTGGGGAGTTCCCGCACATGGTAAGTTGGTGTTGCTAATCGATGATAGATGGCGTGTTCAATTTCTGAAACGCGGTTAAGGTTGTTGCAAAATTCTAAATGTGAATCTCATTGGCGGATAGATTCTGACTATTAATAAGTGCTTTGTTACACTTATGAATAGTCAGAATCTATCCGCCAGCTCGGAATTCCGCTTCCACTGAGAAGATCTGGCGAGAACTCAATGGTTACGCTTTTCTATAGAATGAAAGATGGTGTAAATTCTCAGTAATAGCAACAGAATGTGAGCAGGCAAGACCATTGTCACTTGAAAGTACTAGAAACAGCCACACACTCCCAACACTGTTACTCTTGTAGATAACCAGTACATTTCATGAAGAAGCGTGAATTATTGCAAATTGAACCATATCCAAGTGTCATAAGAGTCACAGTACGCGTCCTCATTAACGTGAACGAACTATAAGCCAGGATTGACAATGGTGGTTACCATGACGTCCGGTTTTCACCCTCGACGAGTCCGGGAAAAGTCAAATTTGTCTTGGAACCCGCACGAATTAAATTGCAACCAAGAATAGGAAGAGTTGGAAGAAAATCATCCACTTCCCTCCGTTGCAAAGCGGGAGACAGAAATAACTGTATGGGCTGATTGCCACAGAAGCAAGACTGTTACAGCTGATCAGGTCAGATTTGACAGTTTTCCTATACAAAAACTGTCGAATCTGACGTATTCATTCACGTCATACGTCAGTTTTGACGTATTGCGAGTCAGTCGAATCGAGCGACAGTCGTTAGCAGAGATAGGTTCCTGTTCTTCAATCAGCTGTAACAGTGTTGTTCCTGTGTAATCAGCCCATACAGTTATTTTTGACTCCCACTTTTAAAGAGAGGAAAGTGGATAATTTCCTTCCAACTCCTTCTTGCTTTCAATTTAATTCGTGCGAGTTCCAAGACAAATTTAACTTTTTCCCGGAACTCGTCGAGGGTCAAACTTGGTCTTAAATCATTGGTCGCCATTGTCGCTCCTGGCTTTTATAGTTCGTTCACGTTCATGAATATGCGTGCTGTGACTATAGTGCCACAAAGATCTTTTGGCACTGGAGAGCGTCGCTAGTGTCAATACAAAACTGTCAAAAAGAGTTATTTTTCTAATGAATATTTTTAGTTCCTCTTTTGGCAACCGGCCAAATAATGTTTGTAACACAAATCGTAATTACCACGTGAATACCACGGGTCGTAATGACACTAAATGGCCCTAAACTCGTGATCTGATTACACTTGCAAATTGTTTCCAGGCTGCTATCGGTTGGGATAACTTCGACGGTAGCTACCGGTTCAGCTGCGGCGGCAGCCTCATCAGCCCGCGGTTCGTTCTCACCGCCGGACACTGCACCAAGGACCCCAGGGCCGCGCCCGTCATCGTGCGGCTGGGGGATCTGAACATCGACCCCAGTGTCCAAGACGGAGCCGAGCCTGAGGATGTCAGTTACGTTTTGACACTTACCGCGAATACAACGCCCAATTAAGCGTCAATAGCGTAGTGGTTAGAGGGGCCGTCCTCGTAGCTGAGAGGTTCCGGGTTTGATCCCCATCCTGGCCATTAAACTTTTGACGTGAGCCCACTCCTAACAAGCATTAGCTTAGCTGGAGGGGCGAACGGGAACACTAGTAATGTGTTAAACACACATGGCTATTAATCATTAAATAAAATATATATGTCATGGGATAATGCACTTTTACAAATTAGGGGACGTCCATTAATTATGAGAGGCGTTTTTGGCGGTTTGCCGACTCCTTCTCCCGCTCTGGTGAGATGTAGTGAGATTTGGCCCAGATGGGTTTTAGCCCAGGGGGGTACATTAAAACATGTTCCACCACTATAATATTTTGTCGCCATTTTACTCTAGTTTCTTGCGGAAAAAGAAATTAAGATATTTAAACCAAGATGTACCAAGATATACCAAGATGTACTTACGACCCTTTAAGACAAAAATATTAATTCACTCCTGAGTTTATCTCGCAGGATAATTCCGAGCATAATCCCCTAGATGTAGGTAATATGTTAATATCTACTACCCTTTGTAATTATTGAATATAAGCAACTGGCGATAAAAAAAAAAATATGGCATGTAAAAAGACAAGCCCGCTGTGTTTCTTGCCGGATCTTCTCAGTCGAGGTCGCGTTGCGATCCGGTTGTAGATATAAGAAAAAAAAAAAAGTAAAATTGACAATTTGTAAGTGCCCCCGTAGGCCTAAACAAAATAAACGATTTGAATTGAATTGAATAAAACAAGATAATTAATCATCTCTCCAATTAACACATCTCTTATACCGCCAGAGAAAATTAATGGAGATCCAATCACTTGATCGGCGGATTCTCTTGAAACTTGTACTTACCCCCAGGTACCAATCAGGAAAATCCACAAACACCCCGAATACTTCTCGCCCGTGGTGTACAACGACATCGCGCTCCTGGAGCTGGCGACGGATGTAAAATTCAGGGCGGCGGTGCGGCCGGCCTGTCTCTGGACAAGGAACGACTTCAACGGCTACAAGAATGTCTTAGCCACGGGCTGGGGCGTCACTGATCCGGGTCAGTTATATATCACTTACTAGTTCCTGCCCGCGACTACGTCCGCGTAGACTTAAGTAAAGTAGTTATGTGTTTTTCCAGGTTATAAACTATCTGTGTTCCAAATTTCATTCAAATCCGTTCAGTAGTTTTTGCGTGAAAGAGTAACAACATACATCCACACTCACAAACTTTTGCATTTATAATATTACTAGTTTCTGCCCGCAACTTCGTCCGCGTAGTATTTAACTTAACAAAAATTTCGGCTTTATCGGGATAAAAAGTATCCTATGTGTTAATCCCGGTTATAAACTATCTAACTAACGGACAAACTCAGACAAAAACTAGCTAATACACAACGAGCAATGGAAAGAAGCATTCTGGGAGTCCGACTAATTGATAAAATCAGTAATTTGGAAATAAGGAGTAAAACTAAAGTAACAGATATAGTTGCTCGTATTGAACATTTAAAATGGACATGGACGGGACATATGTTGCGCTGCAAATTGAATAAATGGAGCAAGCAAGTAACTCTATGGTACCCAAGGGAGGACACAAGAAAGCAAGGACGTCCTAGAAGGAGATGGAGTGGTGACATCCGCCTAACCTTGGGCCCAAACCGGACCAGAGTTGCAGAGGACAGAGCCCAATGGAGAAAGCTGGAGGAGGCCTATGCCAAGAGGCATACCGAAGTGCGGGACATTATATAGAAACTTAAAACAATAACAATCTGTTTGGACTCACACTTTCGGAAATAAAAAAGGCTTTATTATTATTTTATAAACTATCTATCTTCCAAATTTGTAATTCTAAAACTATCAGCTTTGGAGGAAACTTGAAAACAAAAGGTGTTACAGGGATACAGCTGTTAACAGACTTCACAAGTCTACAAAACCTTTAATACTTTAACTGTCCCAATAAAGCCGATAGTTTTAGATTTGAAAAACCAAAATGAAGGCCGTTGAAATTGCCAGTCGAATCGAGGGACAGTCGCGAATGGAGTTGTACCCCAGGATGGGTGAGCGATAGTGGTAGCAACTGAGCGCTTCGAGGGGGACGTTAAGCTGTCGTTCCCGGCTATCACAGTCTTTAGGCTTAGTTGGGGCCTTCAGGCGGCGAAAATACCGAAACCAGAGTCTGCCACACAAGTAAACTGAACAATAATAGGTGAAACAGAAAGGGTATACTAATTTTTTTGCAACTTTACTTTGTAAATCTAAAACTGCCTGCTTTGTGGGACAGTTGAAGTACTAAGTTTTGCAGGCTTATGAAATCTGTCAACAGCTGTATTCCTATAACACCTTTTGTTTTTCAAATTTCTTCCAAAGCTGATAGTTTTAGAATTACAAAGTTAAGCTGTATTCCTATAACAAAGTTAAGTTTGAAAATAAAAGTATACCCTTTCTGTTTCAACCTGTATAATGGAAGATGTAAATTCTAGGACCGCGAGGAGAATCAGCGAAAGTGCTACAGAAGGTGTCGCTGTCGCTGTTGGAGAACAGCTACTGCGACCCCCTGCTCGTGAACATCCAGAACCGGAACTGGAAGGACGGCTTCCGGCCGACGCAGATGTGCGCCGGCGAGCTGCGCGGCGGGATGGACACCTGCCAGGTGACCATAGACATAACTCTAGTTTCAAAACTCGACCGCTTGGCGCAGTGGTTCGAGCGTAGGCCGCTCGGCTCACTGCACATGATGGCTGCGGGTTCGATACCCGCCGGGGCAAATTTTGGAAATGGCCTTTACGTAATTTGCCCAGGTCTGGGTGTCACCGGGATCGCCCCCAGTCCATTGCACGGTACCCATAGCACAAGCGTTGCTTAGTTTGGGACCGTACAGTTGGTGTGTCAGTCTGGCGATGTTTATTTATTTATTAGTAAGAGAGGCTCTTCTTCTTATTTACAATTATCGGAGTTTCCGAAGGATGAACGTCAGTTTCCATCCTTCTTTTAATTCATTTGTAAAAGAAGGATGGAAGCTGTCTTTTCCGACATCAAAATCTTTCTGCTGATTGTGAACCACCCCCTAGTTCTCCTACCCTCTTATTAATAAAAGTGGATTAGCTGTTGTATAGTTAGACCATGGTTTGTCTTCTTCTTTCGAATATCAAACTAGTGGAGACAGAAAGAGATATATCAGTGTGTTGCAATTCCCCCGTTAATCCATCACTACATAGTATAAGACAAAGTCGCTTCCCGCTGTCTGTACCTATGTATGCTTAGGTCTTTAAAACTACGCAACGCATTTTGATGCGGTTTTTTTAATAGATAGAGCGATTTCAGAGGAAGGTTTATTTCTTAATATATACAGGGTTATAGGGTAAGTCGACCTAAATCCTTTAAGAGATGGTAGTTTCCATCATTCCTGACAGATTTGACTAGGAAACCCCATATACCAAACTAAACCGTTCTCAAGTTATCGGCCTTTGAATTTATTTTATAAAAATTACAGATTTTTTGTCGATTGCCCCCTTCTTTTGTGTTTTGTGTTTCAATTTGTTTTGTTTTTGCTATTTTTGTGTAGTAGACTAGTTGCTTTATTATTTTAAACCATAAAACTGCAAGTAACTGTACCAGATGAGTCATAGTAGACAGTCAATTGATGAAAAAATTAAAAAAATTGAAAGAATTTATTTTTCTTTGTAAGATATTTTAAAAAAAGTCTATGACAGATGAAGAGAATAAATTCAAAGGCCGATAACTTGAGAACGGTTTAGTTTGGTATATGGGGTTTCCTAGTCAAATCGGTCAGGAATGATGGAAACTACAATCTCTTAAAGGATTTAGGTCGACTTACCCTATAACCCTGTATAACTCAAAGGTCACTGACTGACTGACTGACATAGTGATCTATCAACGCACAGCCCAAACCACTGGACGGATCGGGCTGAAATTTGGCATGCAGGCAGATGTTATGACGTAGGCATCCGCTAAGAAAGGATTTCGATTAATTCTACCCCCAAGGTGATAAAATAGGCGATGAATAATCCCGATTTTTTGTTAAGTTAAATTACACTGATAAAAAATACCCGTGCGAAGCCGGGGCTGGTTTATTAATAAGGGCGTTTAAGAGGTTATGATTTTTGTCCTTTCATTGTAAACAGCAATATCTCCTTGGGTTTAAGAGGTTCTGTTTCCAGGGCGACTCCGGCTCCCCTCTCCAAGTGACGGCCAAAGACAACCAGTGCGTGTTCCATGTGGTTGGTATCACGTCGTTCGGTAAGAAGTGCGCGGAGACCGGCCGCCCCGCCGTGTATACCAGGGTATCCAGCTACGTGGACTGGATCGAGAGTCTCGTGTGGCCCGGCGAATGAAAACGGAACGAGGGAGTCGCCAGCCGGGCTGGCTGAGGCCACGGAGCCCTGGTTTAGAATTTGGGGCCCTTTTAAAAAGCAAATTTGTAAAAACTTTATTAAAACTACTTGATCAAAATGTGGTTTTATTTAGTGACTCCGATTTAGATTTAAATTTAGAAATTTTATCGGCAATATTGACACGCACGCCGCTGCTTCAAGCGATTATCGCATGGAGTCCGCGTGTTTCATTTAACATTATAATTCATTTTATCCAATAGCCTTAAGTAATATATATACATACAATTTTGTAAAACTAAGTTAAGACTTAGTTCCAGGTACTACAAGAAAACTTTTCCTTTTACCCTTTTCGTCTATGCCGGATGGGATGCTGAGATGAGATAGAATGCTAAGATGAGATGAGATGGGATGCTGAGATGAGATAGGATGCTGAGATGGGATAAGATCATCTCATCTCATCTCATCTTGACTCAGCATCTCATCTCATCAAGTCAAGCATCAGTCGGTCATCAGTCATGCGTCAGTCTGTTATCGGTTAAGCGTCAGTCAGTCATCAGTCGAGCATCAGTCCAGCATCAGTCGAGCATCAGTCAGACATCAATCCAACATCAATCCAACATCAGTCCAACGTCAGTCCTACATCAGTCCAACATCAGTCGAGCATCAGTCCAAAATCAGTCGGGCCAGTCCAACATCAGTCCCACATCAGTCCAACATCAATCAAACATCAGTCCAACATCAATCCCACATCAGTCCAACGTCAGTCCAACATCAGTCGAGCATCAGTCGAGCAGCAGTCCAACATCAGTCGAGCATCAGTTTAACATCAGTCCAACATCAGTGGAGCATCAGTCGAGCATCAGTCCAACGTCAGTTCAACATCAATCCAACATCGAGCATCAGTCGAGCATCAGACCAACATCAATCCAACATCAGTCCAACTTCAGTCCAACATCGAGCATCAGTCGAGCATCAGTCCAACATCAATCCAACATCAGTCCAACGTCAGACCAACGTCAGTCGAGCATCAGTCCAAAATCAGTCGGGCCAGTCCAACATCAGTCCCACATCAGTCCAACATAAATCAAACATCAGTCCAACATCAGTCCAACGACAGTCCAATATCAGTCCAACATCAGTGGAGCATCAGTCGAGCATCAGTCGAGCATCAGTCGAGCGTCAGTCGAGCATCAGTTCAACATTAGTCTAACATCAGTGGAGCATCAGTCGAGCATCAGTCAAGCGTCAGTCCAACATCAGTCCCACATCATTCCAACATCAGTCGAGTATCAGTCGGGCCAGTCCAACATCAGTCCCACATCAGTCCAACATCAATCAAACATCAGTCCAACATCAGTCCAACATCGAGCATCAGTCCAACATCAGTCCAACGTCAGTCCTACATCAGTCCAACATTAGTCGAGCATCAGTCCATAATCAGTCGGGCCAGTCCAACATCAGTGGACAACGTCAGTCCAACATCAGTGGAGCATCAGTCGAGCATCAGTCGAGCAGCAGTCCAACATCAGTCGAGCATCAGTCGAGCGTCAGTCGAGCATCAGTTCAACATCAGTCCAACATCAGTGGAGCATCAGTCGGGCCAGTCCAACATCAGTCCCACATCAGTCCAACATCAATCAAACATCAGTCCAACATCAGTCCCACATCAGTCCAACATCAATCAAACATCAGTCCAACGTCAGTCCAACATCAGTGGAGCATCAGTCGAGCATCAGTCAAGCGTCAGTCCAACATCAGTCCCACATCAGTCCAAGTAGCAGATATCTCGTTCCTAATAAAAATAGCGAAATCTAAAATAGATTCGCCACATTTACTTTCTGGGCCATTCATACAGGTTCCCGCAAGAACATTCAGAAAACATACTCCATTCCACATTCTTAAAAGTGCTACAACTATAGAAAAAATAGCTTTTTCATGAGAGCTCCTGAATACTTCAACAAACTGATTGATACTCCGCATTTAGATATCTTTAACACTGCCTCAACTACTTTTAATCGCAATATCACCAAGAATTGGTTTGATACGGTTCAATAATTTTTCGAAGGTTTTTAAAATTTTTCAACCTTTTTTAACCTTTTAACTTTCTAATTTAATTTTTTAACATAACTTTTTCTCAATTTACTCGTATTAAAATTAAACTTTTATTATAATTAGATATATTATATACTGTCTAATGTAGAACAAATAAGCAATAATCAGCTAGTAATCTGCGAAAACTGATTAATAGTGATAAGTTATATATGTAGTGGCTATGTAGAAGTAAATCACTGTAAGTTTTCCGAATAAAAAAAAAATAAAAAAAATCTGTTCAACATCAGTCCAACATCAGTGGAGCATCAGTCGGGCCAGTCCAACATCAATCAAACATCAGTCTAACATCAGTCCCACTTCAGTCCAACGTCAGTCGAGCATCAGTCCAACATCAGTCGAGCATCAGTCCAACATCAGTCGAGCATCAGTCCAACATCAGTCCAACATCGAGCATCAGTCGAGCATCAGACCAACATCAATCCAACATCAGTCCAACATCAATCCAACATCAGTCCAACGTCAGTCCTACATCAGTACAACATCAGTCGAGCATCAGTCCAAAATCAGTCGGGCCAGTCCAACATCAATCCCACATCAGTCCAACATAAATCAAACATCAGTCCAACATCAGTCCAACGTCAGTCCAACATCAGTCCAACATCAGTGGAGCATCAGTCCAACATCAGTGGAGCATCAGTCGAGCATCAGTCGAGCGTCAGTCTTACATCAGTCCAACATCAGTCCCACATCAGTCCAACATCAGTCGAGCATCAGTCCAACATCAGTCCAACATCGAGCATCAGACCAACATCAATCCAACATCAGTCCAACATCAGTCCAACATCGAGCATCAGTCGAGCATCAGTCCAACATCAATCCAACATCAGTCCAACGTCAGTCCAACGTCAGTCCAACATCAGTCCCACATTAGTCTAACATCAATCAAACATCAGTCCAACATCAGTCCCACATCAGTCCAACATCAATCAAACATCAGTCCAACGTCAGTCCAACATCAGTGGAGCATCAGTGGAGCATCAGTCGAGCATCAGTCAAGCGTCAGTCCAACATCAGTCCCACATCATTCCAACATCAGTCGAGTATCGGTCGGGCCAGTCCAACATCACTCCCACATCAGTCCAACATCAATCAAACATCAATCCAACATCAGTCCAACATCGAGCATCAGTCCAACAACAGTCCAACGTCAGTCCTACATCAGTCCAACATCAGTCGAGCATCAGTCCATAATCAGTCGGGCCAGTCCAACATCAGTCCCACATCAGTCCAACGTCAGTCCAACATCAGTCGAGCATCAGTCGAGCAGCAGTCCAACATCAGTCGAGCATCAGTCGAGCGTCAGTCGAGCATCAGTTCAACATCAGTCCAACATCAGTGGAGCATCAACAGCAGTCGAGCATCAGTCGGGCCAGTCCAACATCAGTCCCACATCAGTCCAACATCAATCAAACATCAGTCCAACGTCAGTCCAACATCAGTGGAGCATCAGTCGAGCATCAGTCGAGCGTCAGTCAAGCATCAGTTCAACATCAGTCCAACATCAGTGGAGCATCAGTCGAGCATCAGTCAAGCGCCAGTCCAACATCAGTCCCACATCAGTCCAACTTCAAGCATCTGTCGAGCATCAGTCCAACATCAGTCCAACGTCAGTCCAAAATCAGTCCAATGTCAGTCCAACATCAGTGGAGCATCAGTCGAGCATCAGTCCAACATCAGTCGAGCATCAGTCCAACATCAGTCGAGCATCAGTCCAACATCTGTCTAACATCGAGCATCAGTCCAACATCAGTCCAACGTCAGTCAACATCAGTCCAACATCGAGCATCAGTCCAACATCAGTCGAGGATCAGTCGAGCGTCAGTCGATCATCATTCCAACATCAGTCTAACATCAGTCCAACATCAATCCAAATTCAATCCAACATCAGCCGAGCATCAGTCCAACATCTCATCTCAGCATCCCATCTCATCTCATCTCAGCATCCCATCTCTTCTCATCTCAGCATCCCATCCCATCCCATCTCATCTCATCTCAGCATGTCATTTTAAATCAATCATCCAATTTGAATAACGTTTGCGCGCCAACGGAACGAGCCGAAAAGTGGCGCCATCTCTTATCGAGTAGTGACAAAATCAATTATTCTACGTTAAGGTCGATGGGGCGATCGTGTTCTCCATACATATTTCATTCCGAATGTATACGAGACACACAAAGTTTTTCCTTACAACAATGGATTTTATCACTTCTAAATAAATTATTGTATTCGCATCTAATGATTTCAGGCATTTAAAAATACATTAACATAATTAAAATCGATCGTAAAATTTGTTAAAATTTACGCCTGTGTGTGTGAATTTGTCAGCGCCATCTGACTAAATTAGGCCATTATTAACATAAAATTTGTACTTTGAGTAAACTGCGTGCTAATAGTGTACTAGTTGAAATGACAGATGGTGGTGACCAAATTATTATTGCAAATATGTATATCCCTATATTGCGCCATCTATATTAATAATTCCAGTTACCAGAATAATAACACTTAAAAAAATAATGATTTCGAGTCGACAACATATATCCGCAAAATTCGGATTGTCGTGATAAACAATATTATAATTATAATATTCGGCACAGTACCGCCATATTTTCTATGAACGCATGTCAGTCAGTGTCAGTGATGACTGCGCCAGTGTTCTCAGTTGGTGGGCCATATTTTTAAAGAAAGAAGAAGAAGAAGTGCATTTATTGATTGAGCTGTCAGAAAAAACAAATTCAGTGTTCAATGTTCATGATGTTTCCGTACGAGTATTCATTTCATTAATTTTGCTTTTCATAGTGATTAACTTTCATCATCATCAGCCTATGCTTGTCCACTGCTGGACATAGGCCTCCCCTAATGAGCGCCATAGCGCCCTGTCTTCAGCTTGCCGCATCCAGAATCTGCCCGCAGTCTTTCGCAGATCGTCATCCCACCTGATCGGAGGGTGTCCTACACTACACTTGCCGAGTCGAGGTCTCCACTCAAGAACACGTTTACCCCAGCGGTTGTCGGTTCTTCGCGAGATATGGCCAGCCCACTGCCACTTCAGCTTGCTAATTCTTTGAGCTATGTCGATAACTTTGGTTCTCTGTCGGATGTATTTGTATTTCTATTAACTTTGTTTGGATGTAAACACATCATGCCGAAAATTGTAATGAGTCACATTTCACCCGAGCGAAGCCGGGTTTTCATCTTTTATTATCATAATAATAACATTCAATAATAAAATGAAGTAACGAGCTAAGTGTTTTTAATATTTTCCGGACATAATACAAAGTGTCTAATAAATAAATTAATGTATCGCTGACATGATAGGTATCAGATAAATAAATAAATATCGCCAGACTTACTCAGCAACTATATGGCGCCAAACTAAGCAACGCTTGTACTATGACTACCATACATTAAACTGGCGATCCCAGTGACACCCAGACCTGGGCAAATTACGAAAAGGCCGTTTCAGAAAATTTCCTTTGTCGGGAATCGAACCCGCAACCATCCGATGCAGTGAGCCGAGCGGCCAACGCTCAAACTACAGCGCCAAGCGGTCGTCAATTCGCCACACGAGGTACTACGTTGTTGCAGACGCGACGTTGCCAATTGGTAGAGAGCGGCGACTTGACAACGTCGAATGTCTATTATAAAAGCGTTTGTTGTCGGAAATATTTTTTTCGTTTAGTGTATTATAGGTACGATCACAGATATAGATTTACATAGATAACGCAAGTATCACGATTTGTATTGAAACCAAGCGTGCCAAATTTTTAACACTTACTGTGACGTCTCAGATGACGGGAAACCCAAACCGATTCAAAGACACCGATGCCGCAGATGCTCCTCTGCCCGCTACGATTCTCTCGAGTGATTATCTCGCTCATATTCATATTTTTATATCCGTAGTCGCGATGGACTGTAAGTTTTCGGCGACAAACCTTGACGCTTGGTCGGGGTTGAGGGTTTTCGGACACGCTAAGTACATACATTTGCGTTATCTATGTAAATCCAAATCTGTGGGTAGGATAGTGTTGCCGCTGGCTTAGGATTACCGTATAGGTACATAAAAATGAAAATTTACTGTATTTGCCAAATAAATACCGAACCTGGTATATACAAACCATAGATACTACATTATATATGTACACAGGTACTAGGTAAGTACGTAATAAATATTGGAACGAAGTTCCTTATCGCGCGTTGCGAAAGGGGGCTAGACGGTAAAAATTAAGACCAAAAATGTGTAACGTAACGACACTTTTTTCCCTTTTCCTTTTCCTTTTCCTTTTCCTTTTCCTTTTCCTTTTCCTTTTCCTTTTCCTTTTCCTTTTCCCTTTCCTTTTACTTTTACTTCCTTCCATTGTCCAAGCCTTGCTTAGTTTGGGACCATACAGTTGGTATGTTTGTCTGGCGATATTTCTTTATTTATTAGTATTATTTTGATTGAGCTGAAGCTGTGATAGCCGATTGCTTACCGCACCAGGTATTGGGTTCAAACCCCGGCTCGCACATCTGGATTTTTCGTAATCTATGTGTGACTCATAATTTCTATATGATTATCACTAGCTTACGGTGAAGGAAAATATCGTAAGGAAACCTGCATGTCTTAGAAGATCTAAACCGTTGTTGAAACCTACGTGGTGGAAATCATCAAAGCACTGGCCTGTTTATAATTAGTTTTTAAATTCCGTGTAATTTATATTGACATTTGTTTTTACATAGAATTCAATAGAATTCTATTCTGTCTGTCAAAATACGCTGTACATAAATATCTTATCTGGCCTACGTATATGTTTTATTAATCTGCTGAGCTTCGCAAAATTAAACGGAAGCGTCAACTACGCGACTTGGAGCTTCGCCATGAAGATGTACTTGATCGACAGCGAACTATGGGACTGCGTCATGAAGCCTGCGGAGGAAGTTGACGACTTAAAACGCAAAGATGCCAAAGATCCAAGATTTGCTTGAGTCTAAGCGAACATCTATATCTCATCGTTATGACAGCTGAAACTTAGAAGGAAACATGGAAGCGACTTCGGGAAGCCTACGCTGACAGCGGGCTTGCTCGACGCTTACAACTTATGAAGAAATAGCTTGGTACTAAACTTGTATTGTACTCGAACATAGAAGCCTATGTGAATGACATACGGCATGTGCAACAACAACTGATTGCCAATCAGGCTGGCCTGGAAGATGAACTTGTTGGTGTGATTATGCTGGCAGGACTTAACGACAGCTACAGCCCAATGGTGATGGCAATAGAGCATTCCGGCACCTCGATACCTACAGACTCGGTTGCATCGATCCTGCTGAAGGAAGAACGCCGAGATGCCTCTGCTACATCTAGTGCCTTTTCGTAGTCTAGTGTAAATAGTGTGCCTAAGGTGTCGTGTACATATTGCAAAAAAGTAGGCCACGTAGTGTCTCAATGTAGGAAACACTACTAACGCTACTCTGTATAGGACTCTAGGTCCTATAATTTTGATTGAGACACGATTTTTATGTTGATTTCTTGTAATTATTGTTGTTGTTATAAATAAAAGTATGTTTACATGGAAAACCACATCTATTTCTCAGTAATATATCTCATAAGCTGAAGACAGGGCGCTATGGCGCTCATTAGAGGAGGCCTATGTCCAGCAGTGGACAAACATAGGCTGATGATGATGATGATGATGATGATATCTCATATGTTAGAAAAGTGGAATACACTAACAAGTGTATTACAATTATATTTTCACTATATTTAGTAACATCTAGAGATATATAACAACTCAAAGGTGACTGACTGACTGACTGACTGACATACTGATCTATCAACACACAGCCCAAACCACTGGACGGATCGGGCTGAAATTTGGCATCCAGATGTTATGACGTAGGCATACGCTAAGAAAGGATTTTGATTAATTCTACCCCAAGGAGATAAAATAGGGGATGAATAATCCCGAAATTTTTGTTAAGTTAAATTACACGCGGACTGTCGCGGGCACAGCTAGTCAGACAATAAAATTATTCTATAACAGACGTATATTTTTATCGGTTTTTTAGAATGATGAATACACATACAATAATGTATTTTACAATAGCAAAAAAATATATTTTATAAATAAAAAGGCCGCAATTAATATAAAAGTACGCCCTCTAGTGGCTAGTGGCTAAAATACACCTTTTGTCAATGTGTGCGTGTATGTATTACAATAAAAAGTGACAGAAGTTTTTTATCGGAAAACGCTTAGATTATGAATGATTTTAGGTTGATATTATTGCATATGTCAATGCAGTATAATAAGTCTTAATCGCAAACAATAGTATTATAGCTTAGAAATGCTCAAATTTTGCGTAAAAAATAAATAAGTAGAATCTGTTGACTACAGCGTCATCTTGAGAGAAACTGCAATAAACCCGACCGACGCTTTAACCTTAAACATTAGTCCCACTACCCACGGCCACAACCAAGGTCCTCCTCTCAATGCCAGAGGTATTCAATTGTAACAAAATAAATAAAACATGTTATAATATTGCAGAAATATTTTATTATATTTTATAGTTTTGTAAGTATTTACATTATTCCGTTTACGCATTTTTATAGAGAACATTTTTTATTTTAATTAACTACTTATTTGTGATTTCTTAATAAAATATGTTGATTTTAAAAATTTTCCTTTTTTATATTATTAATAAATTATGTTTCTTCTTTAATATAATAATATTATTGTACCATTTATTTATGGGTAATAAAATGCTTTGAAATAGAAAAAAAATTGGTATATTCATTTTATCCATGATTAGAAATCAATAATTAAATGACATCTAATAAGTCTACAGTTAAAACCTTTTTGAGACATGTGTTACTATCCTTGTCTTCCCCGTAATATACGAGAGAGACAACAACATTTTTATTGCAGTCTACTCCCCAATTTAATTTAGTTTAACCATCTTACAGTTTTCATTAGAAGCTTTTACTTAATCAGCGCTCAAAAATTTAGTTTGGTGAAAACACTTCAGACCACCATACTGTATTTAACAACAGTATTCTTATAAAAATAAACTTTAAAAGAAGAATATAAACATGCTAATATATGAGGTATCACAGCCGATAAAATTATATAAGCCTCTTTACTCAGAGCGGGGCTGTGTCCAAAAGGATACAGCCAGATGCCCCGTCTATTACCATCTCTCAAATGATGAGATGTATAAGCAATGATGACCATGAAGGTCAGTAAATAAATATTAAGCTTTTTTGACATAAAACTATATGTTAACAGTATTGTTGTGATGAGAATCCAGAATGTTGTGCAGTGGAATATTCCTCGTTTGTTCAACCCGGTTAGATCCTGAGAACAAATAACATTTATCAACTAGCTTTTGACCGCAAGTATGCTAGCGTAGATTTTACTTTCATGATGTTGACAACAATGCCACTACAGATATAGATTTACATAGATAACGCAAGTATCACGATTTGTATTGAAACCAAGCATGCCAAATTTTTAACACTTACTGTGACGTCATTAGTGACGGGAAATCCAAACCGATTCAAAGACACCGATGCCGCCGGTGCCCCTCCGCCCGCTACGATTCTCTCGAGTGATTATCTCACTCATACTCATATTTTTATATCTGTAGTCGCGCGGACTGTAAGTTATCGGTGACCAACCTTGACGCTTGGTCGGGGTTTTTGGACACGCTAAGTACATACATTTGCGTTATCTATGTAAATCTATAGCTGTGAATGCCACCTATTGAATCCAACTATAAACCATCCAGGTGGCTCTATAACAACATACAGAGAGTCATCTGCATCGGACAAGCCGTTTAGGAGGAGAAAAATTGCAAACACACACACACACTGGAATTTTATATATTTATAATATATTTATGCAGTTTGATATATGTGAAATGTTATGTACTACAACAATCTCTGCTTTTTATCATTGAAACCAATACTATGCGGCCAAAACAATACAATAAAAATTATATTTCGTACCTTCAAATGAAACGATCGCGCAACGAAAACATGGTCGATATCGATCAGCGACGATATGATAGTACAGAATATAACGTTATAAACACAAGCATCTAATGAATAATTAGTATCATGACTGAAAAACAGAAGTGCTGAGAGTAGACCCAGGGTTGCGTGCACTAGACTGTCCGAAATGGCGCGGAATGCTTGAGAATTGGATAATTTCGAGTTAAAAACCACATAATCACCGATATAAGCTGTACATATCACAGAAATAGTGAGAATCCATTTCATAATTCT
Organism: Notodonta ziczac; assembly: GCA_918843915.1. Lineage (NCBI taxonomy): Eukaryota > Metazoa > Arthropoda > Insecta > Lepidoptera > Notodontidae > Notodonta > Notodonta ziczac. The sequence goes on from OU974064.1 coordinate 4,625,517, forward strand.
CATTATTTTGTTATTCTCACATTTTTGAGGTTATTATTTGAATTTATATCGCATGATGCCTGGATTCCATTATTGTAATTACATGGTAAATAGCGGTTTATGCACGCATGATTCATTGAAATTTCAGCAATAAAGGATAAAAAAACTGTTTACACGAAGTTGAAATGTTTTGATTACGTTCAGAAATCTGCTTTTTGACAGTGACAGCTAAGAGAACATTGAATTATCTTTCTGTGCGACAGAAAAGGTATGGTTCTTTGACTAATAAACAAATGTTTATATATTCTTGTTTACATCCAAAAAAGGTAATACGAGAGATTATATTATAGCAAACATGATTTTATTTCTATATTGTTTCTAAACGTATTATATTAACGTCAAAGTTTTTTGTAATCATTGGACCGGCAATGAATTTTTAATCCGGTATTTTCGTGACCATGAACTTTGAGAAAGAAGCTTATTGAATAAAAAAACCAACTTGCTTTAGTAAGCGTAAATCGTAGTCGATTACGATTGATTTAATTCAGTATTAGACTATACTTGTGTAAACGGTTGGTATTAAATTATTCTGATATCACTTTCATTCAAAACATAAAAAAATATAAATAAATAATAATAGGACTAGCCACACCTTGACAATTGACTCAATAACATTACATTACGTAGGTACTAATCTACCAGTCTACATTGAACTTCAACATCTAACGATTTCTTTGGCGACAGAGTTCTGAAACTCTGGTTAGTGATATTACAGTAATTGAAAGTATGTACATTGTAATCTTTATCACCTTATCATTATCAGTAATGTGCATTCGTTATCAGGAGGCGTTGCCATCTCTAAGTTTATAATTACCAAATTTAATAGAGCTGTGGCCTGTTCTTTGCAATGGGGTTGCCAATTTGTGGTAAATCAGAACTGTCAAAAATTAATTAGACTGTCCCATTTTTTATTATAATCAAAGCCAAATCGCATTTTTGTTTAGGCCTACAAAGGTATTTATAAATGTTTTGAAGCGCATCTTCTATACGGACGTTCGGGATGCTCGCCGCGCGGCCACTCTATCCGTGCTAAGCGTCAGTAGCGTTACACGATATATATATAGGTATACAGAGTGGCAGCTGCGGCGCCCTACGCTTCATACTATAAAGCTTCGCTCCTTTCCGACGTCCGAGATGGCACTGTTTTTTTAACTATATAAGTATATAGTTAAAAAAACAAGTTTATAATACAACCAGATTGGAACGAGACCCCCACTGAGAAGATAGCTTCATCTCACTGTGTTGCGGGTTTAAAGCAACTATAAGCGTGTTCCTTTGCCCTATGTTACGGGTATTCCATGAATACTATTTAGCGAAAAATAAGCAAATTGTCTATACAGCAGGGAAATTTTCCCCGGAATCGTGGAATTTTTAAGTACAAGCAACCCACAGCCAGCAGTTTCGTGAAACTCACGATAATGATAGCGCTAACGCTTATCAGTGAATTATATCATTTCAAATTCGTTTCCAATACCAGTTGGGTTTAACTAAGTAGATATTTGCCTAGATTTGTGAAAATGCGTGAAATCGTGCACGTGCAAGCAGGCCAATGCGGCAACCAGATTGGGTCAAAGGTATGACAATGAAAATTGAGAAAATGTCTTGAAAATCAATGAAATTCTATGTTTTGATTGCATGAATCCGGCCTATTTTTGGTACGAAATAGTACTTATTGTGTACCGGCTGAAATTTGATAGGTTTTTAATTATTTTTTTTTCAATTTGAGGGTTAAACCTGCTGACAAAAAGATTGTGAATCGGGACCCGTAGACTATATTTTGTGTTTTGGAATGTCGTTTCACGTTGTTTATAGGTTCGATGTTCTTGCTACACTAATTTTGTAATCGTTAATTAGCGTAATGCAGTAAAAAAATGTGAATAATTAAACAACGCCATCTTACGTCAAATATTTCAAACATTTTTTTTTATACCTTGCAAGTAAGAGTTCAAAACAAATAATCCAAGTAATACTAAATCATTGATCATACCTTGCCTTTTATTTATGAATTATATTATTTCTCTTGTCAAAAACATCGTTATATGCCATCTATTATGCAATAGCTGAACTAATCGTTTATGCGTCATTCATTTTCAGTTTTGGGAGATAATCTCGGACGAGCATGGCGTAGACCCACAAGGCTATTACCACGGAGAGAGCCCTTTGCAACTAGAACGCATCAATGTTTATTACAATGAAGCATCTGGAGGTAAAAACTTGAATAGTATATTAAACAATGAATGGGCTCAATACATTTACAATAGCGGCCTCTATATTTGTATTTATAAAGTAAATCAGTTCACTACGCTGGTGACAGATGGCGCTGATCTCAACAGTCGAAGACTAGTGAATAGATGAAATAGTGATTTTTTGCATAAAAATAGTTGTCAGTCTATCCAATTAAGTAAATAATGGTAGGCTGGTTCCTAGAAGTGAACAAACGGCAATAAATAAATTAATATCGTCAAATTACCGACCACTAAATGTATAGACTTTGAAGCTTTAAGTTTTATAGATCGCTATTTCATGAATTATGAATTCCAGGCAAGTACGTGCCCCGTGCGGTGCTGGTGGACCTGGAGCCAGGCACCATGGACTCAGTCAGGTCCGGGCCCTACGGCCAGCTGTTCCGACCCGACAACTTTGTCTTTGGACAAAGCGGCGCAGGTAAGAAACAAACCCACTTTTAGCAAGTAGCAGCCATTGACAGGACCATAGATTATAAAGTGTAAGAGGCATCGTAACGAAAACTGATACCATGGATTCAACTCATGATTCTGAACCCGTTGGAATTTTCCTGCGTTCTTTTCATGAATTATGCTTAATTTATTTGCATTTTTAATTTTATTTTAGTGTGAAAGCATTATATAAATCTATCTGTGATTTTACATCAATAAACCAATAATTAAAATTTTTGACATATACTGCAATGCAAATTAAGACTCAATACGCTCAAGCTCATTTCAAACTAAACGCAATTTAAATAGTACCTATGCTGAAATTTTTTAACATAATTCATGAAAATATCGACTGAAAATACCAACTCTGGGGGTCCAGAATCATGAGTTGAATCCATGGTATCAGTTATCTTTACGTCTGTACAATCTTCTTGGTCAGTACGGTTTTTTTTATGTATTTTCTCCGATTACGCCGTCAATTGAGGACCATTTTTTTTTAATACCATTATTGTATTTTATTATAGTACATTGTTACTCTCGGGATGAAAGTAACTTATTTTGTCCCAAGGCGACGGCGCCAATAGTTTGAGGGAGAAAATAAGTCTTTCACCCGAGGTAAACACTGCTTTTAATTACGAATACAAGGAAAGTAAAAATAAAAACAGGAATTAGCTAAAGAAAATAAGTGAACAAGGAAGCATGAACAATACTCTACAACTCGAAAAAACAAATTAAGATCGGATTGCCGCCTATTTTGTTTTTTTTTTCCTTTGGCCGGCCAGCTTCATTATTCATCCATTATTTTTCATTTTCATCATTGAAAAAATGCTAAATATTCTGCCCAAATCTATGTTATTTTAAATAAATAGTTAAAACTAAATTATAATAAAGTCATTTAAAAAATATATTCTTTAATTAATACTGAAATTTGTTATTTCAATTTTACATCGCGCTGTAATTTAGTGACTGTAGAAAAAGTTGGAACATGGTTCAAAAGAAATGTGCAAATAGAACTAGTTTTTTTTAATAATTTGACAGCTGTCAGTTGAAAGCTATTCTCTCTAGGGCTGAAAAGTGTTACTTTCAACCCGCTCCTCAGGCAACTTCAGACTTACTTTCCGAGTATGAGTAATGAAAACGTATTTTTTACTCTAGATAAATGCATAGATAAGCTATGTCAACATTTTGTGTGCTTACCAAAGAGTCCGTTGTTTTAGGCAACAACTGGGCTAAGGGTCACTACACAGAGGGCGCTGAGCTCGTCGAGTCTGTTATGGATGTGATCAGAAAGGAATCCGAGAATTGCGACTGCTTACAAGGTAATCAATTTGTATTTTATTACTAGCTGACCCGACAGACGTTGTCCTGTATTTTAGGGGTATGAAAAATAGATATAGCCGATTCTCAGACCTACCCGATATGCACACAAAATTTCATGAAAATCGGTCGAGCCGTTTCGGAGGGGTATGGTAACTAACATTGTGACACGAGAATTTTATAAATAAGATAATCGTAGTGATTTCGCCTAAAAAAATAAATTAATAGAAGTTGCTGAGTCCAGACTCCAGCGCAATCTCGTCGAAATACTTCAACTCACAGGACTGACGCCTCCACATTAACTGACAACAACAAGGTGAAACAAAAAGGGTATACTAATTTTTTTGCAGCTTCACTTTGTAAATCTAAAACTATGGGCTTTGTGCGACAGTTGAAGTACTAAAGGTTTTGTAGACTTGTGAAATCTGTCAACAGCTGTATTCCTGTAACACCTTTTGTTTTTCAAGTTTCCTCCAAAGCTGATAGTTTTAGAATTACAAAGTTAAGTTTTGAATAAAATAGTATACCCTTTTTGTTTCACCTATACTCCATTTATTATAACATTAGACATAAGAGGCTCGCAGAAGCAGGGATGCAAAACATTTTGTTTCCAAGTCAAAACAACTTTTATTTCGAGTCATTACATTAAAATTGTTTTAACATAACTTTTGATAGGAAAACAGTAACAAGTAACAATTAAATCACGAAAATTCGACAACAATAACACACAAGGTATTCACAGGAACTTAGAGTGCAGGCGAATGACTCAATGACAAACACTGACAGCACATTATTTCCGTCAATTTCATAGATAACATAGTCCGACAAAATTAGAAATACCCTGCTGTCATAACCTCTGAAGGGATTAGGTAACATTTTAGATTTGGTAGGATTATAGTGAAACGAAAAACGTTCCCGGTATGTTCACCCCTGCTACTTTTAGGTTTTTAGCATCGACACTTATTTTAAATTGAAATGAAATAATTATTATTTAAATGAAAGGCAATATATTTAATAAGATAAATAATTAATATTACTACAGTTAGGTATGACAAGCTGGTATATAAATAGATTATAATAAATTCGACGTCAATCGTAACTGTAACTCGTTAATTGTACTTTTATTACAAAGTGGACACTAAAAATAACCTTTTTTAACTTCTGTCTAATGCTATAACAAATGGAGTATAGTATATAGTTGACCTTGAAACTATCCACATCAAATCGTTTCAATAGACAATCGATAGTTAATAATAATAATAATGTGCCTTACATGACAAAAAACTTCTCACAAAGGGCCTCTACATGTTGTCCCCATGCAAGCCTTCCAAAGGACCGGGCAGAGCCCGTTATACAAAGAGACAATAATAATAATGTCGCCAGACTGACACACCAACTGTACGGTCCCAAACTAAGCAACGCTTGTACTATGGGTACCGTACAATGGGCTGGGGGCGATCCCAGTGACACCCAGACCTAGGCAAATTACGAAAAAGCCATTTCCGAAATCTGCACCGGCGGGTATCGAACCCGCAACTAACATGTGCTGTGAGCCAAGCGGCCTACGCTCGAACCACTGCGCCGAGCGGTCGTAGAGTTATACAACGCTATGGTGGGTGTGTGCACAGATAAAGATTTACATAGATAATGCAAGTATCACGATTTATATTGAAACCAAGCGTGACGAATTTTTAACACCTACTAGTGATGTAACGAATGTTGGATTTTTGACATTCGCGAATGCGAATGCGAATGCGAATATTTGGCCCCAACATTCGCGAATGCGAATGCGAATGCGAATGTTGACTTTCAAATAATTGCAAATTAAAAATTGGAAAATCCCCGAGACGAAGACTGTTTAAACTACAAAAGAGTTGATAATTTTCAAACGGCTGAACCGATTTCCATGAAACATACTAAGAACACTCTTGATCTTGAATACCTTTCTCACAAACTAAACAAAATTAAAATCGGTTCATCCGCTTGCGCGCTACGATGCCACCACTAAACACATAGATACACATGTTAATCTTATAACACCCCTCTTTTTTCGTCGCGGGTTAATAAAGAGCGATCAAAATGTTAGACTGGTTTGACATTTCATGCCGACCGATCATAGCCGAACCCATACAGGTTGAAAGAACGAAGTTAATGACATAAAGTTAATACGAAGAGATTTGTTTTGACTTGAGGGTAGTTTAATATTATTGCATTAATACAATTTAGTTCATATTGAAATTTTATTGTGTACATTTTTTAATTAGAGTAACAAGAACAATAGAGCAAGATCCTATTTATAATTTAGTTGCCTACCTCAAGACAATTCCATATTTTTTTAATTCAAATGTTAGTAAATATGTGCATTATATACAAGTGAGCTAAGTTGATAATTATATTACGATCGAGCCTGGTTTGTAGCCCGAGACTAAAGCGAGGGCTATGATGGAGGCAATGTGTGTAATGAAAAATGCTCACGCGTTTCATATGACATTTCGACAAAAAATATTTAACCCTTATAGTTTCGCCATGTCCGTCTGTGCGTCTGCCCGTCCCTCTGACATAACAGTAATATTAATCATCAAAATAATTTGAAGGTTTCTTTGAAAGTTTTTCAATATTAATTCCTGTTTACGAAACATTATGCATCAAAGTGGCCTTTTTACGTTAGTAGAAAGATTCATCCTTTAACTTAGAACCACATTATGCATGGTTTATAATAGGAAATAAATAGTTCTTTACTGTTAAAAATAAATATAATTAATTTAACAAATCGTCTCAAACCCGAAACTGATTGTGCACCCAGTCTAATCATAACTTCATTTTATGAATTAAAACTCCTATGAACTTTTTATCAGTCACGGATTTATTTTAGGTTTCTGTATTTTCGAAAAGTGGCGGGATGTCTATGGAATACTATAGGGGTATGCGTAGTCCGACATGTATTTGGCCGGTTATATTTATTTCTGTGTCTAGCAGAGCCGCTAACAATTACTATATTATTTGAAATCAAATATTTATAATATTTTTCATTCACAATGAAATTTTATGTGAAATAAATTTATTTAAATAATAAATGTATTTATTTATAATGTTTAATAAAAATGTTTACTATTGTTAGGATAACTCTTAAGTGAGATTTCAAAAAATGTAAAGTCAAAAGCACTAGTGCGTAATAAGCTGCTTTATGAACCTAAAAGAGGTGCAATAAGGGCACCCTACGAGCAAATTTGTTGTAAAAATATATAATTCTTACTTAGTTGTATGAAAATTCCATATCCAGCTATACATAATTTTCTATTTGCTTTCCAAAAACATTCGCCAAACATTCGCATAGATTCTTGCGAATGCGAATGCGAATGCGAATGTCAAAAAATATGCGAATATTCGCGAATGCGAATGCGAATGCGAATATTCGTTACATCACTAACACCTACTGTGTCGTCACAGCCGAAATTAAATCCAAACCGATTCAAAGACATCGATGCCGCCGATGCCTCTCCGCCCGCTACGATTCCCTCGAGTGAATATCTCGCTCATACTCATATTGTGTATATCTGTAGTCGCGCGGACTGTAAGTTGGCGGCGACCAACCTTGATGCATGGTCGGGGTTTCGTACACGCGAAGTACATGCATTTGCGGTATCTATGTAAATCTATATCTGTGGGTGTGTGTGTGTAGGGTTCCAGCTAACTCACTCGCTGGGCGGCGGCACGGGGTCCGGCATGGGGACTCTGCTGCTGAGCAAGATCCGCGAGGAGTACCCGGACCGCATCATGAGCACCTTCAGCGTCGTACCCTCGCCCAAGGTGAGTTATAATGATAGAACATTTCGCAGGTAGCGTGTCATATTCAAATCCTGTATTTTATTTAGGTCTACGGAGGCACTTACAAATTGTTAATTTTCCTTTTTTTTTTCTTATATCTACAAAAGGGTCGGAACGCGACCTCGAGTGAGATCTGGCAAGAAACTCAGCGGGCTTAGCTTTTTACGTCCGCATGAAAATATTTGCATGGAAATATTCATATAGAAATATTTATATGGAAATATTTGCATGGAAATATCTGTATGGAAATATTCGTATGGAAATATTTATTAGCATGGAAATATCAGTATGGAAATATTCATATGGAAATATTCGCATGGAAATGTGTACATATATGGAAATATTCGTCCGGTGTCAGGTGAGCGAGGTGGTGCTGGAGCCGTACAACGCGACGCTGTCGGTGCACCAGCTGGTCGAGAACACGGACATGACCTTCTGCATCGACAACGAGGCGCTCTACAACATCTGCTTCAGGACCCTCCGACTGAGCAGCCCCAGCTACGGAGACCTCAACCATCTCATATCGGTGAGTAAATTTTATAAATGACTAGCGACCCGCCCCGGCTTCGCTCAGCTCTATAATGATCAGTGTTTCTCTACTATATTATGCATGAATTACACATATAAACCTTCCTGTTGAATCACTCTATCTATTAATAAAAACCGCATCAAAATCCGTTGCGTAGTTTCAAAGATCTAAGCATACATAGGGACAGACAGACAGCGGGAAGCGACTTTGTTTTATACTAAGTAGTGATGAGTTGCTGCCGCGACTTCGTCCGCGTAGGCTTGTAAAGTATTCTATGTGTTAATCCAGGTTATAAACTATCTGTGTTCCAAATTTCATACAAATCCGATCAGTAGTTTTTGCGTGAAATAGTAACAAACACACATCCACAATCACAAACTTTCGCATTTATAATATTAGTAGGACTAGCGGCCCGTCCCGGCTTCGCACGGGTACATTACGGTTACATTATTGGAGTTTTAGTAAGGATCCCTAATTTTTTGTAAATGTAATATAGCCTATGTCACCCGGGCATAGTGTAGCTTCCCAACAGTGAAATATTTTTTCATATCGGTTCAGTAGTTTCGAAGTCTATTCAATGCAAACAAACAAACATTCAAAATCTTTCTTCTTTATAATATTAGTAGAGACGACCGCTTGGCGCAGTGGTTCGAGCGTAGGCCGCTCGGCTCACTGCACATGGTGGTTGCGGGTCCGATTCCCGACGAGGCTAATTTCGGAAATGGGCTTTTCGTAATTTGCCCTGGTCTGGGTGTCACCGGGATCGCCCCCAGTCCATTGTACGGTACCCATAGTACAAGCGTTGCTTAGTTTGGGACCATGCAGTTGGTGTGTTCGTCTGGCGATATTTATTTATTTTAGAACCAACAAATACACAGATATAAAATAGCTTAGGTCCATTAATTTAAAATTTTCACAAAAAATTAACTTGTGCCAGACCGCCGTCGCTTGGCAAAGTGCCCAGAAGACTGGCAGCATTGCCACGTCGAATGGCAATGCTAATTCTCTGTGCGAGATGTGTGCCAGCCGCTTTCCCAAATTGCTAAAAATGCGATGGACGTTATTTACATAATGCCTACTCCAAATTGATGGAGGGAGGATATACTGCGAAAATAATAAAACTATATTGTTGTTTTTTTATACATTTTCCGGAGTAAGTCTATTTGAAAATACTCGAAAATTATTGGCACTGGCCTAATATATTTTCGTTATTGTTTTTTGTTTTAAAGTGTATTTATTGATAACTAGCTGTGCTCACGGACTTCGCCCGCGTAGTACGAGGGCGGGATGATAAGTAACTAGCCTTTGCTATTTAAAAAGTTAAAATTAAAAAAATATATATGTCATTTTTAAATTCGTATCTCTGGCCACCTGTGTTCTAAATTTGAATTTGGTGGCGTGAAAATTTATTAGATTTTTTGTCATTTGAAAATATATTTCGTCAGCTGTTTTCAAAATGGATAGAATTGAACAAAGAGCGGTGATAAAGTTTCTTCATATGAAGGGCATGAAGGGGAAAGATATCTATAACGGGTTAAATAATGTTTTGGGTCAATGTGCTCCTTCCTATGACACAGTAAAAAACTGGGTGGCTGAGTTTAAAGGCGGTCGTACATGTGTCCAAGAGGAAGCCCGCCCCGGACGTCCAAAAAGCGTCACGACTCCGGAAATGGTCGTGAAAGTACATGATATGGTTTTAGCAGATCGACGATTGAAGTTATCTGAAATAGCTGACAGTACAGGTATCTCAAAAGAATGGGTACATCATATCCTAAGTGAGGAATTAAATATGAAAAAGTTATCGGCTCGTTGGGTGCCGCGATTGCTTACGCACGATCAAAAAAGCTATGGCATAAATCAACGAATTGAAGTATGATTTGCTGTCCCACCCACCTTATTCGCCTGATCTAGCTCCATCAGACTTCCACTTATTTCCTAAGCCCAAAACTTTTTTGGGGGGACAGTAATTTGCCACAAATGATGAAGTCATAGCCGCTGTAGAGGAGTATTTTGCAGGCCTCGAAAGAAATCATTTTCTGGAAGGCATTACTGCTTTAGAACGAAGATGGAATAAGTGCGTAGAGGTTCATGGAGACTATGTCTAAAAATAAAATTATTTTTATTACGGAACGTTAAGTGTTTTCTTATTAGGCTAGTTACTTATCATCCCGCCCTCGTATTTAACATAACAAAAATTTCGGGATTATCGGGATAAAAAGTATCCTATATGTTAATCCCGGTTATAAACTGTATGTGTTCCAAATTTCATCCAAATCCGTTCAGTAGTTTTTGCGTGAAGGAGTAACAAACATACATACATACATACATCCACACTCACAAACTTTCACATTTATAATATTAGTAGGATAAGATATTACAATTACAAGACTGCAATGCAGTATGAAACATAACATATACATTTAATACAAACTTTGGCTGGATCACCTTTAAAAGTTATTTTAGCATGCAAGTACCGAACTCTTTACTTCAATCAGATGTTAATGAAAACAGAACAACATGAATATTTGTGAGTAAACATAGTCCTTTGGTATTAGGAACTATTTTTATGCATAGACATTGTTATAATATATATATAATTTTCGTTATTAATGAAATCGATGCTTGACCGTTTGATTTTCTATTAGCAAATTGTTTTTATCACCACTATTATTATTCATTTCTCAGTTGACAATGTCTGGGGTTACCACGTGCCTGCGTTTCCCCGGACAGTTGAATGCTGACCTGAGGAAGCTGGCCGTCAACATGGTGCCGTTCCCACGTCTCCACTTCTTCATGCCAGGTATTAATGTCACCAGACAAATGTCGACCCGCTTGGCGCAGTGGTTCGAGCGTAGGCCGCTCGGCTCACTGCACATGGTGGTTGCGGGTCCGATTCCCGCCGGGGCTAATTTCGGAAATGGTTTTTCGTAATTTCCCCAAGTCTGGGTGTCACCGGGATCGCTCCCAGTCCATTGCACGGTACCCATAGTACAAGCGTTGCTTAGTTTGGGACCGTACAGTTGGTGTGTCAGTCTGGCGATATTTATTTATTTATAAAATACCTTTTAGCGTCCAGGTTTGCATACTGCAAGACGTGCCTCGATAATCTTGATATCGTGTTTCAAGCTTGTTTCCGTCAATGTATTGCGCATTGCATTCAGCGCCATCTGTTATCAGACTACGTAGTAGTCACTGTAGCGAGTATCTATGGGCTACCCACGGTAACTGCTTGAAATCAGGCTTGTAGTATGCTAGTTTGTCCAGTGTGTTCTATAAAATAAATAACTAAAATTGAAAATTTAGAATACCCCCGATGCGACGACTTTTGAAACTACAAAAGAGCTGATAATTTTCAAACGGATGCACCGATTTTCATGAAACATAGCTAAGAACACTCTCGATCATAATACCTATCTAACAAAAAAAAACAAATTGAAATCGGTTGATCCGCTTGCGCGCTACGATGCCACAGACAGATACACAAATACACCATGTTAAACTTATAACACCCCTCTTTTTTCTGGGGATAAAACATTTAAAGAATACAATTCTAATATTTCTTTTGCAGGATTCGCGCCGCTCACCGCGAGGAACTCGTTCAACTTCCGCCCGCAGACTGTTGCCGAGCTGATGAGCCAAGTGAGTCCAATTATTAAGATTATTCTTCCTCTGAACTATCACAAACAATCCGCACATCACATAAATGTCTGTAGCAATAAGAATATTCAACGCGTTCGTTGCGTCTAAGTAATCGATAGTTAGACTCGAGATAGATTTTAATAAATAGATCTCAATAAGATTTTAATAAGTAGATCTCAGCGTTTTCACATTATCCGATCCGATATCGGTGCCGGACGCCGATGCGATATCGGGGTAAGTAAAATGTATGAAATATGTACCTGTCTATATCCGATATCGGGCCGGACAATATGAAAGATAGGTACATATTTCATACATTTTACTTACCCCGATATCGGATCGGGGCGTCCGACACCGATATCGGATCGGATAATGTGAAAACGCTCAAATGCAATTCAAATGAGAATAGGATCGACTTTGCGCCATATTGTGACGCCATAGCTGTCAATTCTAACCAGTTAGGTAGGGTGAGCAGAACAAGATATTTTTTAAATAAAATTTATTTGCAAAGATTGTATGAAAAAAGCGGTTTGTTCCTTTTTATTAATTGAAGATGTTCTGCTTTTGTGAAGCAATCGTCGTATTCAATATTTTTTCTGTTACCCATGACTGCATTTCTGCTTTTTTATTGGCGTTTGCGCGAAAAATGAAAATAAAAAAGGTTATGGTATGGTTTTATAACCCGAATTATGACTATAAATAATTAAAGTTCAAATTTTTTTAGGATCTTTAGAAGTTTTTCAAAATCTGACTATAATAAAAGGCACATTTTGTAATTCGCGACAAAGACCGTGTGCAGTGCATTTATTAATATATCCAACTTACTCTAAAACATTTCAAGAACGACAGCTATCCAGATAATCTGGCAATTTTTGTATATTTAGTGATTAACTAGTATCATATCCACCGTGATAATATTTAGAGTAAAATAAATGTATTAATAAACGCACTGCATACTGTGTTTGTCGCAAATCACAAAATGTTGTCTTAAATGTTTTCAGATTTTGGATAAACTATAAAAATACTCGAAAATTTTGAATGTTAATGTGTGTTCACAGATGTTCAACTCCGGTAACATGATGACGGCGGCGGACCCGCGCCACGGCCGGTACCTGACGGTGGCCACCATCTTCAGAGGACAGATGTCCATGAGGGAGGTGGATGAGCAGATCCTCGCGATACAGAACAAAAACTCGAGGTGACGTTTGTCTTGTCTACGGGCCGACCATAGACGGTTTTTTACTTTATTTATGCTTACCATAGATTTATTTATACCTTTGGTATTCAAAATTTCATGTATACAATGCGTATTTGAAAGTAAAGATTCTGAGATTAAAATTATTATACTCGGTCCATGTAAACTCTGTGCTATTTGTCATGTTTGATTATTTTGACCATCTGACACCAGAAATATCTTCGACTTTGTGCAAATGGTCATCCAATTTTGATAATCTGGCAACCAAAATAACTAACTTTGTAACATAAGTGATGGCTAACTATCGGCAGGCATATTAATTTTATTTTAATACTAGCTGAGCCCGCGACTTCGTCCGCGTGGAATTTAACTTAACCGCTGCCGCGTCCTGAACCCTCGCGACAAGAACCTATTTGTTTTTTTTTTCTAAAATTAAAGTACTCCATTAAGTTACTCCTTATAAGATCAGCTATCTGTCAGTGAAAGTCCCGTCAAAATCGGACCAGCCGTTTCGGAGATTACCCGGAACAAACACACACACACACAGACATAATTTTTTGTTATAACAGACACTCCAATTTTATTTATTTGTATAGATATCTGAATTAGCAGATTGTCACCCAATTTTGACAAACTGTCACCCAACATCTCTCACTGTGACCGGCCGTCTGGAAACCAATACGACCATCAATCCCACATATTAGACCACCCGCCACCCAAACTATAATCGCAGCATTTAGCCAAACAGCCTGCGTACCATATTTTTGATTAACTAGCCTGTGAAACAGTTTTACCATTGGCAGTCTAATGCAATTATTTTCCTTGCAGCTACTTCGTGGAATGGATCCCGAACAACCTGAAGGTGGCGGTGTGCGACATCCCCCCCCGCGGGCTGAAGATGTCCGCCACGTTCATCGGCAACTCCACCGCCATACAGGAGATCTTCAAGCGCATCTCCGAGCAGTTCACCGCCATGTTCCGTAGGAGGGTGAGTTTGGATGCCATTAAATTTTAAGGCTGCTTAATAATGAACCGCCAACCTGCACTGGGCCAGCGTGGTGAATCACGGCCTGGGCCCTAACCACGCTAGCTACTCAAATCGTAATAGAAAAGCAATGCACGAGCTTCACAATTTCTATTGACATTGATATGGTATGGTGTCAGCAAAACGTCCAAAGCGGAGCGTTTGAAGCGTAATCGCGAATTGTAAATAGTGAATTGAAAACTAAGAGCATTAGTCAATTCGCAGTCCATTAACCGTTTCCGTCTACAGGCGTTCCTCCACTGGTACACCGGCGAGGGCATGGACGAGATGGAGTTCACGGAGGCCGCCAGCAACATGGCCGACCTCATATCCGAGTATCAGCAGTATCAAGTAAATATACAAACTGTTTTTATTATCAAAGTAACTTTAAAACCGACTTTAAAATAATAGAGTTGGTAGGACTAGTCCCGCCACACACTCCCACCACTGTAACTCCTGTAAGCCAGGATCGACAAGTGACCAATAATGACGTCGAGGTTTGACCCTCGACGAGTCCCGGGGAAAAGATAAATTGTCTTGGAACCCGCACGAATTTAATCGCAAGTAATAATAGGAGGAGTTGGTAAGAAAAAAAAATATTTTACAGGAAGCGAATGTTGACGACGACGAAGTATTTGATGAAGAGGAGGAGGAAGGCGCGTACCAGGAGCCCAGGGAGACCGTGCAGGTCGCGGAAATATAGTTTCACAGCATGTAACACAATTGTATTATAATAAAAGAGGTAGATACGCTGGACATGTGAGGTGACAGCATTGGGTGACGGTTGGTCAAAATTGGGTGACACATTGCCTAAACTCGGTGTCATTGAAGTATTTTTGCTTTTCCAAAATGGACGGTAACATTGTTGCATTGTTTTGTTATTAATTGTGTTTGTTATTGCTATTTGTTATCCGACATTGGCAGAATCACATTGGGCCTGACCCAAAGGAAAGAGGCCATCAATATAAAAAAATATAAAATTGGGCGAGTTATTGTCTAAATTGAGGAGAGTTTTTTTATTATATGTGTAGGGTGTCCATGTACACTCTCTATTATCTGTAGTCCCTCAGAGCTTTCTAAAGGCTCCAAAATAGTTTGAAGATTTCCAAGACCAATGCAGCGCCTCTTGCGGCGAATAACTAAACTAAAGTACATATATCTTTATAAAAACAGCGCTTATAACTTATCAACCTCTTTTATATATAATATAATTGATGTAGAATCTTCTTATTTCGTTCACAACTGACTGTTGAATTCTTAAATATTTTCAACCTGTTCTGTCGTAGAATTCAAGACATTAATGTCTCCCTTTATATCACTTCCCCAAATGCAAGGGGATTGGGGCCAGGCCACCGTGATGTCCCAATGTGGGTTATTTACTAGGTATTATGTATTTCTTTCCACATCATTTTTATTGCCCAATATTCTTATGCTTAGTGTAAAAATGCTGTGGAAAACGCGTATAAGTAGCAGTTGTGAATTAATTAACAAGATTGATTTAATTTTTAAGTGAAAATGCTATTTTTATTATTTTGTAATGCTAATTTAAGTATGCGAGGAAAAAAATATTAACGGATCCATCATGAAAATTACGGTACTCTTGTCTACCTGCTTCGCTAGTATGATTACAGCATGTTCCTGTACGAATGGGTTAAGCGATAGATGTGTATTTATTTTTTAATTAATAAAATTACAACTGAACTCGTTTGTTTTTTTATGCAAAATCTTACTTAATAATCGAATTGTGAATTCAGTGATAGATCCTTTCAGTAGGAGTTTATATTCTCCCTTTTTCATCCTCTTAAAGCTCGACATACCTATGTAACAATGTTTGACGACTCTTTGGCGCAGTGGTTCGAGCGTAGGCCCGCTAGGCTCACTGCACATGGTGGTTGCGGGTTCGATTCCCGCCGGGGCAAATTTCGGAAATGGCCTTTTCGTAATTTGCCCTGCTCTGGGTGTCACTGGGATCGCCCCCAGTCCATTGTACGGTACCCATAGTACAAGCTTTGTATAGTGTTACTGTACTGGGCCTGCCACACTTAAAAAACTTAAAAAAAATATCGCCCGACTGACACCGACACGACGGTATGGTCCTAAACTAAGCAACGCTTTTACTATGGATACCATACAATGGACTGGGGACGATCCCACCGACACTCTGACCTGGGCAAATACCGAAAAGCCATTCCTAAAATTTTCCCCGACGGGCATCGGACCAGCAACCACCATGTGCAGTGAGCTGAGCGGCCTACGCTCGGACTACAGCGCCAAGCGCTCGTCATGATAAATCAAAAGCATTACCAAGACCGATCTCAGACTTAAGATCGATTTATTAATTCGAGCCTTAAATGTATAGGTAAGTACTAATAATATCCATCTCTGTTTCCTATTATATTACTCGATTACTTAACACATGAAGTGTGGATAATTATACAAGGTTCACCGTGAATTTTTTTATTACCTATTATTATTGACATGTCAAATTAAAACTAAAACACCATTCCAACAATCACCAATAATAGATACGCATTTTTTCATTAAGTATCCGTGAAAAGAGTTATTGAAATGTTCTCAAAATATATTATATGTGAGTATTCAAAGTATTTTTTTATTTAATTAATAAAAAAAACATTTATGTTTTTTTTTCTAAGATAATTTCTTTTTTTTCTCTGTGGTCCGGCTCAAGTCTACCACCACCATTACACGAATGTATTTTTTTTCAGATATCATCCCAACTATTTTACTTCCAACACAATCATTTTACCACGACAATGATGCTAGATCTTGGCCGAACGAGAAACCTCATGATTATAAATACGATTCCATCGAAGAAGCAATAAAGGACAAAGGTCCCGCCAAAAATGAAACACAGATAATAAAAGACAAGCTGTCATCTATAATTTTACGAACGAAAGATGATGTTTTGGATAAAATCAGAATCATAGATGAAGTGCACCGTAACTTTGAGAATTACTCATTATACAAAGTAGGTCGCATTGTTAGCTTTTTAAATTCAAGTTATGAGAATGTTATTGATTTGTACGAGTTTATTGATAAGAATAAAAAAGATTGGAGTGTACTGACGTTGTTGGAAAACTATGAACAGGTAAGAATTCAGTTATTAGACGATACGTTTTACGCTCGCTAGTCGCTAACGTCTGCGTAAGTTCAGTTGAAAAAACGGCGACTATATCCTACGTGTAGCGGGGAAGAGGACTTAAGGCTAAAGCGCCCATCTAGCGCGCGAAGTTCAAATTTTTTGATGTTTTTTAGAATTTTTTCAGAATCTGACAATAATAAAAGGCACCTTTTGTAATTCGCGACAAAGACCGTGTGCAGTGCATTTATTAATATATCCAACTTACTCTAAAACATTTCAAGAACGACAGCTATCCAGATTATCTGGCAATTTTTGTATATTTAGTGATTAACTAGTGTCATATCCACCGTGATAATATTTAGAGTTAAATAAATGTATTAATAAACGCACTGCATACTGTGTTTGTCGCAAATCACAAAATGTTGTCTTATATGTTTTCAGATTTTGGATAAACTATAAAAATACTCGAAAATTTTGAATTTCGCGAGCTAGACAGGCGCCTTCACCTTAAATCCTCCTTCTGGCGATAAATCATGAAGCCATCTTATACGTACGTAGTATTTATAAGTCTCTGGAAGGCATCCAGTTTTTTTTGTCACTAGGGTTACGCCACTTTGGAATTTGTCGAGTACACTGACAGAAGTGAAGTGACAGATAATGTCAACGCAATCCAATCAAGCAAAAAGTGATGTGAATGACATCCCGTGAGGTCTTGACCGTTGATCTGTTATTTTCGCCTTCATTGTTGAAATACTATGAACTTGACAATAATTTTTCAGGTGAAAGCGACGGAGAGCTTCGTGTCCCAGATGCTTCGAATGTTGAAAAATATTACGTCTCAGAAAAAGAGCATTAAACTCCACGACGACGTCAGGGACAAGCAGAACCGATACCAACCCGGGATCGCGTGGTCTTATTACGACGACGGCGGCCTTTGAGGATAATTGTATTGCCGTCAAACTAAACACAGTTAGTTTAGTTAGTGTACCAACATAATTGGCGCCGGTGGTGGTAATTCTGTTGGCATACAAACTAAAAATAACTAAACTAATGAATGCTCTAACGCAAATTTGAAAGCTGCTTAGTTTTGACACGCCTTACAATCAATGACAGATCGCAAATCGTAACAAATTCACTTCGACGACTACAAGGCCCGCATTAACATATCGATCTCAAGTCTAGGAGCGATCTTGAGTACGCTCTCGACATGTCATTTAATACTGGTATGACATATGAATGAAATTTCCAAGATTGCTCTCAGATTTGAGGTCCATTTATTAATACAGGCGCTAATCTGACTTTTAAAATAACTAGACGAATTAAACTGACAGCTACACACAGGTCAGTTATTTTTATTCTTTTTTTTGTGTTAATGGCCTCTTTCCATTGAGTCAGGCCCAATGATTTTTAATCTTATTATGTTCTATTTCTATCACAAACTGACATTAGCAGTAGCACCTGTCACGTTACTTAGTCTAACAAAAAAACAGACTAGTGTTGCCTAACTATCGATTGTCAATCGATGGTATTGCATACTATTGTGACTTCTGAAACAAGTCATAATATCGATTGTATTGACTTGTGACAATACTATCGATAGCATCGAGAGTATCACTATTACAGCGTGTTTTACTAATGTCACTTGTCATCGATAGTATCGACAGTAATTTCAGTAAGTAAAACACGCC
Organism: Notodonta ziczac; assembly: GCA_918843915.1. Classification (NCBI taxonomy): domain Eukaryota; kingdom Metazoa; phylum Arthropoda; class Insecta; order Lepidoptera; family Notodontidae; genus Notodonta; species Notodonta ziczac. The sequence continues at coordinate 4,644,551 of OU974064.1, forward strand.
ATAATAGTGATACTATCGATAGTATTGTCAGACGTCAATACTATCGATAGTCCTGTCGATATTATGACTAGTTTTCGAGGTCAATTATCGACATTTTGGCAACACTATTTTTAAATTTGTCAACCCTGCAAAATTTGTAATAAGAGTATACATTAAAACTATTAAATAATCGATTAAATTGTTTATTAATAAATTAATAACTCGTTTTATTCAAAATATATGTTTCTAAAAATGCATCACTTGTTCACTCACACTACTGTCAATTATTTTTATAAATTATGTTTATTTATATTTACATGTATTGTAATTATTAATCTTAAATATTTATAATTTTATTTATGATTACAAAGCTGCCTTACCTGTATATAAATTATTTTTATGAAGAACAGTAAAACAAAGATGGCTTCGTGACATTTAATTTCATTCATCATTTGCCCAAATGGAGATTCTCACATGTATTCATGCAAACCAAAACCAACCCTAATACGAGCAGTGTAGGTTGCTTCCACTTTGCACAGCTACGACCGCCAGTATTAAAGTTCGCGAGGACGCGTGCTGTGACTCTTATAACAGTGGTATACGGTTCAATTTGCAATAAATCACGCGCCTTCGTGAAACTAACTGACTACATAAGCAAACACGAATATTCCAACTCTAATATCAGTTTATTCTTTTTGCAACAACTAGCGACCCGCCCCGGCTTCGCACGGATGCAATAAATTATCAGTGTTCCTCTACTATATTATGCATGTCACTACATAGTATAAAACAAAGTCGCTTCCCGCTGTCTGTCTGTCCCTATGTATGCTTAGATCTTTAAAACTACGCAACGCATTTTGATGCGGTTTTTTTAATAGATAGAGTGATTCAAGAGGAAGGTGTATATGTATAATACAGACATAATATAGTAGAGAAACACTGATAATTTTAGAGCCGTGCGAAGCCGGGGCGGGTCGCTAGTATTATATAAACGTTCCTCTTGAATCACTCTATCTATTAAAAAACCGCATCAAAGTCCGTTGCGTAGTTTTAAAGATCTAACATAGGGACAGACAGACAGCGGGAAGCGACTTTGTTTTATACTAAGTAGTGAAGTCGTCATACAACCGTACAACCTGCCTGATGTTAAGCAGTCACTTGCCGACTTGTACAGACGGGGTGGGACAGAGTTTGAGGGAGGGAGGGGGTTTGGCTTTCGGCTCCCTCATTCACCGCTCGGAACTCAGCTATCATAGCAATAGCACGGTCGCTGATCACGAAGAAATTCGTACCATGACCTGTTATGTAAGCTATATTTAATTTAGATGTTGTATTTTGACTTAAAGATGGTCAATTGAGTGACTTCCTATAAAGCTAGTGCCTCAATTGACTAACTCACGGTATTTAAGATGCATGCGAAGTGAAGGACGGGCATTCGTTGTTGATCGAGTAATCGAGACGGATCTCGAAGTATACTTTAAATAAGGTTTTGTGTTATTCGATGTACGCTATCGATAATTGTGACTGTGAATATAAGTTGTGATCAGATGTGTGTAATTATTCAACCTCCCGTGGAATAAGGACGAAGTCCTTATTTTAGTTATTACCTGTCTCTGTCACTCCCGCGTAAATCTAATACGTCTCGCTCACACAGTTGCCGGTCACACGCAGTTCACGGCAACTGTGTGAGCGAGACGTATTCGATTTACGCGCGAGTGACAGAGACAGGTAACAACAGGTCATTGTACGAATTTCTTCGTGATCAGCGACCGTGCTATAGTTTACGTCGATCTTCTGTGAGCGGGTGGTACGCCCCGTCGAGCCGGGGTAATACCACCGTATATGAGCCATAGACAATTTGCTACTGCTTAGCTTTACTAATCCTACTAATATTATAAATGTGAAAGTTTGTGAGTGTGGATGTATGCATGTATGTATGTTTGTTACTCCTTCACGCAAAAACTACTGAACGGATTTGGATGAAATTTGGAACACAGATAGTTTATAACCGGGATTAACATATAGGATACTTTTTATCCCGATAATCCCGAAATTTTTGTTACGTTAAATACTACGCGGACGAAGTCGGGGGGCACAGCTAGTATATATATATATATAACTCAAAGGTGACTGACTGACTGACATAGTGATCTATCAACGCACAGCCCAAACCACTGGACGGATCGGGCTGAAATTTGGCATGCAGGTAGATATTATGACGTAGGCATCCGCTAAGAAAGGATTTTGATTAATTCTACCCCCAAGGGTATACAATAGGGGACGAAAGTTGGTATGAAACTTTGTCAATTTTAAACCGATCGGGCTGAGACTTTGCATTCATAAAGCTACTATGACGTAGACATCCCCTAAGCAAGGATTAAAATTCCACGCGGACGAAGTCGCGGGCTCAGCTAGTAATAGTATACAGCGTGTAAGGGGCGTCGTAACGAAAACTGATGCCATGGATTCAACCACAGATATAGATTTACATAGATAACGCAAATGTATGTACTTAGCGTGTCCGAAAACCCCGACCAAGCGTCGAGGTTAATTGCCGATAAGTTACAGTCCTCGCGACTACAGATATAAAAATATGAGTACGAGCGAGATAATCACTCTAGAGAATCGTAGCGGGCGGAGGGGCACAGGCGGCATCGGTGTCTTTTTAGCGGTTTGGATTTCCCGTCACTAATGACGTCACAGGAGGTGTTAAAAATTCGGCACGCTTGGTTTCAATACAAATCGTGATACTTGCGTTATCTATGTAAATCTATATATGTGTTCTGGACCCCCCAGAGTTGGAGTTTTCCGTCGATATTTTGATGAATTATGTTATTTTTTGTGAATTTTTAAATTGGTTTTAGCATGAATCCATTATACAAATCTCAAGTTATCTAAATATCATATAAAGATAAATGTTTTTCTGTATGTCCTTTATAGAATCGTAAACTATGCATTTGATCATGTCATGATCTTCAGCAAAGTGTTGTGCATGAGCCCACAAAGGTTTCTGAGTTGGTACGACCAATCTTTGACAGAGTAGCAACGCGAGCAGGGTAAAGCTAGTTTTACATAAATAAATGATAAATAACTATTTTAGTCATAAACTGTAATGCAAATTAAAACTCAATACGCTCGAGCTAACTAAAATTAATTTTAAAATTCTGAAAAAATTAAGGATAATTCATGAAAATATCGTCGGAAAATTCCAACTCTGGGGGTCCAGAATCATGAGTTGAATCCATGGCATCAGTTTTCGTTACGACGCCCCTTCCCTGTATAATAGATGTATAATAGATGAAACAAAAAGGGTGTACTATTTTTTTGCAACTTATCTTTATAAATCTCAAACTATCGGCTTTGTGGGACAGTTGAAGTACTAAAGGATTTGTAGACTTGTGAAATCGGTCAACAGCTGTATTCCTATAACACCTTTTGTTTTTCAAGTTCCCTCCAAAGCTGATGGTTTTAAAATTACAAAGTTAAGTTTTGAAAAAAAAAGTATACCCATTATGTTTCACCTTGTAGATACCAGACGAGATAATTGTTAATACTTCTTCATTATATTATCAGTGACTAGTTTATGCCCGCGACTTCGTCCGCGTAGTATTTAACTTAGCAAAAGTTTCGGGTTTATGGGGATAAAAAGTATCCTATATGTTAATCCCGGTTATAAACTATCTGTGTTCCAAATGTCATCCAAATCCGTTCAGTAGTTTTTGCGTGAAATAGTAAAAAACATACATCCACACTCACAAACTTTCGCATTTATAATATTATTAGTAGGATAGTGGGATATTATTTTATATCTTTAAGTTATAGTACACGGGTTTCTCTTCCACTATTGGCCCCAAGTCCCCATTTTGGGGTCGCACGCTGGCCACAGTGGGGTCGACATGTCCATGTCGTTGGGCATATGACCCCCCGTTGGAGAGGGGAGTTGACCCTGGAACAAATAATTATAAATATCGCCAGACTGACACACCAACTGCATGGTCCCAAAGTCTGTTTGTCATAACAAAATTAAAGCGTTTTGCTTAAATGCACATGAAATCACATACGGAATCTATAACAATTCATTTATTTTGAAATTTTTGTTTATCTGTCTGTTAGTTCCGGCTAAACTCCGAAACGGCTGGACCGATTTTGACGGGACTTTCACTGGCAGATAGCCGAATTTATAAGGAGTAACTTGGGCCACTATTATTTTACCGGGCGGAGCCGCGGGCACCAGCTAGCTTGTAATAATATAAGTATAGTAATAGTAAGCTTGTTATACTAGGTGAAACAGAAAGGGTATACTATTTTTTTCCAACTTTTCTTTGTAAATATAAAACTATCGGCTTTGTGGGACAGTTGAAGTACTAAAGGTTTTGTGGACTTGTGAAATCTGTCAACAGCTGTATCCCTGTAACACCTTTTGTTTTCAAGTTTCCTCCAAAGCTGATAGTTTTAGAATTACAAAGTTAAGGTTTGAAAACACGTATAACTTTTCTTTTCCAACCTGTATGCGGCTACCTGTCTCGGGTCCGGCCTCCGCTTGCCGCGCGCCCGCTTGGGCCAGGGCTTCTTCAAGTGCACGTACGTTATATGCGCGCGCTTCTCGCTCGAGTGCTTGAACCCTTTCCCGCACATCTCGCATTTGAACGGCTTCAGACCCGTGTGGATCTGTGTGCGGACAGACGGACAAAAGGCATACAATAGTGCCACGCGGTTAAACACAAGGATAATTAATATAATAAAGTGCTGCGCGGTTAAAGACAAGGATAATAATAATAAAGTGCTGCGCGGTTAAAGACAAGGACAATATAATAAAATGCCGCGCGGTTAAATACAAGGGCTATATAATAAAGTTCCGCGCGGTTAAAGACAAGGGCAACATAATAAAGTGCTGCGCGGTTAAAGACAAGGACAACATAATAAAGTGCTGCGCGGTTAAAGACAAGGACAACATAATAAACTGCCGCGCGGTTAAAGACAATATAACAAAGTACCGCGCGGTTAAAAACAAGGATAACAAAGTGCCGCGCGTATGAAGACAAGGGCAGCAAAGTGCCGCGCGAATAAAGACAAGCATAATAATAAAGAGCCGCGCGGTTAAATACGAGGTCAATATAATTAAGTTCCGCACGGTTAAATATGAGGTCAATATAATTGAGTTCCGCACGTTTTAATATGAGGTCAATATAATAAAATGCCGTGCGGTTAAATACGAGGGTAACACACAAAAAGCCACTCACAAACATATGCCGCTGGCGGTTGCTGTGCGTGGAGAAGTGCTTCCCGCAGAGCGCGCAGCCGTAGCTGGCGCGCGCCTGGCTGTGCACGCGGCGGTGCGCGACCAGCCGCTGCTTCATGCGGAACGACTTCCCGCACGACTCGCACTTGAACGGCCGCTCGCCCGTGTGCGTCCACGTGTGGTCCTTCAGGAGCGCGAAGCTCTGAAGTACGGGATTAGGCATCATCATCCTACTAATATTATAAATGTGAAAGTTTGTGAGTGTGGATGTATGTATGTATGTTTGTTACTCCTTCACGCAAAAACTACAGAACGGATTTAAATGAAACTTGGAACACAGATAGTTTATAACCGGGATTAACATATAGGATACTTTTTATCCCGATAATCCCGAAATTTTTGTTACGTTAAATACCACGCGGACGAAGTCGGGGGCACAGCTAGTCAGCCTATATCAGTCCACTGCTGGACATAGCTGGACCTAATGACGGCATAGCGCCCTGTCTTCAGCTTGCCGCATCCAGCATCTGCCTGCAGTCTTTCGCAGATCGTCATCCCACCTGGTCGGAGGGCGTCCTACACAACGTTTGTAGACTCGAGGTCTCCACTCAAGAACACGTTTACCCCAACGGTCGTCGGTTCTTCGCGAGATATGGAATTTCCAAGATCGCTCTCAGACTTGAGATCGATTTATTAAGTGAGTTTGGGAAGTGCGGGAAGATAAGTGCGGGTGTATTAACTTGGATTTAAAAGTTGGTAAATTTTCAGTGAAATCTGTGTTTTTAGGGGCAAAGACGTTTTACAGTTGGTTTTTTTTTATGGGAAAAGAAGAATTATTTGTTAAGTAGACTTATCTTTAGTGTAAAATCGGTTTTTAGTTTGGGAATCGTGGACTACTTTTTAAGTGAAGTGGTTTTATTTTTGGGTAGACATTTTATTTAAAATGATTTTCTGTATATAGAGAAATAATTTAGGTTGTATTATTATGAATTTTGAATAGGGTACATTACAAATAAATTGTAATAACTTGGTACTGTTAAGTTAGTGTAATTAAAGTGCGAAGTTACTAACCTGGAACATGCGGCCGCACACCTCGCACATGCACGGCGACTTCATCGAGGGGTAATTGGTCCGGTTCTTGTCCGGATGCATCCGCCGGAAGTGGCCGTGGTACGCCCTGGAGTCCTCCAGTTGGACACCGCACTGTATCGTAGACAATAAATAAATGAACATCGCCAGACTGACACACCAACTGTATGGTCCCAAACTAAGCAGCGCTTATACTATGGGTACCGTATGGACTGGGGGTGATCCCAAAGACACCCAGACCGGGGAAAATTATGAAAATGCCATTACCGAAATCTGCCCCGGCGGGAATCGAACCCGCAACCAGCCGAGCAGCCCACGCTCTAACCATTGCGCTAAGCGCACCGACACCGACTCCAAATAAAATAAATGATAAGGCCCTAAGTTATGTTTAGCTTTTTAGTGCACCCAGGTTATTTTGAAGTCAGCAATTTTTTTGGCCAAAAATCCTTTTTTAAAATTATTTTCTAGTAGTAAACTACGTATTGAACTCATCCGTATCTCTCAAACTACTGGACCGATTTTGATGAATTTTCTACGGGAGTATACCATGGAGACTATAACCTTTCAAACACCATAAACAAACATACATACGGACAAACATCGAACTTCCTCCTTTTTTTGGAAGTCGGTTAAAAATTGTATTCTTTACAGATGATTTGTTACTAGCGACCCGCCCCGGCTTCACACGGCTATAAAATGATCAGTGTTTCTCTACTATATTATGCATGCGTTATACATAATAAACCTTCCCCTTGAATCACTCTATCTATTACAAAAATCGCATCAAAATCCGTTGCGTAGTTTTAAAGATCTAAGCATACATAGGGACAGACAGACATCGGGAAGCGACTTTGTTTTATACTATGTAGTGATCTGACTCACCTGTTCACACGGTATTGGTCCCTCGGCCTTCCTCATCTGGCTGGGATACATTTTCTTCTTATCATCGTCCATCTCCCTCTCCCGCCTGTCCATATCCTTGAGCTCTTTACTCTTCCTACCCTTCTTGGGTTTGTTCGCTTCCTTGCCATCTTTGTCTGTGGACGTGTGACGGGCGGAGACACTTAGATGCCGTCTGTGAGCTTCCATTGACACGAACCGAACGTTGCACTGTTCACAGAAGGGCCCATCTTCTGGTATCTGCAACGACAGCTCATTGACGTGCCGGGGTAGCACTAGCCTCTCACAGAAGAAGGCGTAAAGTAATATAACTTAACAAAAATTTCGGGATTTTCATCCCCTATTTTATCCCCTTGGGGGTAGAATTCATCAAAATCCTTTCTTAGCGGATGCCTACGTCATAACGTCTACCTGCATGCCAAATTTCAGCCCGATCCGTCCAGTGGTTTGGGCTGTGCGTTGATAGATCACTATGTCAGTCAGTCAGTCAGTCACCTTTGAGTTATATATATTTAGATTTCATTTTTGTTTTACGATGAGCGAGAAAACCGAAAGCCTGACTCTTTCTCTGTCTTACTCCTCTTTAGATCGGCGACGTGCGATGCCTTTGGCATTACAAGCATCTATCTATAAGCTATAGTAACTGCTTAACATCAGACGGGCCATAAACAAGTATGATACACATAAATTTATTTTTTGTGTACGTGTGTGTCTCACTGAGTTCCTCCTAAACGGCTAGACCGATTTTGATGATTTTTGTTGTGCTTGAATGATTCCCCCGATGGTTTAAGTCCACAATTTGAACCGTGAACCGCGATACAATCGGGATTTAGGCAGTAGCAGAACAATATTACTAGCTGACCCAACAGACGTTGTCCTGTCTTAACTTTGAATATAGAATTCGAATTGTTCCGCTCAACTTTCTTATTTTTTATTTTATAAGAACCTTCACCTGACAATAATAAACACAACGAAAAAATAATTAGTGAAATAGTTCCATCCGTTAACGCGTGATGCGATGACCAAGGCAATAGAGATTCATTTTCATATACTAGGTGAAACATAAAGGGTATACTTTTTTTTGCAACTTAACTTTGTAAATCTTAAACTATCGGCTTTGTGGGACAGTTGAAGTACTGAAGGTTTTGTAGACTTATGAAATCTATCAACAGCTGTATCCCTATAACACCTTTTGTTTTTCAAGCTTCCTCCAAAGCTGATAGTTTTAGAATTACAAAGTTAAGTTTTGAAAAAAAAGTATACCCTTTCTGTTTGAACCGTAGATAGATAGATAGATATAGATAGAAGAAGATAGATAAAGATAGATGTTAAAAAACATTGTTTCACCTCTGCATTGTCGAGCCGGTGCTTCAGTTTCTTATGCAGTTCAATACCTTTGGCACTCACAAACGAGTAGCCGCACAGCTCGCACACGAAATCCGACGGGTGTTTTATGCGAATATGACCCATGTAGGTGGTGAATTTACTGCAAAGAAATTAATGAGGTCATAACCAGGAGTAATTATAAATAAATAAATATCGCCAGACTGACACACACACCGGGGCAAATTGCGATTTTATTCTAATCCCGGAATTTTGGGATTATTTACAGATAATACCGGGATTTGTAGTGTTAATTACACGGCATGGCATCTGTAAATTCTGAACAACATTTTTACTAATGAATATTTTTCTTAAATCCCGAAAATACCGGTACCTATTTTTTAAATTTTATCCCGAAATTTTCGGGACCAGAATACGGCATGTCAAGGGTATGTTAAGCGCGTTACGTTTCAAATAACATTTTAACAACATTTACATTAAATTATTATTTTTCGTTAATCCCGAAAATACCGGTATTTGTCAAAATTTATCCCGAAATTTTCGGGACTAAAATACGGCATGTCAAGTGTATGTTAAGCGTGTTACGTTCCATATAAAATTTTAACAACATTATTATTAACTTTATTTTTTTGTTAATACCGAAAATCCCGGGATTTGATTAAATTTAATCCCGAAAATACCGTTATTTGTTATATTTAATCCCGAAATTTTAAAGACCTATCCCGAGCTGCTAGATCCCCGGATCAAACCCAGCACTCACAGGAACTCCTCGGGGCAGTGCGGGCAGGAGTACTTGGTCCCCTTGTGCCAGCGCTCGTGCAGCCGCGCCGTCTGCCGGTGCGTGGTCACGTACGGACACTGGCGGCAGCTGAAGCGCTGCGTGTGGTGCGCGGTGATGTGCTTGCGCAGCGCGTGCGGCTGCTTGAAGTGCGTCTTGCATATCTCGCACGCGTGCTCGCCGCATTGCTGGGACAACCACGATACACTTGCGGTATAAATAACATCGACAAGTATTTTAATAAAATAAAAAAAAACTGACTTCTAAAAAACACAAAAAATAATTACACCGACTTCAAATAAATCTGGGTGCACAAAAAATAATTACACCGACTTCAAATAAATCTGGGTGCACTAAAAATAATTACACCGACTTCAAATAAATCTGGGTGCACTAAAAGCTGGAAATAACTAGGGACCTTGTAATTTATTTCATTTGGAGTCGGTGCCAATTCAAGTAGGGGTAGGTCGGTACCTGAGAAGTGGTTCTTACATAGTGTAAAAATAGTGATCTATCTAGTTATTTCTGGCTTTTTAGTGCACCCAAGTTTTTTCGAAGTCGGTTCAATTTTTTGAATAAACCCTAACCGTATATTGTCCATCTCTCAAACTTACTGAACCGATTTTCACGAAATTCAGTCCTCAATTGACGCAGTAATCGGTGAACACACATAAAAAAACATACAGGCGAACACAGACCTCCTCCTTTTATGGAAGTCGATAAAAAAAATAGAAATACTCACATCAGTATGCCTAGTCATATGACTATTGTATGCGTCTTCGTCCAAAAACCCTTTGAAACACTCGGTACACTTAAACACAGAATTCTTATAATTCGAAGACTCTTGCCTTTTCAAAATCTCCGCTATCTGCTCATCGACAGTCAAGTCGGTAATCGTAAACAATGTCTCGTTCAAATCGTCGTTCAGAAACGGCTTCCGTCGCCTGTCGATTTTCGGCTCGGTAATCTTCGGTTTTTTCACCCTCTTCACCGGTTTTTGCACTTTCCGTTTACGGTTTTTCTTCGTTTTGCACTTCTCTAACGGGAGACTGTCGTCTGTCGAATAATTGTCTGACATTTTAAATTCTTTGTCGGCGTCGTTTAAATCTGGGTCATCATTTCTATACATGTCTTCGTCTATGTACAATTTATTTTCACTATTGTCGCTACTTTCTTCTTCAATTGGCCGTTTACGGTTTTTCTTCGTTTTGAACTTCTCTAACGGGAGCCTGTCGTCTATTGTATAATTGTCTGACATTTTAAATTCTTTGTCGGCGTCGTTTAAATCTGGGTCATCATTTCTATACACGCCTTCGTCTATGTACAATTCATTTTCGCTATTTTCTTCATTTTCTTCTTTAATTGGCAAGTCCAAATTGATCTCTTGTATCGGTGTGTGTGTCTGTATGTCTGTTTCTGCGAACTCTATGTACGTGTCGTGATAATTTGGTGGGTATGTTTTAAGAGTGAGAGGGGAGATGAGTTGATTGTTGTCTCTGTTTATAGTTTTTATGTTATGAAATGTTAGCTGAAAAGACAATATTTTATTTAGATAGTGATTATGACAGGAGTTACACCAACTGTACGGTCCCAAACTAAACAACGCTTGTACTATGGGTACCGTACAATGGACTGGGGGCGATCTCAGTGACACCCAGACCAGGGCAAGAGAAAATCATTTCAGTAATTATAATCGTAAGACATAATTCGTTTATAACAATAATCAAAAAATATAATAATTTTATCCCTTTTGACATCCTACTTCTGGGCACGGGCCTCCCCTTACTACGATCGGGATTCAGGCCGTTATCCACCACGCTAGTCCATTGCGGGTTGGCGGATTTCACATGTCTTTCGAAAATTGGTTACATTTTCTAAGACATGCAGTTTTCCTCACGATGTTTTCCTTCAACGTAAGCAATTGATAATAATTATAGAAATCATGATTAGCAAATAGATTTCGAAAAACACGTTACAAAAAAAGAATACTCACGCCACCATGCTTTTTGATTACTTCCATCAAAAGCGCGTTCGCTACCAAGGTCCTATGTCTGAACCGGTTCGAGGTGACTAACCTCTGCGCGCACTCAGCACACAACTTATGTGGTAACCTCTCGTCTTCGCACAACTGGAAAATATATCTTGCATGAATACGGGGATAGTATAACAGTATACCAATTATTATACAATAAGCCACATATTATAGCACAATATGCCACATATTATGACATAGTACGCCACATATTATGGCATAGCACGCCATATAGTATGGAACAGTACGCCACATATTATGGCATAGTACGGCACAGTATGCCACATAATATGTAGTACGCCACATATTATGACACAGTACGCCACATAGTATGGCATAGTACGCTACATATTAAGACACAGTACACCACATATTATGGCACAGTACGCCACATATTATGGCACAGTACGCCACATATTAAGACACAGTACGCCACATATTAAGACACAGTACACCACATATTATGGCACAGTACGCCACATATTATGGCACAGTACGCCACATATTATGGCACATTACGCCACACATTATGGCACACAGTACACCACTATAAACGGTGTAATGGCGAAGTGTGCCTGCTATAATGGAAACAGACTTCCCCCAAATTACACTTGGTCTAAAATACCATCGAATCGTGGGTGACCAATAGTGCACCTCTGCCTAACCCGTACATTTATAGGTGGTAGCTTACTGTTATTCCTGTGAGGTGTTCGTATGCCTGCTCCAACTTATGTATCCTCATTGGAAATAGTTTCAAATCCGTTGCTAAACAAATACGGCACACCTGAAATAAAAAAAACAGTGCCGTCTAAGAACGCCCGACAGAAGCGAAGCTTTATAGTATAAAGCGTAGGGCTCCGCAGCTCTGACGTCATCAATTCAATTCCAATCGTTTATTTCGTCAAATAATCATCAATTTTTCATTTTTTTGTGACCTTGACCTCGACTGAGAAGGTCCGGCAAGAAACTCAGCGGGCTTGTCTTTTTACATTTGTTATAATTAATCGTGTAACGCTACTGACGCTTAGCACGGACAGAGTGGCCGCGCGGCAAGCGCACCGAACGTCCGTATAGAAGCACGCTTCAATAAATAAACATTGCCAGACTGACACACCAACTGTACGGTCCCAAACTAAGCTACACTTGTACTATGGGTACCGTACAATGGACTGGGGGCGATTCCGGTGACACAAATATGTAAAATTGACAATTTGTAAGTACCCCGTAGGCCTAAACAAAATAAACTATTTGAATTTGAAATTGACCCAGACCGGGGCACATTAGACTATTAAGAAAAAGCTGCGCACTCACATAATATTTAACTCAAATTTAGCAAAATAATACTTAACACTCTTTTTTTAGTTGAGGCCGTCCGTCTGACAGACAGAGAAAGAGCTATAAGTAGAACTGATAATTTACTTACTTTCATGCCAGCCGGCTCACCATAGTAACAGTCTGTTGTTGTTTCCTGAAAACAGTCCTACTTATATTATAAATGTGAAAGTTTGTGAGTATGGATGTATGTTTGTTACTCTTTCACGCAAAAACTACTGAACCGATTTGGATGAAATTTGGAACACAGATAGTTTATAACCTGGATTAACACTTAGCATACTTTACTTAAATGTACGCGGACGAAGTTGCGGGCAGCAACTTGTTAGTAAATAATTATGTCAACTAGCTGTCGAAGCGTCAATAGTCTAGTGGTTAGAGGGGCCGTCCTCATTGCTGAGAGGTTCCGGGTTCGATCCCCATTCCGGCCATTAAACTATTGACGTAGGCTCACTCCTAGCACAAGCATTAGCTTAGTTGGAGGGGCTAACGGGAATACTAGTAATGTGTAATGTTTTCACTCAACCTTTGCAAAAAAAAAATATTTAAAAAAATATGTTGTTTTGCTCACCCTACCCAATTCGTTAGATTTGACAGCTATGACGTCACAATATGGCGCAAAGTCGATCCTATTCTTATTTGAATCGCACTATATTGAATTTTAATTGTCATCACATTATGTATGAAATAGCTTAAAAGATTTCACATTGCACTCGTTACCCACTGATCAATAAGCCATAGACGCCGCATATCCAGGCACCTACGCACGGTATATATATTCATTACCTCTGCATATCCATTCACAGCTCAACCTCAAATGGACCAAGCAAAATTCTCCATCGTCCCCGATACCTCGCCAACTTATACATTCTCATAAAATAGTGGACGTAAACTGTGTCTTATCTTATTAGTCTGTGCCTTTACCATATACATATAAATAAATTACCTGCACAATCAATGGCACAGCCCCTGCCCGCACCTTTCTAAGTCCACTCTTGGTCTCATACAAGTCCTCGCACAGGAAGTGGTCCGAGCAGACCGCACTGCGGTCCTTAGGCGCCCAGCTATCTTTGCCGAGAGCCTTGAGCCATGACGAGCGGAGAGACGGCTCATTAGGGAACCTGAAATTTATTTTTCATTAATAATATCGCCAGACTGACACACCAAATGTATGGTCCCAAACTGAGCAACGCTTGTACTATGGGTACCGTACAATGGACTGGGGGCGGTCCCAGTGACACCCAGACCAGGGATAATTACGAAAAGCCATTGCCGAAAATAATTTTATCAAAGCTGCGGGAATCTAACCCGCTACCACCATGTGCAGTGAGCCAAGCGGGCTACGCTCGAACCACTGTGCCAAGCGGTTGTCAAATTAAACATCTAAATTGCTTTTAAAAATATGTTTATTTATGTAAGCCAACAATGAACTTATCAATAGTGAGAATCTACCACCAGGCCTGATAGCCGCTTCCACTGAGAAAGCCGGCAAAAAACTCAGCAGATTTGATTTTTTTTATTAAGTTAGCAGGCTACCATCTACAATCATCCTTTAGTTTCTTTAGTTTAATGATTACCTGCACAGTTTGACTGAAGTACCTTCTTATTTAAGTTCAGCGTAAGATAAATCAAAGAAAAATGTAATAAAGTATTTTTATTTAAGGCTAAAGCGCCCATCTAGCCCGCGAATTTTTTTTAGGTTTTTTAGTAATTTTTCAAAATCTGACAATAATAAAAGGAACATTTTGTAATTTGCGACAAAGACCGTGTGCAGTGCATTTATTAATATATCCAACTTACTCTAAAACATTTCAAGAACGACAGCTGTCCAGATAATCTGGCAATTTTTTTACATTTAGTGATTAACTAGTATCATATCCACCATGATAAAATTTAGAGGAAAATAAATGTATTAATAAACGCGCTGCATACTGTGTTTGTCGCAAATCACAAAATGTTGTCTCAAATGTTTTCAGATTTTCTAAACAGGCGCCTACACCTTAATGACAGCTTTCTGTTTGGCCCCTTAATATAAGGTAGGGTAATATCCTACTAATATTATATGTATTGTTGCGACCTAGAAACTATTTGGTCAAATATCTCGAAGGATCCTTATTTTATCAGCTTGATACAAAAACGCATTGTTATTCTAGTTGTACTCCATCGATTAGTTACGAAGGATCTCTAAAAATTGAATGTTCGAGACTGTAGGTATAAGGTATAAGGTGAACGCCCTTGCGTTATCGGCGCGACGGCGCGACTACCTACTGGCGAACGAATACAAAGGAAAGCCGACAATGTGTCTCGAGATCGTTCGATTCCGATTATTATTACCTACATACCTACCGAGAATGTTCAGGAAAATACCAGCTCGCATCTTTATTCCGTATATAAGGTGTTGACGACAGGCAGCGAGTTAGTTACTTCTTGGAAGCGACAGTGTACGGAACTTAAGTAAGCGAACGAAGAGTGATATACCAGTGACCTAGGCGATAATATTGGAATACTGTGAGTCTGCTAAGTGATTTGGAACAGTGCTTGTTGTGTGTAACTAGTATTAGTGAACTAGTGTAGAACTGTGTATTTGTCAAGTTTGTGGAGAGCGGAATAAACCCTTTATACACGTAGTCGGCATTAATTGTACCTACCCCTAGTACGAGTACCTAACATTTGGTGTCAGAAGTGGGATGCCGTTACTACCGCGAGAGGAAGAAGGGCGTACTCCACGAACCAGACGTCAAGTGGAGATGGATGCCGCACGTCAACGTAGCCGTGAAGAGGAAGAGCGTCCAATTGATACCGGCGTTTCGGCGGGAGCTGAGGCAGCATCAGCAGGTAGCACATCGGAATTGAACTTGGCAGCGTTGATGGCCTCTATGCAGCAAATGTTCAAGGCCAATCAAGAGGCCAGCGAGCGAATGATGCATGCATTGGAAGCCAAGCAAGAGGCCAATCAGGAAGCGGTCCTAGGTAAAATTGATGCAGGCATCACTGTCCTCGGTGAAAAAGTTAAGACCTTCGAAGACCGCATACAGGGATTGAACGAGGAAGTCAACCAAAAGACTGGGACCCTCGAAGACCGCCTGCAGGAGGTAACCCTGAAGAATGAAACTTTCGAAAGCCGCTTTGAGGCACTGAATAAGGAAATGATAAGCCTGAAGACTCAAGGACCTATTTCGGTAGCTTCACCATCATCCACGAAACTCGATCTCCCGCGCTTTGATGGGACTTCCTCGTGGACAGCCTTCAAGTATCAGTTTGAGATACTTGCAATAGGAAATTCCTGGAGCAGTGAGCAGTCCTTTGCGGCCCTGGCGCTTGCTTTACGCGGAGACGCTTTAATGGTCTTGGAAAATTTGCCGCCTGAAGGAAGGACGCTGGAAATTCTGATGGACGCACTGGACACACGTTACGGTGAAAAACACCTGGAGTATGTTTATCGAGCGCAACTCCACGAAAGAAAACAAAAGGCTAATGAAAGTCTCCAACAGTGGGCACAGGAAGTGGAAAGGCTGGTTCGTCGTGCTTACCTATCGGCACCAGAAATGATTGAGAAGACTCTGCTGGATGCTTTCATTAATGGCATTCGAGAAACTGAAGTCAGGACCTTTGTACGGCTGGGTCACCATCAAACCATGAAGAACGCACTGACTCATGCGCTCGAGGTGGAAGCTGTTCGGCAGGACACGAAATTAAATAAGGTCAGTGAGGTTAAGGAGGTGGTCAAAGAGGAAAGGAAGCCCCGGTTTGTCCCAACTTGCTATAGTTGTGGTGGTAGGGGACATATTCGCCTGGAATGTCCTTCGAGGAAGAGAAAGGTCACAGACGAGTTTGAAACCCAAGGTCAAGTTATGGCGCCAACCGTTACCATAACCCAAGTTTGCAATGGGAATAGTCTGATCGTCGAGGCCACCTTGGACGACCAACCTTGCGGCTTAACTGTGGATACAGGAGCATCACGTACAATTGTGAGGCCAGAGCTACTAAAACGCATTATAATGTGGGAAAAGCGGTCGCCATCGTGTCATCTGCAGACAGCCACTGGTCAGCCAGTTTCCGTCCACGGTGAGACAGATGTCAAGATAAGAATTGGCAACCGGGTATACCGTCAGTCAGTGTTGATTGCAAGTATTACTAATGATTGCATTTTGGGACTGGATTTCTTGAGGAGTCAACAGTGTGTTTTGGATGTAGCCAAAGAAGTGCTAAGGTTTCCTGATCAAGAAGTCTGTTTACGAGGATCGCGCCCGTGTAATATTTATCGTCAGAGGAAGGAAGTCCGGGAAGAGGTCAAGCTCATAAGGACTCATAGAGCTGTCGATGAATGGACCGGAGTCAGTATGAAGAAGGCGCAGGAAGAAGATAATGACTTAAAACCTATACTGCACTGGAAACGGAGCGGAAACAGACCCCAATGGAGCGCCGTGTCCGTCTACAGTCCGACAACGAAGTGTTATTGGGCCCAATGGGACAGTTTGACTTTGGAAGATGAAGTGCTGTATAGGAAACGGGAATCGAAGGACGGCAAAGAAACAACCATGCAGGTGATAGTGCCGCGGAGTAAGGTGACCCCTCTTCTACGGCACATACATGATGGTATTTCTGGTGGGCACCTTGGATTCAAGAAAACCCTCGTTAAGGTGCGACAGCGGTTTTATTGGCTGTGTTATCGGAAAGAAGTCGAGGACTGGTGCCGTAAATGCACTGTATGTGCGTCAGTGAAAGGACGGCAGACAACGAGCAGGGGAAAGATGGAGAGCCGGTACGACCGAAGTGTGTTTGCCAACGGTTTTGAAGAAGGGACACCGGTGTGGCTTCACGATCCTCTGCGCGGAAAAGGAAAGTCCCCGAAACTTCAGGCGCGTGGGGAAGGACCTTATACAGTTATTACGAGGATCAACGACGTAACCTATCGCATTAAGAAGGGACTTCGAGGAAAGCCAAAGGTAGTCCATGTGGACAGATTGGCTCGGTATCATGGAACAAATGATGCTCGGGACGAGCATGACTAAGAGGGGGGTAATGTTGCGACCTAGAAACTATTTGGTCAAATATCTCGAAGGATCCTTATTTTATCAGCTTGATACAAAAACGCATTGTTATTCTAGTTGTACTCCATCGATTAGTTACGAAGGATCTCTAAAAATTGAATGTTCGAGACTGTAGGTATAAGGTATAAGGTGAACGCCCTTGCGTTATCGGCGCGACGGCGCGACTACCTACTGGCGAACGAATACAAAGGAAAGCCGACAATGTGTCTCGAGATCATTCGATTCCGATTATTATTACCTACATACCTACCGAGAATGTTCAGGAAAATACCAGCTCGCATCTTTATTCCGTATATAAGGTGTTGACGACGGGCAGCGAGTTAGTTACTTCTTGGAAGCGACAGTGTACGGAACTTAAGTAAGCGAACGAAGAGTGATATACCAGTGACCTAGACGATAATATTGGAATACTGTGAGTCTGCTAAGTGATTTGGAACAGTGCTTGTTGTGTGTAACTAGTATTAGTGAACTAGTGTAGAACTGTGTATTTGTCAAGTTTGTGGAGAGCGGAATAAACCCTTTATACACGTAGTCGGCATTAATTGTACCTACCCCTAGTACGTGTACGTAACAATATCCTACTAATATTATAAATGTGAAAGTTTGTGAGTGTGGATGTATGTATGTATGTATGTTTGTTACTCCTTCACGCACAAACTACTGAACGGATTTGGATGAAATTTGGAACACAGATAGTTTATAACCGGGATTAACATATAGGATACTTTTTATCCTGATAATCCCGAAATTTTTGTTACGTTAAATACTACGCGGACGAAGTCCGTGGGCACAGCTAGTCATAATATAATAGGATGTTACCAAATCTATGATGGAAATGAAAATGGAAATAATACTCACACATGAAACGTAATCCCTTGGGACTTGGATATGTTTCTGGAGTCATTCTTGCAATTAGGCACACAACACCGCATTTTGATATAACTTACAACAAACGCGATAATTTGTTATAAGTTATTGTAACACAACGCCAAACAATTATCATGATTTTATGAATACTTAAGCTAATTCGGCGTACTATTATTGATTAGAATCATGCTTATTGTATCATTCCACGTATTTATGCACTAAATTTTAATCCTAGTTTATTTAATACTTAAATAAAAGAAAAAATCATACAGTGATTGTCCTGACATCTTTTTTACCGACATACAATAATCTCACTAAATTCTGTATAACACAGCCTGTTTCCTGTGTTGCTACCCTTGCGTATCAGTGTTTGATATGTGGAAAAGAGAGATCAAAATGTCACAATGCAAATTCTAAAATTGGTAGGATAGCATTAAAATGTTTATAAACATAAATATAAATACTATGTCTCGTCTCTTTCTTGCATAAATGAAAATGCCCTAAATATAAGAGACAAAATACAGACGCTAGAGGTGCGAAAACTTTACTTTATGAATTCAAGAATGAAACTTATCGATTTTCTCAAAAGACTGATACGGTTAGACCAGAGACAGAGTTATATATCATAAAAAAGTTAAGTAAAAATGGCGAATACCGAATTGTTTGATTGATTGACAGTTTTTGTAAAACAAATAAATAAATAATAAAATCTGCATCAAACAAATAATGTTCAGTTAAATAAATCAAGTTAGATAGTAAAGTGATAAATTCCACTACTATTGCTATTAAGGTTTCATTCCGGAGTATCTTGTATGCTTGTATACATCTATAATTGTAGAAAGAACAATACGTACATAATACCCAATGTATTTTCGCATAATTTCTAACAAAATACTTGTACAAAGATGAGGTGCAGTGTTCAGAATTGTACCAACGACACTAAGAAAACAACTAAGAGCCATGGAATCACGTTTCACTTGTAAGTTTTTAATGTATCAATCTTACTGAATCGCACTATTTTTGTCGCAAAAAAAACATTCTAATTTCGCATACAGAGATGTGCTAAAGGCTTTTAAAGTCAGCAAATTAGCAACAGTGCGGTCCCAAACCAGGCTCCACTTCTTGGTTTTATAGGTACCATATCCTATACACCCTGAATCGAGCCTGTCACCACCCGGTTCAGTAAACTGAGTGGCTTATACTTGATCCATTAGACTGCAAATATCTGTCAGTAGTAGATCCAAGCAGTAGCCAAAATACTACAGCTTATATACAAGCTAGATCATCCATTTTTTTTTTTTTAACGTTGGAAAACCCTTTATTCCCCTCACGCCTCGGGGGAGACGAGAGGGGTATGTGGGAGTCCCTGCGCCTGAAGGGCGCAGTATACCCACTAAAAACCAACAGTGTACCGCCCTCCGCCATGCAGAGGGGCGCCCCGGGACCATGGGAAATGCTCCGAGACGCCCCGGCGGACGGCCCGGCAATGACTTCCCGGGCCACAGGTGCTAAAAGGGGGACGACCTGGTACCACCCCAGTCATCCCCCAACCTAGCTCAACCTGTGTAGTACCAGCCTGTCACAGAAGATCTGCTTAAAGTAGATATTATAGCTGCAAATTGTATGAGTGAGAGAGTTGAAAGCCATCCCCGTTTCCCATCCTCCTATCCCACTCGCCTTCAGGTCAGCATGTGCAGGTAATGCCTTTGGTAATGCTAGCATCTATAGGCTATGGTAACTGCTGTTAACAATATAGACAATATTTTATTTGTCGTAATATTTTATGTCTATCGATATGTGTCTCTCTCTCTCACTCTCTGTCTCTCTCTCTCTCTCTCTCACGAAGCAGCAACACGCCAGTACAGTGCTCGTTTAACTTTTTATACTTTTAATTAAATACAGTGTTGTGTAATTGCAATAAATGCTATAAAGTGCTCACATACCTTCAATTTATACCTGAAATACAGTCCACACAAACCACGACAACAAGGGACAGCTAGGCAGCGCCTAACAACTGCTTAGCATCAGACATATCATAAGCTTGTTTGCTTCCTAGTTATAATCATATTAAAAACAGACAGACAGATGGACAATAAAGTGATCCTAAAAGGGTTCAGTTTTATCCTTTATTGGTATGGAACCCTAAAAAAATTACAATAAAGCAGAAAACAATATAATCTTCATATTATTTATTATTTTAGGTTCCCAAAGGAACCGAATCTCCGTACCGAGTGGGTGCAAGCCGTGGGCCTATCAGACTGGGAGCCTAAAGACCGAAGCACAATATGCTCTGAACACTTCAGGAATGAGGATTTTTATGTGACAAAACGGGGTCTACGGAAGATTAAGAATGGAGCAATACCTGTTGTCGCTCAGGTAAGACTGGATTTATAATATCTATTCTTAAATAAAAAATAAGTAAATATCGCCAGACAAACACACCAACTGTATGGTCCCAAACTAAGCAACGCTTGTACTATGGGTACCATACAATGGAATGGGGGCGATCCCCGTGACACCCAGACCAGGGAAAATTACTAAAATAACCTTTTTTGAAATTTACCCTAACGGGAATTCAAAATTCAGATCGTTTATTTTGTTTAGGCCTACGGGGGCACTTACAAATTGTCAGTCGAACCCGCAACCACCCTATGTTGTGAGCCGAGCGGCCGACATTCAAACCACTGCACCAAGCGGTCTTTTTCAATTGGAATTATGTTTTTAAATCAATGATTTTCCAATATCTCCCTTACTACAAGTTTGCACAGGCAAAACACTTTACATTCATTTATATGGCTGACCGTGGCACTCATCAAAGTGATCCAACAAGGTTCAATGAGGGGAATAAATAAATTGCTGACCATGAGAACATTTTGGGCATGAGAACATTTTGGGCATGGGAACATTTTGGGAATGAGAACATTTTGGGAATTGGAACATTTTGGGATTGGGAACATTTTGGGAATGGGAACACTTTGGGAAAGTGGTAATTTAGGACCTGGGTTGATCATCATACAAATTATCACGACACACATATGCACACATAACCCACTCCAATGTGCCGCCGTCCTGGTGGCGAAAAAAGGCCTGAGTTAATTCCAACTATTACGTCTTTCCAGGACTCCGCGGATGACCTCGACGCGCCGGCCGCATTGAGGGTAAGCACTTCCCCAAGGGGTCGAAGCAAATCTAAATATATATAACTCAAAGGTGACTGACTGACATTGTGATCTATCAACGCACAGCCCAAACCACTGGACGGATCGGGCTGAAATTTGGCATGCAGGTAGATGTTATGACGTAGGCATCCGCTAAGAAAGGATTTTGATTAATTCTACCCCCAAGGGGATAAAATAGGGGATGAAAGTTTGTATGAAACTTTGTCAATTAAATTCCACGCGGACGAAGTCGCGGGCACAGCTAGTAAATGATATATTCATAATTTAGCCCTTTTGACATCCCACTCCTGGGCAAAGGCCTCCCCTCACTATGAGGGGGATTTAGGCCGTAATCCACCAACCTGGCTCAATGCAGGTTGGCGGATTTCACATGTCTTTCGGTAGTTGGTTAGATTTTCTAAGACATGCAGGTTTCCTCACGATGTTTTCCTTCACCGTAAGCAAGTGATAATCATATGGAAATTATGATTCGCACATAGCTTTCGAAAACTATGTGCGAGTCATAATTTTTGGTGAGAGCTGGGGTTTGAACCCAGGACCTGATGCGCGCTTAACCAATCGCGAAGGAAAACATCGCGAAGAAACCTGCATGTCTTAGAAAATCTAAATAATTTTGGAAAGACATGTGAAGTCCGCCAACCCGCACTGGGCCAGCGTGGTGGATTACGGCCTTAATCCCCCTCGTAGTGAGGGGAGGTCCGCGCCCAGGAGTGGGACGTCAAAAAGGCAAAGCTATTATTATTATAATGTGTTATGTGTGATTTATTTTGATTCTTGTTGCATTTGACGACCGCTTGGCGCAGTGGTTCGAGCGTAGGCCGCTCGGCTCACTGCACATGGCGGTTGCGGGTTCCATTCCCGCCGGGGCAAATTTCGGAGATGGCCTTTTCGTAATTTGCCCTGGTCTGGGTGTCACCGGGATCGCCCCCAGTCCATTGTACGGTACCCATAGTACAAGCGTTGCTTAGTTTGGGACCGTACAGTTGGTGTGTCAGTCTGGCGATATTTATTATTATTATCATTGTCCAGGTGTGCAGGATATGCCTAGCGATGGACGTGAAGATGTACCACATGAAGGAGTTCAAACTCGACCAGATGTATGAACAAGTCACAGGCGTTACGGTGCGTTACCAACATTACAGGATTATGGTATATTTTGAAGCGAAGCTTCCATACGGACTTTCGGGGCGTTCGCCGCGCGGCCACTCTATCCTTGCAAATCGTCAGATGACGTAGCGTTACACGATGACGTCAAAGCTTCGGCGGCGCCCTTCACTTTATACTATACTCCATTTATTATAACATTAGACATAAGAGGCTCGCAGAAGCAGGGATGCAAAACATTTTATTTCCAAGTCAAAACAACTTTTATTTAGAGTCATTACATTAAAATTGTTTTAACATAACTTTTGATAGGAAAACAGTAACAAGTAACAATTAAATCAAAAAATTCGACAACAATAACAAACAAGGTATTCACAGGAACTGCAGGCGAATGACTCAATGACAAACACTGACAGCACATTATTTACGTCAATTTCATAGATAACATAGTCCATCAAAATTAGAAATACCCTGCTGTCATAACCTCTGAAGAGATTAGGTAACATTTTAGATTTGGTAGGATTATAGTGAAACGAAAAACGTTCCCGGTATGTTCGCCCCTGCTTCTATTAGGTTATTAGCATCGACACTAATTTTAAAATGTAATGAAATAATAATTATTTAAATGAAAGGCAATATATTTAATAAGATACATAATTAATATTATTACAGTTAGGTGTGACAAGCTGGTATATAAATAGATTATAATAAATTCGACGTCAATCGTAACTGTAACTCGTTAATTGTACTTTTATTACAAAGTGGACACTAAAAATAACCTTTTTTTAACTTCTGTCTAATGCTATAACAAATGGAGTATAAAAAGCTTAGTTTCTTTCGGGTGTACCTAAACGTCGCTGTTTTTTTTTAATGAGTCTGGACCCACCACACTCTTCTGTAAGCCAGTATCGACAATGGTGTCCAATGTTGACGCCGAGGTTTGACCCTTGTCGAGTCCCGGGCAAATATTAAATTGTCTCGGCATCCGCATGAATTTAATCGCAATATCCTGTTCTGGCGTTTTTATTTTATTTTATTATCCTGTTCTGGAAGTGTTGGAAGGATATTATCCACTGTATCAATATATATGTATATCAATGTGGTGGATTAAGGTCTGAATCCCCCTTGCATTGAGAGGCGGCCCCTGCCCAACAGTGGGACGTCAAAAATGAATTATATTATGAATGATTGTACGCTCTAGGCATGGAAATGATTGCTACTTTCAATTCATTTTCATTACGTGAAATTAGAATTTTTTCACTGTTATTTCTCCTACGATTTTTCACATTCAATGATTTTATTCATAATGAATTTTCACTACGACACTATGGGGTCACTGGTCGATGATTTATCATATAAATCGTGACATAACCCAACGCTTTGCGATTAAATTGCAATGATTTTTAATAGTACCTACCTATGTCGGTGATAGGTGCTACTTATGAAAACCCGTTTCATATGATTTTTCACATGCTACCTGTGTAATATTCCATCATTTACGTTCAGTCGTGCGGTGAGAGCCAGCTGCCGCAGCGGGTATGCTGGGAGTGCGTCGCGCGGCTGGCGGCCGCCGCCAAGTTCAGGAACAAGGCTCTCAGAACACACTCCATGTTACAGGACATGTTGCAACCACACACTTATGTGAGTAATCTATATATATATATAACTCAAAGGTGACTGACTGACTGACTGACATAGTGATCTATCAACGCACAGCCCAAACCACTGGACGGATCGGGCTGAAATTTGGCATGCAGGTAGATGTTTTGACGTAGGCATCCGCTAAGAAAGCATTTTGATTAATTCTACCCCCAAGGGGATAAAATAGGGGATGAAAGTTTGTATGAAACTTTGACAATTTTAAACCGATCGGGCTGAGACTTTGCATGCTACTATATAGCTACTATGACGTAGATGTCCCCTAAGAAAGGATCAAAACTCCACGCGGACGAAGTCGCGGGCTCAGCTAGTATACCTATATAGGTATAGAAAGTGGCTCTTAAATTTAAAAATTCTGAGCATAATTCATGAAAATGACATATATATATATATATACTGTTCACAGATCAGAATTCGTGATATAAAATCCATAAATCGATCACATGCCGATATAAAAACGTCGTTAATACAAAAGATCTACGAAGTTAACGATTGCGATCTACACATCGTCGGAGACGAAATAAAAACGGAAACGGAAGTGACCGTAGACGTGCCGGACACGGACTCGGACAATGACTACGATGTCATTATAGAAATACCGCCGATAACGGAAATGGAGGTTAAAACCGAAAGTAACGAGATATATTTTAACGAGTTTAACGATGACTTCGGCGATTCCGACGAGAGAGCGTTGAGTGAGGTGTGTGATGTTAAGAAGAGAGTGAAAAAGAAGAGAAGCAAAGAAAAGAAGATTAAGTCTAAGAAGATAGAAGAAGATGATACTCCCGAGAATACTACAGATAGGTAAGACTGTTATAAAAGTACTGGCTGACCCGACAGCCGTTGTCCTGTCTTAACTTTGAATATTGAATTGGAATTGTTCCGCTCAACTTTCTTATCTTTCTCTTTTATAAGAACCTTCTTGCCAAGCCATGTGAAAACCCCCAACCCGCACGGGAATCCCTCTCGTAGTGAGGGGAGGTCCGTGCCCAGGAGTGGGACGTCAAAAAGGGCTAAATTATTATTATTTTAATTTATTTATTTTACACTAGCGACCCGCCCCGGCTTCGCACGGTTATTTTTTATGACTGTTTCTCTATTATATTATGCAAGTATTATACATAAAAACCATCCTCTTGAATCACTCTATCTATTAAAAAAAACCGCATCAAAATCCGTTGCGTAGTTTTCAAGATATAAGCATACATAGGGACATACAGACAGCGGGAAGCGACTTTGTTTTATACTATGTATTGATCTTATATATAAAATTCTCGTGTCACAATGTTAGTCACCATACTCCTCCGAAACGGCTCGACCGTTTTTCATGGAATTTTGTGTTCAAAAACACATAATAATACAGTGGATATCCACTATATTATTATGTGTTTTGTTTATATTTTTTCCCTGCTTGAGAGGTTAAATAACTGACACACGGGCCTTCACCAAGTGTGCCGGCTAGCAGCTATAGTTAGGGTCTAAAATGATGAAGAGCTTTGGAGGAATTTGCGTGTGAGACGACAGGTATTCAGGATAACTGCTTTCTGCATGAGTGAGAAAGTGGATTTGGGCATTTGAAGTGTGTTGAGGCTAGTATGGAGGGTATTTGGGATGTCACCTGGGCCCTAACCACGCTAGCTACTGAAATCGTAATAGAAAAGCAAAAGCTAGCGATTGCGTTTCAACCACTCCGCTTTTGACGTTTTGCTGACAGCGTATATACCATATCAATATCAGCAAATCGTGAAGCTCGTGTCAGCAAAACGTCAAAAGCGGAGCGTTTGAAACGTAATCGCGAGCGTTTGCTTTTCTATTACGATTTGAGTAGCTAGCGTGGTTAGGGCCCTGGGCCCTCCGCTTTTGACGTTTTGCTGACACCGTACCATATCAATGTCAGTAGAAATCGTGAAGCTCGTGTCAGTCATTTGAGTAGCTAGCGTGGTTAGGGCCCTGTTGTGGAGATAACTATGGGTATAATTTTTATGATAGCCCAGCTTCCGTATCCCAGGTACAAGAAGAACGACGTGAAACGGAGACGAACCAACGAAGCTCTCGACGAGAATCTGTTCGCGATCGCGACGTTGACGTACGACGAGCAGATACAGGAGGTTCTCAAACGGCAGGAGAGCGCCAGTTATACAAACGCCCCGTATAAGTGCACCGTGTGCTACAGGGGGTTCATGATCAAGGACAGATACACGGCGCATGTGGTGCGGCATAGCGAGGTGAGTTGAGCTATACTATTTCTTTGCAACTTTACTTTGTAAATCTAAAGCTATCGGCTTTGTGGGACAGTTGAAGTACTAAAGGTTTTGTAGATCTGAATCTGTCAAGAATCTGTCAACAGCTGTATCCCTATAACACCTTTTGTTTTTCAAGTTTCCTCCAAAGCTGATAGTTTTAGAATTACAAAGTTAAGTTTTGAAAAAAGTATACCCTTTCTGATTCAACCTGTATATATATTTTTGAAACTATGTTTGTGGCAGCAAAGCGGGGCCTTTGAGTG
Source organism: Notodonta ziczac (assembly GCA_918843915.1). Taxonomy (NCBI): domain Eukaryota; kingdom Metazoa; phylum Arthropoda; class Insecta; order Lepidoptera; family Notodontidae; genus Notodonta; species Notodonta ziczac. The sequence continues at coordinate 4,671,610 of OU974064.1, forward strand.
CTTCATATGCAAGACCAGGCTGAAGACGAGCCGCGCGCTCCGGAAGCATCTCACCGCTCAGCACACGGAGCAATACAGCTGCAAAGGGTGCCCCTTCGTCACTAGAAACCGGTGAGTATTGCGATATTTTGACGACACCGTGGAACCTTGATAAAATAAAAGTGTGGCCCAAGTTATGATGATAACATTTGCTACCTTCCAGTGTGAGTGCCGTCGAAATCCGTCCAGCCATTTCGGAGGTTATCGGGACAAACAGACATACAAAAAATTTTAATTGGTTTTCTTGCCGCGTTGTATATTTTATTTCTCCTCTTTCACTACAGATACCACTCGATACGACACTTAAAAAAAAATGTAAGGAGGGGTAGTGAATGTCTTATCTTGACATTGGATGTTTAAATAAATAAATATATTTTATATCTTGCAAATTACGGTCTGAATCCCCCTTGATTTGAGGGGAGGCCCGTGCCGGGACGGGAGATTAAAATGGCATTTTTTTGTTTTTATTTGTATTTTTTTAAATTGTCAAAAATATGGATTCCGAAATATTATAAAACTATTAAATTCCTGTGTTTGTTTGTTATTCTTCTCCTAATCGGCTTCACCGATTTTAAATATTTTTTTTATAGACTCATTATGCCACCTTACTTTCTGGAACGTAATTTCGTAAAATCAAAACGAACTAAGTTTGTTCCCAGCGGTGTCGCGAGGGAACATGAGAAGTGGCACGCAGGAACAAAATACCAGTGTCCACACTGCGCTAGCGAGTTTGAGTGAGTTATTAATCTGTCTATCTATCTAAAGTCCGGTCGCGGAGCAGGAAGAATTTCGTACAATGACCTCTTTGCCTACTGGCAGTGGTCACAAACATTTTTGCATCAAGTGCGGTTTATATGAAATATTTCAAGAGGAAAAAGAAAATACTAGCTTATAGTTAGCACTCAGGTCCTGGTCGTGGGTTCAAACCCCGGATCACACCTCTGGGTTTTTGGAAATAAATTGGCGAAAAGTATGTTTTATATGATTATCACTCGCTTACAGTGAAGGAAAACATCGTGAGGAAACCTGCATGTCTTAGAAAATCTAAACAAATTTCGAAAGACATGTGAAATCCGCCAACCGGCATTGGACTAGCGTGGTGGATTACAGCCTGAATCCCCCTCGTAGTGAGGGGAGGCCCGTGCCCAGGAGTGGGACGTCAAAAAGGCTAAATTATTATTATTATTAGTCACATATGAGCTCGCACAAGATTGCAATTTTTCCGCGACTCGTTTTATATACTTAAAATAATAAAATCCCGACGAAATAAGAGGAGTGTTATAAGTTTAACATGTGTATCTGTGTGTCTGTCTGTAGCATCGTAGCGCCCAAGCGGATGAACCGATTTTAATTTAGTTTTTTTTTTGGTTAGAAACGTATTTTGATCGAGAGTGTTCTTAGCTTTGTTTCATGAAAATCGGTTCATCCGTTTGAAGACTATCCGAAATTTTATTTTTATATAATAATTTTTTTTTAATAGTAAATTAACAACGTACATGGGACATATTCGCATCAAACATGTTTCCGACTTCGTGTGCGAGCTGTGCGGGTACACCTTCGTCAGCCAGAAAGGGATAGATGTACATAAGAAGAAGAAACACCGGCTTGTCGATAAATCAGTAAGATTTCTGTTATCTGTTTTACAGCTAAGTCTTCTTTTTAATTTTTTAACCGAATTCAAAAAGGAGGTTTGCCTTTCGTGTTTTTTGAAGCGAAGTTTCTATACGGACGTTCGGGGCGCTCGCCGCGCGGCCACTCTATCTGTGCTAAGCGTCAGTAGCGTTACACGATATATACTAGGTGAAACAAAAAAGGGTATACTATTTTTTTTGCAATTTTACTTTGTAAATCTAAAACTATCGGCTTTGTGGGACAGTTGAAGTACTAAAGGTTTTGTAGACTTGTGAAATCTGTCAACAGCTGTATTCCTATAACATATTTCATTTATCAATTTCTCTTGCATTAATAAAACAAGATCTCATATTTAAATAGTATTGAGAACTAAATTCTATATTTACTCTTGTGAAAATTGGTGCAAGTGGCAACCCCACCAGTAATATTTAAAATTCAAAAATTCAATAAATTCAAAAAAAAAAATATTAAAAAAATATTCACAATATTTCTCAGCAAGTAACACTGGAGGGCCCGTACTGTGAAGTTTGTGATGTGAAATTCGTGTCAGAGGAGGCGCATGACAGGCATCTCAAGCTGTCGTCGAGACACAGCAGCGATCACGATCCGTGAGTGTGTTCATCACTATTATCATCAGCGATCATGATCCGTGAGTGTGTTCATCACTATTATCATCAGCGACCATGATCCGTGAGTGTGTTCATCACTATTACCATCAGCGATCATGATCCGTGAGTGTGTTCATCACTATTATCATCAGCAATCGTGATCCGTGAGTGTGTTCATCACTATTATCATCAGCGATCATGATCCGTGAGTGTGTTCATCACTATTATCATCAGCGATCATGATCCGTGAGTGTGTTCATCACTATTATCATCAGCGATCATGATCCGTGAGTGTGTTCATCACTATTATCATCAGCGATCGTGATCCGTGAGTGTGTTCATCACTATTATCATCAGCGATCATGATCCGTGAGTGTGTTCATCACTATTATCATCACCGATCATGATCCGTGAGTGTGTTCATCACTGTTATCATCAGCGATCATGATCCCCCCTCCTAAAACCCAGCGTGGTATTTTGAAGATCTCCTCCCTAAACATTCCCTAATCCGTAATTTTAATGTTGTCCCCAGTAATCGGATACGAAACGATTCTCAAAGTATGAACGCGGAGAAGAACGGAAGGGTGATGAGACGTATAGAGCGGCGGCCTGTCATACATTCCCGGGACGCGGCCGACAAGATGAACGAACAGGAGCCGCACACGCCCGTCGCGTGCGAGCAGGTCAGTCACCCCCTCCACAGATATAGAGTTACATAGATAATGCAAGTATCACGATTTTTATTGAAACCGAGCGTGCCGAATTTTTAACACCTACTGTGGGTTCATTAGTGACGGGAAATCCGAACCGATTCAAAGACACCGATGCCGCCGATGCCCCTCCGCCCGCTACGATTCTCTCGAGTGATTATCTCGTTCATACTCATATTTTTTATATCTGTAGTCGCGCGGACTGTATGTTAGCGGCGACCAACCTTGACGCTTGGTCGGGGTTTCGTACACGCGAAGTACATGCCTTTACGCTATCTATGTAAATCTATATCTGTGCCCCCCTCCGCACAAGTGGGGGCGATCGCCAATGTTGCCTTGTTACATGTCCCCCCTTTAGAGTATACCTCACTAAACTAGCTTTCTAATTTAAATCTTACATCTTACATCCTACTAATATTATAAATGCGAAAGTTTGTGAATGTGGATGTATGTTTGTTACTCCTTCATGCCAAATCTACTGAACGGATTTGAATGAAATTTGGAACACAGATAGTTTATAACCGGGATTAACATATAGGATACTTTTTATCCCGATAATCCCGAAATTTTTGTTACGTTAAATACTACGCGGACAAAGTCCGTGGGCACAGCTAGTAGTTTATATAGAGAAGGAGTGCAGAATGCTAATATTTTTATATTATACGAGGGATGCCTTTTAAGTTTTGTCGTTTGAAGAAAAAAACACAACTAGAACCTTATAGTACTTTTTATTGTTTTTCAAAGTATTCACCACGTAGCTTAATACACTTTTCCATTCGCTCAAACCAGTTATTATAACATTTATTCCACTCTAAAGTGAGGGTGTTCAAAATGGCTGACTTGAAAGCGTCGACTGCTTCTTCACTGGACTGGAACCATTGACCACGAAGACTTTTCTTAATTTTAGGAAATGTAAAAAAATCGTTAGGGCTTAGGTCAGGACTGTATGGAGGATGGTCAAGAATTTCTACTTTTTCCTGCTTCAAATACTCAATCGTTTGACGAGCGCTGTGTGAACTTGCATTGTCGTGGTGCAGGATGATGCGTCGCTTTGAGTTAGATTTTCGAAGTTCGGCGATGACTTGTGGTAAACAAACTGTGGTATACCACTCTGCGTTAACCGTTCTACGATCATCAAGTGCAATAGTCGCAACATGGCCGGTTTTTCTAACGAACGTGGCCACCATCTTCTTTGAAGTGCTTCGAGAACGAACAACTTTAGTCGGCTTTGGCTCGTCTTGAAAGACCCAGATTGTAGATTGTTGTTTGGAATCAGGATCGTAGGCATAGATCCAAGATTCGTCACCACTGATGATGTCGTAGACGTGATTTGACTCTCCTCGGTTGAACCTTTGCAGAGTTTTCTTACACCATCTGACGCGGGCCGCCTTGTGATCGTCGGAAAGCAGATGCGGTATCCAACGGCAAACTAGCTTTCTTACACCAAGCGCTTCATGCAAGATCTTCTGAATGGTTGTCCCTGAGATGCCTAATAGAGCCTCTATCTCTCGATACGTCACATGACGATCTTCGAGAATTAGTTGTCTCACTCCAATGATGTTATCTTCAGTGAATGCAGATTTTGGGCGACCTTCGCGAGATTTGTCACTAACACTAGTATGTCCACGCTGGAATTCTAAATACCAGCGTTCGACAGTCCGCAGACATGGGGCTTCATCCCTGAACACAGATATTAGCTCTTCAAAACACTGAAGCCGTGTCAGGCGTCTTCTAAAGTTGTAGAAAATTATTGCACGAACATTTTCCTTAGAAAGATTCATTTTCGTACGTAACCTGACAGATTCTAATCGACGCTGTGACTAAACAATAACATTAATCCTAATACATTCAACTGTTTTGAGATTCGAAATTTAAACACATTCGAATATAGAACAGTTCCAAATTCAAAATTGCCGGGAATTATGGAAACGACAGAACTTAAAAGGCATGCCTCGTAATACTTAGAAATACATTTGTCTTGTCCCAGTGCGGCGCGCAGCTGCGCGACCTGCGGATGTACGCGCAACACTTCCGGCGCGCTCACCCCGACAAGAACCGCACCAAGTACCCCGCCATGAAGACGCCCTGCATGTGCGAGCAGTGCGGCAAGCTGTTCCAGGTGTGTACTCCTCCCACTCCCCTAGCACGACTCCCCTCTCCCCCCATCCCGCCATGTACACCAGGTGCGTACTCCTCCCACTCCCCTAGCGCGCGCCCGATATCCCATCCCGCCATGTACACCAGGTGCGTACTCCTCCCACTCCCCTAGCGCGCGCCCGCCATCCCATCCCGCCATGTACACCAAGTGCGTACTCCTCCCACTCCCCTAGCGCGCGCCCGCCATCCCATCCCGTCATGTACACCAGGTGCGTACTCCTCCCACTCCCCTAGCGCGCGCCCGCCATCCCATCCCGCCATGTACACCAGGTGCGTACTCCTCCCACTCCCCTAGCGCACGCCCGCCATCCCATCCCGCCATGTACACCAAGTGCGTACTCCTCCCACTCCCCTAGCGCGCGCCCGCCATCCCATCCCGTCATGTACACCAGGTGCGTACTCCTCCCACTCCCCTAGCGCGCGCCCGCCATCCCATCCCGCCATGTACACCAGGTGCGTACTCATCCTACTCCCCTGGAGTTATTTCCCCACTCCAATTTCTAAGTGCAAGTAAAATAAACGATTTGAATTTGAAGTTTCTTATACTACAAAGTGATGAGTGTGGTCTGCAGAGCAGGGCGCTGTTGAAAGACCACATGTGGTGGCTCTATAAAAATTTGAAAATTTTTGTCAATTGTAATTTTTGACTCTTCCGACTCAAAAGGTTGCCGATCCCTGGGCCCTAACCACGCCAGCTACTCAAATCGTAATAGAAAAGCAAACTCTCGCGATTGCGTTTCAAACGCTTCGCTTTTGACGTTTTACTGACACCATACCATATCAATGTCAGTAGAAATCGTGAAGCTCGTGTCAGCGAAACGTCAACAGCGGAGCGTTTGAAACGCAATCGCGAGCGTTTGCTTTTCTATTACGATTTCAGTAGCTAGCGTGGTTAGGGCCCTGGCCTAATGTAATGTGATTCAAATTCAAATTAAAATATTTTTATTTCAAATAGGCCAGATTAACTGGCACTTTTAAAAAGTCAAGAACTAGGTGCGTGTTCCAAAAAAAAATTCATCGCATCGCAGGCCCATAGATAAATACCTTATAAACTAACATACATACTAAAAAAAACAAAAGTAAACTGTGGGTGAGACGGCGGCAATCTCCCCCGAAAGCGCCTGAACACCACACCCTTCGGCCAGTGGTCTTCCTGCATGAAAGTTGACAGCCTGTCCGTGGGGACCCTAACCACAAACGCCTTGAAACTAGCGTGGTGACTAGAGTCCAACGGCTGAACTCTCAATGAGACATTGCTCTTTATTCTGACATACTCAGCAATGTCCCCCGCCGTGCTGGTATAGTGGAGGCGGGACAGGTAGCCTAGGGTGGTCGGCACTGCTGCACGCAACAGACAGCTGGACCCTGTTGCCGCCGTGCCGCAGCGATTTCTGTTCACCCGCTGCGTGCGTCTCTTCTTCTGTACCTTGATGAAGCCCTCTTCATCTCGGTCGTCGACGCGTGCACACGCAGGGGCCTTAGGGATGACAGGCCGCTGGACAACAGTTGTTTATTATGTTTGTTTATTTACAGTAGGTATTTAGAGAGTGTGTGAGATGATGAGTGTGGTCCCCAGAGCATGGCGCTGCTGAAAGACCACATGTGGGTGCACACCGGCGAGAAGCGGTTCAAGTGCGAGCGCTGCGCGAAGAGCTTTACGCAGAAGACCAACCTCGTGTTCCACATGCGCGTGCACAGCGCGCAGCGGCCCTCCTACGAATGCCCGCTCTGCGGGAAGCACTTCGCCTTCTTCAACAACCGCCGCAGGCATATGTTTGTGAGTATTGGATCTGATCCCCATGCAAAAATAATTATAACTAGCTGTGCCCGCGACTTCGTCCGCGTGGAATTTAACTTAACAAAAATGTAATTTAACATTCGCGAGTCTATGTTTCGTGTTTTGTATACCTACTATCGCTAAATCCCGCTCGCGCGTTCTGACCCCACGCGACAGGCAACATTTGTTATCTATTTTTTTGTAACCCTCGACGAAAAACGAGGGGTGTTATAAGTTTAACATTTGTATCTGTGTGTCTGTCTGTGGCAACGGAGCGCCCAGGCTGATGAACCGATTTCAATTTTGTTTCTTTAGTTAGATATATATTCTGATCGAGAGTGTTCTTAGCTATGTTTCATGAAAATCGGTTCAGCCGTTTGAAGATCATCAGCTCTTTTGTAGGTTAAAAAAGCCACATTCACGGCCAAAACCAATTCCCTCGGCTCGAATCCATTCGAAATTTGACATGATTGGATTTAGATTTATTATATTTTTAAATGATCGTAATAGTCTGAACTGGCTTTTTACAATATTATAAATTTGAAAAGTTTCCCTGATTCTGAAAAAAAATAATATTTTATCAATTTTATTGAGATTTGTGTATGAACTAAAGACGTTCCATAAGTCACGTTTCAAATGATGGATACGCGCATGCGTTAAATTTTGTTTGTTTTGTTATTGGTCATGGAATATTACGCTATAATTATTCTAGAGGGCGCTGCTCCGCCATTGAGAAAAAATATGAACAAACAAATCTAATTTAAAATAATTTTAGCGTTATTGAAAATTCTTCCCCTAGGCTGCTCCCGTCTACCTCAACCAGAGTTATTACATCAAATTGAATCATAATTGATAATATTTTACTAGGAATTAAACCTCCGTGACATCAATATTTAGATTCGTTGTCTATTCTAATGTCAATTATTATAATGTCATAACAAAATAATGTCTCATACTTTTACACAGATTTTCTGTTGATTATTGTACATCTTAGATTATAAATGAGGAAGCCAAAACAAATGATTTAATGGTGCTTTCATAATCTGGCATCGAAACTAGTTGTACCAGATGAATTTGCGAGATGAGCTATGGATACTGAGCTACGGGAGCTACGGGAGCTACGCAAATCGCGCTAACATCATTATTTGGAAGAACTAGGTAAATTATACATTTGATGAACAGGTCATAGCATCGGGGGTTTTTAAATTTTCAATTTAGAGTTATCTAACATAAGGTAGCTTAAGTTACTCCCTATAACATCAGCTATCTGCCAGTGAAAATCCCGTCAAAATCGGTCCAGCCGTTTCGGAGATACTTTTGGATTTCAAGTGTTTTTATTTTTAAGCGGAACCCTAATGGTTTTTCTAAAATTAAAGTAGCCCAAGTTACTCCCTATAACATCAGCTATCTGTCCGTGAAAATCCCGCCAAAATCGGTCCAGCCGTTTCGGAGATTACCCGGAACAAACACACAGACAGACAGACATTTTTTTTTTAATCGCGTTTTTGTTATAAGTACCGTGTGTACATTCATATGCATTTAGTAAAAAGTTGTCATTTTGATATTACAAACAGACACTTTTATTTATTTGTATAGATAAGCTCACACCCACAGATATAGATTTACATTGATAACGCAAGTATCACGATTTGTATTGAAACCAAGCGTGCCGGATTTTGAACACCTCCTGTGACGTCATTAGTGACGGGAAATCCAAACCGAGTCAAAGACACCGATGCCGCCGATGCCCCTCCGCCCGCTACGATCCTCTCGAGTGATTATCACGCTCATACTCATATTTGTATATCTGTAGTCGCGCGGACTGTAAGTTAGCGGCGACCAACCTCGTCGCTTGGTCGGGGTTTTCGGACACGCTAAGTACGTATACATTTGCGTTATCTATGTAAATCTATATCTATGCTCACACCTCTCTACACCCCTGAGCCGCCCACACCCGTGTTGCCCCTTAGCTGACTTCAAGATCAGTGGCGGATTTACAAATTTCCAAGGCTGTAAAGATTTTGCCGCCTTCGTCCGCCTAAATTTGTTGCAGAGTTCTATCTGTAAAACATTAGAAAACCGTCATAATAAATCCTTCCTACTAATATTATAAATGTGAAAGTTTGTGAGTGTGGATGTATGTATGTATGTTTGTTACTCCTTCACGCAAAAACTACTGAACGAATTTGAATGAAATTTGGTACACAGATAGTTTATAACCGGGATTAACATATAGGATACTTTTTATCCCGATAATCCCGAAATTTTTGTTACGTTAAATACTACGCGGACGAAGTCCGTGGGCACAGCTAGTAAATAAATAAATATCGCCAGACTGACACACCAACTGTACGGTCCCAAACTAATCAACGCTTGTACTATGGGTACCGTACAATGGACTGGGGGCGATCCCAGTGACACCCATACCGGGGCACATTACGAAAAGGCGATTTCCGAAATTTGCCCCCGCGGGAATCGAACCCGCAACCACCATGTGCAGTGAGCTGAGCGGCCTACGCTCGAACTACTGCGTCAAGCGGTCGTCATGTAGAAATCTTTATGATTTCTGCATGACGTAGCAAAAAAAATATCGGTCCCCAAATCTGCCGCCCTAGGCTCCAGCCCACTCAGTCTGCTGGTAAATCCGCCACTGCTTATGATGGTAATTTTAGGGGCCGATCTAGTGAGCGGCCAGTCACCACATGCCGAAGATAGATCTAATAGATCTCAAGCCTGGTAGCGGTCTCAAGTACGCTTATGGCATGTCATTTCGTACTGGTACGAGATAATAATGTCATTTATTAATAGTTTCCGTCATCCTAGAGCTGGACTAAATCTAGCCTCTAAGAAACTAATGAGGAGCTGCCTCCGATGGGAGACACTCAAACGACAAAGCTCCACACAACCCATCCGCTTATATTCTTTGACTGATCGCACATAAGCTAAGAAAAGAAAAAAATATATTAATAGTGGGGGATATATCAAGTGGGGGCAAATCAGAGCCAGGGGGGTAGTTAAATCAGGAATTACCTTACCTTACCCACTAAATGACAAGGGATGAATGGATATGTAGGGGTAATCCAGGACTCCCACCCATGGTGACGGTGTATCCTTACCTTACCCACTAAAGGACAAGGGATGGATGGATATGTAGGGGTAATCCAGGACTCTCACCCATGGTGACGGTGTATCCTTACCTTACCCACTAAAGGATAAGGGATGAATGGATATGTAGGGGTAATCCAGGACTCCCACCCATGGTGACGGTGTATCCTTACCTTACCCACTAAAGGACAAGGGATGAATGGATATGTAGGGGTAATCCAGGACTCCCACCCATGGTGACGGTGTATCCTTACCTTACCCACTAAAGGACAAGGGATGAATGGATATGTAGGGGTAATCCAAGACTCCCAACCATGGTGACGGTGTCCGTTGCAGATCCACACGGGTCTGAAGCCGTTCAAGTGCGAAACGTGCGGCAAGTGCTTCACGACGGCGGGCGAGCAGCGCGCGCACGTCGAGCACGTGCACCTCAAGAAGCCCTGGCCCAAGCGCGCGCGAGCACGTGCACACGACGCGCCGCACGCGCCGCACGCGCAGCACTGGCAGAAGTGCACGGACCACGCGCTCGAGGACTAGCCGGAAGGTAGGGACCATCAACGCCAATCGGGCCCAATGGAAGACCAGCGCTGGTTCTTGTCAACCAGCACATGCTGAATTGGGTCCGGTTGTGGCGAGCAGATTTTTTTTTTTCATTATTGTTATTTCCTTTTTTTATGTATATTATTTTATTCTGTCTGCTAGTCACAATAAAGTTTTTCTATCTTTCTTTCAACGTAGACGCTTGATCAGTTTTTAATTTAACACTTTTCGCTTGCAGGCAGTAATCATAGGATGCCTCGCCCATGATGTTGTCGTCCAATGAGACGAAAAGCATCCGATGAGACAAAGGCCCTTTTTTGGAAACCATTTGTTTAAATTGTTTTTATGGGCATGCTAGCCGCAGGTGGTTGCTGATCACTGCACACAAAATGCAACCTTAAGGTGATCAAGCGTCGAGTTTTTTGACTGTACCATCGAACTCTAACTCGAAATTGGATATTTAGGCGGGATTTCGTTACGATGCGCCTTACACGCTGTATTTCGAGGTCAATAATTAATAATGGAAAATTACCCCAAGTAAGGGAGTATTTTAACATGGGGAAATTAGACTAAAGACGAGGCTATAAAAATATTAATTAGAAGGTGCAGCGGGGAATTATCACCCAAACAAGACAAAAACAACAAAAAATCCAAGAATTGAAAAATCTACCTTAATATGTGGTATTAATAATGTAATTATGATTTTTAATAGTATGAAATAGTCGCAGGTGTTAAATACTCAAAATAATATTTAGTTTATATAATGTATTGTAGATAATAAATGATGTTCGACTGCTAGAATAATACTTAAATAATGTATGGATGGTCCTTAATTTATTAAATACTAGCGGCCCGCCCCGGCTTCGCACGGGTACATTGCGGTTACATTATTCGAGTTTTAGGGAGGATCCCTAATTTTTTGAAAATATATTATTGCCTATGTCACCCGGGGATAGTGTAGATTCCCAACAGTGAAATATTTTTTCAAATCGGTTCAGTAGTTTCGGAGCCTATTCATTACAATCAAACAAACAAAGTTTTCCTCTTTATAATATTAGTATGATTAATATTGAGATATTAAAAATGCATTGAATTTAAGCCGGCCTATCAATGTCTAAATATAAGACACTATATAGATTAATAAATCGATCTTAAGTCTGAGAATGATCTTTTTTTTTAATGGCCCTTTTCCATTGGGTCAAGCCCGATATGATTCTGCCAATGTCGAGTAACGAATAGCAATAACAAAAAGTATGCGTTTGACATGTCATATTGTAGTAGTATGACATTTCCAAGATTGCTCTCAGACTTGAGATCGATTTATTAATACGAGCCTAAATATCTTGCTCATTCATTACGAACACGATAAAGACAGAAATACATTTAGTTTGTGTAGGTACCAAGATTCAATTTTCTTTTGTGGAAGCCGTTTTTTTTTAAACGGTTAAATTTTTTATATGGTTTTGATAGTGTGTATATACTATACAGGTTAGAACAGAAAGGGTATATATTTTTTGTCAAATCTTTGTAATTCTAAAACTGTCAGCTTTGGAGGAAACTTGAACAACCAAAGGTGTTACAGTGACACAGCTGTTGACAGATTTCATAAGTCTACAAATCCTTTACTACTTCAACTGTCCCACAAAGCCGATAGTGATAGATTTACAAGTAAAGTTGCAAAAAAAAAAAATTGTATACCCTCTCTGTGTCACCTAGTATGCTTTATGATAGGAATCGTTCAACATAATGTAGCTGTGTGTGAGTTCGCGATATTTATTGAAATAACTGAATAAATGTGCAAGTATCTGTAATGATTGTATTATATTGTTTCATTTCGGTCTTTACCCATTCCCTCCTTCTCTTTGGTACGGACGGACGCCAATGGATCTACGAAGCTTTGAGAGTAGTGTCTAAAGTTTTAGGAGAGTCCAAATTCTAACGACTTTTTGGCGGGAAGTAGAAAAGTGATGTGGTGAGTACATATCATTTTATTTATTTACAAATCGTGTTTCTTTGAATATCTATAATTGCGGAAGAAGATACAAGAGTAATTTTTAAATAAATATCACCAGACTGACACACCAACTGTATGGTCCCAAACTAAGCATCGCTCGTAGTATGGGTACCGTACAATGGACGGGGGGCGATCCCAGTGACACCCAGACCTCTTTTGTAGTTTAAAAAGTATTTGGAACGGGGTTTCTTTTTGTAATTCTTATAATATGTCTGTCTTATTACAATCATTCAGCTTATCACCTGACCTGTATAAACATGAATGAGTTTTAAAAGTATCGTTCCCAGTGAAGCTTTTCTCACATTAATTACATTTATACGTTCTCACAACAGAGTGGTTTTTTTCTTCATGGCCTATTAAGTCAGCTCGTTTAGTAAATCCTTTATTACAGAAATTACAAACGAAAGGCTTCACGCCCGTGTGAATCATTGAATGATTCTTCAAAGTATGCTTGTATGTGTAACTTTTATTACACACATCGAGAATGTTTATTTAAAAAACTCTTATTAGTGAAACCTTTACCACAAATATCACAAACATAAGCTTTCACACCTTCGTGTGCGCGTGAATGATTATTATAATCGCTCCTGCGACTAAAACTTTTATCACACACATCGCATATATACCGCTTTGGGTTGAAGTGCAAAAGTATATGATTTTCCAAAGCGCTTTTTGAATGGAACTGTTTGGAGCACACATTGCACACATAAAACGCGATATCTCTGTGTAAACGTGAATGCAACGACAAAAATCTGCCTTCAGTGAAACTTTCCTCACAAACATTGCATTGGAATGGTTTAAGTATATCT